>CM037878.1:157874530-159308773 GCA_021292165.1 Shinisaurus crocodilurus | reverse complement strand
GCCTAAAACGTTCTAATTGCACTTGTTTTCAAGTTTTAGGCTTCAGTAGTGTTCACAAACTGCTACAGAAGTCTAAAATGGAAAATCTCATTGCAAAAGAAGCACAATTCGCCCCTGATAACTGGCAGGAAACCAGCAACGCCTTTGTCACTGCCACAAATTTTGGTGCTGCAGTGGTGACAGCCGCTGCACGAGGAGGTGGTGAGGGCCACATGTTGCCCACCCCTGCGCTAGCAGATGTTTGTGCCAGTGCAGCAGCAGCATTGGATACTAGCCCTTGATACAATCCAAAATGCCAAAGCATCACATCCCCCCCCCCCCCCGTGCACTAAACACACTACAGAGTAAGCCCCACTGAACCCTGTGGGACTTCTTTCCAAGTAAATGTGCATAGGACTACACTTTCTCTAAATCTTTCTCTGAAAATTCGCTGCCTAGCCAATTGCCTCCTGACTTACTAACTTCTACTTTCCAGATGGAGATTTGCAAAGAGGCTTCATAACTTGTATCATATACATACCAGCAAGTCAAGCACTGGATTGGCAAGTTTCTTCCCATAAGGAGGCTGTGTTTCAGCCTTCCGTCTTGCTCCTCCCCTTTTTGAATCAGGTGAGCTGTCTGCCTTTCCCCTCTTATAAATAAATGCAAATGTACCTCTTAAAAAAAAATAATCTGAATTCATCCTTTTTATCTTACCAAATGCAATCACAAACAGCCTAAAATCAATTATACTGAGATAACTGACTGACTGGGGGAGATGGCAATAGGCGTCTACCTACCATATCTGCCTTTTCCCTTGTTCAATTGGAACCACAGTGGAAAAACTGCAAAGCATTTCTTGGTATTCAGAGCTCACCCAGGACAGAAAAATGTATGTGTTTTGAAACCAATGGTATTACCAAAGCACCCTGGGCAGAGGCATGCTGCCATTCTGTCCCCGATGCTGTTTAACATTTACAGTAATACCTTGGATTGCAAGTAACTTGGTTTGAGAGCATTTTGCAAGACAAGCAAATTTTTAAATATTTATTTAAATTTTTTTTACTTGATATGCAAGCGACGTCTTGCAATACAAGTACTGTAGTACGGCTTAAATTAAAAATCTCTGTACAAATTTTTTTGGGGGGATTTCGTTTTGATATAAGAGTGTTTTGGATTACAAGCACGTTTCCGGAACGAATTATGCTCTCAATCCAAGGCGTGACTGTATATGAAACCGCTGGGAGAGATCATCAGGAGATTTGGGGCTGGGTGTTACCAGTATGCTGATGACACCCAAATCTACTTCTCCCTAACTTCATTTTCCAAGGAAGGTCTGACTCCTCTGAATGACTGCCTGAGGTCAGTAATGGGCTGGATGAGGGAGAACAAACTGAAATTGAATCCAGGTAAGACAGAGGTGCTCGTCGTGAAGGGTCCTAATTCAGGAATTGAGGTTTGTCAACCAGTTCTAGATGGGGTAGCACTCCCCTTGAAGGAACAGGTTCGTAGCTTGGGGGTACTTCTTGACCCGACCCTACTCCTGGCATCTCAGGTGGAGGCAACGGTGAGAGGTGCCTGTTACCAGTTTCGGCTGATTCGCCAGCTACGCCCATTCCTGGAATACGTGGACTTAGTAACGGTGGTGCACGTGTTGGTAACCTCTAGGCTTGATTTCTGTAATGCGCTTTATTTGGGGCTGCCTCTATACTTGGTTCGGAAGCTTCAACTAGTACAAAATATGGTGGGCAGGTTGGTCTCCGGGACACCCCATGGACACCATATAACACCGGTCTTAAGATCTTTACACTGGCTGCCAATTTGCTTCTGGGCAAAGTATAAAGTGCTGGTTCTTACCTTTAAAGCCCAGATGGTCTAGGTCCAAGGTACCTTAGGGAGCGCCTCCTCCCCGATCTTCTGCACCGCCACTTAAAATCTGCTGCAGCTGCCTAATGTGAGACTGGCAGGTACTCGTTGGAGGTCCTTCTCTTTTGCTGCCCCTCACTGTGGAATGGACTGCCAGTTGAAATATGCCTGCTGACTTCTTTGAATGTCTTTAAGCAGGCACTGAAGACTTTGTTATTTCAGCAGGCCTTCCTTTTATAATAATCTATCATATTTCTATGGAATTTTATTGTTTTTATGGCATTTTTATGGCATTTTTATACTGTTTTTATGTTTAACAGATGTTTTTACTGCATATTTATTTGTTTGTTATTTTGTACGCCGCCTAGAGTAATAGTATATAGGCGTGATATAAATTGAATTAATAATAATAATAATAATAATAATAATAATTATTATTATTATTAGGGTGTGGGGGTTGAGCCCCAGCTGTGTTCCCCACCATTGCAAGCTCCCAGCTGCCTGCCCTCACCCCGAGACAGAAAACAAGAACAACACCCTCCTATGCCTTGGGCTCTCTTAAAATATTATGTCCTTCTCATCCAAACCTGCTCTTTTAATTGTTGTAAATACCCCCATGTAACCCCCCTGCAGGAGTATCTTCACAAATGAATTTATTTATTTAGATCTATTAGATGCCTTATAAGACAGATTCTCTCAATATCATACAAATTGTAAAACCAAATAATAAGAAAATCCAAATCCAACATACAATTAAAATAAATAGAAATCCTAAGACCCAGCACAAAAACACAATTACCAGCACGATCGCTAATATACAGATCACAGGACTAAAACCACAGACGCAAATAACAGGAACTAAAACCACCATCAATATCACAGGAACTAAAATATACTTTAACATTTTTACAAATAAAGATACTCCAACAATATCGTAGACAATCAACAGAGGATAAAATACATTATTTAGAATTGTAATAATTAGATCTTAACAGATCTTTATCTAAGTGTTCTCATTAGGGGTGTGTGTGTGTGTTTCTTTTGTGAGTCTCTAGCTATACAGAGACTCACACTTGAGTAGCCTGGACTCCTACCTCTGTAAACATGTTCGGCCAATTTGTGGTATGATTTTAATCTTTTCTTCAAGTGGCAGGATGCTTGCTGCAGGGTTTTGTTCCAGGGCCTTGTTTGCAGCATTCAGTTTCAAATCCACCTGGAGCTTCCGGCCTTAGCATCATTTCAGCAGGGCTTTAAGTCATGAAATACAGTTGATGATGAGCATGTAAATGATGATGATATGATCCCTGTCCCCTAGGGCATTGGCTGCCTTGAAACTTCTGTTTGTTATCTCTTTGTAATTGGATACAGTCCCAGAATGCTGATGATCATGACAGGTAAACAAAAAGTGCAGGAATAGCCTTCATAGGGCCACAAAATAGGCACACAGCAGGGGGGAAGTAAGGAATTGTTCCTCATTTCATTTTAATTCAATTCAATTTATTGTTTGTAGCCAAAATTTTAGGGATGGGTGAATGAGCAGTCTCTAGGATTCTCCGAACATAATCTCACACTCTATTCCTGTTTCCATTTGTGATCGCTGCTCGCTTTGTGCGAATGGGAGAGTTGTGCAAATCTCCTGAAATTTGCACACATTTCCTCCACAGACTAAAGTGGGGCTGATTCCGTCTATGGAGGAAATTTGCGCAAATTGAACTGAGACTCGGGAATGAGACGAACGTGAGCATGTGTTCAACAATTCATAAAAATTTTCAGCGGACACATGCTTGTGCTCATGTTTGCAGCTTCGAACAGGGCATGCTTGCATAATCTGTGAGCAAAATGAAATTCTCATACATCCTTTTCAGCCATATGGGGAGGGGTAATAGGTCAGTTTTAGAGTACATGCTTTGAATTGGAAAGGTTCAATCCCTGACATGTCCAGCTAAAAGGATGCTGGGGGGAAAGCCTGTATCAGAGTCCCTGGAGAGCTGCTCCCCAATTACAGCAATCAATGCTGGGCCAGATAGACCAATGGTCTGACTCAGCATAAAGCTGCCTTACACCACTAGTCCATGTAGACCAGGTGTGTACAACCCATGACCCGTGGGTTGCATGTGCTCCCAGGGCCTTAACTGTGTCCCCCCAAGGGTGCCCTGACCTCCCTACCACTGCCAACCCCCCCCTTGCTGATTTCCCACCACCTGTACCTCTTCACTCCTTGTATTGATCACTCTTTTTCCACCATTGCTAGCAACGAGCAAAGAGCAATCAGTATCAGGAATGCTGGAGTGTGTGTGCATGTGTTTATGTGTGCATGCGGCCCCCAACCCTGAGCTAGCATCACATGCAGCTCTCGAGGCCAAAAAGGCTGTGCATCCTTGATGTAAGCCATCCCTGTGACTAGCAGTGGCTTTCCAAGAACTGAACAAAACATGATGGGCCCAGATCTGTGTTTAATCACATAGGAAGAGAGGCAAGCAGCAGTGGCTGGTCGCCCCAATGTCAGTGGGGCGGTGTATCCACATTCAGCTTCAGCCTGAACTTTAAACTAGCTATCCATGGTGCTGAAGCTATTTTGGGGATAGGGTTCAGCACCATGGATAGCTCCATAAAAGTTCGGACTGAAACCCAGACTGGATACACCACCCCACTGACATTTTATTTATTTATTTATTTATTTATTTCATTTCTATACTGCCCAATAGCCGAAGCAATCTGGGTGGTTTACAACAGTGCCTAAACAAGGCCATAATACAATAAAAATGATAACATTATTTAACAATACAAAATTTAAAACATTTTAAAAAAATTAACAACAATCCAGCAGCAAAACACTATTTAATACAGAATGGACCTGTTAAAAACACCTGACATAGGTGTTCCCATCAAGCCATTAAAATAACTCTAGACATCCTTAAACATGACATTGGAGCCACCAGCCTCCACTGAGGGTAAGGGGTCCTTTAAATAAAAGAAGAAACAAAAGAAGCAAGTTGGGTGAGGAGTGCAGTGTCTTTTGAAGTTAGGATTAAGTTGTGAACTACGTAGGTTTTGGAGATTATAGCAGAAGTCATGAGAAGTATCATATGTTGCCCTTCTGACGCACAAGTGAAGGCAAGGTGTTGGCAAAGGCAGGACAGGTCTAGGCCAGGGACTCACATAAGAATTAAAAGAAAAGGAATGCAGCAACAGTTGGTTCGGAAATCACAATAAACCAGAGTATCATGATGAGAACAAGCCACCATGAGCCTTGGGGTCATGTGCTCCCCTCCCCTCCTCTGGCACAGCTGAAAGGAGGGGATTTGCGGTGTTCACGTCAGTTTTTGATTCGCCTCAGTTTGCTGTTTCATCCAAACCCAGCAAACTGATTAATCTTGACCAGCCTTCCTCAGCCTGGTGCTCTCTCTATGTTTTGGGCCATTGGCCATGCTGCTGGAAGTTGAAGTCCAAAACAGCTGGAGGGCACCAGCCAGGTTGGGGAAACCTGCTGCAAATTAGCCTGTCCAACAGGACAACTGAATGATCCTTTTGAGCCTGATCACACAGAGGAACATGTAATATTTTGGAACTGTAAAAGTATGGGATTGGCGAGGCTTCTTTTTTTTTGCCTTTGTCTTTCAGCATAAATGCAGCCTTTGCTGTTCTGTTTCTCTCTGCCTGGAGTTTTTGAATAAGGAGAAAGACAAAACAACGGAAAAGCTTATTGTTGACTTCCTGTTTTGGAAGGTTGACTTGGGCTGCTTCTTCCTACTGTACTACCATTGTCTGCTCTGATAGAAGCTAATTTTAGCACAGGTTTCCAGAGTCATTCTGTATTCCTGATGTGTTCTGACAAGTACAGCATCCTGATTGCTTGTTTCCTATTTTGTAGCTCAACAGACAGTCCCCTCCCTCCTTAGTTTAGCAGTGGAACAAAAAATAGGGAAACTAATCTGATTTCTGCAATTATACTGGTAAAGCATCCATCCCATTCCTGCTGTCCCTTACTCAAGGATGAACACTGAAAAAGCTAATCTAGATTGATGGAGCCTTCATGGGTATCTGTTTGACTTAAAGATGTACATTGATCACATCTTTAAAAAATGAATTTGTATGCCTAAATACTATCCTTCATGATATGTATATATTTTAATCTATTCAGACCATTTGCCTAAATGTACACTAAGAGAATAATCATTAAATCAGAGCCAGTGTGGCGTAGTGGTGAGAGTGTTGGACTGGGACTCAGGAGATCCAGATTTTAGTCCCCGCTCAGCCATGAAACTCACTGGGTGACTTTGGGCCAGTCACTGACTCTCAGCCTAACCTACCTCACAGGGTTGTTGTGAGGATAAAATGGAGAGGAGGAGGAGGATTATGTAAGCCGCCTTGGGTTCCTTGCGGGGAAAAAGGCGGGGTATAAATATAATAAATAAATAAATAAATTTTGTACTGACAAGCTTTAAGGCTGAATGGCAGATTTGTCTTTGCCACATTATTCTGCAAAGTTAAGCATCGTTTGCTTAGGTTGCTGGTAATGCAGCTAAAGTCTTGCAAAAAGTCTGAGCTCTTTAGTAGCTTATGTTTGCCATGGCATGGGGGAAACACTGGGGCTCACCGCAGGATGCCACTCTGCCTCCAACACACACACACACACACACACACACACCGCTGCAGAGTCTGAGCCAGGATGGTGGCAGTGTCCCAAAAGGATGTCATTGGGAGGCACCACCTGCTCGCCAGCCAGCTTGATGATGGGAATGGGCTGCAGTTGCAGCCAAGGGGATAGGAGAGGTGGGTACAGCGGAAGTTGGGGAGTCTGTTAAATGGCCCCACTGGGGGCAAACAGGGGAGGAGGAAAAGGGGACAGTGCAAGAGAGAGGGGGGAGGGAGGGAGGGAGGGGGTAGAGAGAGGAAATGATGGAGAGAAAGTGCAAGAGAGATGCAGGGGCAGGCCTGTTGAAATGCAGGTACAGGCAGAAGATGTGTCCTGGGCCTGGTGGTGAGTGGGGGTCTGTTTGCCAAGCTCCTGCCTGCCTGTCCAGCCAAGGCCCCCAGTGGATCTGACACTGCTAACCTACTCCCATGATCCAGGACAAAGTATTGGGATGACTGGCTGGGAGTTCCCAGCCATTGTGATACTGGGAACATGAAATCTGAGGATGATGGGATTTCCCAGAGTCACAAGACTTAGAGCCTCCCTCTCACCTCTTGTTCCTGATGTTGCTGGTATTGATGGGTCTGGTCTGGTGGGCCTCCCTCTCACCTCCCTGCCCTGATTCTGCTGGTACTGATGGGGGCTGGTGGTGGGCTCCAACTGCCGTGTTTCAACAAAGCCTTTCCCCTCCTCAGGCCAGAAGCAGTGGGGGTTGCCCTCACTCAACCACTTCCTGGTTCCTTCCAGGAAGCACAACCAACTCAGGCTGAATCCAGTACTTCTTTCATATTGTTACATCCCTTCTCTTTTGAGAAAGAAAAGTAACATAGAAAAATAAACTGGAACTTTACACATTGCCTTTCAGGTTTGCAGGTCTCTTAATAGCTCTCCTTCCCACTTCAAGTGTGCCTGGGTCAGTGATGGCAGCCTTCAGCTGCCCTCCTTTATTCTGCTCCCCTCTAGACTCGGGGTGTGCCCTTGCGGCAGGCTCTTCTTCTGCACTCATCTCCCCTGGACTATCCTTAGGTATATCTCTGCCCTGGTCAGCACATCTCAAGGATTTCCTGTTTGTCTCATCCTGCAGGATCCTCTGCTGGCTACATGCGTGTCCCTCATTCAAATTCATGGCATCATCAAACTCTTCTGTTCTTTTCCTTAGATGTCTTCTGTTACATCTCAGTATTCTACAATGATCGTGTCTGCCTTGTCTGCCCAGCTAAACAAATCCACACCTACTTTTGCCCAAGGTCTCCCAGGAAGCTCACCCCACTCAGGCTGAATCGAGTACTTTCATATTTCTACACTGCCTGTGTCTTCCCCGCTCCTACGGTTCAGCCCTCTGGAATCCTGGAAGGGAAGGCTCCAAAGGTCTGTTTTTGCATCCCCACAATAGCAACCTGCTCATTGCTCCCCTTCCAATGACCGACCCATTCCCAGGTCTCATCTGGGCTGAGTGCCACCTCCTGGCCAGCCTTCTACCAAGTGCAATACAATCCCAAACACAAGAAGTCATTTCCCACCCCACACTTGCCCTCCCCTTCCTCTCTGGGGCAGTTGCCACCACTGAGTGAGCCCTTCCACTACTGCCGCTTCAACTCCTGCCCAGGTTCCCACATGCACGCAGGCTCCCTGAGTCTTTCCTCCTCCTGCCCTCATGACTCAGGGTCCTGGAATCCTGGGAGGGAAGAAACCACTGCTGCTCCTAAAGTTTGTATACTTTTTTCCTGTCTGGGTCCCCCCCCCTTTTTTTTTTGCACACACACCCCATAACAGTTTCCTCACTGCTCCTATCCCAACAATAGAGGAGTCGAGGACACATTCCCAGCTCTTAAAGGGCCCACTTGCTTCTGCCTGGCTAGCCCTTCACAAAGTGCTACAAGGCTACGTCACAGCGCAGTTCAACTGCAAATGCAACAAGTACCCTGGCCTTTGCAGGAGAGGAAGGGGAAACTGCAAAATATTGCCCCCCTCCCCACCAAGTCCTCTCGGAGTAGTTAGCATCCTGTACAAGTGCCACCAAGCACCTAATGAACCATTTGCCAAGGTTGTCTGGCTGCAGTCCTGTGCATACATACATGGCAGCAAGACTCACTGAAGCCTGAGAGACTTGCTTCCGTGTATACATGCATAGGATTGGGGCTGTAAAGAATGGTTTGCAAAAATCGTCCTCTAGCCTTTTTTGGATTAATTGATTGATCAATTTTGATTACTTGATCTGGAAAGAATGTGTCACCTTCTCTGCTTCTGTACCGAGTTACTTAGCACAAAACAACCAATACTCCCCAGTGTGCAGTAAATGTGAAGAAAAATTGAAGGAGGGGGATTTCGTCCCTTACTATTCTTCAAATACCCCACATTAGTGGTCAAAACAAGCTGAAAAGGAAGACCAGCAATGCAAGCCTACATTAACCAAAAGTAAACCCCACTGTCCTACATAATATGGCTTAGATTCCACCGCAATTTAAACTATGTTAGTTGATATCTTGACTGCACTCTGGCCATTTTTTTAAATGTCAGGATAACTACCATGGAAGTTATCAGCACAATCCTCTGCACATTTACTCAGAAGTAAGTCCCTCCCACTACGTTCAGTGGGGTTTACTCCCAGGGAAGTTTGCATAGCATTGTGGCCAGAGTCTTTTAAGAGTGTTTGTTGGAGTGGAAGACCGACAACCTGGTCTTCTGCGTGGGTTCAATGCTAAGGGGGTAGCGAGTCCTAGGGCGGCCTTCTCCGAGATCCCCAGCGACTATCACCCTTAGCCCAGAACAAAGGGATAACTTATAGCCACAGAAGTATCTTTTAGAAAACAAGTTTATTTACAACATTACCTTCACAAACCCAGACACATGCCAGCAATACAGCTTATCAGTACGGTACAAAGTAGCAAGCAAGAAGTCTTAAGGACACCGTGATTTCAGGGCTCTCGGCTAGTTAGTTCAGCTCGGGTCCCGGCAGAGGCCCAGTCAACCGCACACTGCTAGCTGGGTTCCCGGCGGAGGCCCGGTCTACCCAAGCGGCTAGCTGGGTTCCCGGCGGAGGCCCGGTCTACCCAAGTGGCTTGTGAGTGATTTCAGCTTGGTTTCCCAGGGGTCCGGTCAACCCAAGCGACCAGTGATTTCAGCTATCTGGAGCGTGCCGGGTGTGGCTACCCGGGGTTGCCGATCCTTCGTTCCCTTACCCCAGGCATGGGGCAAGATTGCTGATCAGGTCCAACAACCCAGTTCCCTTGCGCAGGGTGTTTTATACCTTGGTGTTTCAGGTAGCCCCTCCCTCCGTGATCAGGTGGGTTGACACCCTCCCTGAGGGGTGGCCTTTTGGGTCAGGTGGGGTGACGCCCTCCCCCCGTGGGATGGGGTCCCTTTGAAGCCACTTGCTTAATGGTCCCATCCTATGGTGTTGAGTGGCCATTTCTTAGGGGTGCCGAAGTGTCTGCTCTGGAGAGGTATTCAAGTCTTATGTAGATGGGGCTGATATGCGAGAGCATTGACAAACCTGGGGATGCTTCCTGCCTTCCCCCCTGGGGTGATTCTATGCAGATGTTGTTTGTCCCCTTTGTCATCTGTGGAGACTGGCTGTCTCCCCCCCCCCCCCCTGGGTCTCCTTCCCCCCTCCTTGGTGAGTGTGTGTGTGTCAGGCAGGGGGCTTAGGTTGGCTTTCTCCACAGTTGGCATTACTTTTAAAATGCCTCATAACATAACCTCTGGCAATGTTATCCAGTCAGGGCAGCCCTCATCTTTTTTTAAAAAAATACATTTATTTAAGCAAAGGGATTTGTTCCTTGGGCATCTGTGCCTCCTGCTCTGTCCCATTTGATAGTTACAGCAATAGTTACTTGCTGGTTACTTACAAATATGTACTTACACTGGTGTAAAACCAGTGTAATGTCGAAAACCAGTGAGTTGGCCAGAAATATACGTGGTCCTAAGGCATGATCATACATTGGGTACCTGCCTCTGAAATAAAGCCCTTAGATACAGACAATCGCTCCCATCTACTGTCCAGTTAACCTGAAGTACTTGTATTGATTACTGCATAAAGCAGAGGTGCAGAACCTCTTTCAGCCCAAGGGCCGAATTCCATTTCAGAGAAGCTCTTGGGGGCCGCAGAGAAGCTCTCAGAGGGCCACATTCCAGTGGTGGGTGGGGCCAAAGGCAAAAGGGACAGGCCAAAACCCCCAAATACCAGCATATTTTATCTTAAAGCTCTTACTGCGAGTAACTAAGCCTTAAGAGAGGCATTTCAACCTTTTAGAATGGGGAAAAAAGACTGCACTAAAGCCAGGAAACCACAAAATGATTGGTGGTTGGGAGAACATTGGTGGGGCCTTCTGGGGAGCTCATGGTCCACTTTCTTCTTCCCCCATTCCCTTCCTGTACAGCTCTTCCTAGCTTAGTTGTAGCAGAACACACTCCCCAGGTGGGCTTGGCACCCTGGGCAGAGGCTCCATCTGTCCCAATGCCTCAGCTGGCATTGCTTCTTCCTGCTTTGTGTAATCTTCATTTGTCTAGCCCAGTACGCAACAGCTCGGTTGGTTTCAGACTGCTGTTATAGCAGAGCTTGAACGTAGCGGAGGGCCTAAAAGCCCAGCAGTGTATCATCTGGCATTTCCAGAGATATTTTCTAAAAGACTAAAACTCCTGTGGCACATCACATTTGACGCACCAAGATAATTCCTGCAAAAAGAGCCGAGGCTGCAATGGGATTTTATTTGTACAGAGCAAATAGTAATGCAAAGCCAATATCTGGCATCACCCAGGACTCTTATAGAGATACAAAAGTTGACAAGGAGCCAATTTCTTGTCTATTCAGATAGTGAGGGAGCAAGAGTACTTCTCAGCAGCCCCATGATTAAGATTATTTATTTTGCATGTCGTGTTTGGTGCTGCACAATAGCCTGGGTACAGCGTGTACACCCTTTTAACGGTAACAAGTTTCCATTGTCCTTCTCTTCCTGTACTGCATTCTAAATAACCCACTAGAAGTAATCATGCTCAAGTGCTACAATTTACCGGTAAGCTGCTTCAAGAAAACAGTCAGATTCTGGGGTGGTGGTGGTGGTGGAGAGCAGAAGCAGAGAGTTGGGTACCAAAAAGGTATTGGGTTTTTTTTACTGCTGCTGCTGCTGCTGATAGTGAGAACAGCAGCAACTGCGTTGATAGCCTGGTCACTATTTTGTATCCTCCACAATGCCCAGGACCTGGCATTGTCCCACTCTGTGGTGTGTGTGAGTGTGTAAATGGTGGATAATATTGCAAGAAAATTCTGCAAAGTGGGCTTCCTTTTCTTGGGGAGTGAGGAAAAGAAAAATCTCAGAAAATTTCTCAGAAAAATGTCTAAGGAGAAATTTTGGCTCAGCTCCAGCCAAAAAACATAATGGAAAAAGGGAGCCTGTTAGAATAAATCTTGCAAAGCACCTCAGCTGCTCTGCAAGTAATAAATTTTGCTGCAAATAATAAAATAATAAAATCTGCAAGCAATAAATTTTGCTAAGCCCTACGACAGAGGGCATCACAGTAAACCAATCTTGAAGTTACCTTGGATCTTGAGGTTACCATTGATCTTGGATCACTGTGGCCAGACTATCCCTACCCAGGAATGGCGTACCAACCAAAGCTGATAAAATGCAGCCCTAGTCACCAAGTCCACCTGGGCCTCCAGTAACAGAGAAGCTTCAAGAAGTACCCCAAAGCTATGGACCTGATTCTTCAGGGAGAGTGCAACCCTGTCCAGAACAGGTAACCTGCCTACCTCCCAGACATGGCAACCACATACCCACGGAACATCTGTCTTGTTAGGATTCAGCTTCAGCTTATTGGCCTTCATGCTGCCCACCACTGCTTTCAGGCACTGATCCAGGACTTGCACAGAAACTCCTGACCCAGATGTTCCAGAGAAATAGAGCTGGATGTCGTCAGCATACTGATGACACCATGCCCCAAATCTCCTAATGACCACTCCCAACAGCTTCATATAGATTTGAATTAGCAGTCTTCCCCAACCTGGCGCCCTCCAGATGTTTTGGACTTCAACTCACATCAGCCCCAGCCAGCATGGCCAGTGGTCAAGAACTTTGGGAGCTGTAGTCCAAAACAGCTGGAGGGCACCAGGCTGGGGAAAGCTAAGCATTGGGGACAAGATAGTACCCTGCAGCCCCCCACAGTGCAAATACCAGAGGGTTGACACACAGTCACTTTTGATCCATTTGCAGCAAGCTAAACAAAAGATGCCTAGATTAATGCAGCAAAGACATAAGAAGAACCATGCTAGATCAAACCAAAGGTCAATCTAGTCCAGCATTCTGTTCACACAGTGGTCAACCAGCTGCCCACTGGATCCCACAAGCAGGACATGAGTGCAATAGCACCCCCCTGCCCATGTTCCCCAGCAACTGGTGTACATAATGTGAAGGACCGCCGCTGGTCCTTTACTGCTGAGCGGGAGATTCGCGGCTTCCACTGACAGCCTTGGTCTCCCCGCACGCAATCCCACCTCAGCTGGGGTCGGAGACACTGGAATTGAGCACAGAGTCCACAGAGAAACTTCACACACTCTGCTGCCTAGGGTGAAGTGAAAGGAAGTTTATTGAGGGATTAGTCAGTTACAAATTGGGTAGGGAGATAAGGGAAATGAAATTGACAGAATGGAATTGTGAAGAAAAGCAGACCGGGTCTCCGTGTCCTTCTCCACCACACACGTGTAAACAAGTGTAATCCCAGGCAAAGGCTGGGAACCTCATGCAAATGTACATAGTTTTCTCTGATGGCTCTGTGCTGACTCAGAGTCTCCCATGTATTCACATGCAAATGTTCCCCAAGCACTCTAGTCATGGTCAAGAGTTCACCCCTCTGACACATAAGAGCCACCCCTCCCCTGCCTAGCCCAGATGAAGTTCATCCTGATTGGCCAAGGACAGCTGGGCTACCGAAAGGAGGGGCGGAGGGGGTGTAAATCGATACTGCCAGCCGTGGCTTCTGGGTTTGGTTGTTGTTCTGGATGCAAAGGAGTGCGAAGTAGGGCTTTTGCTGAGGCAGACCCTAAGAAGATCAACCCCCCAGGCAAAGAGTAAGTGCCTGGGTGTTTATATAGTAAAGGAACTAGTTGTGTTGTTTTGTAGCTCTACTTGTGTATACCAAAGTGTCTCCCCACCTTTCCCCCTTCCCTCATTTCCCACCTTTTATTGTAATCAGTTTACCTTAAATAAACTTTCCTGGTTCTACCCCACACGGTGTGTGTAGTTCCTCTGTGGTTCAGTGCTCAAATCCAGTGTATAGACCAAGGGCAAAGCCCTGAGAAAATCAGTGTCAGGATGGCAGAGCCAAGGCTGGCAGTTTGGCGCCTTTGATCTCTTGTCTTGAGATAAAGGACTGGTTGCAGTCCTTCACAGGAATACCTTTGTTACACACAGTCAGAACTACAAAATAACAACCGAGAACCTACACTAATCTAAGCTAACAACCAAGAACCTACACTAGTCTAAACTAGCAACCGAGAACATACATCAGCGTACACAGGCGCTCTGTTTGGGGGTTGAATGTCCGGTCAGTTACAAATTGGGTAGGGAGATAAGGGAAATGAAATTGACAGAATGGAATTGTGAAGAAAAGCAGACCGGGTCTCCGTGTCCTTCTCCACCACACACGTGTAAACAAGTGTAATCCCAGGCAAAGGCTGGGAACCTCATGCAAATGTACATAGTTTTCTCTGATGGCTCTGTGCTGACTTATATGTCCTTAGCCGATGACCTGCTCCATGCTCAGTTGCATCTTGAATCAAGATGAGCAGTAGCCACGGCTGCCTGTTTATCCATCTCTCTCCCCCCCCCCTTGATAGCCCGACTCCTCCTTTCTCAGGCAGGTCAAACCGGTCCGGCCAGGTAGGAGGGGTGAGGTGATTTCTGGTGCATTCTTGACCATGACCCATCAAGGGTGCTTGGGGAGGTGATTGAGGGTACTTGGAAAACCATTTAGGGCAGTTGGGGAAACCTCAACATGTGAATGGGTTGCGGACTCAGAGGCTCCCACCTGGCCTCTTTGGAGGAAATGCACAGATCACCACCGGGGCTCCTCTGCCCCTGGCTGAGATTATGCAGGTGGTATGTGGGGCAAAGTGTATGCTCTGTCAGGCTTTTCCTCCACACATAAGCATACTGACTCTGATCCCGGAGGTAGCATGTAGCCATCAGGACTAGTAGCCATTGATAGCCTTCTCCTCCATGAATTTGTCCAATCTCCTTTTAAAGCCCTCCAAATCGCTGGCCATCACTACATCTTGTGGAAGTGAATTCCATAGTTTAACTTTGTGCTGTGTGAAGAAGTACTTCCTTTTATATGTCCTGAATCTCCCACCAATCGGGTTCATGGGATGACCTCCTCCTCCTTCATGGAGGAGAAGGCTCTCAATGGCTGCTAGTTCTGATTGGCTATATGCTTCCTCCAGTATCAGAGGCAGTATGCCTATGTACTCCAGTTACTGGGGAACATGGGCGGGAAGGTGCTGTTGCTTAATGTGGGATCCTGTGGGCAGCTGGTTGGCCCTCTGTGAACAGAATGCTGGACTAGATGGACCCTTGGTCTGATCCAGCAGGGCTCTTCTTATGTTCTTATGACCCTGGGTTCTAGTATTATGAGAGAGGAGAAAAATATCCCTATCCACTTCCTTCATACCATGCATAATTTGTACACCTCTATCATGTCTAATCTCCCATCAAGACAAATCTCCCCTTCAGCTTTAAAGCCTTGCAGTAGAAAATATTTTAGTGATTTTGCTCTTACTGTACATTTTGGCAAATGATCTGAATAAGTTATCTACCCTGGTTTTCTTTGGTAGTAATCATGGGCCAGATAGTGGGAACAAAGACGGAAAACTATCAGGTTGGGGAGAGGTATTTAAATCCCTGCTCTTTGGGATTTTCAAATGCGTATGTGAACAGGACCTAGGAAAACAACATGTATCTTTTTAAAAAAGTGGGGTAGACTCAGTTTGCAATATCAAACCGAGCTCAATCACAGCCTGATATCAAAGCAACATAGAATCATAGAATAGTAGAGTTGGTAGGGGCCTATAAGGCCATTGAGTCCAAGCCCCTGCTCAATGCAGGAGAACAGATGTGGGCAGCCCAGGCAGTCACCCATCCAAGCACTGACCCGGCTCATACTGAGTTAGCTTCAGCATGTGGCTTGCCTTATGTACATGGAAGCCATTCTTCTGTTTTCTCTCTGGATTTCACATTCACACTTCCTCACTGATATGAGGGCAATCCAGGTCCAACTCAGCTGTATTGCAGCCCGATGAATTGACTCTGTCTGAGCATGTGACAGAAGGACAGGGGGCAATCTGGTCTGAATGGTTGCCTCATGCACTCAGGGTGTGTGCCGTGTTTACAGAAACTCGCTGACAGAACTAAACCGAACCGAACTCTTTTAAAAAGGTGGGAGAGCTTCTGGCATGAACTCTAGTCCTGTTATTGTAGCTTGACAATGCAGCATGCTGAGTAGCAAGCCAGCGCAGGGTTCTTACTGGACATTTACTGACTTTGAAGTGGAGGAAGAAAATAAATTCCTTCACAGAGCTTATTTATAAAGCAAATCCTGTGTGCACGGTTTCCTCCACACATTCTCCAAAAGGACTCTCCGAAAATGTGTGCATTGCAGTACAAGTCACACGGCCCTTCAGTCCACTTCTGTTCCTTTTACCTTCCAACCCAGTTACTTTCAGCAGATTACAGATGTTCATAGCAATCTCCCTGCCTCCAATGCTGCTGATCGCTCTGCTGCTGTGACCCCTGCCACCTTTCCCTCTCTGGCCACCATATACCTTAATCTTACTGAACCTATGCAAGTGTCGAAAATGGTGCCATGTATAATCAAACACAACAGTGCAGTACAGTTAAGCTACAAGTTATTAGTATCATCTTTTTAAAATGTCAAATTAATTCTGTATGTATTCAGTTTCTCATAGCTGAGCTCTGAAATGTCTGTTAATGGAGCAGTGGGATATTCAGTAGGCCAGGGCTCTCAAACCTTGGGGCCCCAGATGTTGCTGGCCTACAGCTCCCAGCATACCCAGCCAGCATGGTGAATGGCAAGGGATTCTGGGAGCTGTGGTCCAGCAACATCTGGGGACTCAAGGTTAGAGAGCCCTACAGTAGGCTATTCAGTTGCCACTTATAGTAAATTGAGGCCTGAGCCAAATATACCCCCCCCCCCCAATTCAGTGGCTGAAGAAGACTGCCCCTTTTGAGCAGCACTTCAGGTGGGCTACAACAAGTGCAACAGTGTAAAGTGTGTTCCACAAGCAACGCTCACCTCTCTGTCTTCTGATGATGCTCTGGGAGGTCTGGCAATGGAACCACAGCACAGCAGCACAGCATGGGAAGACAGGGAGACTCACCAGATAGCCTAGGTAACATGGGGCCCTGAATCACCAAGGAAAAGAAACAATAAGGTTTATGAAATAAAACAGTGTTCAAGTACTGAACCTTGGCTGCAGCAGAAAGTTCCAAACAAATCTCCTTCCCCAAGCATTCTACAGACTTTCTATTCTTTGGGGGGGAGGGATGAAATAGATAAATCCCACAATATGTTTGTTTGGCTCTGGGGGCTAAAGCTGGAGGAGAAGTTGAATGTGTGTCAACCGACCTTACTGTTCTTGTTCTCTGTTCCTTGCTATGATTGCTTCCTGCAGAAAGAACTTTTTTTTTTGTCCTTGTTGAACTTTTCAGTAGAATTCCCCCCCCCCCTCATTTGCCTTTTTTTGATTTATTATAGAATCTGGGCTCTGGTATATATAAACAAAAAAATGAACCAATAAAGCTATTTTAGTTTATTGTAGAAATAAACCGAGACTTGGATTACATTGCAGTGTAAGGACGGACGGTCCATCCGCTATTTTCTACCAAAGATGCTGTCATGCTCATTGGCACCTGCTTAGCTAGGCTGAGACGAGGGGACTGCAGCATCCCTGTTGGTGAAAGCAAAGATTCTATGGGTTGGGTCCAGACGTAGTCATGCTTAGAGTAGGCCCATTGAAACCAATGAGGCTTATGTTAGTTATGACAAACTTGTCCCATTGGTTTCAGTGGGTCTACTGTAAGCATGACTAACAGTGCCATCCTATGCATGTCTACTCAGAAGTAAGTCCCATTGTGTTCAATGGCACTTACTGCCAGTTAAGTGTGTATAGGACTGCAGCCTCAGTGTGAATGCAACCCGTTGTTTCTCTCTGGCCTGCAGAAAAACCTGGCCTCAGTCTCATCCAGAATCTGTGACCCCTTCTTGATTTCAGAGAATGGTGAGGAAGGGCACCAATATACTGGGACTTGGTTTGGTAGCAGTGGTTTGCTAAAATGTGTGTAAGAACATAGGAAGCTGCCTCATACTGAGTCAGGCCATTGGTCCATTGAGCCCAGTACTGTCGACACTAACTGGCAGTGGCTCTCCAGGGTTTCAGGCAGGATTTTTTTTCTGCCTTACCTGGAGATGCCGGGAATCGAACATTCCCGGCATCGAACTGGGACCTTCTGTATGCAAAGCAGGTGCTCTGCCACTGAGCTATTACTGCTTGAAGAGCCTCAGTCTAGCTTTTTGTTAGGGTGACCTTTCATCTTTTCCAAGACTGTGTCACAAACCCGTGGCAATTCCACATACAGGAGACTGACTCACACTGTCAGTTTGAAGCAAGCCCACATTGTCCTCAGTTAAGAAAAGGACTACTTCAGGTACTCCCATGGAAGAAAACAGTAATGTGCTAAGAGTCTGCTACATATCTGCTGGGTTAACACTCACCCACTGAGTGGTGCCAGATTGGTCTTGGATCCTAGTTGCAGAATGGATGAGACTATCCATGCTGCTCCAAATGCACACAGGTAGCTTTGCACCCCACATTGATCAGTGCTGGGGCAGCATGTTGCAGGTACCACTCAAGCTACAAGGCAGAAGGGATTATGACTTTGCATCCTGAAGGGTTTTTTCCCCTAGACCATCCCACATTAAGGTGCAAGGGAGGAGGTTCCTACAATTGTGTACAGCGTGCCATAATAATAATAATTATTTTTTCCAGAACTTTGAATGTAGTATCAAGTTAATGGATTGTTTATGGAGCAGGCTGTAGAAGCCTTGAGCTATCTCATGTTGCAAAACATAAATAAAGATGGTTGTGTTGGCTTCTGTGGGCCGGGATTGCTCGATTTTGCTTTCTTTGTGATTTGGCAAATTCCCCCTAACTTCAGACCTTAAACCTGCATGTAATAGAGGGGGTGGTGTGTTGCCTCCCTTTTTTTTTTTTAAAAAAAAAAAAGGAGGGATGGGAAATGTGTGACCCTCCAAATGTTGCTGGACGGCAACTCCCATCATCCCTCACCATTGGCTAGGATGGCTAGGGCTGGTGGGGGCTGCAGGCCTCACATTGTCCACCCCTGTTTGGAAGTATGAAACACAAAAGTGCACAGCCATTTTCCAGGTGATGCATACTACTCAATGAGGTGTGATAACCTCTATGAAAACATTATTCTAATTGAATTTTTTCCCCTTCACCTTCACTCCCAGTATCATTTGAAAATAATAATTAATCTAACCAATTAATCCATTAAACACTGGCACTCTAGTGGATGGTCTCTGTAATTTATTTTACAGCTAAGCCATGAGTGGGGAATGTCTGGCCCTCCAGATGTTGTTGGACTAGCAGGGGGTTGGACTCGATGGCCTTGTAGGCCCCTTCCAACTCTATGATCTATGAAATCTATGAAAAATCTATGAAATCTATGAAACTACCATCAGCCCAAGGTGGCATGGCCAGTGGTCAGGAGGGTCCCACATTCCCCACCACTGATCTAAACTTTAAAGTAATTATCCCCTATCTGTATTTCTGGCATTTCATTCCCCTCTGACCTCACTGCTAACATTTTCTTCTTCTCCTCCCTACACCGGGGGTGGGCAACCTCTGGTCCTCCAGATGTTTTGGCCTACCATTCCCATCAACCCTAGCCACCATAGGCAATTGTGAGGGATGATGGGAATGGTAGGCCAAAACATCTGGAGGGCCACAACTTGCCCACCCTGCCCTGTAACCATGGGTATATCTGCCAGCTCCTTCCATGCATCTGATAAAGTAGCCTCCGATCCATGAAAGCTTGTGAAATAACAAATAAGTTAGCCTTGAAGGTGCCACAAGACTCTGTGCGGGTTTTGCTGTGACTGACTGACATGGCTACCGCCCCTTTGCAAATGGGTATATAAGAAGGCCTGTGGCTCATGCTGGCTCAGCTTGTCTGAGTGTGGAAAGCTAAGCAGGGTCAGGCCTGGTTATTACTTGGATGGGAGACCCCTCCTCTAGTTCCCTGCATTGAGCAGGGGGTTGGACTCGATGGCCTTGTAGGCCCCTTCCAACTCTATGATCCTATGATTCCTATGAAGCTTTCTACCAGAGCAGTCATTTCGAAACAAGTCAAACAACAAGCTTCCAAGGAACTACCACAATAAGAGGAACAAACAAAATCTCTTGTATGCGTACAGAAACTTCTCTTTTCCGTAAGTGTGTGGTTTTATCTTTATTCTTTCCTGTACAACATACAGTGAGATGGTAGAAGAGATAACCGTTTTCTTTCAGGCTATGGCAACACAGAGAGGTCTGTAGCCATACTCTATTTCCTAATAAATCCCTCCAGTTTGAGCATTACTTGAGGGTGGCTTTGCAATGCCTGCCCACCCTTCCCTTTTTTGGGGGGGGGGGCTTCCAGTTCCCTTAGCACTGACCCTCCTTTTTTCTGCTGGTCACTCTTTGTGATATTAAAACAAGTGAACGTATGTTTGAACCAGCTTGGTTTTGCAACACCTGCTGCTGGAATAGAATAAAAACATGGTGCGGTGCTCCCCTGATCCTATGATATCTCATGGATTGACCTACATTAATGATCCACAGCTTGATTATTTTAGAGGTGGGGGAGGATAAAAGTTATTATTTCCATAGAGATATGCAAACCGCCCTGGGATTCATTTAGATAAATGCCACATAGTGCTCCTTTTTCTGATCACTATGTCATTATTTTTAAAAGTGTATATCCTGTCATTGGGACCATCTAGGCAGCCCAGAAAATATTACAACCAGAATACCATATTAATTAAGAAGTAAAAACTATTTCATCAAACCCCCTTGCCTTTAAAAACAACATTTGCACTGATTTTGACAACATCCCCCAATTTGCCATAGACATCTTGCTAATCTCCTTTTGGCGGGCTTTTATTTCTCAGCTGACTTTCCCAATCGTATCTCAATGTGTCTTGCACTTTTCTTCGGCTCATGCTTGCTAGTGTGTGTATATAGGAGAGTGGGTTCAACTGTGCTTTAGAAAATTTTTAAAATCTGAGCTCACAATCCTGAGAAGATGAAGCAAGGGAGAGGTGCAGAGTTCATTACCTGGACAGTGAAGGATAAATGAAATGTGCCAAGCTCAATGCAGACATTCCTTCAGGGTATTTTTAAATGTTCAGAGAAATAGCTCACAGTACAGTCCTTCCTGATCTTTAAAATGTCATGCCTATAGTGGTACAGCCTGCCAGTGTGGCGTAGTGGTTAGAGTGTTGGACTGGGACTTGGGAGATCCGAGTTCTAGTCCCCGCTCGGCCATGAAACACACTGGGTGACTTTGGGCCAGTCACTGACTCTCAGCCTAACCTACCTCACAGGGTTGTTGTGAGGATAAAATGGAGAGGAGGAGGAGGAGGAGGATTATGTAAGCCGCCTTGGGTTCCTTGAAGGAAAAAAGGCGGGGTATAAATATAATAAATAAATAAAATTAACATTTTTATTACATTTATATCCCACCTTTCTTCCATGATGGAACCCAAGACTGAATATATTGGGTTTCCAGCAATCTCCCATTTAGGCACTGGTCAGATGCAGACCGGCTTAGCTTTAGCAAGGTTGCTGCATCATGTGCCTTCAGTCCATACCTAACTCTGAATGCTTAGTTTCCAATGTGCAGGAGAATTCTTTGGGGAGTGGGCATAGCGTGCAATTCCCTGTCTGATTGAGGAATGGCCATACCTCTTGCTGTTTCTACATCCCCGAATTAGCCCTTAATCTCACTTGACAAAATGGAGGAACATGGTTATGGAACAAAGGAACACTCCACTGAACAGAGAGGTCTGAGAAGCTGAATTGGGAGTACCATTGTTCCATGTTATGGTTTCCTTTGCTGATTAAACTGTTTGAAAAGTAGTTGTTCCCACAAGTATTTACACCCAGTTATCAGGGGAACAGTTTGTTCCTGTAATACATTTGGATTTGGCCATCTGGATATAAAAATACAAAAGTGAAGGGAATTAAGAAATGGCATGCAAAGCCATTGAGACTGTGCACTAGATGCAAAGGAGAAATTAACTCTGGCTGTCGCTGGGCTCTTGAATAATCCAACTGGACTGGACAGTTATCAGTCTTTGAGTCATGATGGAGCTGCAGGCTTCCTCACCTACCTCAAGCATGGGAAGTGAAGAGGCTAGAGAGAACTTTCCCTCGCTCTAATACGGGAATTAGAAGCACCCAATATCAGTAGGCTCAGGACAGACAGACAAAATAAAACATGTCACCACACAATATATAATAACATTATAGAATTTGCTACTACAGAATGCAGTGATGGCCTCTAGTTTAGATTGTTTTCAAAAAAATTAGCTTAAATTTCTTTTAAAAATTCATGGAGGACAGGTCTGTCAGTCACTATTTGCCATGTCCTCTGGCAGTATGCCCCTGAATACCTAATACAGTAATACCTTAGATTGCAAGTTACTTGGTTTGAGAGCGTTTTGCAAGACAAGCAAGTTTTTAAATATTTATTTAAATTTTTTTTACTTGATATACAAGTGACTTCTTGCAATACAAGTACTGTAGTATGGCTTAAATTAAAAATCTCTGTACACATTTTTTTGGGGGGATTTCGTTTTGATATAAGAGTGTTTTGGATTACAAGCACGTTTCCGGAATGAATTATGCTCTCAATCCAAGGCATGACTGTACTGATAAAGCAGAATGGGAGGGCGGCTTCCTATTACATGCCCTACTTGTGAGCTTCTAAAGCGCAGGCAGGGGTGGACAATACCAGTGGCCCTCCAGCTCTTGTTGGACTACAATTCCCATCACCCCGACCATTATCCATGCTAGTGGCTCCCTCCTTCCTTGCTCTAGAGGCATCCAGCCAATTTCTGTTGGAAACAGAATGCAGGCCTCGGCATTCTGCTATGTTATGCACACTTACTTGGAAGAAAGCCCCACTGTACTCAGTGCAACTTACTTCCAAGAAGACAGGCATAGGGAGTGCACTGCACGTTGATCTTTGGTTTGATGGAGCAAGGCAATTCTTAAGTTCTTTTTATTTCTGTTGTCCCATCTTGGGCTCTGACCCCGGGCTTTTCTACATGAGGCTTTTATTGTGTGCTCATCATTCCTCACTCATGGTTGTTTACAGGTGCTGTAGATGACGTTGTTGTGACCCTCCAGTTTTGCTTCTGATTTTTAAGAGTACTTTCACAGAGCGGGGAAAATGCAGTATTTTTTTTCCCCATCCCGAAACAAAGCGCAAGTCCTCACTAGTGTAATTGCATCATTCCACTATACCACAGCACCACCTAAAGGTTATGTAGTGGAAAGTATGGAAAGGAAAAGCTCTTTACGCAGAGATCCAGTCTCAATTCTGTGATGAAACTGAAAGTAAATACAGCGGGTTAACAGCCTCATCTAGAAAAGCTCCGTATGAAACAAGTGTCTTCTGTGTTATGCTCACCCCACTCCTGTGAGTGGTGATACGTTTGATGTGATAGGCGCAGGGCTTATCCAGATTTGGCTTTATTTGGAAGAAGGTCACTGGAAGTTTCTTGGTGCTTCGTGGTATTTCCGTTTATTTACACATATACCGGATAAGCATAGGTGGATGCATAGCTTAAGCACTCCAAGAGATAGGCAAACTCTCCTGCTCCGACAGCAGGTCTCCAGGGAGACAGCCAGCCAGCAAGCACACAGAATCCAAAACTCAGCTCTCTTGCCTTGTATGTATGTATGTATGTATGTATTTATTTAAATACTTCTACACTGCTTATCCCTAAGCGGTTCACATTAAAATACAACATACAAATAACACAGCCAAGCTGTGAAAGCTACTGAACTCCTCTTCAAGCTCACACGGGGGGTGGGTGGGGTAGCCTGTAAACTCAGGAGAAGGCCAGGCTCAGTCTCATCATGCTAAACCGGGAAACTATGTTATGTCCAAAATGTTATGTCCAAAAACACACAGTTGTTCACATGCATAAAGTATGAGCACACTTTAGCCAAAATGCTTATCTGTTACAGGATTAGTTCTATGGGAAGAACGCTGGTTCCCCCCAGTCTGACTCCATGGTTGTCCCATCATTCCGATATCCCTTGTGTCTGCTTGTCTTCTGACAGGAATAGCAGTTTTTTTTTTTGTTTGAAAGGCTGATATAATAGATTATGTGCATGCACCCTCACAGTCACACAGCTGCCTGACCTGTTTCTGATGAAAAGAGTTTTGCTGAAAAATAGGTTTTAAACTTTTCTGCAGGCACGAAACTATGCTCCTAAGTGAAGAAGTAAAAATCTTTCAGAATTAAAATCCCAAGGTCTTTGCCTCCCTAGTCTATAGTTAACCCTGAAAGGGGCTTGTGCTTTATTTTCCCACAGCCACAATCAAACACACACTCAGGTCAGATTAAAAATAGGAGATCAACATCTCTACATAAATTATAAAAATAAAAAAACAAACAAAGATAGTTTAGCTTTGGCAAAAAAATTAGTTCTTTTTGCATTATGACCCTTATCAAGACTATTCTAAAAACACAATTTAGAGAAACAACGTTATCTGTGCGCCAAAGAGCAAGCACTATAGCAGCAAAGTGGAAAGAGATGACCGAGATAAGGAGATGTGCAGTGCAACCTTGACATGTTTACTCAAAAGTAAGTCTCACTGAGCAATGGGGCTGAGGCTGCAATCCTTAGCCCCATTGGCTGCAATCCTATATGTACATTTACCTGGGAGTAAGTCCCATTGAGCACAGTGGCACCTACTTATAAGTAAGCATGCACCAAAGGCCTGTGGCTTACGCTGGCTCAGCTTGTCTGAGCGTGGAAAGCTAAGCAGCGTCAGGCCTGGTTATTACTTGGATGGGAGACCCCTCCTCTAGTTTCCTGCATTGAGCAGGGGGTTGGACTCATAGCCTTGTAGGCTCCTTCCAACTCTAATATGGAATCTATGGAATCTATGTCAAGCCACATAGATTCTAATGACTGCTCACACCAGCAGTTTTCAGCTATCTGAAGTTTGCTCAGACTGAAAGAGGCTGACAAAAAGAATGATATGAAAGCAAAGTACAAAGGCAGCCCCTGTCCCACCTTCCTTTGATCTATATTGCATGGTGCCATATTAATTTGGCCTGGCTTGTTTGACAACTAGAACTCTTCCTTTCAGAGAAGACAGTCAGGCGGTGGCATTCTGCTTTTAACGCGTACATCTTTTGTGATAAATAACTGTGCACGGTTTTCTCAGTAATCCAATCATCGGGAAATGTTATCAGGATGCAATATTCATTTTCTCTCACGTGATTCTCAGGAACCTTTGTTGTAAATAGCAAGATATTCCCTTAGGTCCAAATTGCCTTTAGTTACAAGTCAGCCTCTGTTCTAAATCTGGCCTACCCTAATGAGAAGGGGATTAATGATCCAAAATGCTTCATGGATGTCATAGACTAGTCTCCAATTGCCAGAAAATGCCTGGACCTTCACTCACAGCTTCTCACTTTGTCATGCAGAGTCCCTAATTCCCCTGCCTCCTGCAACTGCAAGCTACTTAAAGGGGCCATGGGCAAAATTGCAGCTAAGCTTGCAGTTTTAGCTTAGCTGCAATTTTGCCCATGGCCCCTTTAAGATAGCTCTGCTTCCCGCTCGAACAGCCCCAGTAAGCAGGGAGGGAGCAGACGCTGCTAAGCTGGGTAGGCCAGGCGAGGGTGTGTGTGTGTGTGTGTGCGTGCGCGCGCACACACATACACACATGCATGCATGCTCTACCTGCTGCCTCTGCTGCAGGTTGTTGTGGGAAAGGGATTAGCTGGGTGAAAGCCAGCTGAGGGAGAGGTGAATATTGCCAAAGATTTTATTTCCTAACAGAGGTGACTCTGTGCCTCTAAAAGGTGAGGTACAGTGTCAGAAGGAAATGCAAGAAACTTCCCCTTCTCTCTGAAGCTCCATGTTTGGGGGTGTGGGGTGGGTGGGTAAGCTTCACCTGTTGAATTTTTGCCAATCCTGACAATTTTAAAACAAAAAGAAAGAGATTGCCCTGCAAGCACTGATCCCCCCCCCCGAAAAAGACCTGATATCAACAATTAAGGATTTAAGTAAGGTTAAAAAATAATAATACAAAAGCCACTTATAAAATATTATAAAACAATATAATAATAATGTAATACTTATAAGAGTTTGTGTGTTTCCTCTAATAACTTTTGTACCTGACCGTGCCGTTTGGTTGCCTGGCCATACCCTTGGCCGTGCCCTCATGTTGCCTGGCCACGCCCTCTTGATCACACCTTCATGTTGTTTAACCATACCTCTTACAAATCCACGTGTGTGTCCCTATTTTCATCTGTGAAAT
Organism: Shinisaurus crocodilurus; assembly: GCA_021292165.1. NCBI lineage: Eukaryota > Metazoa > Chordata > Lepidosauria > Squamata > Shinisauridae > Shinisaurus > Shinisaurus crocodilurus. Next base: position 159,282,646 of record CM037878.1, on the reverse strand, counting down.
GTTGGAGGGTATGGGATGTGTGCATATGAAAATGCAGGAGATAGAGGGGGCAATGCTGCCGGACCACCATTTTAAAAATAAGCTGCTGTTTGAGTCCATGGGACCTCTTCTCTGATGTGTTAGAGAGCTGTTATAAAAGTCAGTGTGAAGGAAGGGCTGGCTGGAGGGCTCTGCCAACCAACCCTTTACTCCAGATCAGAGATCCAGGGTGCAAGACTGCCAGCCTTAGCTCTGCAGTCTTGACTGGGCTCTCTCAGGGACTTGCCCTTGTCTGTACTCTGGATTTAGCGCTGAACCACAGAGAAACCGCAAACGCCGCGTGGGGGAAACCAGGAAGGTTTATTTAGGTAAGGTGGGAAATGAGGGAAGGAGAAAGGTGGGAAGACACTTTGGTACATACACAGTAGAGCTACAAAATAACAAAGCTGGTTCCTTATATATCTCCCAGGCACTCACTCTTTACCTGGGGGCCGGTCTTCTTCAGGGCTGCTTCAGCCAAGCCCTACCACACGTACAGACCACCACACCCACCCTAAGGCCCGGGATGGGTGGTCCTCTTTGTCCGGGATAGGTGGTCCTCTTCAGGGCTGCCTCAGCCAAGCCCTACCACACGTGCAGACCACCACACCCACACTAAGGTCCGGGATGGGTGGTCCTCTTCAGGGCTTGTCTTTGCAAAAGCCCTCATTCAGCGAGTTTCACCAGGAGCTACCTGGGGCTGGATCCAGAGGCCGGCTCTTGAGGCCAGACCGAAGTCTTGAACCTCCTCGCAGCCTGCTGCCCATGATCAACAACAACCAAAACCAGAAGCCACAGCTGGCAATATAGATTCTTCCCCCCCCCTCCTTTCAGTAGCCCAGCTGTCTTTGGCCAATCCGGATGAACTTTATCTGGCCAGGCAGGGGAGGGGGGTGGTTCTTTGCTCATGACCAGGGGGCTTTAGAACATTTGCATATGCATATCTGAGGCACAGGGGCATCAAAGGGACAGCGGAGACTCTGTGGCATTGGGGCCCCCAACAGATAACCTATGTACATTTGCATGACTTTCCTGTTTACAGGTGTGGAGGTGGGTGTGGGGGTGTGTGCAGGAAACTGAGGCTTTTTCTTTACAGTCAGTAATAATAATTCTGTCTGAGCCAGTGTTCAGGAAATAGGGGTAGCTTAGTAAAAAATGTATAGTTCAGTTACTGAGGGCCAAAGCACACATTAATTAATTAATTAATTAATTACATTTCTAATCCACCCAATAACTAATGTTCTCTTAAGTTAATTTACTTTAAGTTTCTGTTTTTACTAGAGTAAGCACAGGGGTCCCAATCCAGATGGGGGAAAAGTGGGAGTCTTGAAGACCATGTTCTTGCTTCTTTGCCCCCAAAGTAATGTGCCTGACTTTATGGGAGGCAAGGGGGAAGCACAGGCATTAGGGAGGGGTTCTTACAAGCCACCTATAGTGTACTGAAAGATCAGGGCAGGATAAAACAGGGCCAGGGGGCACAGCAGAAGTTGGAAGCAAGAAGGTTTGGAAGGATGCAGGAGGGAACAGTGAAGCCAGGAGCAGGGAAGTTGGCAGGTTGCTGGGTTCAGAAAGAAAGGAGCAAAGGAAAGACAACTAGCAGAGAAAATACAAAAAGCTTTATTTATTTATGCTACTTCTATACCACTTGGCATCCCAGGATTTCCAAGCAGTTTACATGAAAACACATATGATACAATAAAAACTAATATAAACACAGCATGAAACAATAAGTACCTTAAAAACATTACAACAAAAGCAGTAAAACAGAGCAGTTGCTTGTCATAAACGATTACAAGTCAGGGAAAGCCTACGTGAACAGATGTATTTTCAAGAGGCATTTGCAGCTTCCCACAACTTCTCCCTCTTGAACCACACACAGGAGACTGTTCCAGAGGGTGGGTGCCACTACCGAGTAGTAGTATTGACTGGCAATACTTTGTTGGTCATGGAATGACCAATAATGCTTCCTTGGAAGATCTCAAGGGTTGATTTGGTGTATATAGGGGACGGTGGTCAGCTAGGTATCTTGGCCCTGAGTTGTTTAGGACTTCGAATGTCAACGACAAAACCTTGAACATGGCTCAGTAGCTAATAGGCAGTCAGTGCAGTTCTTTTAACACGGGTGTAAAATGTTTATAGCTAGGTGCTCCGTTGAGTATCCCAACTGCTGCATTCTGCACTAGCTGCAGCTTCTGAACAAAGCACAAGGCCAATCCCACATACAGTACATTGCAGTAGTCTAATCATGAGGTTACCAGTGCATGAAGCACCATGGCTAGGCTATCCCTATCCAGGAATGGATGTAGTTGGCACACCAAATGAAGTTGGTAATGGGCACTATGGGCCACTGAGGTCACATGGGCCTCCATTGACAAGGATGGGTTCAGGAGCACCCCAAACGATGTGCCAGCTCCTTCAGAGGGCGTGCAATCCCATTCAGAACAGGCGACACCCTAATTCCCAGACCTGGGAACTGCCCACCCATAGAGCATCTGTCTTATCAGGATTCAGCTTCAATTCATTAGATTATTCAGCTTATTATTATCAGCACCAGTTTCTAGTCTGGGTTTATGGAATGCTTAGCCAGTGATGGGTAGCCAACAGACACTCCATATACAACATTTCCATGCAATCTTGCAGACTGCACTAGCTTTCATTATATAAGTCATAATTAAACCTTTAGCAGTGTAATTTCTTTATGTCTGAATACTAAAAACAATAATATAAATGTTGTCTTTTTTTTAAATAAAAAAACCAAGCTTTTGATGTTACCAGCTTAGATGGTTGATACAATTTTCTTTGATGCTGAAATTTGACAGATCTATACTACTAAGCCCCAGTGAACCCCTCTTGCTGGAGAAACAGCTTCTGTCAGCAGAACGGGAAGGGGGTGCGATTCTTCTTTCCCCTTGCACATCCTCAAAATCTTCTCTGGAGGCTTGGGAGACCCTGCGGCATATTTTTGGGAGGGGGGACTGGGAGGGAGGGAAGAGAAAATCCTGATGAATGAACAGACATGTGCTTGCACATTAGGTTTTGTCCTAAGCCTAGGCAAAACGGGGGGGGGGGGGGGGAGAGAATTGCTATGTTTAGGGAATGGTGTCTAAACATATGTTTCCTATGTTCCCCTTAGTTTTCTGGAATCATAAATGTGAACAGATTTTATGAGTTCATTTCTATTTCTGTTAAAGACAACAACACCCATTTAGAATTCAAACAAAAATTGTCATCTATTCTATAACTCACACCAACTGCTTTAAAATACACGAGACCAAAGAGATCTGATTTTGTATTTTATCCCTAATGCCCATTTCAGCTTATTTTGTATCTTGTTCGTGAAATGTGCTTAAGCCCTGTTCCATTTGCAACTGCTCATATATCAAGATGTGTTTGCAGATATGCCATAATGCAGGGCATATGGAAAGATGTGGGAAGAGTTCAACAGAGGCTGAGCAGATCAGAATAATCAGAGAAGAAAGATGGAATAAAAACAGCAACACCGTTTATATAATCTCCTACATCCCTCTTCTGTTTTCTGATTATTTGATTTTACGATTATCATTTATACATGCTAGAGGCCTCAACAAAAGAGCTGGTTGGGTTTTTTCTTCTTCTTCCAAATCAATATGTGAATTTTAAAACTTTATTTTTATGCATGTAACCCTCCATAGACAGGTGGTGTCAATTGGACCCCAACAGTCCTGGAAAAAGTCTATAAAACTTTTGTCTTAGTTTTTCCAGGCAGTTCTCTCAACCATGACGAAGTATGAATTGCCATGTGGTGTTTCAGTCCCCTCCCCCTAATTTAACAGAAAATTGATGTTTTTACTCTTACGGCTTTGGGGATCAATTTTACCCCTATTGGAACAACTGGGGTGACTGAAAAATCCTTTCATATAAGGTGCTAGGAATCAAAGTGTGCCCACCAAATGCCATTTAAATTTATGCCTGAATTTTCAGAACTCTCCCCCCCCCCGTTAGAATGGTCCACATGACCCAGAAAAACCACGTTTGTTCCCTTTTTTCTTTTCATGATAGCAATCATTCTGCACAAAATTCACTAATCTAGCTTTGGGGTCATTTTGCCCCCAACCACAAGACCTATCTCACAGCATACCATACCATATGAGAACATTACAATTGATGAACAATTAGTGCCATTCAGTGGAAAATGCCCAATGAGGCAGTATTTGCAATGGTGTAGAAGTACATTTTGATGTGCAAGAATGTATCAAAACAGTTCCGAGGGCCACACCTCAAAAAGGAGAGTCCAAAAATGCAGGCAGTTCCGTTGATCCATATCAACAAACCAGTTCTAGAGGGTTTCATCTCTACCAGAAGCAGGTCTTTCGTAAAGCTAATAGGGTCTTAATTGCCATTCAAGACCAAGCTACTCCCACAATACTTTGCATTACAACACAGAACAATATATTGTTGTTGGGAAAATTCATTTCCTCCCAGCTCCTTGGAGGAATAGGAAAGCCTAGTGGAGGGGCAGATGATGTCATCGTCCCTGCTAATTAAAAGGTCCTGGAGCTTTGACCCTGCCAACCCTGGCTCCATGACATCACTGAGTCTATGCATTGCAAAACTGCTGTGTTGCAATTCTAAAACATCATTTGATTTTACAGACTTCAAAGTTGTTTTCTATATGAAGAAGCAGGCCTTACGGGTTCTTTTAAAGAAACAACTTTATTACCGGTAACTAAGAAGTAAAGAGTTCAGTTGCTGTGCTGTGTGAAACTCTCCCCTTCTCTGGAGCTGGCCACACCTTCTTCTAGCTAGTCTAAACCAGTTCCTTGTTAACATCACACTAGATACATCACAAGCCTTATAAAGAGACAGTGTGCTATTCCCACAAAAGTCATGTGGGAAGCCTACTCAAGTGCAGCTGGCTCCCGCTACAGAAGTTTGCCCAGCAATGGGCGCAGAATTCTGGAGCTGGGCACGGTGATGTGATGAAGGGGGTTGGGTTACCAAGTGTGTCCCTGTTCTCCCCACTCATGCTTTCTCAATCTTGTGATTTAAAATGGCTGCGTGGGGCTAAGGAGACACCTTAGGTGTCCAGGTTCTGAGATCAGAATTTCGGCCTTAGCCAAACACTTCAATGAGCTAGAATCGTGTAGGTAACAGAAGGACAGATTTACCAGTAACGTACACTTATTTATTTATTTATTTATTACATTTCTATACCGCCTTTCTGCTAAGGCACCCAAAGCGGTTTACAGTGTTTAAATAAACAAACAAACAAACAAACAAACATCCCGTCCCCCCCAACCAAACATACACCAGTTCTCTCAGGCCAACTGAAGGTTTCTTCTGGAGCTGCTGGTACAATCTCCCTGGCCTGGGCTTTTCTTCTGCCTTCCCTCTGTAGCCCCGGGAAGGTGGGGGAGGGGCAGCCCTCTCAGGCCGGTGATGGCCATTTCAGGAGCTGATGGCAGTTGCTCCCTGCCCCGGCCTGGGCTTCTCTTCTGCCTTCCCTCAGGGCACACAGGTCTTAAATAGAAGGTGACTATCTGCCAGGGATGGGGACTCGGACTCGAGGACTCGACTCGTGAGTCGGACTGAGTCCCCCCTCTGACTCGACTCGGACTCGAGTCCCAATATTTTTAATGGGACTCGAGACTCGACTCGGGACTCGAGACCAAGGACTCGTCAACATCCCTGGGCTGTTGACGAGTCTTCTGGCTGTGCCAGAAGGAGCGCGATCACCGGTGAAGAGCGCATGGAAGCGAGGCGCGCCGCTGCTCGGCCACTATGGACAGCTACCAGGAGCGCAGCCCCAACAATGTGTTGAGATTTATTTTGATTGATGTGTTGTTGTGGGGGGTTTGGGTTAGGGTCAGACATTTTGGGTTTGGCTGCCTCTGCCTGCCTGTTTGGGGTTCCCTGCCTCCTCTGCCTGCCTGGTTATTTTGGGTTTGTCTGCCTGGTCTGTTCTTGCCAAAATCAGTTGCAGAGTTTTGAAATAAAAAGGCACACTTGTGCCTAGAATTTATTTAAGCCACACATCTGAAGTAGCCTTATTTTGTTGGGGGGAAACCCCATTGATTTTAATAGGGACTCGTGGAGTCAGTTTTGGGAGTGACTCAGGACTCGTGACTCGTGAGTCACCATTTTGGACCAAGGACTCGGACTCGGACTCGAGACTCGGGTCCAAAGACTTGTGACTCGACTCGTGACTCGAGACCAAGGACTCTTCAACATCCCTGCTATCTGCACACAAAAGGAACGTCTGTGGCAGGGATACAGAACCCCAGGCCCAGCGGTGAACTCCAGGCAACCGAGCTTCCCAATCCAGATGGCCTCATCCACATTCCCCCTCGGCTACCAATCATCTGGTGTTTTCCTGGCTTTCATGCAGTTCTTCCCCATTCTATAAGGTTGAAATGCCTCTCCTAAGGCTTAGTTACTGGCAGCAAGAGCTTTAAGCTTCAATATGCTGATCTTTATTGTATTTTGGCCCCGCACATTTTGCCTTCGGCCACCCTCACCCACCATTGGAGTGCAGGCCCCAAGAGCTTCTCAGATATGGAAGGCTGAAAGAGGTTCAACACTCCTGATCTATGGTATCTTTTCCAGTGCAGATCTGGCCTGGTATTCATCTGAAATTAGTGTCTCAGTTCATGGCCAGGCTTTGACATTTGATTTTTTTTTTTTTTTTATTGCACACAGGTCTCTGGACAATATTCAAATAAAGCCATGCTGAGGTTATCAATTGCATGGAAGGGTTTCATTTAGTTAAATGACATTGTGCAAAGTTTGGCTTTCATTTCTTTGCTAATCTGTGTGGAGATAAAACTACATTTGGCTGTTAGCTGGACATTTTTATTACATGCCTCTTAATTGTTCCATAGAGGCATGAAAATATGATGAATGACAGCTTTTGAATATTTAAAAAGAATGTGGATTTTTAAGTAAGTGCATGTCTAAAAGTAATTGTAGAAGTATTTACTTCGAACTGTTTTATCTTTTTTAAAACCCTACCAATATAATCATTTGTTGTTGCTGTTCTTCTGAGGTGTATCATTCTCCTTATTAACTCATTGGAAAAATACATATACATTCATATATATATATATATATATATACACACACACACACACACACACACATACTTACATACAGATCTCTCTCTCTCTGGTCAGTTTTTATTTCATTTTTTAAATGTGTGAGTTCAAGTACTTAATCTGTCTTCAATTCTCAATTACCTAGGTCTGGAATTTGATTTATTGTCCCTCATGGAATCTTTTCAAATGCTAAAAAAAGCATTTCATGATATTCTGTAGACAACAAAATTGATCAGAACAACCTAAATCAATTGAACAGAATTGAATCAAAATGAAAAATCATCACTTTCAGAAAGTTCTAGAATGCTCAAGACAGTGAAGTAAATTGGCTGTTCCTTTTTCCTCTCATAGCTCAGCATCTCGTTTATTGCTGTACTCTGTGAGTTTAGATATCCTTCTATGTGTCACTTCATATATTTTTTTTATCGATCAGCAGCTGTTAGGTGAGGTATAAACCCATAGTCTCCAACTGCCCCATCCCGAAAACCCTTAAGCCATTATGGCTTCTCACTTTGTTATGCAGAGACCCGAATTCCCCTGCCTCCTGCAAGCTACTTTAAGCTGCTCTTAAAGGGGCCATGGGCAGAATTTCAGCAAAGCTAGAACTTTTAGCTTAACTGCAATTTTGCCCATGGCACCTTTAAGAGTCGCTCTGCTTAGGCTCGAACGGCCACCCACTGTAAGCAGGGAGGGAACAGACGCGAGGGTGTGTATGTGTGTGCGCTCTACGTCCTGCCTCTGGTGGGTGAAAAGAAAAGGAGGTGAAGGCTGCACCCCCTGGCCTGGACCAAGGGAGAGGTGAATGAGGGAATTTATCACACGATTCCTATCTTTATATTGCCAAAGATTTTATTTCCTAACAGAGCTGACTCGGTGCCTCTAAAAGGTGAGGTACAGTGTCAGAAGGAAATGCAAGAAACTTCCCCTTCTCTCTGAAGCTCCATGTTTGGGCGTGTGAGGTGGGTGGGTAAGCTTCACCTGTTGAATTTGTGCCAATCCTGACAATTTTAAAACAAAAAGAAAGAGATTGCCCTGCAAGCACTGACACCCCCCCCAAAAAAACCCACCAGATATCAACAATTAAGGGTTTAAGTAAGGTAAAAATAATATTACAAAAGCCACTTATAAAATATTATAAAATAATACAATTCTGGAAAAGTCATCTTAGCACTGACACTACTGCTGCTACCTCTTCTTCTAGCATGGAGCAGCATTTCACAATTATCCCTCCATTACACAATACTTCTTCACAAAATGCATAATTTGCTGCCACAAGATGTGACGGTCAGTGTTGTAGATTGCTTTAAAATATACACACTTTCCTGTAAGTCCTATTGAACATAATAGGACTTAATTCTGAGTACACATGCATAGGACTGCAGTGTTATTCTGTTTTCAGAGCAGAGGTAAATTTTACTTGGCTCTACCTGGGTACCCCATATGAAAGTCTTTTTCTAACACATGCTGAAGTGCAATGGAGAAAGCTCTCTACAGTAATGATTAGGATTATTCTGCAGGGATTTTGGATTTTTTTTTTAAAAATGCATTAGAAGCAGAAAGCACACCCTCCTCAAGAGAAAGAAAGAAAAAAATCCCAACTACCTCAAATAGCAGCAACAAACATCATCATTCCATTTTGGCATTATTGTTCAATCACAGTGTTGTTGTTCTTGTTTTTCAATAAAGTACAATAAGGCAGGGGCATAAATATAATAAATAAATAAATAAAATAAATAAAAAGAGCCCACATGTTTTTTTCTGAGTGGAGAAAATAGGAGCTTGCAGGGTGGACCTGTGAACCACTTTGCACACTCAGATATCTAAATGTTAAATATTATTAGTATTTCTTTGGCAAACTACTAATGAGAACAAAGCCACCATGGAGGGATCCATTTTTAAACTGGGAGGGAGATCTTTAAAACAAGGAGTTTCCTGCACAATGTGGGGAAAGTAGGTTGAAAGTTATGTTTGACTGAAATAATGGCGTATTCCTCCCTGGTTTACCACTTCCTACCATTTTGTCGTCGTCCCCCCCCCCCCGCTTCCCTAAATGCAATACATAAATTCAAAGATTTCTGTGCTTTAAATACTGCAGTTTTGTGTGTTTCCTCTAATAACTTTTGTACCTGACCATGCCCTTTGGTTACCTGGCCATACTCTTGGCCACATACCCTCATGTTGCCTGGCCACACCCTCTTGATGATTATGATGATTATTATTTATTTATTATTTATTATATTTATACCCCACCTTTTTTCCTGCAAGGAACCCAAGGTGGCTTACATAATCCTCCTCCTCCTTTCCATTTCATCCTCACAACAACCCTGTGAGGTAGGTTAGGCTGAGAGTCAGTGACTGGCCCAGAGTCAGTGACTGGCCCAAAGTCACCCAGTGAGTTTCATGGCCGAGCGGGGACTAGAACCCGGATCTCCTGAGTCCCAGTCCAACACTCTCACCACTACGCCACACTGGCTCTTGATCACACCTTCATTTGGCTTAACCCTAACCCTCTTACTAATTCACATGTGTTTCCCTATTTTCATCTGTGAAATGTTGGAGGGTACGTCAACCCAGGGCTGACCTTACTCTGAAGCAATCTCCTGGAGACTACAGATTCCAGAGGGAAGTCATTTTCCTGCCTCCGTCTGTGTGAATTGCATAAAAAGAGATTAAGAGAGTGTGCTCTGGTTTAGATTTGGAATGCTGTTATTTTGCCTCTTCACTTCAGGTGCAAAAATAAGTTCCAACTCTGTAGGAAACAAGCTTCCCTTCTTTCTTCAACTCAGCTTCCTGTTAACAGGTTCTAAAACTAAAGAAGTACTTGTTATAGGATACAAAAGTGGAGAGGCAAAATGGCCTCTATTCCTTAAGAGCAGGTGTACTTTGGAAATTAATCGCACTGTCCCCAATCCAAATAAAGTTTGTAATGACTAATGCTGACTAAAGTTAGTAAGGAATAAGCCCTACTGAAACTTAATGTGGTTTACGGTAATTTTGAGTAGACATATGGATATATCTAGGAATTGTGACGTTTCAGTCCTTGTGGCATTGTTGGTGTTTTTATCTCCTGTACATATTGCCTGTTTTTTAAACTCTGGTTTGTACTATATTCTGCTGTGCTGGGATTTGTGTATCTGGGTTTGTATGTTGGGTCTGATTTTTCAGATTTAGTGTTAGTTTTTAAAATTGAATTATGGTTATGTTTAAGATTATTTTGTATGACACCTTGGGAGCTTGTTTTATAGGTGTCTAACAGACATAAATAACACATAGGATTGCTCTGCAAGTCTCACTGAAAACAAATAAACGTAAGTCAATCATGACTAACCTGTTTCATTGCTTTCAACAGGTTTTAGTCGCCAGTAGCCTTAGTTGAACTGGTGCCAGTGCTGTTTGAAATGATCTTGTGAGCGCACACAGGTAGAAATGTTTTGTAGGAATTCTCTCCTTAAACCAATGAATTCAGAGTCTGCAGTAAGTAATGGACATAACACCACTTTCCTCAGACCTTTGACAAAAATGGTCATACCCGCTCTGTGACAAAAGATCTCTGGCTGCATCATTAGTTTTGCTAATCATAATCAACTGCTGAGGAGAAGCCAATCAGGACCCTGAAATAACAGCAACCTAACCTACAAACAACAACCATCTGGACTCAGTTAAGTTCAAGCACATGCACAGAAATCACAGAGGAAAGCAAATCAAATACCGTAGATAACATGATGAAACTAATAAAGCTTAATTGGACTGAAGAGCCTCCTGACTGAATGGAAACAGACTTTGAGCTGGTTCAGTAGTGATAAGGGGAGGATGCTGGCTTGCATTTCCATTGCTGATGTTTCTAGCATCCCATCCAACACTGCTGGGCTTGCTCTTGCCTTGCATCTCACTGCCAAAACAGACATTAGTTTAAATGTGTGTCTAGCAGTGATGCCCCCCCCCTCTTTTTCTTCCTTCATTTAGAGTATGTGCAGGGGCCCTGATCTGGGTTGGGATCCTAGTGTGGGGGGCAGGGAAGCATTTAAGATCTGGATTGAGGGTCCTGCACTTACAGATCCCCTTCTAATATACAGACAGGTAGGGCCAGTGTAGGATCACACACGACACAATGCTCTATGCAAGTGAATCTGATCCCACAGCAAGACCTGTGCAGAAGCTCTCAAAGATGGAAGAGGGAAGTAACATGGATGACTTTTATCCTTTTCTTCCCAAACCACAGAAGCCTACTTCATACATTTAGCCAGCCTCATTGGGTGGCTGCTGATAACACAACAGCACAAGCAAAGCTGTACGTCATAAGCCATTGGTGCGTAGTTGTGGCTAAAATCTACCCACGCTGCATAGGTGCTCAGGTCGATGTGATTGCATGGGGCTGTTTTTCTGAGCTGCTGCAGTTGTGGAAACCGCAGCAGTACATGACCACCGCCATTCCCTCTTCTCCAGTGGAGGATGCCTGTTGTGTTCACGTGTTTCAACTCAGGACTTGCTTGCTTCCAATCAGGAGGCTCTGAGGAAAGGAACGTCCTCCTCTTACAGAGCATAAAAGTAAACATTTTTGGGTGTAAGACTGCTCCTATTTTAATTAAGAACCCCCCCCCCCAACATGCCTTAGCTATCAGACCGTTGAGAAACAATGGTATAGAAATATAAGGTAGGCAAATCCTGTAATTCTTACCTTACAATATAGGAGTACCTATTGTTTCTACTTATATACGGACAGAATTTATTTATTTATTTATTTATTTTATTATATTCGTTAATCGCCCATCTGGCTGATCACCCGGCCACCCTGGGCGATGTACAATTAAAACGATACAATAAAACATAATTAAAACAGTATAAAAATTCATTTAAAATCCTAACCCACCCTATATTCCCGCCTGAAATACCATGTTTTTAATGCGCGGCGGAAGCTCATCATGGAGGGGGAATGGCGAAGGTCACTAGGGAGGGAGTTCCATAACTTGGGGGCCGCCACAGAGAAGGCCCTCTTCCTAGTCCCCACCAGCCTGGCTGCTCTGGCTGATGGGATAAGGAGAAGGCCGTCTGTGGCAGATCTTGTTGAGCGGCCTTCTTGATGTTGCTGGAGGCGCTCCTTGAGATAAACTGGGCCAGAGCCATGTAGGGGTTGCTTTAAGAGTTGCTTTAAGTGCATTTAAGTGCATGTATTGCAGAAGTGCCTGCTCCAGGCTTTTGAGGGCCCTCGGGCAAGACGCCCTGCATGGCGCCCCCTCCCTCAGTGATGCTACCTTCTTACCACCATTTTCACCAGCTGCTCTTGCGTCTCTTCCTCTTTCCCATCATTGCTACCACTTGCTTTCTTGTCAGGCAGGGAGCCAGTGAGCAAGTAGGGTGTGGTATCTACTGCTCCTCCTCCTCACCAGCACCGTGGTCTGGGCCCGAGTGAGTGGCAGGTGAACAAGCAGGTTACAATGGTGAAGAGAAGGCTCCACTCCAGGGCCTTTGGTGCCGGCCCTGTGTTGCACTCTGGGTTGATGGTGGGTTTCAGTATGCAGCTAAAAGGGGGATGGGCTCACATAAAATATGAGCTGATAAAAGGGAGGGAAAGTTGGCTGCACATTTTTTTAGTGATATCTAGATAGAACATTATAAGGCACAGGGAACTATTATAGAGTTAGTGGTTTTTAAAAAAAATCCAGTTTCACACTTTCAAAAGTTGGCAGCAGCATTTTATTTGTCACCATCTGGCCACTTCATCGGCTGAACAGGTTTGTTTTATTACCAGTACTAACAAGTAAAGGATATTAGAGGAGAGCTCTCAAAATGGTATAAAGAAGAGGCTTCTTTTTCTGGAAATGGAAAGGTAATAGTATGTAGGGCTTGAGAGGAAGAATGATTTGATCAACAATTTGTGAAGTTGACACAGTCATTCATGGAGAAAGGGTTTCTCTGGGGGGAAAAATTCTTCAGCCCATTTACATGGAAGCAATTCCCATTGAAGTCAATGGGGATTACTTTTGATTAAACGTGGACAAGATTGCACTGCTAATCTCTGATTCGCACTCCAAAAGATGGCATCCAAAAACTTTTAAACCCCTTGGCTTTGTTTTTGAATAAAGCATCTGTGTGGGGATCGCAGGAGGTGTTGCAACTAGACATTCTGATTTAAAGAAGAAGAACTTCACACATGAAAAACACTTTCCCTAGCTGTTCAGGTTTAAAAATAGGGTTGCTTGGAACAATACACTGTGACTTTATATTTTTAACAAGCTTGCTTTAATCACTGACCCTTCTTTGGAGTGGCATTTAACCTTCTGTGACAGCTAGGGTCAAAGCACCCAAGACAGCACGGGGAAGGGAAAAAAACCTCATAAAAGTTGTGTCAGTCCATTGTTCCAGCCAAGATGAGATGTGAATTTCCATGCAGCATTTCAGGTTTCCCCTTCCTAATTTAGTGAAAAGTCAATTTTTTTACTCTTACAGATTTAAGGGTCAATTCTACCCTTACTAGGGTGAGTGAGAAAAAGAAAACGGTAGACATAAGGGGCTAGGGGGTCAAAGTGATAGATGCTTACCCCAGAACTTCCTCTTTCCATTTTTTGTGAGAAAGGAGCATGGAAATGAACATTTTGTCTATTTTCATCATAGACAAATTACCCACTTCCCTTAACATCACCAAAAATGGTATTGGAGTTATTCGTATCCCACAGCTGTATAAAACCTAATTGTTCAGACAGTTAGAACCTTCCTTGTGACCTAGAAAAACTGGGTTGTTTTTTTTATCATAGCTATAATTTTGCATAAAATGTACAAATCTGGCAACCCCAATTGTATCAGCAAATGTTTGCAAGCAATGTGCAAAAAAATAAATAAATTGCAAGCACCTCAGCAGATGACCAGACTTAATAGCAACTCTCAGTCAAGGGCCTTTAGATAAACATTTTTCTCTGTTCATTGAAAGATCTTTGCAAAATGTGTTTTTGAGGGTTGTCTTCAACATTTCCAAGACACGATGTCTCTGGTCTCCTTCAAAAGAATCAGTGAAGTCCTCAGATTTGATGATTGGCTTCAGTGTCGAGTTACCAATGTGAGAGACAAGCCTGCCCCTGTGCACAACCTGTGGGATATGGTTATCAAGACTCTCCCATAATGCTTTCTGCCATATGATAATGTTACAGTTGATAGACAATTAGTGCCACATTCAAAGGAAGATGTCCAGTGAGGTAGTATATGCCATCCAAACAGGCAAAGTATGGGACAAAATTATGTCCGTGTTGAGATTCCAAAACATCATATATTTATGTTGCAGTCATTTAAGTGGGGAAGGAAGAAGGTGCCCCAGCAGCTCGAAACCTAGGCCAGACTGTGTTGAAAAAGTAATATATTTACAGCATTCTAGACGGGATACTGTATTGAGGGATAACTTCTTCACCAGTGTGCAACTGGCTAGTGGATTAGCAAATAATAAAATCATGACTCTGCTTGGCACATTGAAAAACCAACCAACCAGAAACTCCCCCAGAGTTCCTTGCCTATGAAAACATGTTCACGTGAAGGGACAGTCTGTGGAAAAGGTGTTACAAATCCATTTGTAACACGTCACATGATGAGAGTGTGAAGTATGCAAATTGTAAACCTCATGATGATTGTGTACATTTATTCCATAAACGTTTTGCACATGCAAATTACAGGAGCATCGAGAAGATGCCGGGTCTGTGTGAGGGCATGAAAATGAAACCTTGTTCTAATTATGTGGAATGTGAAGTATGCAGTCAGGCTAAGTCACACAGGACTAACATTCAGAAACACAGTGATAGAGTGAGCACAAGAATATTTGAGCTGGTACACTCTGATGTTGCTGGGCCATTTGAGGAAAGCTATGGGGGAAACAGGTACTATATGACTATTATTGATGATTATAGTAGATTTGGATTTGTTTATCTTCTGCAAAATAAGTCTCAGGTTTGAGAGAGATTTGATTCATTTGTGAAATGGGCTGGTAACAGGTTCAAACAATACCCCATAGCTGAATTGCTCACAGATGGTGGGGGAGAGTACATGAGTACAAAATTTAAGAAATTCTTGGAAAATGAGGGCATTGGGCACAAAATCACAGGCCCTAACTCACGGTTCCAGAATGATGTAGCACAAAGGCACAACGAAACACTCCAAGAAATGATGAGGGCTGAATTAGCTGACTCAAAGTTGGGAAACCATTTCTGGGGGGATGCACTTTCAAATGCTAACTATTTGCTGAACAGATTACCTAACACCACAACTGGGAAAACTCCATATGAAATGTTTCATGGGAGGAAGCCAAAGATAGCACACGTGCGAATTTTTGGGTGCAAATGTTTGGTTCATATACAGGCTAAAAGCTTTGAATGTTTCCTGCTGGGGTATGATGGACAAACAAAAGGTTACAGGCTGTGGTCACCACAACACAGAAAGGTGATTTTAAGCAGAGATGTGATTTTTCATGAGCAAACACATGAAAAGAAACAGCTGGTGGAATTGCCAATGCATTCAATGGCTGAGACACAGCTGGATGTTTCTGAAACAGAACAGACCACTGGGCAGATATCTGGGGAACAGGAGGGAGATGAACAATCTCTAAGGCGTTCAACCCGAGAACGTAAAGCACCTGTTAGATATCAGGATGATTTCCAAAGTGGGAAAACTGTTGTACATAAAGCTCTCAAAATAGCTTTAGAACCTCAAAGTTTTGAGGAAATCCAGGGCATGCAACCAGCAGTGAGAAATGATTGGTTTGAGGCCATGCAGGATGAAATCAATGCCATGCATGTTAACAAAACATGGAGTCTGGTATCTTTATCTGTGGGGCGAAAAGCCATCACCTGTAAATGGGTGTACAAGGTGAAGACAAATCACCAGGAGCAGGTGGAAAGGTACAGGGCAAGACTCGTGACAAGAGGGTTTGCACAAAAGCATGGGATAGATTTTGATTCCGTGTTTGCACCAACAACAAGGTATGCAGCGGTAAGATTGTTGTTGAAATTGGCAGCACAAAGAAAAATGATGGCATTTCATTTTGATGTAAAACCTGCTTTCCTATATGGTGACTTACAAGAGGAAATCTACATGGTGCAACCAAAAGGTTTTGTAGAAAATCCCAGTCTTGTATGTCGTTTGCACAAATCCATATATGGATTGAAACAAGCAGCAAGGTGCTGGAACCAAAAATTAGACAGAGTTTTGATTAGTTTGGGATTCAAACAAAGCAAGGCTGATCACTGTCTGTACACATGTCACACAGAATTGGGACATTGGGTGTATTTGTTAGTCTTTGTTGATGATATATTACTGATAACAGAATCAGTAAGTCAAAAAGACGAAATTGCAAGAGAATTGCAAGCACACTTTGAACTGAAAGATCTAGGTTTGGTAAAACACTATCTTGGAATGCAATTATCCCAGGATGAGGAAGGTTCTTTCTTGGTTGAACAAAGTGGGAAAATTCAGAAATTGCTGGAGATTCATGGATTGGAGAATTGTAACCCAGTTACCACTCCAATGACTCTTGAATATCAAAAACACAGAGATAACACTGAATTTGAGGTTATTGGAAAATATCAGAGTGTTATTGGAAGCCTGCTATATTTGGCAAATGTGAGTAGGCCAGACATCAGCAATGCTGTGAACATACTTAGCAGGAAAACGCAAAATCCTTCTATGTATGATTGGCTAGCTGTGAAACGTGTGTTAAGATATTTAAAAGGTTCCATGAATTGCAAACTGAAATTGTCATCACACACAGAGGGAGGTTTTTGTGTGTGCATTGATGCTGATTGGGGAGCTGCAACAGATAGAAAGTCCACAAGTGGAACTGTGATCATGTATAGTGAAAGTCTAACTGACTGGTATACACGAAAACAATCTTGTGTGGCTGTATCTAGTGCAGAATCTGAATTCATCAGTTTATCTCAAGCATGCAATGAGATTGAATGGTTGAAACAATTGTTTACTGATCTGCAATTACCAGTAGACAAGGCTGTTACAATTTTTGAAGACAACCAGGCTTGCATAAGCATGGTACAAACTGAAAAATGTAGGCCAAGAACCAAGCACATTGATGTTCGTTACTCTCATGTAAAGGACTGTGTGCAGAAAGGGTGGGTAACACTCAAATACTGTGCAACAGGGGACATGTTGGCAGATCTTTTCACAAGACCATTGCCTGTAGTAAGACACAGGAAGCTAATGACGGCGCTAGGCCTCATTGAGCAAATGTGAAACAAGATGTACTCAGCTTGTGGGGGGATGTTGTGATATGTGCTGCAGCCAGAGGCGTAGCGTGGGGGGTGCAGGGGGGGCCGGCCGCACCGGGCGCAACATCTGGGGGGGCGCGCTCGCACTCGCAGCTCTCTGCCCCTGCCTGGCTCATTCACTCTCTCTGCAGTGCTGGCTGTGCGAATCCGATCCGAGCCGCCGGGTCGCCGCCCACAAAACCTAATTTCCCCTCCCACGTAGACCCAAGTGGAAGCGATCTCTCCTTCTCTCCGGGGTCGTCGATCCTTTAACAAAAGGAAGGGATTTCCCTTTGAATCTGCTTCCTAGAGCTGCTGCCTAGAGCGAGAGCCCATACAGAACCCAGGTTTATTGATCTTGCAGGGCTTCTCCACCGGACCAGAAGGAAAAGCCCTGTAAAGGCTCGCGACTACTCCTTCTTCTTCCTCTTCCTCTTCTCAATCTTTCCGCAGAGGAAACGCTGCCCACCCTTCCTAGCTTGGTTGGGAAGGAAAGAGAATCTCTACTGTAGCTGCAGTCTGCCTTCCTCTCTCTAGTCTCCAAACATTTCTCTTACATCTGGCTTGCATTGCCCTGTAATGATCAGCCTTCTCATTGTGATCAAGTGAACTTTTACTAATCTCTCCCCCCCCCCCTTATTGTTTAGGGGAAATTGATGCTGCGTTTCATCAATGGGGGTGGAGGGGGGGCAATCAGGCAGCCACAGCAGAGGGGCTCCGAGTAACTTAAGTCAACTGTAAAGAGTTCAGGGAAAGTCTAATTACAGAGGAAGGCAAAACGGCTTACTTCAACATCATCCAGGATCTCTCCTCCGTCTGTCTGTCTTTTTCCTCCTCCTCCTCCTTTTTTTTGCTTGCAAATTCACCCTTCTCTCCGCCCCTCCCCCGCCCCCACTCCCTCTCAAAAAGCCACAGAGGTCAAGAAGTAGCAGCCACTCCACCCTCAGCGAACTTTAGCAGCTCCAAGCCTGCTAGGTGAGTGCTTGCAGCCAAGCAGTGCAATGGGGGGGGGGGGGAGGCGAAGAGAGAGAGAAAAGATTGATTGCATCTTGGCCCTGCCATTAAATGAGCCATTATCAGGAGAAGCTGCAATAATGCATACAGTCACTTGAAAAGGAAAGCAGGCTTCCTTGGCGAAATACACCTATTATTTCAGCGGTACTCCAGGAGTGTTTCAATAGTGTCCAGGTTTGTTGCTTATTTGAAATACATTTGAATTGAATACATAGACACCGAGGCTTAAAGGGAGGAGAAAGAAGGGGGGGGGGATAAGAAAGGAAATGAAAAGGAGGAGGAGGAGGAGGAGGAGGAGGAGGAGGAGGAGAAAAAAAAAGCCAGTGCCACATTTTTGCTTGAGATATGCCTGAAGTTCTCATTAAACTTACCATTTGGAAAGGACAGATTAAAGGGAAATGGCTTTTTGAGAAAAATAGACCTGGAAATGATTTTGGCCCCTTTTGACCTAGCGAAGGCAGATTTTGACAGCTACACAAAGCTGTGTACAAAGCTACACTACGCCAGTGTGGCGTAGTGGTGAGAGTGTTGGACTGGGACTTGGGAGATCCGGGTTCTAGTCCCCGCTCGGCCATGAAACCCACTGCACATCTACCATGGAATGCCTGCACATGGCACAGGATTCTGGGAAATGTTGTGGGGTTCATGCAGGGCACCGCTTAGCCTCACCACTGCTATGATGAACTGAAAGTGTGCTAGAAAACACCTAACATTCATGTGTGGCTAGCTAGCTACACATTTGCAGAGGAAAATCAGTAGTGGCTGGCTTGTCAGATGTAACGGATACTCTCATTGAGCAACCACTGATAAATCCCTCCCCACTAATGTCTTTCTTGTAAAATAATCCACAAAGTACTTGGTATATCATATTAACAGTAACTGATGGCTGCCATGTAATGGCATTTAGAATCTGACAGCATTTTGTTGATAACATGCAATAGTTATTAGTATTTGACAATTGAAAGCTATGAGATTCACATCTGAAATCAAAACAACCGAGATAGGCCAGTCATGCATTTGAAAGTGTGCCTTAATTTGGCACACTAAACTTGAAAGTAAATTCTATCAGAAATTTATTCTAAGAAAATGCATTTTAGGAGTGAGGTTTAAGGGTTTAAACTCAACACTGCTTGAGTTCACAGGTCAAGAAACTAGCACCTTGTATAGGCGCTAGAGACTTCTTAGTGTGAATGATCAAACATTCAAAAGATGATTTTAGGCTCCAATTTCTATTCCCTGGTAGGAATCTTTGAAATTGATGTTTTAGATTAAAGTTTCATGTGACGGAGAAATCTCCATTCTGTATAGTCCATTCTCCCTCCTGCCTCCCACATATGCACTATCTCAGAATTGAGGCAAAACTTCACAGAATTAATTTTTCTATCATTTCCAAGTATTACTAAGATGTGTGCACACGCACGTACACACCTACACCCACACCCAGAATAATATATTGCAGCCCTTAAGAATGTTGATCTGGAGATGAATAACAGCAGGCCAGCAATTACAGTCTACTGGAGTACTGTACATACATATAATAGCATGGCCCATGCTAGGTTACTACATTTGTAGTTTTGTATTCATAGACCTGCTGAAAATGTGGAGAATGTGTAATGCATGTTCGCACTCAATAAAGTGTTTGAAAATAAACTTGTATTTAGATACATTTTACTTTAATTACATCAGTATTTTCATAACAAACAATACATGTGCTTAGGGGGTAAGGGTTTCTTTAACTAATCTAGTGGAAGAGACTCGAGTGCTAAAATCCACGGGTTAGGGGGCGCAAATTACTTGCCTTGCCCCGGGTGCTGACAACCCACGCTACGCCACTGGCTGCAGCACATTGTTTACACATGGAAGAGACAGAATGGCTGTAAACAGGTTTTGTTATGTCTTACTAGAATCCTTGATTCTGGACTGTGAGAACAATATGAGCTGGTCACATGGTTTGTATGTTCTGATGACGTGCTAACTTGTTTTCTGTCTGAAGCCATCTTAGAGAGAATGTGGACTGCTTTCTCTCTTCTTCTTGTTCTTCTTGCTAAAACTTTGTTCCTGCAACAATGTAACGTCTTTGCTGAGGTGGAGTTAAGCTCAACTTACTCCACTGGATGTAATGCTTGCTATGAATTTATACTCTGCACATGAACTGTAACTAGGAAATGTATACTCTGTAGAACTTTATTTGCTAAGTAAATAAACAGGTAGAATTAGACCTGTGGTGTTCCAGAGTGTTTCCTGACTCCATGGATTAATCTGCAACGGGGAAGCTGGAAGCAAGTCTGATTACAGGGCAGACTGGGCTGGCCAAAACTGGCACCGACACAGCACGCTGCATGCTGCGTAGGGAGGTGAGATCTGGAAGATCTGTGTGTGGAATTTCAGGCGTCTGTTAGCACACAGATAGGATTATAAAACTCCCAACTCTGCTCACACGCCAACACGTGAAGCAGCATTTTTGGTTTTCAAGAAGATTAGATAATTGTAAGTTATGTGCCAAAGAAAGGAAGGGCAGTGATTCATCATTCTTCAGTGCATAACAGTGCAGCAATCTCAGACCATAATTCCCACCCTGAGATCATTCTTATAATAAAGTGGCCACGTGGATTCCCAAGACTCCAGAAAGCTGCAGCTAGTCAGATAGAGAGCACTGGGTTAGATGGACTGGGTATAAGGCAGTTTCCTATGTTCCTGTAAGCTGTAACAGGATCTTCCCAATAGTGGAACACAAAATTAGGGTTCTTCCCGTCACCAAAGTTTTGACAGTGGCTCATCCCTTCCCTGGTGGTTTTTAGGTGTCTGGCAAAAGACAATATTTTTGTGACTTTTTTTATTCTGATTGTGTAATGTGTTGTTGATTATGTATGTTGCTCAATTGTCTAATCTGTTGGTTTTCATTTGGGGGGGATTCTGCTGTTGTGATTTTCTGTTTCTATGGGCAAGCAACATGCGACATTAAACACGTGGTTTAACATCATGTGTACCAGAGACCTTCTGCATGCAACACACGTGCTTTGGTGCTGTGCTATGGTCCCAGCAACATCTGGCTGTCGTTTTGGCAACTCCTCCAAATTTTGGGAATGCCCCAGCTGAGGCCTTCAAGAAACAGTGTGTGTGTTTGGCACAAGAGCTGTTGAGAAGAACAGCCTCCATAAAATTAAATTGTAAAATGTTAAGATCTGCCATTCAGAGACAAACCTACCATATCCCTGTTTTTTTAATCAAAGACACATACTCACTGGGGGAAATGGCCTGGGATTAAATCTTAATTTAAATGGCTTTTATCTGACCAAACTTAGACATCTCGAGCATTTCTTTTTGCCAACTGATAATTTCAGGCAATTAGCAGTTTTAAAACTGCAAACATTTAAATGGACAGACATATACAAAAAAACAATGATTTTTATTTTTCTTCTCCGAGAGAACCCTCAGACCCTAATCTATTAGCATTATAGTCCTTTTTAAAAGGGCAACCACCCGACACCATAAGTGAGGATGTGTTCCTTCAATAATATTCAGAAATTATTTTTTTAAAAAAAATATTGCTGATTATATTATGTACAACCTATTTGTTGTTTTGTACCAATCTGTTTTTTGGCATGAAGATATACCGGTATATTGTTACTACTAGTATATAGCCACAAAACAACAATCATTTTGGATCTCTCTCATATGAGGTAGACTACCAAACCACCACTTTATTCAGGTAATACAATCAATGTGATTGTCGTTCAATGTGAAAAATATTTTCCTCTAGCTGAATATACCTTTTGAAATTTTATGATTTTTTAATGTCTGGTTACCCTGTGTGCAGTTTGTCATATTTACTGAAAGCCGACCTTGACTCACCTCTTCCTGTTTTGCCTTATAGTTTTTATCTCAAGCATGTGTATTTCTGTTCATGACCTTGGTGTGTGTGTTTTTTAAATAGTTCTCTCTCTCCAAATTTCATCAATAGCAATCGTTTGCAGTTATTAAACATCGCTAAAATCCATTCTTTATCGATTTTACCTAGCCTTTGGCATTTTCTCTAGGTTGGATTATTGTCATGCTCTTTTTGTTTGCTTTCTTACTCATCTTGTTTCTGCCTTGCATTCTGCCACTGGTTTTATTTCTACTTTAGTTGTTTAACATGTTCAACGATTAATAAATACTGCTGAGAATAAGGTCACTGGGATCTAAAAGTGCTTAACATTTGCAGGATTCTGCCTTAAATAAACTTATACAACTTAATACTGGTCACTGAATTCTGATAAGGACTCTGGCTTGATTCCTAATGCCTGTGGTCACCAGAGGGTAGGAAAGCGTTTCAGTCCCACATAGGGTGGCCATGTGTCCTCTTTTACAAAAGACAGCTTTATATTCCAGTTTAAAGATAAAGAACCATAAGAAAAGTTGCTCATTAAGTACAGAAGTCACCTGGTCACAGTCTCCCAGACTATGGTGAGATTTACTGTATTTCTATTTAAATTATAATAATATTTTCTAAATTTGCAGCTGTACATATAAATTAGCATATGCAAATATTATGCAAATCACTGTCATCTGATTATCACAAGAACTTCTAGCCAAAATGTAGGCTTTCTGTTACAGAATTGGAATTTAGGGAGTGATTAGTTCACATATCCATAACTACTGTACAATGTTATATGACTTCTGGGTCTCAGAAGGTTTCTTTCTGTTTGGTGAGAGTTCAGCGCTCCTTGCTAAGTCTGACTGCATGCAAGCAAATTATGAGCAAAAGCCTTTCTTCCTGTTCTGGGGCTGCTGTCTCAATAATGCATCAGTGCAAGAGGGGAAAGAAACCAGAAAAGAAGAATTGCATTTGACATCTGCCCTGATCTGTAATTCTGTTTTTCAAGAACTAAATTGGCTTTATGTGGCCACCTGTTTGAGAGCAAGACGATGGATAAAAATAGCTTTGTATTAAGACAGAGCTTACAGAGACACTTAAGAAAAAAGAGAGGAAGAGACTATTACAGCCTGCATTTCAAGTCCTCTCATTTATTTATTTAATAACATTTATACACCGCTCCATATTCCAGTATGGAGATTCTGGAGAAGTGAACAATAAAAAGATAAAATAATGAAACAATATGTTAAAACAGAATCAATAAAACCTATGGCTGGTTAGTTCAGGAAGGCTTCCTGAAAATAAATATATTTTCAGGAGGTGCCGAAAATAATACACTGTTGGAGCCTGCCTGACCTTCAGAGGCAGGGAATTCCAGAGAAATGGATCAACTACACTGAAGGCTCTTCTCTGGGTGGACTCTAATCGGGCCATAGGTCCAGGTGGAACCACCAGGAGCATGCCCTCCGATGCCCTCAGTGATCAGGCAGTTTGGTAAGGGAGAAGGTGTTCTCTCAAGTATCCTGGTCCCAAGTGGTTTAGGGCTTTATACACTAGTAGCAGAACCTTAAACCTGGCCTGGTAGCAAATAGGCAGCCAATATAGTTCCTTCAGCAAAGGAGTTACATGCTGAAAAGGGACAGGTCCTAACAACAGCCGAGCTGCTGGATTCTGCACCAGTTCCAGCTTCTGGACCAGCCTTAAAGGCAGCCCCACAGAGGGCGTGTTGCAGTAATCCAGTCTTGAGGTTACCACTGTGGCCAAGCTATTCCAGTCCATGTGAGGCTGTAGCTGCCGCACCAGTTGAAGCTGGTTATGCTGGACTCAGGCTGGTCTGAAGCTCAAGGCTGTGTAGGGTGCTCACAGTGTACACACTCCCCTGCCCAATTCATTGCTGTCATGATACTGCAGGGATCCACAGGCCTGTGTGTGTGTGTGTACGTATGAGTATCTACAGTGGGGGGGAGGGAGAGAGAGTGGGGGACTTCATGACATTCTCCCACCAAGATATTTTCACCAGGCCCTTGTCCTGTCTGACCTTCATGGTATGGGAGTCACTGCAGAGCAGTTCCTTCTTGCACTACAAAAGTAACATCAGAAGTCCAGAATCACATGGGAGGAGGTTCTCATGGGCCGGCCCTACCATTAGGTGGTGAGGGGACCACCTCAGGGGCAACTGATTTTGGGTGTCATGCAAGGGCAGGAAATTGCTATCATTATTACTGCTGCTGCTGCTACTACTACTGCTACTATTATTAATAATAATAACAACAACAATAATAATTTTTGCTTCCAGGAATGGGGAGAGGTGCTTTGGGGCTTTTCTGCCTCAGGTGCCGAAATAACATGGCTGTCTTTGATATTATGCACCTTGATGGGATGGGGGTGGTGTAGGGTCCCATTGGGTGCTCCACCTCAGGCAGCAAAATGTCTTGGACCAGCCCTGCCCTCTCCACGGCCCCTAGAAATTGGGGCAACACTGGTCTGGGGAGGAGCCACAGTGTGGACTCCTCCCATGTGTCCTGGGGCATCTGACATTGTCTTCATGGAACAGGAAGGAGCTGTACTCTAGAGGCTCCCATAAGCCAAAGATAACATGGGAAAGAGCTCTAACCTGGGTTTGCTCCCACTTCGATCTGCCCATGCACTAAAGTCACCTTCAGTCAGAGGCCCTTCTTCCCATCTCCCTGCCGCTGTCAGAGGTGAGGTGGATGGTGACTGGCACCCTGCCCCATTAATGCCCTCCCCGGGGTGGTTTGATTGGCATTGCTCTTCTCTTTTTGGTGCTGGGCAAAGACCTTTTTAATCTCCCAGCCCTTTAATTTTTTGTTATATTGATTTTATGCTGCCTTGCTACCTGCTGTTTCATGTTTATGGTTCTACTGATTTTTGCTTTTATTGTTTTGTATTGTTTTATTGAAATTGTATTTGTTACTAGTCACCCTCAATATAATTCAAACATGGGTCACCTTACCTTATCTCCCTTTTTTGAGCCTCTTGCATATAGAGAGAGGTAGGCAGAACTCTGTTCGTGTTTCCATGAAAAATGTCTAACAAAATGTAGGATCCAAGAATCCTGGCAACTCATAGTGCCAAGGAGCGCAGCAGCCGACGGGTCCCTGAAATAGCAAAGCCATCTAGTGGACAGTTTGTGAAATGGGCCCTTCAAGCTTTGCTTATATGTAAATCAAATCAGGATTTTGGATGAGGAGCAGCCAAAATTCACAAAAGAGTTTCTTGAGTTCCACAAAACTCTTCTGGATATAATTCAGGGATGTTGAAGAGTCCTTGGTCTCGAGTCACGAGTCGAGTCACGAGTCTTTGGACCCGAGTCTCGAATCCGAGTCCAAGTCCTTGGTCCAAAATGGTGAGTCACGAGTCACGAGTCACTCCCAAAGCTGATTCCATGAGCCCCTATTAAAATCAATGGGGGGTTTGCCCAACAAAATAAAGCTACTTCAGATGTGTGGCTTAAATAAATTCTAGGCACAAGTGTGCCTTTTATCTCAAAACTCTGCCACTGATTTTGACAAGAACAGACCAGGCAGACAAACCCAAAATAACCAGGCAGGCAAAGCAGGCAGGCAGAGGCATTTGTCTTGGACAATTCAAACTGTGAAACTGGTTAAGAAGAGACCAGGCAGGCAGAGGAGGCAGGGAACCCCAAACAGGCAGGCAGAGGCAGCCAAACCCAAAATGTCTGAAAGGTTACATTAGGAAAATGATTTTAAAAAATAAACTTGGATTGTTACTGCAACTAGGTCCAGACAGCACCTGCAGGTGGCATCAAGCAGGGATGTTGACGAGTCCTTGGTCTCGAGTCCCGAGTCGAGTCTCGAGTCCCATTAAAAATATTGGGACTCGAGTGCGACTCGAGTCAGAGGGGGGACTCAGTCCTACTCACGAGTTGAGTCCTGGAGTCCGAGTCCCCATCCCTGGGATATATATGAAAAGTTGTAGTGGATGCCAGTTCCAAGGTTTATTACAATCTTAAAATGTGGAAGAATTTCTTTGCAGACTAATTATTTTTGGAATGTATTTGGTGTAAAAGATCTCAGGCTGTACAAAGGCATTCTGAGACAGAGAAGTAATAACGGCTCTCTGCTTGAAAATATATGACAGCAGTTATCAGAATCTGTCTTTGGTACAAATTGTATTTCACAGTATAAACAGATGAGTCACAATGGGGATCAATTGAGCATAGGATAGGCTATGTAGCAGGCTTGCTAGACACAGAGTAACAGAACACCAGAGAACCTAACTCACTAGTCTCAGTCTATTCATCCCACAGTGGGTCTATTCATCCCACTGTCCATATTGGGTAATCTCATATCTACAAAATTCGGAGTGCCCTGTTCTACAGCGTGCTTAGGAAAATGGTTAACTCAATAAAAGAGAATAATTAATTTTGTTTTGGACAGGACATATAATCTTTGCTTGAATAACCTGGGTTTATAACATTTAGCTATGAGATAGGTGCATCAACTTAAATTTAGGGCTGTTTAGTGATCAAAGAATTTTTAGCTTATTAATCAACTTAATTTTACTCTAATAATTGGTTAACATTAAATAAATTTGCATATTGCCCTTTTAGAATATTGAGGACAGTGTGAGAACTTAAGGTTGGATCCAGACTTAGTCCTGCTTACAGTGGACCCATTGAAATCAATAGTATAAGTTAGTCATGACTACCTGTCATGACAGGCCTGTGGCTTATGCTGGCTCAGCTTGTCTGAGCGTGGAAAGCTAAGCAGGGTCAAGCCTGGTTGTTACTTGGATGGGAGACCCCTCCTCTAGTTTCCTGCATTGAGCAGCGGGTTGGACTCGATAGCCTTGTAGGCTCCTTCCAACTCTATGATCTATGAAAACCTTAGGTCCCATTTATTTCAGTGAGTCTACTCTAAACAGGGCTAAGTCTGGATCTAACCCTTACAACTTAATAAACAAAATGACTACCTCTTCTTTGAAGGAAAGCCATCCTTAATATATATTTTTAATTCCCTGTCACACAAGAACCAAAAGAGGTTTTAAAAATAAACATGTGCCCTTCTCAGCCTCAACAATTAAAAAAAAACCCTGATTAGGGTGCAATTCTATGCATGTTTAGACAGAAAAAAGTCCTACAACTCCCAGCATGCCAAGTGGGCATAGGATTCCATGGGTATAGGATTGTAGATTTCATCTGCAAATTACACCTATTAAAGCTTGCAGACTAGTTTAAGTTATCAGTATGGATTGTCATTCTCAGCTACACTTTAAAACAGATCTGATTTAACTGCGTTGTACATACAACTGAATGTATCTGAACATATTAGCCCAAAAGATTGTGGAGAGAAAGCCTGACCGCCCATCATTCCCTGAATGCTGACATACCTTGGTTCCTTCCTGCTTCCCCATTTCTCTTTGCTGTGCCTAAGCCCCCACCCTGCATAATCCTCGCCCTGGGCAAGGGAGACACAGCCATAACCTGCACATCTACACTTCTCACAAAGGGCACATTTACAATTCACCCCGAAGGGATGCAAAACATCTTGTAGTCTCAAAGAGCTGCAAGATGACCCTCAGGAACACCCCTCCGGTACCATGCCTCCACGGGGCGGGATCCACCTGATGAATCACCTGGGACGGGGAGGTGTCTGGTGAAGGGGGTCTGGGCAAACAGCTGGTCATCAAGTCGTTGGAAGCTGGTGCACACACTGCACGGATCAAGCCCCTGACCTCGGTCAGCAAGCAGCCCTCCAGCCCCGGGCGCAGCACCGGTGATCGCCCAAAGGAGAGACCGAGACTAGTGAGTTAGGTTCTCTGGTGTTCTGTTACTCTGTGTCTAGCAAGCCTGCTACATAGCCTATCCCAGTGATGGCGAACCTATGGCACGCGTGCCACAGGTAGCACGTGTGGACCGCTCTGCTGACACGCGAGCTATAGGTCGCCAGGAGAGGCACCACCTGGCGCCAACACTCCCTGGGGGTGGTGTGAGGCAGCGTCATGCTGCGCACCCGGGCTCAGGCCGTGACGTGGCGGGCGGGGCCAACAGGCCTACCTGCTGCCTCCTTGCCGCCCGTGCTGGACCCGCCGCCGCCGCCCGTTGCAAGTGTTGGGGTGTCTGCGGCGCGGGTGGGATTTGGCGACTCCTGAGGCTGCTGCCTGCTTGCCTTCCTTCCTCCCTCCCAACGAGAAGCTGGTGCTGTTTGTGTGGAAGGGGGAGGAGGAGGAAGAGAAGTGAGAGGAGCCATAGCCCCGCTGGCGTCGGGCAGAGGAGCGGACCCGAGGCGGAGGCTCCCTGATAGGCTCGACTACATCGAGCAGATGCTGGTTACCGTTGCGGCCGCCAGCAGCAAGGGCGGCTCCAGCAGAGGCCGTGTGAAGAAAGGTGGTGGCAGTGGCAAGAAGAGCGGTTAAAAGAGTTATCTGATGGGAGGCAGCAGCGAGGCCGAAGGGGGCGGCGGCGCCAGGAAATGGGAGCAGAAGCAGGTGCAGATCAAGACCCTGCTTAGCTTTCCACGCTCAGACAAGCTGAGCCACAGGCCTCGGATCTCCTTCCCCCCCTCACAGTTTCCTTCTCGTGCTCCCCCCCTCATTTCTCTCCATTTGCATCGTCTTCATAATTACCTGCCTTAATAGTCGCTTCTCCCCCTCCCCCCACACTGCCTTCTTCCTATCAGCCTCCCCTTCTCGATATTGCTTCCCTTCCCTTCTCGTGTTCCCCCCTCCGTCATTTCTCCCCCTTTGCATCATCTTCATAATTACTTCTGTCTCCCCGCTCCGCACCCCAGTCATTTCTTCTTCCTCATGGCAGCCCAACCCCTGCAGCCAATGCTACTAATATTTTCTTTCCCCCCCCATAGCGCTTCCTCCTCTTCCCTCCCTTGCCCCCCACCCTTAGTTCTCTGTAACTAAGTTCTCTTAGTTCCCTCCTAGCCAGCTAGGAGTTATTTACAGTTATTTATACATGAATTATAAACCACTAATCATTTTTAGCATAAATAAGAACTATAAACTTTCTACAGCCTGAAAAATTGGACAAATGTAAGGAAAGGGTCTACATGGGTTTTTTTTAAATCAATCAAATCATTTTTATTGTCAGGATTATCCTCTATCATTATTTTTATCATTATGAATATTATATTGTTTATTATATTCATTATTTATTTTATCATATATAAATAATATATGTGTTGGACTGGGACTGGGAGTGTTGGACTGGTCCAGTCACTGACTCTCAGCCTAACCTACCTCAAAGGGTTGTTGTGAGGATAAAATGGACAGCAGGAGGATTATGTAAGCTGCCTTGGGTTCCTTGCAGGTGTTTGCAGTCCAGTTAAACACTGGACTGCAAACACGTTTAGTTAAACACGTTTAGTTTTCTTGTTTATCTTGCTCATCCTAGTACAGGTTGACTTTTACTTTAACTAATCCAACACCTGTAGAAGCAGGGAAAGGACCCAGAGTAAAGCCTGCCCCATACAATTTCAGTCTGGCATATAATCATATTACAAGTTGAGAATCCCTTATCCAAAAATACATGCACCTAATTATTTAAAAAGTTTATCTAAATTACCTTCAGGCTATGTGTACAATGTAGTACTATTTAAAAAAATGAGTTGATGTTTTTTACAATAAAAAACTGTATCATTGGAAGCCCTGTTACTGTGTTTTTCTTTTAAGACAAAATATGTTAATTAGTTCGGACAACTGTATGAGTTGTTTTTACTAAACTAAAACCCTGGTATTCAGGTTTAATTGCAGTGTTGGCACTTTGAAATAAATAAGTTGGTTTTGTGTTGCAGTTTGGGCACTCGGGCTCAAAAAGGTTCGCCATTACTGGCCTATCCTATGCTCAATTGATCCCCATTGTGACTCATCTGTTTATACTGTGAAATTCCTGTAGCTTATTAGTTCTGCTCTATTAAAGGTGTTGTAAGCAAGCCTAGACTGCTGTTTGGTCTATTTCCCGTGTCAATCCAGGTCGCGGCTGACATAGCTTTGGCAAGAGCCGCAAGGGAAGGGTTCCCTCCGTGCCGGTTAACCCTTTCTGTTCCGAACTCACGCAACGGACAGATCATTTAAAACAGCATAGTACTATCTATGACTGGAGTTATTTTTATTTTGATGCAGCCATATGAATTACATCATGTAAACTTGAATTATACTAGCATTGTAAAGCAAATATAAAGTGATTTATAGCATGACATGAGATAATCTCATTAACACATTCCCTTCATTAATCACCGTAGTCATTACTTCAGTTATATGTGCGAATGATTACACAGTGCATTCATTGTTCTAGCTTGTGTTTTAACACCCCCCCCCATCTCCCCATACTCTCTGCAGCTGCTCAGGACTAAATAAAATAAACCACGTTTGAGATGGAACGTGCTATGATTTTGTTTATTATTCAAGCAGAGATATGTATTTTTAAATTAATTTCAAAGAACACAATTGCATATTGCCTTCCACAATTCATATTCTTGAAATTTCTGAATTTAGTTTACAGTGTGTTGGGGGTCAAATCTAGATTTTGTTTATGTGCTTTGAAACAATTGGGAGCTGATTCCTTAGCACGTGTGTCCTATGCTCTCAAGAGCTCACCCTCAGCAATAAGTGAACTTCCACATTTTGAAGTAATTGACGATTCTGGACAGTGTTTAAAGGCAGCCCCGTATAGTGATACAGTAGTCCAACTTGGAGGTAGCAAGGTGTGTGTTATGGTAGCCTGGTCAACCTTTCAGCACAACTGGGAAGCCAATTTCAGCAGTCTTGGCCCCAGCAGCCACCTCTGGTTTCAGGAGCAATGCTGGGCACAGAAACACCCTCAAACTATGCACCTGATCCTTTAGGGGAATGTACCCCTATCCAGAACAGAGAGTACATAAACTCCCAGATCAATTGGAACTCCCACCATTAGCATCTCCATCTTGTCTTCTGTTGATTCTCTGTTAGATAGTTCATCACAGAGCCCAGGCACCTGTCCGCTGCTTCACCTGATGCTGTTGAAAAGGAGAAATAGAGCTGAATGTCATCAACATACCTCATCCCACATCTCTGGACAACTGTCCCTGCGGTTTCATGTTAGAAAGCATAGGGAGTAAGATGGGATCTTGTGTCATCCCACAGGATAACTATCATTGAGCAGGAAAACAATATCCCAACACCTCTCTGACAGGAGCAGAAGCATTGCAAAGTGGTACCTTTAGCTTCCAACTTCAAGAGGTGAATGGGGTCCAGGATAATCAAGAGGACCACTTCCCTGTCTATCTCCAGTTGTAGGCCATCTGCTAAGGTGTAAGCCCAGGGATGGGGACTCGGACTCGAGGACTCGACTCGTGAGTCGGACTGAGTCCCCCCTGTGACTCAAGTCAGACTTGAGTCCCAATATTTTAAATGGGACTCGGGACTCGAGACCAAGGACTCGTGTTCCAAAATCGTGTTCCTCAAATGCAACATGGATAGGTTTTAGGAAGTACAGCAAGTTTATTTTTTTTAAATCATTTTCCTAAAATGCAACCTTTCAGACATTTTGGGTTTGGCTGCCGCTGCCTGCCTGTTTGGGGTTCCCAGCCTCCTCTGCCTGCCTGGTCTCTTCTTAACCAGTTCCACAGTTTGAATTGTCCAAGACAATGGCCTCTGCCTGCCTGTTTTGGGGTTCCCTGCCTCCTCTGCCTGTCTGGTTATTTTGGGGTTTTCCCAACAAAATAGCCTTATTTTGTTGGGAAACCCCCCCAATTGATTTTAATAGGGACTCGTGGAGTCAGCTTTGGGAGTGACTCGTGACTCGTGACTCGTGAGCCACCATTTTGGACCAAGGACTCAGACTCGAGACTTGGGTCCAAAGACTCGTGACTCGACTCGTGACTCGAAACCAAGGACTCTTCAACATCCCTGTGTAAGCCTGTGTGATCACTGCATGATAGTCAAGTACGTCTGCTTTGAATGCTTGCCCCATCCACACACTGTACACATCTTACATTTCTGTATCTCGTTGTTACTTTGGTTGCCTGCTACAGCACTCAGGTCCCATGGATGAGGTTCTAGACCATGTTGACAAACTGAAAGCAAACAAAGCAAATGAAAATGACCAACGGGCTGGAGAAACTCCCCTATGAGGAAAGGTTACAACAGCTGAGATGGTTTAACTTACAAAAGAGGTGAGTAAGGGAAGACATGATAGAGGTACAAAACTAGGCATGGTGTGGAGAAAGTAGAGAGGGAGACATTTTTCACCCTCTCTCATACTAGAACCCAGGGTCATCCCATGAAGCTGATTGGTGGGAGATTCAGGACAGAGAAATGGAAGTACTTTTGCACACAGCACAAGGTTAAACTATGGAACTCACTTCCACAAGATGTAGTGATGGCCACCACTTTGGATGGCTTTAAAAGGGGATTGGACAAATTCATGGAGGAGAAGGCTATCAATGACTACTAATCCTCATGGCTAGATGCTACCTCCAGTATCAGAGGCAGTATGCTTATGCACACCAGTTGCTGGGGAACTTGGGCAGGAGGGTGCTGTTGCACTCATGTCCTGCTTATGGGTTTCCTGCAGACAGCTGGTTCACCACTGTGATTCAGAATACAGGACTAGATGGACCTTTAGTCTGTTCCAGCATGGGTCTTCTTATATTCTTAAATCACTGCGCCCAGACAGAATCCATCAGACAGTTCTTAAGGAACTCAAATGTAAAATTGCTGCTCTTTCAACAAAAATAAGTAACATGTCCCTAAGATCAGCCTCTGTGCCAATATTTAAAAATGGATTCAAAAGGGTTCCAAATTACAGCCTGGTCAGTGTACTGTCTATTCCAGGTAAATTGGTGGAAGGCTTTATTAAAGGCAAAATTATCAAGCACCTAAGGGTGGGGAACGTGCTACTCTCCAGACGTTGGTGGAGTGCAACTCTCTCCAGCTCTAGACAGCATAGCCAATGGTGAGGGATGATGGGAGTTGTAGTCCAACAACATCTGAAGGGCTACGTGTTCCTCATCACTGACACAGAAGGATCAGTCTTGCTGAAGGACAAACATGGCTCCTGCAAAGGTAAGCACTGTCTCACTAACTCTTTAGAGTTCTTTGAGAGTGTCAACAAGCATGTATATAGGGATAATTGGGTAGCCATTGTTTATGAGGACTTTCAAGGTTTTTTTTAATAAAGGCCCTCACCAAAGACCCTTAAGGAAATATGCAGTCATGTGATAAGAGGAGGGGTCCTCACACAGATCTGTTAACTGGTTAAAGAACAGGAAGAAGCAGAGAGTAGGAACAAACAGACAGTTCTGACAATGGAGGGATGTAAACACTGGGGTCCCACAAGGATCTGAATTGGGAATAGTGCTTCTTAACTTGTTCATAAATGATCTGGAGTTAGGGGTAAGCAGGGAGGTGGCTAAGTTTACTGATGATGCCAAATTATGTATGTATATACCACGTTCCTACCCTGTCTTCTAAAGGAGAAAAAAACATTCATAGTTGCTCCTTATTTTTCTCATTCCAAGTTCCAGGATTAAGGATTCCTCCAGCTCTGGAAGGAAAGAGGACTGCTTGGAAAGTGCTCTGTAATCCTTGGTCTAAAATGCAGTTTATTGTTGATGGACATGGTTATTGTTTCAAGTTTGACTGTTTTGATTATTCTGAACCAGCCTATCCGTATGGTTTTTACATAAGAACTCAGTGCTTCTTAATGGCTGGAAAATCTCTCTCCAAATTTGGCAATGTTGCAACTTTCACACAGTGGGAGGAGGGGCAGATAAACAATTTTGTTGAATTTGGGCGGAAGAGCACAGTGATTTAGTAGCAGCTGGCTGAAGATGAGCCATCCTTAGGGTGCAGTTGTTCCTTGGGAATCTAGTGCAAGATTAGTGGTTGTGGTTGTGCTATCTGCTCTAGGAGTCTGCTTCCTTCCGGTATGCTCTGCATGTATGGTATATTATAAATAGAGATTACAAAGATATAATTAGGCTCCAGTCTTATTTTCATGAGGAAACAAGTCCTGTAAAAAGTCCCCCCCCCCCCGACATTTCCTGTTGCTCAGGGAACTCAGGGATAATGCCCTTATCAAAACATTATTATTAAAAGGCAAATGTCAGTTACTACTCAAGCCACTGCTTTCTCAATATCTCTTACTCCTATGAGCTCCTATAGATGAATCAAAGGAGGCCTTTCCCCCGCTGATGAAATAGTGTTTTGTTTTCTCTGCTCAACTTTCAGTTGCAAATACGCAGAAGTGAGGAATAATTGCTAAAATGCCTCCTTTGACTTCTCAAAGTGCATGATGTTTTCTAGATGTTATTGGGGGGTGTTGTTTTTAAACTGACATTCTGTTAAAGGATTGACTCCCATTTGGTAATGTTTTCCAATCCACTTCAGTTTGAGAGCAGAGCAGCTCTTTTGTGCGGAGATTGCAAGGAGCTTTCCCCCACTTCTTATGTATACAATTACCATGTGTTATAAAGGCCCCCTGGTGGTTACAAAGCTAGCAGATGTGTAGACTTTTTCTTTTTAAGAAGAAATCCCTAGCTTCTCCAAAGGTCGTGTTAATTGTATTTTTACAAATACTTATACTATATTATGTAACAGTTTGGGTATAAAATATGCTTCATACTTGGTTAATCTATGTAATGTTAATGTGAGAAAGCAATCAGCTGAGAAAAGGTGTATGTTCCCATGTTTTCTGTTGACTCCTTAACGGAAATTATGGAAGATGTTTTGGGCTCGTCTTTGTTCTTAGCAAAACAACTGTACTTTTTTTTCTCTGCCAAGCATATCATTGGATTACACTGACCTGCAAAAAGCTAGCACTTTAAAGGTAATAATTAGCTATTAATGTTTCTGGAAAGACATGTACATTTGAAAAAGTTGGTTAAAAGGGTGACTGTTTTTTGCTCCGAATATTTTGGAACATTATGCTATCCTTGGTTGGGGAAAAAAATGACACAAATCTTCTCTTTTATGTTCTGTGTGTAGCAAGTGAAAATAATTGTTTATTTGTACAGTACCTCTAGGTGTGAAAATTGCTGGATTTTTCCTGTTGGTATATATAGGCTAGAACACGATGGTGTGGAGCAGGAGCAGGCAACTTCAGGAGGCCCAGGGACCATTTCCACTCCCTGGAGTCCCCACCCCCACCACGTGCCACAGTCCTGTTGCCAGTGGAGCAACACCCCCTCCCCAATTTGCTGCCAATCTTCAGTGGCAAGCCACTACAGAACGCTACAGTTGCCAAATTTAGCTTGAAAACAAGCTAAATTTGGCAACTGTAGCATTCTGTGGTGGTTTGCTGCCAATCTTCAGCAGCAAATCAAAGATGATGATCCCCCCCCCTTTTCTGCCACCACCACAAATTTTGGCAGCCCAGTGGTTATGGGGGAAGCCTTCAAGGGCAGCACCGGGGGCAGATGTGACCTGCAGCCTGCTGCAGGCCTCACGTTGCCCACCCCTGGGTGGAGAATGCATGGCTCCTGTTAAAAACTGCAGCCCCATGTTTCCTTCTCCAAACTTGCATGGCATGATGCCATTGCACTCTGTGTTTCCCCACCCCTCGTAAGTGGCAAGCAATGAAGAGGAATAGGAAATCGCATCATGTGTTTTGTTTTACTGGAAGTCATGGGTAGAGCAGAGGAGGGGATGCTTTTTTCTTTTTAGACTTCAAACTGTACTCAGGGTTCAACAGGGAGTAGGTGCAGAGCAGAGAGCTGAATACCAACTTGATGCATACACAGCAACCTGAGTGTTGCTAAGCAGATGGGCTGCAGTATTTTTGAACTAGCTGGAGCACTTTCAGCTAGTAGGTGGCTTCATTCTGAGATATAAAATGATCATTATTTAAATAACCCATGCTTCTTCTTGCCCTCTTCCAAGAGATGGAAGTGTCACAGTTCAGAGTATTGTACTGTCCCTGGCTTCAACAGAGCTTTCTGAATGGATGACATTTCCATTTTCTAAATGCTTAAAGAGGCAGCTCTTTTCAATGAAGCACAGATCGTGATGTAACCTGAAAGCTCTTTCAGATAGCTATTAACCAGCCCTAATGTTGGTTCATGTATGCATACCCATCTATTATTATTATTATTATTATTATTATTATTATTATTATTATTATTATTATGTTTGTTTGTTTATTTATTTATTTATTTATTATTTTATTTATTTACATTTATTAATCGCCCAACTGTACACAGGATAAAAACAAGATAAAAATGTGTAAAGGGCGATGTACACAGGATAAAAACAAGATAAAATACATTTAAAACAGTACAGTCACGCCTTGGATTGAGAGCATAATTGGTTCTGGAAACGTGCTTGTAATCCAAAACACTCTTATATCAAAACAAAATTCCCAAAAATCTGTACAGAGATTTTTAATTTAAGCCGTACTACTGTACTTGTATTGCAAGACATCGCTTGTATATCAAGTCAGTTTTTAAAAAATAAATATTTAAAAATTTGCTTGTCTTGCAAAACACTCTCAAACCAAGTTACTTGCAATCCAAGGTATTACTGTATAATATATATTTTTTAATCTTAACCCGCCCCATATTCCCGCCTGAACAGCCAGGTTTTTAATGAGCGGCGGAAGCTCAGCAGAGAGGGGGGCATGGCGGAGGTCACTCGGGAGAGAGTTCCACAGTATGGGGGCCGCCACAGCTTCGCTAAAGCCTCACAGGAAGCTTTAGACTGTTCCATTGGGTCCAGAGCAGCTGGACCAACCAGACTCCGGACCACTTGGAACAGCCTCCTGGGGCAGCACTCTGCAGACGCAATGGAGGCAGCATAGAAATTCTTTTTTGCTGCCTCCACCGCCACCCGGTAGGCTGAAGATGCAGCTCTGACCTGTGTTCGATCGTCTTCGGAGTGGGAATTTCGCCATCGGCGCTCTAGCCTTCTCACCTCTTGTTTCAGAGCTTGCAGCGATGGAGTGAACCATGGTGCCGCACGAGTTCTGTTTAAGTGAAGAGGGTGCTTTGGGGCAACTCAGGCTAATGCCCTGGTGATTGCAGCATTCCAGTTGTCCACCAGGGTCTCAACCAAGCTACCGTTTGTGTGCTCCAATTCCCCAAGCGCGTTCAGGAATCCATCCGGTTCCATAAGACGCCTGGGGCGGACCATCCTAATAGGTCCCTCGCCCCTGCAGAGGGGTTGTGGTATCAAGAAATCCAACCCCACCAGATAGTGATCTGACCATGACAAGGGGGTGGTGGATATACCCCCAATTCCAGATGATTTTCCCCCTCTGCAGAAACAAAAACCAAGTCCAGCGCATGACCGGCTATATGGGTAGGTCCAGTTAATACAGGGTGCAGCTCCCAGGAAGCCATGGTCTCCATGAAGTTCTGAGGTGCCTCCGTGAGGGCAGCCCCTGAATGCATGTTGAAGTCCCCCAGCACCAATAGCCTGGGGGACAACACACGCACATCAGAGACCACCTCCAGCACCTCGGCCAGGGAGTCTGTCGTGCAGCGGGGTGGACGGTACATGAGCAGAATCCACAGGCTGCCCTTTGGACCCAACCTCCAGTACATGCACTCGATAAACTTGGTCTCCCGGAGAGGGAGTCTGGTAAGGACCAAGGACTCCCGGTAGATAACAGCCACTCCCCCTCTCCGTCCCCCAACCCTTGGCTGCTGGGCATACAAGAAACCAGCTGGACACAAGGCCGCCAGAGTTGGAGCAGCGGCCTCGTCCAGCCAGGTTTCCATAATACATGCCAGGTCTGCACCCTCATCCAGGATCAAGTCATGGATGAGATACGTTTTTTGGATAACGGACCTGGCATTACACAACCGCAAATGCAAGGTGTGGGGAGGAGCCACACATCCCCCAGCTATCCCTTGGCTCTGGGCAGGCCCGGAACAAGGGATAGGTATTAAGCATCGATCCCTTGTCCCCCTTAGTTGGTGTGGCCTGCCCCTAGTGTTCTGCCAGCGTCTGCCGCTCAACAGTGGTATACTTTGCCCCCCAGAACTCCCTTTTATCATCATCATCATCATCATCATCATCATCATCATCATCATCATCATCTAAATTTATTCCCCACTTTTCTGCAAAGACTTGTGCCCAAAGTGGCTGATGATTTGCATGTGAATGGGCCATCACAGATTGGACTTTTCGCTCTTCTATCTTTAAATCACCTTAAATGCAATACATTTCAATGGAGTCAGTTTGCACATTCAGCTGCCATACTGTGTGGTGTATGGCAATCAAGTGAAGAGAGATCAAGAGAGGTGCATGTTCAGGCCAAAGTGAAACAGGAAATACAAGGCACCTATGCAGGTGTACTCCTTATTTTGCACACTATCATAGCACTGGAAAAGCAGGTTGCAAGTGTCTGAGAGATATGCAAGCTACTTCTTGAAACTTAGCTTGCGCATCTCCTCAGTACAACGTTTTAATGCTACCGCTAACACACAAAAACTGGAAATGCAACCCATTAACATTAGAGAATACAGTGGCGCCGCCAGGTCCAGATCATGGGGCACAGGCCCAGGAGGGTCCCCAAACAAGCCTCTGACAAGCAGCACTGCGGATGGCAGAGGCAGTCCCTCATCCTCCTGGCAACCCACTGCTAAAAGGGGTTTTAAAGGGTTTAAAGGGTTTTTAACAACTCTGAGTAGCAGCGAGCTGAAGCAGTCAGACACTGCCTTTGGGGGGACACGACTAATGAGTGCACCGGAGCATCAAAAGGTTCCCTCATTGGTCACACGGCCACAAATGCAGCATCTGATTGCATCTGCTCGCTGCTACTCAGTTAGCAAAGGGAAAGTAAAGACTTCTGTTTAAAATAGTTACTGTAGCTAGAGGCTCCTGCAGTTTTACATCCTAAATAAACAGTTGGTTTCCTTCAAACGAAGCTGTTGCCCATCCTTTTTCAAAACTAGAGGAAATCTCTAAACTCTATTACGGCAGTAATGTGATCTGTCTTGAAGATTCAAGGTGTGGAACAACATTTTCGAAGAAAGCCAATTATAAAAGAAGTCGATTTAAACAAAACGAATACTAAACCACCCCAAGCATGCTTAGCCACTGAAAGCTGGCTTAAAATTTAAAAAGTCTCACACCATTTCTAAAAATATACTGCCTTGTGCTGTAGCGTGTGCCGTGACAACTCAGTGCAAGGAGGCAAATAATAATCCACAAACGTGAAACTCAAGGTTTCTGAGGCCATGACTAGAGACAAAAAAAAAAAAAATGGTTGCAAATAACGGGTGCAATGGACTTGTCTTATATAGCCGAGAAAACAAAAATGTCCTCCTGGAACGGCTTTGTCAAAAGATTTTGCTTTGTGGTTGCCCCCGCATACAAAGACATTTCAAACCTGAAGGAGCACCTCTTCCTGTATATTCCTACCCACAGGGTTCTGCTCCAAAAGCCCTTGCATGCTGAGGGAGGGTGGACAGCTACCTTTTTAGTAGTAGCCCCCCACCCCATTGAGCAATATCCTCCCCGGAAAGGTTCCCCAGGTGCCTACATTGTTATCTTTTAACACCCCCCACCCCCAAAAAACCTTTTTTTATTCTCTCAGGCTTTTAAATTCTCTATATTTTTGCTGCTATGCTGTGTTTTTAAAGTTTTATCTTTGATAGTTTTACTTCTTCTAATGTCTGTTTTAGCCCCTGCTGTTTTTAATTGATTGCTATTTTTAGGGTACCATCCTATACATGTTAAGACAGAAAAAAAAGTCCTACAACTCCCAGCATTTCCCAGCCAGCCATGCTGGCTGGGGAATGCTGGCACTTGTAGGACTTTTTTCTGTCTAAACATGCCTAAGATTCTGCCTTTAGTTGATTGTTTTATTATACTGTTACTGTTTTTATGTGGATTTTGGGTTTTATTTGAGTTTTTATTGTATGTCACCCTGAGAGCTATAAGCCATAAGGTGACCAATACAATTTATAAAACAAACAAACAAAGCATATTTATAATTCTTAGCAGAAAAGCATCAGCACTAATATTGAGAGCATGCATAATATGACCAAGCAGTTATTAACCAAGGCTATTTTGGTGAATCAGAAAGCATTTTCATGGTGAAAGGTGCTCAGATATTATTTATGCACAAGCAATTAACACTAGTATTATAATTAATTTTGCACATACAGTCTACTTCCAAACTTTTCAATAACTACAGATGAGCCTCCCCCCCCCCCCCTGGGAAAATGCAGCTGATTCAGGACTTCATACAAACTTGGCAGTTTGCAAAAACGTACTTTTTATGTAAGAACTGCTTTTCCACAGGAAAACAAAATTACCACAGTTGAGACTAGCCAACATCACATTTGGCTTCTGAGAACATTTTGCAACTTCCACCAGTGGAAAATAGCCATTGCGGAAAGTGGAAAAGCCAGGAAACTTTGAGTTCAGAGAGGGCTGAGAAGCGTTTTCATTGCTTAAAGTACTTTTATGATTGTGTTAGAAGTTTTTTGGGCAAGGAATAGGTAGTGCTGTTTTATGAATTCTATCTTTATGAGCTGCTTTGGAAACTGAGGTCAAAAAGCAACACACAAGTAACACAAATGTTACTCATCAGACTATTCAAAGAGGCTGGGCATGCCAGGTGAGTTTTAAATGAAGCTGGCAGCTGCCTGCAAGTTCCTTTTGTAGCTAAAATGTCGTGTGTTGGCAGCCACTTTACCAACAGTCTCAGCAGAGGCTGGGCAGTTTCTGAATCCTTGGTATCCACAGAACTGCAATGGTGATGCAAGTGGCTTATGCTGGCTCAGCTTGTCTGAGTGTGGAAAGCTAAGCAGGGTCAAGCCTGGTTATTACTACTTGGATTCATAGATTTCATAGATCATAGAGTTGGAAGAAGCCTACAAGGCTATCGAGTCCAACCCCCTGCTCAATGCAGGAAACTAGAGGAGGGGTCTCCCATCCAAGGAATAACCAGGCCTGACCCTGCTTAGCTTTCCACACTCAGACAAGCTGAGCCAGCGGGAGACCCCTCCTCTAGTTTCCTGCATTAAGCAGGGGGTTGGACTCGATAGCCTTGTAGGCTCCTTCCAACTCTATGATCTATGAAATCTATGAAAGTTTATGTGTGAGTGGTGGGCATTTAGTGTGGGATATTCAAATGCAGTCAAACCAACAATTCGTGTTTTGCTAGATAGGAGCATGAAAGGGGACTCTGTAAGGTCACTCCCCTTTTGTGCCCTGAGTGTAGTTGTATCTCTCTCTTCCTACTTTTGGCTGCTCTGCAATATGGTAGCAATGTGAGAACATGTTAAACTAAGCTTAAGTATGTTTTAGTAACTGAGTAACCATTTTAAGCCTGCCTGAAACAAAGCTGCAAACTGAGTGAGTAAATGTTATTTTTACCTTTCACAAGACTACTTGTGTGATTATTACAGGGCTAAAAAGGGGGTAATACCAGGAAAATCCAGTCTGCCTTAAAGCATCCTGGATTACTAGTACAAAAGGCTAACGCTAGTCGATCTAAGCTTCCCTTTGAAGCTGAAAAAGGGACCGCACTCTGCTGATCTCACTAACATGAGGAAGGAAGGATAATATCCAATAAATATATCCTCTCCTAGCATCTAATGAAAGTCCCAACATTTAGAATAAAGAGAAGACACTAGCCCTGCCCAGGCATTGACGAGAAGGTGTGAGGGCTCAAAGTGTGCGCGCTGGCCCTGCCCCCTATGTCTCCGGGTGTTCTGGCCCAGCCTCTCCCCCCCCCCCCCCAGCTCATACTTTGCTGTCTTAAAGCGGCCAGGTCTGAACAGGAGTTCTACATGCATTTGCATGAACTCGAGCAGAACTCTCTGCATGATCAGGAACACTGATAAGGCAACATTTGAACAGAGCAGGGGGGGGGGGAGAGCACATTCGGAGATGAAGGAAGTGGGGCCAGGGTGCATGGCCCCGTCCCAGTACATACTTTGAAACGTCCCATGTTCTCTTGAATGGCTGAACAGGGCTTCTGTGACTGTGTGTGCATAGCTTTGTGTGTGGTTCAGGGACCCAAGCATGGAGTGGGAAGAGACACTTTACCTAGACCCAGAGGTCCAAGGGAGCCCAGTTTGGCTTGAAGCCCACTACCATGAAGGGGAAAAATTGTGAAACTAAACTGTAGCTCACGCTTACTTATTTCTGATCCCGTGAGCGTTGCTGGAGCCAATCCTGGCAACATTCTGAACAGTGAGCTACCAGCACAAGGCCCTGTTCTGGAAAACAGAAAAAAGAGCGTTTATAGGACTTGTAGTTTGAAAGACAGAGCCACCCTGGATGACATGTTCTCACAAGAACTACATGTCCCAGAGTGACTTGGTTTCTGCTGACATTTCCTGTGCTCTGGCAGAAAGATCCAGCAGGACTGTGGCAGCGAATTGGTGGCAGGAAAGAGAGACAAACGCCGTATTAATCAGGGTCATCGAGATCCCAGGAGCAGTGGGAACCGTTGCTGCTACAGGCCCCAGAACAGATGTGAGTAAGTGAATTAGGCCTCTGGTCTCCAGAGTGTGTAATAGGGGCGGGCAAGTTTTGGCCCTCCAGATGTTTTGGCCTGCAACTCCCATCAGCCCTAGCCAGAATGGTGAGGGATGATGGGAGTTGCAGGCCAAAACATCTGGGGGGCTATGATG
The DNA here is from genome assembly GCA_021292165.1 of Shinisaurus crocodilurus. Lineage (NCBI taxonomy): Eukaryota > Metazoa > Chordata > Lepidosauria > Squamata > Shinisauridae > Shinisaurus > Shinisaurus crocodilurus. Next base: position 159,239,886 of record CM037878.1, on the reverse strand, counting down.
AGTTGGCCATCGCTGGCGTAGAAGAACTACATAGTGCAGACCTATATCCCAGGGAAAGCGAACACTGTCTGAGCAGGGATGGAGAACTGCCAACCATGGGGCTTTCCACCTAGTCTGCGAGGTTCTACCCTCAGGGCCTGCCCCCTCTTCTCACCTCCACCATCTCCTTGGCTCTGCACCGCCACCTCCTAATGGCCCCCACCAAGTTTCCTGTTGCTCCACAGCAATCTGCACCACAGCCTTCCCTCACAGCTTCTTCCACCTCCTCCTAGACTCATCCCTGCCCCCATTGCTGAGGTTATCTCTGCCTTCCTCTGCAGCTGGAGGGATGGAGTGGGGGAAGTGGGATGAAAGCCAAGGTGGGTTTTGCAATGAGCTGAGGGTTTGGGGAGCCTGGGGTGGGAGAGAGAGAGAGAAGAAGAAGAAGGAGAAGGAGAAGGAGAAGGAGGGCAGTACTCAAGATGAGGCCTAACCAGTGCTGAGTAGAGGGGAACTAGTACTTCCCACTATTTGGAAGCTATACTTCTGTTAACACAGCCCAAAATAGCATTTGCCTTTTTTGCAGCCACATCACATTGCTGGCTCATATTCAGCTTGTGATCTACAACAATTCCAAGATCCTTCTCACTTGTAGTATTGTTTAGCCAAGTATCCCCTATCCTGTAACTGTGCAGTTGGGTTCTTTTTCCTAGGTAGAGCACTTGGCATTTATCGCTATTAAATTTCATTCTGTTCTTTTCAGCCCAGCGCTCTAGCCTATCGAGATCACTTTGAATTTTGTTTCTGTCTTCCAGAGTATTAGCTGTTCCACCCAACTTTGTGTCATCTGCAAATTTGATAAGCATTCCCTGTACCTCCTCATCCAAGTCATTAATAAAAATGTTGAAGAGCACTGGGCCCAGGACCTGAACCCTGTGGTACCCCACTCGTTATCCTCTCCCCAGTTTGAGAAGGAACCATTGATAAGCACTCTTTGAGTCCGATTCTGTAGCCAATTGTGGATCCACCTGATAGTTGTTCCATCTAGCCCGCTTTTAGCTAGCTTGCTAAATAGGATATCATGAGGCACTTTGTTGAAAGCTTTGCTGAAGTCCAGATATATTATGTCCACAGCATTCCCACAGTCCACAAGGGAGGTTACCCAATCAAAAAATGAGATCAGATTAGTCTGGCAGGATTTGTTCTTGACAAATCCATGCTGGCTTCTAGTAATCAGTGCATTGTTTTCAAGGTGCTTGCAGACTGACTTCTTTATAATCTGCTCCAGAATTTTCCCAGGGATTGATGTCAGACTGACTGATCTGTAGTTCCCTGGTTCCTCCTTCTTGCCCTTTTTGAAGATAGGAACAACATTAGCCCCCCTCCAGAGTGAACAACTGGATCAAAGGCTTCCCTGCCATTCTCCTTGGAAGACATCTAGATGGGAGCCAAGCCCCTCCCACCCCCTACACTTCAATGGGGAGTTGCTACTTGTTAATCTTTGTAATAGAGTGTATGCACAATCAGCGCTTCTGGTGATCACTGATGAGATACCAGCACTGATAATCTAGCCACTGGCCCAGTTGTATTTAGATTTAATGTCCTCTTTTTGGGGTGGGGGTAGGGGGAAGTATACATATTAAGTCAGGGGTAGGCAATGTGGTGCCCACAGGCAGCAGTACACCCTTGGACACTTTCCTTGGTATCCACCAAGGTGCCCTGCCTCACCCACTTTTTAAATTTCTTTAAATAGGTTTTTGTTGGTGCTGAAAACTGTGGGTCCAAAGGAGTTCTTTAGTGTGTTGGGGCTCGGACCCCACCTCTGCCTTGTACTCAGGTACTCGTCCTTTGCCGCACCTCCCATGACAGCCATTTGTGATGGTGGCCAGGACAGTTTCTCAAATTGCTAAATATGCCCACGGCCCAAAAAGGTTGCCTAACCCTGTGCTAAACACTACTCCCTAACATACTCATTCCTGTTGGGACAATGATAATGTACAAAAAATTTCCCCTAAATGTCTACTCCCGAGACAGAAATGGGAATATCATTTTTGAAAACCCCACAAAAATCAATTTCCAAGGTTCACAAACCCTCATGGAGAAGAAGGGAAGCTCTGGGCAGTATCCAGTCATGTCACAGCACTAGCGCTAATCATGTCACAGCACTAATGACGTTGCACTAGCCAAACCAATGCTAGTGCTACATCAATGGCACTTGCTAGGCAAAGAAAAAAGTAGCAATTTGCCACCGAATTTTGGTGGTATGATTCAACAAATTGCTGATTTTCCCCTTTGCCAAGCAATCACTAATGATGTTGCTCTAGCGTCAGCTTGTGCTAGCAGTGTGACAGTGACTGGGTTCACACAACACAATAACCTAAGGGTTGAGCATGGGTTGAGTATGGATTGTTGTTGAACTGTGAGTTGTTGAAACGTGAGTTGTCATGTTGTCCTAACCCAGCCGTGATAACAAACCATGCTTTCTTAACCACGAATAACTCACAGTTCACAACCCAGCAACAAACCATGGGTTCTCTTCATGGGTTGTTCGTGGCTAACAAACCATTGCTTGTTATCATGGCTGGTTTCAGACAACATGACAACCCACGTTTCAACAACAACCCACCCTCAACCCATACTCAATAACCTTGAGTGCGGGTTATCATGTTGTGTGAACCCAGTCACCATTCCATACTGCCCTCTGCCACCATCTTCTTTATGGCATCACACAATGGAAAGCAAAGTGGAGGGCAGGGAAACTGCTTGATTTGCCTGACAATAAAAAAGTGTTCCAGACTGGCAAGATTAATCCAAACCTTATGGATGTCTGACATTGACAAAGTGACAAGGCCTTTCAAATGAGAAAGCTATTTGGGGGTTTCAGTTTTCATTAGAGTCATAGCGGAGCTGGAAAACAAGAGACCACCCACTCCCCACGTGGAATTAATTGGAAATCTGAGGGATTTCTTTGCAAGCAAAAAACAAGTGCACTGCATTTTAAACTAATACACTTTGCTAGGTTTCTCATAAGGAACTATAAACTGAAAATACAATGTTCTTAGGATGACTGGTTATCTAAGGAATGGCATAATAATAATAATAATAATATATTATTATTATTATTATTATTATTATTATCATCATCATCATCATCATCATCATCATCATCATCATCATCATCATCATTATTTGGGGTCTGTGAATTATTAATGCATACTGTCCAGAACCCAAATTAATTAAGTCTTGGAGTGTCAAATAAATTTTTATATCTTAAAACATTCAGGACGCCATCCAGTTGGGATGCTCGTAACCCTCTGAATTCAGAGGATTATGGGCATCCTATTCAGGGTGGAAGCAGTGCGGAGGCAAAGGCCGCCTCCGTGCTCCTCCCGCCCTGCAAAGCACTTAGACAGCTGATTTCGGCTAAGTGTGGTGCCTCAGAATGTGAGGGAAGGAGGCTGAGGCACTGCCAGGATACTTCATTTCCTGGCAGTGCCTGTTTCCTCCCCTCCCCACCCCGCAGAACACGCACAAAAGCCCTTCTCTGAGGTCGTGTTTGTGACCTTGGAGAAGCAGCAAGTGCAGTTCTCTCAATGCCGGCTGCGAAGGGTGAGGGCCAGGGTGCTCCAAGCTCAAAGTCCCAGCTCTGACCTCGGAGTGAGTTTCCAAGGTCGGAGCTGGGACTCCGAAATATCCTGTTGCTGTCTAGATGCTGTCTAGTTCCCCGCAACTAGTGCAAAGAAGCCATGATGGGCAAATGTTGAGAGAGCGTATGGTGGGTCGCACAGATGCAGGCATCTTGTCCTCAGGCTTCAAAAAACTGAAATTGATCCCACAAAACAGGACAAGACAGTGCACTGCATATCTCAACAGACACTGTATCAACAAAATTGCTGGCTTTGGCTACCAGAAAATCCTCCAGAGCTTTCAGGAATCAATTGGATTCCATAAGTCTCTGGGGGTGGACTATCTTAATGGGTCCCCCACCTCTGCAGGGAAGGACTGGCACTGTGAGACCAAACTTCAGCAGAAACTGGTCTGACCATGAGAAGAGGGTGACTTCCACCTCCTCCCCTAATGTCCAGACCATCCCCTCATGCCCTGAAGTGAAGGCTAAATCAAGGGTATAGTGTGTCGGGCCAATGACAAACTGAAACAGCCCCATGGTTGTTGTGGCGCCCATGAAGTTCCAAGCCAGTCCTGTTAAGATAGCCTCAGCTATCAGTTAAGACAGCCTCAGATATTGAGGTCTCCCAGGGCCAGAGGCCTAGGGTTCTCCAAAACCACATCTGAGACCGTCTCGGCCAGCTCAGTCAGGGAGGCCATTGGGCGGCAGGGTGGGTGGTACACCATTAGCATTTCCAATCTGCCTCTTTGGCCCAGCACAAGGTACAGGCCCTCATAGGCTGTTCTAGGGCAGATGGGTTTTCTGGTGAGTAACATGGAACTTCTAAAGATCATGGTGACTCTCCCCCACCCTGGCCCTCCAGCCTAGGCTCATGCTGCACAGAATACCCAGGTAGGTAAAGCTGGTTCAGGACTATACTTGGTAATGCATGCAAGGTAAGCTCCCTCATGCATGCTATCATGGATGAGTGAGGTCTTATGGACTGACCTGGCATTCACCAACAGCACAACCAGATGAGAAGGAGATACAGTAGCCAGGACACCAGGAAATTGTGAGATGAGGGTGGGATTTGAGAGGGGGATGGCTCATAGTCATCTAGGTCCTCCACCAATCCAATGGCATCCCCATCATCCCCTCCCCTCCCCTCCCCCACCCACTACGATAAGGGCACCCTCCTCCTCCTCTGTTTCACTGTTCCTCCCACCCAGCCACATTATGGTTCACGAACAGTTCCTCACACACTAACCAGCACGAATGCGAGGAGAAGCATTATGCATTCTTGCCATATTTACCTTATAACTCTTTTACACCATGCCAAATAGTTTCCTGCAATCTCATTAAATCCTCCAATATCTCCTTTGATGTGAAGACCAAATATACATGTGCACGAATGGCTCACACAGCTTATTCAGCCTGTCCCACAAAATGTGCATGTGCAAGGACAACCAGAGTAACCTTTACGGTGCACATGTGAGTAAAATCACACGTGTGGCAACATCCACAATCTAGATTACACCAAATAACTGAGAAAACACTACAGTGAGCATATAGAAATGCACACAGAACTGGGTGAATTCCTGCTGGCAAACAGATTTTTTATGGCTAAAAAAATGAAACTAACAACAAAATTCTTCCTGTGGATTTTGCACAATATGAAGCAACAGGAGCTTTAATAGAAAGCCCCTGGACAGGAACAACACAGCTAAATGTCAAGGATGAGAACAATCTGCCGTAAAGAGTGCAGACATCTCAGCCCTTGACTTCTGTGGTTTTGTCCGAGGCATTTTGCATTTTGCCCACTTCCCCCAACCAGTAAGACTCAAAAGTTAAAAATAAATAGACTGAAGATCTCGCTCTACTGATAATACGGAATGCTGCTTGGCAGCACAGAATTCTGTGTAGCACAAATAAAATATTGAAACCTCTACTAAGGCAATTTTGAAAAAATTCAGTGTTCATTGAAAATATCCATGAGCTGAATCCTGAAGCAAAAAACTTAGTCTTGGGAATAGATTCAACCCACTGCCAGCTGCCCCTGTTATGTATTACCAAGACCCATGTGGGATAGGAATCTGTACCTATCCATCACAAAATTGGAATAAAAAGTCATTTCAAGGTAAGAATACAGTGTGGGCTGTCCACAGTTGCTACTGTTTTGTACAGGTTTCTACGATGCTTAGATGTTAGTGGTGAGGGGTAGGCAACCTGGTGCCTTCAGATGTCTTAGACTACAGGTCCCATCAGCTCCAGCCAGCATGGCCAATGGTCAGGGATGATGGGAGCTGTAGTCCAAAACATGCGGACACCGGGTTGCTTACCCCTGCCCTGGAATCTCTGCTGTCCAATTCTTCCCCTTCCTGAGTACCTCCTTTTTATTTTCCATATGCCTACTATAACCTGCACTTGCTTTCCATAATCCAGCTTTCCTCAGCCTGGCACAGGTCAGAGGTGTTGAACTACAACTCTCATCATCCTGGCTGGAATGATGGGAGTTGTAGTCCCACACATCTGGAGGGTGCCAGGTTGGGGAAGGCTCCAATCATCTTTGTTCCTCTATTCTGCAACTGGCTGTTTCCCAGAACCTGATCTGCTCCACCCAGCAAAGACAGAATTAATGTAATGTACTTTCTAAGGGCACCCTCCTATGCACGTTTAGACAGAAAAAAAGTCCTACAGTTCCCAGCATGCATAGCCCAGCCAGCATTTCCCCAGCCAGCATGTCTAAATATGCATAGGATTGCACCCTCAGTGGCTTTTTTTTTTTTTTTAAAGTAAAGATATATCCTCCTGCTTGAGCAGAACTGACTCAGGAGTGTTTGTTTGGCAGAAGAGTAGCTTCAGCTCACTAGACAGAGAACTGTGGCCAACTCAGTTTTCAGCTTCAAAGTAGCAAAGAGAAGTGGTTTATACTGCATGATAATAAGCCATCATTTTTGCTTTGTGATGCTCAAAAGATTTTCAGCTCTAAGACTGGAAACAGCTGCTTTAGGACTGATTCTGGTTTTAGCTCCTCATTATTCACTGCTAAGTGAAAGTATCAATATGGCAGACAGACAGACAGAGAATGAACAAATTGAAAAACTAATGTTGTGAAACAAAAGGGATGTTTCTGAGCTTTCTGGAGTTAATGGAAGTCTGATGGATTCAAATCTGTAACTGACACATCATTTTACTGTTGTGCTGTTGGAGATTAGAAAGATCTGATGTATTCAAATGATTTCTGTTTGGCATTAATAATTATGTTTGTACATCTGTTATATGCTATAGCTACGTATCTACAGCTAAAATTGAGTGGCGTATTTTATAAACTTTGTAAATCCATCTCATATTTCCTTCAATGTACTAAAAGAGAGAGATCAATAAGCTGTACACTTATTAACTATGAACTGACTAATCTAAGTATGCATATATTATATAACAGTCCTTTTCCTATTTCTTTTTAAATTGCCTGTCTTGTTTAAGAAATTAAGGGCACAATCCTATGCAGGTTTAGAGAGAAAAAAAGTCCTACAACTCCCAGAACTCCCCAGCCAGCATAGGACCTTTTTCTGTCTAAACCTGCATAGGATTGCACCCTAAGGCTGCAATCCAATGTATACTTACTTGGGAGTAAGCCCTATGGAACTCAGTGGGAATTATTTCCAACAAGTACGTATAGGATCAGGCTGCATGCTTGCTGCTTCCTATTTCTTCTTTGACTGACAAACAACACACACAAGCAAACATCACAGAGATAAAACCTCTCTGCAGGGTCATGTCAAACCATCAGAAAGGAAATTATCTTTAGTAAAATGTAGAATGGCGAGAGCAACCTAATTAAAGGGATACATCACTGTGCTGGAGGAGGGTGGGGAAAGACCGTCTTGCTTGTAACTACGTAGTTACCGCCCAAACATTATCAGGCAAGAGACAAGTGGTGCAGTAACTGGTGTTTCTCACTAGCATGAAGGAGCCCTTTCAGCGTAAGTGCTTTGTGGCTTCAGTCTCATGAACAGCAATAGCTTACCACACATCTAAGACCCATAATACAAACTGGGTTATACCAGGGTTGTCTGAATTGCAGGATCTCCTTGACCTCAAGAATAGCTGGACACGGGGCTGCTAGGTGTGATCTTTCTAGTCTAGGTATGGTAAAGGAGAGTAGAGAGGCTGCATTTCTGAAGAGAGGCTTTTTGGATCCATAAGCTGAATTCTCTGTCTCCTAGGGACACTCACAATGACACTATATAAACGTTCTGAAATAAATAAGTCAGATCATCGGCTCCATCTAGCTCAATATTGTCTCTGCATCAGCCTTCCGCAACATGGTGCCCCCCAGAAGTTTTGGACTACAAGTCTCCTCAGCCCCAGCCAACATGGCCACTGGTTAGAAGTGATGGAAATGGTAGTCCAAAGCATCTGGAGGGAACATTGACTGGCAGTGGCTCTCCGGGGCTTCAGTTAAGAGGTTTTTCTCAGTACTACCTTGAACACAGAACTTTCTGCATGCAAATCAAATGCTCTACCAATGAGCTGAAGCCTTATTGGTCTTTCTCTGATGCCCCCTGCCCTGTTATGTTCTCTGAGGCACTTTTCTCTCCGTTCAAAGTTCAGCAAGTGCTAAGCTGATGCTTATGCTGCCAGGAGTGGTTTCACAATGCCTATACTGAAACTATTTCGGAGCCTCTGTAGGCAACCCGAGAAGTTAAGTTTGTAAATGCTGTTGCACCATTTTAAAGAGGAACAAATGTTCTCTCTAAAAAGGAACTAGAAACAAGACTGTTTGGGACCCAAGTGTCTGAGTTAACCCACTCTTGTCCATCGTGACTTCTTTGTGTTGGCTGAGTTGGTCTGTCCTTCCTTCCTTTTCCTTTTGCTGACAGTGACCATTACACCTGGCACAAAATGGTGATTTGGGACTAAGCATATCCAGTTTGCTTATGGAGATGTGCTTTCTTTTCTTGACTCTGGGTGTTTCCAGAAGAGGCTTTTATTGTGCCATCACCCTACCTCGTTCATTGAATTTTATGGGGCGTGAGAGGCGGTGTTTCCATGCCAATGTCATCTTCTACTTCTAGCCCTCCTGTGTCTTCCAACCATTTCTTTCCTTTTCCCTTACTGCAGAAAATCCATTAAGTAAAAAAAGATGGAATTGCTACACAATGCCTTCCAGTTAGTAGAGCTAGGTGCTCTCCAGCTGGGAGCACCATGTGTTGTAGCAGGCTTTGGAATCATCTGAATTTTACAAATATTCACTCAACCCGCATTTCTGGTGGTGTGTAAAATTGTGCTTGTGATGAATGGTGCAGATGACTCATTTTCCACAAGTGTGGTGTAATCGGGATTGGACAAAAGCACCCAGCCACAAGCAGAATATGTGTCAATCTGCCCTCAGTCGCTTTGAATCAGCACTGTCTGTCAACTGATGAAAGAATTCTTAGTTGACTGATAATCTGCTTTGGAATTGAGTAATCAATTAATTAATTACACTTAAATGTGCATAATATCAAAACATCAATATAGGCGCCCTTTTGAAATATCACAGGAAGTCAAAGGCAACTTGCAATTTACTCAACAAAAGCTGTAATTCACTGTTTTTGTTGTTTTCATTATATATATACATCACAGATATCCATGAGGATAAGGAGTTGTTTAAAAATGCTTTAATGAATAATAAAATATGTGTGGTCTAGCCTGTTGCTTTCCGTCAATCAATTTCACACAAGCCTATGTCCACCACAGGTGGGCATTGCAGATGTTTAAAAACAAAGAAATCATGAATACATCTATGAAAAATGGATATGCAAATACTAGCAGTCACACACAGCCTCAGCTACCAGTTCTTGCAGGTTTCAGTCTCTGTGGCCATGCCTAAGATTATAACCTTACTTTTCTGACTGGTATTTCCTGTTTTCTTGAGAGAAAACTGCAGACTTGACAGGAGGAATTCATTAGTGCTACATTATGGGATAGTTACATCAATGGAGGACAGAGGTTGGCTCAGCTTCATGAAAGCAAGGGGCAAGTGGAAATTATCTCTTTCCCCCAGGAGTATAAGGTTAGAGAGGTTTTTCCAGTCTGCCTCCTGCTATCTACTTTTACCTTCTGTTTCACCTCCTGTCACCCTGTGACAGCTCTCACATTTACAATGTTCAACAGCTGGGAGATTGTCTGGGGAAGGGAGAAATGTGGCTAAATAAACAAAGAAATAATAAAATTCCCAGAGCTTTCATTATTGTCCTACAATATCAGAGCAACAAAACATCCTAGAAAAACAAAATATAAAATAGTTTGTTATGGAATGGAAGAATGGTTTGTTGCGAAGTAGGGGGAAATGACACGAAACTGTTGTATTAACTGGCACGCATACATGAACTGCAAGGAAGGGGGTTATTTAATTGGCCTCCTAGGCCACTCAATTGTCCAATTGGGCGGAGCATCCAAAACCGGGAGGTGGCGTTGGATCCGCCGCCGCCCCATTTTCCACTTTCCAGTGTTGGAGCCTTTGTTGCGTCGCCCCCTCTCGGAGTCTCACGACAACAAGCTTGGCGAGCACAAAGGCATCACAGGCGTTCCTGATCCTCAGCTGACTGAGCCTACTGGCCCATCAATCTGAGGCGTCCTGAAACCGCCTGTCACCTGAATGGTGCCAAGGATGCTCACCTCACCCTATCAATATCCTAACCCGCACTTACCTGCCTACTATCCAAATGTGACCAAATTTGACTCGCTATGCATTGATTACAAACACCCCCCAACCCTGCTGCAGTATGGAGTAGGCGAAACGCACTCATCCCTCTAAAAGGGATGAGCCAAAATTCCTACTCGGCCCTTAACGGCGACCAGAGGAGCCCATACTGTACAGGGGCGGGAGGGAGGGAGCTGCAAAGAACAAAGTCTTGCGAACGTAAGGGGGGAAATGACGAGCCGAGACACCTGTTTGGTATTTAACTGGGCCACATTTATTTGCATACAATGAACTGCAAAGGGATGGAGTGCGGGTTATTCTAATCTGGCCTCCTAGGCCACTCAATTGTCCAATTGGGCGGAGCATCCAAAACCGGGAGGTGGCGTTGGATCCGCTGCCACCCCATTTTCCACTTTCCAGTGTTGGGAGCCTTTGTTGCGTCGCCCCCTCTCAGAGTCTCACGACAACAAGCTTGGCGAGCACAAAGGCATCACAGGCGTTCCTGATCCTCAGCTGACTGAGCCTACTGGCCCATCAATCTGAGGCGTCCTGAAACCGCCAGTCACCTGAATGGTGCCAAGGATGCTCACCTCACCCTATCAATATCCTAACCCGCACTTACCCGCCACAGAGAGGGACCAGCGCCTGCTTAGTCCCCTCTCCCCCACCTGCCCGGAACTAATTCCAGCAGGGCCCTTTGCAGGTCTTTGAGAAACACGTTGCTGCCATCTGCCGCGAAAAGCACTCAGTCGGTGCGATACAGCTCCCTCTGTGCTGACACAATCTCAGGATGGGGTACAGAATAACCATCCCCACCCACCTTTTAACATTTTCGTTACCCTTCTGGCTGCTTAATTCATAATCTTGGAGCTTGCCTTGCTCCGCTAACAGTAGCGTGGCCGGTATGGAGAGACAATTTGAACAGCAGGCCATCTTTGTTGGACCGAAAGTCTGCAAGCGCTTGCAGGAATAAGGCCTTACGTAAGTCCAGATCACTCCCCCCTGATACAGCACCTGCTGGTGCGGGGGTCGTTCAATAAGCTCTGATCGTCCCCTAGGATGCGGCACCTGCCGGTGCGGGGTTGCTCCTTTAGGCCAGATTGTTCTTCTAGGATGCAATCCCTGCTGTTGCGCGGGTTGTTCATTAAGCCAAGATCGTTCCCCCCAGGATGCAGCACCTGCCGGTGCGGGGGTTCCTTATTGGGGCCAGACCGGAACAGGGTGATCAGTATGTTCTTCCACAACAGGCTGCTTCGAGCCTCCCAGGAACGAAGGAGTGACCATGCACCCACACACGCACCGGTCTGGCATATGAACATTCTGCAAGAAAGAAACAGAGGCCGCAGTATCGCTCATAGAAATGTGAACATGTTAGGATCTACCATAACTAGCAGGTGATGGGGAGGGTTAAGAATATAGGAAGCCACCTTATCTTAGATCCGGCTATTGGTCCCGATGCCCAGTAATGTTGACCTTGACTGGTCGCAACTTTTTGTTTATTTGTTTATTTTATATACATGCTGCTTTTATTTTCTGAAATGGACCCAAGGCGGCTTGTACATTTCTCAGTGTTATCCTTACCACAACTCCGTTAGGCAGGTCAGGCTAAGAGCCAGTGACCGTCACAAGGTCGCTCCGTGAGTTTCGTGGCTGAGGAGGGAATACAACCAGGGTTTCCCTAGTCGCAGTCTACTGTCTTCACCACTACACCGGGTTCTGGCAGGATTCTTTCTTATACCCACTTGAGAATGCCGGGGATTGAGCTTGGGGCCTTTTTGATGCACAGCCTGAGCACTACCACTGCGCTATTGCCACTCACTGTGCGTTAGACCGATAGGCCTGAGGTCGCCAATGCCTCTTAGCCTGGATCATTCCCAATATGCGGCATCTGCGGGTGTGGGGGTTGCCCGTCCACAGTATCTTGGACGGCTATGTTCAGATAATCTGCCCAGCGGGCCGTCTATTGATGGTCCAAGAGTCAGCCAGCGCTTGCAGAATTAAGGCCTTGCCAATGAGTAATCCCGTATAACTCACCCAAGATGCAGCACTTACGGTTGCATGGGTCGCTTATTAATGCCGGACCGGAACCGGGTGGTCAATAGGTTCTGCCACGTTATACCGCGGCAACCCAATCAGTGGATGTGCGCTATTGTTCGCTTTGCAGCTGGGTTTTCTGGCTTGGGGTTATAACCCTTCGTACAGCACAGAAATGAAGGAGTGTCAACGCACTACTACATTCGTCGGTCTGTCCCCTGGTATTCTGAAGTAAAGAAACAGAGGTCGCAGTATTGTTCCTAGAAATGTGCACGCGTAATGATCTACAATAATTGGCCGGAGAGAGATAGGAATAGGAACATATTAAGCTGCTTTATGCTGAATCAGACCATTGGTCTATCTAGCTCCAGTATTGTTGCCATTGACCGGTAGCGGTGTTTTGGGGGATTCTGACAGAACTCATTCCTAGGTTGCCCCCGCCCTATAGCCTGGCTTCTGTCCTAAAGGAAGCCCACCACCGTTCCGTATTGTCTCGGCATCTGAATGATTTGCCCAAGTGCTGAGCATGAGATGGAAGACCCCATATGCCGAGGCTCTATATAGCCATGTGATATATATGATTGGCATCCGCCCTGCGTTGGCAGATGTATGGCAAAAGCAACAGTGCCTCTACTTTAATGGGCCATGATCTTTGCTTGCAAAATTGTCTCTATTAGCCCGGTGATGACGCACCTACGGCACGGGCGTCACAACTGGCACGTTGGGGCTTCTCTGTGGTCCTTCGATACATTGGTCACCTGATCGTGAAAAGAATGTCACTTTCTGTGAGAGACTAAAGCTCTTGTTCTTTCTCTCAGTGTGGAACAGAATGATTTTATTCTAGAATAAATGTTACATAAATCTTTTCTACATTATTATCACATTTCATCGATTATGAAGCATGGTGCACAAAGCACAGCTTTTGTTGTACAGCCGTCATAGTTGACCTGAGTGCCGGATGTGTTGCTCTGAACCAGCAGAGTATGAGCCAAGGTTTGGCAAATTATCAGCATGCATGCAATAGCCGAATTACCTGATTATGCCAACGCGTGCCCGATGTTGACTCTTCACGATGCTGTGTTTATAATTGAAGACCTAAAGTGTTTTAAAATGTGCTAAGGACGTTTAGTTTTTCTTGTTTATCTTGCTCCTCGTAACAGTTTGACTTTTACTTTTACTAATTGAGAACCTGTATAAGCAGGTAGAATCTTGCTCATCGTATCACAGGTTGGCTTTTTCCAATTGAAGGGGGGGGGGGAAACTTGTAGAAGCCGGGGAAGGACCCAGGGTAACGCTTGCCCCATACGCTTTCTGTCTGGTTATACAATAGATGCTGTTTATTTTGGATAATTGTGTGAGTTCTCAGTATTCAGGTTCAATTGGAATGTTGGCACCTTGAAATAACTAAGTTGGTTTTGTGCTGTTGTTTGGGTCATCATACTCGTAATGGTTTACCATCACTGTCTTAGACTGACGTGCAGATTAATTGTTGTATTAAGAGCAATGTGCACCAAAGTGCATACTTTGTGATGAACTAATTTTAATCATAGAAAATTCTCCATGATTGGGATGAATCAATTTAATATTGCAAAATTGGCAATCTAAAGAATGGTAATGACCAGGCCTGGCCTTGCTCGGCTTGTCTGTGCTTGGACAGGCTGAGCCAGCGTGGTCTACAGGCCTGCATAGGATTAAACAGTTTTATGTATTAAAGTATTATGTATTTATTAATTAATCATTGAATCGATTAAATACCCGATGAATTAAATTAAAATTAATCAATTAATTAACGTAATAATTATTATTTCCATGATTTGCTGTAGTAACTTTAGTCAAACGGTGGCCTCAGGCTTGCATATTATTATACAGTGCTATGTATTAAAGTATTAAGTATCTATTAATTAATCATTCAATCGCTTAACTAGTATTTATTAATTAATCATTCAATCACTTAACTAGTCAATTGATTCAACTAAAATTAATAAATCACAGTAATAATAATAATATTATTTAGTCAATTAATTCAAGTAAAATTAATCCATTACAGTAATACTTATTATTTCAATAATTTTCTGTAATAACTTTAGCAAAACGGTGGAAAATTGCAGTACAAAAGAAATTTGCAGCCCTCGCCGTGGCGTGGGGGGGGCCTGTGGGGGTGGGAGGCGCCACCCCCACCCACGCTGCATCGGAGGCGGCTGGGCCGCGCTGTCGCTGCGCCACCCGCAGGCAGCGCAGCGGGACCGCCAGGCGAAGCCCCAGGGGGGGGAGAAGCGCCGCCCATACCCCCCCCGCGACGGGAGCAGCCGAGGCCGGCCGGGCATCCCTTGGGCCCGGCCGGGCGAGTTAGGTCGCCGCGTCGCGGTGGTGCGGCGGGCGCCTCGGATGAAGGGGCGGCCTGTGGGGGTGGGGGGGGAGGCGCCACCCCCACCCACGCTGTATCGAAGGCGGCCAGGCCGCACTATCGCCGCGCCACCCACGGCGGCGCGGCGGGTTCACCGGGCGAAGCCCCGGGGGGGGGAGAAGCGCCGCCCCTACCCCCCCGCGACAGGAGCAGCCGAGGCCGGCCGGGCATCCCTTGGGCCCGGCCGGCCTCGGATGAGGGGCGACCTGTGGGGGGGGGAGGCGCCACCCCCACCCACGCTGTATGGAAGGCGGCCGGGCCGCACTATCGCCGCGCCACCCATGGTGGCGCGGCGGGTTCGCCGGGCGAAGCCCCGGGGGGGGAAAAGCGCCGCCCCTACCCCCCCGCAACGGGAGTAGCCGAGGCCGGCCGGGCATCCAGCTGGGCCCGGCCGGGTGAATTGGTCGCCGCGCCGCATCGCGGCGGCGCAGCGGGGAGCCTCAAGTAAGAGGGCGGCCTGAGGGGGGGGGAGGCGCCACCCCCACCCACGCTGCGGCGGAGGCGGCTGGGCCGCCTATCGCTGCGCCACCCACGGCGGCGCGGCGGGACCACCGGGCGAAGCCTCTGGGGGGGGGGAGAAGCGCCGCCTCCACTCCCCCGCAACGGGAGCAGTCGAGGCCGGCCGGTATCCACCTGGGCCCGGCCGGATGAATTGATCGCCGCGCCGCATCGTGGCGGCGCGGCAAGGACCTTTTGGGAGCAGGCACGCCCGTGCGTGGGGGGCGTGCGTGGGGGGCGTGGGCAGCGCTCTCTGCGCACGGGCCGTCCCCTGTGCTCCCCCATCCCTCACCCTCCCCTCCGTTCTTCAATCCCTTAGCTGACCTCATGAAGCACGTGTTGCTCTTCTCAGCCGATGAATTCTTGATCCGTGCCTCTGGAGCTGCAAAGAACAAAGAGGGTGTGGGTTGGGGCTGCCGGGCCTAATATTGGCTCCTGTAGCCCCGCCCCCATGCTAGCTAATTACCTGCGTAAACAGGTAAGCCTCGACTCTCCTCCCCCACGTCCGCAAAGTTTCTCCCCGCCCACAGCTGCGCGTGCTCGGGGGAAGGTCCTTATCCTTGTTTTAGGTGTATTTTATGTATGGAGTCGGGCTGCACCAAATAGGCTGTTTTGATTTTCAGATTGAAAATACCGGTAGCTGTTTTGCTTGGGTAAATATTCTGCAAATTTTCACTGTTTTTAATCCTGTTCAGTGCCATTGTTTACCCTTCGTTGCTCCTGCTTTGTCACTACTTGTACTTTCCCCCCTCACTTGGGTGCTTTTGCTTTCTCTTTCCTGGATTAGTCATGTGGGTGATCCCAGCCAATCAGGGAGCATGTTGCTGCACAGCCAGTCAGCTTGGCTACACAGTGACATGCCTAAGGACAATAGATCAAATTGGGGCAATATAAACATTTCCCCCTTGTAGTATAAGCAAATATTTTTGCAAATAGTGCTGAAAAATGAAAAGAGCCCTTTATGATGCTGCCAAAATGTTTGTGAAAAATTGTGCGTAGTTTTGGCTGAGCCTTAATGTGGAGTATTGTAACATTTTTGAATGTGAAGTACCTTGCACATCTTGGAAAGGCAGTTTATTGATATCTTAAGCAAATTATCCAAACTAGGCTTATCCCGACTCTTCTTTAGCTACTAATAAGCTTCCATTAGGATAGTTAACAAAAGACTTATTCCACCTTTGGCAACCCATGTAAAACCATGCATGGGACCCTATGTCACTACAAACCTGCCAGTTCTTCCTGTGAACCCATCCCATAATTAATGTAACATCCAAATCTAGCAAACAGCCATATAGACCTACACCCAATATATAGAATATTTACTCCTGATTTTTGAGGAACATGTTTGTTTTATCATGATTATGTGTGAAGGAATGTTCATTTAGGTGAGTCCTATGCATTTTCTCAAAAGTGGAATCTACCATGTTCAATGGAGTTTATCCCAGGTAAGTGTAGGAAGGATTGATGCATGGAGGTGGGGTGGGTGATGCATGGAGGTAGTCCCTCTTGACCACTACGTGTTAAATTCAGAATTTCCTGAAGATGTGAATGGGCCTAAAGTAAAGGTAGCTCCTCATAACAGCTGTTTAGTCGAATTTAGGCTCTCACTGATGTATTAAACATGGCAATGTGACCAAAAGGCAAAAGAACAAATCTCACAGCTTTAGCAGCTTTCTAGATGGACCCTGGAACTGACTGCATCACAGCTCTCAGTTTAGTGTCTTCCAAAGCTTTAAATCCAATGGAGGGAGGGAAATGAACGATAGTTAACAATAACAGCAATGGGGACAAAGCCTTGTTTATCTCAGAGGGATTAAAGTGAACTCAGCCCAGAGGTTAACAGCAGGTTTTTCTACCTATTGTTATTGTATCAGACCTCTACATCCAATTAAGCTTGTTTACTTCAAGGAGAACTTAAAAGGTCATTTCTCATCTGAGCCAAACATGCCTTCTGGATTTTTCCTGCATTCAAAATCGGCATTAATATTAATATTCCAGATCCTAAGCTGTAGAGGATCACCAGCATTTAGAAACCAAGCTTGGCTCTGGCAAGGAGTCAAAACAGTGGAAGGCTATAGTTTAGAGAATAACTGGTCTAATCCCATCCTACAGAAAACAGATGAAAGAGTAACCATGGTATTGATGGGATGGAACAGGCTTTACAGGGCTCTTAAATACAGTTTTGCATGTATAAACACAATTAGGGCTAAACCAGGTCATGGGTTGCCAAGCCCAAGCCTAGACCTGGAAGATGTATTATCCAGCTCTGGGTGCCTGGTGTGTGGAAGGAATTGCTCTATTGAACAGACAGTGGCAAAAAGCCAATTTAGCCAATCTAGTGGCTTCACATTGCCTGCCAGTCACAGGAGTCAATGCTGCAGAGCCCTATTCTGTGCTTGAATAGAATAGAATAGAATATTCTGTGCTATACTCAGTTCCCGGTAGCTTCCTAGTATGTAATTAAGGATGCAATTCTATACATGTTTAGACAGAAAGAAGTCCTACAACTCCCAACATTCCCCAGCCAGCCATGCCCTAAGACAATTATTTTGAAACTTTTGGCCAGAGACAGCGGAGAGGTCTGGATTCCTGGGGACTGACAGAGAAAGAACCAAGGGTCTGAAAATCACAGGAGAGAAACAGGCACACTGAGGAAGGTCTTTCCATCTCAGTGCTTCATGGTGGTGAAGCACAATGCTCAAGGGCATTGTGAGTCAGTGTGGCATAGTGGTTAGAGTGTTGGACTGGAACTCGGGAGATCCGGGTTCTAGTCCCCGCTCAGCCATGAAACTCACTGGGTGACTTTGGGCCAGTCACTGCCTCTTAGCCTAACCTACCTCACAGGGTTGTTGTGAGGATAAAATGGAGAGAAGGAGGAGGATTATGTAAGCCGCCTTGGGTTCCTTGCAGGAAAAAAGGTGGGGTATAAATATAATAAATAAATAAAATAAATAAATAAAAAGGGTTTTTTCTATATAATGTGGGACCATAGCAGCACAAACATAAAGATAGCACTGTAGTTCCCTCTAATTGTGACTCCAGGTGGTGAGCACTGACAGAAATGGAGTCAAAATAGGGTCCCTGAGAAACACAGTACAGTGTGTGTGTGTGTGTGTGTGTGTGCGCGCGCGTGTACACACACACACACACACACACAAAAGCTAAGGTGGCAAAGTTCCCCCACCAACCAGCCAACCCCCCCCCCCCCAAGTGAGGACTAAACATGAGCACAGTACCATGGAACATTGAGTGTCAGTTGAAAAAAAAGAGAAAATAAAATGTGGAAGGTGAAGTGGAATGGAATTCCCTGCTTGGAGTGAATGGCTGGCTGAAGCCCTGCACTGGAGTGCTCTTGTTAGGTGAGGATAAACTGCAACATTTTCTTGCAGGTCCCACTTGTTAATGTTATAACAGGAAGTCACTTGATATTATATGTTATAAATGTGTATGTTGGACTTTGATTCCTGCAAACTGAAACTGATAGTTAGCATTGTAATGTTTAAGAGTAATAGAAAAAGAGACATCCGTTTTAGGCTGACTGCTTCCTAGGAAGTGGTGGTCTCTCGTTTGCTGGAGGTGTTTGAGCAGAGGGCGGACAGCCGCCTGTCAGGAATGCTGTAGTAACTGCTGTAGCAACAGCGTAGTTGCATCCTGTATTCTAGGCCCTGCACTGAGCAGAGGGTTGGACCCAGGGGAGCCTGGTGACTCCTATTTCATTGGGGCTCCTATTCCATTGTAGGTTTTAATTGGAGCTTCATAGGAGCTAGCCATGGTGCTGAACTCCACCCCCAAAAGTTCACCACCACGGAGCACCACGGATAGCTCCTATAAAGCTCCAAATAAAAGCTGCAATGGAATAGGAGCCCCACCAAAACAGGAATCACCAGCCTCCATTGGTTGGACCAGATGACCTCCAAGGTCCCTTCCAACTCTGTGATTCTGATTATAAACATGAAATCAAAATCAGTTGTCATCAATCCTTTTCTGTTCCCCTATTTTAGTGGTGAACTGTGTTATTGAGACTATAACCTACCTTTGTCCACAAACTCCACCTGGAGGTGGGGTCTGTTATGTATATGACCTCTTTAAAACATTTATACCCTGACCTATAACATTTGTTTAGCACTGGCGCATTCAATGTGTTGCCAACCCATAAAGGTTTAGAAAGATTCCTTGCCCTCTAAATGTCCTGACTACTTTTCCTTTCACAGATTCAATTTAGAGATGGGATATTGAGCCAAGAGATCAAATCCTGAAGTAGAACCATCTTTTTTCTTCTTCTTCACATCAGTCAGCTTGGAAGCGGTGGCACCAGTAGAAAATATATTGAGGGTGGGGTAAAGGGCACAGAACGGGCAAACTGCTGGGGATTGCATCCGAGACCTGTAGGAAAAGCATGTGTTCAACCATCAAGCTATGGTCCCTATTATTTATTTATTTATGAAATTTATTACCTGGATTTCATTATGAAATAATTCCAAAGTGGGGTACAACCAACAAAATGCAATAAGATTGTACACCATCCATCACCCCACCCAAATCCAAAATCAAATGGGTGTAAGAAGCTTAAAAAGGCATTGTAACTGAGCTTATTTAGGGCAGAAGGCTACAAGAAGCCATAAGGTTTTGCTTACATATAAGAGTAGCATAGATATAGATAGGTATAGGAAGGATAGCTTAGAGTCTGACTGGTTCTATGAGCCTGATCAAAGATTGGTTCTACGGGCCTAGGCCTAGTTTGAGCCAGAGTGAATTTTGGGAAGTGATTATTGGGTAGCAGAGTTATTTGACTTTGCTAAAGAGAGAAGTTAAAGAGAGAAGTTTACACGGAAAAGCTTGTGGTTGATGCACCTTTTTTTAGACAAGCTGCCAACCGTAGGGTATAGAGACAGGTTGCTTAAGGAGAGGGGGACTTTTTGAGTTTCTTTGGAATTAACAAAAGGGATGGGAGGGCTTTATACTGAGTCAGACCACCAGTCCATCTAGCCCAGGATTGTCGACAATGACTGGAAGTGGCTCTCCTGGGTGGAAGTGGCTCTCTGGGGTTTCAGGCAGGAATTTTTCCAGCCATACCTGGAGATGCCTGGGATTGAACCTGGGACCTTCTGCATACAAAGCAGGTGCTCTACCACTGAGCCACGGCCCCTAAATGCAAAGTGGGGATAGTGCTGGCAGGCTTGCTGATGCATTACGATAAATTCTAACGCAATGCATCAAGAAGAAATTTAGAAGCAAGTCCTGGGAAGAATGGTGATCCCTGTCTCTAAGGATCAGTGGGGCATAGATTTGTTCATATTCCTGCGACCCATGATAACTTTGTTGTGATTATCAATCATGATCACAACAGCAGGGAGAGCTTTTTTGGTGGTGGCTCCCTGGTTATGGAATGTGGAATGTCCAGCCTGGAGAGGTGTGACTGGTGCCTACATTGCAACAGTTTCAGCACCAGGCTTAAAACGTTTTTATTTCCCCAGGTGGTTCAATTTGAGAAATGCCTTAGACTGCTGAGTGTCTTATTTTCTGCCTCATTTTTATTACTAAATATTATGGTCTTGCTGTATATTCCAGTCTTTTTGGATACAAATTATATGGTTGTCATTTGCTGTTCAGCACCTTGAAATCTATTGGATGAAGGCAGTATTTTTAAACAAATCAATAACCATTCTGTGCCCCTGGTGGGGATAGGAACATGCACAGCGTGGTTGCATCAGGAAGACACAGGTAAGTTAGTTTTAATATATGTTACAAAGGAGAGAAGTCAACACAAGGCTGCCATTTTCAGCAGCAGCTGTGTGTTTATTATAAGACATAGTTCTCCTCTCACTCTCCTTTTGAAAGGGAAAGCTTGTTTCTCAAGAAGGATGAATTCACTGACAGTAAGAGATAAGCTGAATATATTTTCAGTTTCCCTCAGCTTTTAAGTGAACAGGCCAAAGTGTACAAAGCTGATTTGAAAATGGTATTTTTGACATAGATTTAAGTAGGCATTTCCAACAGATTAATTTTGGTGTTCATTTCAAGCTACCCATACATTAAATGTCCCCGATAACGATTGAAGATAATTAGAGGCATGTAATTACTTTGCTATACGTTGTTCATCCCACTTGGAAGAATGTATAAGCAGCTAATCTCAGCATGAATCATTGTGGTTTCTCATCAGTTGAAGAACATGCCAACAGTTCAGCCATAAATCTCATGTTGCTAAGGATTTTATTACCCGCATTATTAATTTCCTTAAAGCGATCACAGCAAATGTCATTGCAAACAGAAGCAATAATGTGTCTGGCAAGTCCCTCTGAAGCCGTATGTTTTTCTTCAGGGCAATAGTAAGATGATTTAATGATTGTCTGGAGGCCTTGATGCCTCCAAGGGCAGATAAGGGTCATAGATGCCAGAATGGTCATTAGTCCTTCAATAATACTTCTTATTCATTGTTGTAATAATACTCCTGTTTATTATATACCGACATTGCTCTTACGCAAAGAGGAAGATCTACAGTTATTGGGCTCCAGTTCAGTCCCTGGATCTAGGACAAAGCAGTGCATCATATGAAAATAAGGTTATTCCATTTGTGCTGATGGAAGCTCCCCCCCCCATGCAAATAGCAGCTGCACTGGGCCCAATTCATATCAGCACCATAGCAGGGGGCAAAGGGTTAAAGCCCCTCTACCCCCCAGGTTCCATTCTGGATACAGCCAACCCATGGGGTATTCACTTTTTAAAAACCCTTTTTTTGCCTCATCTGGTCTGGTTCTTACCTGTTACTTTATTAGCGTTGCAACCAAAAGCCACATATCTGAAGCAATTGTGGAGGTTCCTGCATAGACACAACTGAAATATCCTGGAATATTTCCTAAGAAGTTTGATAGAAGCAATTTTTTTTTTGATACAACTAAAACCTTGGATGATCCCTCCCTCCCTGTGGTGATCTTCTTATGTTTGGCTCCTCCTTAAAATCTTCCTTTATTTACATAACAGAGCAAAACAAAAAATGCAGCCATTAATTATTTATTTGTTCATACATTGTATTCTCTTCTGCAGAATCGCACCCAAAGCTAATTGATTCCATTGGCTCTGTGTGACAGCTCTAGAGGACTGTAGCTGAGAAACAATGGCCCCGTCTGCACTATCGGTGGTCGGCAGTGTGGCTTAAATAAGCCACAGTGGCTTGCGGTGTGCTGGCCGCCATGTGAATATTCAAACCTTGCCAGGCAGTTGCCGCAGCTTCTTGTGACACTCTAACCTGGGCAGGGTGGCTTGTTACAGTGGTGGTTAACAAGCCACTCCAGAATCCAAGAACAGCCCATGGGTTCTGGGTGGCTGGTTAACCACAGTAACAAGCCACCCTGCCCAGGTTCGCAGGTCACAAGAAGCACCTGTCACCGCAGCTTAAATATTCACAATGGTGCCACAAGCCACCGTGGATTATTTACGCCACGTTGCCTGCCGCCAATCATGCAAACCTGGTCAATATGTCAAACATGATTTCATCAGAGATTCTGAGTTAACTGTAATCATCATCTTCACTCCAGTCCAACTATGGTGATCCTTGTGCATAAGCAGACTTATTTTTTAAAAAAATATGTATTTAATTTTTGCAAAACAAAATATAACAAAATACAACAAAACATAAAATCTAAACTTAAACAACATACAATAAAACATACAGTGCTCCCCCCACCATCCTAGGGACCAATTAATTTGCTTCCGTCCCAATAAACAATAGCTAATCCTTATTCCAAAAATATAACATATCCTGACAAGGCAAATTCCCTTTCCCCTTTATTAACACATAATCTAGGAACTGACCCCAAATATCCTGAAAATTATTTACCTTTAGCTGTTCCTTTCTATATTTTATATTACATAAGCAGACTTACATGTGCATATCCCTTGAGAAGCATGGGCATATATTGAATTTTGGATGCTCATTCAGATGTGCACCTAAATAGGTATCCAAATGTAGATATAGTCTGCCCACATGGCATTGCTTTGAAAAGGGTGTGCATGTGAATGCACAGTCCTACCTGCATTCTTGTGCAACTACTCCTACATTAACATCTTTTTTAAAATAAATTTTATTTAGTTATTATAAACTACATACAAAACTATAAAACACAAACATACAACTAAAATAAATCATAAGGTGCACACACCCCACCTGCCTAGGGACCAACTAATATACATCCATCCCCTTAATCGATTAAATTCCACATTCCACAAATATAACATATCCTGACAAGGCATACTCCCCTTCCCCTTTATTAATACATAGTCTAATAATTGATTCCATATATCTATAAAATTATTCTTCTTTAGCTGTCCCTTTTTGCATTTGATACTACAAGTTAGTTCATCATTTAGGGATATATCCCAAACTTCCTTATGCCAATCAGTTATTAGAAAAACATGCTGTACTTTCCATTTCTTCCTCGCTATAATTAACCTAGCCGCAGTTAACAAGTTCCTTCCTTCGTATTTTGGTACATTAACATCTTGTTTATGTGTGACTTGAGCTGGATCATGGCCAATGTGTCTAAAGCAGTTTCAGAATCAAAGTGTCATACAATAAATAAAAGTCAAGGCAGACCTCATCATCAGGCTTGTGATGTACACAGACAGAAAAAAATGGAGTACAAGTAAAACTTTACACATTGCTTAAAAACTGAAACTGGTGAAGCTGCACAGATACCCAGAGGCAGAGCATTTCTCAGAAAAGGGATAGAAGAAACAGGGAATGGTGCACACGAGAGGGAAAAAAAGTGCATTTTTCTATTTCTGAAAAACAAATGTGCTTGTGAAATGTAACGAGTGAGGAGTAGAGAGAGAGGCAATAGTCCCAGGATAGAGAGGAGCAAGAGAATGTAGACGTGTATAAGCTAGAGCAGTGTTCTCCAACCTTGGGTCCCCAGATGTTTTTGGCTACGCTGGCTGGGGCATGCTGGGAGTTGTAGGCCAAAAACATCTGGGGACCCAAGGTTGGAGAACACTGAGCTAGAAGGAGGAATTTCAAGGGAATTATTTACGGCGTAAAGAAATGGGAGCCAATGTAGGACAGAAAAGAGAGGGGAAATGTGAGGGAAAAGAAGAACAAATGATACTCTGGTATTTTTTTGTGGCCACTCTCAAGAGTAACTATTGGCTAGAGAATTTGTTCTAGCTAAGCCTCTAATTTTAGAATGATGGTTTAGTGATGGAGCAGATTGAAATTGGAGGGGTTCAGATTTCATCCACCAAATCCTTCTGGATACGTTTTGGAATGGGCTCAGGCTTCTCCAGAATCTGGGCTGATCTGCAATTGATCAATTTTGCACACACACACGCTCGCGCACACACACACACACACACCCTGTGTGTGTTCCATCCATCTCCCTTTTTCAAACTTAATGAGGTGAGAGAGAGAGAGTTCCCAGTAAATGCAGGCCTCAGACATCAGTATAGCAAGCATGTGTAGCGGTGTCCAGGTACATTGGGATGCATGGGAAATGTAGTTCCTGTGCTTCCCAACATCCCTATAAACAGTGCTGGGAGCATGTGCATTAGTGTTGAGGCACACCCACCACTCTATGCTTCCCAGCATCACTCTTCTAACTAACAGCAAATTCCTGACCCCCCAAAAAAGGGTGGCCATCTGTCCTCTTTTACAGAGGACAGTCCTCTATTTAAAGGGCTGACAATGGACTGTCCTCTGTTTTTAAGGCATCCTCTATTCCAGGGCTCTCCAACCTTGGGTCCCCAGATGTTGCTGGCCTACAGCTCCCAGCATACCCAGCCAGCATGGCTAATGGCAAAGGATTCTGGGAGCTGTAGTCCAGCAACATCTGGGGACCCAAGGTTGGAGAGCCCTGCTCTATTTGAAGGGCTGTTCAGCCCAAGTGTAGGTTAAAGATCAAGAACCACCAGAAGGAAGAGCCGGGCCGTGAAGCTGCCCATCAACAGAACTGGACAGCAGACTGAACAAGGCACATGGGCCACCTGGTCACAGGCTCCCACACTATGGTGGGATGTACTGTATTTCTTTTCTACTTATAGTAATTATTTCTAAATTTCATCTATAGAAACACATTAGCATATGCAAATCTCAAGCAATTTGGTGTCCTCTTTGGCCCTCTCTTTTTGGGATGCATGCCCTCTTTTCTGGCAGTTTACAAGTGGCCACCCTAATTCAAATCCTAAAGAGAGGCGGGCACAGGATGCGTTCCCTAGTGAGAGAGGCCCAAAGGATCCACGTAATTTTAGGAAATGCTCTCCTATGGGCAGCCACTGAGTGCGCTTCATAGACAGACTGAAATCCACCACCGCTGCTGGCCCTCCCGAGAGCATCTCTGTGGGTGCGGGATTCATATTCACCATAATGACGAGGATGAAAGAATAAAAGAGGCAGAGGGAGAAAGGATGCTTCAGAGAGAAATGGAAATGCTGTCTTAGGAGAATGTGTGCTTATCACGAGGAATGAAGGGCAGTGCTCCCCCCCTGCCCCCCCCCCAGTGCATACGCAGGTCAGGCACAAACTGACCCTCTCCTATGAAAATAAAAAGACTCACACAGCGTTTCAGACATGCATTTTTATATGTGGAAAACACAGGAAGTGGGCCCAAAAGTACAGCAAGAGTAACTCCGTTAAAGCGAATGCTAACTGAGTGTCGATATGACTTCTAGCCACAGCATGTCAGCTAAAATCACCTTGTTACAAAATGGTGACTCATCAGGATAGTGACTCAAATATTGATGGATTGTTGTTTTCGGTGGCTTAGGAAAGGATCAGTGATATAAGTAGACATGACTGCTGCTGTTTCTAGGTGGCTAACGTTTATTTATATTGGTATGTTTCACTCCTCAAGGGTGTTATTTCAGATTTTGGGGGCTGGAGGTTAAAGAGATTCCCATAGGGAGGGAAATGATTCTCAGCACAGATCTTCTCTTGGAAGCTGCCTTATAGCAATGTAATCAGTTCATTTCAAACAGTTATATGGGGGTGGGGGGAGATGGAAAAGCAAAGAGTGTTTGATGATGGCATGCATACCATGGCCTATTTAATTGTTTATACCAAGGAGCCATGCTGGCTGGGGCTGATATGAGTTGTAGTCTAACACATCTGATGGGCAGCTTCACGGCCCGGCTCTTCCTTCTGGTGGTTCTTGATCTTTAAACTACACTTGGGCTGAACAGCCCTTCAAATAGAGCAGGGCTCTCCAACCTTGGGTCCCCAGATGTTGCTGGACTACAGCTCCCAGAATCCTTTGCCATTTAGAGTCTCCTCTAAACCAAATGTGTATCAAAGTTTTGTCAAATTTACCTGACTGTCTTTCAGCAAATGCTTTTCTATTCTGACTCTGAGCTTGATGCATCCCCTGCATTAACAGAATTTAATTTTGAAAAATGATCTCACCTTTTCATTCAGTATTATACTTAACACTTCTAGATAATCTCACTATCCACTATCTCACTATCCAAGTGTTATTCATGTGAAACACAATATTCTCATTTCTAGAAAAATCTCATGTAAGCTCCCTTACAGATTTCTTCTAACTTTGAGGTGTATGTACCTACATATCAGATCCAAGATCCTGAAATGTTTCTCCAGAAGATTCTTCCTTCTACACTACTT
This sequence comes from Shinisaurus crocodilurus, assembly GCA_021292165.1. NCBI lineage: Eukaryota > Metazoa > Chordata > Lepidosauria > Squamata > Shinisauridae > Shinisaurus > Shinisaurus crocodilurus. The sequence goes on along the minus strand of CM037878.1, from coordinate 159,213,068 downwards.
TCTATAAGGTGTACAGTTCATCACACAGAACTAAAACTTCTATCATGTACATAATCAAAACATTTAAGAGCTTCTACCCAAACCTCATTATCCAAATTAGTATCACCTCTTCTGAGTGTTTGTTTACTCTTCCACATAATCCATGTGTTCAATATCACATCCTGTTAGAAAGTTATCAAAACGTACTGAATTGAACTTCCCCATATCTGAAAAGAAATAGGTAACATGGGTAATATGCTTGTTTCCCACCCAAGCACAAAACACCTTGACTTTGTTCAAAACTCCAGCTTTCTATCTAACATGTACACAACCTGTACCTCGTGTATTGATCAATTAACATCATGAAATAACGTGCCTTTCCTCTAAAGACCATCAGAGTACCACAAGATCACCAAGAACAAATTGAAGGAAATGAACTGTTTTTTCAGCTTGCCTTCCAGTTTACCTGTTGAAGCTAGCATCCCTTGTTTATGTGCACAAAATTACCTTTCATGTGATAATTACATTTTCCAAATGCTTTCCCCACAACACAGTTTGCATTTTCTTTCACAGGCCTGTGAATCTAAATGATCAAACAATCATGTGATATGCATGCATGTACATGTCATACATATAAGCATTTAACCTTTTTATAGTTGCAACAGTACAACTTTCCATTTCTTTATTTACACCATTACAGTATGAAAGAAATAATCCATCTCTTAGCTTTGCCATATAAACATACCTACTAATTCAGTATTTTACATTTTGCTACAGAAAAATCCACAATATACTCAAGTCATATATACATTCAGTACATTTCCTGACATTTCAAAGCATATATTACACTTTCTTGTGTCCAAGTTATCCAACTTTCAAGAAATACATTTCCAAAAACATGACTGTTAAACCTCTGACCATTTGCATAGTCCTCTTCCTGTTTATTTATGTCCAACACAGAAAGCTTCGTTTAAACAATCCACTGTTTCTGTTTACAACAAAATAATGTCCATTTTGTTATGTCGTGGGTTAAAATACAAAGTTTTTCCCATCAGCAGCACCCCTGCTGATTTCAAGCTCCTTCTTCTGTGATCCCACATGAAGAAAATGAAGAACAGCTTCCCATTTTAAGCACAGCTTTCTCTGTTCAAAACTGCCGCGCTGCTTTTCTCTGTTGTTTCAAAACCACGCCTCCGCTGGTTTGATACAGCCTCCGCTGTAGTATCAGGTTTCCCTTTTGCTGCGACATGACGCTCCAGACGCTTTACCCACGTCAGACGTAATCCACGCATTTGTAATCCAAGCCACTTGTTGATACAATGCAAAAGATAGCTGATCCGCTGCTGTGTGAAGAAGCAAACTGCAAATGAAATATGATCCTCCTGCCTGTAGCCTTGACTCAAATGAATAAACACACAGCTTCCTGAAGATTATTTCCTTGCTCGATACAGCTCCTTGACAATCACACCAGCACGCTGTGGAAAACGAAATCCTTGTGTCCAGCATTGTTCACCTTTCAGCCTAGTAGCTGCCCGAACCGGCACCCCCGTTCACAGTCTGTAGCCTTGGAATTTTGCCAAGCCTGGCACCTCCGCTTTCAGCTGCTTTCAAAACGAAAAATCCTCCGTCTCTCTGTCTGCATTTTTCAGTTGTGCTGCATTCCAAGCCGCTGTTATCAGCTCCAGCTTTAGCAACATCCATTGCCTTCCCCGGTTATTTACAAACCGTTCTTACAAATAGTAAACAAATTCCTTTAACTCTATAACTGCTGAATTTCTCCAAACTGCGTCTCTGTGGCTTATCTGCCCATCTAAGATAACCATCAGATCGTTATCTGGGCCCATAACCGATGTGAGAGTTGGACTGACCCGGGTTCAAAAGCTCCCCTAGCCAATGACCCTCAGTCCCAGTCACGCAAGCGGAAGGAGGAGATAACAGCAGTTATAAGATTAAAGAGTTTATTTGTAGACCCAATTACATGGGATTAAGGCAATCAATGCATTTCTACTCACTACATCATAGCAGACTCAAAACCTATACCCCAGTGGTAAGGCTAGATGAAGTGAAGTCCAAGACAATACATGTCGAGACGAACAAGCAGCAGAGAGAGAGATGAAGAGGAATGACGGAAGCAAGCAAGTGTGCTAGCTTATATACCCCAGACCCTGCATCTATGAATAGGATATTACTCACCCAGTTGCACAACCTACTCATCAACATGTTTACCCCAAATCTGTTCAAGGCTGCTGAGTCATGTCACCTCGAGACTATGTCTCGTGACCAAAGGCCTTGTATACTTGAACTCAAGTAACACCCACCAGGTCAGGTGATAATCTCGATGTTAGGTGGTAATCTCGTTCTGCCTATGCAAAACCTAACAAAACCACATACCGTGAATCCTCCCAAGTCCTCAGTCTGACAATGGGACTAGGAGGAATCCACATTCATCCTCAGAACAGTCTTCATAGGCTGATCTTGTGGTATTCAGAGACACAACAGATCCCTTACATCGCAACGATCTTTTGATATCTCTCATCTGATCTGCATCTGTTGTCACCCCATATCTATCTATCTATCTATCTCCTGCCTTTTTTCCTGCAAGGAACTCAAGGCGGCTTACATAATCCTCCTCCTCCTCTCCATTTTATCCTCACAACAACCCTGTGAGGTAGGTTAGGCTGAGAGTCAGTGACTGGCTCAAAGTCACCCAGTGAGTTTCATGGCCAAGCGGGGACTAGAACCTGGATCTCCCGAGTCCCAGTCCAACACTCTCGCCACTATGCCACACTGGCAAATATATATATATATTCTCCATCTCAAATATTTCTTAATTTCTCTCCCATTTTCCTACCATTTATTATTTAACTTTAAGTGTATTAGCTGGGCCTGTAAAAAAAAGATTTACGACATTGTTGAGATGGAAAAGAGAGATGCTAGCTAAACAATAAATGGTTCCTGCACTTTATTGTTTTTTGATGGGGCTTTGAAATTAGATGCTTTGGGATAATGTAGTCCTGAGATAGCCGACTATTTTAAGTGTCGCCACTTGTTTACAACGAATTGCCACATGCTTGAAAGGAATGTTTCATTTTTAAACTTAACAACTTTGTTTTTCCTCAAGGGTGCAATATCTTCAGCGGCATGAGACTACCTTATAACTCTCTGCTCCCTGCACAGACACAGCAGATGAATGTTCCCCATATGATTTATAAGAGAGATCCTGAAGTTGCAAAAAGCGTAGCATGATTTAAATAGGGGGAAAGCAATTTTGTCTGTAGACTGGAATAGTGGTTCAGTAAAAGAGAACACAGATTATTGCACTATTTCACATGCCTCAGGCGGGCTGGGGAAAGTGAGGTGCAAACCTTACTCTGCTGGTGACGGTATCAAAATTCCCATTAGTCAGACTGAAGGTGAAAACAGATAACAACACTTTAAATGTAATCCCAGTGGGTTCTTTTTATTTATTTACTAGTGGAGAGGCCCAGCTTTGCATGGGTTGGAACAGCCCTTCGTTTGTTAGGGTGAAGCCATCAAGAAAACTTACACAGCTTTCAGAGTTGGGCACATGGTGCCTGCCGTGTCTGAGTGACGCACGCCCACCGGCACCCCTAGACACAACCCATGCCATGGTGGTGCACTCCTATAGCCCCCTGAGGAGGGCTGCCCCAAAGCAGGGTGGAGGGGCAGTCGCCGATCTCTGTCCCTTGGCCTACTAATGGCCTTGGCTTCCAACTCCTTGGACTGCAAAGCTATATGCTGGTTAGGATTAGGAAAGTCTGCCCCTAGTGCCTGAAGATGTTACTACAGGCTTCAACCGCATTAATTAATGGACGCATTAAAATTAATTAATGCACTTTAAAAACAGAATAATCCCAAGGTTCACACCCCTAGGGTCCACTTAGTATGCATGCCACATTTCAGGTGTCTAGGTTTCACAGCCTTGGTGTTATGGTGCTGACGGACAGACAGCTGGACAGACAGACAGACACACATCCTCTTTTATTATTACAGATTTAAGGCAGTTGTGATATACCGTCCTTCATACTAATGTATCCTAGGGCAGAATGTATAGTAAGAATGTACAATGGAATACAATCACACAATTAAAATACTACAAAGATAGAGTTAAAACGAAATACTTTCCAAACTCACCACAACTTTATGCAGACAGCAGACTCAGTTATAGCACAATCCTATGCCCTTTACTCAGATCAAGTCCTATTGTGTTCAGTGGTGCTTACCAGGAAAGCATGCATAGCATTGCATCCTTACAGTATTTAAAATATAGCTCTCTTTCCCCTCAGATCTAAACAAAAAACTCAATTCATTTAAAATGCTGGAAATAATAAAAATGTCTTAAGTTGGTGCCTAAAAGACAATAACGTAGGTGCTACATAACATCTCTGGGGAAGAATGCCACAACTGGGGTGCCACCAATGAAACATGAAACCAACCTTGCAGTTTGTGTTTCATTCATTGATACCAGCAATTTAAAGCCAGGATTGGCAAGTTGCTTCCAGTGCCAAGGAAGTGTGCCAGCCTTCTGTGTTCCCCTCCTTGTGTACCAGACTGCCTGCCTGGCTTTTTATTTTATTTTTTTAAAGCAGCACATATGTGTGTGCATGTGTTTATAATGGCACAGTTGCTAGCCAATAGGTGCTCACCACAGCTGGCTTTTCCATGGGTCATATGAAATCACGCAGAAACCTGCAGGTTTTACTGTAGGACAGAAGAAATGTATCTCTATTTAGAGGCAGGAAAGCATTATTAAACCACCTCCCCCACTCTTAAAATATCACATCTCTCCTCATCCTTAAGGCAGAGGTGGGGTGATTACGCATTATTATTCCCAGGCCACTTCTACTCAGCTCTATTTTCAAATGGCAGCCAAGATCAGCCAATCCAAGGCTTGAGGTGGCAGCTTGGATTTTAAAATGTTAAAGGGAGAGGTAGGTGAGAAAGCCCCCCCCCCTTGCCATGTCATAACACTGTAAGTATCCCCTGAAAGCCAAGCAAATTCCCACCATCACCACCTGAAAGTCCCTGATAGTCCCCCCACACCTTCACAAGGAGATGAAGGTCACGTGAAGGTGAGGGGAGATTTTCAGCATAGCACTACTCCATTCTGTTATATGGTATTCAGCTCAGCCACTCTCCAACATCAGCCTTTCACAGTGCTGTAAGGCATACTGAAATAATATATGGGATTTGAAAGCCTTAAAGTGATGATATCAGATGATGATGATGACAGACGACGATGACAATATCACTTGATCAAAATTTGGACGATGGATCCAGTTAGAAAATATTCCACTAAAAGAGGAATGTGTGTCCGATATGAAACAGTTGCTGGCACAAATCGCTCCCTTTCAGAGTGCAGTTCAGTCCTCTGCAGGCAATGCTTGTGGGAGAACGTGCATCCCTGCCCAGCACAGGGGAGGATCTCTTGCTCAGTGGCTGAGAGTGTGCTCTGCATACAGAAAGTCCCAGATTCAGTCCACGGCAACGCCAGCTGAATGGAAGGAAGGATGCGGGGCTGAGAAAGTCATGGAGCCTTGGAAAGTTGTTGCCGGACAGAGATGAGAGTTCCAAGCTAGATGGCCCTGATTAAATCTATTCTCTAAAGTGGTTTCTCACATCCTGGTGCCCTCCAGCCGTGTTGGACTGCAACTCCCACCATTCCCAACCAGCCAATGATCGTGCTGGCTCAGAATGATGGGAATTTTAGTCCAAAACATCGAGAGGGCACCAGGTTTGGGACAGCTGCTTTTTAAAAATCTGCAGCTACCATCTTTGCTATATAGATACAGATATAGATCTATCCGAACAGCAACAGTACCTTTCTTAGGATTTTAAAATTCTCTCTCTGGGTTTGGCAAGCATTTCTTTCTTTCCTTAGATAACGTATGCCCCAACCTTCAACAGAAACAAAAAAATAAAATAAAATAAAATGAAAAAATACATTTCAAACTAGGGTGGCCACTTCTGCTTTGACAAAAAGGAGGAAATGCACCACCACAAAAAGAGAACACAGATTTGTGTAAAAATTGCATTGTGTATATATAGAGATGCAAATTTAAAAATAATTACTATGGGTTGGATCCAGGATCTGTCTTCTTTTTAAAAAAATCTTTTCCCCCCTCAAATAAACACACATACAAAAAAGAAAAAAAACCCACAGATCCATATAACTCCAAAGTGCACCCGTCACCACAGGGCCAAAAAATAATTCTATCCCCATAATCCATTATTAATCAATATTCCAAAAATACATCATATCTTGACATGGCTAACTCCCTTTTCCCTTTACTAAAACATAGTCTAGAAATGGTCCCCATATATCCTTAAATTTATTTTTCTTTAATTGTCCCTTTTTACATTTAATACTACATGTTAATTTATCATTTAAAGCAATATCCCACGCCTCTTTATACCAATCAATAATTAAATACTGATGTTGAACTTTCCATTTCCTTGCTATCAATAATCTCCCCGCAGTTAACAAACTTACAATTAGTTCCTTTATCTCTTGAGAGCTAAACAACAGTTTCTCTGTTATTGATAACAATACTAATTTTGGACAGACCTCCAAATTAATGCCAATAATTTCTGAAATTTCTACAAAAAATTTATTCCAAAAATCCAATATGCTTTTACAAGCTCCACCACATATGAGCATAAGTACCAAGTTCCTGACATCCTCTCCAACACAATGGAGCACAATTACTGTCTATTTTATTTAATCTTACCGGAGTCAGATACCATCTCCAAATAGTTTTTTTAAAAATATATTTTATCCTTACTGACATATTTCTTAATATATGTCTGCCCCAAATATTTTTCCATTTCTTAGTCCACTGATCTAATTGCATTAAATTTAACCACAAAATTCTACCTGGCCCAAACATTTCAATTATTTGTTGTCTAGACTCAATGTTTTCCATCCAATCCATTAATTTGATAACCCTTTCCCCCCCTAAATAAGCCTTCCAAATGCTGTGCATTTTCTGGAAAGTCCTCCATTGCAACCACTGGGGTTAACGGGGATATCCCTGGTATAAAAATCTGACTATTACTATTCCAAATCCCTAACATATTTTTCAAAAAGGGATTTTCTATTATTTTTACCAAGGATCTGTCTTCTGACGATGGATGGGCCACTCATGGAACATTCCTCCACTCAGCTTTCGGGGATCCCCTCTTCTTGATCACACTACAGCTTGCTTGATTCAGTAGGATCCCCTGATCCTCTGTGTAGCATTTTCAGGGGACTAGAGGGGCTGCCATGGGGAGGAGTGGGGAGGTCTGCTTCTGCCAGCCCAGTTGTAGGAGCCTAAATCTGGATCCAACCCATTAATTTAAACAGAAATACAAGCCATCTCACCATGGTGGGTGTGGAAGACTGACCAGAGGACCTGTGTGTCTGCTCAGTTTGCTAAGCAGATGCTAACTATTAATGGGCAACTTCATGGCCCCTGTTGACTAAAAGCCACAAAAAAATGAGCAAACGTTTAATGGCACTGCACTGGTTCTTGTTATTTGAGGAAGATTAATGGGGGGGGGGGGAACAGATGCCCCCTTTCTCATTCCCAAATGTTCAATCTCCCTACATTAGTTGGCTTCCTTTCTCTCTTTTTTCTCCTAACATCACTGCACAAAGTAGCGTAGAGTTTGGATTCCACAGAAAGTGTGCGAGGGGGAAGTGGAGTAAGGTGGGCAAGAGATAAGCTGGGAGGATTCAGTTAGATCAGCCTTCGCCAACCACTGGCCATGTTGGCTGAGGTTGATGGGAGTTGTAGTCCTATACCTCTAAATTGGACTACAGGTTGGGGAAGTCTGCAGTAGATTATTCTGTCACATTTGCTGATGCTGAAAAATATATTGCATAAATTAATTTTAGAAAGTAGTTAATAGGAAAAGAAAGCCTGAGATCTCCTAACAGAAAAGCATTCTCAGATCATTCTTTCAAGCCAACCAGTCCATTAGTCACGCTTGAACTGCCACCGACTTTTCAGTTTTATCACCTGTTTCTGTGGCTGGGAATGCACAGGATGCAGGGGATGGACCATAAAAGGATTGTTAGGCGTAGGCACACCTGTCAAGGTTCCGCTACTGCAGGGACCCCTCGACCTGCCTTTGGAAGATCTCTGCCTCTTCTCAAAGCTTCTCCCGTTCCAGGAGATCAAATCCTTTGCCTGTTTCTTTCCTGTTCCCAGTAGCATGAGAATAGACTTCAGGCGTGGTGAATAAGACACTCCAACAACTCAGGGTAAACAACAACACTTTACTTATTACATTAGAGTATTTACACAATAGAGCAGTTATAATTCAAAAGCAAGTATGATAAAATTAAACAGACAAATAACACAAGGTTCTCTAACTTAACTTCAGTCTACCTCTCTCCTCTGCAGTCACTCTCTCTTGCTCTAGCTGACCACACCCCACACAAATAAAGCCTTCCCAGGATTGGAAGGTTATAACCATGTGACCTTGAACAGGAGAAATAATACTTAACTTCTATTGGGTGAACTGAAACTCACAAACGCCCCCTCCCATCCTGAAATGTTTGGGCCTTCAGGCTTCAACTAATTTAGGGAAGTGTTTAGGCCTACAGGCTTCAACTAACCTAAGCCTGTGTAGGCCTCAATCCTTCACAACACCTTCTTATCCAGCCACTATATTAAATATCTTCAGGAATGTGCTAAATGCCAGGTGTGTTTACGTAATTATTTTAGACCATTTCATGCTGATATTGCTTGTGTCTGTCTCCTGGCCCCAGCTATTCGTTTGCGGATTATATAAATTATTTGCTCCAGATTGCATAAGAAGATGAAGACTCAGTCAGTTGGGACCTAGTGGAACCATAACTTTAATAGCTGTAATCAGATTGACCCATCCAGTCTGTCCTGTTCTCATAAGGGTGCAAACACACTGCACACAATGCTACCAATCTCAGCATTAAAGCTCATTCTGTTGTTTTGGCTTCCTGCCCTTAGTAACTGGTGGTTGATTGGCCACTTTTAGCCAACCTGCCCCACAGTTTACGGTGAAGCTATCCAAAACAAAGTCAACGCTTTACTCATTCCATCCAAGCAAGAAAAGCGAAGGTCAGGGCCACAGATTTCTTTGTAAGTAGCTGCAATGATAGTGGCAGAAATAGGAACCAAAACATTGCATGGGTGAAGCAGAAGGAAGCAGTTCTAGGGAACACCACGCAAGGAACAGAAACATGTGTGTTTCACCATCCATTTTATGTTATACCTTCCAACATTTCATGGATAAAAATCCTGTCTGTGAGTGGGTGGTAGTCTGGGGTGGTGGTGCAGAATTGTGGTCTGACATACAGTGGGGCTGACACAAGACAGATTCAAATGGGCCACAAGCAGAAACTGAAATAAATGCAAGCAGATGGCTCTAGATAACAAAAGTGGTAAGGTAAGCCACAGAATATAAATTAAATCAAACACATGTCATATACAGATGTGCACTGTACTGAATGTACACCATTCAAAGGATATTGGTCCCATGTGACAGATGAGGAACACTGAGGCACAAAAATAAGTTACCAGCTGAAGATTAGTCAATGAATCTGTGGCAAAGAATTCTTAAGTAAGGCTGAGCCAAAATCTCTCCATGGAGAACTTTTGGCTTGAATTTTAGTGGGGAAGATCAAGACCTGGTATTGATTTTCTGTCTACCTTCATCCCCTGCCCCCATTTTTGCCAATTTCCTCTCTTCTTCTTTTGTCATCACCAGTTTTGCTGTGGTGGGTTGTGATTTGCCTTGTGGGCCAAATGCTCTAGGAATATCATCATGTGGCATTATTCTCAGGGACATTCTGGTGAAAATAATGGCTTCTGCCAGCCAGTGGCTGCTAGGAAGACCACCACCATGGATAAGCCCACCCTAGACTGCCCTCTCTGTCATCCCCCCTCCCCATTTTCATCTTGATTCCAATCAGAGCATTCACATATGTTAATTTTATTTATTTATTTATTTATTTAATATAATTTTTATACCGCCCAATAGCCAAAGCTCTCTGGGCGGTTCACAACAGTTAAAACCATAAAATACAATAAAATATAAATATAAGATTTAAAACTACAGATTAAAAACAACAACAAAGCTAGCAGCAGCAGTTCAACTTACAATAACAGAGTTAAAACAAATACAAGATTAAAATGATTAAAATGCCTGGGAGAATAGAAGGGTCTTCACCTGGCGCCGGAAAGAGTACAATGTAGGTGCCAGGAGAGCCTCTTTGGGGAGCTCATTCCACAACTGGGGTGCCACAACAGAAAAGGCCCTCCTCCTGCCTCACTTCCTTTTGGCAGGGGCTCTTGGAGAAGGACCGCTGAAGAAGATCTTAATGTCCGGGCAGGTACATATGGGAGGAGACGATCCTTCAGATACCTTGGCCCCAAGCCATTTAGGGTATCTCTCCCCCCATTGAAATCGATCCCCTTTACAAGTACACACATGTCACACTGTCATAGTCGCATAAACATTATAAAGATTTGTTCTCATTATCATCGTTTACAAATTGAGACCTGAGAAAAATGAATGGATGTTCTGACTTAGGTTAGAACTATTCTTTCATATAATATTATTCTGATTAGAACTTTGCTTCTTCAAGCATAATTGTACCATCGTTATAGCAACTTTGAAATTCATACTTGTCTATATTCAGATTAAATGCTTTCTACCATTAAAAAGAGGGTTGCTGACATTTCGGATGGCATACATGTTTGATTTTTATTGAAAGTGTTCTGACAACTAACATCAGACTGTAATTTAAGATGGAGAGGAAATGGGAGGCAAATGCTATTTAATTGAAAGTATTGTCTATCACAGGCAATAGCCTTTGACATTTCCCAAGTTGGGGTGGGACAAAGAAAGCAATTTGTTCCACTTTGAAGCTCACATCAAACTTTTGTCCTCACATTTGAAAACTTACCTCTGTAATTGTGAGGTCTAGTAACTTACCGTACTTTTAAGCAAAATGTCACCCGAAGATTTTACAAATGGTAGTAAGTGTATGGGGACTTGGAGGGGTACAGTCCAAGAGCCAAAAAACTTGGCCACCCCTTCATTATTGGTTGGTGTGAAGACAATTCAATAGGCAATAAGCCATCTGCAGATGAGGTCCTTCGGGCAAACTACGGGCTTAATGCAGCCAAACAGTGAAGTGCTTTGAAGCCTCGTGAACTTTGTCGGGAGAGATTGGAGGATGTGCTTAAGATGGGTGGGATCAGGGCAGCCGTCAAGGGTAGGCATGGCTGGGCACCTACCGAGGGCCCACATCCCAGGAGGGGCCCACTGACAATAATTATATCCAGCATCTGCAGTCATCTATCACGTGCAGAAAAATGACTGTCGTACAAAACACTAAGAGAAAAAGGGGAGAACTGCCCTGGATTTGCTTGTCCTCTTGACCACTGTAAGAGCAGTAAATACCATTGCCTGCTTGCTCCCTGCCTCTCTGCCTGTCCAGCAAGCAAGTGATAGCAATGATTTTTATTTTAATAATAATTATAATAATAATAATAATAATAATAATAATAGTAATAATAGTTGTTGTTGTTGTTGTTGTTGTTATTATTATTATTATTATTATTATTATTATTATTATTATTATTTCATCAAGAAACAATACAACATAAAAACAAAACTGGTACCAAGCATGAAATAACCTATCAAGAATGACCTGGATATTGCAAAGTGTAGGGTTAAACTTCCTCTGGAAGGTCTACCAATCTAGATTTAGCTAGTGAGTATTAATTAGGTCTTTCCAGATGCTTACATGTGATTGAGGAGGTTTCAACCCCCCATCGCTCTGGTTGGCTAAAGAAATCCAGGGTTGCCAGCTTGGATAAATGTCATTGTCAATTGCATTACTGCGCTCATGGCCCTTAGCTCTTTGGTTAATTTTTCTAGCAAGGCAATATCCCAAAGTCTCTTTTCCCAGCTTTCAATTGTAGATTTCCAGACTGACAAGATTTCCATTCTTGCTGCAGTCCAGAAGAATATTAGTAAATCCTTATGCAGTAGATGCTTGTTACCTCCCATAAAGAGGGACAGTAGCCCCAGTTCCACTGTTTTACATGTGTCCTGATCTGTAACTTTTCTTGCCTAATGAAATATCTCTCTACTCAGAATCTCTCTAAGACTTTGCAGTCCCACCACATGTGTTTATAAGTCCCTTTCTGAGCACAGCCTCTCCAGCATTGGGGACTGCTGCTCCCCTTGTAAATATTGCTTTTTTTTTTTTTTTTTTTACTGGTATGAGATGCCACGCCACCTATATATTGTTTTAATTGCATTTTCCCTCAGTTTAGATGGAATCGATTTGTACGGGGATAGATCCCACAATGAATTCCACTGACCATCTTCAATGGTGATACTTAAATCTTTTTCTCATACCTGCCTTACGTCATTAGTGTCTCCTATTAGAAAGAGGATGAGGAAGAACAGCAGCCAGTGACAATGGCGTTGAGGAAATAGACTCACTGAGGGAGGGGCCCATTGAGAGTGCCTTGCACCACTTTTCACATTTTAAAATCTAAGTGAGACTTCATTAGCACAGGATCATGTGCTGGAGGAGTGCTTCTTTGAGCATGAGCCTGGGGATGCTGCTGATGAAGCAGGAGCTCAAGACCTGGTATTGATCTTCTGTCCACCTGCATCCCCCACCCTCATTGGACTTCTCCAGAGTAAGTTGCATGAAGATCTCAGTATTAAGGGCTTAGGTTTCAATTTGTGAAAGTTTGACAATGCCTATTAGAAGTTTTATTACTACATTTTAAAAAATGTTCTCCTCTTTTTCTCATAGCATCCTGTGCGACAGGCAATTTTCTGCATGTGATAGATGGCTGCAGATGCTGGATGTAATTATTTTCAACTCCCAATTTTACACTAAATCTCATTGGCAGCGCACATGTACACCTATTATAACAGGAGGCTATTTTGTGCAGAACAATGTACTCTTAATGAGTATTGCTAGCCAATTCCCCAGCTATTTCTGATGATCTGGTCCTGTACTTTTGGACTGAACATTATGTCTCCTGAAATATGACACTTTTGCTGTGGTTCAGAGCTTGGATGTGACTTCATCAAGTAGTTAAGAACTCTGGATGAGTTCTTTTTCAAATTAGGAAGTGCAAACCTTACCCAAAACCAAAAAAGGGATCAGCTTTCATCTTTGCCATTTTGTTTCCTACACTCTTCAATGTTATGGTCTTTGCAAGGCTGGAGATTAATTTTGCTGAGGTCTTGCTGGAGGCATTTTTCTCACCATAGGTGAAATGCTATAAGGGTGCTGCTGCCACATTCTGTGCTGGATCATCAAGCTTCTGCTTCAGGAATTAGATAAATTAATGGAAATATCCTATGGTCCCTCAGACGCTGTCCCAGGGATCATAGAATTGCTCTCTTAGTAAGATGATGATGATGATGATGATGATGATGATGATGATGATTTCCCAGAGGATTCTGGTAGATAGCTTTTGGAAACAAGATGCTACACCAGGTAGAACTTGGGGTGCTTCCTGACTGAGGGTTCCTAGTGCTACCCAGTGAAAGGTGTTATGCAGGTATTCTGCCTTTTATTCCTTGATGGATTTTCCACAGTACCAAAAAAGATGGAAAAAGTGGCAGGAACACATAACAGGGTTACAAATGGAAGACAATGTCATCTGGATATAAAATTATGTGAATGGGGCAGAGCGACTGCAAAATCAAAGCCTCATCTGGAAGCAACCAATGAGAGCGTTTGCATGTAATGACAACCCATCAATTTAAAGACCAACGGGTTGGCAGGGACGCATGGGCGCACTGCCTGCAGGGCACCCACCTCTTCCACTTTACCCTACACCCCACAATCAGCTCAGCAACCCATGATTGGTGTGACGTCTGAACCCAGACCGCTGGGTTGTTTCGGGGCTAAACAATCCAGCAGTTAACCCAACCACACAAACCATGGGTTTTAAACCAATGGGTTGTCATTAAGTACGCACCAGGTCAGAGCGTGGCAATTGTTATGTTCCCATTGGCAACCCTTCTTCAATTATCTTGTCTTGCCTTGCAAAATGATCACACTCCAAAGGTGCCTTCTTTGCACACCTTTTCCTAATTCCGACGTTTTGGTCAGCCAGTTGCCACTGTGGAGGTGCCTGGCTTCCACCTTCCTTGCTACACCTGTGGGTGAGCTTCTTGTCCTGAGACATGGCCCTGATCTGTCCATCCAAACCAGACACATCACAGCCCCTGCTGGAGGTCTCATTTGCTACCTTCTCCCTCCCTGCCAGTGGAGCACTCAAGCCTGCTACCTGGGCTCTAAATGCCTGCTAGACAATGTTAGCATGGTGATCGCTTGCTTTTAAAATGTATTTTTCTTTCTTTTGACAAGCAATACTCCCCACTGGGGGGGGGGGGGATATTGTCGTGTCAAAAGTATTTCGTAAATACAGAAAGGAAACATACTGAATTGTTCTGTCAGTTCAATCAAATCTGAAGCTGGCAGCAGCCCTGCAAATAGGTGATGCTTCATTTCTAGCACCTTCCTCTTCTACTTACTTATAATTAGGGTATTGTATCCCATGGTATAAATTGCTGTGCAGCTGCCTTTTGCAAATGTATTTAGGCGGAGGAGTAACTCTGCTTATGTAATCTCATCATTTGTACAGTGTTCACAGAAATATAAACAACAATGGTGCTCTGCAGAAAATAGCACAGCCTGAATTGGGCGGTAGGAATTTGAAGTACAAATGGAAAAACCAGTGAGATCATAATCCCTTTGGATCTTGCAGCACTGTCATTTAAATACAAAAACAAAAACAAAAAACCAACTCTGGTTTGGGATGCTGTGGCATATTTTTATTACGGGGGGGGGGAGAATTCTATGACAAGAAGTGTCATCCTAATGCATAAAGACAGCTTTCCCCATTCTGGCATCTTCCAGATATCTTGGACTGCAACGCCTATCATTCCCAGCCAGCATGGCCATGTCAGCTGGGAATGATGGGAGTTGCAGTCCAACACATCTGGAGGGCACCAGGTTGGGGAAGGCTGACATGGGGCATAATTCATCCCCACAGCTTGTGTACAGAGGGATCCACATAGGGCTCTCTCCACAAGCTGTGGGCCTCCTGTTCCTGGCAATGGCCTGGCATTCAGCAGGACAATGTGCATGCAAGACAAGAGAATGTGAGGTGGGCAGACTGCATTTTTTTTTTTTTTTTAAGTACCAAGAATACTAGTTTATTAAAAACCAAGAAGACAGATCATCAATCTCAAGCTGGCAGGAACTCATCATTTCCTGGAGAACCCCCATGAAGAATAAGGCATGAACCTAACCTCGGAGAGCAGCCGGCATGATCTTTCCGCACCGACTGAAAGGGAGTTGGGGGTTGGAGCTCTGATTCCTAGCTCCGAGGTTGGAACACCTCGGAGTTGGGAATCCAAACTTTCCTGACCTATGGCCCCTCAGACAATGTCTAGGGGCCATAGGATTGTTCCCCAAGTCTGGATCCAACCCTATGGGGAGTGGGCAGACTGTATTGAGCCCTACGCCAATCTCTTTGTGCAAGGGCAGCTGCACCATCATGGAAACAGATTGTGTCCATTCTTCAGTAAAGGTAACCCTCTGAAAATTATTGAAAACTATAATGGCACAAGTTAATTTGGCCATAAATACAATATTAATTTAAGCCATTCAATGATCCATATTCGTTTAAACCATTCAGGAATTATTGCCACTGTTAAAGAGGCATCATTAGTTCAAGATCCACTCTGGCAATGATGTCTCCCAGATAACCTAATCATGTGGCTGTTTAAAAAAATGAAATGTCAGGGAGTGTGATACATTCAAGGATGCACAAGAGTGCAAGCAGTAAAAAAAAAAAAAGGCTGATGTTTGGGGACCATAAGGAGCAATTGTAGTATTATGACAACTATGATTTGTAATGGCCATGATTTCAAATATTTCAGTGTCTTCTTAAGTAGAGATATTTTTCTTGGACCCAGGAAAACACGATATACTGTCTGTTCCACAGACGTGATGTACTGGCGAAGAAATCCTTAGAGTGAGTCATCTCAAATATTGTACCATCTTCAGCTCTTCTTCAGACAACTATTGAGTCCATCGTTTTCGGGGCGGGGGGAGCCCTGAACATTACTGATAATATTTTAAAACATGAGTTTTGGCTCATGGATTATTAGCTTGTCCCTAGCTTGAGATTTGCTGGTGTTGCTTGCTGATATTAGCTGTTAAACCTCTGTACATGCTGAGGTTATAAATCTGGGGCTGAAAACTCTCCTTGTTCTGCAGCCATATTTTTGCACCTCTCTTGGTTTTGCTATATTCCCAGATCCCAATCCCCCTAAAAAAGAGAGAAAAGAATACCTTTTGGGTGGAATTGTGGGGCGGCAGCAGGGTGGGGTGGGGTGTGTTGAGAGAGAGATGAATCCAGCAGGGGTTAAAATAGTTCCTGTGCAGCAAAATTCAACAAGTGCTTTAATTTTTGCTGTTTCTCTACAAACAATGCCTTTAGAAGTGCTAGCAGAAAGCATTGTAAAATAAATGAGTAATGTTTCCTTTCCCTCCCACCCTGTAAATACAGATTCTTTTCAATCACTGGTTGGTAGGAGTCTGTGAAACCCAACTGAAGAATTAATAAAAATATTTCCGCTTCCCTTGATATTCCTCAGATGTTTCACACGAAGAGCTTCCAATTTCACTTAACATTCCTCTTTTGGTGAAAGTAGGTGGCAACCCTATATTGCCTTTTCAATAGCATTGAGATTTCTTGCACTGCGATTCATTCACCAATACATCTCAAACAACCATAGGAGTTTAATGTTGTTTTGTGATTCATGAGAGCTTCTTGATCAGGGGTGGGGAGCCACTTTCAGCCTGAGGGCCAAATTCCATTTCAGAGAACCTCGGGGTGGGGTGGGTGTTTGCATTTCAGTGGTGGGTGGGGCCAGAAGCAAAGGGCATAGCTAAACTACTAAAAATGCTAGCCTATTGTAGCTTAAAGCTCTTACTGCCAGTAACTAAGCCTTAGGAGATGCATTACAACCTTTTCATACCCTCCAACATTTCACAGATGAAAATAGTGACACACATGTGAATTTGTAAGAGGTATGTTAAGCAACATGAAGGTGTGATCAAGAGGGCGTGGCCAGGCAACATAAGGGCGTGGCCCAAGGGTATAGCCACCCACTCCAGAATGCTCTAACCATTTAAGGGCTCTGATCACTCTGAAGCCACTTTGATCTCCAGACCCATGATGATGATGGTGATTGCTGTTGTTGTCATTATTATTATTGTATCATCAATGTGCATGGTGCTTTAGCAAGTATAAAAGAACACTTCCCTGCCCCAAAGAGCTTACAATCTAAAATGTAATATAGAGGCAACAACAAATCATAGGAAGGAGTAAATTGGGGAGGAATATGCCATTATTTCAGTCAAACATAACTTTCAGCCTACTTTCCCCACATTGTGCAGGAAACTCCTTGTTTTAAAGATCTCCCTCCCAGTTTAAAAATGGATCCCTCCATGGTGTTCTCATTAGTAGTTTGCCAAAGAAATAATAATAATATTTAACATTTAGATATCTCTGAGTGTGCAAAGTGGTTCACAGGCCCAGCCCGAAAACTCCTATTTTCTCCACTCAGAAAAAAAAAAGTGGGCTCTATTGTACTTTATTAAAAAAACAAGAAAAACAATAATGTGATTGAACAATAATGCCAAAATGGAATGATGATGTTTGTTGCTGCTATTTGAGGTAGTTGGGATTTTTTCTTTCTTTCTCTTGAGGAGGGTGTGTTTTCTGCTCTCTTCTAATGCATTAAAAAAATAAAAACAATAAAATCCCTGCAGAATAATCCTAATCATTACTTACTTTCTCCATTGCACTTCAGCATGTGTTAGAGAAAGACTTCCACATGGGGTATACAGGTAGAGCCAAGTAAAATTTACCTCTGCTCTGAAAACAGAGTAATCCTATGCATGTGTACTCAGAAGTAAGTTCTATTTCGTTCAATGGGACTTACTCACAGGAAAGTGTATATATTTTAAAGCAATGTACAACACTGACAATTTGCTCTTGTGGCAGCAAATTGATTATGCATTGTGTGAAGAAGGATAGTGTAATCTACTATATAAATGTGAAAATTTGTTTGTACGTTTGTACGGTTTGTGTGTTCTTCATAGGCTCCTACACGGTTGGACGGATCCCCACCAAACTTGGCACATGTACTAGTCTCTTCATCACCCAAGGAAGATTACTGTCGAGTTTAAATCTCTGAAAATCAATCACTGCAGCCTGTTTGGCCCACTCTCAGATAGCCAATGGTGTCATTTAGAATGTTCATGTGAACTGCCACAGAGGCCTATCAGGAGCGGTTATGCAAATCACTCCTACGTCATTTAGAATGTTCGTATAAATTGCCGCTGCCACAGGGGCCTATCAGGAGCGGATATGAAAATCACTCCTACGTTATACAGGATGTTCATATGAACTGCAGCAGGGGCCTACACGGGGAAGCTGGGATTTCATTGTGTAGTCCAGAGGGGGGAGCTGGGATTTCATGGTTGTGTAGTCCCAGGGGAGGGAGCTGGGATTTCACTGTTGTGTAGTCCCAGGGAAGCTGGGATTTCATTGTTGTGTAGTCCCGGGGGGGAGCTGGGATTTCATTGTGTAGCCCTGAGGGGAGCGGGAATTTCATTGTGTAGCCCTGAGGGGAGCAGGGATTTCATTGTGTAGTCCCAGGGGAGCAGGGATTTCATTGTATAATCCCGGGGGAGCAGGGATTTCATTGTGTAGTCCCGGGGGAGCAGGGATTTCATTGTGTAGTCCAGGGGGGAAGCAGAGATTTCACTGTGTAGTCCCATTCCTTTCCTATGGAGCCATTCAAAAAAGCGATCAGCTACCTTAAGGAATTTTGAACAAATAGTGCCTATAAGAAAATGACAACCCGGGCAACTCCGGGTAAAAAAGTTAGTTGAGGGATAATTGTGAAATGCTGCTCCTTGCTACAAGAAGAGGTAGCAGCAGCAGTGCCAGTGCTAGGATGACTTTTCCAGAATTATATTATTTTATAATATCTTATATATTATAATTATTACATTATTATATTATATATTATTTTATAATATTTTATAAGTGGCTTTTGTAATTTTTTTTACCTTACTTAAACCCTTAATTGTTGATATCTGGTGTTTTTCATGGGTGTGTGTGTCAGTGCTTGCAGGGCAATCTCTTTTAGAGGCACCTGTTAGAGGCACAGAGTCAGCTCTTTTAGGAAATAAAATCTTTAGCAATATAAAGATAGGAATCATGTGATAAATTCCCTCATTCACCTCTCCCTCGGTCCAGGCCAGGGGGTGCAACCTCCACCTCCTTTTCTTTTCACCCAGGAGAGACAGCAGGTAGAGCATGCACATGCACGCACACACATCCTTGCGTCTGTTCCCTCCCTGCTTACTGTGTCTCCGTGGGCGGCTGTTCGAGCCTAAGCAGAGCTACTTTTAAAGGGGCCATGGGCAAAATTGCAGCTAAGCTAAAAGTTTTAGCTTAGCTGCAATTTTGCCCATGGCCCATTTAAGAGCAACTGTCTTAAAGTAGCTTGCGGGAGGCAGGGGAATTCTGTACTCTGCATAACAAAGTGAAAAGTCATGATGGCTTAAGGGTTTTTGTGAGGGTCCCTGCATTTTCAGGGCAGTTGGAGACTATGCCTTTTAGAAGGGGGGGGACTACACAAAAGCCACGAAACCACCAAATAATTGGTGGTTGGGGGAAAGGGGTGGGGCCAGGAGATTGGGAGTTTCAGAGAGCTGGCCCCCAGGCTTGAGGTTCTGCACTCCTGCTCTTGATAGACAACATCCTTGTACAGAAAAAACAACAACATCAAACAACTGGGAAGCATTTCTAAGGTGCCACATGTTTTAAGAAAGTGCAAGGTTCCATTTATTTTAATACTTTCATTGTGTGAGAGAGACTCTATGTGGTGGAATTAATTACACCATCAGGACAAAACCTTTGGATGAACATACCCTTGTGAACACAAGAAAAAGCTAAAGTAGAGGACTGAAATTAATTTTGTCATTTTTTCCTCTCGTTTGGATGCACCCCAAAGTTGCCCTTTTATGTTTTAATCATTTTTTCCCTCTCATTAATGGGAGAAAGAAGCATATCCAGAATACCAAAATAGACCAAACCTCACTGCACATTCATTGTTCTTTGATGTTGGAGAAATTATATTTCACTGAGTAAGCCATACTTCAGATTTGGACACATTGAATTTCTTAGAATTTGGAGAGCTTTCTGCTTCTTTAAAATATTTTAAGAAGTGAAAATGGAGGCGCTGAATATTGTGTTCCGGTTCACATTTGGGCCTGAGAATAGGTCTTACCGGAGCCAGCCTTAAGATTAAGCAGAGTGAAGTGGCCGCCTCTCAGTCAGCATATAATGGGGTGGTGGAGCGGGGCATTTCTACTGAGACCCTCCCACTTTCCCCCTCTGCTGGATGACAGAGCATCATGTGCCACACAGCCTGCCATGCAGCCCTTAAGTTATCTTGCTGCCCTCAGGTGCTGTGGAGAACCCTGTCTCATCACTAGTGTTGAAGTAAGTTTTAAATGCCAGTCCATTCAGGTTCTGTATGTGGAAGGGAGAGACCATTTTGTCCTTTGCCTCAGGTAGCCAAAAATTCTGGGCCAGCCGTGGCTTCTATAGACAACAGGACTTCAAAATGAATAAGGCTTACAAGCTTGTAGGCTGACATGAATAGCGCCTTGGGTAGGCATTTATGCATGTAGGCCTCAGTTCACTCTGAAGGCGCCATGGACAGCTGGGTGGAGGAGGGCATATGAGGCCAAAGTTTGCTCCTATGCTTGGTGCATGTAGGATTTGTATGTGGGGCCAAGTGAACGGGACCTGTGTGAGACAAAGATACAACTGAAGTTGTCATGAGGAAACTGGTATTGTAACAAATGTTGTGGAGAGTTCTATTACTTCTTCATCTTTACCACAAATTGGTGGCCTTCCAGTCACCCGTCCCATAGGACAGAGCCAAAGCAAAACTGACCTTGCACTTTCCTTACAGAAGCTGCACTGATTTTCAGCATCCCCTGGCCTTTCTCCTTATGAACATTCTATGACATCACAAGAATTCAGGTAATGACTCATGGAGGTTTGAAGGCACAGGCAGCAGCTAAATTTTTTTTTTTTAGCAATGCATATGTTACTCTACGCAGTCTGCCAGTGTGACTGGCAGGGACAAATCTACAATTACAGTTCATTGTCTAACAATACAGAGCAATTAAAAAAAACCTCTGAGCCAAAATAAAATATCACAAGTCTCACTGATACTGCACAGGAAGCTATAGTACTGAAGAGAGCAACTCAGTGAATCAAAATGTTCTCAGCGCCAACTTTGTGACTTAGGTAGGTTAGAATTTCCCTGTAGATGATCACATTTCCATATATGAATGAGTGGGTGAAAGCCCGTGTAGTGGATAGAGGTTTACTTCTGTCCACAGTGTTCTCCAACCTTGGGTCCCCAGATGTTTTTGGCCTACAACTCCCAGCATGCTGGGAGTTGTAGGCCAAAAACATCTGGGGACCCAAGGTTGGAGAACACTGAGCTAGATGATATATTATCGGGAAGCAACAACACTGTTTGGAGTTGCAATAAATCATTTGAGCAAGTCAGTCAGACCTCTCTCAGTTCTCATGATAATGCAGCTTGGACTATATTGCTAATAAGGAAGCAAAGAAATGCCTTGAAGATTAGAAATAATAAATATGCCCTTCTATGTGATGGTTTTCTCTTGTCTCCCATATGTCATCTTATTTATTTATTTATTTATTTATTTTATATCCCACCTTTTTTCCTGTAAGGAACCCAAGGCAGCTTACATGATCCTCCTCCTCCTCCTCCTCCTCTCCATTTTATGCTCACAGCAACCCTGTGTCAGGTCAAGCTGAGAGTCAGTGACTGGCTCAAAGTCACCCAGTGAGCTTCATGGCTGAGTGGGGACTAGAATCCAGGTCTCCCGAGTCCCAGTCTGATGCTCCAACCACTACGCCACACTGGCTCTCTTTACTGACATGAAGGATTCCTTATTGAGTACATCAGGGTTGCTGGACCTCTTTCAGTCTGAGGGAGAAGCAGAGAAGCTCTTGGGCCGCATCCCAGGGGTGGGTGGGGCTGAAGGCAAAAGGGGTGGAGCCAAAATACCTACATATTTTATCTTACAGAATGGGGGAAATACTGTGCAATAGCCAGGAACACCAGATGATTGGGGGAAAGGAGGTAGGGCCAGTGTGGCGTAGTGGTGAGAGTGGGTTCTAGTCCCCGCTCAGCCATGAAACTCACTGGGTGACTTTGGGCCAGTCACTGACTCTCAGCCTAACCTACCTCACAGGGTTGTTGTGAGGATAAAATGGAGAGGAGGGGAAGGATTATGTAAGTCGCCTTGGGTTCCTTGCAGGAAAAAAGGCGGGGTATAAATATAATAAATAAATAAATAAAGGGGGCACGGCCACTGTGGACCCCGGGAGGGCTGGATTGGGCTTCAGGTCCTGGGGCTCTGCACCCCTCATCTAGAAATTTCTCTCTCTCCTCCCTTAGACCTGCGTGTAGATGGCGTTAGGGCACATTTGAAGCTCTGGAACTCTTGCTTCTTTTATTTTTAGGTTTCGTGTGTGTGTGTGTGTGTGTGAGTGTAGTTTAGTGTGCACAGGTACGCTGGAAAATTGCACATGATACAAAACTGGCACCAAATTAAATAAATACTCCCCCATCCCTGCACAACATTCCTCAATCCACCATGTAGACCATGTGGGTTCTGTGGCGGCCCCCGTACTGTGGAACTCTTTCCCGAGTGACCTCCGCCATGCCCCCTCTCTGCTGAGCTTCCGCCGTTCATTAAAAACCTGGCTGTTCAGGCGGGAATATGGGGTGGGTTAAGATTTTTTTTAAAAAATTATAATGTTTTAAATGTATTTTATCTTGTTTTTAGCCTATGTACATCGCCCAGCGTGGCCGGTTGCCGGCCAGATGGGCGATTAATAAATGTAAATAATAAATAAATAAATAAATGTACAGCAGCAGAGGGAACAGGGGGCTTTTCCTTTCTCAGTGTAGAGAAAGGGCCAGTGGAGGCTGCTTGCTCCAATGTCAGTGGTGTACTGTATCCACTCCAGGTTTTAGTCTGAACTCTTAAGGAGCTATCCATGGCACCGAACCCTAATAGGTTCAGCACCATGGATAGCTCCTTTAAAGTTCAAACTGAAACCCAGATACACTGCCCCACTGACATTGGGGCCACCAGCCACTGCTGGAAAGGGCTACTTTGTATGTACAGCCCCCAGCCTCTAGTTTCCAACCCAAGTCCAAGAGCACAGACTTCATCACTGCAGCTTAATTTTTGCGGGGGGGGGGATGCTTCCTTTCCCCTCATATTGCACACACACAAACACAATATATATTCCTTAGTGTTCCATAACTGAAGACTTCATTGGGATTGGGGAGATGAAAAACGACAAAATATTTATGTGGCCATGACATCTGTGAATGCTACCAAAGACATACTGCTCACCACACACACACACACACACACACACACACATATGGAAAGGGGAGAAGAATGGATGAATTGCTTCTATTCACAACTTTAACACACACAAAAAGCATTTGGAAAGATGAATGAATAAATGCTGGATTTAAAAATCAAGGGGTTTCTACTTGTTACTTTCCTGTAGCACCTTTAGTGTTAAAAAAAATTCTACTAGTCTTAGTCTCTTGTTCCCACAAGAATCTGAAAAGCGAATCACTGGCATTCTCATTTTTCAGATGGGCAACTGAGGCAAAGAGCTAGAGACTTCGACTTTAATCCTATACATACTTACCCGGTAGTAAATTTAATTGGACTTAATGGAACTTACTTCTGAGTAGACAGGCATAGGATTGCAAGGATCTCTAGTGATCTTATCATTGAGCTGGGAAGAGAACCTGATCCCCCGTGCTCTGCAGAAGGCCTTATTGACTGGGGTCACATGACACGTTAAACCTCAGTAGGTTTACCGCACATGTAGACCTAGTGAACCCAGGATGATTTAGAGTCTCCTTAACCACCCTACTGTTAGAAAAATGGACATGGTGCATATACAAAGTGTAGACACGTGTATCGAACAGGCCCAGGTACATAGCATGCATTGTAAAGATGAAAAATAAAAAGCCTTAGTTTTAAATGAACAATTCCATTGTTCACTCATCTCTTGGTCAACGCTACTAGAGCCTGCCAAAAGTTCTACCAGCTGGCAACAAGCCCAGACTGTGTTCCTTGCAAAAGATAGTTTTTACCTATCTTGTTCTTTCTCCAAGGTTCCTTCGAATGTTTCAGTAGTGAAAGCTAACACAATGGTCCTTTCAAGTAGGCGAAAGGCAAATTCCTTTCACAGGCTGTTTTCAGGAGTGAAAACAGACAGAGTGGATTTTAAAAGAAATCCATTCTAAGAATAAAAGACCCAGTCAAACACAGTAAGTAAGACTCCTGATACTGGGAATGGTAGGTCAAAGACACCTAGAAACCCAGGTTAGAAGGACACTGTCCTAAAAACCTTAAGCTCAGTGACAAAGCACCTGCCTTGCATGCAAAGGGTCCCAGCTTCACTAAGGCTGAAAGAGACTCCTAGTCTGAAACCCCAAAGATCAGTATGACCTGGCATGATAGAAGTCTGAGTTAAAGCTGCATACAAGGCCCAATTCTATGCATGTTTGAACAGACAAAAGTCCTGCAGGTCCCAGCATTCCCTGGCC
The DNA here is from genome assembly GCA_021292165.1 of Shinisaurus crocodilurus. Lineage (NCBI taxonomy): Eukaryota > Metazoa > Chordata > Lepidosauria > Squamata > Shinisauridae > Shinisaurus > Shinisaurus crocodilurus. Next base: position 159,188,252 of record CM037878.1, on the reverse strand, counting down.
AGTAGGAGTGACATTAGGGAGCAGTCCACAAGGCTAGGCTAGGACCCTAAAAATTTCTGGGAGATCACCCTGCTGTCCATAGGCACTTGTTAAGGTAAAAGTCCAGAGCCCCTGATGAACTCTGTTGCACCCCCGTTGGTTGGATGACCTAGATTTCTGCCCACATACCATCTTCCGCTGCACTTGGCTTTGCTTATCTGCTTTGTTATTCCATTCCAGACAGGGAACCTTGAAGGGCCTGCTTTGATTGTATTGTATTTCTTTGTTCTGAATTGTATGTCTGACTGCCATATTTTCACTTTAGTTGCTATCTGGTCCCAAAAGCCTATTTCTTAGTGCCAACTCCCAAAATACAAGCGAGAGAAGAGTCCCCTTTGATTGATAAGAGGAACCAAGAGTAGCAGGCCTGATATCTTGGGTGAGCTAAGAGGTCATGAGAAACCTCATCTTAGCCAAGAAGAAGGTAGCCAGGTGGCCTTCTAACTAGAGATTAGGACTTGCCAGGTTCAAAGAAATGTATTTTATTGGTTGTTGTCATATTCGGGGAAATGTATCTGATTGGTTGGCATGGTTTAGCAAATGCATTTGATTTGCTGAAAGTGAATCCACCCATGACTGTAAAAAGGTATAAGAATGCTTGCATGCCCCACCTTCCTTGTTCAGCTCTAATTTGGGCACACACCCCTGCTGGACCCTCTGTACAGAAATAAACTTTGAAAAACTCACTTCTGGGTGTGCTGCTTCTCTCTTCTCGAGTATTGGGTTCTCTGAGAAGAGGACTCAGAGTATTCTTGTGCAACACTACTAAACTATGGCTTGCAGTAGGGTTTACTTATCCTACTAAGGTTTAGCGTGTCATCCAAACCCAGACTACACACTAACCCTACCACAAGCCAAAAGGGGAATAGAGGCCCCTGCCCAGAACGGCAAAAAATGGCTGCTGCTCTGGGCGCAGGGCTCTGGCTAATGACACAAGCAATCCTGCTGTCCTGGCATCTGCCGCAGCGCAGGGGATCCAGGCTCTTGAGAGCAAGCAAGGCTGGGTGTCTGGATCCCTTCCCCGCTGTTTTTTCCACCGCCGCTATCCTTTCAGCTGGAAGGACAGCAGCGGTGGTGGTGGCAGGATCCCCCCACTGCCACCACCTTCACTGCTACCGCTGCATCTGTACTTTCAGCTGAGAGGACAGCGGCAGCAGTGGTGGAAGGATCCAGCCGGCCAGTCCTAGCTAGACCTGGCTGGTTGGATCCTGCCCCTGCCTTCACCGCCACCGCTATTTCTGTGCTTTTGACCGAAAGGACAGCAAGGGCGGGGGTGGGATTCAGCCGGCCAGGCCTCGCTAGGCCTCGCCAGCCCCTGAGTCCCACTCACTGTGACTGCCTGCCGCAGCTGCCAGTTGGTGTTGGCATGTGTTCATGAGGGGAGAGGCGCCACTGCCGCTGCTTCTGTCCTTTCAGCCAAAAGGATAGCAGCAGTGGTGGTGAAGGCGGGATCCAGCTGGCCAGGCCTAGTGAGTCCTGGCTGGCTGGCCCCTGCCGCTGCCAGTGGCGGAGGCAGACAGCAGCAACGCTGAGTGGGGCTCTGGACAGAGGGGGTGGGCCAGCTGGGGGGGACGCAACCCCACTGAGCAAGGGATAAGGAGCCTCTCTGACAGCTGCCAAAAAGTGCCACTTGGGCACTTCTCGCCAGCTGTCATCCCCACCCCTCTCCCCTCAGTGCTCCCGCGGTGTCCCCTGGGATACCGGCCAAAGGACTGAGCGGAGGAGAGGCTGCACCTCCAGACCCCCGCTGTGCCCAACCATTAGTCAGGCACAGCCAGGGCCTGTGACCACTTTAAACCCACAGAGCTTTTAGAACCTCTGTGGGTTTAAAGTGACGTGCGAACCCAGCTATTAGCTCCTCAACAGAAACCGTAAAAACCCATATAAGCAAGCAGAGCCTTTGTACAGAACTATGTTTTGTTAAGTCTTTGGAAATAACTGCAGCACTTCACAAGAGTATTTGCATAGCTGTCCTTTAGCTTAGCATGTGGTTTATTCACAGGGTAATATAGTCTGGAAAGAGGTGACATGTCTCAGTACCTTTCTTAAACACAATTATGTGTTCATGTTGATGCTCTTTTCTGCATCACAGACTACAGTGCTTACTGGGAAATAAAGTTGTGGCTTCTTATTTTGTCTCTCCAGGCTTTCTTTTAAGTCCCTGGTCCTTAAAAAATATAAAGCATGGAGTGTGCAATTGACTTTTTAAAAGACACTCCAGACTCACAGATAAATGAAGTGTTACACAGGGGAAAATTCTTTGAATGTTTGCATATTAATTGCTTCCAAGGCCTAAACTGGTTTCCTGGAGAATTAAGAGTAAGTCATTTGTTAAAGATTAAAGGCCATCCCATTTAAAATAATAATAATAATAACAATCCCCAAAGAATGAAAGAACATGAAATTGCTTTCTTCTCTGATAAGACTTTTATCTTCCATCCTCATACCAAATGAGCTTTGCTAAGAAGTAATATTTTTATAGTAGCTAAACAAAAGAAGAAGATAATTTTGCCACAATAAAAAATCAACAAGGCAGTTCTAAGGCAGTGTTCTCCAACCGTGGGTCCCCATATGTTTTTCGCCTACAACTCCCAGCATGCCCCAGCCAGCGCTGGCTGGGGCATGCTGGGAGTTGTAGGCCAAAAACATATGGGGACCCACGGTTGGAGAACACTGTTCTAAGGAGACTCAACTAACTTACCTCACAGGTTTGTTGTTGAGATAAAATGGAGAAAACCTCATGTATGCTTCTTGGAGGAGAAACAGAATACTAATGTGTTGAAACCAAGCAAAATGCCCTTTATATATTTATTTACTGTACTTTTAAACCACCCAAGTACTGAAGTTCTCTGGGTGGTGTACAATACATTAAAAAAAACACATTAAAACAAGGAATAAAAACAACGCAAAATAAAACCAAGATAAAACCAGCAGTGGGGGACGGGACGGGACACACACACACCATTCCAGCACATAAAGCCAAATTAAAACCAGCAAGCAAAACAGAGTAGTAAAAGCACTAAAAACAGTTCTTAAAATGCCTGGGAGAATAGAGAAGTCTTCACCTTGTGCCGAAAATACCATAATGTAGACACCGGGCGAGCCTTTTTTAATGATGGTTGGGGTGTGTTTGTGTAGATTACAACAACTATCTGGGGGGGGGGGTGTGATACGCACCACTGTGTGTTCTGTGCACAGGGATACATGAAACATATTCCTGCAGGATGGGATCTCTGTTAGCGAGAGTTCAGGCCACCCCAACAGCAAGGTGGAGGGCAGCCTTCCCTACTGAAGGCAGTGTTTTCTTTTTCCCCTGTAAGAAGGAGCAGCAGACATTCACTTATCTGAGAGAAAGGAAAGGGAGCATTTCAGCAGGTGGAGGTTGCATGACAAGCTACACAACTCTTAAAAGGAGCCAGGGCCCTGTCTTCTTTTGCATCTGACTACCCTCTCCCTGCCCCTTGTAGTCCAGCCCTTCCCATCCTGTCCTGGCTTTTATTTTTTGGTTATGCTTCCAATGAGGGATGGGCTACCCATTGCCAGTGGCCAGGAGGGCAGGTTTTAGGGAGGGGTCATAGCTGGTGGTTGAGCACATGCTTCGCATGCAGAAGGTTTCAGGTTCAGTTCCTGGCATCTCCTGTCAAAAAGGATCAGGCAGAAGGTGGTGATCTTGGGCAGATATCTGCCCAAGATCCTGGAGAGCCATTGCCAGGCAGATTAGACACTGCCATGCTAGACTGGAACCGGGCTGAACATTTCGGCCAAACCCTTTTTGGCCATTCAAGGGGGTGGGAAAGAAGATGCCCAGAAGGGGGGGGGGCTTTCTCTAGTGCTGACAGGGGAAACCTGCTCTTACTTCTGACTGCTGATCTGGGATAAGAGTGGGATTGTCCCTTTTTAGCACATGAGAAAGGACCGATGGCCCTGCTGTCTGGGAATGATGGGAGTTGCAGACCAACACATCTGGAGGGCACCAGGTTGGGGAAGGTTGCCACAGATAATTTCATGCAGGTTACGAACAGAATGTGTTACAAACAGAGAACTGAAGCAAAAATGAAAACCAAACCAAAACAGATGGTGTTTTGGATGATTCAACCACAGACTAAAGTGGAAGGCATCCCTGCCCGCACCCCACCAAACTGAAGGAGTCTCTGTAAAGCTCATGTCCACTAAAATCTGCCTGGAGCGTGATCTATCTGATCTTGAGCATGAATAAAACTCCATTAAATCTCCCAAATGGAATTTGGTTCCAAGCCAGGCTGGAGTCTATGTGCACTTCCATGGAAATAAGATCGGAATGGGATGATATGAAGGATATGTGACTGTTTTTGAACGCCCTGCACAATAATAAGTGAAAGTGTGAGACATGACATCATTGTGCTCTGAATTTTCCCATCCCTTCTCCACTTCATTGCGGGGGGTGGGGGTGGGCAGGTTGGGAAACTTGAAGCATGATGATGTCACAGCACACATGTTGTTGGACTGCATGTGTCACATAGGAGGAAGCGACATAGGGTGGCAGCTTTTGGCAGCATCCATACATCCCCTGCACCGGCTGTTTCCACTCTTAAGCATCACTGAACTCGGTAGGACATTTCTGGGTAAATATGCATAGTGGTCAGCTCATGTGACAAGGATACTGTGTCAGCTGCACTGGTTACCTGTTGGAAACTAACTGTGGGTTTTAACTTTTTAAAGCCTTAGGGTGCAATCCTTTCAACTGCACTCTCGATGATCAGAAGCCCCCAAACTTGGAGGCTTACAATCATCCTATGCAGGGTGGGCGAAGCAGTGGAGGTGATCTTTACCTTCCCATCCCCCCACCCTGCATTTTTCACTAGTTGTGCTTTTTTTGCCCATCTAACAAAAGAGGGAGGGAAGGAGGCTGGCAGAGGCTCAGAATAGCTTGTATCCTGGCCTCTCCAGTTTTCTCCCCTTCCCCCGAAACACCCCCTTCTCCCCCTCTCTGAGGTCGCTTTCCCAACCTCAGAGAGCAGCCACTACAGTTCTTTCCATATGTGGGGACGGAGCGCTGTCACCGACCTGGGAATCCAAACTATCCTATGGTCCCTCAGACGCTGTTAGACAGAAAGGATTGGCCTAAACGCCCCAGTTTAGGATTTCACTTGTCATGTGTGCTTGATTCCAAGTTAGACCTAGGGCTGTAAAGTTTATTGAAAACAACCATTCCTCAAATATTAGTCTAATAATCTTTCTCATCTTGTCCTCCCTTGCTGAGCTGAAGAAGGTGCTTGCTCATCAAATTTGAACAAATCTCTAATAGCAAGGTGTAGCTTGCCAAGGGGTGGGGGAGATATTTTAAGCAAAACCAACCAACAGCAATTTAAAAACAAGCAGACCCATCACCCACTCAGGGCCTGGTTTGCATGATCAAACAACCCACCCTGTCTTATTTAAGCCACCCTAAGCTGCGGCACATGCAGGGGCGCTATTTTGAATATTGACTGCAGCTTGTCCTGTTGTCCGAACCCAGTGGGGGTGGGTTGTGCAAGGGTTAATAAATCCTCACATAACCCTAAAACAGGCCATGGGCTATGTGAAGTTGTTTAACCCTCACACAATCCACCCCCGTTGGGTTTGAACAGCACAACAAGCCACTCAGGTATTCAAATTTGAATATTCAAGATGCTTGACTATTCAAATTCTGCCCAGCGCACACCAGCACATGCCGCAACCCAAGCCACAGTGGGCTGCAGTGATTGTGCAAACCAAGTCTCACTGAATTAATGATGAAATGTATTTTGGGGATACCAGTACTTCATGCAAAATACTGTATTAATTTGTTTTTCAATAAACGAAGCCACTTCCTGGATCAAGAAAAGGTTGCATTTTCCCAGGTGCCTTGTTATTGCTAGTTTGTTCATGTTCTGGAAAATCAAACCCACTGCTTTGTTGGCAGAACAATAAGCCAAGCTAATTATTTCCTTATAAACATGAGTCATTTTAAAGATAGATAGATAGATTCTTTAACATATCTTGAACATTTTTCTGTAACTTTATCCCAGTGAGATTTCCCAGTTGATTGATGGGGAGGTGTGAGTGGAGGGGAAGGGAATAAATGCATACTTTGCCTGTAGAGTGTTCTACCCTAAAAGGCGGCCTAAAAATCATTTAAAATAAAAATATATAAATTTATACTTCTGCTCCCTCTCTCAAAAAACTTGTCAGTTTGACTGAAACTTATTTGACAGGGCCATACACCTGCAGACCTGGGAGTTGATTTGTCCTGGGGAATTGAGCATGCAGCGTTCAATGGTACACATGCTTCTCCATCATGCTACACTCACACACACACCTGTTTCTGAACCCTTATGGATTGGCACTTCTTAACTGAATGAAACTATTGGGTTGGATCCAGATTTAGTGATACTTAGAGTAGACCTTTAGTCATACCTAGAGTAGACCCATTGAAATCAGTGGGATTTCAGTTAGTCATGGGAAAATTGTACAAAACAAACAGCAATTGAATGTGAGAGTTGTGCAAAAATGCCCAAATGCGTGCAAATTTCCCCCATAGACTAAAGCGGGGCCGATTTAGAAATGTGTGCAAATTTTTCAAAATTGCACAAATCAAACAGTGAGAGTTCCGCAAACCAGACATGAGCACATGTTTGGTGATTTGCTAACATTTTTGGAAGACACGTACTCGCACTTGTGTCTGAGGTTGCATCAAAGATGGCAGGCTCGCATGTTTTGCAAGCAGAAACGACATTCTTGTACATCCCTACGGAGGCTCTCCACACGATTTTGAATTCTGATTTTAGGTTACTTCTCATGTGTTTAGTCTCTTCAGATGTAGAACACCTGAATAGGGCTTGATATGATGAAGGAATAGCTACTACTGGGCTGGAACCATAATTAGGATGTCAGTTTGAGAAGGTTTTCCAACATCAAAGCAGTTATGCCAGTTACTGGCATAACAGTAAATGAATCAGAGTCAGCATAAGCTCATTAATCAAACAGAAAGTTGTACAGCTTTGTTAATTATATTGCCTATAAAATAAGTGATATGAAATGTATCCTATTATTATTTTTGGCTCTCATGGCTGTGAAGAAGAGGCATGGCAGTGGTTGGGCTAATTTGGGCCGTCTGGTTTTCTTCTTCCCTTCCCCCTCCCTCTCTTGCTTTTACCTTTCTCTCAGTACCGTTGTTTTCTTACCCTTTCTTGGAATGTGCCAATGTCCTTGGAGCTAGAGTGGGGAGTATCTGGTAGATTAATGGCAGCTGAGAGACAACAGGTTATCTGCAGAGCTGTAGCACCAAGGCCAGAGCTAATTGGGATGAAGTCATATGAAAGTACCTGCAGCTGAGAAAGGGCGGGGGACCCTCCTTCATGATTCAGGCGAGAAAGTTCTGCCTAGCAGGATGATGGGATTGGTGGAGATTGGGTGGGAAAGGAGCCCCAGTTTTAGATAAAAGAGTCTGGTCAGGAGGGTTCTTTGTTCTTCCTTGGGGCTGAATGCTGTGGGAGTTCCATCATGAGCAAGTATGCTGAGATTTCAGGATAGCTGGGGAAGCTAGGCCTGGCTCAAGCGGTTCTTTGCAGACTTTTGGGTTTGTTTTAGATAATCTTTTAGAGACCTTTTTTATTCCCATTCCCTTTCCCTCACAGCAACCTACCTCACTCCTTTTTCCTACCCTCTTTTTAGCCCTTTCTTATAAGGGATTATTTTTATATGTATTGAACCATTGGAGACCCTACACTGCTTAATCTTTATTTTTTGTTTTAATAAAGTCTCCATCTTAATCATTGTATGTGTTCCTTTTTTGTCTGTAAGGCTGGGCTGCTACACCAAGTTGATGTAAGGGAACTGGGAAGGTGGGTGGCAGTCCCTGGGTAAACTGGTATTGTGGCCTACCTAGTAGGGCTGTTGTGAGCAGCAGTCCTTCACAATGACAAATATTATTTACCATTGCACTGTCAAAAACAGGGACATAACAGAAAAGCAATATAAAGAATAGTTAACATTGACAATATAGAACTGTAGCACATACAAAATTAACCTGTGCTTTTTAGAGGTGTTAAATTAGAATTTATGGGCAAACCCAAACCCCCTTCTTTTTGTGCTTTATACCATCTTGTTTTAATAATCCTAGATTTTTTCCCTCCATTACAATATGTATTAATAATTGATTGCCAATCTTTAAGTTCCTTATCTGATATCGCACTTGGTATCATCCGAAATAAAAAATTTATCTTTGGCAAAATCTTCATTTTAATCAAAGCAATTCTACCAAACCAGGAAAGTCCAATTTTTTTATACTCCTCTATTTTATTCTTTACCTCATTCTTTAATTTCCTATAATTCTGGTCTCCCAATTTATCTATCATTTGGAATTACAATGCCTAAATATTTAATTACATTATTCTTATAATTACTTTTTTTTTACACATTTCAATCTCTTCTCTTTTACTATAGTTAAACAACAAAAATTTAGATTTATCCCAATTAATCTGTAGCCCTGTTACTTCCCCGAACTCCTTTAAATGATTCTCCACTCTATCCATATTTTCCATAGGGTTTTCGATTGTCAAAAGAGTATCATCTGCAAAAAGATTTATTTTTTATCTTCTCCCTAATTCCTATCCCACCTATATTTCTATCTTCTCTAAATACATTTGCTAAAATCTCCATTACCAATGCAAACAAAATAGGCGACAGGGGACATCCTTGTCTAGTTCCTCGACCTAGGTAAATTTGCTCTGTTAAACCATCATTTACTACAACTGATGAAACATTTTTTGAATACAATTGATTAACTACTCCTCTAAATCTTTCTCCAAACCCCATAAATTTAATTAAACTTTTTAATGCAGGCCATTCCACGCAATCAAAGGCTTTGAAAATATCTAACGCTATTACCCCTGCTCTCAACTTATTTTTCTTTATTAAATATATTATATTTAATACTCTTCTTGTTAAATCTGCCATTTGTCTTCCTTGCATAAAACCACACTGGTCTACCCCAACATATTTAGTAATAAACTTATTCATCCTTCTCGCTAATATTGCTGTCATCAATTTTGCATCTTGGTTTATTAAGGAAATGGGTCTATAGGAACCTGGCTCCGTTAAGTCCTTCTCTGGCTTCGGGATTAGAATAATCTTAGATTGCTTCCATGAAGAGGGGATCTCTCCCCCCTCCAAAAAAATATCATTAAATAACCGTTTTTAGTCTTGGAACCAACATTTTCTTTAAAACCTTGTAGTATTCAGCCCCTAAACCATCTAGTCCAGGGGTCTTACCCTCTTTCAGGGTAATTGTTCTGCATTATGTTGGAGAGGATGTCAGGAAAAAGGGACATATGCTCATATGTGGTGGAGTTGTAAAAATGTATTGGTGTTTTGGCGAGAGGTTTTTACAGAAATATTCAAAAATTATTGGTACTAATTTAGAGGTCTGTCCAAAATTAGCATTGTTATTTGAGAAGCTTATTTGTGACCAAAATACGAAGGAGTTAATTGTAAACTTGTTAACTGCGGCCAGGCTAATGATAGCGAGAAATTGGAAAGTACAACATGTTTTCCTAATAACAGACTGGTATAAGGAAGTTTGGGACATAGCCCTAAATGATAAACTAACTAGTAGTATCAAATGCAAAAAAGGATTGCTAAAGAAGAATAATTTTATGGAGATATGGAATCAATTACTAGATTATGTATTAATAAAGGGGAAGGGTAACATGCCTTGTCAGGATAAGTTATATTTTTGGAATTTAGAATTTATTTGATTAAGAGGATAGAAGTATATTAATTGGTCCCTTGGAGGGTGGGGGGGAGCACTTCATGATTTAATGTATGTTGATTATGTTATATTTGTGTGATAATCTTGTATTTTTTTTTGTTATATATATATTTTGTTATAATTTGTTTTGAAAAATAAATAAAATAATTAATAATAAATTAGAATTTATGGATACAACTTAATATTCATTTATTTATAATATTTATATACTGCCTTTCCACAAATGTCACCAAAGCGGTATACAACAATTAAAATAAAAAGAATTCCTAAAAACAAAAAGCATAAATAAATAAAATTAAACCATATTAAGACTCCACTGAAACAACATTATTTAAAAAACCCACTACTCACAATTTAAAAGGCAAAATTAAAGCCAAGAGAGTTGGGACCAATCTTAGCTGTGAAGGGAGAACATTCCATAATTTGGGAGTGATGCAGGAGAAAGCCCTTTCATGTGCGCCTGATAAACGGTCCTCTGCAATTGGGGGTGTCCTCAAACGGGCCTCTCCTGCAGAACTTAAGAGCCAGAAAGGTTCACAATGAGACAGGCAGTCCCTTGGACAGCTAGACCCTAAATGGTTTAAAGCTTTAAAAGTTAAAGACCAGCACCATGGATTGAGTCCAGAAAGAAAACAAATGGATACCAGTACAGATCTTTCAGTATAGGGGTGATATGATCGTGATACCATGCACTGGTTAGCAGCCTAGCTACCGCACTTTGCATCAACTGAAGCTTCTGGACGCTCTTCAAGGGTAGCTGTACATAAAGCACATTGTGATCATTTAGCCATGAGGTAACCAAGGCATGGATAGCTGTTGCCAGATCAGACTGATTCAGGAATGGTCACAGCTGGTGCACTAAATGTCGTGGTGCAAACACACTCCTTGCCACTGCTGCCACCTCAGAATACAGGGACAGCGGAGGATGGAGGAGGAGCACTCCCAAGCTGTGAATCTGACCTTTCAGGGAGAATACAGCTCCTTCCAGAATAGGCTGAATCCCAATCCCCTGGTCAGGCTTTCTACTGATCAACAGTATCTCAATTTAATTTCTGTTTGTTCAGCCACATCCAGTTCATTGTCAAACCCAGGCAACATTCAAGGGTATCGGCCACTTCCTTGGAGTTGGACAACAAAGAGCAGTAGAGCTGAGTGACCGCAGCATATTTTATTTATTTGTTTACAGCATTGATGGCACCTCATTCCAAATCTCCAGATGACCTCTCCCAGCAGTTTCATTATATATTAAATAACAGAGGGGACAAGATAGAACTCTCTGGGACACATGAGTCCCCCCCCCCTTCTGAACATGATCAGACAGAAAGGATCAGAACCAATGCAATACAGTGCTTCCAAGACCCAACCCTGCCAGACTGTCCAGAAGGATACGATCGTTAAGGGTATCAAAAGCTGATGAGATGGCCAAGAGAACCAGTTGGGCCATGCTCCCCCCATCCAGTTCTCAGTGAAGGTCATCCACAAAGGTGACCAGAGCAGTCTCAGTCCCATAGCTGTCTGAAAGCCCGATAAAAAATGGGTTCAGATAATCAGTATCTTCCAGATGTGTCTGGAGTTGCAATGCCACCACCTTCTCAATCACCTTGACCAAGAATGGTACATTTGAGACTGGCCTATAATTTCCCAGGTCTGCTGAGTCAAGAGAGGGTTTCTTTAATAAAGATGTTATTACTGCCTCTTTAAGCAAGACATCCATGCCCACAAGGAGACATTAATCATCTCCCTTAACCAGAAGGCCAGTCCTGTCTTGGCCAATTCAGGGGCAAGGGTTGAGTAGGTAGCCCTCACATCTCTAGAGACCCTGTCCACATCCTTGAAATCTACTAGCTGAAAGGAATCCAAAATAACTGGACAACAGATGCCACAGAAGGAACCTTTATGACTCATGGGGGCAAGAAAAGTGGGAATCCGAGCAAGAGGGGCAAGAAAATTGGGGTTCCAAATGTGGAGGGCGGGACAAGAAAGGTGAGAATCCAAGGCAGGGGGACAAGAAAAGTGAGAATCCAAGCCGGGGGCGGGGGGGAGAAAAGAAATTCCAAAAATAAATTCCTGTGCGTTCAAATGGCCAACTCCCATTGGCCTGAGCCAACATTGCCAATGCACAGGGATTACATGAGTTGTTGCCCAAAATTTCTGAAGGGCATCAAGCTGCCTATTATAAAGAACATAATACTTTTGATCTTTTGCACTTACATTCAGAGCAGTATATTTCTATGTACCAGACAGCAGGGTCCAACCATGATCTACATCAACATCCAAAAATATCTGAATGAGCACTCTTGGAAGCAATACTGGTCCAGCCAGACCAGCCTTTCCCAACCTTGAGTCCCCAGGTGTTGTGGAACCACAGCTACCATCATCCTTGTCGACTGAGCATGCTGGCCTGGGATGCTGGGAGTTGTAGTCCAACAAAATCTGGGGGTCTGGGTTTGGGAACCACTGCTGCTATACCTTGGCCTGACTAATCAAGGCACTGCCCTGTTCCTCTTTATATGGAAGAAGGAGTTCCGCAGTGAAGTGCTGTCTGGAAATAAGATAAATAGGAATAGAAGCCAACAGTAATGAATAAACATTGTCTCAGGAAAGTGAGAGGGGGATTGCATAAATAACGACCATGTCCTTGGAGAATAAAAGATAACACTTTCATGAAGGCAATGTATGCGGTGTAACTTGTCAGTGGAAAAAGTTAAAAGAGGAAAGAAATGGATATGGAAAGAAATACAGGGAAGTGAAGGAATTTGAAAGAGAAACAAATTATGGGTTGACATGCTGAAAGAATTAGAAAGGAAAGAGAACAGGAAAGTTGAATTTAAAAAATGTGGGGGGGGGGGAGCAGGACCGGGTAAAAGAAGCGTGTTCTAGAGACAGACATCTGCTATGGACTGCAGTAGGACTGAACTGCGGTGGTTGGATGAGCAAAGGGCAATGGATGCAGGAGACACAGGAAAGGGATGGCACGGTCAGTGTTCCACCAGAACAATAGTCTGAGATTGATTGTGGAAGGCTGAACATTTGAGAGAGTCACTGAATAAAAGGGAGATAATGTGATTGGCAGCAGCTAGGAGAGGTGAAAGGATCCCTTCTCTTTCCTGTCAGGTATTCCAGTATTCATTTCTCACCAGAGGCAATGCTGCCTGCTAGCTGGCTGAGGAAGTGTAAGATGGGGACAATGCGGAGCCCACCAAGGGTTCCCCTGTCTTCATAACTGCTCTGTGATGCTCTCAGGCTTGCTTCCTGATTCCTCCCCCCCTTTTCCCTAGAGGCATCTCTTTGCCATTCCGTACTGGTTTTTAATTTGGCATTGCCCCCTCAGGCAATGTGGAGCAGGCCACGTTCGGCCGTAACAACACATCAGAACTGCCGAGAATTCTGGCCTGTCATTCACAAACAACTTACGGTACTTTCAATCCTTCTCCTTTTGATTCATACATATACCATTCTCTGTGTCATTCAGTCACTTTTTCATTTTTCCTTTCCTGTTCTCCGTGGTGTGGCTAGGGCTGGACCATGGGGCATAGGCCCAGAGTCCGGGGTCCAAAAGGCCCCCAAACGGCCCCTTGAACTTGTGGCGGTGCCCAGCTCCTTCCCTCTCCTTCTAGCCTCACTTAGCCTGCCTGGCCTAGCGACAGGAAGCACTGCAGCAGCTGGTAAGGTGACTGCATCATGCCATTTATTTCTTAAACTTAGATTTTGAATAGTAGCAACTTGAACCAATCAGACATTGTCTTTTGGGGAAACAAACAATAAGGGCACAGGAGCTCTGTAAAGACTGCCCCGTGAACCCGGCTGGGATTGAAACGTCTCATAGCTGCCTTAGTTTGCCACATTTTGCGATGTAAAAGCCGCGACCCCCCCCCCCCCCCCCGGTTCGTGTACCACCCATATTTGGTAGGGAACAAGTGAGAGCTGTTTTGTTTATGATTTTTTGTGAGATTTGGAATGTAAAGTGTATATGTTGGGTCATATGACTGTAATAAACAGATGAGAATGATGAACTTCCTGAGGCGTTCAGTCTGAGTACAACTGAACAATAGGTTACAGAAACTTTTGTCTAGGCTCCGCATACAAGAACAGGACAATAAATAATGAGATATATCCTGATTACTGAGTCAGAAGAAGTGCTCTGGGCACTCAAAACAAATGCTGTTATTACCTATGTTCACCAGCATTTCAAAAACTGATGTTTTTATCGCTCACTTTCCCTGGCCATTGACACAACATTGTTTCAAGATATAGCTAAAAGAGCTAGCTGCCTTTCCATGGAAAGTTGCAGGACACCAACTGAGTTTTTGAATTGTAGCTCCTCATTCCAGTTGAAAGGCCATTAGCAGGAGAGCTGGAAGGGAGGACACATCTCTGTTATTCTTTGAGGAACTCAGGCAGTTGGCTCCACTCCTAAGTGTCCAGGGCTCACATGGCAACAGCTTGCAGCATATAATGAATCAGTTTAATTTAATTATTTTACTAAAGGGGGAAAAATAGGAGGAGTAAAGAGTCAGAAGGATCTGTTTAGGATCTATACTTTGCTCTCCACCCACTTCTACCCTCCCCCAGTCCCCGCTGCTTTCTGATGTATTTGCCTCCCATAAATTTGCTTCATCCATCATCCAGACCAATGCTTTGGTTACTGGAAACAGTACAAACATGTGGAAGTATTATAGATAAAAAGGCAATGTCTGGAGATTAGTTTCGCTTCCTATTTTACTAACACTGAACACTTCCAGTGGAGCGGCGTCAAATAAAACCTTCTATTTAAAGTCAGTGGATGTTCTCAATGGATGAAATTTGCAACTTATTTGCTCCATCTACAGTTGTGCTTATTAAAGGTATGTGAAGCTACTCATAAACAAGTTGTGTATCTGTTTGATCTGAAATTAGTGGGCTGCTAGAAAGAAACCGGAAAGGGGAACTGGGTGAGCAAAGCAGCCCGATTCTGGCACCAGACCTTTCTGTGATTGTTGAGGTGGGCCTGCTTCCCCAAACTTTTAAAACTAGCATCTATCACCAAAGTGGGGCAGGGCTCTCCTCCTGCTTTGGGATCATCAGGCCACAGCATCTACAAACCACAAAGTTCTACGTCTCCCTGCATGTACCGTATTTTTCCGTGTATCATCATCATCAGGCGATCACTCGTGACCGAGTAAGATTGTCTTCCGGGATAAAAGGAGGAAATTCTAAAGAAGATTGTGTAGACTCTAGCGATGGGTCCGTAAGTGACTGTGGAGGCCAATTCTAGATCCACACAGCTTCCCACAGTGAGGACACAGGTTACCAGATAGAAGATGGTCCTGTAAAGGATTCATTTGACGTGCTTTTCGCTTAGCACGTTTCTCCCTTTCACCTTGCACTCGGGCTTCTTCAAAGTCCATGGAACCTTTGTGAAAGGCCAACCTCCATTTAGATCGTTCATGGGCCAGAGCTTCCCAGTTTTCGATGTTTATATTGCATTTTTTTAGATTAGCCTTATGAACATCTTTAAACCTCTTATATTGACCACCGATATTCCGCTTTCCATCCTTGAGTTGGGAGTAAAGTAACTGCTTTGGGAGACGGCAGTCAGGCATTCGAACAACATGACCGGTCCACTGAAGTTGGCGTTGAAGGATCATTTTTTCAATGCTAGTAGTCTTTGCTTCTTCCAGTACACTGACATTTGTTCGCCTATCTTCCCAAGTAATTTGCAGGATTTTCCGGAGGCATCGTTGATGAAACCTTTCAAGGAGGTGGAAGTGACGTTTATAGATAGTCCATGTTTCGCAGGCATACAATAAAGTTGGTAATACAATGGCTTCATAAACCAGTGTTTTGGTCTTCTTACAAATATCCCAATCCTCGAACACTCTATGTTTCATTCGAGAAAATGCGGCACTTGCGGAGCTCAGACGATGCTGGATTTCACTGTCGATGTTAGCTGTAACAGAAAGATAGCTGCCAAGATAGAGAAAATGATCGACATTTTCCAGTATTGTCCCGCCAAGCTGGATAGATGGCATCACCAAAGGATTGGCTTGCACTTGCTGATGAAGCACTTTGGTTTTTTTGATGTTAAGTGAGAGACCAAGTTTTTCGTATGCTTCTGCAAAAGCATTTAGGATAGTTTGGAGATCATCCTCTGAATGTGCGGAGACCACATTATCATCAGCATACTGAAGTTCCACAACGGAGGTTGTAATTACCTTACTTTTTGCTTTCAGCCTGCTGAGATTAAAAAGCTTTCCATCTGTTCGATATATAATTCCCACACCGGTGGGAAGTTTCCCCTTGACAAGATGTAAAACCATGGCGATGAAAATGGCAAATAATGTTGGGGCGATAACACATCCCTGTTTAACACCTGATCCCACTTTAAATGGAGCACCATGAGAGCCGTTGTTGTCCAAAACCGTTGCCGTCATGTTGTCATGGAGAAGTCGCAAGATATTCACAAATTTATTGGGGCATCCAATTTTCATAAGGATAGTCCAGAGAGCTGTACGGTCTACAGTATCAAAGGCCTTAGCCAGATCAATAAATGCCATATAAAGGGGTTGATTTTGCTCCCGGCATTTTTCTTGGAGCTGACGTGCAGTAAAAATCATGTCTACTGTCCCTCTAGAGGGGCGGAAACCATATTGAGTTTCAGGGAGGATCTCTTCTGAAATAGATAGAAGACGGTTTGCGAGAATCCTAGCAAATATTTTACCTGCGGTTGCTAAGAGAGAAATGCCCCGATAGTTTCCACAGTCTGTTCTATCACCCTTCTTAAAGAGGGTGATAATTATGGCATCCCTGAAGTCTTCTGGGATCTCTTCTCTTATCCAGATTTTTTCGATGAGTTTATGAAGATGTTGTACAAGTTCGGGCCCCCCTTCTTTAAAGATTTCAGCAGGAATCCCATCTGGTCCACTAGCTTTGTTGTTCTTCATTTGATTAATGGCTTTTTTTACTTCATCCAAAGTGGGGAGTATTGCAAGTTCCTCTTAATTTGTTTTTGCTGGGATTTGCGAAAAAATCTCATTATCCACCTTAGATTTACGATTTAAAAGGTCATAATAAGTGCTCTTTCCAACGCAGTGCAATAGACTCTTTGTCTTTTAAGAGTTTGGTGCCATCTTTTGATTGTAAAGGGTTTGTACCATAGGTTTTTGGTCCATAAATGGCCCTTGTGGCCTTAAAAAAGCCCCGTGCATCATGAGATTCTGCAAGTTGTTGAATTTCTTCAGCTTTCTTTTTCCACCAAGCGTTCTTAAGTTCTCTTGTTCTTCTTTGGACCTCAGCCTTTGCAGCTAGCGTAGGATTTTTTTCTTGGCAGCGCAGTTAATATCATTTTGCCATATTTGGAAGGCTTTCCTTTTTTGGTCAATTATATATTTAATCTCATTCTCATTTTCATCAAACCAATCCTGATGTTTCTTAGTTTCATATCCAATAGTTTGTTCACAAGCTGCAGTAATGGAGGTTTTCAGCTTAGACCAATGGTCCTCAATGTTGTCAGGAGGTTCCGTAGGTAGATGTTCCTTAAGAAGTGATTGAAGACGAGTTTGCTTAATAGGATCTTGAAGGACTTGGATGTTCATTTTACGCCTTGGTTTCCTTCCTTGAAGCCTACGTTGGGGAGCAATGTTGATAACCATAGTGGACCGGATTAGTCGGTGGTCTGTCCAGCAGTCGTCGGCACTCACCATGGCCCTAGTAAGAAGTACATCGCGGCGATCTCTAACACGGACAATTACATAATCCAGAAGATGCCAGTGCTTTGACCGTGGGTGCTGCCATGATGTTTTAAACTTATTCTTTTGTCGAAAGAGCGTGTTTGTGATAGTGAGATTATGCTCTGCACATATAGACAAAAGTAAGTCCGTTCGGGTTGCTATTACCAACTCCGTCTTTTCCAATAGTTTCTGGCCATAAATCAAAGTCACGCCCGACTCTTGCGTTAAAATCGCCCAGGAGGATAATTTTATCCTCCTTAGGTATCTCTGACAGGAGAGTGTCCAACTGGCTGTAAAAACTTTCCTTGATGTCATCATCAGCATCTAATGTTGGTGCATAAGCGCTCAAAATAGTTACCTGTTGGTTATTGGCGAGCTTTAATCGAAGAGTTATCAGGCGTTCGTTAATGCCAGTAGGAACTTCTGACAAAGAGTTCACTAGTTCATTTTTGATGGCAAAGCCTACACCATGTATTCGTCGGTCCTGCTCAGGTAGTCCTTTCCAGAAGAAGGTATAACCTCCTTTTTCTTCTTTCAGCTGTCCCTCTCCTGCCTTTCGAGTTTCTTGAAGTGCTGCTATGTCAATTTTAAACCGTCTCAGCTCCCTTGCAATAATAGCAGTCCTACGCTCAGGGCGTTCACTATCTATGTTATCCAGCAATGTCCGTATATTCCATGTTCCAAAATTCAAATGTCTTTTTCGACCGCTAAAATGGTGACCCCACTGGACGCGGTAATCCAGTCAGGGGAGAAAGAGGTAGACTATGTTTAGGGCACCTTTTCTAGCCCCCTCCCCATACGGGGTGAGCAGAGTGGATCCTAAATAGGGCTGCTCAGTCATGGATACAGCTGCCGAGCTGCTCGACTACCTCGTTCCTTGAACAGGGCGACTGAGTCTGCATCCACCGCCCATGTGCTGGTCCATGACTAGGGGCTTCCCCCCTCGCCGGATCGTCACCTTGAAGTGGTGAGTGGGCTTGTGTGTTCCGATGAATCCTGTGAGCAATGCCGTCGGGAGCTATGTACTCCCAGTAGGGTCACCCATGGCGGTAAGGTCCGGGGAGAGGAACCAGACAAAGAACGATCCAAAACATAAAGTCCTCAACGGCAGAACAGGCGGAAGATAATTAAACCTAAATTACAACGGCTGTGAAGGCGGATGAAGGCTGCAGCAGAGAATGGTTTTCCAATCGTCAGGGTAACCGTGCCATTGGATCTCTGCCGTACTCTGTCAAGGTTGTGTGGTGATTCGTTGTGCACCGATCTCCCCACATAAAACAGTTTCACGCACAGGCGTCTTCCAACCCAACCCATCCAACCCAACCCAACCCAAACAAACAAACAAAAAAAAAGACCCATTTTCCCGTGTATAAGACGCCCCCATGTATAAGACGCCCCCACTGGGCAGTTTCACAACTGCGCGGTTCTCTCCTCGGCTTACTTCCGTGTATAAGACGACCCTCAATTTTTAGTCTAACAATTTTAGGAAAAAGTATAGTCTTATACATGGAAAAATACTGTATACACCGTGGTTTCTAAGTGGAGGCCTTTGGGTAGGGATAGGGATGGGGGGGCGGGGGAAGGAATTTTGTTCAGTTCTCATTTTGATATAAATTTACCAAAGTTGCATTTCCCAAATCTATATGAAAAACCGGAATACAGTTATTCTTCAGTATCCGCACTTCTCTGGAATTTGTGCGGCAGTTTTCCAAACAAAAGATGTGTACAAGCCTAACCTACCTCACAGGGTTGTTGTGAGGATAAAATGGAGAGCAGGAGGAGGATTATGTATGCCGCCTTGGGTTCCTTACAGGAAAAAAGGCGGGGTATAAATATAAATAAAACAAACAAACAAAAAAAGTGCACACAACACTTATTTATTTACTTGTTATATATTATACCCTGCCTTTTCCTCCAAGGAGCCCAAAGCGGCTTACATGGTCCTTCTCCTCTCCATTTTATCCTCACAACAACCCTGTGAGGTACATTAGGCTGAGAGACAGGGACTGACCCAAAAGTCACGCAGTGAGCTTCATGGCTGAGCAGGGACTAGAACCTCCCGAGTCCCAGTCCAACACTCTAACTAGTATGCCTCACTGGCTCTGTGCATATTAATGAAAAACACGTACGAAAAAGCATTACATAAGGGGAAACCACTAGCAAAAATGTGTATATTAGGTAAAACTGTATACCAAAATACATATATTGGGCGAACATGCATAGTACAAAAAATGTGTATCAGGAGAAAAGTGTATGAAAATGTATATAAATTTCCATGTGCACATATTTTTTTTAAAGTTGCAAACCGATGTAGAAATGAGATGGAACAACCCGACAGTTAGAAAAATGAGAAACTGAAAGTGACAGATTCTTCCACCGCCCCCCAAGTGGGTCAGACTTTTGGTAGCCGAGGCACCTGTTTCTTTTTGGATTAAAGTTGGAAGCCAATGTGCCCATTGCCCAGTGAGTCAAAGTGCAGGATGAGACTGTGCTTCCCGGCAATGGGAAATGTTTCAGGGATTTCGCTGTGCCTGTTACTCCAGTGCCAGCAGCATCAGGGAATCTTGGCGCATCCCTAGGTTTGTTCCTCAGAATGATGTTGCTGCCATATATCGGGAGAGAAAGGATTGCTGGTGCCGAAGAACAAAGGGCAGTGGATACATCAAATATGGCGGTTTATGTGTTGGCTGTGTGTGTGGCCGCAAACAGTGTGGGAATTACTAATATATGATGACAAGATGCAAAAGAAGACAGGGCTATTTCTGCTCTGTTAATTAGTTGTGCAGAAGAGGGAATTTCGGCAGGTGCAGCTTGTCATGTCCACTGGCGTGGTGGGGGCAGGGCTTGCAGGGATGCAGCGCTGGTCCTTTCGGACTAGCAGGGGCGCTGACCTCGTCATCCCCCTCCCCTCCGAATCCCCTGCTCCCCCCGAACTTAGCTGCAATCCTCACAGTCGCTTGGAGGGAAGGAGTCAATTTCCCCAGCAACCATATATTTTGTTTCTTGTTGTAATGTAAAGCATTTTGGGGTGGCTTGGTCTTGAAGGGGCAATTTTAAGACCCATTAACTTAACAGTTGTCCTGCTCCTGGTGGAGATGAAAACTGCTAGGACTGACATGGATCAACACAGGTGCCTGCATTTTTGGACTCTCCCTGGGGGCATGGCCATGGGTCTACACTTCAAAATTTACCACTGCACTGCACTGCACTGGTCATGCCATAGTCCTGGATGGATGACAAAAGTGGCACCCTTACAAAATTCTCTTTCGCACAACTACTAGAGGCTCTGGAACCTTCTCCTCTACTGTAACTGCCTACCTGTGCGTGAAGCTTGTGTGTTGAACATGATTTTATTAGTGAGACTAGGAGATGTGGCACTTATTTGTCCCTCTGCTAATATAATGTGACATACAGATCACTGATACATCAGATCTATGTCTTGTTCATTTTTGGACATAGATCTGACCACCATAGGTGAAACTAATATGTCAGTGTGGTTTGTACATTATAACATTCACTGGCACCTCACAACCAGACACTGGATACATACCTTTGCACCTCCTGCTGCAGTGGGAGTGAAGGCAACCAGAACTCTGCCTCCTCCCCCTTCTGGCATTCTCTCTCTGGCCCCGTAGTCTGCTCCGCTTGCCCACTTGTTGTGTGGTACACCTGGAAACCTGCTCACCAGAGCAGGGGAGAGGGTATGGGGGGGGGTTGGGGGTTGGAGGAAACTGATGGTAAGATCAGGGAGGAAATGTGTGAGAAGAGTCCCAGTATACTGGACGTTGAAAAAGGATGGCTCAGTATCTGGGTTGCAAGATGTCAACCCTCATGCACAGCTAGTGGGTAAGCCAAGGGGTGAGTGATACTCACAGCCAGTGTTGTTACTAATCATGTTGTTTCTAAGTTGGTCCCATGGTTGTGTGCATACTGGAGGTGTTGGAATATGGAAGTATGGAATATATTGAATTGTGGTGTTGGATAGTAAGGTGACCCAAAAAGACCCTGCCTGTGCATTTTGAAGACTAAACTTGCTATAGAGGGGCTGCTGTTGGGAGGATGGGGTGGGGAAGTCCACTTCCATCAGCCCAATTGCACATGTCTAACTGGTGTTTAGGGTTTTTTAAAAACCCATGATGTGATTGCTAATCACATTAGCACAGTGACTGGGTTCAGACAACACGATAACCCACACTCAAAGGTTGAGTATGGGTTGACTGTGGGTTGTCATTGAACCACAGGTTGTTGCTGAAATGTGGGTTATTGTGTTGTCTGAACCCAGCTGTGCTAACAAGCCATGGCTTGTTAACCATGAACAACCCATGAAGAGAACCCATGGTTTGTTGTTGAGCTGTGAACTGTGGGTTCTTCACCATGGTTTGTTATCTCGGCTGGGGTCAGACAACACGATAACCCGCATTTCAACAACAACCCACTGTTCAATGACAACCCACATTCAACCCCCCCATTCCATTTTCCTTGTGTGTTGTGTCTTTTTTAGATTGTAAGCCCACGGGCAGGGACTGTCTTGTTTAATCGATTATATGTAAGCCACTCTGGGAGCATTTTTGGCTGAGGAGCGGCATAAAAATATTTCAAATAAATAAATAATAAAACCCATACTCAACCCTTGAATGTGGGTTATTGTGTTGTTTGAATCCAGTGTGTGTGTCATTGGGCCATTAGCTGCATGTGGAACATGTCCTCCGATCTCCTGACACTCCATGATGTGTCTTCTGATTGTGGAGTAGACCTTTTAAATACTCTTTACCATGTACGCAGAACTCAGTAAATTATACATTTACACATTGATTGACAACATACGTATGGATCCATGGAATGGGTGTGATCCAGAAGACGATTTAGGGTTCCAATAGCAAATCTTGTGCTAGAGTACACACACTTAATCGTTCCATATCCAACAGTTATAAACTAGTGCTGGTTTATAAAGCCATTGTATCACCAACTTTATTGTATGCCTGCAAAACATGGACTATCTATAAACATCATTTCCACCTCCTTGAAAGATTTCATCAATGCTGCCTCTGGAAAATCCTGCGAATTACTTGGGAAGATAGGCGAACAAATGTCAGCGTACTGGAAGAAGCAAAGACTACTAGCGCTGAAAAAATGATCCTTCAACGCCAACTTCAATGGACCAGTCATGTTGTTCGAATGTTTGACTGCCGTCTCCCAAAGCAGTTACTTTATTCCCAACTCAAGGATGGAAAGAGGAATATCAGAGGTCAGTACAAGAGGTTTAAAGATGTTCTTAAGGCTAATCTAAAAAAATGCAATATAAACATCAAAAACTGGGAAGCTCTGGCCCATGAACGATCTAACTGGAGGTTGGCCTTTCACAAAGGTTCTATGGACTTTGAAGAAGCTCGAGTGCAAAGTGAAAGGGAGAAACGTGCTAAGCGAAAAGCACGTCAAATGAATCCTTTACAGCACCATCTTCCATCTGGCAACCTGTGTCCTCACTATGGGAAGCTGTGTGGATCTAGAGTTGACCTCCACAGTCACTTACGGACCCATCGCTAGAGTCTACACAATTTTTTTACAATTTCCTCTTTTTATAATTTTCTTCTTGTAATTTTATCCTGGAAGACAATCCTACTCGGTCACGAGTGATCGCCTACTACTATCCAACAGTTGTAAAACCTCACTCGCATACACAGTTCCTCTTTACTGGATCATTGCCAACAGTGTGGGAATAGTGGTGTTTTTGTCTTTTAAAAAATGGAAGAGGATGGGTAGGTAAAAGAGTTTTATTGCTCCTAAAAGATTCCCATTCTTCCTTCCAAGCACTCTGCAATAATTCAAACTATATATTTTGTGCCATCTGCAACATTTAAAATAGCAGCTAACATGGGAAATAGTTACATCATGCTTTATCCTGAACCATACACATCTGAAGCACTCTCATGGCTCTTTATAGCTTCTTTTATTGTGTTCCCCCACCCAGCCATTTAGTACTTCCACATGTTTTCCACTGGTTCCAGTGACTAAAGAGAGACTAGAGATGATAGACAAAGAAAAAAATGGGCCCTGTGGTAGTATGAAGCTGGACAGATTCCATATAGGCATGGTTGAATTAAACATTAAGTCCCATCTGCTTTACTGTATGGCCCCAGTTAAAACTGGCACACCCAATTCACACAGCCCCTTTTGTAGTGAAGCTCTCTTAAAGTCCACTCAGAAGTGTTTCCCATGCGCTGAAACAATGTATGAAGGGGGAGTGGGCCTGTGCTAACTAGCCCTACCACCAGCAGCAGTGTGTGCCAACTGGCCCAGCACCCTGGCATTTGTGTGTACAGCACGAATGCCGGCTGTACTCACCAAGGCTTCCTTGTTGCAGATGTTCATGTTCATGCCAGGGCAGGGCTAGTCAGCATGTGCTACATTGGCAAGTGGGGCTATTTTGCACAGCCCCACTCCCCCCTACACATTGACCTGGCCCTCATGACACATTGACCTGGCCTTCATGCATCTTGCGCAGGAATGAAAGTCCCTGAAAATAAAAATTAAGGAAATAAAGCTGCGAATGCATTTATAAGGACTAGGGAAATCACTTTATTTTTGCGATCTGATGTGTGTGTGTGCGGGGGGGGGGAGCCAAAAGAGGCTGGCAGCTAGAGGAGAGAAGGCACTTTGCAGGTGCCTGTTCTTACGTCCCTGTAACATGAAGCAGCCTTTAAAAAAAAAAAAAAAAGGTGTTCACCAGCAAGGCAAGCACCAAAATGGAGGATGAAATTGAATAGGACATTGACAAGAGAGGGATATCAGTATGCTGGGCTAAATATCAGAGAGTCAGTCTTGTGCTATTGCACAAGAGCAAAATTCCCTGGGAAAAAAGTTTGTGAACACGTTACCACCGTCATAGAAGCTCTGAAAATTAATTCCATTTGGCAACCTGATGCAGGGCGTTGTGTTTCCCTCAATAGCTGGCAACCCCAGTGGACCAATTGCAGAAAGGGTGCTTACTTAGGGACCGAGGGAACAAGGAGTTCAGCTGCAAAGGTGTCTGGGATACATGCTGCTGGAGCCCGCAGGAGGACTGAAGAGGAATGAGGGGGAAAACAAGCCACGGCAGGCCCAATCATCTGTCAGGAGTACCACCGGTCATTTAGCAAACAAACAACCCATGGTGGCTCATTCGCAGGGTGGCTTAGCGTGATGTGTGAACCTGCCTATTTTTCAACACGTGATCAATACTTCTGAAAGGGGCTGTAGTCTTGCCTGGATTGAAGCATGCTTGTTACTCGGCATGAGCACAAGCTGCAATTTTGCGTGCCAGCACTCAGCCCATGGTTGGAAGATACAGTCATGTGGTCAATATAAGAGGTTTAAAGATGTTCATAAGGCTAATCTAAAAAAAATGCAATATAAACATCGAAAACTGGGAAGCTCTGGCCCATGAACGATCTAACTGGAGGTTGGCCTTTCACAAAGGTTCTATGGACTTTGAAGAAGCCCGAGTGCAAGGTGAAAGGGAGAAACGTGCTAAGCGAAAAGCACGTCAAATGAATCCTTTACAGGACCATCTTCCATCAGGTAACCTGTGTCCTCACTGTGGGAAGCTGTGTGGATCTAGAATTGGCCTCCACAGTCACTTACGCTAGACATCGCTAGAGTCTACACAATTTTCTTTAGAATTTCCTCCTTTTAAAATCTCCTTTTTGTAAATCTTTATGCTGGAAGACAATCTTACTCGGTCGCGAGTGATCACCTGATGATGATGATGACAGTCATGTGAAAAAGAAAGTACACCCTTCTCGAGTTCCATGGTTCCACGTATCAGGGCAGAAGAAAAATCATCGGGCCCGTAGCAGGTCTCAAAATTAGGTAAAGACAACTTCAGATGAACAACAACACATGACAGAGTATACCGTGGCATTACTTATTGTACAGAAATACAGCCAAGATGGAGAAGTCATGTGGGAAAAACTAGGTACACCCTTACTGCTGCCATAGGTATGAAGAGGCTAAGGAGCAGCCAGGTGCTGCTAAGCAAATGCCCTTGATGAATTGATCATCAGCAAGTGTGACCACCTCTATAAAAGCTGAAGTGTCAGGAGTTTGCTGGTCTCCAGCAGTCAAGTGTGTGTTACCACAATGCCAAGGAGAGAAGACATCAGCAATGATCTTAGGGAAGCAATCATCAGCAAGTGTGACCACCTCTATAAAAGCTGAAGTGTCAGGAGTTTGCTGGTCTCCAGCAGTCAAGTGTGTGTTACCACAATGCCAAGGAGAGAAGACATCAGCAATGATCTTAGGGAAGCAATTGGTGCTGCCCATCAATCCGGGAAGGGTTATAAGGCCATTTCCAAACAATTTGAAGTCCATCATTCTACAGTGAGGAAGATTATTCACAAGTGGAAAACATTCAAGACAGTTGCCAATCTTCCCAGGAGTGGACGTCCCAGCAAATTCACCCCAAGGGTAGAGCGTGCAATGCTCAGAGAAATTGCAAAACATCCAAGTGTTACATCTCAGGCGCTATAGGCCGCAGTCAGCAGGTGCAACGTTAAAGTTAATGACAGTACAATTAGAAAAAGACTGAACAAGTATGGTTTGTATGGAAGGGTTGCCAGGAGAAAGCCTCTTCTCTCTAAAAAGAACATGGCAGCATGGCTTGGATTTGCAAAGTTGCATCAGAACAAATCACAAGCCTTCTGGAACAATGTCCTTTGGACGGACGAGACCAAAGTGGAGCTGTTTGGCCATAATGCACAGCGCCACGTTTGGCGAAACCAAACACAGCATATCAGCACAAACATCTCTCTGACCAACTGTCAAGCACGGTGGTGGAGGGGTGATGATTTGGGCTTGTTTTGCAGCCAGAGGCACCTTTCAGTCATTGAGTCGACCATGACCACCTCTGTATACCAAGGTATTCTAGAGTCGAATGTGAGGCCATCTGTCCGGCAGCTAAAACTTGGCCAAAATTGGGTCATGCAACATGGCAATGATTCCAAGCACACCAGCAAATCTACAGCAGAATGGCTGACAAAGAAAAGAATCAAGGTGCTGCAGTGGCCCAGTCAAAGCCCAGACCTCGACCCGATTGAAATGCTGTGGCGGGACCTTAAGAGAGCTGTGCATAAACAAATGCCTGCAAACTGCAATGAACTGAAGCAATGTAAAGAACAGTGGGCCAAAATTCCTCCACAACGATGTGAGAAGACTGATCACGTCATACTGAAAACGATTACTTCAAGTTATTGCTGCTAAAGGTGGTTCTATCAGCTATTGAATCATAAGGTGTACTTAGTTTTTCCCACATGGCTTCTCCATCTTGGCTGTATTTCTGTACAATAAATAATGCCACAGTTTACTCTGTCATGTGTTGTTATACACCTGAGGTTTTCTTTACCTAATTTTGAGACCTGCTACAGGCCCGATGATTTTTCTTCTGTCCTGATACGTGGAACCATGGAACTCGAGAAGGGTGTACTTTCTTTTTCACATGACTGTATATTACCTTATCCCTACCTATTCTTGGCCATCAAAAGTTAATTTTGATAAAAGGGTCTTACATCACTTTTGGAAGACACGTAGACATGGGTTTGAAGTTTGTTAGCTATAAGACATTGACCTGGATCACACGTAACTAGCAACCCAGCATATGGGTTTTTACAGAACTATGGGTTGTTAACCAGGAACAACCCATGAAGAGAACCCATGGTTTGTTGTTGGGTTGTCAATTCTGGATTGCTTTAACTATGACTTGTTAAGTGCAAACCCAGAACTTTGGGTTGTTTCACCAGGCTGCAGAGGCAGTGGGCAAGTGTGGTAAAACAAAAAACAAAACAAAAAAATCCAGCCACTCTGCATGCCAGTACTACAGCACCACAAAGGCATTTGGGATGCAGGGAGGGAGCGGGTGAAGGAAGGGGGAATCTAACAAGCCAGGAATCGAAAAAACTACCTGCACTTTGCATGACAAATCATGGGTAAACTCTGTATAAGGCAACAACCCATACTCTGGGTTGCTGTTACGTTCAAATCAAGTCTCTTAAATGGATGTATGAAAGACTGGGTTGTTGTTGTTGTTGTTATTTATAACCAGGGCCGGATTAAGAGCATTATGGGCCTGGTGCTGAGGATGGGCCTTTTTATGGAAATAAATAAAATGAAGATGCAATTTTATATTAAAACAAATTAAATATTTTAATTACCATTAAAGTGCCAAAACAGAAACATATTGAAAATATTTCTTTTTTTGTAAACAATAAGCTTGTTAACTCAATAAAACCGTTATAAATAGAACATTCACAACAACCATTTTTAAATAAACATAAACCATATAAACAATTTAAATATAAGTGTATGATCTTTGGCTCATAAAAATTTGTTCCTTAAAGTATTATTATTATTATTATTATTATTATTATTATTAAAGCATCATAATCAATACAGCCTGCATTATGATTATGGTGCAGAGAGTAACTCTTGAAATAAATAGCAACCACTAGTTTTAAACACACAAACAGGTTATTCACTGAACTCTAACCTGCATTTAAACTAAATGAATCAAGCTGGTAGATGAAAATAAAACTACACATTAACTTTTCTTCCTTTTTTACTTGCAAATTCCTCAATTGTAGAATCAAGATTAAGCTCGTTCAGCAAACCATTTTCAATGCACAACAGAGAGAGCGCATTTAAACGCTCCTGACCCATGGAAGACCTTAGTTCATTTTTCACACGTTTTAATGCTGAAAATGAACGCTCACCACTGCAGTTGCTGACCATTAAACACAAATACATGCGGAGGGTCACAAATGTATTTGGAAATGCACCGACTAGAGATTGTGCAATCATAAACTTGTACATTTGTGTTTCTTGACTCCCATGAATGTCTTGATTTGCAGTGGAAGATTGGTACATTTTGAAAATAGATGAAAACTGTACAATTTCGTCTGCAAACAGGGGTTCAAGATCTTCAGGATATTTTGACACTAGTGTAGTGGCTCTGGAACGTAATCAGCTGCTAGAGTGCATATTTCTGATAGAAATCCAAATCTTTCTTGAATTATATTGTATGCTGCTTGCCTGTGCCTCAGTGATTCTGTCAATTGGTCAATTATAGGATAAAAGGTATGCACTTTAAACCTCTCAGAGGGTGTCATATCAGCATTAGCATCTTCTGCATCACCATAGTCCCACCTCCTATTTCTTTTCACTTTCCTTCCACGTTGTAGCTGGTACTCCTCGCAGCCGGAAATATTTTTACCCTGCTGTTCAAATTCAGAGAATCTAGAACGGAGAGACTGCACAAAATCCTTTAGAGAGTTCAGCATGTCTGTTGCTGTATGCAGATCTAATTTTGCATCTTGGAGACACTGACTGGTTCTGTGAAACCTTGGTAAAATGACAGACCATACTTCAACCATTATTCCAGTTTCCAATTGATCCATGACATTATTTAGGCCCTTTGCTTGTAAACTGACCTCTCCCTTTGTGGATTCATCATTCATAATATTTGAAAGGACATCTCTGATAGTACTATAGCCTTTTTGTAAGGCATTCACAGCATCATGGTGAGCAGACCAACGTGTATCAGATAACCTTTTTAATGTCGGTATACCACATAGTTTGAAACTATCTGTTAACAGATTCCATCGATGAGTTGAAGCAGAAAAAACACAATACAACTGCTGCACAAAATTAAAGAACGAAACTGCAACTGGACAGCTGTTTACGGCATTTTGTCCAACAAGATTAAGTGAATGTGCACAACAAGAAATGTATTCAGCAAGTGGGTTTTTCCCCCGAATTAAGGCCTGCATACCATTATATTTGCCACTCATATTAGATGCGTAATCATAAGACTGACCCCTGCAGTCTTTGATGGAAATTCCATTTTCATCCATGAACTGCAAAATAATGTTTGCTAGCTCCATACCAGTGTGTCCGTGCATTGGCATGAATTTCGTAAAACGCTCCACTGGACCACTAGGTAGTACATAGCGAAATATAATTGTTAGTTGATCACAATGTGCTATGTCAGGGGTGGAGTCAACAGAAATTGAATAATATTTGGCTTCTTTTATCTCGTTTATGATTTGCTGCAGCACTTGCTGACCAATCAGTTCAATAAACTCATCACATATCGTTGATGATAAGTACGATATGTGACCCCTTCCTTTGTTGCCATGTTTTTGAATATGCTCTGCA
The DNA here is from genome assembly GCA_021292165.1 of Shinisaurus crocodilurus. Lineage (NCBI taxonomy): Eukaryota > Metazoa > Chordata > Lepidosauria > Squamata > Shinisauridae > Shinisaurus > Shinisaurus crocodilurus. The sequence continues at coordinate 159,158,549 of CM037878.1, read as the reverse complement.
AGAAAAGGGTCATATTCAGCTAAGAGTTCAAGACAGCCCAAATAATTGCCATTGTGCACGGACCCAATAATTTCATCACTTCCTCTAAAAGCAAGACCTCGAGATGACAGTAGTTTTATAACACTTAGGATACGGCAAAGTATTTCATGCCAATATTTTTTCTGGGTCTCAAACTGCTTAAGAAGACCTTTGTCAATCCGTTGGCCAGAAGTTTTTCTCCTGATTAGGTTTTCTATTGCTTTCAAATGTGAAGCACTATTTTCATGCCTGCTTAAATCTCTTGTGGCATGTCGCCAATCTGAAAACCCTGTTGAAGCCAAATGGGCTTCCTCTTTAGAAAACAGTTTGCAAAATGCACAAAAAACTTTGCCAGTTTTCGGAGAATAACACAGCCATTCACGCGTAACTTTCTCTCCATTTAACTGTTCTCTGAAAAACAAAGATTTTGTACAATGCCTTGTAAAAGATTCACCTAGACATGTCTTTTCCGAGGCTCTGAAATCACTGTCCATATGTTGACAATCATCAACTCCTTTTTGGCAAAAATATTCCCTCAAAGCATCACATACATTCCAGTCCCCAATATCATGTGAATACATTTCCTCTTGTTCTGTGACATTTTCACAGTCCAACTCAGTGGATCCAGTCGCTCCTGCACTAGTTTCACTTGCACTAGCTGCATGTGAAACAACCAAACTTGTGCTGACATCAGCTGCATTTGAAGCGGAAGCATGTATATCAGTTGTAGCACTTGTTCCAGATGTGCTTTTTGTACAAAATTCTGTTATTTTTTTGGTGTTTAACAATAGTTTTTGTATTTGTTTGTCTTCCTCTTTCTTAGCTTTGACTTTATCCCAACCACTACGTTGTTTCTTCATCCTTATATGTAAAGGGAAAAAAAATTATAGTACTTTCTCCTACTTTAATATCTCAGGCCCATGCAACCATGCACAGGCCACACTGATCTATTTGGCATTTGTAAAACCAGCTCCATTTACATATACAGCGGGTAAAATAACTATTGAACACCTCACTGTTTTTCTAGGTAAATATATTTCTAAAGGTGTTATTGACATTAAATTTTGACCACATACAACCCATGCAATCCATACATACAACTGCACTAAACAAAGAAGTTCAGAAATGAAGTTATGTGTAATAAAACTGAATGACACAGGGAAAAAGTATTGGACACATGAAGAAAGGGAGGTGCAAAAAAGACATAGTAAGCAAGTTATGCAAGCCTAGGAAAGTTGGGCTGGGAGGATGGAGGAAGAAAGGCAAACTAACTTCCTCACGAAAGTAGACTCTCCTCTCAGTCTCTTGCACAAACCTCGAGGCCTCCTCATTACAGAGCGGCAAGGAGAGGCGGCGCAGCCCAAGGAGGCAAGAATCCGGCTGGGGCGGCAGAGTGGGGCGAGGCGCCGCAGCCAGCAAGCGAAGCGAGAGACTCCCAGTCCCCACCCACCCCACCACTCGGCCAGCCTCCCCCAACCTGGCGCCCTCCAGGTGAACTGGACTGTAGCCCCCATCACCCCCAGCCAGCACGATGGGAGTTGTAGTCCAACACCGCTGGTGGGCACCCAGTTGGGGAAGGCTGACCCGGGGGAGTCCGTCGGCGCCCAGCCAGAGAGCCGCGCATGCTGCTGCTTCCCCGCCGCCGGCGCGCCAGTCCTGCCACCACTGTGAGAACCGGGTCAGAGGCAGGCGCGCCGCACGCGCGCGCGCGGGCAACCCTTACCGGAGTCGCTGGCTAGCTCTCCGAGCCGGACGAGGCGAGGAGGAGCTTGCTGTCGGCGAAGGCGAGGCCCGACAGGCCGAGGCGGGCGGGGCCGGGGGCGGGCTGGGAAGCAGCTGCCTGCTCCGCTCGAGGAACTTCTCTTCCTTGAAGTTCCTTCCACTTCCAGAGATCAGATGTCCTCCTCGCTGGTGGGTGCGCTCGAGGCGAGACTGGCAGTGGCGAGTGGTGGAAGTCCTCGCCCTGCTGCGCCCTTCTCCGGCATCTGGGCCACTCCGCTCAATACAGCCCAGCGTGGTGGCAATGGGCGGCAACCTCTGCTCCTTGGTGTGCTCGCCTCTGGCAACACCCCGCGCAGGTGAGCGACTGGACGTCACCTCGCTCTGAGTGAGGTGACGTCCTCATTTCCCCGGCGCGGCGCAGCGCGGCACCGCGCGTGCGGCGTCCCTATTTGTTGTGGGCCTATTTTGGGTAGGGGCCTGGAGCTGCAGCTCCAACAGCCCCTATCTTAATCCGGCCCTGTTTATAACCCACCCTTTTTCCTCTTGCAAGGAACCCAAGGCATCTTACATAATCCTCCTCCTCCTCTCCATTTTATTCTCACAACAACCCTGTGAGGTAGGTTAGGCTGAGAGTCTGTGACTGGCCCAAAGTCACCCAGTGAGCTTCATGGCTGAGTGGGAACTAGAACCCAGATCTCCCGAGTCCCAGCCCAACACATTTTATCTGAACAAATCACAAGCCTTCTGGAACAATGTCCTTTGGACGGATGAGACCAATGTGGAGCTGTTTGGCCATAATGCACAGTGCTGGCAAAAACCAAACACAGCATATCAGCACAAACATCTCTGACCAACTGTCAATCACGGTGGTGGAAGGGTGATGATTTGGGCTTGTTTTGCAGCCAGAGGACCTGGGCACTTGCAGTCATTGAGTCGACCATGACCTCCTCTGTATACCAGGGTATTCTTGAGTAAATGTGAGACCATCTGTCCGGCAGCTAAAACTTGGCTGAAATTGGGTCATGCAACAGGACAACGATTTTGAGACTTGCTACGGGCCCGATTATTTTTCTTCTGTCCTGATACGTGGAACCATGGAACTTGAGAAGGGTGTACTTTCTTTTTCACATGACTGTATATAGAAGAATGCAAAATTGCAGGTTGTGCTCCTGGTAAATGAGTTAGGTGGATTGTTTGCTGAGGGCATGCTTCAGTCCTATAGATTCTTTCCCCCACTCTTGGCATTATAACTAGTTACTGAGCTGCTAACAAACTGAAGACAAAATGGCCTCTTCCATCGCAATCCTTTATGTGACCATAAAACACAAGCCATGAGGCCCAGTAGCATTGGCATCATTAATAACTTCAATAATATTTCCTCTCGCCACCCCGAATTTCATAATCTTCACTAGGCCTGCACAACCTGTGGCCCCCGGAGCTTAACACAACAACACACCAGTCCTATGTAGTGGTGGCCTCCAATACTCTGGCTGTGCCCAGAGGCCAGAGATAAAGCTCTTGTTTCCTGCCTGGTTGGAAGTAGAAAAAACAAAGAAAGAAACAAGAGCAAAAACAGAAGGCTAGTCAAGCATCTGGCAGTCCACAATAGATGATTGCCGCATGGCAAGCAGCTTGGTTGATCACAAGCTGAAGAGGCCTACCTTAGGACAACATCACCAGATGTGTAGAAAGATCCCAAGGGTGGCCACTTCTGCTGCTCAAAAAAAGTATAAAAGAGGACAGTGGTTTGCATAAAATTTGCCTGTGCTAATGGATATATATAGATGCAAATTTAGAAATAACAGTTTTAATTTAAATAGAAATACTGTGCATCTCACCATAGTGGGGAAGGCTGTGACCAGGTTACCTGCTGTGTGTGCTTGCCTGTTCAGCCTGCTGTCCAGGTGCTGATTGCTGATGGACAAGTTCAAGGCCTCTGTACTCACTTCTGATGCTTCTTTATCTTTAAACCAGACTTGGACTGGACACCACTCCAAACGGAGTATGCCTTCAAAACAGAGAACTGCCCTCTGTAAAGCAGGACACATGGCCACCCTAAAGCTCCCTCCACCTCATGACTTACACACTTTCTATTACACAAGGAAAAATTAAACACAGCCATAGCAGCATCCTTTTTTTTAACTATAGCTTTAGATTCCTCATCAACCCGCTTGATTCCCAATGCCTCATCAAGCTTGCTGGTCATGGAATTATTCAAATTCCACATCTGATAAACCCTACAATTATAAAAGCACTATAATTATACATTTGGAAAGATATAGTTAAGTTAATAAAATGTATTTTAAGTTGAACAAAGAAGTTCCAAAGAAAATACAGCATTTGAAATAGAGAAATAGGGTTGTTGTAGTTTTGTTTTTGTTTTTTGTTTTGCAGATGAGGAGGAGATTATGGATAAGAGCAGCATGATTAAAAACTAAGCAAAATGAAAGAAAGTTGTTAAAAATGAGTGCTCTCAGCTTTCTGTTACATTGGGCTGGGGACAAGAAACTGTTGAATACTAGTCTTAGAAAAGCTTGTTGGAAGGAAGCCAATTTCCTTTCCTTTTTTAGATTGGTCTCTCAAATTTAGAAAACAGATGTGGCAAGAAAGTTAAGCTATGTAAAAAGGTAGCTGGACACTATGTATTCCGAAACTAATCACTCAGATTCATGCTAACCAGATGAAAAGTTCGTCAAAAAATAATAATGTAACAACTACACACACATACATGCATGCATACGCATGTAATATATATACACATATAACTAATGACGTACGGTATTCTATTTATTTATTAAATTTATATACCACCTTTACACAACAAATAGTACTCAAGGTGGCTAACAGCAGCAAAATACAAGACTGAATACAAAACATTAATTAAAAAGTGCAAAAGCAAATCAATTAAAAACACATCAATACAAAAAGAAATAAGCTGCATATCACCAGTTAAACCCTTCTTCAATAAATAAGTCAGCTTTAAAACCAAAAGCCTGAATAAGAACAGCTTTGGTGGAAGAATGTTAAAGGTGGAGCTCTTCTGGCCTCTTTATAGCCCCCTTTATGTGATAAGTGCATGCAAGGTGTTCTGTGTGGGTTGCGCTGCTTGCCCTGTGCCCTACGTCACATGGCTTCCCCGTCCCAGATGTCTGTGTGTTGAGCATGGATGGCTCTGCAGAGAGGAAGATGGAACCCCACGTGATATCCATGCTCAATGTGTCGATAACAGGGCTGGTGAAACTAGGCTGCATCAGGGCTCGGGATGATAGTACAGCCTCACATCATCTTAATTGCATCAAGGGGGCTTATATTAACAGGATTATGCTTTTGTTTCCTAGTAAGAAGACACATGTCAGTATGCAGTTGTTCCTTTATAACGAAACCTGATTCCCAAACCCAATTGGGTCATGGGTGTAGTCTTCTATAGGAAATGCTTTGGCATTATCCCATTTCTTTACAATATGGATACTTGATAGAAAAGAACAAATCCACCTTGGATATCAAGTTGTTACCATTAATACATTCTATGGACTTTTAATATTCAAAATGCATTACAATCTTACTTCACTCACACACACAACAAACCTGCAAACAGGCCCCACTGGCTCCATTTTACAGATGTTCGGCTGAGGCTGAAATACAGAGCCCAAGGCCACCTAAGGAGTTCTCTGCTAAGCAAAGATTTGAACTTGACTGTCTCCATTCTCTCATCCATGCTTCACATCCTGAGCCAGATGAGTTCTCCAGCTTTCAGAGTTACTAAGAGGAACTTCACTCAAAGCATGATGGAACAGTAAAAAAAATTGATGGTGTGAGTGAGCAGATTTGACTGTGTATTGTTTAAACTTGGACTGAATGGTTGCAGCTGCATTAAAAATCTAGGTCCTGTCTACCTGCACTGTGCAGACCTAAAGTTTGTGAAAATTGCCCCATTAGTCATCCAGTTCAATAAGTTATCCCAAAGGCAGGACATCTTGCCTTAACATGGGAGGGGCTGTGGCGCAGTGGTAGAGCCTATGCTTGGCATACAGAAGGTCCAGGTTCGATCCTCGGCATCTCCACGTAGGGCTGGAAAAACACCTGCCTGAAACCCTGGAGCGCCACTGCTGGTCAGTGTCAACAATACTGGGCTAAATGGACCAAGGGTTCAGATTCCTGTGTTCCTAACATTGTAAAAGATGTGCATGTATCTTTTCTTTGAAAAAAAAAAACTCCAAGGAAGGAGATTCTGCATCCCATAAAACAAGGATGACCAACTGGTGAGTCAAAGAGTACAGCTGATGCTCCCTGATCCCGCATGGTTGATTTTGTTATGCATTCTTCTATGGAAGGTGGGAATGCCAGTGCCTGGAAAAGAACTACCAACAGGAGATGGTTATATGTATGTGTGTTTGTATCCACAGGAGATACTCATCTAGATCCATTAGTACGTCACTATGTCTCACATATTTTAGGGCTCAGTCCTGACTCCTGACACTGAAAACAGGTATCTGGAACATCAGAAACTGCATTCTACTGAGTTGGATTATTATTGGTCCATTTAGCTGACCTTAATCACATCAGTGTAACATTGTCTACACCAGGGGTGGGCAACTTATGGCCCTCCAGATCTTTTGGCCTACAACTCCCATCAACCCTAGCCAGCAATGGTGAGGGATGATGGGAGTTATGAGCCAAAACAACTGGAGGGCCATAAGTTGCCCACTCCTGGTCTGTAGTCATGTCCAGCTCTACCTGGGATCAAACCTAAGACCTTTTGTATGCAAACCACTGCCTAAAGCTTATAATCTTTTCCAAGGATTAGCACTGTGTAGCTGTTAAGTATTTGAAATGTCATTTTAGGGCCAAATCAGCTTAAGGGTGCAATCCTATGCATGTTTAGACAGAAAAAAGTGCTACAACGCCCAGCATGCCTCAGCCAGGATGGATGGATGGGGCACGCTGGAAGTTGCAGCACTTTTTTCTGTCTAAACATGCATAGTATTGCACCCTAAAAACCATTGTTCTGAATGATCTGGTCTTTTAGCCATTTCACTAGGAAACTTGTGGGAGAGGATGCTAGAAAATTAGCAAATGTGCAGTTTTGAACATCTGGATGTATTCAGGAAGCCGCAGGTGGCTGACTGCTCAAATATTTCTGACTAGTTCAACAAAACTTGTAATAGGAACCAAATGGTTTTCACCCTAGTGCTTTTTTAAAGTTCAGAGCGTTAACACTGGACAGAGTTTCATCCCTTTCTCCATTGTAGGAGGAAAAAAATAACATCCTTGAAGGTTACCTAATGAGAACCATGATGATTAGAAGTTTATGACCATGGCAGACCCTGGAGGTAAAAGGCTATATGAGAAGTCCCTTATTTAGGAGGAAAGAAAGAAATCTGGACAAAGGATCTCCATCACTGGCTCAAGTTTTATTATTTCTTTTAGATACTTCACATGCCATATCCCTGAGGGTCTTACAAGAGACAGGAAAGGAAACAACCCTTTCAAACAACTTATAAAAATGAGACTTAGAAATTATAATGGTCAGGAGAATATTCTACGGACTCCATCTCCTCCTTGGATTAGTCACACTAGACATCAAGTTAAATATGAGCCAAAAAATGGGGCTGTTTTACATTCAGGGCCAGGTGCAGCAAAATAACTGTGCACGCTCTTTCCCAGATGGGTGTATCTGTCAAGTCCATTTCCATGGACGTCCTCCTTCTCCTACTTTCAAGTGCGTTCAGTGCTGGTTCCATGTGGATTTTTTTTTAAACAAGAAAAAATATGTACATATTTGTGCACATTTTTCAAATGGATGCAAGAATAAGTCAATTATGGGATGCATGTCCCCATTGTCTAATGCAGGGGTGGGGAACTCCAGCCTGCAAGCCTAATCCAGCCGATGAACGTTCCCCATCCAGCCCATGGAGGGTTGGGTTCCTCTGCAGGCCCTGACCCCTCAGCTCCCCATGTGCATCCCCTTCCCCAGGGTCTGCCCCCAGAGGCTACCAGGGGCTTGGGGAGGAGGGAGGGAGAGGAATCTCCACTATTATCACGGAGATCACAGCAAGGATTACCATGTGCAACACTCCTGCTCCCATTTACCTGACAGAAACATATTTTTACTACTTGAATCAATAACATTCTGGCTGGTTGGCTAATATCATTAATTTAAGCCTATGAGTAATTCCTGAATGATGTAGAGCTGCTCCTCATTAAGCTGCTGGATACAGCTGCCAGTGGGTGGAAGAGTGGGGATGCATGTATTGCCAGGAGGATGAGAAGTGCTCTGGCAACATTCAGTGGATTCCGTCCAGGATGCCAGCATCAGAGAGTGCCTGTACTCTAGCCTGAAACCAGCCAGCCTGATCCATCAGGGACAATACTCAGGATGAAGATATGACTGATTCTTAGAGAGTGATTTCTTGCACCTGCCACTTGTGGGTTGGGATTGGGGCCCACAGTCCACTCATAACTACAGAATTGGTTTCAGAAAGTAGCATTGGGGGATTGTTGCTCGACTCCATAGCATTTGAATTGTGGCAAGGATCCACCTTGATTTATGTTATTTATTTTATGATTATTTATGTTTTTCCAGCATCTTGGCCCACATGGAGAGCCTCCATGGATACAGGAGGCTCTCCTCTTCAGATGGTCACCCTCCATGAGTTAAGGGCAACAAATATGGCAATGCAGATGGGGCGGGGCTGGAGCACTCCCTCTCTTCATGCGTTTGCTCTATTCAGGTTCAGAATGCTGTACAGCCTGTTCTGGATGGGGTTGCCCCCACCTGCCCTGAAGGAACAGGTGCACAGCTTGAAGATGCTCTTATATCCAATATTGACTGGGTTCACACAACAGCCATGGTGTCTTATAAGCCATGTTTGTTTCAGAGTGGCTTTTCGTGTTGTCTGAACCCAGCAGCATGGTTTGTTAACCACACACAAGCCACTCTGGCCAGGTTCAGTCAACATGACAAGCCACTCTGAAACAAACATGGCTTTTAAGCCACCATGGCTTATAGTGTTGTGTGAACCCAGTCGTCTCTTGAGGCCCAAATGGCCTTGGTGGCTTGGAGCACCTTTTACCAGTTTCATCTGATTCATCAGCTGTGGACATGGAATAGCCTCACTACAGTGATCCATGCTCATGGGTCTGCCCATGCAAACAGTTCAGAAGCTGCAATTAGTACAGAATTCAGCTGCTAGAATTCTGGCCAGTTTGCCTACGAGGAACCCTATCACATCAGTCCTGAAAGAGCTACATTGGTTGCCTATTCTCTACTGAGCCCAATTCATGGTGTTGGTTCTTACTTTTAAAGCCCAAAATGGCTTAGGGCCCAAATGTCTGAAGGAGCATCTCATCCCATATTAAAAATAATAAATAAATAAATACACTTACATTAAATTTAACCCTTTTGAGTAGTAGCTAAAGAAAGTGACGATGTCCCAATCCTATCAAATGCCACACCAGTACAATAGCATACTACTGTATTGGATGCTTAATCCTGCCTATGGCTTGCCAGGAATGTGATAGTGATACTGAAATTCAAGTTTCCGGTCTAAGGGTATGATTAAGCTATAAGAGATTCCAAGTTAAATTCTGTGCAAGCCCTGCTTGCTGGGCTGTTGGGGAAAGAAAGGACTGTACCTTAGATATTTTTACATGTCTGTAGATGGTTGGTGGAGCACATACTTTGTGTGCAAAAGGTCCCAGGTTAAGCCGCCTTGGGTTCCTTTCAGGAAAAAAGGCGGGGTATAAATATAATAAAAATAAATAAATAAATAAATAAATTTGTAGCATCTCCATTGAGATTAGGAATGAACGCTCTCTAAGACCCTGAGGAGCCATTCCTAGTCAGTGTGGATCAGGGGTAGGGAACCTGTGGAATCCAAATAGTGTTGACTCCAACTCCCATCAGCCCCAGCCAGCATGATCAATGGACAGAGATGATGGGACACATTCTGGAAGACCAAGGGTTCCCACCCCTGGTGTAGATAAGTTTGAGCTAGATGGGCCAAAAAAGGTCTGACTCTGTATACGATAGTTTCATATATGCTCATTTGCAAAACAAAAACAAACAAACAAAAAACAGCCTCAAAGCAACACCCACCTCTTTGCAGTCTACTGTTTTCCAAATTCTGGTCCAAATCCAAATTGAATTCTCTTTGGTTTTAATTGCATTGCCTGACTCGTATTTTCAGGAAGGAATCGGAGTGAAGTAGTCACAATGAGACCAAGTGTTCCCTCCAGTCCTACTCCTCTCATCCCGCACAATTTTCTCATGAAAGTTAATTTGAGGTTCTCAAGGACTGTTTAGTTTCATTAATGTAATGATCACAGGGGGCATTTGTGGCATTGTGCTGCACTATAGTGTGATATTCTCAAATGGAACTGTTATCTTATTATCTGTAGGTTGGCATAATTCACGAAATTACCAGACATAGCATTCAAGAGGTTTGCTCTTAGTTATAATTGCCAGGATCATCATAAGGATAAGTGCTGTGTATTTGCAGGTTTTATTGCTCATTATTATATTTCACCTATTCTTCTCTCTTCTTTGGTCTAATTAATTGCTGTGGCTGGGTTCCAAAAAACCATGCAACTAGTTTTCAAAGGTCCAAGGGAAGCTTTGGATTTACACTTCCTAATGCCAAATGGCAAACTGCTTTTGGAAGCAAAGGAACTTGTGATATGGCATAGGGGTCTTCTATTCAAAGACAAAAAGTAAAGCAAATGAACAAAAACCCACCACTGGCTAGCCCTCAGGCATGTCGAAAGAAACTATTTGGATGCCAGCAAAAGTTTGGAAGAAATTTTCATGATCTCCAACTCCTCACTTAAACCCTCATTGTTCTCTCTTATTATATATATTGGGTTGGATCCAGACTTACTCATGCTTAGAGTAGACCCATGGAACTCAGTGGACTTAAGCAAGTGAAGTCCTATTAACTAAGTATGACTAAGCCTGGACCCAGCTCTATATTACAAAGGACACACAAGGCCAAATCTGTATCTAGCAGCTACATCTTTTAATATATATATTTTTACTCTAGAATAGGAACAGAGCCCCTGATCCAGATTGGGACCCTAGTGGGTAGAGGGGCTTTTAAGATCATGGGAGTGTGTGAAATAAAGACTCTAGCAAAAGAGGCTGGGGAAGGGGAGAATTTTAAAGGATGTTCTCATTGGTGGGGGGTCAGGGATTTCATTCACCCTTTTAAGTGTGAGTGGTGGTCAAAGAGGTCTTCTTTCTTTTTCTTTTTTTAACTTTAAAAATGCCCTGTGTGGTGTCACACGATCTCTTGCACATTCAGGAAATGCTGCCGAGCTGAAAACCTCTCTCTGCCTTGAAGAGCCCTGTGCTGCTGCAAGCAAGAATGGGGCTTTTCTAAAGCTCTAAAAGTCCTGATCTTGTTTGCAGTGTCCCATGGTTCTTTGCACAGAGGCTTTCAGTTCCACAGTAGTTCCTGAATGCCCACAAGAACGCATGATGTCACATGGCCTCCTGAGTCCTGAGTACTCCAGGAAGTGCTAGCAGGCTGAAAGCTTCTGAGTAAAGAGTGTTGGAATAAGCAGCAGTCATTTGTTCAAACCCACTGTATGGAGGGGGAAATGACTGGTTTAAAAGCCACTAAACGGTTAAAGCATGTAGGGAGTTGGGGTGCAGGTTTTGGTTTCACTTTTGTTTTGCCTACCTTACTTTGCCTGTTTTAGTTGTAAGAAGATGCCTGTTAATATTAAGTAAAGATCCTGTTTAAAGCCTGCAATTGTTTTCTGTCTCAAGTCAGACAAAACTTACTCTGCCACAAGGAGTTCTGTAGTGCTATGACAGTGCATGGGGCATGAAGAAGAAGAAGAAGAAGAAGAAGAAGAAGAAGAAGAAGAAGAAGAAGAAGAAGAAGAAGAAGAAGAAGAAGAAGAAGAAGAAGAAGAAGAAGAAGAAGAAAGCCCTCAGCCACCTCCTACACTTAAAAAGGTACAGTCATGCCTTGGATTGAAAGCATAATTCGTTCCGGAAACGTGCTTGTAATCCAAAACACTCTTATATCAAAACGAAATCCCCCCCAAAAAGATTTGTACAGAGATTTTTAATTTAAGCCGTACTACAGTACTTGTATTGCAAGACGTTGCTTGTTTATCAAGTCAAAATTTTAAATTTTTTTTTGCTTGTCTTGCAAAACACTCTCAAACCAAGTTACTTGCAATCCAAGGTATTACTGTAAATGGAAGCCCTCTCCCCACTCCCCAATGAGAAAATTCTTCAAAACTCTTCCCCTCCCTATGAAAGAGGCAGAAAAAAGCAATGCCTCTTTCACAGGAAGGGAAGGATTGCATAAAAGTAAGGGGCAGGGTTCAGCACAGCACGAATTTTGGCCCGAAGAATGCACTCCTGCTTTGTTCTGTATATTAAAATGGGAGGTGGCAGTGCCATCCCCCCTCACAGGACCGTCGTCAAGATGGAACACAGGCCTGTGGCTCACGCTGGCTCAGCTTGTCTGAGCATGGAAAGCTAAGCAGGGTCAGGCCTGGTTATTACTTGGATGGGAGACCCCTCTTCTAGTTTCCTGCATTGAGCAGGGGGTTGGACTCGATGGCCTTGTAGGCCCCTTCCAACTCTATGATCTATGAAATCTGTGGTTGGGCACCTGCTGAGGGCCCACACCCCAGAAGAGTCCCAGTGACAAAAGCCTCCTGGAGTTGCTCCTCCTCTTCACCATGGCAACCTGCTTGATCACCCACCTCTCGCTCTGGCCCAGACAATGGTGCTGTGAGAAGGAGAAGCAGTAGATGCCACTGCCTACTTGCTCACTGGCTCTCTGCCTGTCAAGGGAGCAAGTGGTTGCAACGATGAGAAAGAGGATGAGAAGCAAGACCAGCTGGTGACAATGGTGGTGAGAAGGTAGACTCACTGAGGGAGGGGGGCCAATAATTAGGGATGTGTGCGGAGCTCGATTAGGGGGTGGAAGCTAAGGAGAACTCGCCAGGCTCAGCCCCCCAAGCTCTGCTCGCCTTACCTGCTGCTTCCCTGGCTCAACTCATGTTCTCGCAAGCCGAGTTGGGGAAGTGACTTCTGGGTTACCAGCACTACATTGTTTATGTAGAAAATGGCGTAAGATATGTTAAAAACAGTCGCGATTTGCACAAGTTACACAAATCGTGGCTGTTTTTTATGTATCTTACGCCATTTTCTATGTAAACAATGTAGTGCCGGGAACCCGGAAGTCCAGCAAGCACCTCAGCTGGTGCTTGCTTTTGGCCTGGCTTGGCAGGTGTGATGGCGGCACTTGCCAAGCGCACCACAAGTCGGGTGGTGGGTGGATCGCCCACCCCTAGGGCCCATTGAGGGTGTCTGACTCAAGGGCCTGTTTCTAGCTATTGATCTACATATACAGTAATACCCTGGATTGCAAGTAACTTGGTTTGAGAGTGTTTTGCAAGACAAGCAAATTTTTAAATATTTATTTAATTTTTTTTGACTTGATATACAAACTACGTCTTGCAATACAAGTACTGTAGTACGGCTTAAATTAAAAATCTCTGTACAAATTATTTTTGGGGGATTTCGTTTTGATATAAGAGTGTTTTGGATTACAAGCACGTTTCTGGAATGAATTATTCTCCCTTCTTGCAATCCAAGGCATGACTGTATTTCCTTCCTGCTTGTAAGTAGGGCATGACTGTGATCTACCTCTTTAGCACATTTGGGGATCAAGATGGTGAAATGTTTTCAGTTTGGCATGAAGGACTTGTTTGAAGGCATGCTAAGTGCCTGCCTGTGCTGTCATACCAGCTCATTGAATAAGCCCATTGCTGCTGTAAGACAATAGTCATATGGACTCATGGTTGGGAACTGTGCCATTTTAACAGACGGGCATAGGCATCTACTAGCGAGAGACATTTGAGAAGCAGCAGATATGCATACCGTCCAGCCAAAAAGTATTTTAAAAAATAAGCATTGATCCCAAACATTCTGTGCCCATAATTTAAGCCAATGAGCCATCATTCACTAATCCAGTGCTGATTTGGATTACCATTCCAAAACAGAAACGACTCCTATAGCAAAAGGGGTGAGAATTTATGACTGAAGCTGATTACCAGTCAGAGAATAATGAAGATCAGGGGAGGCAATGCTGTGATCTCCGAGTAAGATCTGGTCTCACCGGAACCCCTGCACTTTCAGAGTAGTTTCCCTAAAGCCCAGGAGGCTATTCATTTCATCTCACGGTCTCATTATCACGAGGGGTCTCGGAATAGACTGAATTGTTTTTGTTCCCTCTCAGTCAGTGATGAAAATTAATGTAATGATATTTTACTGGAGGGAAATTACAAAGGAAGTTTTCCAAGATTTAAAAGAGTATGTGTTGGAGGTTGGGGAACAGTTGAAGTTATTTGGAAGGTTAGGAAGAACATCTTAACAGCAATAGCTGTTTGGCAATTAAATTCACTGGGTGGGATCCAGGATCTGCCTTCCACTGATGGATGCGCTCCACTCACAGAAGGTGCCTCTGCTTGATTTTCAGGGATCCTCCCCATCCCCTCCACAGCACAACTCACTCCATTCAGCCAGGGTGTTTATGTTTGCTCAGTATAGCATTTTCAGGGGGCTGGGAGAGCTGCTGTGGGGGGGGGGGAGTCTGCTCCTCCCAGCCCCGTTACACTTGCCTAAATCTGGATCTAATTTATTATCCTGAATGGTCGTGGATTACCATTTCTTCCTAAGAAAGAAAGAAAGACAGAAGGAGTGTTTCAGGGATGCTATTGATGAGGGTATATCCTGTCTTAAGGCTGAGTGAGTGTTGGGCTCGGTCAGTAGCCTTCAAGCTTTTCCACCCCAGGACTTGAGATATGCAGGTCTTTTCCGTTTCCCCCATGTCTGACCACCCCACATGGTGTTCGACACCCACAAAACTCTGCAGAGTGTCTCTGATATCCCCAGAATTTCCAAATAACTTTCTGTGCTTGAGTGTGTGTGCTTCCCCTTCCCCAAGAAAATTCTTTCTCCCCCCCCCACTTCCCTTCTTGCATATCTGTTTGTGTATCAGCCACTAGTTCTGGAAAGTTCAGCACTAATTGCCGATGATCTGGGGCCCCATGCAAAAGCGGCGAAGAGCAGCCGTGGAACGGACAAGATTGAAGATTCCACATCATGGTCCCATCAGCACACATGCACTGACCTTATGAGCTGGGAGAAGTTTGCTGGGAAATTGATTCCCCCCCCCGAACACTCACTCATAAATACTGGTTTGACCCCAAATCAAGTCAAGTTGAGATAACCTATCGCTAGCTTCCCCTTCCCTTTTCACTTAATAATTAATAGCCCAGCTGGCTGAGTACAGATGGGAAATGAATGGTTTTTGCCATGCTTTAAGTGATGCTGGTAGCAGAAAAAGGTAGGCGGGACTCCTACCACCACCTGGCTGCTGTCTGGCTGCCTTCCACGGGTCCGATTCTGCTTCCAGGCTGCCAGTTGCCAGCTCTGCTCAAGGACCACCATCTTTCCCCTCCATGCAGGATACAGGAGTCTTTAGGGAATGAATAATAGATGGAATGAATGTGAGCTTGTGGGTTGGTGTTCTGAAATTTATTTTTCCCTGCGAGCAGTAAAGTGCTTCTAATTAGGCCCTCCCTCAATTCATCTGTTTGCTTACCAGAGAGTTATTCTTGCTCTTTTGAGTTATAATTAATTCAGAATGCTATTAATTTTCCCACAGCGCCTCATTTAATCTATATGTAGCATACATTTGCTTTAAAGAAAAACCTCTGCTGTTCTATCTCACAGGTTTTGTCAGTATGTGCCTTGCTTACAAATTAAAGACATTTTAATTCTTGAAGTCTTCAGTTTTGGATATTTGGAGCAGATAACTCACCATCGTTTCCATATATGTAAGAGCAATTCAGTACTGGATGTAATTTATTTGCCAATATTTTAGTAACAGTGCAATCCTAGCAGAGATGGACTAATCTGTCAATCTCAATTTCTCTCAATTTCTCATTTTTCCAATCTTAAATTTGGTTCATTGTGAACTTTGAGATTTTTTTTTAAAGTTTGCATGAACATTCATACACATTTTTGCATGCATTTCTCCTAATACATGCATTGCATCATCATGGTTGAGGACTATCTGGAACATGGAGTGGTGGAAGACTGACACATTGTATGATCCCCCCCCCCGTGCTGTTGGGGTGCTTTGTCCACACTTGTCAACGGAGGTCCATAATTCAGTTTACAGTTGATTCACTACTTTGTTTATCCTTCTTCTTTAATCTCTCTTGGTTTGTTTGGCTCTGATTTTTCTTGAGCCTTTTAATCTACCTGAATTGCTCTTATCTGGTCTTTGTTAACGGTTCATTTTCTTCTTCATTTTCTGAGCCTTTCAGAGTTCTTTGGGTATCTTTATCGGAATGATTACTTTTCACTCTTCACTTGCTTCCTTTACAGCTAGTAATCCTTTATTAAAAATAAATCAATAAATAAGTTGCACCATCGCACTGATCTACAGCTTTACTTTTTGGTTCCAGATCTTTCTCCATCTGTTATTGCCAACCTTTCTGCATGTCTTTGTGTTCGCTCTTTGTGGATAACTACTAATTTTCTGAAATTACATTTGTTTTTTTTGGTTTCTGATGCCTGTTCTCTTCCTTCTGTTTATCTTTCTTTTTGCTAGTGCCTTTTCAAATTGCTCACGATTTTCAGCTCTTTTTATTTGCTGTACACTTTCATACTTGCCAGATCTTGTCATGTGCAATTCTTATTATTTCCAGAATTCAAGCTTTTCTCTTTGTTCATGCAGCTCAAAGCTCTTGTTCGTCCTCTAATCTTATCCAGGCTCTACTATAATGCTCTTCTTATTGGCCTACCTCATTCTGCTCTAAACTTCTTGTATCTGTTTCATATTCTGCTGCAGTGCATATCTGAATTTCCTTGCTCAGAAATTTTTGACTATGTTTCCCCACTTTCTTTGAACTGGCTGCCCTACTCATGCCATACTTCAGTCCTTTTTGTGTTCAAATATCTCTCCTGTTTGCTCACGTTGTTCCTGTTAGGTCCCTCTGTATTTGGATACCTATTTATTCTTAAGCCTAGAACACAATCTCTTGTCTCTGCCCATTTTCTTTGACAATTTATTCCACTTCATACAATATGTTTCTATTTTAAAGATAAATCTCAAGATGCACTTATTTTATACTGATCTCTCCCCCCCCCCCCTGCACTTTGCTGTCACTTGGTTAGCATGTCTTATTATCCGCCTTTTTGGGAGGTCTTCTCTTTCCCTAACCTTTGTGTGCAGGATTTTTTAAAATGACAATTCTGCTTTTAATTCTGCTTTGTATAGGACCTGAATTCATAAATGAGGATGAGGATAAAAACAATACATTTACATCGCACCCTTCCACCAAGGAGCTCGGGACAGTGCACGTAGTACTCTCCCCCATTTTATTTTCATAACAACCCTGTGAAGTAGGTTAGACTGAGACATAGTGACTAGCCCAGCGTCACTCAGTGAGCTTCATGGCTGAGTGGAGATTTGAACCTAGCTCTTTCCAGTCCTAGTCCAGCACTCTAACCACTACACCACACTGGCTCTCACTCATTATCAAGTAAATTGTCACCATTTTCTAATGTGCAATGGGCTGGAACCAGACTTAGTCATACTTAGAATAGACCCATTGAAATCAATTTCTGGATCCAACCTAATAAAAATCTGTATTGTTCCTTCTGCCTCCATCTTTTACCATAGCTCCGTTGTAGTCCTGAACAAGCTATGCCATGTTTAACCAGATGCTTCATAGGTACTTTATATTCCAGAGCAGTTATGAATGTAAGAAGACCAAAACACTGGTTTATGAAGCCATTGTATTACCAACTTTATTGTATGCCCGCGAAACATGGACTATCTATAAACGTCACCTCCAACTCCTTGAAAGATTTCATCAACGTTGCCTCCGGAAAATCCTGCGAATTACTTGGGAAGATAGGCGAACAAATGTCAGTGTACTGGAAGAAGCAAAGACTACTAGCATTGAAAAAAATGATCCTTCAACGCCAACTTCAGTGGACCGGTCATGTTGTTCGAATGCCTGACTGCCGTCTCCCAAAGCAGTTACTTTATTCCCAACTCAAGGATGGAAAGCGGAATATCGGTGGTCAATATAAGAAGTTTAAAGATGTTCTTAAGGCTAATCTAAAAAAATGCAATATATACATCAAAAACTGGGAAGCTCTGGCCCATGAACGATCTAACTGGAGGTTGGCCTTTCACAAAGGTTCTATGGACTTTGAAGAAGCTCGAGTGCAAGGTGAAAGGGAGAAACGTGCTAAGCGAAAAGCACGTCAAATGAATCCTTTACAAGACCATCTTCCATCTGGTAACCTGTGTCCTCACTGTGGGAAGCTGTGTGGATCTAGAATTGGCCTTCACAGTCACTTACGGACCCATCGCTAGAGTCTACACAATTTTCTTTAGAATTTTCCTCCTTTTAAAATCTCCTTTTTGTAAATTTTCTTTTTTTTTTTTTTTATCCTGGAAGACAATCTTACTTGGTCACGAGTGATCGCCTGACTGACTGACTGACTGAATGGAGAATAATATGAAATGTAACACATCAACAATATGTGCCTTTATTCAACAAAGAAGAAATGGCTATGTATATTGATGGCTTTGAATTATTTCAAAACTTCGAAAAGGCTGGTCAAATATTGCTATTGCCAGTTATCAACAGTGTCCAGAGGGGTTATTCCAGATGGTGTTATCAACACAACCTAGTTAAACTGAATTATAAACTGAACTAATTTAACTGAGTTGTTGAATTAGTTAAACTGAAATATTTGCTTTAGCCCAATTGGCTTCAAGAACACAGTGCTTGGTCTGGACAAGCACATAAGGTAAGCATAAGATTGCCAAGTTGGTCCAAGGCTAGAAAACCAAAGCAATTGCCTTTTCAGGTGACATAACAGCAGCATTGTTGCTTTGGGAGCTCTTATGCCCAAATCTTTAAAACAGATGGTAGAGCAATTTGGTATGGCAGAGTTGGACTGCTTCTGAAAATAACCTCATGGCTAGTTCTCCTTGGCTTCCCCATAATGTGTAATGAACCTCATACTGTGATGTGATGTATTATCACAGTTTGAATTTCCCTGCCTCCACTCCACAACATTGGCTGTTGCCAGTGATCACCTCACACAGTGAGTTTCACGTGATATTACAGGGAATGGGAGGAGGACAAGATATGGGGATGGAGTTTTCAGCAGCAGTAGCCACCTGTCTGCCGTAACATCATGTTCATCCCATCCGGTAGAGAGATAATTTCAAGAGCTTCTTTCCTAGCTCCTCCCTACACTTACAGTCTATCAGCCATTTTACAAGAATCTAATCTTAGTCAGGTGTATCATATGCAGGGCTCAAATAATGGTAGAGGTGCCCTCAATGAAATCCACATGCCCAATCCCCCAGCACCTTCCTTTTTGCCAAATCATGCTCCCTGTAGCCTTCTAAAAATAGTAACAAAGGGAGTTGACACAAAAGGGAGGGGGGAACATAGAAGAATATCACACAAAGGAGTAAGATAATCAGGAAGTATGCTATGTCTTTGGATTGGTACAACTGATTCCAGGGCCTCCCCATATGGCCAGACACAGCTTTGAAGTGGCTTTGAGGCTCTGGGTAGGAAGGTGAGGGACCTTGGGGGTACAGGTGGCATTTTCATCCCTCTTTCCTGTTGAAGGTTGTGGCCTAGGAAGAGAGAGACTAAAACTGGAAGTGAATGACAGGCTACGCAGATGGTGTTGTTAGGAAAGGTTTGGATTCTTGCACCATAGACTATACTGAACGACTTCTGTGGGAGATGGGTTACACCTCACAAGGACTGGGAAGAATATGTAGAGGAGACTGAGAGGAGATATGATCGCACTCTTCCAGTACTTGAAGGGTTGTCACAAAGAGGGAGGGCCAGGATCTCTTCTCGATCATCACCCCAGTTTGCAGGACACGGAATAATGGGCTCAAGTTACAGGAACCCAGATTCCACCTAAACATCAGGAAAAATTTCCTGACTGTTAGAGCAATAAGACAATGGAACCAACTACCTAGGGAGGTGGTGGGCTCTCCCACTCTGGAGGCATTCAAGGTGCAGCTGGACGGCCATCTGTCAGGGATGCTTTGACTTGGATTCCTGCATTGAGCAGGGAGTTGGACTCGATGGCCTTTTAGGCCCCTTCCAACTCTACTTTTCTATGATTCTAAGATTCTATATTTGGCAGGAGTTCCACAAATCTGATCAGGAGGGCTTTACACTAAATCCTGTGGTGGGGGGCAATGAAATCCTAGATGACAGCATGGCACCATGCACTGAGGACAGGAGCGTGGGTGAAAATGAGGCAATGCTGCAGGTACCCACTTAATGCCAAGAAAATGAATAGGATGAACTTGAACTCTCAATACACTAAGGCAAATATGATTTAACAGGCATTACTGAAATGTGGTGGAAAGAGATATTGGAATGTAAACATCGAAGGGTATGAATTCTTCAAGAGGAAAAGACCAAAGAGGAAGGGAGGAGCAGCAGCATTATATGTAAAGAATGGATACACAAGTTAGGAAATGGATGAATCTGAACATGGATGGTCAGTTGAGAGCATTTGGATAAAAATAAAAGGAAAGAGAAATAACAGCAATATCATTGTGGGAGTCTGCTATAGACCACCAAGCCAGACAGATGACTTTCTAGATCATATTACTGCATTTTCAAAGAGGAAAGAGATAGTAGTAATGGGAAATTTCAATTGCCCTAATATCTCTTGGAAGTCAAACTTTACTAAGAATAAAAAGTCTAACAAATTCATGACTTGCCTTGCTGACAATTTCATCTTTAAGAAGGTGGTAGGACAGACAAAGGGATCCACTCTCCTAGATCTGATCCTCACCAGCTGGGAAGAACTGGTTGATGAGATGAAAGTAGTGACCTTGGGTGGAAGTGACCACATCATGTTGGGTTTCATGATACCGGGGAAAGGGAAAGCTGAACGTAACAAGACATGCACCACAGATTTTAGGAAAGCTGACTTCAACAAGTTTAAGGAAATATTGGGTGTGATCCAGTGAGTAGAAATGCTTGAGAAGAAGGGAGTTCAAGATGGGTGGGAGTTTCTTAAAAGTGAGATACTGAAGGTATAATCACAAACCACCCCAGTGAACAAGAAAATGGGAAGCATCTAAAAAAAACCAGGGTGGCTGCATCAGGAGCTTTCTGATCAGCTCAGTTTTAACAGGGACATGTATAGGAAATGGAAGGAGGGGCAAACCATCAAAGACAAATTTTATTTACTGAATGCTAGTTTTAGTTCTTTGTGTTTTGGTCTGGCTGCTGCTTTTAGCTTGTTCTTAACATGTTTGAATGAGTATTGGGGTTTTAAAATGCTTTTTATATGTTGCAAGTGCTATGAGCGACTGCTTTTTGGAGGAGAAAAGTGGAGTATAAATTAAATAGATGAATGAATAGCCAAAGCTTATAGGGAAAATGTCAAGGGCTCTAAAGCTCAGAATGAGCTTAGAGTTGCAAGGGCATGTTTAAGATAACAAAAAGGGGTGTATTTTGCCTACATTCAGAGCAAGAAGAAGAACAAGGAAATGATAGGTCTGCTGCAAGGAGAAGATGAAGAAATGTTAGTGGGAAACAGAGAAAAACAGAACTGCTCAAGACCTACTTTGCATCAGAATTCTTCCAAAAGGAAAACTGTGCTCTAGCAGGCAAAAATAGATCAAATTATTAAGGGAAGGAGTTGCAGCCTAAGACAGGTAAGGAGTTGGTACAGGAGTACCTAGCCACACTAAATTAATTCAAATCTTCAGGGCCTGATTAATTGCATCCTAGAATACTGAAGGGAGGTACAGATGTAATCCCGGAGCCCCTCTCTAAAAATTTTGAAAATTCTTGGAGAGAAGGTGAAGCACTGCAAGACTGGAGGTGAGCAAATGTTGTCCCCATCTTCAAAAAGTGGGGGGTAGGGGATCCATGAAACTACAGGCCAGTCAGTCTGACATCAATATCATTGATGGAAATGTTCTAGAACAAATCACTAAGCAATCAGTGAGCACTCAGAAAAAAAGCACTGTGATCACAAAGAGCCAGTATGGGTTTCTCAAGAAGAAGTCATATCAGACTAACCTTATCTCTTTTTTTGATAGAGTTACTAGCCAGGTAGATCAGGGGAATGCTGTGGATGTAGTATATCTTGATTTCAGCCAGGCTTTCAATAAGGTCCCCCATGATATTCTTGTTGGCAAGCTGCTAAAATCTGGCCTAGATAATGCTGGCATTAGGTGCATTTGTAGCTGGTTGATCAATGGTTTCTCGTCAACCAAGAGAGAAGTGAGAAGCAGGGTGCCACAGGTTCTGTCCAGGGCCCAGTGTTGTTTAACAAGATTCAAGATGATCTTGACAGGATGGAGAAAAACGAAATGAATTTCAACAGAGATAAATTTAACGTTCTGCATTTAGGTAGCAAAAATCTGTTGCACAAATATAGGTTGGAGAGTGCCACAAGCTAAAAAAGCTAATGCAATTTGAGGCTGCATCAACAGGAGTATAGTGTCCAGATTGTGAGAAGCAATAATATCACTCTATTTTGCTTTGGACAGACCACTCCTTGGGTACTGCATCTAGTTCTGGGCACTTCTGTTTAAGAAAGATACTGACAAACTGGAACATGTCAAGAGGAGGGTGACAAAGATGGTGAGACCAAGGAAAGGTTGAAGGTATTCAGTATGTGTCGCCTAGAGAAGAGACTATTAAGAAGTGATATGATAGCTATCTTCAAACATCAAAGATGATGGAGCAAATTTGTTTTCGGTTACTCCAGAGGGTCCAAATAGGTTCAGATGACAAGAAAGTGTATTTTGACTAATCATTATGAGGAACTTCCTTATGGTAAGCTGTTTGACAGTGGAAGACACTGCCTCAGAAGCTTGTGGGCTCTCCTTCATTTTTTAAGCTGAGGCTGGATAGCCACCTATCAGAGATGCTGCAGTAGTGCATTTCCTGTGTCGACAAGGGGTGGACTGGATGGCCATTAAGATCTCTTCCCAGCTCTATGCTTCCATGACTCTATTCCAACTAGTGTACCTAGTGTCATAAGCCACAACACTGTCATAAGCCACAACATTATGCAGACATATTTGCTAGGGCAAATATTTTGAACAATGCTGTGTGAACTGGCTGAAATCCTTTAGTGGGCTGTGGATCAGGCTTAGCCTCAGTGATTTCAATATGCCTAAATGTATTAGCCACAAGCTAATGTCTTTACATGTGCAAAGCTCTAAGCATGCACTGTAGAACCTGGATTTGGGTGATTATGTAGAAATAAATTCCCCTGAAATCAATGGGGCTAAATTCAAAATAATGGAAGCTGTAGAATCGGGGTGGCAATGAGCTTAAATTCAAATGTGCTGTCTTAATGGAATTATGGATTGGGCTCCAAATCTGTCAGCACTTCCACAATAAACTGTTTCAAGTGAATCACAGGCATGAATTAATGCAGTCGTTGGAGCCTATTTTGCTGATCCAATTATTCAGTATCCACTTCACTGGAGCAATTTACATTTGTGATTCCCTCTTGCATTACAACTGATTACAACAACATTTTATCAGGAGGGAGGAGAATTGTTTGCTTTGTTGAAAAAAATGGTTTGCTGCCCAAGGGAGCATGGAGTAGCAAGCAGCAAAATTTAGCAATGCCCAAGTGCCCATCACATGGATATATTTAAGGTCAAGGAGTGGGGGGGGGGCATGGATATTTTCAGCATATTTTATTGTCATCAGACATCACTGAGAATCAGCAGGGAGGATAAGAATTGAATTTTGGATGAACTGGCTTGCCACTCCGACCTGAGTGTCAGAAAGGATACATTTTCCTGATCCACTGGTTCTAACCATGATTGGTGAGACTGGATGGTATATGGACAGGACTAGACAAACAAACAAACAAACAAAAGCTTAGCGTTTATAGGGCACTTCAGAATATTAAAAATGCTTCACATACATTATCTGAGCGATTCTCCTAACTCCTTAAGTTTGAAAACCACAATCCCACAGCAAGGCTGTCCTTCTCACTTCCATCCAACTGCATGGAAAGAGGATGCTACTGGTGCTGGATTGGCACCAGCACAAATATAACAGAAAAAGTGCTAACAGAAACATGCAGTCTTTAAATTGTATGGCAACATCCCAAGAAAGTAGCAAATCCCTGTAGCATCTGTGTTCTGTTGTGTGTTTATCCTATAACTGGTCTAGGATAATGGTCTTCATTGTTTAATTTATTCTCTGCACTAACGTTTTATTTAGTTTTTGGTTTCCAGGGAAAGAAGTTGTAGTTATTATAGTAGTTGTTCTGGGATCCACTCAGATTTGAAAGGTTTGTTCCAGATTCAATTTTGAGTACTGAATGCGCCTTGTTAAAAGTCAAAGATAGTGTGGAAAAGTTATCCGGATTAGTATAAGCTTAAAAAAAAAGTTCTTAGGAAGAATCAGAGGTATTAACATGAAAATGGTCTAAAGCAAAAAAAGGCATAACATTATATTGTACGTTCTATATATTGTATAGAATATAGAACTGCTGCTGAAATCTTATTTTATCATCCTACATTCAAATACCGTAGGTGCATCGAGCCAAGCCACAATGCCCAGAATTCCTGGAGGAGAAGGAACTGCTGTTCATTAGTTTAAGTCCGTGATGTGGATATGCCTTAACGTGGATTTCCCCCCAGAAAAATTGGGGGCAAGAGGTTGATATGAACTGTATGGTTAATCTTTTGGACGTTTTTTTCCTTTGGAGCGGGGGAGTTATCGGATGTCCCATATTTTATATTTTTAGAGCACGTATATTTTAATTCTAACCGTATCTTACTCTATGCTGAACCTCAAGGATAGAAGAGGCTGCATTCCAAAACCTCTATATACATTGAGTTTCTTTCATTAAGTGGGAAACTCTCTTCTAGTTTTTTCCCATGTTTCTGCAGAATATCACTATTCTTTCCCTAGAGCAATGGGCATGTTAAAAAACACTAATCTAGAAATGTCTGGAGGTTGATTAAGCATACTTTCTCACGCAGACTTATTCCAAACTGGGAATATGCTGGGGAAAGCCAAATGAGCAATAGATAAATGAATAATTCACATCCTCATTATCAGCAGCCATATTTTTGGCATTTAATACAAAAGACAGACATATCTAGAAGAGATAATCAATGTAGTCAGTCATGTCTTGGGCTGGGAGTAGGGACAGTCCAGCGTCAAATGATGGAGTGGTGGGAACCTCCAAGCCTTCCAGATCCATAGAGTCTTTTCTCCAGAAAAAACAAATCCTCTCAGAGTCCAATCAGATCACAGCAGGAGCTCCTGCTCTGCCACATGGCCTGTCTGAGCCTCTGCCGTTACCTTCACAGTGGAATAAGGGAGGCTGCAGTATTGCCCCATACAAAGGTAACATGAGAAAGGGTCCCGAGACAGCAAAGGAACAACCCTCAATGGCCAATCAATCCTGACTGCTTTCAAGGGAAAACAGCACTATGGTAAGCTCTAAGGCAGGTTTGTTGAAAGTGCCAGGGGCTGGCAGAAGTGCCAGTAATTGCTTAGACTTCGGAGACCTTTCTGAGTTTTGACAAGTCTGGCATTTCTTAAAAGCACTGAACATTTCCACATTTAGATCCACTTGTTTATCTTTTGCTGTCCTTTCCCAGCATCATAAATGTACTTGTTTATAACCTTGTTCTCTTTGCTGCTGGCTAGTTTGGCCAAAGAATTGTTTACTTGGGTGGAATGAGCATTTTGACAGCACACCAGCTACTTGGCATTTTTCTATATAATACAGAAATTGTTTGGGGGGGGGGGGATGGGAATGAAAATACATTTACAACAGTGCTGGAAGTCTATCTAAGAAACCTGGAAAGCCTCTATCACAAAGGGAAAGCAGGATACAAAATGGGCCACCTCCGTGCAATGACATGGAGTTTTGTTTTTGTGACGTTTCTCCCCCACCACCCAGATGGTCTACAAATGTGCTCCTTTTACAATGCCCGAGAAGGCTAAAGGGCTAAACATTTTCCTGCCTCTAGCAAACAGAGCTAAGCAAACAGGTAAGAATTTCATACCAATTATTAATCTACTAATGCTTATTGGGCAGACATGACTGTGTACTCCAGGGGTAGGGAAAACTGTGGTCCTCCAGGCTGGCTGGGGCTGATAGGAGATGAAGTCCAACAGCAACTGGAGGGCCACAGGTTCCCCACTCCTGGTGTACACAGTAAACCATGGAATGGCTGGGTTCACACATAATGCTAACCCGTGTTATGGGCTGTTGAATTCTGGGTTGTTGTAATGTGCAAACCCAGCTGTGCTTACAAACCATGGTTTGTTAACCACAAACAACCCAAAAAGAGAACCCGTGGTTTGTTGCTGGGTTGTGAACTCTGGGTTGTCTAAACCATGCGTGATTGTTACGTGCAAACCCAGAACCATGGGCTGTTCATGGGTTCCGCCAGGCTACAGAGGCAGTGAGTAAGAACGGTAAAAAGAATTAGCTGCTCTATTTGTCAGTACCGCAAATAGTACTGCAGTACTGCAGCGAGGGGTGGGCGATCCGTCCACCACCTGACTCGCAGCGTGCTCGGCGAGCGCTGCCACCACGCCTGCCAAGCCAGGCTAAAAGTGAGCGCCAGATGAGGTGTTCGTCAAACTTCCGGGTTCCCGGCGCTACATTGTTTATGTAGAAAATGGCAAAAGATAGTTAAAAGCGGCCGCAATTTGCGAAACTGGGTGTGATTGTGCAAATCGCGGCCGTTTTTAATGTATCTTATGCCATTTTCTACATAAACAATGTAGCGCCGGGGCGGGAACCCGGAAGTCGCTTCCCTGGCTCGGCTTGTGAGAACGTGAGTTGAGCCGGGGAAGCAGAGCTCAGGGGGTCGAGCATGGCAAGTTCACCAGACTTTCACCCCCCAATCAAGCTCCACACACATCCCTAGAGTCAGCCTTTAGACACATTGACCTGCTTTGCACATAACACTAACCCATGGTTTATTTAACCCTTGGTTAACCCATGGTTTGTCTGGCAGATGATCAAACAAACTTTGCTTTGTTCTCTCAATCCCTTGGTTATTTATTTCCCTCCTCCTTTGCCTGCTCCCTCCCTAAATCCCAAATGCTTTTGTGGTGCTGTAGACTGTCCCTGATTAGCAGGACGTGTAGCTTGACCCTAACATAGCAGGGATGTAGAAGCAGTTGTAAAGCGTGGAATGGCAGTAGGGGAGGGGAGAAGAGAAATGTTACTAGGCTGTGTAAAGGGGAGAGGGATGTAAGACCATTAAGTCCAGGATCTAAAATTACCTAGCTGTACCACACGAGGAAGTTTTCCCTCAGCTGACAGAAAGCCCAGATTTTTGCAGGCCGTAAAAGTCTTGAGAGCTCTCAAGGCATAGCAGCCTGGGTCCCCTTGTGCAATGGTTTCAGAGAGCCAATGGGCCGGTCTGCTTCAGGATCGCTACTGGGAAGTGTCTCAAGGGCCTACCAACCAACCTGCCAGCTTTCTGGAGCTGTCAGGCAAGAGAGCTGAGTGTGCCCAGCCCCTTTGCTTGCTAAAATGATCACAGAACTGTAAGAACAAGCAAAAGTCCTGTGGCACCTTAACGGCTAACAAATTTATTATGGCAAAAGCTTTTGTAGGCACTGTCAACTTCATCACCTTCTCCCCTGCATTTTTCTGAGATAAGGAAGATTGACAGGCTGTTGAAAGATCCTGACATCCTGTCTGGGTTTCCAGCAGATGCAAACACTTGTCAGCGTTATGCAGTGACTGGGCACTTGGTCCCCCCCCCCCAAGCCCAACTGCAGGAAATAAAAAGAGGAGGGATGACTATGAGCAGCAGGTAAGGGAGATCAAGAGGGAGGCGAGCCATTGCCTTCCCCTGCTGCCCAAAGTGTCTCCCCCACCTCAGCTTCAGCAATTAAATTTATTTATTTATTTATTTATTTATTATATTTATACCCCCACCTTTTTTCCTGCAAGGAACTCAAGGCGGCTTACATAAATGTCCTCCTCCTCCTCTCCATTTTATCCTCACAACAACCCTGTGAGGTAGGTTAAATACAATACATCTGAGCACAGTGAGGAAGACTGTGACCAGCTGAGCTGTGTGCTGGCTCGGTCACCTGTCATCCAGGTGCTGGGCAACTTCTAGGCCTCTGTACTCCTTCCCTTCTTATGGTTCTTTATCTTTAAACAGGCTTTGTATTGCACAACCCTTCAAATAGAGGGCTGTCCTCTGTAAAGTAGGCAAGGTTTTCTGCACTATGACACATTGGCTACATTCACTAGCTCGAATGTGATATTTCCCTCATATGGTACAAAGTGTTGCTGACTGAATGCTTGGGAGGTGTGGTATTCTTACAACAGAAGAGGCATTCTTGAGGGAGGGTGGAGGGCTGAAGATGACACATCTTCTACTCAAGGGTTGAGTATGGGTTGAGTGTGTATTGTTGTTGAACTGTGAGTTGTTGAAATGTGGGTTATCCTGTTGTCTGAACCCAGCTGAGGTAACA
Source organism: Shinisaurus crocodilurus (assembly GCA_021292165.1). Classification (NCBI taxonomy): domain Eukaryota; kingdom Metazoa; phylum Chordata; class Lepidosauria; order Squamata; family Shinisauridae; genus Shinisaurus; species Shinisaurus crocodilurus. Next base: position 159,130,232 of record CM037878.1, on the reverse strand, counting down.
AACCATGGTGAACAACCCGCAGTTCACAACCCAGCAACAAACCATGGGTTCTCTTCATTGGTTGTTCTTGGTTAACAAGCCATGGCTTGTTAGTGCAGCTGGGTTCAGACAACACAATAACTCATGTTTCAGCAACAACCCACAATTCAATGACAACCCATACTCAACCCTTGAGTGTGGTTTATCGTGTTGTCTGAGGCCAGTCATTGCCTAATGGTAGGGCCAACCTTGCACCAGAATGAATGCATATGTATTCTGATTGGGAATGATGGGAATGACATGGAGCTGTACTAAGTTAAGAAAAGATGCTTCTGCAAGCAGCATCTTTCAAGTGCATTTCTAAGCATGTTTTCGACTTTAAAACAAAACATATTGATGGGGGTTCTTTTATCTCACAAGGCACATGGTTCAGCAATTCATACAAGCTCTTTTCACTCTGAATAATTGGACACTTGTCAGTTGCATACCCTTAGGGTACGTAATTCCAAGGTGGGTAGCCTCAGTAGAAGAAAAGAAGAGCATTTACTTTCACTTCCTTAAAAAACCAAAACAAAACCTGCATAGCTTTACAAAAATGTGCAAGCATTTTTTTTTTTAAAGGATCAACGCATGATGTGAGGAAATGAAACATTTAAAAAGTTTTATTACATTTCCTGTTATGATTGCTCTGCTCAAATCAAATATTTCAATTGCTTCACATATCTTCATCATTAGGACTTTGGAGAGGCCAGGTGCATTGACAGACAATTGCTTTTCTGAACAACTTTCCCCCCCTGCCTCTTCACACAGTTCTATGGCATCATTGACTTTTAAAAAGAACCATTGGGGCTAAAGCCAGCTGGGACACCACGGCCATGCCAGCTAGCCCAGAAATCCTATCCCTTAGCCCTGAGTGTGTGGGGGGGAAAGGCTGTGGTGATCTAACTGGCAAGTAAAGATATTTTGCAGGCTGCAGCACATTCTCAGATTGGGACTTTTTTTTTTATTATTCACCTATTCCCCAAGGATCACCCATGATATAGGTAACAGATGGGCAGGAGGAGAGATGCACAAATCAAGCCCTATGTCAGTCCTGCCTTTTACCGCACAAAATTATGTGCTCAAAAACAACCCATCAGTTTCCTCTACACCACTGAACTGAAACTGAATCAATACTAAGCTGAATTCACACAAAATCAGAATTTGGTAGCAGATTTGAGGGTCTGGGCAGACTGAACCCACACTTGACTACAATTCCCATGGTGCTGCACCACGCCACTTACAGAAGCATTCAGCGGTGATCATGATTTGCCTGTCCCTCCAACCCCCTAAATCAAGAGTGCAGAACCTCAGACCTGGGGATCAAATCTGTCCCACTAGGGAACCAAATTCAGCCCTACTGGGTTCCCACATAGTCACACCCACTTCCCCTGGCCCTATCCCTTTTCCCTGACCACCCATCCTTTGGTGGTTTCCCAGCTTTCGTGCAGGGTTTCCCCCTTGCTAAAAGGTTGAAATGCCTCTCTTAAGGCTTAGTTACTGGCAGTAAGAGCTTTAAGTTAAGATGTGCTGGTATTTTTGGCCCTGCCCCTTTGGCCTTTGGCCCCGCCCACTAATGGAGTGTGACCCCCGAGAGCTTCTCCAGAATGGAATTCGGCCTTCGGGCTGAGCATCCCTGCCCTAAATGATACCGGAACCGCAGGATGGCCATCATTCCTGCCATGTAGAAGTGTCCCATTCCTCCCACATGGGCCACAACCTTCTCAGAGGCCTCTAGGCCAGGGATGGGGAACATGTGGACGTTCAGATGTTGCTGGAATGCAAATCCCATCAGTCCGAACCAGGTGAGGTATGATTGGAGTTGCAGTCCAACAACATCTGGAAGGCCACACATTTCCCATCCTTGTTCTAGGCACCAGTGTGTGCTTTGACACTATCAACACACAACAGTGTTTAGAGGCCTAGCACACTTCCAAGGGACTGATGAGCAGATCCATCTAGCTCCACCAGATTATCAAAAAAATGTTGCACTTTCCATAGACTTTTTCCAGAGTACAACCAGAAAGGTTTTCCTGTCCCTACTACTAATATTCCATTTCCTGGCTGTGTTTTACTTTATAGTGTCGTCTGTTTTGCTTTTTTGAGTAGTCTGTGAAATTCCACCACCTTTATTAGTTTTTCTGTTGTGAACCAAAAGCAATATGTTTAAGATTAGAGTGCCAGTGTATTTTCATGTTTTATGAATTTGGACAACCCATCTCATTTCATTATGTATGAATTTAGAAAATATATAGCGAAATAAAATGAACTGATATTTGTGGTTAGGGTTCTCCAGAGTGTCCACCACTTGTACTATATAGATCAGTTGCTTGATGTTTATGAAATCATAATTAGATCCAGCTCCTGTTAAACTGAGGGAAAGGGAAATCTATAGCCAATGTCAAAAAGGGCCTAAGACAATCCTAGTTGTTTGATGTGACATTTGAACAACCCAGAACTTAACCGAACAGTCACCCATGGTTTGTGGTTGGGTTAAAATTCTGGGTTGTTTGTCCCTCAACAACCCAGAGTTCCAGCTTTGCACATGGAATGGCTGTTGCTAGGTGACTGTGTGTGTGTGTGTGTGTGTGTGTGTGTGTGTGTGTGTGTGTGTGTAGACCACTGGCACTTGCCACAGAACCTCTGTCCTTAATTCATCCTGGTATCTTGAACCAGAACTATGTTACTGCTGGAGAATATATTATATGCACCTACTTATGAAAGGTATCTTAAATCTTTCAAGCTGTGCAAATCACAAGTTTCTGAATTTTAATTTTTCATCCCATGCCTCCTCTGTTTTCTAATCAACTCTACATAATCTTCAACAGCTCATAAACTAATTGCATGAAGTTTTTTTTTTTTTTTTAAACAACAACAATGGGGAAGGGGAGGCTGAATGATTAAACTATAACCCTTCCCTGTCTGTTGCATATCCAAAGCTTATTAAGTCCTCCTGTTATTGTTACATATTTCCTTCACATGGATTTGAGTTTTCAAAGCAGAGAGTTTTGCATTATTGGGGATGCAGAAGTATATGTGTTGTCAACGCACACACTCCCCACGCACACACACAAAAGGGGGCAATAATTGGGGAAAAGTAAAAAAATGGAACTGCACATGCAGAACCTCACACTGAGAGAGAGGGCCCCACTGGGAAGAAGGGGGAGATTTCCCTCTGGAAGTTGAGTCATTCTGTGGCATTTTGGGGGAAATATACAGGGCCAAAAACAACAGGAGAGAAAAGAAAAGTGTCCGAAGTGCCTGTAAATACTGTTTACAGTGTTGCTCAACACATTTTGGAATTCTCCTTTGTTGGTGGCTGATAGTTTTTCAGATCTGTTTGATAATTCCTCAGCTATCTCATGAGTGAACACAAGCATTGTAGGTGGCCTGCAGCCACTCAGAGCCAGAGCACTGCAGGGGAAAGGAGAAGGACCTTCCCCCGGAACACACACAGCTGTGGGCAGGGAGGATTTTGCAAACATGGAGGAAGTGAGTTGAGACTTACCTGCCAATGCAGGTATCCCATCAGCAAGGGGGTGGGGCTACAGGAGCTAATATTAGGCCTGGCAGCCCCACCCACACCCTCTTTGTTTCCTGAAGCTCCTTCCCTCCCTCCCTGTATACAGTGTGGGTTCCTGTGGTCGCCGTTGAGGGGCCGAGTAGGAATTTTGGCTCATCTCTATTAGGGAGATGGGCGTGTTTCGCCTACTCCATACTGCTGCAGGGTTTGGGGGTGTTTGCAATCTGTGTACACAGTGATTCAATTCGGTCACATTTGGACAGTAGGCAGGTAAGTGCAGGTTAGGGTATTGATAGGGTAAGGTGAGCATCCCTTGCACCATTCAGGTGATAGGCGGTTTCAGGATTCCTCATGTTGCTGGGTCCGTAGGCTTGGACAGCTGAGGATCAGGAATGCCTGTGATGCCTTTGTTCTCGCCAAGCTTGTTGTCTTGAGATTCCGAGAGGAGGCGACACAACAAAGGCTCCCAACACTGGAAAGTGGAAAATGGGGCGGTGGCGGCATCATCGCCACCTCCCGGTTTTGGATGCTCCGCCCAATTGCACAACTTATCGGCCTCGGAGGCCGGATTAGAATAACCTGCACACCATCCCTTTGCAGTTCATTGTATGTAAATAAATGTGGCCCAGTTAAACACCAACAAATTGTCTCGACTCTTCATTTTCCTCCTACATTCGCAAAGGTTTTAAAAGGGGACCTGGGGCAATTTTCAATGGTGGGCTTACCTGGCGTGCTGGGTGCTTAAGCTGACCCTACATGAGTGGCCTACTCCTGTCGACAGTGGAGGGTCTGAGATGGGAGCACATGGAAGATCGCAGAGGCTCTTTCTGTGATTTGAAAAATTGCAAGATGCATTTTATTTTTGGAACCAGAGTAGTAGCCACTGTAATTTTCTGCAAGTCCGCATTTTAGAAGTTAATTGAAACATAGAAAATGAAACGTAAAATCATTCAAAATGTAATGCCTGCACCAGCTCTAAGATGTTCTCATTGAGCAAACATTCTCCGGGTTCAGCTTATTATGTCACAAGTTCTGCAGGCCCGGTTTAATAAATGCTATTTTTAAGAACTGGCATTCTAGGATGTATGTATGGCTGAGGGCTACAGTAAAGAGAAATGAAATGAACTTCAAGAACGTTAATTTTTAATAACACATTTCCTTGCAAATAAGTTACAACAGAATGTTTCAACAGAGTGAAAATGTAGGATAACTAGTTGTCCCATGGGTTGTAATTTGACAGTGCACTGTGAAGAAGAGGGGAAATAAGAAACAGATGAAAAGAAAATCTAACCTATTTTTCTGATACAGTCATGCCTTGGATTGAGAGCATAATTCATTCCGGAAACGTGCTTGTAATCCAAAACACTCTTATATCAAAACGAAATCCCCCCCAAAAAAATTTGTACAGAGATTTTTAATTTAAGTTGTACTACAGTACTTGTATTGCAAGACGTCGCTTGTATATCAAGAAAAAAAAATTAAATTAATATTTAAAAATTTGCTTGTCTTGCAAAATGCTCTCAAACCAAGTTACTTGCACTCCAAGGTATTACTGTACCCTAAAATTCTTTGCATGTGAATATGAATGTAAGAGCCATCACATCTGGCCATAACACATCTCCCCTTCTTTGGTAGAGAAAAAAGGACGAGAACAAATATTTTCTATATATATTTTTAAAACTCTGGATAAATTATAGTTGTAATAGGAATTACAGCCTTTATTTATTTTTATGATGAAGGCCTGCCTCCTGGCACTAATATATTTATAGTTAAGGTCTGTCAGAACAGCTGTCATAATGTTTCACTATAACTACTTGGGACATATTGCGTTCCAGCTAAAACCTGTTAGCATGACATTATTGCTGTTTTGGTTATATTTTTAATTTGCTTCAAAAGGGGCAGGAAGATGTGGGGAGGGGAAAGAGTTTGGGGATGATCCAGGCAATATTAAACATTTTTTAAAGACACACTGAATTAAGCTGTGTCCATGCAGCTTAGTCCACTCCTTGCATCAAGGGTAGGGAACCTTTTTGGGGACATACACGCCTTTGGCAATTTGAGAAACTGCCGTGGACACGCACCACAAAATGGCTTCCATGAGAGGCACAGTTAGTCACAAAGTTAGTCTGACTAAACAACTCCCACAGCTTTCAGTACCAACAGAAAACTATTTCACTGAAGGCAAACTCTTTTTCTCTCCCCCCACTTATGCCCCCCTTCTGCCAGCCAACTCATTCACCCCTATGTCTTTTTCTCTTTCATTCTGGATCATCACCCCTAGATTCATATTCTCTCTCCCCCCCCCCTCATTTCCTAAGAAATGTCTGAGCCCCATCATGTAGCCGAGGCATTCATGGGAAATGAAGATGGCAGCGGCTAGAGACCCTCACTTTGCTTTAGAGTGATCCCAGCCTCCAGTAAGAAAATGGGTTCATGTTTTTTTCTGAGTGGGAGGGGTGAGTGCCAAGAAAGGTGTCTGCCCTACATCCACTAAGTGACTCCCTCCAGGAATGGCAGGGCACCCTACTTTGCCTCAGCCGCCCACTTACATTTTCATCCCATTCTACATCCCAAGGAAGCCTCAAAGTATCTTGCTCTGAATCACCATAAAATACACATTAAATGCATACTATGTTCCAAAATATTAAAACATAATGTAAATGCTATCACTGCTGATAACAGAATGGCAGCAACAAGATTATTCACATTGCACTCTTGTTATTTCTGCTTTATAAGATCTAATTTACATCATGGGTACCACTCTGATACCTAACCACTTGCCTGTACGATATTGCATATAGTCAGTGGCAGGGTTTGATAAACCCACTCACCTGCTTGCCAGAGGTGAGTGTCTCTCCCCCATCTAATGAGCATCTATGCAGCCTGCTGGTGGGGAACTATCTCTCCATTCCTCCCCAGCTCTCCAGAGGGAGAGGGAGGTACTTTCCTTACAGCAACTTGGATAAAACCATCTCTTCTTTCCTTCATGGAGAACAGGAAAGAAAGGAGATGTGGCTTCCATCCTGCAAACTGTACTTTTGCAGAATGTGCCGGTAGTGTCGTGTTGCTTCTGCCTCCTGCAAAATCCCAAATGGGGTGGGGTGGGCAGAGAATGACTCCTTCTTTTCTCCATGGAGAGCAGGGCGGGAGGGGTGAGGGAGAAGGAATTATTGATCTCCCTTCCTACTGGGCTTTTGGAGGAGGCAGCTGCAGCAACAGAAACCGTGTTCAGACGTTCAAGAGAACGCATGAGAACTCAAAGTGTATACTGGGACAGGGCCCTGCACGCTGCCTCCGGGTGTGTCCACCCCACCCCCCTCAGTTCAGGCCTTGCTGTGTTGAATTGCCAAGGTCGGAACAGGGAGTTCTACTCACATTCGCTTGGAATGCAAGTAGAACTCTCCATGCAACCAGGAACCCTGATAAGGCAAGAAGAGAAAATTAGTATAGTGATGATTATACAGTATTTATTTATTATATTTATACCCCGCCTTTTTTCCTGCAAGGAACCCAAGGGGGCTCCTCCTCTGCTCCATTTTATCCTCACAACAACCCTGTGAGGTAGGTTAGACAACCCTGTGAGGTTGTCTAAAACACAGATCTTTTAAAATGAGCATCCTAACAAAACATTTGTCAATAATACCCAGTTGGTGATCGTTCACATCTCCCTCAGAAGTATACGCAAGATGTCTTTCTTTCTTTCCTTTTCTTCTTCTTCTGCTAGTTTCTTTTCCACATTAATCTTGAGACCAGCTGTTAAGCCATTGTCTCTTGAATTATTTCTAAAGTGTCCTAACCTCCTTTAAAGTTAAGTGAGCTTTGGAACTTTCCCATCTGGTTTTGTGTGGTACACACACACATGCAACCACTGGAGGGTAGCTGGCAGCTGGGTTACCTGGCCGGGGGCCAGATTCAGTCACACTGGAGCTGGCTTGGACTATGGCAGCTAGAATCAGAGGAACATAAGCCACTTCCTGCTCTCATGAAGGAACAAGCAGGGCTGAGACATTGCTCATAAACAATGTCTGCTATAGAGTTGGCCAAGGAAGAAATGGGGCTCCTGCTTAGGGCTTGGCGGGTTGAGGTTCCTAACTCTGAGAGGGCACCAAGAAGCAACTGCTGATCCCTCTCACTGAGATAATGTCTGTTTGCCATCATGCAACTGGTTAGGTGGGAGGGGTCCTTATGGCTAAACAATTCAGAATAAGGACATAAATATCATTCATTTCATTTATTCATTCATTACATTTCTGTACTGCCCAATAGCCAAAGCTCTCTGGGTGGTTACAAAAATTAAAAAATCTTTAAAATACAATATTGCACATAATATAAAAACCATTTACATACAAACATATAAACAGACAGCACACACACACACACACACACACACACACACACACACACACATACACACAAACAATTTGAACAACAACAATAAGAAATCCCAGAACCTGATTAAAAACCTTGATAAATATTTGTCAAGAAATATATAGCATGCTTCCCCCTGCAGACATTTAGCCATACTGCTTGGGGGGGGCAGGGGGGGAGAGAAAATCTAGTAAATTATTGACACCGTGTTTTCCTGGGCAGTATTAACTGTCACTAAGACAAAGCTCAGGGAAAGTCATATCTACAAAGAGTGAAAGTAAAAGACTCATATGTGTTATGCCTAAGTGCCAGTTAAGAGGGATTCCCTCCATCATTACAGTTATGGCCAAGACAATATTCCTTGTATTTTCTTGAGTAGACACAGTAATTGAAAAGGTATCATATCCTGAACAGGAAAAACAACAGTCATAGACTGATTAGGTGCTCGCTCTCTCTCTCTGTATAATTTCTTTATTATAATTCCATCTGCCCAGTAACCAACATTCTCTGGGCAGATTACAACAATTAAAAAACTGAAATACAAACAGTGAAATATATAAAATACAATTCAATATTTAAAAGAATAAAATACAATACCAAACAGACAGCACAGCAATAGATAAAACAGCCATAAAGAATTAGGTCTAAAATGCCTCAGAGGAAAGAAAGATCTTTGCTTGACAACGAAAAGATAACAATGGGTTGGATCCCAATTTAGGCACGTGACTGGGCTGGTAAAAGCACACTTCCCCGCACGCTCCATTCATGTTTATCTCTCCCATGAATAATCAGATGCTCTAGTCAATCCTCCAGTGAATGTGATATGCTTCACATGCAGAGCTATAGAGATAGCATACAAACAAACAGTGTGCTGAACTGCACCCATGTAATCCAGATTGGGTTTTCTAGTGAAAATTCTATTTCTGTGATGACCTTTGACTAAAATGTATTTCTAACATTCTGGAACATAGTCATTTCTTAGTAAGCGCCCTATTAGGATTGCAGCCTAAGGAAGAGATCTGTTGAAAAGCACACAAAAAAGCTCGCAATCTGATACGGACGGGAGTCGGAACACATTTTGAGGTAGAATTCAGAGAACTTTGCCGACCTTGAGTTTTGCTGATTCACACATTCCTGTTTTGTATGCACATATCCATGGATTAAAGCATATTTCTGCACACTTCTGAAATGTAAGCATTTTTCCATACACATTTTTAAAATGAGTGCATGTTTTCAAATGTTTTTTGGAGGGGGGGGGGTTTGAAATGCATTGCAGATTTGGAAACGTACGGATTTCTGACTGCAAATTGCATTTGAGTCGACATTTGCTTCTGGGAGGTGCAAATTGGGTAATCTCACATAAAGATGTGAATCCAATTGATTTCTCACCTACCCCTAGCTACAATTTAACAAGGGGGGAAAAGCATATAGAAATCTCTGTCACTTTACGCCCAAAATATTCACAAATGTTATAAAAACAGTTACAAGTAGCTAGTAGGTGCTAGCTACTAAGTGCCCATCAGCCAGGGTCAGCTGTTCCCTGAATCAGCATAAACTGCTCAAAATGTTCAGGACTCACCACAAAACAGAAAAATAGGAGGTGAGAAGTCTTGCTTTCAAACCACCTCCTCTGCTGTTAAAATGAACATTTGTGTTCATCCTCTGTCCGGGCAGTGTTTAAACGATTACATTCTGGGCCCCAGAAATCAAAGAGAATAAAGAGAAAGTGGAATTCTACAATATATATCAATTATGCAAATAGAGAAAATGACAAAGTACTCAACCAGTGAAAACCTTGTTCAGGCAATACTCTTTCTAGCATGCCTTTGCAACCACTGGGGCTAGAAACTAGCTTTCGAAAAATGAAAAACAAGATTCTCAAGAAGCTGAGTCCTAGATTGGCATCCACGTTCAATACTTTTTCTGTGCACCCATGGGATTGCAGCCCTGCCCTTAATCTAATGAAATAAAATGGTGTCCTGGTTTAGCACCTCTTCAGTAATCTGCAAATTGATGAGTGAATATCACAGCTTGAAAATTTCACTGCAGCCCCTTCAGTTTTTAAGACCTTGGGATTTCATGTTGAGACTTTTTCATTTGATTCCTCTTTTACTGCAGCATCTTTCATTCTTTATTGCTGTAAAAGTTAACAGGCACTGAGATTGATGGCATTGGGGCTGTCAGGACAAGCTGACAAGCTCAGTACTTGTTCTTCTTTCAACTGATTACATGGTTCTTAATCTATGGTGTTTTATGGCCACATTTTTCAATCTGCTGCAACACATTCTAAAGAAGAACAATAAACATCCCCCAGACAATGTCTATCTAGAAATTGCATCCTAGTTTCCCCTGGAATGAAGACCATCAAACATTTGCATGGGTGAAGAAAAGTTGTGTCAAGTATTGTATATTTATACACTTACGGATTCTTTGTGCAGTAGGTTAGGCTGAGTGCTAATTGCTTAATCACCACCATTCTACGAGCTTCAGGGTGGGGTTAGAACTGGGAGCTCCAACACCCAAACCTAACATGCTATCCACTACCCAACAGAGACCCTTATGAATCCAGAAGGACAAATGAGTCCAACACGACATCTGATAACATACCACTATTTTTCTGCTCTCCAAAGCCATTTGTGGAACTAAACTATGTTGTTGTGACCAAACTTGGTTCCAAATTCAGGTTCAGACCCCTGCATATGAAACACAGTTCATTTGCACAAAGGGCAGGCAGAGGGATCCCCCACCACCCCAGGGGAAGTTCTGACATCAGATCTTCCCTCCCAGCTCCCAGAGAAACATTTGCAGCCCTGACCTCCCTACCATCGGAGTTCCAACATTGGAAGAAGGGGAAAGTGGGAGGATTGGTGGTGTGGCATGGGCAGATCAAGGAGGCTATTAATCCACAAGATCCAAAACTCTCTTAGTCCCTGAACAACCTTCCCCCAACACAAGTAAAAGTTCACTCCAACCCAGGAGCTGGCATAAATTATGTCCCTCCTATTGCTTGCAGTGAGAGGGAAATAGTTTCTTTAAAAAAACACTGACAAGGAAATGAGGGGGGAAAGCAATGACAAACACCTCTCTTCCAACCTGCTGGGCTTGCACTGGCACGGCTTTGCATGTCTCTGATGAGGCTCTGATGTCTGGACTGTTCCCAAATAAAGATGAAACATGCAAGGAAGGAAAAGTAAGAGAGATGGGGATAAATCAGTTAAGGGAAAAATACGGAACCTTCAGGAGGTTTTTTTCTTTAGAGAGATTTAGGATGAAAAAGCCATCGGAACATTTGGAGGGGAATCCCTTGGTATCAATAATAAGGTTCAGAAAATGAGAGGTGGAAGAAATTAATTTTGGGTTTAAAACGGGTGGAGGAACTTTTTCCTGTCGAGGTCCACAGGAAACCTCAGTCGAAACCTGTCAGGGTCTCTCTTCCAGCAGTGAGCAGGGCCAGAGCCCAAAGTGGGCGACGTTATGGATGTGACTCTTACCTTTGTTCAGTACACAGTGTGTGTGTGTGAAAAAAAGACTCTTGCATCCAGGCATTCTCTGTCCCCAACTTGGGCAAAGTTTTCTCCATTGGGTTTGTAGTTAGGGACAGAGCAGGATAAATACGAATATCACTAACCGGACCAGAGCCAATGAGGGTTTCTGTGGACTGGGAAGAATCTGGAGGTCTGGACTGAGAGGCTTGGAGGCTCCACACCCTTGGTTTAGAAAGAAAATGAGTTCATAAGGACTGAAGGACAAAAGAAGAAAGACAGGAATGGTAAAAATAAAAAATAAAAGATAATTTTAATGTTAAGTAGCAGCTTATATGGTAGGGCACTGGTTTTCAACTTGTATTCCGCAGAAGTTCACCAATGTTCACAGCTACCAAACTTGCCTGCCATTATGGGCCTTCCTCTGCAATGTGCAGCCACACAGTAATGCCGACTGCCCAGGGTCGGCGCTACCATTAGGCCAGCTAGGCAGCTGCCTAGGGCGCAGGGCTAAAGGGGGCGCCAGAAACGCCTTGGGAAAAAACATACAGCGCGGGTCGGGGAGTTGCAGTCCCACATGCCTCTGTAGGGAGCCGGGTCTGCTTATCACCCGGGCGGGCGGGCAGACCCATTCTCACCCAGCGCCAGGGCTCTGCGAAGGGGCGCCCCCTTGCCCGGGTCCCTTGCCGCCTGCAGCTGCGCAGAGCCCGCTCTCCCTGCCGCGGGACTACACTTCCCAGGGTGCTCTGCAGCCTGCTCCGGCAGTTGCTGCCTCCCGCATCGCCTGCTTTGGTCTGGGCGGGGGGCGCGTCGGGTCTAATCCTCCGTGCAAGCCCGCGGCGGCTCCTCCATTCCTTGCCGGGGTGCCTGCCTTTGTTCCGCGGGCTGGCTGCTGCCCCCGCACGGCCCTGCGGAGAGATGGCTTCAGGGCTCACGCGTAGGTACGGGATGCTGGGGGCGGGTGGGGTGTGAGAGACCCCGCCGGAGCTGAGGCCTCGCCTCGAGCAGGAGGAGACCGGCGGGTGGGGCGGTGTCCATCCCTTGCAAACCGGAGCTGCGCCCGAGGCCCCCGGACCTCTCTTTCATTTGGCAAGGGAAGAGCCCGGAGCAGAGTGTTGCTGCGAGGGTGCCTCTGAGCATGTGCAGAGGGCAGCGCCCCAACCTGTTTCTGGCCGGGCTTCGATTGCTCGGCTCTCAAAGCTTGATAAGGCAAAATCGCCCCCCTCCCCGATTTGAGCAACAAAGACAGCATTTAAAATGGCCCGCCCCCTTTTTACTCCGGAGTAATTAACTCGGAAGAGTTAGCATGCACCCAGCCCTGTTCCCGTGTTTACAGCCAGTGGCCTAGGCTGGATAAGCCCCCCCCATTGCTTCCCCGTGAGTAAGGCAGGTTGGGGGCGGGCGCCCAGGGGTAACTAATCTGCATTTAGTGATCTGGCGGAAGAACTTCGAGGCAGGGCAGGGAGGGAAGCTTGTGGTTGGAGTTCCTGAGGCAGCTTGCAGTTTAAATCCAGGGTAGCCAAACTGGCCAGGATTCCCACTGGGGAGGTGCGTAAGGGACAAGTGGTGCACAAGACAATGGAGGCTGGCCAGAGATCCCAGAGGGATGAATGGGGGGGGGCGGAGGGATGGAGAGAGGGTCATCTGGAATGGTTTAGTTACCGTATATAGCAAATTGGTACTACATCAACATGTATTTTATGTATGTTTGTCAATGTTTATGATAATAAATTTTTTAGGTTTTGCCAACTGACTTTTATTTCATAATGGGCATAGGGCTGGAGGGAGGGAGGGCTCAAGTGGGAGGGGGGGGCGCTAAATCTTGCCTAGGGCACCAAACTGCCATGCACCGGCCCTGCGACTGCTGAGTGAGTTCTACAGTATACTCTTAGTTCACATGGGGTGACAGAGCTAAACCCTACAGGCCTAGCTGGTACCTATGCAAATGGGAAGTGTATCCTCTGCAACACGCACAAATTCTGTGACCCAAACACAGGAGTTCCTCAGCAAATTAATCAATGTGGAGAAGTTTCCTTGTGGGTAAGAAGTCTGAAAATCATTGTGTTGTGGGAAAAATTACTTGCAAAAATGTGTACATTTGAAAAAAATGTACACATTTGAAAAATGAGTATAAAAATATAAATATAAATATAAATGGACTTAAAAAATGTGCGGAAATGGGACACAAGTTTAGCAGTAGAAAAATGAGAATCTGAGCAAATTCAAGCTGATTGATTCACCCATCTGTATGGGAAGCAGAGCTGGATGGATGTCAGAGAGAAGCTATGTAAGAGACAGGAAGGTTGCTAAGAAATATATGAGAATGAGTGAGTCAGGAAATGATAAGTAAGGAGAGTAAAGATGTAAGAACATTGTGAGATAGAAATAGACAGGTTTTTCCCCATCAGCTGCAGAGTTCAAGTTCTGTTCTGAAGACCAGTGCTTTCATTTTATTGCAGCCGTTCTCACAAAGGTGGCTTGCAACCCAAGTTTCCTTTAGGTTCCACAGGCAATGCGGAGGACTGACACGTTTGTCTTTCTGCTTCTACCTGGTATCGTGCAATTGACTTCTCCTGGTGCGTGTTTCTAATTTGAAAAAGGGGGGCTCTGGTGATGATATTGGTACCTGGCTTTGCTTTGAGTTTTGTTTACTGCTGGGATTGGTCTTACAGACAATGAAGAGCAGCAGCCACTTGCCTGGCGATTCCTTTGACAGGTTAAAGCCATCATTTAAAGGAACTTAAATTCCACCATTCCTTTTGCTCCTTGAGTGCCAGGGTATAATTTCAAACCCATCATGAGATTTCACTTGATTCCTCATGAGATCTCACAACAGGCTGCACAAAAGGTCAGAAGCAATTATTTCTTCTCGAAATAGGAAATAAAATTAATTCATGTTACCAGCGTGCAGCTGGAGCTTGGGATCTGACTTTGCTGTCATAAGTTTCTGTCTATATTTAATGCTATTAAAAGGAGAAATGAAATATTACTCTCCCTCAGACAGGCGTGCGTGCGTGCACGCACGCACACACACACACACACACTCACTTTCCATTAAAATGTAATTGTATCATCTGCATTTGCTTTCTGAGCCAGAAAAAGAAATATTTACATTCAGGAGTCAAAGTAAAATTTGTTATTAATACATGACTGAACTACGGTAAGTAAGTAATAGATATGAATCACAGGCCAAATGACTAGGTGACTCACACCTTTGTCATGCTTAGAAACACACTAGGGCAACTTTTAACCATCATAAACCATCTACTGCTGCAGCCCTTTCTTTATATTCTGGCAGGTTAACAGGAAAAAAACACCATACAAACAGCCCCACTGAATTAGCTCAAAAGCTTATCTAGTCTAACATCCTATTTCACACACAATGGCCAACCAGATGGTCCTGGGAAACCCACAAATAGAACATGATTTTGACAGGTCTTCTCTAAGTACTTTTTAGTGCTTATAGCACTTTATTCTGCAGGTGGTTTTAATTTGGTTTCATGATGTCGTAATGCTTTTATTCTTTTCTGTTTGTCTTATCTTGTTTTCATTCTGCACTGTATTTTTTTTTTAAAATGTTTGCACTGTATGTTTTTGGTTATTGGGCAGCTTAAAAGTACGGTAAGTACGGTAAGTAGTATGACTAAGTCTGAATCCAGCGCATGCAGGAAGAAAAATGCAAGATTGTATATCATTAATGAATTCAACATCTCACCTGGGAAGCTGCACATTCCACATTATTGTCTCAGACCTCTAAATTATTTCTCTAAGTCCCAAGTCACATGCTATATGAAGATGCTGCTGTGGGCATCGCTGATGTCCATCTCTCCCATCCTTTTCCCCATCTCCTGTTCATGTGTAATAGATGAATAAATCAATAAACAGAAAGAATATAAACTACTTTGTGAGTTATTATGAGCAGCGATACATACATTTAATTGATTGATTGACATATGACATGATGTTGGTCACTGTGTTGGTATTCTCCTGTCTCCTCAGATTTACTGCCTGCCACTTGTGGGGGGGGGGGGAATGCTAACATGATGATAGCTGCCCTCCCACCCCAACAATTCTGGGGAGATGCAAATCAGCAATATAGTTAGGGTAAACAAGCAGGGGTGCCTTTCAGCCCAAGGGCTGGATTCAATGTTGGAGAAACCCACAGGGGTGCATTCCAGTGGTGGGCAGGGCTGAAGACAAAATGGGGCAGGGCCAAAGGCAAAGGGGGCAGGTCCAACATGCAAAAATGCCAGTATATTTTAGCTTAAGGTGCAATCCTATGCATGTTTAGACAGCAGAAAGGCCTACAACTCCCAGCTGTAGAACTTTGTTCCATCTAAACATGCATAGGACTGCGCCTTAAAGCTCTTACTGCCAATAACTAAGCCTTAGGAGAAGCATTTCAACCTTTTAGAATTGAGAAGGGGGCGGGGATGCACAAAAGCTGGGAACCCACATTGGCAGTCAGGGGGGAGAGGTAGTGGAGCCAGGGGAAGGGAGCGTGGCCGCCTGGGCAACCCCAGAGCGCTGGCGCTGGATCGGGTGCCCAGGTGGGCCAGATTTAGTCTGTGTGCATGAGGTTCTGCAGCCCTGCACTTCATCACTTTAGTTCTGCACTTTACCACTCTATATGTCAGGTACACACATGCTTCTTGGTGCTTTGAGTAGCCTAGGGCCAAACTAGATGTGATGTTATTCACATATTTAACCATTGTTTGGCCAATGCTAAAAAAAAAAAAAAAGCTGGTGGGTGGGTGTGGGTGAAACTAACTAAATCAGGCAGGAGGCATGGGGAGGCTTTAAGCCTTTGCCCCCATTGAGGTCCTGATCGTAATGGGGTGGGGCACCCCTGCTATTCTCAATGGGAAGAAAGCATCCATTGCCCTCCCCTTGTGAATAACATCACATCTAGTTTGGCCCTTACTGTGTTCCTGTAGCAGAGTCTGGATAGCTTGAATTTGGACCACTACAGTAGCCCAAGATCTGAATAGGTAGCGACTGCCTTCCCTGCTTCTCACATGTCTGGTGATGAGGGAACTTTGATAGCCATGCCTGGAGTCTGTTCCGCCTTCGCTGAGGAGGATTCGTGATAGTTGGAGAGGCTGAAGGATTTCTTTTTCTTGATAGCTGGAAACTCACCATGACAAACTGAGAAGCCTTGATTTTAAAGCTTTGCCTTAATATGATGGAAGAATCATACTGAGAGGGCTGAAAGCAGCTTCGAGGGAGTTCTAGTCTCCAATTACAAATGCAAAACCACTCAAAAAAAATATCACACAAATAAAAAGGACTAAGCATCAGAAAGTATACAGTTATTGTGGGAGGTGGGAAAGGTTCCCAGCAGAATAATTTCCAGGAACATGAGCCTATAATTCTATACATCACAGATGGAAGAATTTCCAAAGCCTGGGAAATGGAAGGGCTGTACTCCTTGCTTTGATTATTATGCTGGATGAAGATCAAGAGAGACTTTCTGCCCACAAATATACAATGTGCTGTGAAACTTCTAGAACACGGATTTGTTCAAAATAGTTGGTTAAATGGCTTTCTAACAAAGCTATTCCAGATGTCTCTGCAGCTAATAATATAAAATATACACTTTCAATTATAAACATTGCCCATGAGCTACTTGCCAGCTATATCATTACAGTACTCCTGAAAGTCTCAAATGAAGTCCAATTCAGACATTTCCAGAACAGCATGTGAGTTGGTTATCTCATGGTCTGAACTGGCACTACTTCATGAGTGTCTGTCAAGAAGACCCATGGGCATTGGCCCAGTCATGATTTGCTTCCTTTCCATGTCAGCACCAGCTGCCAGAAAAGGAACAACGCTGCTTTGGGAAGGAACTATAAGTAAACCAACAAAAAAATATGGCCCAATATAATCACGGGCTTGTCACCCATTTGCTCACAAGGAAGAATAAATTGCCTATGTGCTGTAGCTGGAATGAAAAGGAGACTATCAGACAGGCCCATGGCTCATGCTGGCTCAGCTTGTCTGAGCGTGGAAAGCTAAGCAGGGTCAGGCCTGGTTATTACTTGGATGGGAGACCCCTCCTCTAGTATCCTGCATTGAGCAGCGGGTTGGACTCGATGGCCTTGTAGGCCCCTTCCAACTCTATGATCCTATGATAAAGCAGTTTTCCTCAACCTGGTGCCCTCCAGATGTTTTGGACTGCAGCTCCCACCATTCCTGACCATTGGCCATGCTGGCTGGGGCTGATGGGGGTTGAAGTCCTAAAGATTTGGATGGCACCAATTTTGGGAAGGCTGATCAAAGGTGATGTAATCTATCAATTTCATTACATTTATCGGGATATTTTTGAATGCACATTTAATCAGCTTGCATCACTTGTTTATGCTTGGGGGGAGGGGTGTTTACAAGATATTGACCACCAAAAAGCATCCTAATAATCCCTGACTTTTGGTGATGTGGCATCTTGATAAGAATGAAAAATGTTCATTCATTGTGATTTTTGAACATCTTTGTCTGGGCCACATGTTTGGGAGCCATTACATGGCTCAGGACTGCAATACCTGATGGAGTGCCTCTCCCAGCAAGAGCGTCCCCATATGCTACGATCATCATCTAAGGCCCTCCTCCAGGTGCCACCTCTGAGGGAGGCTCGGAAAGCAGCAATGAAGGAGAGCCCCTTCTCAGTGGTGGCCTCCCAATTATAGAATGATCTCCCCGATGAGGCCTGCCTGGCACCAGCATTGTTATCTTTTCAGTGGCAGGTTAAGACTTTCCTCTTCTCTCAGGCATTTGGCAGCATACGATGAGGTTTTAATCAGGTCTTGAATGTTTCTTGCCGTTGATTGTTTAAAATTGTTTTTAGATATATGTGTGTCTCCCTCTGTGTTGTATGCTTATATGTTCGTATGTATATGGTTTTTGTAATGTATTTTAAAGGTTTTAATCTTTGTAAGCCGCCCAGAGAGCTTCGGCTATTGGGTGGTATAGAAATCTAATAAATGAAATTAAATGAAATTGTGTTTATGCCTGTCATACCCCACCCCTCAATAGGGCCTCAAGCTTGCCCTCTTTATTGGGATCTCTGGGTGCACTTATGTAAGGCTGGGGCTTTCTTTTCCACTAACCCTTTACCCTTACACCACTTACACTGGCTTTTGGGATGTCAAATCCCTACCTTATACCTCTTTGACCAGTACAATAAGCACAGCTTCCCACACAGGCTGTTTCAAATAACAAAGAAAAGTTTATTTTAAAATACAACAACTTCTGGAAATAAGTTTTATGTGTAAGTTTCAGTTAATCCTAAGTAATGTGCTATCTTATCCTAGTGCCAATCCTCCCTCAAGAGCTGTTCCCAATATCAATCCCTGCACTCACTAGCTAAACTCTTAACAATCCTAATATAATCGCTCAACTCTCTCCAGTCAGCTTCACAGACTCCCAAACCGCACTTCACATTCCACACACTCCTCTCTCTTCTGCACTCTCTCCTCACACTCCCCCACAAAACCCTCCAAACCTTCTGCCTGAACAGCACCGCCCACTGTTTATGTAACACAGGCTCTACCCCCCTTCACACTCTCTTAGCCAATCGTGTCACATATGTAAATACACCATTCTTCCTACCCATCATTTCTTACTCACCCAGATACAGCAGGAACACATACTGATACTTAATACACAAACACATTATGCTTACCACCTATACACTTTAAATTTTAACCCAAATAACATGACATTGCAATGTAATGCCACTTCACAGAGGCAAAAGGGTAGGGAGGGAGAGGATTTGCACAGGAGTCTCAGATGGTGGGAGGGATGCTGCTTAACCCTTCTCTCACTGCCCCCTCCTGGCTGGGGTTCCAGGCCCATGTTTCCATCACAAAGATGGGTCTTGGACCCTATCTGGGAGAAAAGGAGTGGGGTGGACAGAATCTGCAGAAGCAATTGAGAGGGTCAAGTACACCCCATTGCCTCTATTGATTCCCCTTACACACAAAGTTTTGCCTTGTAGAAGCAATGGCTACACTTCCCAGACTAGTAATGGTCTCCAAATGTGTTCTGCGTATGTGTTCATTATTTTTAAAGGACTCAGTATATTACATGGGACCTGCAACAAAATATTGCAGTATAGAGTGCTCCTTTTCAGTGTTTTAGTCAGTCGGTCATGCCCTCCTACACAATACTCCATTCCATGAGCTTTTCGACATGAGGCTGTTAATCGCTATATCTACTTTTGGTTTTGTTGCAGAATTGAGATCAGAGCTCTACACAAAGAGCTTTTCCTTTCCTGCTTTTCTGCAACATAACCTCTAGGTGGTGCTATAGCAGAATAGCACAAATACACAAGTAGGAAACTACCTTTTCTTTTGCTTTCAGAAATAATACTCCAATTTCCCAGCTCTAAAAAAATCCTGTGAAAGTGCTCTTAAAAAAACAGAAGCAAAACTTGAGGATCATATTGTCATCAAAGAACTCATAATCAACCATGATTAAGGAATCACAAGTGCACAGTAAATGCCTCAAGCAGAAAAGCTTCATGACTCCTCCCATCTGGTTTTCTGGTTTCCCCTTTGTCAGCCAGCGTTCCATGATCACTGAGCATGCTCCAGTACATTAACCAACCAACCCCTCCCTGGTTAGCATTTACCCCCTAAAGTTGTTCTTGTACTTCTGTAAACCTTGAATTTCCCCTGTGCCTGCTCATACTCCCTCTTATGGGTGAGAGTACCATTTCAACTACATAAGCAATGTCACTCACAGCCTGAATATCAGAGATAGAGGAAATGATTTTGGTTCATCCACCTCTTGCCCCTCTGTATGGAATGCGCGGTGTTTGCCAATACACAATGCGTGTACCTGCACATGCCACATGCGGTGTGTCATCATCATCAGGCGATCACTTGTGACCGAGTAAGATTGTCTTCCAGGATAAAAATTTACAAAAAGGAAATTTTAAAAGGAGGAAATTCTAAAGAAAAATTGTGTAGACTCTAGCGATGGGTCCGTAAGTGACTGTGGAGGCCAATTCTAGATCCACACAGCTTCCCACAGTGAGGACATACCTAGTAACACAGTGAGCAAGAAGAAGCAGCTTAGGCTGCAATCCTATACACACTTGCCTGGGAGAAAGTCCCATGGAACTCAGCGAGACTTACTACTGAGCAAACATGCATAGGATTGCACTGATAGGCATGTTAAAAGGCATGTGCAAAGCTGCTAGGAGTTCTCGTTACACAAGAATGGAAGGTCACAGGACACCACTGTTCCATGGGGAGCAAATTACAGTCTTGTACTGCCTGGCTACATATAGCTCTGCCTGAAGCAACTGCAAACTTCATTCATGGCTAAAATTGTATAATCTTTATGCACACAATGAGTTTTATGCAGAGACATGTAAATCACTTGGAGGAAGGAGAGCTTACCATGCATCTGCACAGGGTAGCGGAGCAGATCGTGGGGAGATGCTCAGAATAGGTGGAAGCTGCATCATATCCAAAAAAATTCTTATTAGCATCTACAATTCTGTACATCTCAGAGACAATCCGATCTGCTTCCCTTTGCAGTCTCAAGGTATATCTCCTCCAAGGGACATATATGTTCCAGGATGTGTGAATGTGCCACATCTCAAACTGCATGCAAATGAGCAATGCAGCACTTCAGAATTCAGTTTGCAGCACATGTGTCCTACAGAATGATGTCTTGTAGCTGACAAGTGGGACCTGCAACAGAATGTTGCATTGTGGAGTGCTTCTGCTCACTGTTCCAGTCAACCATGCCCTCTCCCGGGATACTCCATGCCATGCCCCCCCCCCACACACAGTCAGTCAGCCTCCCATGGCCACTGAGCATGCAATTTTTTGGTTCCCCTCACCTTTAGGCTTTTGTTTTTTCTTCTAAAGACTTTTTGTACTTTGGTGCAAACCTTGGGGTTTTCTGGAGCCTCTTTTGTGCATTGGCTACATAAGCACCAGCACTTGCCTCTGAACACTGGAAATAGAGGAAGTGATATTTTCACACAACCATTCCAATCAAGCAAGGGGGCTTCTACACACGTATCCCTAGATGGATGAAAAGCCATGTGTAAAAACTGTGTACGTAAACCAAAAACAGCACCAACCAGATTTGATCAGTTCTAATGGGTCTTACGCATTGGAATCCAAATACGTTTAATGAAAATAAAGCAGATTCCATGAATCCATGGGGGAGGGAAGCCATGACAGTAAAATGGATTTCATTTTCCAGTTTAAGTATGCAAATTTGCATTGCATCTGCAGCAGGGTAGAAGAATCTCCCCCCTCCCACCCCCAAACACACACACAGGCACACAGACGCAGGCACACACACTCAGCTGATTTGTACCATGGCACAGCCAATTTTGAGCATACCACAGATAACTTTGAAGCATTTCTGATGCAAATATTAATAGAAAGTGGCAGGAAACACCACTGTTATCTCAAGAAGTCATAGGTCTTCAGTTGTGCTGTGCTGTGATTTCCATCAAAATCCTGGGACAAGAGGAAGGGGAAGCTGCGAAAAAGGGGGGAGTTAATAACTCCCATTTCTGGATTAGCTGGAGACTCGAGGAAGTGTTGAAAAGGTGGGAGACGCTGAGAAGTGTCAGTTCAACACTTACAAGTGAGAGGATCACATTGCCAAGGGAGAGAAGTTGTCCCCCCCTTTTGGTGTACTTACTCCATTTGCCTTTCCCCCCAATTTTCGGTGGCTCTGAATTGCGCTACTGAGTTCTTCCTTTCTCTTACTATTATTTCTCCCCTGATCCTTCTCAACTGTGCATGAATTACCCTATATGCAGCCTTGTCTTGTCAATTTATCTGTATGTTAGGTACAGTACTCCACTTTGGTGCTCCCTTTGACAGCTAAAATGGACAAGGAAATTGACCAGGCAAGACTAAACATATCGAACAGGCGAAAGTGTGCTCTTGCACACTTGCAAAAGAACGGGGGTGGGGTGGGGGAATAATAATTTAAAAATCACCAACACATTTGCATACTCCCAAAGCACCTAAAAAATAAAAGGAAAAAAAGGTGGTGAATGAGTGACGGTCCTTCCAAAGTGCCGTTTGGGCACTGATGGAGGGGCAATCACTGGGAAGGGAGGCAGCACTGGTGAGTTCACCTAGAGTGGCATGGGTTTTGCTGCTATTGCCAAGTGGCTTTGTAGCCAATCCCAGCAACCCACAATAAAATTGCTCTCCTGGGTTCAGACACTAAGACAACCCACCATGGGTATGAACAATCCTACAACGAGCCATGGTTCTCAGTTTAGCTTGCTCACAAAGATTAAGTCACCCTGTGGAGAACGCATGGAGTCCAGATGACATGACAACCCACCATGGCTGCCCGGATGCCCATGGTGGGTTGTCGTCGTGTTCTGCAAACCCAGTCATTAATACATGCAGAAGGATGAGGTGGTTGAGTTCTTGGGTGTTCCTTTCAAACTGAAGGAGGAGGATACTATTTGTTAAAAAAATATTCTCCCACTTAAATCAGTTCCCTCAATCAGGAAAGCAGGAAAGTACCACACTAAGCAGAAAAGATTATACCCAGCATTTTCGTGCTTTGCTAGTTTATCATTAACAGGGAAAAGGAAGAGGAGTGTGTTTGCTTTTATTTTTCAAAGGGGAATATGAACAGTGTGATCTTCCACCGGCAATCTAAAGTGATAAAAGTCATTCTATCATTGGAGAAATAGCAGCTTATTTCCTTCATAAAAACAAAAACAGGTTCCCAGAGTCCTGAACCTCACTTTTTCTGCCGGAAGATGCATGGATGAAGATGCTTCATTAAGCAATTCTTTTTTATGATGTCTGACATCATCCAGCCCTTCCCAGTCTTGGTTGCGTGTATTTGAACAATTTTGTAAATGTGTATTCCATGAGATCTGTTTCTCCTGCACCAACTGTGACTTGTAGTATTAACCTTATCCATTCCAGGGCATGACAAGCACATTGCTTGGCCTGCTGAACATCAGTGTTCACTCTGTCTCCGATATTATATCAGCCTTGAGTTGACAATCTCCTCTGCATTCCCACACAGACATCATTTTTGTTTCCCAAGAAGCTGCTTTTAAAAATAGTTTATAGCCTGAAATCTGGGGAGGCTGAACTCTTTTATATGGCATTCTTATCTGTCCACAAGGACAAGAAGATATGAGTCTGAAGTCATCTTCTTGTTTCCCAGACACTGCGCAGAGCTGCTGCACCCTTGCAGCCAGGTGTCCCAATCCTAAGGTTCTGTTCTAGTCGCAGCGGGATCCAGATTTAGGGCTTCTCTAGATGAGGCATTTATTGTATGCTCGTGATCCTTCACTCACAGAAGTTTGTGGGTCCTTTATATAACATTGTCATCCTCCAGGACCTCTCTCGTGTTTTCCAGCCATTTTCCCCAATTTTTTTTTAGAGCAAGGAAAGTGCTGTACTATCCTGGATGCTGCCATGATTTCCTATCTGAAGCCTTCTGTATATTTGCAGTTCCGCTCTATACCACAGCACCACCTTGTGGTTGTGTAATAGAACATATACAGTAATACCTTGGATTGCAAGCATAATTCATTCCGGAACCGTGCATGTAATCCAAAACACTCTTATATCAAAGCGCGTCTCTGGCGGGCGTGAGTGGGGCCGATTTTGGCCCGCTACGCCTGCTCGAGGCGAGCGGTTACATCCCTACACTACTTGTATTGCAAGACGTCGCTTGTTTATCAAGTCAAAATTTATTTTAAAAATTTGCTTGTCTTGCAAAACACTCTCAGACCAAGTTACTTGCAATCCAAGGTATTACTGTAGGAACAAATAGAAAGGCAGAGAAGGAAAAACCCTGGGGGGAAACCTTGTGTAAATGACACTCTCTTCCTCCTGGAAAGAAAATGGAAGAAGAAGCCTCGGTAACAGGGCCGGTGCTACCATTAGGCCAACTAGGCAGCTGCCTAGGGCACAGGGCTAAAGGGGGCGCCAGAAACGCCTTGAAAAAAAATACAGCACTCTCAAGTGGGAAGGGGGGGGCGCTAAATATCTGATCTTGCCTAGGGCACCAAACTGCCTTGCACTGGTCCTGCTCGGTAAAGCACCAGGTTAAATGCCTCATGTAGTGATTACTTAGTGATACTTAGTGATACTTGGAGTAGACCCATTGAAATCAGTGTTACTTAAGTTAGTCCTAAGTAAGTCTGGATCCAACTATACTTGATTAAAGTCAAGTGTGGTCTAATGTTCTAGCTGGAGAAGAACTTGGGCTGGGGGCATGGCATCCAATTCATAATACAGTGTGAGCATGATAAGCAGAGTAAATTCAAATACTGAACCAGATAATCACGAACATTTGCAACATCACAAAATGGCATATATGTATTATACAGCAGTTCACATATTAAAGCTGCAGTCCTTTTTTATGCACATACCTGAGATGAACTCAGTCTTAACGAACTCAGTGGGATTTACACCTGAGTAGACATGTGTAAGATTGTGTTGTGAAAGTGCAAAACAGTGATACACTTCTTGGCTGGGTGGGCAGGGCTCCCAGCATGCCCCCATCTGGTGCACTCAGAGACCAAATCCTCACAAACTGCAGTGGAGGCGGCAAACCTGCTTCTGGATGGAATCAGATCTCTTCACACAGAAATGAGATGCCGGGGAGAAGAGCTCTAGCTAGCCTTTTCCCTGACAGGTTTGTTTTCTTTGTATAAGATGGGGGTGAGGGATGCAATCTATCATATGAAACCTCAATCATAGCCTTAAGTACAAAAACAGATTTACCACCTCGTCTGCTATTTGTGATAAGACCTGAGCCACAGATAAGAGGTCTTCGTACACCTATATTTAGAGTAAGTTCTTTACTGGGTCTTTTTCCGTCACACCACAATGGAAAAGGATAAGATAAAGCCCAAAGTCCAAAGTGGTGAAGCACTCAAATGCCTCAGGACATTTATGCTCTTCCTTTCAGGTGAGGTTTCCAGAACTGGGAACTGTGAGATTCTGCTTGCTAAAGATATTGGCAAGCTGACCCTAGGGATGGATGGATCGGTCCGTCTCAGCTTGGCAGAGATTGACCATGTTTTGAGGTCAAGCTCATTCCATCCCATTTCTGCACAAGCTTGTAATTTTTTTTAAAAAAAAACAACAAACCCATAGAAATTTGTGCTTTTTGTGTGTGCATTTGTCATAGTGTATGCATCAATGTACACTAGTTTTACATGAACACATTACAGTGCAGAAGTGCTGTTTTGTGCACTCTTCTCCCTAATATGCACATTTTTGTGTGCATGCCCCACCTACCTAAGATGACTTGCATCAGGAAGCTCACGAACATTCAGATTTGGAACACAACTCTGCTTCCGCTTGCTGCAAGGCTCAGGATATGCAGATTGGGTATCTCCATTTTTAAAAACCCAACACCTTGAGGGACTGGATTTCTCACCCATTGTTAGCTGAGACTTGGCCTTGTGACACCTCTACTGAAAGCTTCCCTGCTCTTTCCTACCTGGGTCTTCTTTTTAATTAAGCAAAGACTTTTTTCCCTGCCCAATCTTCCTCTGCCTCTCTGAAGCCGGCTTGGAAGCAGCTCTACCAGCCACAGGAGGAGGTTGCCTACTTTTCTGTCTCTGTCCTCTTTCCTGTGACTACACCTCTCCCTACAACCCTTCCTTCTCCTGGTTTGGCCAGTTCCTATTTTATTTCCATCTAAAGCAGGGATGCAGAACCTCAGGGCAAATCTAGCATGCCTGGTATCCCAATCTGGCCATCTGGGATCCCAGATGGCCAATTCCTCTTCCCCTGGCCCCACCCGCTTTCCCCCAACCACCAATCATTTGGTGGTCTCCCAGCTTTTGCTCAGTTTTATTCCCACTCTAAAAGGTTGAATTGCCTCTCTTAAGGCTTAGTTACTGGCAGGATGAGCTTCAAGCCACAATATGCTGGCATTTTTGGTATTATGGCCCTGCCCATTTGCCTTTGGCCCCACCCACCACTGGAATGCAGTCTCTGATATTAAATTTGGCCCTCGGACTGAAAGAGGTTCAACACCCGTAATCTAAAGTCAGGTATTCCCCATCTATAGTAATAATAATAACTAAAAAGAAGTAGAAGAAAATTTCATAGATTTCAAAGAGTTGGAAGGAACCTACAAGGCCATTGAGTCCAACCCCCTGCTCAATGCAG
The DNA here is from genome assembly GCA_021292165.1 of Shinisaurus crocodilurus. Taxonomy (NCBI): domain Eukaryota; kingdom Metazoa; phylum Chordata; class Lepidosauria; order Squamata; family Shinisauridae; genus Shinisaurus; species Shinisaurus crocodilurus. The sequence goes on along the minus strand of CM037878.1, from coordinate 159,103,686 downwards.
GAAACTAGAGGAGGGGTCTCCCATCCAAGTAATAACCAGGCCTGACCCTGCTCAGCTTTCCACAGTCAGACAAGCTGAGCCAGCGTGAGCCACAGGCCTGTTCAAGGAAGAGGAAGAACCATAGAATCATAGAAAAGTAGAGTTGGAAGGGGCCTATAAGGCCATCAAGTCCAACCCCCGGCCTGCGCAATTCAGGATTCCAAGAAGAGGAGGAGGAGGAGGAGGAGGAGGAGGAGGAGGAGGAGGAGGAGCAGAGCAGCAGACAAGACAAATCATAGTCTAAAAGGGCAAATGAAGATGGATGAAAATGAAACAGAGTCACAAATGAAATGCAATATAGCAAAGTTGTTACAATGAATGCAGGTACAAAGTTGTTACAATGAATGCACTGAATAGGTAGTTTGAGAACACAAGAGAGAAATGATTGTTTGGTGGGGGGAAAAGAGGGCAGACATTGATCCTCTGAAAATAGCTAAAGCAGCATGACGGCCAAAACAAAGGAATCAAATAGATAGGATCTTGCAAGAGAACTACAAGAAAAGAAGCTTAGTTTGAGAGGACGGATGTGAAAGAAGAATTGTCAAAGGAAATGAAGTCAGTAAGAAGCTTTAGCTGGTTCTGACATGGCAGGTGGGGGAGATTAAGGGTGCTAAACTAGAGCCCCACAATTATAAGGAGTTAGTTGAAGTAAAAGAAGATTGCTGTAACTGAGATACAAAGGACAGAGAAAATAGAAACAGTGCAGCAGAAGTCCAGTTTTGTTCTAACTTCCATACAGGTAGCCATGTTAGTTACAGGAAAATTGAGTGTCTTGTGGCACTTTAAAAACTAACGCATTTATTAGAGTCCACTTCATCAGATTCATAAAGTGTTATAGATGAAGTTTTCTTCTGTTACTCTTTGCAGAAGCAAACATTTTTCTTAAGCAAACTTGGGTTTCCCCAGAAACTGACCAGGGGTTCCTCAGTGAGAAGATCAGTCATGGCAGACAAGCTTTCTTAGAAGCTTGCCCATCCCTACCTATCTTCTTCTGCAGGAATCTGCCACAGAAGAATACCAGGTGTGTTCTAGGTTGTACTCAGTTCATCTGGGAAAATAATGAGGCTTAAAAAGCCTGTCCAGAGCCCCTCATGAGCCAAGTGTGTGTTTTCTGTAATGCTCAGATGTTCTGTGGCAGACATGCTGGAGTTCCTTAGAAGATGAGTTGACGTGGTATGGGATTCCTAAAGCTAGGAAGTTCAAAGGGTCCACTCATGATCCTCACTGCAGCCAAGTATACCAGGTGTCTGTAATTAACACTGCGTCCAGGTGTGCATGTGTAGGTTTGTGAGCAGAGCTGGTGTTGGGACATAGGGATGTGTGCAATTCCACAGAGAAGTGCACAGGTACAGATATCTCCTATCTCTGCCTGCAGGGGTTGTATTCTGGTTAAGGACAAAAAAAGAGCCCTACTAGATCAGACCAAAGGCTTATCCAGTCCAGCATCTTCTTTCTCACAATGGCCAACCAGATGTCACTTGGAAAGCCCACAAGCAGGACATGAAGGCAATGGCCCCCTCCCATGTATCTTCCCCGGCAACTGACATTCAGACGCATATTGCCTCCAAACCTGGGCGAAGCATTTAGCCAACTTGACTAACAGCTATAGAGAGCCCCATCCAATAATAATAATAATAATAATAATAATAATAATAATAATAATAATAATATATTTCTCACCTGCCTCTCCACTCAGATCAAGGCGGGGAACAACCTTAAGCATAAAATACATAAGTAGTTAAAAACATAGTAAATATTATTAAAATATTCTTAAAAACCTTTAAAAGTATCCTAAAAACTCTTAAAATTCCACTGGGTAGGCCTGTCGGAAGAGGTCAGTCTTTATGGACTTTTTAAAGGCCAAAAGACTGTCTAGTTGACGAGTCTCCTCTGACAGGCCATTCCACAGTCTGGGAGCAGCAGAAGAGAAGGTCCTCTGGGTAGTACCCGCCAGCCTAGTCTTGGCTGACTGGAGTAAATTTGTCCAACCCCCTGTAAAGACATCTAAGCTAGTGGCCAGCCCCATGAATTCCACAAGTTAACTGTGAACTGTGTGAAGAAGTACTCCTTTTTGACTGTCCTGAATCTCCCACCACTCAGCTTCATCGGATGACCTTGGATGTTAGTCTGATGAGAGGGGGAGAACCATCTCTCTACCCATTTTCTCCACACCATACATACATTTTGATCAAGTCTGCCCCATTTGTTTCTAAATTTGTTTCTAAATTTAAAAAGCCCTAACCTTTCTTCATAAGGGAGTTGCTCCAGCCTCCTGAGCATTTTGGTTGCCCCTTTCTGCACCTTCTCTAGTTCTGCAATATCCTTTTCGGGATGTGGCAGCCAGAGAACTAGACACAATATTGGCAGTTTTATTGTCCATCCCTTTCCTCATGAAATGTAGGTCACCACCTTTTGATCTTAAAAAAAATACTGTCACCTGGATGGAGCTGGGGGGGGGGGAGTTAGATGGAATCTGGGGTGTCATGGGTGAGGTCTGACAGAGTGTCATAGCTTCAAGCGATGAGGATGGTAGTAGTAGATCTGTCAGGTTGGCTTTTCAGACACTAATATGCATTCCCTTCAGAATGTGGTTTTACTTATTGGAGCAATAAACTGATAGATGGTGGCAACTTGGAAGCCCTGTTCAAAAGGGTTACGGCTGGTCAGTCTAGACTATAGTTGTGAATGGGAATTATGAGAAGAAACCAAGGAGGTAAGGCAGTGTGTCGATTCTCATCTGCAAATGTCTCTTCAAAATCCTTTTAGTGACCTAACGTATTAAGATACTCATTAATCTGCCTCTGAGAGCTAATTGCAGATTGTTCATCATCTTGTGCTATCTTGCTTTAATGGATTACAGAAGTGATCCACTGCCTACCCCCGCCAACCACCCACAGGCAAGCCTCTGAGCCACATCTTACCTTTTGCATAAGCAAAACGTATGCCAAGGTATCTTCATCTCTGGATTCCATTTTGATTACGTATATTAAATAGCTTGACTTAGCTACGAAATGTCTCTGAGGTCAAGAAAATCTGCATTCCATATCAGCTTGCTCTATCCTTTCCCTTCCTCCTCCCTGTGTTTCTAACAAAAATAATAATCATCGGTGTTCACATGTTAATGTGTCTTGCCTGTCACCTGTTTCTTCAGTAAGTCATCCTCAAACCTTGAAAAACTGCAGCCCTAAACAGAATTTCCGTGTCTCTAAACACTCAGGCTCAAAACACACAGGTATCTAAACACATTATTGGCAATGTTCACATCCATTAATATAAGGGAGCCCAGAGCTAGGCCATGGTTTGTTCTAGGCCAGCCCTCCCCAGATTGCCTGGCTGGCTGGGGGATGCTGGGAGCTGTAGTCCAACACATCTAGAGGGCACCATGTGGGGAAGGCTGTTCTAGACAAATCAAACCTGCTCCCTTTCGTCATCATTTGCTAAGCAGCATGACAATGGCACACTACATTATTAAATGTCGACTTGGATACTTTTTTCCTATTGCCATTTTAATGCCTGTCCCTTCTTCCCTCCCCCTCTTTGTGGCAGAGCATGTGCATTGCATGCTGAAGGTCCCAGGTTCGATCCCTGGCATCTCCAGGTAGGGCAGGAAAAAAACTCCTGCCTGTAACCCTGGAGAGCAGCTGCCAGTCACTGTTGACAATACTGGGCTAGATGGACCAATGGTCTGACTCAGAATAAGACAGCTTGCTATGTTCCTATGCCTATGCCATGGACAGCTGTTGGCAACCAAAAGTCCCCTTGATCATGTCCCCTTGACCGTAGGGGATACCACCCAGCAGATGAACTCCAAAGCTGCCTTTGTACATCCTCTCTAAAAGTGCAAGCAGCAATTCTCTGTCTGAGGCTGAAACTCTTGGAATTTTGGTATCCCAGAAGGTTGCTTAGTTTCCCTCATAGCTGGCCTAGCCTCTTGGGGGAGCTTAGTTTGGCCCAGGAAAAGTTAGGCCCAGGCAGTTGCAATGAGTGTGCTTGCCCTGGACCTCATGATGTCCCAGACTCCGGCTGCCTCCTACTGGATAAACTGAAGGTCAGACTAGATGTGATGTGACATTAATTACATGAAATATTAACATGCAATTTGTTTCTGTAAATAGCATCTGCAGGAAGCTTAGCAGCCTCAGAACTGTTGTGGGGGTGGGGGTGTTCGGAGGGGAGTTTAACTTTCTCTTGCTGCCACGGTCCCAACAAAAATCACTGTCCAAAGCTATCTGCATTTCCAGGGAAGCCCCCACTGGTGGCAATGGAAACTTCCCTTGTAATACAAAAAGAAGCTTCAGAGATGCCATTATTGTTGGGTCAATGGTATGGAGAAAAAGGGTTGTATCTGATGTTAGTCCTACTTAGGGCAGGAGACCCACTGAAATGAATAGGACTTATGTTAGACTAACATTGAGTATACCCACTGGGTAAACTTTCCTCCCCTTGACTGTTATTTACATTATAAAAATGTGCACATTAATTGCATTCACACAATTAACCTCATGCATAGTTTGGCTCTGAGCTACACTGTAATAGCTGATGATGACCAAATGTCAGTCTGTATTAATTTACTTCTCTTGGGTGCCACCAACTGACTGCACAGCCTCCAGGAACTTTTCCTAGAGCCGCCACCAGGACATTACCACTCAGCAACCCACTAGGCAGCTGGGGATCTCAGAAGGTTTGTAGCTTTAACACCAGGCCATATAGCCTCAGCCTGAAGCCCCTCCAACCCACGGCTGATGACCAAGTGCAGATCCTCAGGCAGCACTGCTTGCTGCTCCTTTTTTTACCCCTCCATCCCAATGGAGAACTACTTAGACATCAGATCTGGTGAAATCTTGTTTATTATGTTATGATGTCACATTAGTTCTTGAACCAGGACCTGAAAATCCTGGTCTGTGTACTTACAATCAAGAAAATGCTATTTCCCCCCCTTTTGTTCCTGTTTATTTTTATTTTGATGACGATGACGATGACGATGATGACGATGATATTTGTATTTTGGTATTGTTGTTATATAAAAAGTTGGGGAAATAAAAATATTTATTAAAAAAAAGAAAATGTAGAAATTCAGAAATCTCTGGCGGGGCTTAATTTCTCATGTGGCCATCAGCGATGGCTGTGTCTTCATATCCTATTGTGCATGCCAGACAGAGCCTATAAAGGCAATGGAGGAGGAGGAGCAATCTTTTATCACTTTGGTTGCTTGCCAGCTGAGCAAGCATCCTAGCAGATAATAACTGAGGTTGTCCGGATTTCCTGCAATGTGAATTTTGTGGTCTTGTAATTTCCTTCCTGGCTTATCAAGAAAGTGGGCAGGGTGTAAAAAAGGATATCTGTTTCAATTTAATTTGATTAAAAAGGCAGCAAGAGGCCACTTAAAAGTATTCACCTCTATGGGTCAGAGTACAAACTGATGAAAGGCTCTCATAGTGCCTTTCCAGATGAAAGGCTCATAGTGCTAACAATCAGAGGGCATTGTGCAGCTATTCTGTCTTTCCTTTCTTAATGGATTTTTTTTTTCTGGGAAGAAAAACGATGGAAGAAGCGATGGGAAAACACAGGAGGGCTACAAATAAAAATTGACTTTGCCTGGACCCCCCTGTAAAATTCCATGAATGGGGCACTGCAATTGCCTCATCTGGAAGCACCCTGAGTAAACCAATTTTATACAACAACAAACAGAAAATGGTTTGCAGGATTGGCAGGTTTCTCCAGGAGGCTTGTGTCAAACCCCAGCCTTTAGTTTTTGTCTATCCAAAAGGGTTGGCAGGGGGGCTTGGCCCTCACATTAGTCAATGGATCTCACTGGATTTCACCTCATGGAGCTGGTTTGATGATGGTGATTCCTGAATCCACTGGAGAGGCTACAAAAAGGTGTCTCTTCACACAGAGACAGACAGACACATACACGTATAGGAAGTTAGATTTACATGTTTTCTTTTGATTTTAATTGCCAATGTAATGATTTATATTTCTCTCTCTACTTTGTAAATAAATGTATTCCCTCCACTCCAGCTGCTATTTTTAAGGTTTAAAAAAAAACCCTGAACTGTCATGGGATAAGACAGGTCCTCTTACGGATCAATAACTGGTAAAAGAACAGGAAGCAGGAAATAGGAATAAAAATAGGGATGTAACAAGGATCTACTGGGGTCTGGTGCTTTTCAACTTGTTCATACATTATTTGTAGTTAGGGGAGAACTGGAGAGGGCTTTGGTTGGATGCAGTAGGGTTCCTCAAATGTTCGTAAGGCACATTAAAAGCATATGCACATTTAACTTATCATCTATTTTAGCCCTCAGTGTATGGCTTGTGTGCAAAAGGCAAATTCCCTGCTAGGGATTATTAGGAAAGGCGCTGACAACTGCTGGTATCATAATCCATGCCTTTACACAGACCTATGATGTGATCATATTTTGAAAACTGTGTACACAGTTCTGGGTTGACTCAACTCAGAAAAAATATCATTGAGCTGGTAAAGGTGAAGAAAGACCATCCAAAAATGATCAGGGAGTTGGAGTACCTTCTCTGTGAGGAAAGGCTACTGTGCTTGAGGCTTTTTAGTTTAGAAAAAAGACTGTCAGGGGAAGATCTGATAGAAGTTTACAAGCTGGGTTCATCTAATGAAATTGGAGTTGGTTTTATTTATTTATTTCCTCAGTTTAGGGATTTCTAACCCCCTCTTCGAATCCCCAGAATGGTTTATTCACACAGTCCATTATTAATATATGGATTTCGCTGCCACTGGGTGTAGTGTTGGCCCAGGACCAGTGCAAGGCAGTTTGGTGCCCTAGGCAAGATATTTAGCGCCCCCCCCTTCCCACTTGAGAGCGCTGTATTTTTTTCCAAGGCATTTCTGGCGCCCTCTTTAGCCCTGCACCCTAGGCAGCTGCCTAGTTGGCCTAATGGTAGCACCGGCCCTGTGTTGGCCACCAACTTAGATGGCTTTAAAGAATTAGAAAATTCATGGATTCTGCTAATAGTCCACTGATAACCTAAGTAGAGCTGGGCTGAACTTTCTGACTGCGTTGTTTTCAGCCATTCTTCCCATTGCATTCTGGTCCAGGGAGGAAGGAAATACAGCTTGGTGGCTGCAGGGAGAGCCTTGCAGTTGGTGCAAGTGAACACGCGAGGAAAAAACTCTTGGCCACCTCATCACCAAAAATGTTGATATGGAAACTCCTCCTTCCCGAAAACTTAGGTAAATGCATTACACACACACCCAACAGCTGAAATTCTCCACCCACTTCTGTGGAGAGTGATTTATTTATTTATTAGATTTATACCCCGCCTTTTTTCCTGCAAGGAACCCAAGGCAGCTTTCATAATCCTCCTCCTCCTCCTCTCCACTTTATCCTCACAACAACCCTGTGAGGTAGGTTAGGCTGAGAGTCAGTGACTGGCCAGAAGTCACCCAGTGAGTTTCATGGCGGAGTGGGGACTAGAACCCGGATCTCCTGAGTCCCAGTCCAACACTCTCACCACTACGCCACACTGTGGATTTCAGTCCACTGTTATGTAAAACCTCCAGGTTCAGAGGCAATATACCACTGAATATGAGTTGCCTTCAAACCTTGCTTGTGGGCTTCCCTGGATGTGTCTGGTTGGCCACTGTGGGAAGCAGGATGTTGGCCAGTTGGATCCTTGGTTTTATCTAGAGCCGTGCCACAATTTCTCAGAAAAGAATTGGGGAGGGGGGGATATGTTTCAAGCTCCTCCTGAACTGTTGGAAAAATTCATGCACCCCCCCCCCGCCCCCTACAAAGAATATACACGTTATGTGAAACGGTCTCCTCAATTTTCACCTGCAAATACGGTGGAGAATTTTGGGTGCATCATTGGATCCAGTTTTAATATTGTTGTTGAAGGAAGCAATTAACTTTGCCCCTACCCTTTCCAGTCCATCTCTCTTAGCCTGTTGCTTCCTTCATCTACCAGTATGAATTAACAATATTGTAAAGAGATTTGGGGGGGGGGTAGTCTGAATGATTCCTCAGGGACCCTACCCTCCAACCCTGTGAATCTGTGCTTGTGAAAAGACACTACTAGAATGAGTCAACCAGTTGGGCAAGTTTCATCTGGTAGATTCCCTACTTTTATGGAGACTAGATGAGTGGTGGCTATCATCAGAGATGGCTAGAGATGGAACATTCTAGAAAGAGGCTTACCTTGCTGCCCCCCCTTCCTAAGGAATGTGTTAATTTAAAGGTCTGAGAGAACAACAGAAGCAAGCTAAATCTGCAGTAACAGTCAGTCTGTACTGGAAGTGGATCTGAAAAGGAGGCAGAGAGCTGACAGGAAATCCTGTGGCATTATGGGTTCCCCATGACATCTGATGGGGAGCAAGAATCTGTTGGAGTGTTAATACTGTGGACCCTCATCCTAAGCCCAGCCTGTATATATGTGTAAATAAACCTTGTATCACAGAAATGTCATACATTTCCAGCAGGGGTGTTGCTAGGCAGTTAAAAGATTCAGGGCCTAGGCCCATAAGGCACATATCTGCATAAGATCGGCATATTATTTATTATTATTTATTTATTTACAGAATTTTTACCCCACTCTTCAGCCAAAAAAGGCTCCCAGAATGGCTTACAAAGATTAATATTACACAGTCCCTGCCCTCAGGCTTACAATCTAAAAGACATGACACAAAAGGAGAAGGGATTGGGAGGGAGGAGGAAGAAACCAAAACTCAGGCACCAGTTCTTAGTTACAAGGTTCTTATATGCTAATTTATATCGCTATAAGCAAACTTAGAAATAATTACTAGGGTTTATTTAAATTACACAGGAGACAAATAATCTCAAATATTATAAATTCTTCAATTAATTTGTACCCTAACTCGGATTATCAAAAACCAATGGAAAACGTCTCCCCCCACCCTCTCTCTCTCTCTCACACACACACACAGCTTAATTGCTATGCAGGGGAAGATTTTGGGTGGCTGTGGTGTTGCACCATGTGAGAAGAAGAGTTAACTCTTGAAAAGCTCCAGTCTGCCTTGAAAATTGCCCCCTGCGTGGCAATTAAGCTGAGGAAAAAGCCTTCCATTGGCACCTATGGACACTCGGAGATCTAGGGAATAGATTCTGGGGCCTGGAAAATAGATTAGGGGGCGCAGGCCCAGCAATACCCCTGATCTTCAGTGGCCTCTGTGTAAGGAAACTGAACCCTGAGTAAGTGCTGGAACCCCTGAAACCTCTCATCACTCAGAAGTGGGGTGCACGCACGTAACAATGTAGTTTCATAACCTTCATCATTCATAGAGCCAAAATGTCTCAGAAGTGAATTTTCTGATTAGCTGGCACCTTCTGCACAAGAGGGAAGTATAAGAGAGCTTTGGGCAACCCCTGAGGTTTGCAGAAGTACAAATAAAGGAAGAAGGTGTGGCTTGCTGACTGGAAATCTGAACAGGAGCACTCCACGCTACAACATTTTGTTGCTGGTCTCACTTGTTTTATTTATTTATAAAATGTCTGAGTCACCTTTCCTAAAAATATCCTAAGGTGACATACAACTTTTTTCCCCCATTACTGTGAATGATTGGGCAAATATTCCCTGAGGTACATGGATCCGAATGGTTCTCAAAAGCATGCATGGTTCATGGTTTAACACAGAGGGAATACAGCTGAAATCACTAGGGCTTTTCAAATCTGAAAACAACCTGAATTATTCATTTTTTTCCAAACAAATAATTGAATTTCCAGCGAAAGACATGGAAAATAGTGATGGATGTCAATAGGCAATCAGTTTTTATTGGCATTAAATAATGCATACTTCAATCTACTAAGTCATCACAGGTGGAATGAAATGTGTGTTTCAGATTTGCCAGTCCTATCTGTGGGAGTCCCTTGACAAAACTGAATTTGAATGAGCACCAAACACAACTGAAAGGTTCCTGAGAACAAGGGTTGCCACACCTGCAAATCGCTTATTGATGCAATCCACCGAGTTCGGCCCTTGTATAGCCTGCATTGATCCTGTATATAGTCTGCACTTCAGCTCATTGTTTGCACTTCAGCTGATCAGCAATGACACATCAAACCACAATAAACAACCAACAATTGCAATGACCAGTTTATAAATTTTAAAATGATTTTTTTATAAACAGATTTTAAAATGTGAAACATTTTGGCATAAAACCGCCAGTGACTGAAGCTGGTGTTTTATGCCAAAACATTTCACATTTTAAAATCTGCTTTATATATATATATATATATATATATATATTCTTTTAAAATTAAAAACTGGATGCGTGATTGCTGGTCGTTTATTATGGTCTAAAAAAAGAAAGAAAGAAATCACAGAGATAAAATGCCCCACACATATGCAACGTGGGCCTCATTGAGTGGCATTTACTAGATAAAAGATACTTGTATCCCACTAGGACAAAAACTGGCACCTCCATTCAATAAGGGCCAAACTAAACATGATACCATTCACACAGTTCACAATTGTGTGAATGTTTGTTTTTTTAACAGAAGGCATGAGGGCCAAATCCAGATAGGAACCCTGGTGCAGGAGGGAGTGGGATTTAACTCTTTGCTCCCCACTGTGTGACCATGGACGAGTCACTCTCAGTGTAATCTACTTTACAGGGTTACTGTGAGGATAACACGGAGGGGGATCATAGGATCATAGAGTTGGAAGGGCCCTACAAGGCCATTGAGTCCAACCCCCTCGATACAAGAAACTAGAGGAGGGGTCTCCCATCCAAGTAATAACCAGGCCTGACCCGGAGCCATGTATGCTGCCTTGAGCTCCTTGGAGGAAAGACAGGATGTAAACGTAGCAAGCAAGTAAGTAAAATCACCTCTGAGGCCATTCCAATGCACTTGATTAGGCTGGGGACCTCAGGTACCTCATTAAATGAAAGAAAGCATGATTTGGCAACTAAAGTACAGAGAGTGGAAGTTAAAAGAGAGAGAGAGGGAGAGGGAGAAAGTCCATAACAAACAGATCTCATCTCTAATCTTCTCTCACTCAAATGAGTTGCCCTCTGAACTACATAAGTGCCTCGGGCAGTAAAATCTATCTGAAAATGTTACAGAAAGCTGATTGGTGCTATTTTATGCTGATCCACACTCAATTATACCATGCAAGAAACAGTCCACCAAGGCACTTGTCCAGAGGGGCATACTTTTTTTTTTTTTTTTTTAAGAGAGAGAAAATCATGAATAAAACATTGCATGGCAGTATATAGGAGCTTGCTGCCAATAATTTGCCGGTTATTGCACATCCATTATAGGAGATATCCACCCTGCCTCATCTGTGCAGCTCCTGCTCCTATATATCCCTCTGAGCCAGTCCCACTTCCTTCCATTTCTAGGCTCTTTCTTCTGAGCCAAGCTGTGCTAGAGGCTTCACCATTATCACAGAATGTCTTACAGCCCAATCCAATGCATGTTTTTGTTTTTCCAGAAATAAGTCCGGTTGAACTCAGCAGGACTTAATCTCAGGTAATGGTGCATAGGATTGCAATAGTAGTATACTGTACAGTAATGCCTTGGATTGCAAGTAACTTGGTTTGAGAGTGTTTTGCAAGACAAGCAATTTTTAAAATATTAATTTAATTTTTTTTTACTTGACATACAAGCGACGTCTTGCAATACAAGTACTGTAGTACGGCTTAAATTAAAAATCTCTGTACAATTTTTTTGTCGCGGATTTCGTTTTGATATAAGAGTGTTTTGGATTACAAGCACGTTTCCGGAACGAATTATGCTCTCAATCCAAGGCATGACTGTATTATCATTTTAATGTTTGAACAATTCTCTTAGACATTGTAACTGGATGTCTGTAGCGTAGTGCAGTAAGGAACTTTGTGGTGATGGTTGTGAAGACTCTGGCTGTGATTGGCTGAGGTGCCCTGATGCCAGAGAGTCAGGGCAAGCAGAACAGTATCTTAAATATGCCTGCAGATTTTGCTGTCTTGTCACCCCTCATTCTTATTCTTCTATGTTGGGGCTCTCCAACCTTGGGTCCCCAGATGTTGCTGGACTACAACTCCCACAATCCCTTGCCATTAGCCATGCTGACTGGGTATGCTGGGAGCTGTAGGCCAGCAACATCTGGGGACCCAAGGTTGGAGAGCCCTGTTCTATATCTTTCCCCCTCCTAAACTGCTTGCTGTCACCAATCTTTGCAATGATATCTGGGGTGATTTAACAACAATACCATTAACCTGGAACATTCAAAATTACATTGCAGTCCTGTCTAATCACAAGATTAGGACATTTGCAGTCCTCTGGGTCCAGTCATTTAAAAACTGTTTCTCCATAACCACAAGGTCTAGAAATGTGCCATGGTATTTTTCTATAGCAGGGGTCCTCAACATCTCAGGTTGGTGGACATATCTGGAATTTTGAGAGAGTGTCATGGGCATGCTCACAAAATGGTTGCCGTGTGTGTGTGTGTGTGTGAGGTTGTACATTCACAAAATGACTCCCATGGTGGGCGTGGCCAGTCACAAAACACCAATTTCCCAGGAGGCAAGAAAGAAAAGTAACTTGCCCAAGAGTGTAAGTACAAGGTAAAGGTGGTGTCTGAGCTCTAAAACATAAAACCACTCCATAGTTTGAATTCACACTTTTCTGCTCCAACACCCATTTTCTGCTCCAACACCCATTTTTCAGAAGGCAAACTGAGGAGGCTCCTCCCTGCTATCATCATTTTCCTTTTCTAAGAGTGCCTCTGGGGCCCACGGCCCAGAGACATTCTTAGAAATAAAGAATCTCAGCCTTCATTTCTTTTTTAAAAAGCAGCATCTCAGCCTCCATTTCTTTTTTAAAAAGGTAACTTAAGAAATCTTTAAAAAATAAAAATAAAAATAAAAATTGGGAGGGGCAGGGGGCCTGGCCAAGAGAGGTGTCTGCAGACATATTGGTGCCCATGGGCACCATGTTGGATACCCCCAGTTCTACAGAGTACTACCAATATTTCCAGGTTAGAAAACAGAGGGAAGAAGCAGTGTGCTATAAAGGGGCCATGAGGCCAGCAGGACTGGAAAACAGGAGGGGAAATGTTGCAGTGGAGGCCTTCATTTCATAGATTGATTGAAAATTACCACCCAAATAATTAGCTACAGTAGTATTATGAGGGTGATTCTGAATGTAATGGCCATCAGGAGTAAAAACAAACAGCCATTATTTACTTCATGAAACAGGCTAGTAAGCCTGCCTGAATGCAATACAAATTGAAAATAAATGCAATCGCAGACCATGAAGTCAGTTTTGGTCAATCTGCATAAGTTTGCAAACTCCAAACTCTGTATGGAAGCCTGCAGGTTTGTGAAAGCTATCTTGGTTTCTGCGACAAGGCAACCACTTAAACCTTAATGATACAATAACCATCTCAACGGATAAAGCAAGCCTTGATTAACCAAAGCTGACAGGAATATTTTTCCAGTTATTAAAATAAGTGCGCCTTTAATTATTTTTACATTAGCGAGCTTCCCGCCCCCACCCCAAAATGACAGTGCAACTTCCTGCTTTAAAGGCATTCGGAGTCAAGATTCCTGCTTCGGTTGCTGCTAAGGAAATTGGACTTAAATTTAAGTGTCCTGCCTTAGGTCATATATACTGACAAGCATTTAGCTGTCACATAGTATTCATCATGTTAGTTCTTATCAGTAATCACTAGAGCTGCTGTCCATGTTTTGTTTTCGTTTTTTGCTTTGCGCTGATTATGCGGACAAGATACTCTGTCAGGCTATTGATATATTGGATGTGCCAGAGATGCTTTTTCTTACATGTTATTTATGTCACAAGTTTTGCAAATACAGTGCTATATATTGCATTGTTTATGTCACAGCCTGAAGCTGAAACTAAGCGCAGTGAGGTTCTTAGGGCTGTGGGTGCTTAGGTCTCAGACACCTTGTCAGGCACAGAAAGGAACAGGCAAGTGCAACATTGGCCCTTGCAACTGACAGATGCAACTGACAGATAGTATGAAAACACGAGATTGGTAGATGTGGCATAAATAGCACAATCTATTCAAGGCTACCTTAACATCCGCCTTCCTCCACATGAGCCTGCCCAGGCTTCATTTATATATTTTTAAAATAAATATTATTTAGTTATTATAAACTACATGCAAAACTATAAAACAAACATACAACTAAAATAAATCATAAGGTGCACCCCCCACCCGCCTAGGGACCAACTAATATACATCCATCCCCTTAATCAGTTAAATTCCACATTCCAAAAATATAACATATCCTGACAAGGCATACTCCCCTTCCCCTTTATTAATACATAGTCTAATAATTGATTCCATATAGCCATAAAATTATTCTTCTTTAACTGTCCCTTTTTGCATTTGATACTACAAGTTAGTTTATCATTTAGGGCTATATCCCAAACTTCCTTATACCAATCAGTGATTAGAAAAACATGTTGTACTTTGCATTTTCCCGCTATCATTAACCTAGCTGCAGTTAACAAGTTTACAATTAGTTCCTTCGTATTTTGGGCACAAGTGATTTTATCGGTTATTGATAACAAAGCAAGTTTAGACCTCTAAATTAATACTAATAATTTCCGATATTTCTGTAAAAACCTCTCGCCAAAATTCCAGAACATTTTTACAACTCCACCACATATGAGCATATGTACCTATTTCCTAACATCCTCTCCAGCAAAGTGAGGAGCAATTGCTATCTATTCTATTTAATCATACTGGAGTTAGGTACCATCTCCATATTATTTTATAGAAATTCTCCTTTATCCTAGTTGACAGAACTTTCACAATCCGTCTATCGCATATATTGTTCCAGCCCACCTTTGAGGTCACCTCTTCAAATTCATTATCCCATACTGTCTTTAGATGGTCATCTTGTTCTTTGCCCAGGTTTTAAGAACTCCGGGGGAGGCCCTTCCCTCACTACCACCACCATCAGCGTCGCATTTGGTGATCGGGCCTTCTCAGTGGCCACTCCCAGGCTCTAGGCCTCCTTGCCGAGGAAGGCTAGGTTGGCCCCCTCTCTGTTGTCCTTCCAGAGGCTGGGAAGGGCATTTTTATTCCCTTCCTTGACATATAAACTGGTCTTATGCTGGAGGGGATTTTAGTTGGCTGGTGCAGTTTATTGCTTTTATTGTTGTGTTTTTAATTTATTTGGCTTTGTTTTAATTTTTTATTTAAGATTTGGTTTGTAATCTGCATTTTATTAGCTGCCTTGAGCGCCATTTTTTCTGGTGGAAAAGTGGCATATAAATGTAAATAAATAAATAAATAAAATGATCTGAACTTGAGCCTCACCTGGTCAATACAGCACCATCTTCTGCAAGCTGCATTTCAAGTTCTAGCTTTAGACTCCAGCTGCAGCTCCCGGCTCCGGCTACAGCAACAGACAGACAGCAAGGTCAGAAAATCCCTATCAGATTCTGGTATGGTCCCTTGACCGTTTATCATCTCCATTGCAGGACAAAGTGCTTTCTCATTTGGGTCTCATGGTTCATGAGGCTGATTCACTTCACGCTGCCTAGGGCTGTTAAGAATGGGAGCACCACACATTCTGGACCCAGCACTAGGTAGTGCACTGCCCCAATCTTTGAATGGGATCAAAGGAGCTATAGGGGGAGCTTCTGACCACACACAGGGGCTTCTTATCCCCTCCCTTTCCAGTTGGGAAATGCTTCAATATGACTTCTGATGCAGCCAGGGTGGCCACTTATGAATCACCAAAAAAGAGGAAATGCATCACCTGAAAAGAGGACACCAATTTGCATAAATTTTGCAAATGCTAATTTATATGTACAGATGCACATTTTGAAATAATTATTATAATTTAAACAGAAATACACTGTATTTCACCATAGTATGGAAAACTGTGAGCAGGCAATCTGTTCATCTTGCTCAGTCTGCTGTCCAGGGACTGTTGATGGGCAACATCAAAGTCCAGCTCTTCCTTCTGATGGTTCTTTATCTTTCAGATGGACTTGGACAGTCTTTCAAATAGAGGACTGTCCTCTGTGAAAGGGGACACCAGTCCACCCTATAGCATGCTACACTAGGAGTAGGAGCAGGGATTTCAGGGAGCCCTGGTATATGTGCAGAAGGAAATGCTTTGCTGAACATGGGCTCTTTGATACCAGCCTTTATCTTATCTATTCTCAGTGCAATTGTTGAAGATAGATCATTAGCACTACTACCATTTTACAAGTGGAAATTTGATTTCCCCCCCCCCTAGTTACCAAGCAAAGATTTGAATCCAGGTGTCTCATATCCAAGATCAACTGGGTCTTACACAAGCAGGGGAGTATTGGAGTGGTAGAAGCATTCAATGGAAACATCTAACAGTGCAATTCTATATATGTTTATTTAGAAGTAAGTCACACTGTGTTCAGTGGAGCTTACCCCTTCACCACTGAGTGTAGGATTTCAGCCTAAATGGGTTTCAGTGGCAATGAAAATGGTAACAACATAAACCACAATTGAACACAGAGGCTGGGTTCGCACAACATGCTAAGCCACATTGGCTACAGTAAACCCTAGAACAAGCCATGGCTTTGAAGGTGTCTTAGCGTGTTGTGACTTAGTGAGTTGTGTGAACTCAGTCAATTTTCTTAGCCATGGCTTCAAAGCCACCCTTCGAAGCAATGGTTTGTTCTAGGGTTTACTGTAGCCACCGTGGCTTAGCATGTTGTATGAACTGTAGGCTCCTTCCAACTCGATGATCTATGAAATCTATGAAATCTAACCCAGTCAGAGTTGTGTGCCCATTGCACAGCTTTTCCTCCAAAGATCAAATGTCTCCATGCAGACTATCCAATTTCTGCAGTTCACATGCTCCCAAGTGGGGGACTTCAGCCTTCACTAGTCCCCTGTGCAAGCACCAAGCAGAAAGCAGAACAAGTTCCCACATAGAAGTGCCTTACGGATGTGCTTTAAAGAAGCTGTTTACAAGGCCGCCCCAACACATTTTGGTGCCTGAGATGGAATGCTCACAGAGCAATCTCTACCACTAATGATCATGGGTTTTTATAGTAATGAACTTGTAATTCTGAATTTTTAAATGTATTTTACAATGCCCTGGAATCCATCTAGGTGAAGGCTAGTCTAGAAAGTTTTTAAATAAATAAAATAAAAATGAATGAGAAGAAATTCACCAGATGTTTTGCTGTGCAAGCCTCATTGAAATGAATGGGAAAGAACTATGAATAAGTTACTGTGGTCTTGTGCAGGTCCTGTTCATTATAATAGGGCAGTGTTCTCCAACCTTGGGTCCCCAGATGTTTTTGGCCTACAACTCCCAGCATGCCCCAGTGGAGAACACTGTAATAGGGCTTGTGCAGGAGAATGTCCCACTGGATTACATGCTAATGCAGTGCTCTCCAACCTTGGGTCCCCAGATGTTTTTGCCCTACAACTCCCAGCATGCCCCAGTGGAGAACACTGTAATAGGGCTTGTGCAGGAGAATGTCCCACTGGATTACATGCTAATGCAGTGTTCTCCAACCTTGGGTCCCCAGATGTTTTTGGCCTACAACTCGCAGCACGCCCCAGCCAGCTACACTGGCTGGGGCATGCTGGGAGTTGTAGGCCAAAAACATCTGGGGACCCAAGGTTGGAGAACACTGTGCTAATGGGTCAGATCTGTTTGTCTCCCACTCCACTGCCCTTAAAATCTCCCAAAACCTGCCATGTCACTTTGCCTTAGTAGAGCCACCACTGGCGGTTTTTCCAATTTAACAAGGGGAAGCAACACACTTGGTTTCAAATGTAAACTCCCGAAGCCTCTTCTAATATTGATCAGCTCTCCAAAATTTAAGATTTCTGTTTCTTATCTGTATGAAGCTGTAGTAAAGATTCTTTGGGTGGGGGTGGAGTGGGGGGAAGAGTGGGGAGAAAGAATATGACAGTGGAATCCAATTAGGTCACTGTTTTTGAAATGGATTTTAATAACGCCAAGCAGCAATGAGGCAAAACACAATCAAAGTAGCATCCGGAAATTAGATTGTTGTCAGGTTATTCTTAGCGGAATGTATGAAAAGCAATTACCAGCCCCTAAAGCAAAAATAGATGAACTTGTGCAAAGCTTGAAAGACCAACTGGCATAGAACGAGACATTATCCTTTTGCAAAAAAATAAAAATAAATAAATCCTTTTTAACACTGTGTAAGCTCAGCGGGAAAAGATAGTTGCCACAGCACCAAGCCACACATGTCATTTGAATTAGCTTGCGTGAAAAGGGTTTCTCTATCTCTGTTGTACCTGACAATATTCTCTGTTGATACTGTGTCAGGTATCTCAAATGAGAACAGGAATACTGTGTAATCATATCATATTCAATGAATCACAAACATCCTCTTGAAGAATAAGTCACTTTAAACATTTCTGAGATTAGCCAGTATTCCAGGTGCCACTGTTCTAAGGCCTGGTTCACACAAACAGTAGAAAAGGTGGTATAACTGTTCACCATTTTAGATATCAGGCGAGGGGGTCATATGTTCTTCCATATAATGTTCTTCCATATAAAACAATCTCCCTGCAGTGATAGCTGGGCTCTGCATAAACAGAGGGGAAAAAATCTGGTTTTGTTTAAATGCATGCACACCAAGGCTCAGGCTGCTATTTTGGAAGCCAGGAGTTTTGCAATAGCTTTGTCTACCTTTACATTCCTTAGAATCAAGATAACTAAGCATCGCTCACACCGACCTATTTAATGTTAATTATGGGACTCTACTCAAATCAATACAAAATGACTTAGATATTCATACCCTCCAACATTTCACCCATGAAAACAGGGACACACGTGTGAATTTGTAAGAGGTATGGTTAAGCAACATGAAGGTGTGATCAAGAGGGCGTGGCCAGGCAACATGAGGGTGTGGCCAAGGGTATGGCCAGGCAACCAAAGGGCATGGTCAAGTACAAAAGTTATTAGAGGAAACACACAAAATCTGATATATTATAATTATTATATAATATATTATTTTATAATATTTTATTAGTGGCTTTTGTAATATTTTTTTTTACCTTACTTAAACCTTTAATTGTTGATATCTGGTGTTTTTCAGGGGGGGAGGGTGTCAGTGCTTGCAGGGCAATCTCTTTTTTTTTGTTTTAAAATTGTCAGGATTGGCCCTGCATTTTCAGGGCAGTTGGAGAAGGAGAAGAAAAGAAGGAGATGCAGAGGAGAGGGAGCTTTTGGGTGGGGGAAAATACAAAAAGACACATTGGGGTTTTGAGCCCCTTCAGCGCTTTGCTCCAACACCTCTACCTGGTTTTTAAGCACAAAGAGTAACTTTGAGGGGCTGAACAGCTTTGTTGTTGTTTGTTATTGTGGAAAGGCCCCAGTTTAAAGCACTTTTTGTGTTCTATTACGTAACACAATTTAGATTTAAAGAAACACTTAAACTGGAATAATCTTACAGAATATAACTAACTTGAATTAAGTTAAAACAAACAGTGCAATCCTACGCACAGTTACTCGGGAGTAAGTATAAATGTCTTCAATGGGTCTTACTTATCAGGGGGCCTGGTCACAGGCAACAGGTAGCGCGCAGCACACACACACACACACTCGGTCTGTTCCCTTCCTGCTTAAAGGGTCCATGGGCAAAATTGCAGCTAAGCTAAATAGCTTGCGGGAGGAGGAGGCAAGGGAATTCCGGGATCTGCATAACAAATTGGGACTCTGCATAACAAAGTAAGAAGCCGTGATGGCTTAAGTGTTTGCGCCAGGACTGTTCCCACAACTCAGGGCAATTGGAGAGTATGAGATGCTTGGTATTACTTGAACTTTTGCTGGCTGAGTTGAGTAGCCACAGTAAAGATGAAAATCTTGCCAAAGCTAAATTTTCTGTTTTAGACACTGCCTCTTATAGTACAGCTTCATAAAACCCAAGGCTGGCAGGTAGTAATAGAGAATTTTGTCCACAAAGCTCGTAAGGCACTGAAATCCACCTACATAGAAGACGCTCCAAAATGGGAGGCGTGAGTCTTCCTAGCTTTGGACTTTATTATGATGTGTGCCAACTGAGGCAGCTATTACATATTCTGCAAAATAATTCATCCCAGTCTTGGGTAGCCATGGAAATAGACCAATAATTGTACCCGTCTTTTCATGCAACCCCATTTTCTCTTACTGCCACGAATATAATCAAAGAAATTCAGAACCCTTTTCTTAAAGCTACACTTCTACATAAGAACATAAGAAGAACCATGCTGGTTGGTTCCATAACCCACTGTTCTAGGGCACAGTCATTCAGGGCATTGAGAACAACCTTTTTGTCATGACTGGAACTTGCATTTATCTAGTCAATGTGGAGGTAATTGAAATCACCCAATATTATAACACTTCATCATTTGGAGGCCTCCCTCATTTTGTTTTCCATCTCAAGATCACCCTGAGCATTCTGGTCTGGGGGACGATAGCATGTTCCTAGTACTAAATTAGTTTTGGAGCCCAGTGCTTCTGTGGAAGAGTCTGCCCCTTTTCAGTTTTCTGGTCTGCTCGACACCATGCCCTCTTCGACGTACAGAGCAACACCTCCTCCAGTATGTCCTTCCTGGTCCTTCGTAGAGTTTATATCTAGTATCCCACTGGTTTTCTCCATTCTACCAGGTTTCCATGATGCCCACTAAATCTAGGTTCTCCTTTGAAACCAGGCACTCTCCTATTTTGGCTCGGAAGCTTCTAGTATTTGCAGAGAAACACCTATACACCGTGTCCCTCCCCAGTTGTCATCTTCTGCTATAGCACATAGGCCTCTTTGATTGGCTATCATATTTCACCATATGCTCATGGCCTATTTCGTCCCCTTCTACATTTGGGCAATCGAAAACATTTTCATTTTCATCCCCAGGGATGATTCAACCTGAATTAGATGCTTCCCAGGTCCTGTCAGCTTTCCCCCAGAGTTCAGTTTAAAAGCTGCTCTGCCACCATTTTTATGTTTAGCTCCAGCAGGGTAGGAACAACAAAGAGTCTTGTAGCTAGCTCCTAAAAGAATTCTAGTAGAGTTCTAGTATGAACAAGAGTCTTGTGGCACCTTAAAGGCTAACACATTTATTCTGTCATGAGCTTTCACGGAAGTTCATGCCAGAATAAATGTGTTTGCCTTTAAGGTGCCACAAGACTCTTGTTATTTTTGCTGCAATAGACTAACATGGCTCCCCTCTGAAACTTCTAGTATGGAAATGGTGGATGACTAAATTACCAGTATCCCTATTAATACCAGCATTAGAAC
This sequence comes from Shinisaurus crocodilurus, assembly GCA_021292165.1. NCBI lineage: Eukaryota > Metazoa > Chordata > Lepidosauria > Squamata > Shinisauridae > Shinisaurus > Shinisaurus crocodilurus. The sequence goes on along the minus strand of CM037878.1, from coordinate 159,082,441 downwards.
ACCCTCTTTTTGCTGATTCACAAACAAGTGAACTGCTTAAAGCTGGGAAAAACAGGGAATTGATAATCTGAGAGATTTGTATGACAATTCCAAGCCACTTCCATGTGAGAAGTTGACTGAAAAGCTTAGGCTAGATTCAGACATTCTATCCCACACTCAGTGGCACAGTATCGGTTGAGTGTGGGTTGCCGTTGAATCATGGGTAATGTTGAAACATGGGTTATCATGCTCTCTAAACCCAGCTGCACTAACAAACCATGGTTTGTTAACCACAAACAACCTATGAAGAGAACCCATGGAGTCCCCACTTCGCGATGTAGACATGGAATTTAAATTATCTGATGGCAAACCTGTCTGCAATTTTCTGACAATGCAAAACTCTTAACAAACAGCTGCGGGGCGGGGGGGGGGGACAGCTGTGCTCACAAGAAAAATGTAGCTGTGGAAAGAATACTTCACCACACAGCTCCAAGCTAGTATAATTTGTCCAGTCAGAATCCCTCGAGGGTTTTTACTGCAAAGCAGAAACAACCCCAATAATGAGAGGTGCCCTCAAACTGGTGTTGTTGACTTGATATATTTGAGGTTCATGCGAGGAAAATCACTCTTTCAGAGAGCATTTAGAATGTTCTGTCTGACTCCAGGGATTCAAATATGTTTCACTGAGTACAGAAAATGTAAACACCAATTTGGTGATAGATGGGACATACCATACCTATTTTAGCAGCTTTTCAACTATCTGTAAAAATGTTTTAAAGGCTTCAGACATTTTTCAGCCTCAGTTTATTTGTCAAATACCCAGTATTAACAAATTATTTGTTTGCCCAACATCTGATAGTTGAGGCACATCTTTATCTGAATTGAAGTTGGAGGCACACTTGGAATCATAGGGTTGGAAGGGGCCCCTGCCAATCTACTGCTAAACTATCCCTCATATGTGACCATCAAGCCTCTGCTTAAAAAGTACGCATTGATCAAAAAGATATTTAGCTAGAGTCATGCTTCAAGGAAAGCCCGTCTAAAGAAATAGGTCTCAAGCATCTAAAACTCAACACTCTAGGTGCTTGCCTGATAGGGAAGGAATTACACAAAGCAAGTGCTGCAGCACTACACATCCTAGCCCCTGTAACCACAGAGGGGACTGAGGGCGCATGAGGCACTACTAATCTGTTTAGAAGTAGAGCAATATAGAGATGTCTAAAATAAATAAATAATAATAAATACTAACACTGTCTCTCCTGATTACCACAGTGACTGGGCAGCACCATACAAGGTAAGGTGGTCCTCTGAGGTATCCTGCACCCAAGTTTAGGACTTTTTACATTAAAAAGCCCCAAACAACTAGTGCCAGTGTGGCGTATTGGTTGGATTGCTGAACTGGGACTCGGGAGATCCGGGTTCTAGTCCCCATTCAGTCATGAAGCTCACTGGATGACTTTGGCCCAGTCACTGACTCTCAGCCTAACCTACCTCACAGGGTTTCATAGATTTCATAGATCATAGAGTTGGAAGGAGCCTACAAGGCTATCAAGTCCAACCCTCTGCTCAATGCAGGAAACAAGAGGAGGGGTCTTCCATCCAAGTAATAGCCATGCTTGACCCTGCTTAGCTTTCCACGCTCAGACAAGCTGAGCCAGCATAAGCCAATGGAGGAGGGTCATGTAAGCCACTTTGTGTTCCTTACAGGATGAAAAAAGGTGGGATGTAAGTGTGATGACGATGATGATGATGAAGAAGAAGAAGAAGAAGAAGAAGAAGAAGAAGAAGAAGAAGAAGAAGAAGAAGAAACAACACCTTGTACTTGGCCAGGTAGCATATTGACAGCCTGTGCAGTTGTTTCAGCAAAGGTTTATATGCTGATGATAGGCCTCTCCAGTCCACAATCTAGAAGCTGCACTCTGATCTAGCTGTAGCTTCTTCCAGACCAAGACCAAGGGTAGGCCTATTTAAAGATGGCTATCATATTTCCTCTTAATCATCTATTCTCCAGGATAAACATGCCCAACTCCTTCAACGGTTCTTCATAGGAGTTGATCTTCACACTCACTCGACCAAAAGGTTTATCTTTAGAGTGTAAGAAGTACCTCCCCTCAGAAGAGCCACACCTTGAGCAAATCTACACCAGAGTCCCTTGCGTTAATCAGAGAGCTCTGTTGCGGTATTAATGCAAAACACATTCACCGCTGTTGGGGCACATGCTAATGAATACAGCATGTTGAAAACGTGATCTTGTGTCACACAATTGCGGGAGAAGTAGGAAGAGTTTGAAAAGTGATGCGTGCAGGGGAAATGGCCCTTTAAGAAAAAGGTTTTTTTTTGTTGTTGTTGTTCATCTGTGCACAGGTACGAAGGAGCAAACTAACAAAGAAAAAGAAAAAAATTGACAGCTCCTCCTCCTGCCCCCTCACAAAAAAAGTCATGGAGATGGGGATGGCAAGAGACAACGGGGAGGCTGTGCTGCTGCTGCTGCTGCTGCTGCTGCTGCCGCCACCGTCCCACCTCCCATGGGGTGAAGCCAGCAGGATCAGTACCCCCATTCCCATCCACCCAAAAGCAACAGTGAGGCTGCTGAAATCAATGAGATTTACTTCTGAGTAAGGTCATGGAAGATAATGTGATTTACTTCTGAGTAAAGATGCATTTTGGCTCATTTTCATCTAGTTGTTCTTTGAGCCAAGAGGATGAAAGGGACATTCCAAACTTTCTTTTTCAAAGGGGCAGGGAGAAGCATTTACTCAGAGAAGCTGGGGGGGGGGGGACTCAGAAAAGCAAGAGCTGCTGCTGTTTTGCAAAATCCTCAATAGGACACTTCCTCTTCGCTTTGGGAGATAAACGCCCAAATGTTCCCTGCCCCTCGAAAACAATTGGCTAACACAGGCAGCGCCAGCGCCCAGTGAGCACACACATAGCTGAGTACTGCAATGGTGAATCACAAGAAAATAAAATGTAATAAAAGTAGTCCAGGAAATTATGGGAGAAAAGAAGAATGAGAACACAAGAGAAATGCAACTGGAACAGAAAAGCGAGAGCGCCGTGTGCCCCGCAAGTCATAAAGGCGATGCAGTACTGGAATAAACCTCAGGTGTAGATCACCCCCTTGTCTTTCTGCATGAATCACTCGGGGTGGGTGGGTCCTAATTTGAAGGCACAACCGCAAACCAGTGATTCATGCAGAGACAGTTTCCTCTGAGAAGAGCTCATTCTTTTGCACCTTTGTGTCAGGAGTGAGTGAATTAATCTGTCATACTAATGAATGCAGAAATACTTGAAAGAGCCTGCTGGTGACTTAAGGTCTTTTGCTGAGGTCCTACTCCAAGGGCCTTCCTTTTCAGAGGTGTGCCATGCAATTACAGAGGAGAGAGCTCTATCTGTGGTGGCACCCTGGCTTTGGAATGCCAGACCCTAAAGAGATATGCCTGGTGCCTAATTTACAACCTTTTTGGTGCCAGGTTAAGACGTATCTTTTTCTCCAGGCATTTTAATTTGTATAATATCCCAGTCAGCCTTTGTAATTGAAATCATAATTGAAAATTTTATTTGCTATAATTTATTCTGCCTGTCGGATGTTAAGTTTTATGGCATTATATTAGGCCTTTAAATAATGTATTATTTATATTATGTGGTGCCCTAGAATCTCATGTGATGAAGGGCTGTATACAAATATTTTCAACAAAGAAATACATTATAGCAAAGTTACCTCACCCACCCATATGATGCCAAGTGTGGGCAATATCTACTCCATGGAATGGGTAACTTTTGAGGTGCCTTTCACTATTCCATGAATTTATTTCTCTGATGGCACACTGGTATGTTCTGGGCCACAATTTGGGAATTACTGTGTAACATTAACCTTATTCCACACAAACCATATCCTCAGTCAGCTACCATGAAGTTGGCCATGGTGGCTGTCAACCAAATATGATGGGGACATATTGTTGTATTGCACTGAGAGTGGGACCACACTGAGGTTCTAAAACTGTGTTTGGAATCGGTGACGAAGGTAAGCAAGAACTGAAATTAAATCCAGGAAAGACAGAGGTACTATTGGCCAGAAGATGTACTGGTCCAGGGAAAGGATGTCATGCCTGTTCTGGATGGAACTGCACTCCTCTTGAAAGATCAGGGTTGCACCTTAGGGTAATGCTGGACCCACATTTGCTACTCAGTGCTGAGGTGGCGGTTGCGGCCAGGAGTGCTTTTGAACAGTTTAGAATTCTGTGCCAGCTGCGCCCAGTCCTGGTACAGTTGGACCTAGCCATGGTCCAGTCATGACTGGATGACTGTAATGCACTCGCATGGGGCTGCCCTTGAAAAAAACTTGGGGACTCCAGTTGGTGCAGAATGCTGCCAGAGCAAAGTGGTCCGATCATGTGATCCCTTGATTGGATCAACTGTACTGGCTACCGGTTCATTTCTAGGCTCAATTCAAGGTGCTGGTTATTACTGTTAAATCCCTAAATGGCTTTGGACTTGGCAACTTTGAGGGTTATCTCCTCCCATGTGAATTTTCCCAACCTTTAAGATCAGCTGATACAGTCCTCTTCTATGTAACAAGGTCTTCTGAGCAGTGCCAGCTCCAGATTTTTGAGGGCCCTTGGGCAAGACACCCTGAATGGGCCCCTCCTTCAGTGAGTCTGCCATTTCACCACCATTGTCACCAGCTGCTACTGCTCCTCATCCTTTCCTCTCCCTCATCATTGCTACTACTTGCTTGCTTGACAGGAAGACAGCCAGTGAGCGAGTAGGCAGTGGCGTGGCGTCTACTGCTCCCCTTCTCACACCACTATTGTCTGGGGCAGAGTGAGAGGCAGGTGAACAAGCAGGTTGAGATGGTAAGAGGAACAAGTGCAGGAGGCTTTTGTCAGTTGGCCCCTGCCGGGGTGTGGGCCCTCTGCAGGTACCCAACCATGCCTCCCCTTGATGCCAGCCCTGCTTCTGAGGGTCTTTTCTGTGGCACCTCCCCACACATATGTCCGGAAGTCCCTGCCCCAAGTTCTTAGATTGTTTTTTTTATCTTTACTGGTGTTTCCCTGTCAGCTAAAGCTCAGTTAAAAGTTCTTTCAGTAAGCTTTTAACTCAGTTGCTGTTTAAGTTGTTAAGCATTATTTATTGGCTGGCTTTCTAAAAAAAAATAAGAAATGCTCTTTCTAGTTATTGCAGTATTATTTATTTTATTAAATTATGCGGATTATAGTTATTTTAATTCTGATGTTTGTTGGATTTTGCAAGCTGCTTTGAGTGCCTCCATAAGGAGGGAGAAAGCAGAATAAAAGTTTTAACATAAAATAAAAATAAAACTTGGTGAGTTTCCTCAGAAATTCCAGCCTTATGCAAAGCAAATTTCTCCCACACACACACACACACAGAATGGTGCAGAATGTGGTTGCAAAAATAGAGAGCAGTGAAGTTAAGCCTCTTCTGGGGCCCTGACTGAGCTGAAGAAAATAACAAACATGGAGAGAGGCAAGGGAAATGGGGAAGGAGGCAAGAGAGGAAAGCTTGCTAAGTGTTGGGGAATGCCTGGTTTGGGACTCCATAGAGCCCTAGCAAAATGCCCTTGATCCTTATCTTGGCCACAGGACTAGCAAACCAATGAGGTTAAAGCCAAAAACCTTTAACAGCTGCACCACGTACACCCACAAGACATGCTCTACAAGTGGGTATGCCACAGAGATCCATAGTCCCACTAATGTCTCTATGTATGTGGAGTGGGAGTCCCCTCAACTACCCCTAGACAAGTAACTGAGCTGAGCTCCCAGTGTAGTTGGACAGTACTGGGAATTGCCTAAATGCAACAGTGGGTACTTTATAGGGTTGCAGCTCTATCTGGGTATACAAGGCAGTAAGGGAATGTAAGCAAAAAAGGAAAGTGGATCATGAGGAACCAGCAGCATGCCCAGCAATCTCCAGGAGACTTCGTTCAATGGGGCAAAGCATCTATATATGTTAGGGCCTGTGAAAAATGCTCAAAGAGGGACTTGATTCAAGGGAAGTTATAGGGTACAGCAGCCTTCCCCAACCTGATGCCCTCCATTTGTTTTGGACTTCAACTCCCATCAGCCCCAGCCAGCATGACCAATGGATAGGAATCCTGGGAGTGGTAGTCCCAAACATCTGGAGAGCACCAGGTTGGAGAAGGCTGGCATACATGCAGAGAACACAAAGGAGGCAATGACTTTGGTCATGCTCAAGCAAAGATTCAACAAAGGAATCAATAGTTTGGCTCCTGGAGTGAATACAAGTCTTCCTGATATGCCTGGTTTCTTGACTGAGTTAAGGCTGGCTGATTAAGCATTACATAGCCATGCTTCCTAGGGATAATCAGATGGAAGCTCTTAGAACAAAAGGGACCACAAGAGATGTTCAGCTGGTACCTTAACCTGCTGGTCTATCTTGAGGTGATGCTTCAGGATTGGACTGTACATCCCACCAAGGCTTTAGACTGACCAATTTACGTTCTCATCATGGTTTGGTCTGACTAAGGTTGTGACTTGGTAATCAAGAAGGCATTTCATTTATCCAGAATTCCACTGTCTCTTTACTCACTTGAGGGGAACTCCTAGTAATTTGATTAGGGCAGAAGACACACATCATGAACTTTGAATTGGTCAGGTGCTTTCAGCTTGTATCTGCCATAGGATTCTTTTGCTGCTGGATGCCCTGTGCAGCCTTCCAGAACAATAAAACATTAGACAAATTGCTAATGTGATGCTTGAAAATACAAAATACACATGTACAGGCCATGATGGTTGAGCTTTTCAGAAACACACACATCATCTGCAATATGGTGTTGTTGCTATAAAGCATGAAAATGTGGTGGACTTGAACTGAGAAATATGTTGGACTTGGAGACACAGATTCAAACTGCCATTCAACCACTAAATTCATTAGCTGAGTTGTATCCAATGTTAGTATACCTTAATTTGTATTCATTTGAAAGGGTCTACTCAAAGTAGGACTAACAGTGGATACAACCTCTGTAAGAGAGTGAGTGGTTCCAAGGATTGTATCCAATGTCAGTCCTACTTCGAGTAAATTCATTAAATGAATGCAACTTAAGTTAGACTAACATTGGATACAACCCTATCTTGCTAATGAACTTAGTGGTTGAGTGGCAATTTGAATCTGGGTCTCCAAAGTCCAACATGAGTATCACATATGCTTCCCTGAGAAACTTGTATGCAGGATGCAAACATAATTTTTAGACAGATAGATTCATAGATCATAGAGTTGGAAGGGGCCTACAAGGCCATCGAGTCCAACCCCCTGCTCAATGCAGGAAACTAGAGGAGGGGTCTCCCATACAAGTAATAACCAGGCCTGACCCTGCTTAGCTTTCCATGCTCAGACAAGCTGAGCCAGCGTGAGCCACAGGCCTATATCTTTCTTTAAAAAAAACAAAAAAAAAAACAAATAGGCTAGAGTGGCAAGAAGCAGAGGTGATGGTGCGTGCCTCGTCCATGCATTGTCTACATGCTGGAATGACACAGGGGATATCATTTACTGAATTCTGCAATAATGCAGTTTCAACTTTTTAAGAGGGAGATTTTATCTTTGAGAATGTAGGCTGTAAACCAAGGGAGCAGATGTTCATCCAGCGTTGCTCATGGGAATCTGATTGCCGCATTGGTTTGCATTCGGTAAGCAGGGGGAACCTTTACTGCTGGGGCTTGCTTTTCTTGCCATCAGTGAATTTCTGACTCTGGGGCTTTCAGATCGCAGGTGCTCACTGCGTGGAGAATCCTTCTATACCGCTGGGAGATACATTTTGATTCAGAGGGGGCACCACTGCAGTAAAGGAGCCAGAACAAATGAGTGCTACTTTTCTGCAGAATCAGCTAAAGGATACATTTGATATGTATGAGCAGGTTACTTTAGTGAATGTTTTAACACCACAAAATACCTCCCCCCTCCCCTTCCTTTCCATCATGCTTTCAACAGCAGTCAGTCATCAAAAGCATGCTCCTTAGAATCCACAGCCTTTGCCAGCATTTTGAGCATCAGTCAGAAGACAAGAAGAAAATTCCAATCAATCATCTGCTGCAGGTGAACAGCAAATTTACAAGGCAATTTGTATAGCAATCATTCAACAGGCTCTTGCAGATAAAATCATTACAGCTAATTTGAATCCCCAGCTTATGTCCTATATGGGACTACACTTGATGTTAACAAAGGATCAGTTCGTATTGTAGATATTGCCCACAGGAACACTTTCAATCTTTCCTAGGAACTAAGAGGCATGAAGAATGTGCACAAAAACTGAGTGTCATCAAGAGATTTTGCTCACTGCCCAGGTATGTACACTCACTAATGGATGCCTGCAAATTCAAAGTGTTCAGAGTTGTTTAAAATACATACCCTGTTAATAGGCACAGCATGCATATTAACATTGTACATTGCCTAGGCCATATGCAACCCCCTACACAGAATGCATTTCAAGTGCATTTTTCCTAAAATTTGTATACAGTTTTGCCTAATGTACACATTTTTTTGCTAGCAATTTCCCCTAACCATACATTTTTGTATGTTATTTTCACTAATATAAGCAATTTTGAACACATTTTTGGATTGGAGAACTGCATCACAAAATTCAGTACAGTGTGAATATTGAAGCAGAACTGCATTTTGGTTCGCTTATTGGTTTGGCAATACACAAAATCCTAAGGTCACAGTACCGGTATATCAGTTTTGTGCACATTTCTTGCACCTTTGCAATACACATTAAAAACTGATTCCTCATTAACCACACACAACATATACAGTGTGTGTTTACATTGCACTATAAAACATGAAGTGGATACACTTGACTGTCTGTGTCTCCTTGGTGGATGTCATCTTTGATTTTATGTTTTGCACACACACACACACACACACACGTGATTCAACAATATTTGAATTGTTGTTTCTTTAAAGTAGGTGACACAGCATTAATGGTGACAAAGACACATTATGTGAGAGCAAATGAAGACTATCCATCAAGCTGCAATTCTAAAGTCACTTACTAGGGAGGAAGGCCTGTCCCACTGAACGCAATTAGGCTTACTTCTGAATCAACATGTATAGTATAGTACAATTAGTGTGAGAAACTGAACACTTTTTTGTGTATTGGGACGACAAATGCAAAAACAATGTTGAAATGTATTCATTGTATTCTTTCTTAAAACAGTTATCCTAATCTGCAGATCAACAGGGTGGAGGTGGAAGTGCACCTCCACTAGTGGGGTGGGCATGTCCACCATGGTACACCCAGAGGAAGCTTTGCAGGCATAGAAACATAAGAACAGCCACTCTGCATCAAACCAAGGGTCCATCTAGTCCAGCATTCTGTTCACACAATGGCCAAACAGCTGACCATGGGAAACCCACAAGCAGGACATGAGTGCAACAGCACCCTCCCACCCATGTTCCCCAACAACTGCTGTACATAGGCATACTGCTTCTGATACTGGATACTGTAGGTGACCGGCCAGATGGGTGATTAACAAATGTAATAAAATAAATAAAAAATAAAAATACTGCATATAGCCATCGGTCCAAACTTAAAACCAAAAGCAGTGTTCTCCAGCCTTGGGTCCCCAGATGTTTTTGGCCTACAACTCCCAGCATGCCCCAGCCAGCTGGGGCATGCTGGGAGTTGTAGGCCAAAAACATCTGGGGACCCAAGGCTGGAGAACACTGACCTAGAGGATCCTGCTGTGAGGGGGGTGATGTAGTTGCCGCCCCCTTTCGCAAGCAAAGATCTTCGTGCAGCTTGGCTTTGTGCTTGGTTGCTTGCTGTTTGACAGCTGTCAAGTGAAAGCGAATAGCCTTTCTCCTCCATGAATTTGTCCAATCCCCTTTTAAAGCCATCCAAATTGGTGGCCATCATTACATCTTGTGGAAGTGAATTCCATAGTTTAACTGTGCCCTAAGTGTGAAGAAGTACTTCCTTTTATCTGTCCTGACCCTCCCACCAATCAGCTTCATGGGATGACCCCAGGTTCTAGTATTATGAGAAAGGGAGAAAAATATCTCCCTATCCACTCTCTCCACACCATGGGTAATTTTGTGGATGAGCTTATCTCCCATTACTCACCCTTTTTTCTAAGCTAAACAGTCACAGATGTTGTAACGTTTCCTCAATGGGGAGTTGCTCCACCCCTTCATCATTTTGTTGCCCTTTTCTTCACTTTTTCCAACTCTACACTATCCTTTTTTAGGTGTGGTGACCAGAACTGTATATGATACTCTAAACTCATTACACCCCTTTTTGTTTTAACCACCCTAAATAATTTGGTGTCATCAGCAAACTTGGCCACTTCACTGATCACTCCTAATGCCAGAACATTTATGAAGAAGCTGAAAAGAATTGGTCGCAATACAGATCCCTGTGGGACCCCACCGTTCACATCCCTCCATTGGGAGAATTCCTGAAAACATCTGTTCAGACACACAGATATCTGTCCTATATCTTCTGCAGTGAAGGCAGATGACAAGAATTCATCCAGCTTCTCTGCACTCTACTTATCTTCTTTTACTACTCAAAGGAGTACTCAAACTCCATTGTCATCCAACTGTCTCCCTAGCTGGTTTCTTGCTTCTGATATATTTAAAGCATTCTTTATTGTTGGCCTTAATGTTGTTAGCTAAAATGTTCCTCAAAATGCTTTTTTGCATCTCTTATTGTCTGCTTGCATCTCCTCTGTGCAAGTTTGTGCCCCCTTTTGTTCTCATTTGGGCAAGACTTCTTTTAGCTAATAGTTTCCTTGACCCTGCTCGTCAACTGAGCCACTGAGAGCCAGTGTGGCGTAGTGGTGAGAGTGTTGGACTGGGACCCGGGAGATCCGGGTTCTAGTCCCCGCTCGGCCATGAAACTCACTGGGTGACGTTGGGCCAGTCACTGACTCTCAGCCTAACCTACCTCACAGGGTTGTTGTGAGGATAAAATGGAGAGGAGGAGGATTATGTAAGCCGCCTTGGGTTCCTTGCAGGAAAAATGGTGGGGTATAAATATAATAAATAAATAAATAAATTAATAAATAAATAAATCCATTCTGGTGACCTCTTGAACTTGGTGCTAACCTGTGGTATACATTCCTAACCTGTGGTATACATTCAAGCTGAGCTTCTATTATTGTGGTTTTGAGTAACCTCCAAGCATTCTGAAGGGATAGATTTTGAAGGCATAGATCTACTCCCAAGAGTGTTTCTGCTGGTTGCAATAGGCCCCCAAATAGGGAGGTCAGGGATGTGTCATAGGCAGCCTTGGATCCATAGCCCCTCCATTCCCCAAGGAGGTACTGGAATCAGGCCCATCAACTATGCCAACCTGGAGCTAGTGTGGCATCCTGGCTTCAATGGGAGGCGGGATTCAAACAATAAAAATCAGGTGGGCCTGTTTTCAGGAAAACCTTCCCCTACCTCCAGCTGCTGGCAAGCACAAGCCAGCAGGGCTGTGGAAGTCATGGATTGTCTGCCACCTCACTCTCCACCCCACATAGGATTCCTGTGCAAATTATATTTGAATATTCTATTAAATAAAAACATTTTTTTAATTAAAAAATATATAAATATATATTTTCCATACAAAATGTGAATTGAACTTACAAGGAGGGATCTCACTGGGCATGGTCCAGTAAAATGTATGCACTTTTAAATGTCATTGATTTCAGTGGGAGAGAGCTAAGCATCAGTGAGACATGAACTTTGATTGCAGTTATTGTTATGAGTCAAAAGAAAATATTTTTTTTGAAAATTTCTTTTGTATCCTCTTTGTACTTCTTTGTAAGCATTCTATGCTCTTCTTTTGAATCCTCTGGTGAGTGCTTTGTGCATCTCTTGACCTTTTGCTATTACATGCCACCACATTATTGTATCTAGGCTGACAGCTTCAGACCGTGTTGTACATCTGCTGTCACCTTGCCAACACATTTCCATTATTCTCTAAAGGATACCACATTCTAAAATCAGTCTGGCCTAAATTTGATTTTATTTTTTTTTAATGTAGTCAGGTCATGTGGAGCTTAGAACAAGGAAATATCTGGATCATGAAATTAGTGTCCATCATATGATGCATCTGTGGGCTATAATCCACAAAAGCCTGTGCAAGAATAAGTGTGAAATATAACTTCATTTATACACACACTGATGGCATGTTTACACATGCACTTGTACAAAAAGCTATAGATCCAAAGTTATAAATCTCAGTAGATAACCCTTGTTAAAACAGATGGGAGATTCCAGACAATTTCACTTTATTATCTTGGATCACTCTATCAAGTCACTGCACAACTATAATGTATTTTGTATTCTTCCTCCTTTGCATACAGTGGCAAAATGACCATACAATATCACCAATGATCTCTGGGCACAATACTGCCAAAGTTAAGTACTTTTATGTCCAATCTGTTTCAATGGAATAATTAAGCGCATGTTTAAATCTCTTCCATTGAAATCAGTGAGACTTTGGCTAGATCTCTCCCTCTGTCGTCGTCCCCCCCCAAATAAGTGAGCCCAATTATCCAGAGGCTCTTGCCCTAGCTTTAGCTTCTCACTAACCTACTGGTCTTAGTTACATCAGAGAATGAAATTAGTTAAGGGATAAGTACTCATTTTTAAAAACAAACCAGCACACAGGCTAATCCACACATACATATTCTTTACTAGAAGACTGTAGCATGAAGTGATATAACTTACATGCATGAATGTGCTATCACAGACAGAACTCCAGTCCGTAGACAGAACTTTCAAAGCTTTTCACATCACCTCAAACACAATGCTTTTCAACAGAGTTGGTCCACACTTTCAGCTGCCAGTCAGTCAAGATGTAGACATATGAGTAATCTAGTGTGGAGAAATTGTGTGTGTGTGTGTGTGTGTGTGTGTGTGAGAGAGAGAGAGAGAGAGAGAGAGAGAGAGAGAGAGATTAGTTATATGTTTCTCTCTATATTGGATTATTTTAGTATAACTTGGTTCCCCAGATAACATACTGCTGTATTTTAAATTCTGATTTTATCATTTCACTTTTTAGGACTTATTAATATACAACAGGTTTGTCAGTAATGGGATGATTTCTACCACAGTCCTCATGAGGGGTTCCTGTAGTGGAAATGCACGCTAGGAATTACACCAGTGAGAGAACTCTGTGTCAGTGATCACAGAGCTCTGTAGAGAGATTCTATTCCCAGCTAATTAGTGTGCAATGTCTTCAGCAGAACTATTCCCATAACATATTTATATATTTCCCATAGCATATCTACCACCTCCTGACAGACCATCTTTCTGTATTAGAGTCCCCCCCACCCCCCAAAAAAGAAAAGGACTACGATAGGCTGTCACCACAGGCTAATCCTAGCTGCCCTGAACACACTTGGTTTTCCAGCTGCTTGAGGATTTCTAAACCCTACTGACAAGGACCCCTCCCTTCAGTCCAGGCATGAAAGAAACAAAAAAGAAAAGAATGGAGATTTGGATTTAGTTTCCCAAACCCCAGAGGGCATCAGATCTTACAGAATGTTGTGTGAACTATCCTTAGAGCATGAGGGAGTAGCTTAACCACTGTGCAATCTTAGCAAATGAGGAAGGCTTAAGTGAAAAATTCCAGAGAAACACCTTTATAAACCAACAAAGCCAAATGTCAAAGTACAAAGAATTTTATATGGGAAAAAGGAGTGGGGGGATGCAAAAGGAAAGACAATTATATATATATATATATATATATATATATCACACACGGGGGTGGGGGGGGGAGAGAGAGAGAGAGAGAAATGTGCAAATAACAATCAGTAAAGTCAATCTAATGTAGCTACCTAGTTACATTTTATTGGTTAGAGTAGAAACTTGGGTTTCAGAGCATGTCCTTTTTAATTTTTCTAAACTTACATTAAAAATGGGCTAGCCAGTTCTGACCAGATGGGTTATTGAAAAAAGGGGATTAACCCAAGAATGTGTATTGAAAAATGAAATCAATTATATGTTTATTTAGAATTTTTCTACATGGGTGCTGAATCACAGATGCTCTAGAGGAATTGTGGATCTGTACAGAATATTGGACTTTATCACAGGAACTGAGGCTGGAATTGCATAAATGGAAGCTTAGATAATATCCTTTCACTTCTATTTACATGAAGAACTGGGACCTCAGCTACATTAGCAACATCTCCAGTAACAAAAAAAATCCATTTTGCATCATGCCTCAGCCATAAACTGGCTAGATAGATTACCTTTGGGAAAGCGGATATCTCTTAAACCCAGCACCTCATCTGCAGTATGTAATCACAAGTGCTAAATTATCTTACAGGGCTGTTATAAGAATGACTGAGATAATATATGTGAAGCATTATGAACACTCAAAAGGTGCTATAATTGCTTTCTTTATCTCTTTTAATTCCTTTTTTTCCCTTTTTCTTTGAGTGTTGATATTTTCTTTAAGGGATGATGAACCATGTTAGTATATCTAAGATACCTGTGAAGACTCAACTCAAATTTAGCCACCTCTAGGTTTCTTTTTTCATTTTCTGTTACAGTAACATACCAGAAACAAAATAGCTTTCACTGATTAAAATTAATCCCCCACTGATTCATCACTTAAAGCCCCATGACTTCCTTCGTACTTCACCCACATCCATTTCTACATTGAAAGGCTGGAGGCAGCTATCTAGTGCAAGACTGATTTTAGAGCTCAGTTTGCCTCATCATTCAATCAGTTACGGTAACTATTTTCAGTGCTAAGACTCTGCTATAGAGTGTAGGTCCTTAAAACAAAGAATGTTTTAATCATATACATAATTAGTTTTCTTTACCATGGAAGGTTAAATTAGACATGACATGGAGATTTCGTGACTGGGACACCTGGCATCTTTTTATTTTACAAAAAGGAGATACAGGGGGCACTGATCCAGTTCGGGAAAGTAGCAAGGCAGAGGAGATTCAAGTCTTTCCTCCTGTACTGTTTTCTCACTGAAAATCAACTGCCCCATCCCAAATCTGCTGTTTCCCCCCTTTTGTAAAACGTATGGGCACACAGGGTCAGCCCATGACATTTTGTTACCTAAGGTAAAGGACAAGATGGTGCCTTCCCCCATTCCACACTCCTAAACTGAGTAAGTTGGTAGCTGAATCTTTCTTCACAGAATATTGAAGAAAGTTCAATATTCTGTACAGAATAGCATTGACTTGACAGCATCTTCCAGTGCACCCGAGGGCAGCAGTCTGGTTTAGTGGACAGGACAGGACAGCACAGCACAGGCCATGTGGCACATGCAGTTCTCATCCTGTAAAAGAAGGAATAGCTGGGGGCCTCTGCCACCACCAACCCCACATCTCACAGCATCCACCACCAGAAGCAGCTGCCTCACTCTGTCTAATGGGAGGGCTGGTCCTGTGTTCATAGTTTTACCATTGGGGGCAAATAGCTTTGGGGAGGATTTTCAGCCAGAAAACAGCATGGGGACAAAGGGTTAAGCCTCCTATGCTGTGCCACAGTCCTCATCTGCACCAGAGTCCTCCATAGCTGCTTTTTGTAAAAGAAAAAGATGATGGGAGGAGTTCCAGTCACAGAACTTCCATATTGTGATGTCTAGTTTGACCCAGAGCAGCCAAAGTTGTTTCCATAACAAATGTTTGAGTCAGAAGATGTATCTCCAGGGATGTTGAAGAGTCCTTGGTCTCGAGTCACGAGTCGAGTCACGAGTCTTTGGACTCGAGTCCAAGTCCTTGGTCCAAAATGGTGACTCACGAGTCACGAGTCACGAGTCACTCCCAAAGCTGACTCCACGAGTCCCTATTAAAATCCATGGGGTTTTTCCCCAACAAAATAAGGCTACTTTAGATGTGTGGCTTAAATAAATTCTAGGCACAAGTGTGCCTTTTTATCACAAAACTCTGCCACTGATTTTGACAAGAACAGACCAGGCAGACAAAAGGACAGGTTGCTTACCTGTAACTGTAGTTCTTCGAGTGGTCATCTGTGCATTCACACACATATGGGTTCTCTGCGCCTGCGCTGAGATCGATCGGAAACTTCTTTAGCTGAGCTGAGCTGGGCGGGAGCCCCTCCCCCTCGCGCGTGCTCCTTAGCGCGGCTCCCGCCCGTCTCCTCAGTTCCCTGAGACCGCCTATTGCGACCCTCGGAACCGAGGTTGATCCAGGGGAAAAAGTAGCTTTATTACACCCCCTCGAGCTCGATGACTACGAGATCGATAGAAAAATCTCAATCCCGATTTAGTCGAGATTGTCTAAAAAGAAAGATAAAATAAAAAAGCAGGCTATCGAACTCGATGACTACGAGATCGATAGATAAGTCTCAATCCTGATGTAATCGAGATCGTCTAAAAAGGAAAAAATATAATGAAAAACAGACCATCCCATTTCCACCTGGGTATCCATCGAACTCGATGCAGACACCGAGAGGGGAAGGAGGGCGGGTTGTGTGAATGCACAGATGACCACTCGAAGAACTACAGTTACAGGTAAGCAACCTGTCCTTCTTCTTCGTGGTCTCTGTGCTTCACACACATATGGGTTCTCTGCGCCTGCGCTGAGATCGATCGGAAATTTCTTTAGCTGAGCTGAGCTGGGCGGGAGCCCCTCCCCCTCACGCGTGCTCCTTAGCGCGGCTCCCGCCCGTCTCCTCAGTTCCTCTTCGACCGCCTTTGCGACCAGTCGATAGGTTCTTCTTCTCTTCACTCGATTTTCAAAGCTGAGTTTGTTAGCCTTTCTATTAATCTTAAAAACTTTTTTCTCCTCAAAATCTTTCTAATTCTTAATTCTCTCTCGAACTATACCTTTATTTCCAAAAAAAAAAATCTTCAAAAAAAATCCTACCTCAATCCTTCTCTCCCCCGTTCTTGTCCTAGTTACTGTATTGTTCTCTATTTTCTCTCCTAATCTAATTTCTAACTATGCCTCTCAAGGCACCATTTAGAAAATGTCAGCGGTGTGGGACTAAAATCCCCCCCGCTGACAATCACTTACTCTGCCTGCTGTGTCTCGGACAGGGACACGTCGTGGAGTCCTGCAAGCATTGCCAGGCCTTCACTAAGCAGGCCAGAAAAGCCCGCCAAACCAAGTTGAGGGCCCTTTTGTGGGAGCAATCCTTGTCAGCAAAAGGCCCCACTCTAGAGGAACGGCCTGGGGGATCCCAGCCTGCCAAGAAGCCATTAACGGACACGCTAACGGCAAAGAAACTGGCAAAGAAGGCTCGTAAGGATAAGGCGAAACGCCTTAAGGAGAAAATGGCGGTTGAGCCTGACGAAATGGCAGGCCCATCGACTTCTTCCACTGCGGTGGTATCGAAGCATACGGTGGCATTGATTGAGGCTCTGACTGGTGCTCGAGATCGAGCTTCGGGACCGATTGCCCACCAGTCTACTCCGGCTTCGACTACGTCTCCTCGAGGCCGAGAGATCGGGAAAGAGCCCATGGCTGCGGCAGCCTCCCTGTCGGAGGGAGAGCTAGTGGCTTCGCCAGCCCAGCTCGAGGAGCAGAAGACATCGGACAGACCCCGTTCGGGCTCGAGGGTTCCTCCACTACTGGGCTCCGTCTGGTTGGGCGCGCAGAGGAGGCGTCAAGAACACCACTGCAGATAACGATCCCCACAACTATCTGGGCTCGTGATTCGGTCTACCCCATACTTGAGCCATCGATTTTCTCTCCTGATACCGATGAGAGGTCAGGTCCCTCTCCTACTACTCGGGATAGATTTCTAGGAGTTACTACTCGAGTTCAGACGCTCAACAAGACGCGAGAGGTTCGGAACGTCGCTACTTTACCACAGACGTCAGTTTCTCCGGACGGCAATCAGTGGTCAGGCATTCCTCCTTCACAGCGACAGATCTTGTGTCTCGTGCCCCGGGGTCGAAGATAGTGCGAGACCGACTGCATCGACATCGACGGCTCAACCACAGTCTCTCATGCATCTACCGGTTGCGACTGATGTTGTTGGCCACTCCTCGTCGGGATCGGCATACCTGTCGGATTCGGACTCGGCGGCTTCCTCCTCCCACTCCACTTCGCCGGACGCGCAGGTGGAGTCCAAAGACGCGGTCTCCCCATCGGAGGACATGGGGAGTTTCGCTGAGCATGTCAGCCGGCTGGTGACTGCTCTGGGAGTCGAAGCGAAGTCTTTGAAAGGAAAGGCCAAGGATGACATTTATGCTGTCCTTAGGACGACACAGTCGAACCAGTTGCTCCTTCCATTCTTGCCGACACTGTTGGAGACGGTGCAGGAAACCTGGAAGGTTCCTGTGGCTTAAATAAATTCTAGGCACAAGTGTGCCTTTTTATCTCAAAACTCTGCCACTGATTTTGACAAGAACAGACCAGGCAGACAAAACCCAAAATAACCAGGCAGGCAGAGGAGGCAGGGAACCCCAAAGCAGGCAGGCAGAGGCCTTTGTCTTGGACAACTCAAACTGTGGAACTGGTTAAGAAGAGACCAGGCAGGCAGAGGAGGCAGGGAACCCCAAACAGGCAGGCAGAGGCAGCCAAACCCAAAATGTCTGAAAGGTTGCATTAGGAAAATGATTTTAAAAAATAAACTTGGATTGTTACTGCAACTAGGTCCAGACAGCACCTGCAGGTGGCATCAAGCAGGGATGTTGACGAGTCCTTGGTCTTGAGTCCCGAGTCAAGTCTCGAGTCCCATTAAAAATATTGGGACTCGAGTGTGACTCGAGTCACAGGGGGGACTCAGTCCAACTCACGAGTCGAGTCCTGGAGTCCAAGTCCCCATCCCTGTGTATCTCTGAGGCAAAACTGAGCCTCAGTGCTTCTAAACCTCCACCATCACTCCCTAATCACCTTGTTATCATATTCTCATATTTTATTCTCATCAGCTAGCCTATTAGTTGCTGAACACTGTCAGTGAACACACTTGATCAGCTGAGTAAATGCAACACAGAACAGCATGAATCTTAACAGGAAGCACAGAGTTTATAACAATTGTCAGGAAAAGATTTATAAAATGTTAATTTAATAACATTTCCTACCAGCAGAACTGAAGAAGGAGGTGGGGAGAGATTCCTGACATGTTACGATCAATGCTGGAGACATCATACACTCTAGGCAGATTTTCTGCATATGTGCCTAGAAACCAGATCACACTGGGTGGAAATACACAAACAAAACAAAATAAATACACTAAATTTTAAATTGATACAGTTGGTTTTATATATAAACATGGCAGACACTCTAGTTTGGACCTCAGTGGTTTCATATTAGGGGTGTGTACAGGGGGGAAATCACTTTGGGTAAGAGGCACTTCACTTTGGACTGCTTTGGGCAAGACCCATGCTGCTATGGATCTGAGGAAGAGCCTTGCTTCAGTTTTCCAAAGCTTTGGATGTCTCCCTATTTATTGACTATAACTGGGAAATCAACAAATGGCTATAGCTTCCCACCCCCACTTTTTTTATTATTATTATTGGATGAAATTTGCAGGCTCTGTAACTTCCTTCAAGTGGATGAAACCTACAAAATTTCAGATGGATAGGTGCAGGTGTTTTTGTGAAAAGGGGAGACTTTGAAGTCTGGGGATTTTAAAAGGGGGTTTGCGGTCCCCCTTATTGTTTAGGATTAGGAACAGGACCAGTGCAAGGCAGTTTGGTGCCCTAGGCAAGATCAGATATTTAGCACCCCCCCTTCCCACTTGAGAGCGCTGCATTTTTTTTCAAGGCGTTTTCTGGCACCCCCTTTAGCCCTCTGCCCTAGGCAGCTGCCTAGTTGGCCTAATGGTAGCACCGGCCCTGATTAGGAAGGTATAGTATATAATGTTAATGTGTAAAAGCAATTAAATAAATATGTGGACAGGTAGGATAAATGTAGCTGCTATTTTAATGGGAAAGATGAAAGCCATTTATTGTATATTAGAACATACAACCAAAGGAAATGGTACAATTACAAGTATTAACTGCTACATCATTTCCTTATTTAAAACATATCTAATCCTGTCTTCCTGCCCGACAACAGACCCCCAAGGTGGCTGTCAATAAGTGAAAAATCAATACATTGCGAACATGTCATTTTAAAATAATACATTTTAAAAGTAGTGGTGACTTTTGAAGGCTCCGGGGAAACCATGATGGAAAACGTTCACGTTCATTCCCCTGGCCTTGCATGTTGCTGCTGCTGCTGCTGCTGCTGCTGCTGCTGCTGCTGTGACTCTTCTAACTCAATGAGTGCAATATAACTTAGTACTAGCATGACTTAGTTATTTAAATAAGAAAAGTAAAAATAAAATAAAAGACATCTTGGCAAATATGATCATCATTTTGCAGCCTTTTTCATTTAATATGTAACAGGGCAGACCAGTGTAATTATTACGTATGAATGAAGTTAATATAAATTAACATTTCACATACAGAATATATAAATCTAAGTCCCGTTTTAAACCATCTTCTTGCATTCTTGAACAAAAGACTTAGGAATAACTTATAGATACTACTCCAAATGAACATTTTGCCACCATGCTTTGCCTCTTGGCATACTAAGTATGCTTTTGGAACAGCCTTTATAGACTCAGTCGAGCAGATATCAAGAAAAAGAAATATGCTGGAGCAAAAACAAAAGATTTAGACAGATATACAGACAACAGAAAAGGCTAAAGACATAGGAATATTAAAGGCCAAAGTGATCAAGCTTGCAAAACTGACAGGACCAGAGTAAGAGTACCTGGGGAAAGGGACTTGACCTTTTCTCTTTTAACAGCAGAGGTAAAACAGATAAGCCTCACACAGAGGTTGATTGGAGAGCCCGGTGGCATTGAAGGTCTGGCAAACCAAAACTAGAAATTTTTGTTCCACATCACTGATTTGAACATCCCACTGGTGTCATGTGTATAACAAGCCTACTCAATAGCAACCTCTGGCAGCAAAATAACTCTTGAGAGTGGGGCCAGATCTTCATTGTTGTACACCTATGCGCAAGAGGCCATCAGTGGCCACCCTTCTACCTTTCCAGTTGCCTTCCTATGCCTTGCAGTGGGTGTCCATCTGATGAGAGGACCCCTAGCTCGGAAGGGGGAGAGGCTGTGAAATGGCCATTGTGAAATGGGGGTTTGAAAAAATCCCTTCCAATCAGCTACCCTTCCCTTCCTGCATTTTGTAGGTCACCTATAAGCTGAAAGATGTGCCATCCCCTGCCCCTCTAGTCTTGAGCCAAACTCTCTCTCCACTCCAATCTCACCTCAGCCATAATCTCCGTAGGTAGCTACTATTTCTTCACCTTCAGCCCCATATTCTCAATACAGGGATACTGGCCTGCCTGACAGGGCTGTTGTAACGATTATTGAGAATGTGTATAAAGCACTTTGAACACTCTGTAGTATTTTATAAATGCTAAGTATAATTATTTATTGCATCTGGGAGGAGGGGAGAGGAAAGAAGATAGAGAAGATTCCTTTAAATTTCTTCCCACAAAGATATCTGGAGGAATGCTTAAAGCCATACAGCTGACAAAGGGGCCTCTAGTGACCCAAAGATTAAGAAGCAATTTTGGGTAAGAAGAGAAATTATGACAACCAGAAGCATATAAAGCTGGGGGGAGCTTAGAGGTAAAGATTTCATGTACCTCTAGTACATGATGGGGTAGGGGCATGCCCAGTACAGCCTGAGCCTTCCCCAGCCTGGTGCCCTCCAGATGTCTGGGACTACAGCTCCCAGGATTCCTGACCATTGGCGATGCTGACTGGGGCTGAAGGGAGTTGAAGTCCAAAATACATAGAGGGCACCAAGCTGGGGACGGCTGGCCTAGTATATCCCAGGGATGGGGACTCGGACTCGAGGACTCGACTCGTGAGTCGGACTGAGTCCCCCCTCTGACTCGACTCGGACTCGAGTCCCAATATTTTTAATGGGACTCGAGACTCGACTCGGGACTCGAGACCAAGGACTCTTCAACATCTCTGGGCTGTGCCAGAAGGAGTGGAGAGGAGCGTGATTGCCGGCGAAGAGCGCATGGAAGCGAGGTGTGCCGCTGCTCGGCCACTATGGACGGCTACCAGGAGTGCAGCCCCAACAGTGTGTCAAGATTTATTTTGATTGATGTGTTGCTGTCAAGGTTCCGCTACTACAGGGACCCCTTGATCTGCCTTTGGGAGATCTCTGCCTCTTCCCAAAGTCTCTCCCTCTCTAGGTTATCAAGTCCTTTGCCTGCTTCCAGTAACGTGGGTGTAGGCTGTAGACGTGGTGAATAAGTCACTCCAAACTCCAGGGTAAACAACAGCACTTTACTTATAATATTAGAGTTTTTACTTAATAGAGTGGTTATAATCCAAAAGCAAGTATGATAAAATAAAACAAACAAACAATTCAATATTCTCTAGCATAACTTCAGACTACCTAGTTCCTATGCAGCCAGTTTCTCTTTCTCTTTCTCTTTCTCTCCTTCTCTCTGCTGTTTCTCTGCTGCTGCTTCCAGCTCTCTCCCAGCACTAACTAACTGCTAGCTGACCACACCCCACATATATAGCCTTCCCAGGAATGGAAGGTTATAATCATGTGACCTTGAATAGGATATCTAATTCTTAACTTCTATTGGGTAACTTAAAACTCTCAAACTCCCCCTCCCATCCAAGTGTTTGGGCCTTCAGGCTTCACTACTCGAAGGAAGTGTTTGGGCCTTCAGGCTTCAACAAACCCAATCCTGTGTAGGCCTCAACAAACCCAATCCTGTGTAGGCCTCAATCCCTCACAGTTGCGTACTTGGGAGAGGCAGAAGAAGGACCTGAGATTACTCTGTGTGGCTGCTCTGAGTGTCTTTCTGCTTCCAGCAAGTTCATCACCAGTGGAGCGGGTGTTCAGTGAGGGTGGAATTGTGATGAGACCTCACTGTTCCAGAATGGGGGCCAAACATTTAGAAAAAATCATGTTCCTCAAATGCAACATGGATAAGTTTTAGGAAGTTTATTTTTTTAAATCATTTTTCTAAAATGCAACCTTTCAGACATTTTGGGTTTGGCTGCCTCTGCCTGCCTGTCTGAGGTTCCCTGCCTCCTCTGCCTGCCTGGTCTGTTCTTGCCAAAATCAGTTGCAGAGTTTTGAAATAAAAAGGCACACTTGTGCCTAGAATTTATTTAAACCACACATCTGAAGTACCCTTATTTTGTTGGGAAAACCCCCCATTGATCTTAATAGGGACTCGTGGAGTCAGCTTTGGGAGTGACTCGTGACTTGTGACTCGTGAGTCACCATTTCTGGACCAAGGACTCGGACTCGAGACTCGGGTCCAAAGACTTGTGACTCGACTCGTGACTCGAGACCAAGGACTCTTCAACATCCCTGGTATATCCCCAAGGGAATAGATTATTGCTTTGCTATGGTGGCAACCAGGGAATAGGTTAAAGAGACGTCTTCGAAGGTCAAGGCCTCAGTGTTTCCTTATTCACAGCCATAGATAGTCGGACTCCAGGTTATCCTGGAAGGCGATGGCAGTGAGAAAGGAAGAATGATCAATTACTGCATACATGGAGATGTTTGTGTACCTCTCACTGGCTGGTAGGCTTATTACACCCCTCACTTCATTTAACGCCCCCCCCCCCCAGTAAGGACAGCCATCTATTTATCTTGGCCAGGGACTTTTTACCTGTGCTTGAAAACATCTTGAAGAAATGGTAAATGATTTGGTCAATTTGAATGAGGGCTAATTCCAGAGATATGTGGAGACTAGGCTTTTGCCAGGGACCCAAGACTAGCAATAGGTCCACAGAGCCCCAACACTACCACGAATCTCACTTGTAGATTTGATGGAACTTGTGGAGTCGAGGTGAGAGGGAAGTCAAAGGCACTGTCTGCTTTGCAAAGTCTCCTCCTCCACTGGAGCACAGGTATTTAGGATGGTTGAAAGGGCGTCTCAATGTCTGGGGTTGCTGTGTATGAGGTTGATGCTCCTGCAGATTCCTCTGTGCAAAAGAAGGTTGATTTGAAGCCAAGAAAGACGGCTGTTGAGGCCACCTCCGTTGTCAATATGGCTTGGATGATAGTTGTGGGCTGAAACCCATTTTTCTGGCATTAGCCCTGGCCTTCTGCACAGCATCCAGCAAATCGTCTGTGGAGGCATTATACGGGCCCTCTCCATTGAACGGGAGGTTTTCTATTCTCGACCTCACCTCTGGTGCCAACGATGTTGATCTCAACCACGCGTGACGTCTTAAGGCAGGGGTCCTCAAACTAAGGCCCGAGGGCCACATCCGGCCCGCCTTGCCTTTTAATCCGGCCCGTCGCCCTGCGTCTCCTGCAGGGGGGGGAGAGGAGGAGTGGCGGCTGAGGCGGGGCACCCGCCCACCTCCCTGCATCTCCTGCGGGGTAAGGGGAGGCTGGGCGGCGGGGCGCGGGCCAGCCACCCGCTGTCTCCTGCGGAGGAAGGGGAGGAGGGGTGGCTGAACCCGGCAGTGGTGGAGGCAGCAGCAAGGTGGCGGGGGAAGAAGGGATGGGAGGGAGGAGGAGGGGGACGAGAAGGGGTTGCTCGCTCTCTCGGTGTCCGCAGAGGCGCCTTGAATCCCTTTCACTGAGGCAGCGGCAGCTCCTCGTTCCTCCTCCTCCCTCCTTCTCCTTCTCCCTCATCCCAGCATCGCGCGGGGCTCCACACGAGCTGGGAAAGGCGGGTGGGAAAAAGGGGAGCAGTAGCAACACAACAGGCAGCCAGCTCGGCTCACTGACTGGCTTGAGCTCTCGGTTCAACTAACCAAGCTGCCTCGCAACCTAGAAACGGGCGCGGAAGAGAGCCAAGCTGAATTGTGGGGAGCACACACACAGAAGCTTCCCTGTTGAAATCACTGCAGGTGAAGTACCTCCCTTCTACCGCTGCAATGGAATGTGAGGGAATAAGCCTCCAGCAGTAAGCCTCATTGAAATTAGTGGGACTTACTTCTGAGTAGACTTGACTAAGATTATGCTGTTGAACACCTTTGTTGGCCCTCAAATCCCTGCGTGACCTTGGGCAGGTCCCTTGCATACTTTCCTGTTCCTATCATTATTCAAAGAGAGACAGTTTCCCATTATCTTTTGGTTGTATTATGACCTTTAAATCTCTGTTGTGTCTGGACTGATCGGAAAAGGAGAAGGAAAGTGACAGGGGAACCACACAAGCACATGAGAATCTGAGTATCTATCAATGACCTGGAATCAAGGGTTGTTGTTGTTTTTATATTCAGAAGGCAGTGGTTATCATATTAAAACAATAATATATTGGCTTTCTTATTATAAAAAGAGAGGGGAAAAGTACTTGTCAGGATTATTGCCAAAATTTTAAAATAGCACCAAACTTTAAGGGTGCAGCTTATAATCAGGAGTGGCCTATACTCGGAACAATACGGTACTTCCAAGTAAACATGCTTGCTTGGAAGTACCATATTGCTCCGAGTATATTGTTTAGGATTGCTGGGCCTGGCTGAAACACAAACCACTTACAATAATTCCCATTTAAATCAGTAAGGCTTACTTCTCTGAGTAAAAATCCTTAGGATCAGGCTACAAAACATCTAGAAGACTATCTGGTGCCATTGAGGTGACTGAAATGACAATCATTTGAGTTGTACTCACTATTTATTTATTTGTTTGTTATATTTATATCCTGTCTTTTTTCCTAGGTGGCTTACATAAAATTCCTCCTCTCCATTTTATCTCACAATAACCCTGTGAGGTAGGTTAAACTGAGAGTCTGACTGGCCCAAACTCACCCAGTGAGCTTCATGGCTGACTCACCCAGTAAGCTTCATAGGGACTAGAACCTGGATCTCCCGAATCCCAGTCAAACACTCTAACTAACCACTATGCCACACTGGCTCTCACTATGTTCTCTGGGTACCAGGTCTTCCTGACCTACCCCAGGGAATGGGTTTGTACTTTTAAGGCTGTGATCCTTTGTAAACTTACCTGGGGAGAAAGTCTCCTTGAATTCAGTGAAACTTACTTCCAAGTAGACATGCAAAAGATGAGGCTGTAAGGCTGCAATCTTATGCACATTTATGTGAAAAGACGCATTCAAGTCAAGTAGCCTTACTAATTTCTATGCATCTCTCCCCTCTGAGACATATCTTAATCTCAGGAACCATGCACTCAAAATGGCAACCATCTTCGGCAGCACCTATGTCTGTGAACAGACTTTTTCCCAAATGAAACATCTGAAATCTCCAACCAGATCCAGAACTGATGCACACTTGCATCACTTGTTACGACTAGCAGTGACAAATATGGAACTGGACATTGACCATCTCATTAGCCAAAAGCCGGCCCATATTTTCCATTGAAATACTAATAAGCTTATGTTGATTAAAATTGTTCTTCATTTTAAATATTGTATTGTTTTTTCCTGTTTTTTTGCACTACAAATAAGTTATGTGCAGTGTGCAAATCAACCCTTTCTATACCTTTTTAAAATTTAATGTATTTCAATTTTAGACAGCAAATTAATTTATTATTAATTTATAATAACTTTCCATTTAATCAAGTAAAAAAAAAGGACCCGGGTCCTTTTTTTTTACTTGATCCATTCGTTCATATTTTTTTCAAACTATAGTCCGGCCCGCCAACAGTCTGAGGGACAATGAACTGGCCCTCTGTTTAAAAAGTTTGAAGACCCCTGTCTTAAGGCAACGGACCCGATCAACGAATAACTCTGGAAGTCAGCCTGGTGCCTTGCTGTATTGATTTGTTGATGAGACAGGCTAGACGCTTCTGCCTGGAACACCCGAGCCAGTTCCCTCTTCTCATTGGGCAGATAATCACACAGGGAGCCCATTTTTTCCCATAGGAAAAGCTGATATCGGGCCATGGTAGCCTGGTAATTAGCTACCCAAAGTCCGAGGGAACTGGACGAATAAATTCACTTTCCAAAGCCATCGAGTCTTCTGCCCTCTTTAACCACTGGGGTGGAATGTTGCTTGCCCGATTTAGATTGGGCGGATTCAACAATTATAGAGTTTGGTACAGGGTGCAAGAAATTTGGCGTCTTCCTCTCACAACCTGTACATGGTTTCTAGCCTTTTCGCTGTTGCAGGAGTGGATGCTCGCGTTTTCCACGTGTGTTGCACGGTTTCCAAGAGTGTCGGCAGAAAAGGAATAAGTGTTGGAGTGGTGGTCGCAGTAGAGATCACATCAAACACGGGGTCTTTTATTTTACGTTCTTCGACTTTGGTCTCCATGCCCAAGGCCTGAGTCATCCTCTGAACATGGTCCACGAAGTGTCCCAAGTCTTCCAATGGTGAAATGGCTGCCCTAGATCCTACCTCTTGATCGGGCGACAACGATTCTGGGGTTGCAGAAGCGAGGGAGATGGTGTTGATGCATAGTCCTCCAGTGAGGAGGAACAACATACTGGAGCCATGTCTGGATGGGAAAGTGCAGACCCTGCTGAAGTTGCCTGGGTTAGGACTTGCATAGCCTCCGGCAATTTGGACAGGCAGGTAGCTCGGGACCTGTCCGGGAAATGAGCCCGATGAGACAACATGGAAGGCGATTGTGACTCGACCCTGTAAGGAGGAAGCTCCCAGAATCGGGGTGACTCACGCCTCTCCCAAGGAGACCTGTCTCTGCGGTAGGTGTAGTAGCAGGGGTCCTCATAGTGTGGGTATTGTCCGCGACAGGAAGGGGCTCCAGCTGATCTTGCCAAATACTCCGACCTAACATCATCAATGGGCGATCGAGATCGATAGCATTGGCCTTCATCTCCTATGTAGCGATCTAGTCTAGGTGCTGCTGCACTTGCCCCTGGTCGGGATCAGGTGTCCTGAGGCTGTCGGTACCAAGAAGTATTAGTGTCTCTGGAGCTCGATCTCCTTTGAGCCCGATGGGTCGAGCTCAATTACTTACGATGTCAAGGAGCAATTAAAGGGGATTCCACAATCACTCCTTCTGAGACCAAGACCACCGGAACCCTCGAGCCCATTGAGCCTTTCAGGGTCAGAGAGCGGGATTGGCTGTGGCAGGTTTCCCTCATCTCCGGTGCCGAGACCGACGGAGTTGGCTCAATTGTGGCCTTCAAGGCGGCCAGAGGAGATGGAATTTTACAGGCTAAAAGCTTGGATTTTTTGGGCTTTTCCCTCTTTGCTGCTTTGCTGTTG
This sequence comes from Shinisaurus crocodilurus, assembly GCA_021292165.1. Taxonomy (NCBI): domain Eukaryota; kingdom Metazoa; phylum Chordata; class Lepidosauria; order Squamata; family Shinisauridae; genus Shinisaurus; species Shinisaurus crocodilurus. The sequence continues at coordinate 159,054,408 of CM037878.1, read as the reverse complement.
TTTACTCCTTTCGGCATCCTCCTTGGTTGTGTGGGCTTTTTTGGCAATCTTTTTCACCAGTAACACTTCCAATGACTTTCCTGGTGTTGACGGGCATTCAGCTATGGCAGTGTGGGTCGGAGGAGACCTGGGCCTTGTCGGCGGCAGAACCATAGAGGCCGTTGGGGCAGAGACCGTTTCAAGGTTCTTGTGCCTTTACCTTGTCAGCCCGATGCTTGTGGGCCTGCCGCGTGAAGGCCTGGCAATGGTGGCAAGAGTCAACGACGTGACCTTCTTCCAAGCAAAAAAGGCACATGAGTGTCCATGATCCCCCATCGGTGGGCAGTAGTTTAGCCCCGCATTTGACGCATTTTCAAAATGCTGCCTTAAGAGACATGGTGTCCACGGGGGCAGACGAAAAAACGTTAATAATAATAATAATAATAATATATATATTATTATTATTATTATTATTATTATTATTATTATTATTTAAACAACAAAAGTATTTGGATGGGAAGAGAAAGTGAGAAAAAACAACTGTAGAGAAAATACTCAGCTGAAAATTGCGAAAGCAGAAGAACCTCCCAATAATGACTAGCCGCAATGGCGGTCAAAGAGGAACTGAGGGAACAGGTGGGAGCCCTGCTAGTAGCATGTGCAATGGAGGAGGGGTTCCCGCCCGATTTTCCTCAGCTATAGAATTTTCCCGAAATGGTCTCAGCACAGGCACAGATCCCATGTGTGGGATGCACAGAGACCATGAAGAAAACCTGGTACTTCTTCTTCTTCTTCTTCTTCTTTTTTAAATATTTTATTTATTTTTCAAAACAAATTATAACACAGAAAATATATTTAGCAAAATACAAAATTATCACACAAATATAACATAATCAACATACAATAAATCATAAAGTGCTCCCCCCCACCCTCCAAGGGACCAATTAGTATACTTCGATCCTCTTGATCAAATAAAGTCTAAATTCCAAAAATATAACATATCCTGCCTGACAAGGCATGTTACCCTTCCCCTTTATTAATACATAGTCTAGTAATTGATTCCATATCTCCATAAAATTATTCTTCTTTAGCAATCCTTTTTTGCATTTGATACTACTAGTTAGTTTATCATTTAGGGCTATGTCCCAAACTTCCTTATACCAGTCTGTTATTAGGAAAACATGTTGTACTTTCCAATTTCTCGCTATCATTAGCCTGGCCGCAGTTAACAAGATTACAATTAACTCCTTCGTATTTTGATCACAAATAAGCTTCTCAGTTATTGATAACAATGCTAATTTTGGACAGACCTCTAAATTAGTACCAATAATTTTCGATATTTCTGTAAAAACCTCTCGCCAAAACACCAATACATTTTTACAACTCCACCACATATGAGCATATGTCCCTTTTTCCTGACATCCTCTCCAACATAATGCAGAACAATTATTATCTATTCTATTTAATCTTACTGGAGTTAAATACCATCTCCAAATTAGTTTATAAAATTTTCCTTTATCCTAATTGACATCGTTTTCACAATCCGTCTATCCCATATATTGTTCCACCCCACCTTCGAGGTCACCTCTTCAAATTCATTATCCCATACAGTCTTAAGCTGATCCTCTTGTTCTTTTGCTTTTTGGATCAATCTATATAAATCCCTTGTTATACCTCTTGTTGATGCATTACCTGGTAGGCTGTCTCTAGACATGACCATCTTTTCAAAATTAGTTAAATCTCTCTCGTACTCAGTTTTCCTTTTCCATTTCTTCGACCACTGTTCTAACTGTAGTAAATTTAACCACGATAATCTTCTTCTCCCAACAATTTCCATTATTTGATCTCTAGTCCCCATCTTTTCCACCCAATTGGTCAATCTAATAACCCTTTCTTCTCTTAGTTTACTCTCCAGCTCTAATCTTAAGTTTTCAGGAAAATCCTTAAGAGCTACCACCGGAGTTAATGGAGATATCCCTGGTATAAATATGCTCTTCATAGTACCCCAAATCATTAACAAATTTCTTAGAAAAGGGTTGTCTATATTTTTTATCAATTTATTATTATTTTTTTGAAAAAAAATATTCCCCAAAGTACTACGTAGTTCACATGTTTCTAACTCCAACCACATTATTTCTTTAGGGCGTGCTATAATATCCACTATATGTCTTAATTGATTCGCTATATAATACCATTTTAAATTCGGCAGACCCAAACCCCCTACTTTTTGTGCTTTATACAATCTTGTTTTAGTAATCCTAGATTTTTTCCCTCCATTACAATATGTATTAATAATTGATTGCCAATCTTTAAGTTCCTTATCTGATATCGCACTTGGTATCATCCGAAATAAAAAATTTATCTTTGGCAAAATCTTCATTTTAATCAAAGCAATTCTACCAAACCAGGAAAGTCCAATTTTTTTATGCTCCTCTATTTTATTCTTTACCTCATTCTTTAATTTCCTATAATTCTGATCTCCCAATTTATCTATATCTTTTGGAATTACTATTCCTAAATATTTAATTACATTATTAATCTTATAATTACTTTTTTTTTACATATTTCAATCTCTTCTCTTTTACTATAGTTAAACAACAAAAATTTAGATTTATCCCAATTAATCTGTAGCCCCGTTACTTCCCCGAACTCCTTTAAATGATTCTCCACTCTATCCATATTTTCCATAGGGTTTTCGATTGTCAAAAGAGTATCATCTGCAAAAAGATTTATTTTTATCTTCTCCCTAATCCCTATCCCACCTATATTTCTATCTTCTCTAAATACATTTGCTAAAATCTCCATTACCAATGCAAACAAAATAGGCGAAAGGGGACATCCTTGTCTAGTTCCTCGACCTAGGTAAATTTGCTCTGTTAAACCATCATTTACTACAACTGATGAAACATTTTTTGAATACAATTGATTAACTACTCCTCTAAATCTTTCTCCAAACCCCATAATTTTAATTAAACTTTTTAATGCTGGCCATTCCACGCAATCAAAGGCTTTAAAAATATCTAACGCTATTACCCCTGCTCTCAATTTATTTTTCTTTATTAAATATATTATATTTAAAACTCTTCTTGTTAAGTCTGCCATTTGTCTTCCTTGCATAAAACCACATTGGTCTATCCCGACATATTTAGTAATAAACTTGTTCATCCTTCTCGCTAATATTGCTGTCATCAATTTTGCATCTTGATTTATTAAGGAAATGGGTCTATAGGAACCTGGCTCCGTTAAGTCCTTCTCTGGCTTCGGGATTAAAATAATCTTAGATTGCTTCCATGAAGAGGGGATCTCTCCCCCCTCCAAAAAAATATCATTAAATAACCTCTTTAGTCTTGGAACCAACATTTTCTTAAAGACCTTGTAGTATTCAGCCCCTAAACCATCCAGTCCAGGGGTCTTACCCTCTTTCAGTTTATTTATTGCATATTCTATTTCCAATTCTGAAAAAGGTTGTTCCATAATTTCTCTATCTTCATCCACTAGTCTAATTTTAAAATGCTTTCCTATATATTCATTAATCCTCTCTTCCGTACAGTCTCCAGCCTTGTACAATTCTGAATAAAATTCATGAAATATTTTTAATTTGTCCTGCATTAAATTATGACCTTTCCCTTTTTTATCTTTAATTGCCCCAACTATACTTTTTTCTTTCTTTTTTTGTGTGGATCTTGCTAACATTTTTGAATTCTTATTGCTATTTTCAAAAAACTCTCTTTTCAAATAAATCAAGTTTCTCTGAACTTTTTCCAAATCTTTCTTTTCAACTCTTTCCTTTTAGCTTGTAATTCAGCAAAGACCTTGTTCTCCCTTTCCTTCAAAAACTTCATTTCCAAATCCCTAATCTCCCCTTCTAACTTTTTAGTAAACTGTTCTTGTTTTTTCCTTAGTATCACACCCTCCCTGATACTTATCCCTCTCATCACTGCCTTCATTGTGTCCCACACAACAGCTTCAGAGCAGACTCCCGAATCATTAAACAACCAAATCTCTCGCATTTCCTTTTCTATCTTTGCTATAATATATTTATGCTGTAAAATCTTACAATTCAATCTCCAACTCTTTGCTTCTCTATAATCCTTCTTTATTTTAATATCCATATTAACTATAGCATGATCCGAAACTTTTATAACACCGATTTCTGAACTCATCACTCTTGACATCAGGGATTTGGAAACAAAAATATAATCTATCCTAGAAAAATTCTTCGTGGCTGGTGAATAATACGTATACCCTCTTTCCAATCCCTTTACCCCTCTCCAAACATCAACCAGTCCTTCCTTATTAATTATTTTATTTAATACCATTATATTATTTCTCTTCTCTTGTCCTGTCGGATTTGATTTATCAATATTTTTGTCCATCACCATATTAAAATCCCCAGCCATAATTACCAAACCCTTTTGTGGCTCCCCCATTTCCTTAATCACTTTTTGATAAAATTCTTCTTGATTTTCATTTGGTGCATACATATTAACCAATATATATTCTTCACCTCCCAATAATCCAAATATTATAATAAATCTTCCCTTAACATCCTTCTTTACCTTAATCACCTTAAAACCACATTTCTTTGAAATAATAATTGCCACCCCTCTTGACTTGGATGAACCATAAGCTCTCTCATATGTCATAGACCATCGCAGTTTTAATTCATTTACCCCCTCCTTTGATTGGTGAGTTTCTTGTAAGCATATAATATCCGCCTTATCCTTGTTGAGGAGTGCTTCAATCCGTCTTCGTTTCAACATGGAACCCAGGCCTTTAACATTTAAAGTAGCAATTCTCAAGTATGAAGCCATCTCAAGTCTTTGTCCATCTTAAATTGCTGGTCCCTATTAGTGAAATAAAACACTACAGCACACACCCTACCCCTACCCCACACCCTATTACCCCATTCCCTACATATATAAGCATTCCCCCCTTTACCATCCTTGAAGAAAATCTTCATGACCCCGGCCTGCCACGCCAACAAAAAAGGGGGGGGAGACAAACCCACCCACCAAGCAACTGACCTGTAGATCCCTCCCAATTAATCTTTTATCCTTATTCATCCAGGTTAATACTCTTTAAAAAAATTAAAAAAAATAAATATTTTTTTTAAAAAAACAGTATCATTATTAATCATTATATATACTTATTAAAATGAAAACAAAAAGCAACATATAAAAAAAAACCGAGAAAGAAAAAAGAGAAAAAAAATAAAAACTAATATTAAAAAAATATATTAAAAGCACACAAAAAACTTTTTTTTCTTTTTCCTTTTCTTCTTTTAAAAAAGAAAAAAAAAACCAAAAAAAAACACAAGCAAACGAAAAAATACATCGCAACTCCATTAAGAGAAACTCCTCTTTCAGTTCCTTCCAGTTATTTGCTCAATCACCTTCTCTTCTATTCTTCTCCTCACCACCACATAAACTTTTTCCTTCCATATTTCTCTTACTTAGCTGCTCCTTCCAACAGCTGCCCCTCCGCATCGCTCGAGGTTCCTGCCGTCAAACCCAGTTCTTCCAAAAGATCCATTCCTTGTATACAGGATGTTATCTTGTATCTCTTGTTGTTGATCATAAAAAAACACATCACAGGATAGCCCCAGTTGTATCTGATTCCATTTTTGGACAAGACCGCAGTACATGGCTTCACACTGTGTCTCCAGTCAATTGTTTGCTGACACAAATCATTAAAAATTTGGACTGGAGTACTTTGATATTGCAGTTGTTCTGGACGTTTCTTCAAAATTTTGGTAAACAATTCTTTTTTATAAAAACTGGCAAAACACACCACAATGTCACTGGGGGTAAGCCCCCCCCTTCTTCTTGAAACTCTATGGACCCTTTCCAAGTCTTGTTCAATCCATTCCAATTCTGGGGCAATTTCGCAAAACCATTTCAAAATTATTCCTCTCAAATTGTTCCCATCCTCCCCACTAACATGTGGGAAAAGGCGTATACGAATATTAGACCGCCTCGCTCTGTCTTGGATATTAATCATTTGTAACTCCAGTGCATCAAATCTTAAATCTTGTTGCTGACTTTTACTTTGAAATCCCTGCTGTACATCCTCCACTTTGTCATCCAAGATCTTGACTTCCTGTTTCAATTGCTTAAAATCCTCTTCAACTTTCTGGAATCCTGCCTTCAAACCCTGTTGAAGCTGTATAATTTCTCCTTTAAGTTGAGATATTTCCCCACTAATTTTGTCTGCAAAGCGAGAGAGAATTGCCTCCATTTCTGTGGTCTGTACTTCTGAGGGATTTTTTTCCGGAGATGACGGAGTTGCTTTCTCTTTGGCATCCGCCATCTTAACACCCGATCTGGCGTCTTTTCTCTCAGCCATAATTACTTTATCTCTACTACTGCAGAGACGAGACCCTTTTTTTTAAAATTCCGTTCCTTTTCTAGTCCTGCTTCCCTCCTCCAGTTCACCTCTCTCGACTCTTTGAAGCCTGGAGAGGCTATGGTCAGAAGGATGAGTTCTTTCAGGACGATTCCAAAGAGGAACGCTTGGTTGTTGTTTTTTGCCTTTTTCCCATCCCCTACGCATTAAAAAACCTTAATCAGAAGGAATACGCTCTCTCTCCTTATTAAAATTGTCTTTTTGCAAGCCTCCAGCTTTCTGCTTGTTCTAATCTGAGAAGCAACAAGTTTAGTGCTGCGAGGCTTATCACCTCCCACAGTCTGCGAATCGCTTTCAGCGCCGTAAATCCATCTACAACTCTACAACTCTCTCCGGAGGTCAGCAGTATACATTCCAAATGATAAGTAAAAAAAACTCTTACCAAAGTTAAATCATTTGCTGGATGAAATCATTACTTATAGTTCAAACATCTTGGGAGGATTCTAACAAACGTCTAGTCCGCCATGGTGGCTGGCTCCGCCCCCTGAAAACCTGGTACTTCTGTCCCTGATTAAATGTTAACCAGGAATGAAGTGCATGCATACTTATGAAATCTATGAGTAACCTGCCCCAAAACCTAAATAGGACAGCCCAGCAGTACAGTGACTGGGTTTGCACAACACGACATGCCATAGTGGCTTAAAACCCATGTTTGTTCAAAGTGGCTTATCGTGTTGTCTGAACCCAGCAACATGGTTTGTTAACCATGTACAAGCCACTCTGGCCAGCTTCAGACAACTTGACAAGCCACTCTGAAACAAACATGGCTTATAAGCCACCTTTGCTTATTGTGTTATGTGAACCCAGTGACTGGGGTTGCACAATATGCTAAACTTCAGTAGGTTATTTCGTCCGCCCCCTGCAGGATGCTTTAGAAGTCAACCTGGTGTGGCTTCTAAACCACCCTGCGAAGCCATGACTTGCATTACAGTTACGCTAAGCCTAGTAGGTTTAGCATGTCATTCGAACCCAGATGAGTATACCTACTAGAAAGCCAAAAGAGCATAGAGCCCCTTGGCCAGAGTGGCAAACAAGGGCTGCCACTCTGGCCAAGGCACTCTGGCCAATGAAAGCTGGCCAAGTGCCCAAGTGCCACTTAGCACGGCTGTCATTGGTTTTCCCAGCATGCTCCTGCTGATACCAGGAGAGTGGGATTGCTCACAAGCAATCCCGGTCTCCTGGCATTGGCCAGAGCACGGGGGGAAGCCCCTAAGTTCTGCAGTGGTGGATCCAGGCACCCGGCCTCGCTTGCTCCCCAGAGCAAGTGAGGCTGGGTGCCTGGATCCTTCGCTGCCGCCTTCACTGCTGCTGCTGTCCTTTTGATATTGGCAGTGACAGTGGTGAGGGGATGTGCTCGCATGCTATGACAGCATGCAGGCACGCCCACCACCGTCGTCACCACCTTCCGTAGCAAGGGAGCGTGGCAATGGGGCGGGAGGGGGGATTATCTCTGCAGTGCCACACATGCGCATGGCGCTGACAGAGAGAATGAGCCCCTGCCCACTGCAGGAGTCACAAGATGTTTTGCGGCTCCTGCATTGAGTGGGGGCTCATTCTCCTTCCCCCTTCTCCTTTCCCATTCTCCCGGGAACTGTGGTCAAGCAGCACCCAGGAAGAAGGGGGGGGGACAGTTCCCTGTGCTGGGTTTACATTGCATTTTAAATGCTCCCTTCTGTTGGGCTTACTTCTACATAAACCCAGCACAGGGAACCGTTCTCCTTCCCCATGCCCTCTTTCCCTCTTCTCCTGCTTGGGAGGAAGGGAAAGGCAGGCAGGGGAAGGAGAACCCGCGGGGCACACCCCCGCCAGATCGTCTCCATTACCGCTGCCAGGTAAGTACAGAGGCGCGGCGGGGGCGAAGCTGGGGAAGCCGAGGAACCTTTCTCAGTGTGGCTGTTGCTTCACTGGAGCGGCGGCTGCACTGAGAAAAGGCAAATGACAGCTGGCAAAAGTGCCACTTGGGCACTTTTTTGCCAGCTGTCATCCCCGCTCCTCCGTACTGTGTCCCCTGGGATACTGACAGGAGGACCGAGTGGGGAAGAAGGGAGAGGCGGTGTCTCCAGACCCCCATTGTGCCCAGCTAACAGCTGGGCACAGCCGGGGCCTGGGGCAACTTTAAACCCACAGAGGTTTCAGAATCTCTGGGTTTAAAGTGACCTGTGAACCCAGCCAGTGAGTAATTTAATCAGTCTCACAACTCAAGTGCTGTGGCAAGGTACAAACTAGATGAAGGCCTGGATATACTGGGGGCATTTCTTCTACAAAAGAGTCTATTGAGTTGAAGCATTACCCATTCGAATCCAATTATTGAAACGGATGACTCTGTCTGACTGTTGTCTTAGCCTTTAAGGAGACAATTACTCAGCTAATTATATTCTGGCTGGCTAAAATTACATCGAAGTTTTTGAACACATATGGCAATCTTCTGGACTTGATGTACTAAACTGTTGAGTAATGTTACCGTGTGCGCCTCTCAATGATTAAAAGCCCCCCACCGGGCTGCTTGTCTAGATCAGTTCAGGGCCTGCTCATTGCTGTATCAATTCTCTAATGCAGTGTTCTCCAACCTTGGGTCCCCAGATGTCTTTGGCCTACAACTCCCAGCATGCCCCAGCCAGCTACACTGGCTGGGGCATGCTGGGAGTTGTAGGCCAAAGACATCTGGGGACCCAAGGTTGAAGAACACTGCTCTACTGCATTCTGATGCCAGGGAAATCTGTCATGTCACAATGCAACACAATGGAGAAGCCAAGCTGATCACGCTCATCAAGCAGCACCAGAGCAGTGATTCTGAAACACATGAGAGAGAGAGAGAACCATAGAGAAACCATAGTAAGAAAGAGAGGCTGTGCCAGCCAGGGGCTCCTTGAGATAAGTCCCCTGCCTGTTCAAATTGCTAGTCTGTTTAGCTCCTTTCTGGCACTCATAAACCAGCGATGATGAATGCGTGGGGAGGGGTTGCAGGCTCTGCCTCTCGTTTATGGGTGTTCCTCAGAAAGTCCAAAGTCGACCCCTGCATATATTCACAAAAGTGCAGGTGGGTGAGGGGCACAGCCTGGCACCCCTTATCCTCTCCTCCTCCACCCGTTCCAGCATCTAGCAGCCAACATAACATTTTCACCATTGTAACAGGAGATTGTGTGACATAGTGGATAATACCAGACTTGGACCAGAGAGAGACATAGTAGATCTCATCCCTTTGTTGGATCACACCGCCATTCCTGCTGTAAAAAATGCAACAGAATCACCATCCTCAGAGGTGGCAACTCATTGCATTTCTGCATGATTAGGAAGGCACGGACCTCCCACAGATTATGTTTTAAGGTTTGGTTGGTCTTCTGTATTTCTGAATTATAAAGTTTTAATGGAAAATGTTGTATTTTTATATTTGTATTTTGTCACCTTGGGTGGACTCAGTCCAGTAAGGAGGCTTATAAATACTTTTTTACCAAAATATTTTTTTAAAAAAATACATAAGAACCTTGTAGCTAAGAACTAGTGCAACGTAGAGTTGCAAGCCCAGCCAGCATTTGGGACACTCTCCAGGGAGGGAAGTAAGCTGGTGATTTACCATCTTCAGCCAGCTTTTTCCTCCTCCCTGGTTATTCCTTGCTGGACTGGGGCCCTGCTTTCCCTTGTGAGTCTGCAACAACAGGAGGAGCTGCCTCCTGGACTGATTTGTGGCCCTGTGCCAGCTGCTCTCACCAGGGCAAGACTGCATCTGCTGGCCCAAGGAGCAGGATGGTGACACCCCAATGGTGATGCCCCAGCAGCGACATTGCCGAAGAGGGTTGCCCCTTTGTGGGGAGCCACTTGGACAAGGGCCACCCCCCCTAACATTTGCCTATTTTGTTTCCTGTGGGGGAGGGATTGCTTTTCTCCCTTTCCCTGAGGATGTGCCATGGAGGGCAGTTATGGGGCCTTGTGGAGGAATGTATGGGGGCACCAATAGGCATAGCGATGGGTAGAGGGAGACACGGTGTCGGGAGGAGGGCTAGCCAGGGAGGGAAGGGGAATGCAGCCCAGACAGTTAATGGCTGTGCCATGTTCTGGCCCTCCTCGCATCTGCAGGTTTGGTGGTTGCCCTATCAGCCTGCCCTCGGGTCTCTGGATGCTATAGGGATGTTGGTGAAAATTGACAGGGGGTGGAAGTGGGGGTGAACTTGCCCCACTCGACCCCCCAATCCCCGCAGTACTTACCTTTCCCTGGCTCGCCACATCTCCCCGGAGAGGAGCCGGGGAGAGTACTTCCGGGTCCTCCAGCACTGAGCTTTTCACGTAAGTTCCATTAAAAAAACAGCTTAAAACAGCCGCGATTTGCTATTCGCGGCTGTTTTACGCTGGTTTTCTATGGTACTTACGTGAAAAATGCAGTGCCGGGGACCTCTCGCATCACTTCCTGGTCCCTGGAATGTCCACCGGGAGCCTCCATGCCGCAAAAATAGTGGAGCGGCATGGAGGCTCCTGGCGGACAGGGTGGAGAAGGACAAAAAAGGATCGCCAGCATCCCTACTTCTAAATGCCAGATCAGTCCAAAATAAGACCTCCCTCATCCATGACTTAATAGTGGATCAGGCGGCCAATCTGGCATGTATTACTGAGACCTGGGTAGGTGAACAGGGAGAAGTCAGTCTCTCCCAGCTCTGCCCACCAGGGTACTTGGTGCAGCATCCAGGTAGACCTGAGGGCCGGGGAGGGGTTGTTGCTGTGGTCTATAGGAATTCTATCTCTCTCTCCAGGCTCCCTGTCCATCTGACTACTGGTCTGGAGTGTTTGCACCTTGTGTTGGGCCAGCGGGACAGACTGGGGATTCTGTTGGTGTACCGCCCACCCCGCTGCTCAACAGATTCCCTATCTGAGCTGACAGAGGTGGTCTCGGTGGCGATGTTGAGGTCCCCCAGGCTGTGGCTCCTGGGAGACATTAATGTCCATGCCAAGGGCGCCCTATCTGGGGTGGCTCAGGATTTCATGGACTCCATGACAACCATGGGACTGTCTCAACATGTAATTGGCCCAACACATGTAGCAGGGCACACTCTAGATCTTGTTTTTCAGCCAGGCATGGGGGTAGTGATCTGAAGGTGGAGGACTTTGACTCAGTCCCTTTGCCATGGTCAGATCACTGCCTGCTGAGTGTTAGACTGATGGCGACTTTTCCCCTCTGCAAGGATGGGGGACCTATTAAGATGGTCCGCCCCTGGAGGCTAATGGATCCGGATGGTTTCCACCAGAGAACCCTTGGGGGGTTTCCGGCTGATATGGCTGGCGGTCCTGTTGAATCCCTGGTCGATCTCTGGGATAGAGAGATGACCCAGGCGGTTGACACCATTATATAGAAAGTCAGAGAAACACAAACCCCGGGGGAAAACCCTATGTAAAGGACACACTTTTCATCCCACAATGAAAATGGAAGAAGCCTCAGTAAAGCCTCAGTTAAACCCCTCATGTTCAGAAGCCTTTGTTCACAGATAAGTGTGTATATAGGATTGCAGCCTAAATTAGTTGTCACTGGGGAAAAGCCATCAGATTCTCCCTTTGTGCCACTAGATTGCTTGCCTTCACCCAGCCTCGCTGACACAGCCTGTTGCCCAAGGAATCTGCCTGCCCTGAGTCTGAGCACCTGACGTCAAGTGTACAAAAAGTGGTCACTCAACAGCTATGAATGAACAATGAATACTCCTAAAATCAGTTACTCCCAGGGCTGTCCTACTTATATCTACTCTGAAACAAATTTTATCTATTTCCCCACTCCTCCTCTCTCCAAGAGCCTTTTAAGTGTGCTCAATATTCAGCAAGAGGCTCAGGCTCTGCACATCTGCTGTTACAAGAAACAAGCTTAATTGCTGATGGGATTTTTCCCCACAAGCGTTCCAACCCATCTGTAGGGCACGATTACTGCTGCCTATTCTCTTTTCTATTCTCTCCAAGCGATATTCATTAATCCCATCGATGGCATCTCTAACATGTAGGAACTATGCCGAGAGTAATTACAAAGTGTTTCCTCTGTGCTTGGTTCTAATATAAGAGCACGGGAAGATAATGAAGGCTGATTGTAGTGCCATCATCCCATTGAGGAGCTGAAGGATGCTGTACAAATAACAGCTGGCTGATGAATCGTGGAGCATAAAAGAAATGGCAGACCAGAATAATAAAGATAAAATTTCCACTTTTGATAAAAAAGATTCTGTCTTCTGATGCACAGCCTCAAACCATGCCCTGGATTCCTCAGAGCACCAGGTTGGGGGTGGTGGGAGAGAGATAAGAAAGAAGAATCCCATCTATACACACACTTTCTCTCTCATGGACCTAATAATAGGCAAATGTATGGGTTGTTGCAGCATGAAGTGCTTCTTTTCAGTGTCCTAAGTCAGTCACACACTCCATTCCATTCACCCTCTCCCCTGGTTTTCCATTCCCCTCACAAAAGACACTCAGCATTCTTTGGCCACTGAGCATGTTCAGTTCTCATTGCCTTGGGGGTTTGGGGAGGGGGAGGGGAGAGAGATTGCTCCCTTGGTTTTTTTCCTAAATATTTTTTGTACTTGTGCTGAGCATATTGATACCTTTCCTCTTCTCTCTCTCAGTAGACCTGCTTTGACTAAATAATCCTGCCAGCATTCACCAGCTGAGTTCCCTATTATATGGAGTAATATACAGCTAATTATGTAGAAAACATAGGAACAATTCACATATGTAACCATGTGGCCAAATGTTCCTCTGGTTGTGTATGTGGCCATAAGCAGTTCTGATGAATGTAGAATCACCTTTCTCAACCAATCATGTTGCTGCCAGTCCCTGGAAATCAAGTATTTCTCGTGACTTTGGTTACTGTCCACTACAACATGAATTTGGTACAGGAAATGTGGCTATTATATAGTCAAAAGGGATAGAAATAGAGATAGAAGGACCAGCAATTTTCAAGCCTAAAAATGCACATTTCTGTGCATATTTTTCAAAAGTGCACACTTCCCCCCTTGAAAAAAGCATGAAAATGTGTTTTAAGTGCATTTCAAAGTGTACATTTTAAAAAAAAATAATACGCATTTTTTGACAATTTCTCCCCCCAAAAATCACTTCTCGAATTTGCATTTGGGATTGCGAACGGCACATGTTTGCATGATTTGCAAACAAACAAAATTCTCATACACCCCTAAAAATACCACCCCACCTCATCACTCCTGAGAAATGTCAGTATGGTAGCCTTATCAAAACTCTTTTTGTATCCTTCTGAGTTCCTTGAGTGTTCCTTTGGAGCAGGAACCACCACATTTGTCCCAGAATTCCTGCCACCTATATAACCAGGGTAACCTATGGAATAATTAAGCTGAATCTAGCTTCAAAGCTGCAACCCCAGGCACGCTTACTTGCAAGAAAATCCTGTTGAAACCAGTGAGACGTATACATTACTAAGACCAGGCTGCATGTGACCAAAGTGTCAATGGGTAGGTGACATGTGTAATTTTCTCCAGTGCCTTCCATACAGTATACCACACTTTTAAAAATAGACAGTAATGATCACTATGAGCAAATCCACTCATAACGATGGGGAGCACATGTAAGGTTGTACATTGCTCTGAAACTTAATGTTCCAGTTCACAATGAACAAAAATCTACTGTTCAATAAAAGTATATTTCTCATTAGTGGCATGAGCTCTAATGAAATATGTCAATTTTGTAATCAACGTTATGGGCCATTTGAACCATTCCGAAATAGCAGATACCGAAACATTTCTATATTTTGCAGCTATGCATTTTCTCTCTTTTTTATGCTATCGATAAACTCAAAATTAAGTTGTGGTCTAACCTTAGTAAATGCATTTGTCAAATATTTAAGAGGAACAATTTTACAGTTGCCTGTTGTTTTGTAAATTATTCCAGCATTTCTTATCAAAATATACTATCAAAGGTTCAGAATACATGCTAGAAATCTGCATGAGAAGAATGTCATTGGCAACACTTATCATGTGCTGAGAAAGTGCATATCCATTTCTGTTTATGAACTACAAGATCATTCCCCGCCCCAAATTAGTACTAATCATCACACCAGTAATGACATTGTTCCATATCCACTTCCAGTCTTCTAGGGAATTATTGCTATCATGATCACATTCCAGTTTTTGTATATGGTTAATTGATGAGGCATCAAGTTTCAGGAGAGAAGGGGGAAAATCTACAAAAGTGTTTTGACTTTGCTCATGTTATCAATCATTCAAATTCTTGTTTCTCCCAAAAGGTGGAAGAGTGTTTACCCAAAAAATTTTTTTAAACAAATATATTAAAACATAGGCGGTCTCATATTTTCCATTATACTCACCACTTTGTAAAACAGAATGACTGAGCTGTCCTTAATGCAATCACTAACAGTGCACAGGTCATGTTTAGACCACAAAGATGTATTTCTATTCCCCAAGAAATTCTGAGGTATTAATTCTTTAATATTAAAAAAAGAAGAGGAAAAAGGATGTCAACCATAGAAAATCTGATGTGAGAAGAAATGTGGATTTATGAAACAAGAGGAGAGCTGCAACAAATGGAATATTGTAAATTCTCTAAGGCCCATTTTGACTCATCTCTTTGTTTGTCATGCTTTCCCCCATTTCTACCTGCACAGAATCCCTACTGTGTCAAAACTTGCTAACCCCTTCCCCCTTGATGTGTGACATACTTCACTCCACATTTCTGCCCGGGGATGCTGAGCTAAATGGTTCTATTACTTAAAACAATGCACTAGTAAAAAAAAAAGGCAACAAAAAAAGACATTTGTAACATGAAACATCAGAACTAAGCAAATACAAAAATAAATGCTGTTATGAATAGTTCCCAGTCATGGAAAATGTACAAGAAATCACACCTCAGGAAATATCCACAGAAGTATGAAAATGTTAGCTGGTATGATATTAGCCCTAATAACATGTTAAGGGCAAACCTCTGCAGTGGGAAGCCTTTTCTATCTATGGAGGCTCCACACACAATTTAGGTTCTGAAGCCCTATTCAGGCCTTCTGGTTATGAAGAACATGTGGTGGGAGGAGTCTGTCACCTTTCTTGCTGCCCTTCATATGTTGAGGACAAATGTTTGCAGCGGGGATACTTGTCTATCTGTGGATGGTCCCCATGTGATTCAGAGCCCTGGGAAAAGGTCAACAAGAATGGCACTGGAGGGGGCGGAGCTAATGTCACTCAATGAGAGTACAGTGGCCTGAGTTGCCATGGCAACAAAATACCACACTTTAATGCTATACAAATGCTTGGCAAAGACAAAAGCCCTGAAGCAAAGTGGATGTTCATACATTGAACATTATAGTTAACCAAACGGGGACAAGTATCTGACCAAGAAGCTTTGTTTTCAGATTAACATACTATCGGAAAGGGTATTAAATGTCAATATGGATGTTTAAGAAGATTCCCTTTACTTTAACAAAATAAAGAGTAATCCAGAGGTGTAAACATTATTATACAGGCATTTTATTACATAGACAGGATCTAAATTGACCATGAGGCAATCACCCGTACTTATGCAGGGCATAATATTTGGGATGAGGAGTGAAAGGGGGAGGATTCTCAAAAAAAAAAATTAAAATCCACCAACATTAGCCCTCTTCATCCATTAAACGTACAAAGAGGCAATGCAGGTAGAAAGGGGCTGCAGAGCTACACCTCTAGGTTCGCTCCCAATGATGTCCACGCTAACATGTAGATGGAAGCGGGGAGAGCTGCATGATGGTGTGGTCTAGGGCAGAGGTGTGGCCCAACAGCCCCTTTCTACTCGTGTCGCCCCTTCATGCAAGCAACATGAAGGGGGTATTCTTAGTGCCTCTTTACCAACACCTGCTCACACACAATTTTTAAATTTTACTGTGGCCACGCATATATGCGCGCGCGCGCGCGCTCATACACACACACACAGCTGCACTATGCCAAAACACATGTTGGGGCCCTTTCTCATGAAGTAGGGGAGTGAACACTGTTAAACCTGTTTTCTGAGCAAGTTCAGAGAAGCTGTGATCCGAGACCCAAAAGGAACAGAAGGAACAGTAGGGGAATGGCCAGTTCCAGAATTCGATGCCACAAGACATGATGTCTGATCTGAAGTTCTCTGGCAAACTTAATAGCTTAATAGAGATTTGAACCCAGATCTCTCCATTCCAGACCTAGCTACAATAGCATACTGACTCTCTTAGCATCACTCATGAAGTATCACTCTCTTAGCATCACTTAGGAAGGCGTTTAATTATTACACAACACAAACATGTCTGCCTTTGGTCATATCCCAGACACACTGCCTCCACATTTCTTAAGAACACAAGTAGGAAAAACTAACATGGATAATAGACACAAGTATCTGCGGCTAATACCCAGACCAGTCCACTAGAGGAAAATGAGTTAGGAAACCGTGTTCTAGTCAATATTTTTCTGGCTTGCATATAAGGTCAAATTTTGCTTTTGACTGATACAGTTACAATTCTACCATGTTAACATAATTTGTCCTGGCACCTAATGATTATCTACTAATGGACACTTTGGTTTTCTTCTCATTCAAAACAGAGCTCAGTTTAAAAAACTTACATTTGAAAGGCGGGGGATGGCGTCATTAGTTAGGAAGAAAGGATTCATATTACATGAACAATCACACTGGCAGTCCCTCTCTGCTTTGTTTGCTGAAATCAGGAAGCAATTAAAATAAACTTTCCCCTCTAACAATACTTTTAAGAAATTGATCTAGTTGGCAGCTGTACTCTTCAGACAAGTGCCGCAATCTCATTTTTGTAAAGCGACATCAATATAAAATATGTCATGGGAAGAATATGTCATTTAGAATCCCACCCCCTTCAAACTGTGGTGTGTGTGGGAAATGCTCCAGGCTGGCATAGCCGAGCGGTCTATTCCTGGGGCCTCTTGGGGCACAGGTGAGGAACCTATTTTGGTCCAAGGGCCAAATTCAATGTCAGAGAAGCTCTTGGGGGTTGCATTCCAGTGGTGGGTGAGCCAGAGGCAAAGGGGTGGGGCCAAAAATACTAAACAAATGCCAGCATATTGTGGCTTAAAGCTCTTACTGCGAGGAAATGCTTAGGAAAAGCATTTCAGCCTTTTAGAATGGGGGGAACCTGCACAAAAGCTGTGAAGTCACCAAACAATTGTTGCTCTGGAAAAGAGGTGAGGGCAAGGGAAGGGGTTGAGGCCTTCTGGGGAACCCCAGAGGGCCAGACTGGAACCCCCAGATGGCCAAATTTTGCCACTTGGCCTGAGTGAGGTATGCCACCTGTCCTGTGGGAATGGAAGGGATTTGGATCTAGCAGATCCAAAGCTGCCTCTGCCATGCCCTGGCACACCCCGTTTCAGGACCCACTGCCAGTGACATCAACAGTGGTAAATTGATGCCTGTGGAGCTTTCTGTGGGTATATAGCGCCTTGCAGAAGTATTCACACACTCCTTTGACTTTTCCACATTTTGTTGTGTTTTGTTTTTGTTTACTTAACTTTTGTGCCACAATAAAAATATTTTGCACCTTCACAGTGATTATCTTGTGTACATCAAGTGATAACAATGCCAATTAAGTCCATTTCAATTCCAGATTGTAACACAACAAAATGTGGAAAAGTCAAAGGGGTGGTGGTGAATACAGTCAGTCCCCAGGTTATGAATGAGTTCCGTTCTTAAGAATGCCTTTAATTCGAATTTGTATGTAAGTCGGAACAGCATAGTGTTCTTGTGGAAGACCAGCAACTGGGTCTTCTGCGTGAGTTCGGCACTTAACGGGTTAACCGGCACTGAGATATAGTCCGTCAAGCAATTTAAACCAATTTAAACTCAGCCGCGAGCTAAGAAGCACACCAGTCCATTCATAAAACAAGAATAGACACTTTTATTTACTACAGGTTAGATGGAGCGGAACTAATAGACTTCTAGGAATACTATGCATAAACAAGACCTGATCGTGACTCAATCTATGAATGAGTTGGTTCCCAGGCTAGCGTATTGTAGCAAAGCTTTACCTTAGACCAAAGACTTTACACCGTACTGCCTCTAGCCTGACTCTGAGCCCGCCTGGCTCGGGGAAGAGAACTGCTTGACCCAGCTGGAGCTTGGACGTTGTCGGCTCACCCGTGTTCCCAACTACCCTTCTTGGGTGGGTAGAGGGGTTTTCTATCCCGTCCTTCCCCCTTTCCCGCCCCTTGATGATCAGGTGGGCTTATTCCTGCCCGGGAAAGATGACGTCTGGCAGTTACCGGTGCCTTCAGGGGATACTTTGCAGCTCTTTGAGACTGCCCTTACCTCCGGATGATCCAGGTGTCCTCTTGTGGATTCGAGTAGATGTTCCCCTATTGTCTACCTGTCTGGCCAGGCCTGCATTTATTTATTTATTTATTATATTTATTAATCGCCCATCTGGCTGGTCACCCGGCCACCCTGTTTCCCCCCCTGGTGGGGGATTATTCAGACAGGGGTTGCCAGGGGAACTACGTGTGGTTGCTAAAGGGGAAACTATGTTGGGGTTCATGCCACTGTGGGTGCCCATGAGGGTGCACAGGCTTTCTCCACAGTTCTATACATTAAAGTTGGCATTTACGCAAATTGTGTACATTACGAAAACTGCATAGTATACTACACTATGTACTCTACGTAAACAACATAGCACCGGGGAACCTAGAAGTTCGTTCTTAAGTATGGGTTGTCTGTAAGTCAGATGTTCTTAACTCGGGGATTGCCTGTACTTCTGCAAGGCACTATAACAAGGTCATCTGGGGCAGATCTGTCCCCCTGCAAATGGAGCTCTTCTCCATTGGCAAAGTGGAGCTTCTGCCCCATCCCAGCACCCACCAGCCAGTGGATCTGGGGCATTAAGATTGCTCTAAGTGGCTTGTTTCCCTAAGGCAGTATGCTCTACTTTTGAAAAGATATCTCCTGATTAATACAGTGGTTTTAAACTACTTTTGTTTGTTTATTGTTTCTATGTTGCTTATAGTTGTAACTTAATGGATTTTGGCAAGCCACCTTTAATATCATTAGTTGGGAGAAAGGTAAATTACAAATGCTTAAAATAATAATGACATGACATTAACCACAAGGTACAAATCAGAATAACAACAACCAAAAAGCCACACCCTCCAAGGTATGGCCTGGTCATAAATGGGAGATAATTGACACTAATGAGCAATGATCTGCAGCAAGAAACTATCTTTCCATCTAACAATCATACACACACAGATAGATGAGATTTTGATGTTGTTTTTCCTAACTAAAAATGTTCCCTCAAAGCAACTTGCAATCGAAATTATAAACAATAATACAATAAAACTTCCAATCATTAAAAACAAAAAACAATCCATTACCGTAACAGCTAAAATACAGCATTGAATATATCAAACATCATCATATCAGTTAACCTAACCCCACATCAAATGTGGATTGAAACAAAAATGACTTCAGCACCCACTGAAAGAAAAGAAAGAGAGGCCCAAACATAACTCTATAGGGATTGTTACACCAATGGGGGGCACCACTAAAAAGGCCCTATCTCATGTCATCACCAACCAGCATATCTCAAGACAAACCACCTGCCACTGTGGGGACTGAAACCAGGTCTGTCCTATTCTATTAGAGTTGCCAAGGGGTTTTTAGGAGTAGAAATAGTTTGGCTTTATTTATTCTACGCTGCTTCTGATGCTTTGGAAGTGACACTCCCTGCCTGTGTGCTTGCTGCTGCACCCCCATAACACCTGCTCAATCTTTACATTTGTAAATGGACAGATTATTACAAAAATGACTTTCCAGTACTCTCTTCTCGTATAAAACATTACCTTGTAATGCATGCCTTGAACTTCCCACTGCTTGAGGAAGAGAGAACAAAAAGCAGTAGGAACATAAGGATATGGACACATTCATGTAGAAGAGAAAAAGCTGTCATATTTTATATTTTGACAGAGGTCGATGAAATATGTTATAACTTGCATAAAAATAAAGGTGTGTAAGATACCTTGCAGCAGGCGCTTTCACACTTCGTCATTAAGCCTCCTGGAGTCAAGAAAAATGGTTCAAGACTTCCTCAGTTTAACTCAAGGTGTATTTGCATGGCTTCTTTTCTATTGTAATTAATTAACAAAGTGAACTAGTGCATGGTGGAAGATAGGTTATGGAGAAAGAAACAAAAACGACAAAGTACAGTCACATCGACCTAGGTTCTATATAGGAAGGATACTAATGCTGGGAATGCTTCTCTACTGGTTAGATCATTGAGACATCAATGCTAGGAAGGAAGAAGTGTCAGTGGTCTAGCTTCTTGCCTAATTTTGACATATTCAAAATTATAAAGTGTGCCTGTCCTGTAGTGCATGAGTTGTGAAATGTCTATCCAATAGCCTTTCACTCTTCCTTAGGACAATCCAGTGTGCCTTTTCAGAATTCCACACACACATATATCCCCCCAAAAAAGTGAAATCACTTTCCTCTCAGTTTCCTCAGTTTCATTTCCTCTGAAACTATTAAGTTCTAAGAATATTTAGCTATGATTTATTTTTAATAACAAGAAATGTTTTATTTTATTTTGTGCAATATATTATATTTCGATGTAATGTTATAAGAAGTATATTTTTAAATGAAAAATGTTTCCCTTACTCATTCTTGTTAGTACAAGACCCAAAGAGTGAACCCACCTAAAACAATTTTGGGTGTATCCTTTGTTTGAAGTGTATTGATCAGCTATAAATAGTTAACTGGCAGCCAAAAGCTTGCTAAGCACTGGAACTATAGAATGACAATGCTAAGCAAAATCCAAAATTCACTTTACCATTGAATTCAATGAGACTTACTGCCAGATAAGTGTTTATAGGATTGCACTCAGTCTACAGCTGCATTTAGATTAATTGCTAAACCATAGTGTAGCATTACAAGAATAAACACATTCCCCCCTTCCCTCTCCTCTGACATTTAGCCACAGTTTAGTGTGTCATCCAAACTCTAAACAGTGGTAAATCTTAACTATGGTTAGTGAAAACAGGACAGCTTCATAAACTATGGCTTGAAGTTGGCTTTCCCCCACAAACTGTAGTTAACATTAACCACAATTTGCCCTGGTTTGGATGACACAGCAAGCTGCATTTAATTGAAAACTAAAGCAAAAGCTTCCTAACTTCTCCCTGTAGCTGTGTTTAAGAGAGAGAAGTAGAGGGAGTCTACGAGCCCAGGGGGAGGCTAGCCTCACTGTCTTAATGCTAAACTAGGGTTTTAGTGTCACGCCTGTACCAGTTATACACTGCTGCGGCAATTCCAAAATTCTGTGCAGGAGCATAACATTATTGGGTGACAAGTACAATTGCCACTGAATCTAACCTAAAGCAGAATTTGAGACAAATTTTGAAGGGCCCTGCTTAGATGAACCATCAGTAGGTTATTTTAAGATAATTTGTTCTAAAAAATCAGCAAAATTAGCAAAAAAAACAATTCTCTGTAGACTACTGACACCATTTAAAAGAATAGTTCAGACAAAATACCCTCACATTCTTTTAAATCTGTAGTTTTCAAACATTCTATTTGCACATAACCTTTCTATGTAAACTTGTTGAAATTGAACTCCTATGTATTGTAGACGATTCTGGAGCATATGCACACAAACTTCACACAGAACACTGGCCAGGCCTGTTGGATCTCAGTATCGCACTGTGTGAGTAGGGATGGGTAAAAAGATAATTTCAGTTTGTTTTGACCAGAATTTATAAAATTTGCACCTCCCAGACCCGTGTTGTGACTTGAACGCAATCTGCAGTCTGATGTCCGTACATTTCCAAGTTTGTGTGATGTGATTCACTCAACAACAAAAATATGTTTGAAAAATATGTACATTTGACAAATGTACATGAAAAAAATGCCATTTGAAAAATGCACACAAACACACTTTAGTCAATGGGGGGAAATGAATACATTTAAGAATGTGCACAATTGATGTGTACCTTTGGGAAAATGCACACAAAAATACACACACATTTTCACGTGAAACAACCAAAGCTTGCAGTCAGATATGACATGAGTTGGAATGGCCTTTGAGATGGAAATCGGAGAAACTCAATGAGTTTCGCTGAGTCACATGTCCCTAAAAGCATACCCCAACCTGGTGCCCACCAGATGTTTTGGTTTTTTGGACATTATCTCCCATCAGCTCAGCCAGCATGGTCAATGGTCTGGAATGCTGGGAGCTTCCGTCCAAAATATCTGGAGGGCATCAGGTTGGAAAAGTCTACCCTAGAACCTAAACAACACTGCCTTTCAACAGCTCATTGTACAGTAAGGTCAGTAGTAGTGGGCAAGCTTGTTGAGGCACCCCTGACAAAAGTCTGTGGAACCCCAAAATTTCCTGGGACACAGTTTAAAATGCCCTGCTTTAAACTATCACTATAGACTCAGATTCAGTCTATCTGATTAGGTATGTTTATATCTTAATACTTCCTCTTTGTCCTTTAGAGACTGAGAATAAACATACTTTGAAGAGAACATGTTGCACCATAAATTATCCCCTTGTTATATTTATGAAGATTGTTTTCAGCCTTTGTAAAGAAATTGAACATTCTATCTCAATTGCAGCTCCTACATCTATCCACATAATCAGAGATGTGCTGTTTTAATGATCTGTTGGTATTCTGAAATGAGAACAATGACCTTGGTGTTAATTAGCCAGTATGGAGAGCCTACTGAGAGGGAAAGTGTAGAATTTAATGGGACCTTAGATTATGTATTCTCTTCTTTTAACACTGGAGGTAATTTTTAATTTGATTTATGGCCATGGGATCAAATAAGCTCTCCTATTGTACATACTGGTAAGTTGCATCTTAACTCTTTCATTCTTTAAGGCAGAATCTGATGGCTTTGGCCTTTGAAGCAAATGAACAGGTAAATATTGTTATACTGGGAATAAAAAATCTACCTCCAAAGTTCACAAATGGAAGATTTCAAGTCAATAGAGGGGTGTGACAATCCAATGTGCTGTGTCAACACCTTCCTCCTCTTGGGGAGAATAGGCTGCAAAGTGCCCATCAGTATGTTACCTATGAATATGTTGCCACCAGCCAACCCCAATTTCTCCCTGGCTTTCAGGTTGGAATCACCTCAGAGTTGTGGGACTGTATTTTGTGACAGAGGTATGCTTTCAGCAATCCCCCCTTAAAGCACGGATGGTAGGTTAGCATATGAGCAAGACATATACTGAGTCTCAAAGCACTAGCCTGTCGCAAGAATCGCTCCAAATATATTTTAGTAAAGATTCAAAATAAAGAGATACAGAGCAGGGGGTGCATTAAAAGAAAGAGAGTAACAGTGACTAACTGGCCCTTTACACTTAGAAATCCTAACTTAGTTCTCATAATTTACAAGTGAGGTAAAGTCTCTATCTTCATACCAAGCCATGGATCTATCCACAAGGGGTCCACAGATTTTCCCCAGGCAAAAGACAAAGTAGGCTTTTTAAAACCCTTATTTTTATGAGGTAAGTGTCAGAAAAGGAGGGAGGGAAGATGGCTTAGAGCAGGGGTCCTCAAACTAAGGCCCGAGGGCCGGATCCGGCCCTCCTTGTCTTTTTATCCGGCCCAGCAGCCGATCGGTGGTTCCGCAGCAGTTGGAGGAGGAAAGCTCGCGGGATTATAACGCTGACGTCATACCACGCGCTTTCCTCCTCCTCCGACGGCTGCGGAGTGTCTAGGTAGGACTTCCAGGATCACCCTTTCCAAGGGTAGCGCGCAAAGAGCAGGAGCTTTCAAGGTTCTGCCATTGGAGAGAAGAGTTGCTCTCCTCTTCCCCATCGGCTGGTTGGCCAAAGGCAGAGCTTCCCCATTGGCCAAAAGCAGAGCAAGTCAATAAGGCTCTTGCTGTGCGTTAAAGGAAAGAAGCAAATGCAGACAAAATGGGGGGGGAGCCCCTTTCGCTCAAACACCGATGCCAAGAGCAGGAGAAATATTCGCCGGCAGCGGCCCATTGTCTTCCCGGAAGGAAGGGAGAAGCCGCTCCAGCCACTTCACCTTCGCCCGCCTCGCCTTCAATGCGCCTCCCCACCCCCAGCCCAGACTGGCTGCTCCATCCCTGGCCCAGGCGTTCTTTCCACGGGCTTTGTTCAGCGGCCCCCATCGGCTGCCATCGTGGGCCACCACTCCTCCTCTCACGTGTGGCAGATCTCCTCTTTGCTGCTGTCCCTGTCGCTTCTCTTCCAGCTCTTTGCCAGCTTCGCAGCCTGCCACCGCCTATCTCCACGCTGCCTGCACGCTCACATCAAACTTTGTTTCCCCGCCCAGCCGCCTCTCTTTTCTCCTCTCCTGCCGCGTCACGGGGGGGGCATGATCCGCATTCACACACACACACACACACCCTTCCTCTCCAGTCCTAAATATATTGTTTCCAGCTCCATCGAGATCAACGGGGTTTACTTCCGTGTAAGTTTGCTAACGGATTGCAGCCTGGCTCTTTGAACCCCATGCACATGTATGAGTAAGTAACTGACAGTGGAGGCCTATGCATGTTTACTCAGAAGAAAGTACAGTGGTATTCAATGGAGCTTACTCTCAGGTAAGTGTGCATAGGATTGCAGCCTGAATGAGAGAGCAAGAGAAACTGGGGGCTGGTGTGTGTGGCAGAATTCCATAGGAGCACAGGAAGCTTCCTTACACGGAGTCAGACCCTTGGTCCATCAGGCAGGAGTTTTTCCAGCCCTAGCCGGAGATGCCAGGGCCTTCTGCGTGCAAAGCCTGCGCTCTACCACAGAGCTACGGTCCCTCCTCAGAAGGAAAGACAAACAAAAAGGGTGGGTGGAAAGAAGAGAAACAGGAAAAAAGTGGGAGGGCAGACTTGCCTGTGTTTGTGAGAGAGAAAGGGAGGGAGGGAGGGAATTAATTTTATTTATTTATTATATTTATACCCCACCTTTTTTCCTGCAAGGAACCCAATGTGGCTTGCAAAATCCTCCTCCTCTCCATTTTATCCTCACAACAACCCTGTTGAATTAATTAAAATGAGAGATCCCAAGTGGAGGAGGACAAGCCAGGGGAGGACAAATCACGCTGCTGCCTGTGAGGAGAAGGAAAGAAGAAGGCAGAAGTAATTTATAATAACTTTCCATTTAAGAAAAAAAATGTTCACCCTTATCAAGTAAAAAAAAAAGGACCCGGGTCCTTTTTTTTTTTAACTTAATCCATTTGTTCATATTTTTTTCAAACTATAGTCCGGCCCCCCAACAGTCTGAGGGACAATGAACTGGCCCCCTGTTTAAAAAGTTTGAGGAGCCCTGGCTTACAGCAAAACAAAAAACAAAAAAAACAAAAAAAACCCCACAGGACATTGAGATGAGTTGCAGCTTGTAGGGGTGGAGAAAGGGGCAATAAAAGTTAGCTGTTGCTTCTTGAAACTGAGAAATAGGGGGAGATGGCTGGATTTTTCCTGTCACACACTTCTGGTGAACTCAAGGCTGGGGAGAAATACAGTGGTGTTTTTTTTTTTAAATTACGGTAGTAAATTTATATACTGCTCCACTTGCAAATGCCCTCAGGGTTGTTTACAATAATAAAAAACCAAAAATAAAATAATTAAAACATTAAAGACATACAAATATTAGAGTCAGCAATAAAGTTTATT
The DNA here is from genome assembly GCA_021292165.1 of Shinisaurus crocodilurus. Taxonomy (NCBI): domain Eukaryota; kingdom Metazoa; phylum Chordata; class Lepidosauria; order Squamata; family Shinisauridae; genus Shinisaurus; species Shinisaurus crocodilurus. Next base: position 159,028,419 of record CM037878.1, on the reverse strand, counting down.
ATCAGACACAGCAACAGATTCAAAATGAAATGCCTGCTCGAAGAAGAAGGAAGGTCTTAACCTGGTGTCTAAACATATACAGTGAAGATGCCAGGGGGATCTCCCTGGGAAGGGCATTCCACAACCACTAGAGAGAAGGCTCTTTCCCTGAGAGCTACCCGTTGTACCATGGTGGATGGTGGCACCCAGAGAAGAGCCTCCAAAGATTTATTTGATAGTGTGCTTTGGGGATTACAGCTGACAAGGACCTTTTGGAGCTTCTGACTTTTGTTCAGGGCTCCCGGCAATGATACTGGAACCAGATAAACTTGGGTCTTCATCAAACCTCCGTATCAGCCTCAGTCCATTTATGAAATATGGGGACGATCAAACTCATCTACCTCATAACACTATTGATAATGTATGTGAACACCCTGAACACTCTTATCTCAATTGCAAGAAACCCATTGAATTTAATAACCACTAGACTGCACCCAAAATGTAATGCATTAAAGTATTATAATTTCTTTTTCTTTTTTCCTTTTATCTCATTGGTATAATCTCACTGGTATTTAAAAAAATAATCTTGGTTCTTATTAACACCCATTGTAAAATATCCCTGAGACAAACAGGACTTTGTACTTCCAACCTGTGATGCAAGTCAGGCTGCAAGAGACCCTCTGTTGCATCTTTCCAAGAGAGACTGTCACCACTCACATGATTAATAATAATTCTTAGCCTGCACACATTATAATCTAGTCTTATTGCTTGCATTTATGGAGAAGGATCGGCCCCTTTTCTAGAGCTTCCTTTAGACTCCTTAAGTAGTAGTACCATATGACCTAGGCAGGCTGAGTACCGGTATTTATTTATTACATATCCTGCCTTTCTCCCAAGGAGCCCAAGGTGGCGTACACAATCTTCCTCCTTCCCATTTTATCCTCACAGCAAACCTGTGAGGTAGGTTAGGTTGAGAGTCCGACTGGCCCAAAGTCACACAATGAGCTTCATGGCTGAGTGGGGACTAGGACCTCCCAAGCCCCAGTCCAGCATTCTAACCACTATGGCCCACTGGCTCTCAATTTGGTTAATGCCAACTTCAGATTAATCCAAAGAACTAAATCAACTCATTTCCAGTTGAGTACATGTATTCAAGAACCAAACACAAAGAAGTTCAGAAATGGTCAGTTGCTTTTAAAATAAAATGAAAATAAGAATTATCTAACTAAAACTTACTTAACTCACCAAAGCAGTGAAGAGGTGGGGGAGGGAGAAGTCCTACTTGGGACTCTGTGGCATGGCTTGGTCTTGTCCTGACTCGACTCTTTGCCAGTCACTCAAAGACAAAGAAGGTTTCACGAACAAATGTATTTCTCAGGGAAATGTGCAACTCCGAAATAAATTGGAAATTCAGACTGGACGATCTATAACCTGATCATGTATCCTCCAAGCGACTCCTGTATGTACCTATTTAACGTAAGGCTAAGTCATGGGGCAGGGTGGTGACGGAGGAGAGTCAGCCTGGGATGTCAGTCAGTCAGGTGATCACTCGTGACCGAGTAAGATTGTCTTCCAGGATAAAAAAAAGAAAATTTACAAAAAGGAGATTTTAAAAGGAGGAAAATTCTAAAGAAAATTGTGTAAACTCTAGCGATGGATCCGTAAGTGACTGTGGAGGCCAATTCTAGATCCACACAGCTTCCCACAGTGAGGACACAGCCAGGTTACCAGATGGAAGATGGTCCTGTAAAGGATTTATTTGACGCGCTTTTCGCTTAGCACGTTTCTCCCTTTCACCTTGCACTCGAGCTTCTTCAAAGTCCATAGAACCTTTGTGAAAGGCCAACCTCCAGTGATCGTTCATGGGCCAGAGCTTCCCAGTTTTTGATGTTTATATTGCATTTTTTTAGATTAGCCTTAAGAACATCTTTAAACCTCTTATATTGACCACCGATATTCCGCTTTCCATCCTTGAGTTGGGAATAAAGTAACTGCTTTGGGAGACGGCAGTCAGGCATTCGAACAACATGACCGGTCCACTGAAGTTGGCGTTGAAGGATCATTTTTTCAATGCTAGTAGTCTTTGCTTCTTCCAGTACACTGACATTTGTTCGCCTATCTTCCCAAGTAATTCGCAGGATTTTCCAGAGGCAACGTTGATGAACTCTTTCAAGGAGTTGGAGGTGACGTTTATAGATAGTCCATGTTTCGCAGGCATACAATAAAGTTGGTAATACAATGGCTTCATAAACCAGTGTTTTGGTCTCCTTACAAATATCCCGATCCTCGAACACTCTATGTTTCATTCGAGAAAACGCGGCACTTGCGGAGCTCAGACGATGCTGGATTTCACTGTCGATGTTAGCTGTAACAGAAAGATAGCTGCCAAGATAGAGAAAATGATCGACATTTTCCAGTATTGTCCCACCAAGCTGGATAGATGGCATCACCAAAGGGTTAGCTTGCACTTGCTGATGAAGCACTTTGGGTTTTTTGATCTTAAGTGAGAGACCAAGTTTTTTGTATGCTTCTGCAAAAGCATTTAGGATAGTTTGGAGATCATCCTCTGAACGTGCGGAGACCACATTATCATCAGCATACTGAAGTTCCACAACGGAGGTTGTAATTACCTTACTTTTTGCTTTCAGCCTGCTGAGATTAAAAAGCTTTCCATCTGTTCAGTATATAATTCCCACACCAGTGGGAAGTTTCCCCTCGACAAGATGTAAGATCATGGCGATGAAAATAGCAAATAATGTTGGGGCAATAAGATAACACATCCCTGTTTAACACCTGATCCCACTTTAAATGCAGCACCATGAGAGCCGTTGTTGTCCAAAACCGTTGCCGTCATGGAGAAGTCGCAAGATATTCACAAATTTATTGGGGCATCCAATTTTCATAAGGATAGTCCAGAGAGCTGTACGGTCTACAGCAGTGATGGCGAACCTATGGCATGCGTGCCACAGCTGGCACGCAGGGACCTCTTTGTGGGCATGCAAGAGGAGCGAGATCAGGCAAGGGTCCCGGGCGCCTCCTGCTGCGAGTATTCCCCCGAGGGGTGGGAGAGCAAGCGGGGAGAGGCGAGGAGAGGCGGACAGCTCTGGCTCCGTTGACGCGCCTCCCAGCCGCGATCCTCTTCCGCGCTCAGCACTGAGCAAAGGGGTGGCTGGGCTGCCGCTTTAAATGCTCGGTCGGCTCCTCTCCGCCTCGCGTGCTTGCTCTCTGCCCACCTCCTTCTCGCGCACCCTCCTCCTCCTCCAGCTGCCTGCCTGCTCTCCCTGCGTATCCCAAACTGGAAGCTCCTTGGCAGACACGCACGCCTCTCTACATCTCCAAAGCAATCAGCAGGACAGCATGTAGGATTCATCTAATGATCAATTGTTGGAACTTATGAAATTCTTTATGTATTTATCATTGATTATCTATCAATTTACTAGTATATAGGAAATTTATCTATGGGCTTTATGAACATTATTTATATATTTATTTACATTTATTTATACATGAATTATAAGCCACTCATCATTTTTAGCATAAATAAGAACTATAAACTTTCTACAGCCTGAAAAATTGGACAAATGTAAGGAAAGGGTCTACATGGGTTTTTTTAATGGATCTTTTAAGACAAAAGATGTTAATTAGTTCGGACAACTGTATGAGTTGTTTTTCTAAACTAAAACCTCGGTATTCAGGTTTAATTGCAGTGTTGGCACTTTGAAATAAATACATTGGTTTTGTGTTGCAGTTTGGGCACTCGGGCTCAAAAAGGTTCGCCATCACTGGTCTACAGTATCAACAAAGGCCTTAGCCAAATCGATAAATGCCATATAAAGGGGCTGATTTTGCTCCCGGCATTTTTCTTGGAGCTGACGTGCAGTAAAAATCATGTCTACTGTCCCTCTAGAGGGGCGGAAACCATATTGAGTTTCAGGGAGGATCTCTTCTGAAATAGATAGAAGACAGTTTGCGAGAATCCTGGCAAATATTTTACCTGTGGTAGCTAAGAGAGAAATGCCCCAATAATTTCCACAGTCTGTTCTATCACCTTTCTTAAAGAGGGTGATAATTATGGCATCTCTGAAGTCTTCTGGGATCTCTTCTCTTATCCAGATTTTTTCGATGAGTTTATGAAGATGTTGTACAAGTTCGGGGGGCCCTTCTTTAAAGATTTCAGCAGGAATCCCATCTGGTCCACTAGCTTTGTTATTCTGCATTTGATTACGGTAATGGCTTTTTTTACTTCATCCAAAGTGGGGAGTATTGCAAGTTCCTCTCTAATTTGTGTTTGTGTGGGATTTGCGAAAAAAATCTCATTATCCACCTTAGATTTACGATTTAAAAGGTCATAATAATGCTCTTTCCAACGCAGTGCAATAGACTCTTTGTCTTTTAAGAGTTTGGTGCCATCTTTTGATTGTAAAGGGTTTGTACCATAGGTTTTTGGCCCATAAATGGCCCTTGTGGCCTTAAAAAAGCCCCGTGCATCATGAGATTCTGCAAGTTGTTGAATTTCTTCAGCTTTCTTTTTCTACCAGGCGTTCTTAAGTTCTCTTCTTCTTCTTTGGACCTCAGCCTTTGCACTAGCGTAGATATTTTCTTGGCAGCGCAGTTAATATCATTTTGCCATATTTGGAAGGCTTTCCTTTTTTGGTCAATTATATATTTAATCTCATTATCATTTTCATCAAACCAATCCTGATGTTTCTTAGTTTCATATCCAATAGTTTGTTCACAAGCTGCAGTAATGGAGGTTTTCAGCTTAGACCAATGGTCCTCAATGTTGTTAGGAGGTTCCGTAGGTAGATGTTCCTTAAGAAGTGATTGAAGATGAGTTTGCTTAATAGGATCTTGAAGGGCGTGGATGTTCATTTTACGCCTTGGTTTCCTTCCTTGAAGCCTACGTTTGGGAGCAATGTTGATAACCATAGTGGACCGGATTAGTCGGTGGTCTGTCCAGCAGTCATCGGCACTCACCATGGCCCTAGTAAGAAGTACATCGCGGTGATCTCTAACACGGACAATTACATAATCCAGAAGATGCCAGTGCTTTGACCGTGGGTGCTGCCATGATGTTTTAAACTTATTCTTTTGTCGAAAGAGCGTGTTTGTGATAGTGAGATTATGCTCTGCACATATAGACAAAAGTAAGATTCCATTCGGGTTGCTATTACCAACTCCGTCTTTTCCAATAGGTTCTGGCCATAAATCAAAGTCACGCCCGACTCTTGCGTTAAAATCACCCAGGAGGATAATTTTATCCTCCTTAGGTATCTCTGACAGGAGAGTGTCCAACTGGGTTTCCTTGATGTCTTCATCAGCATCTAATGTTGGCGCATAGCGCTCAAGATAGTTACCTGCTGGTTATTGGCGAGCTTTAATCGAAGAGTTATCAGGCATTCGTTAATGCCAGTAGGAGCTTCTGACAAAGAGTTCACTAGCTCATTTTTGATGGCAAAGCCTACTCCATGTATTCGTCGGTCCTGCCCAGGTAGTCCTTTCCAGAAGAAGGTATAGCCTCCTTTTTCTTCCTTCAACTGTCCCTCTCCTGCCCTTCGAGTTTCTTGAAGTGCTGCTATGTCAATTTTAAACCGTCTCAGCTCCCTTGCAATAATAGCAGTCCTACGCTCAGGGCGTTCACTATCTATGTTATCCAGCAGTGTCCGTATATTCCATGTTCCAAAATTCAAATGTCTTTGAATTTGAAATGTCTTTCAAATGCCTGGGATGTGTAATAATGCTGATTTTGGTGTTTTTAGGCACATCCTTTTTCAGAGACATTTCTAGAAGGGAGGGGGGAGGTTGGGTTTCTCCCAGGCCCCAATTGCTGTGCTTCTTCCTTTCATTGTCATATAAGCAGAACTAATGTCCTGTTATTAGTAAATTTGCTTCCAACTCATTAAAACACTCCAAATAGTGACAGATGATATTGTTTATGCAGGAATTGCCAACATGAGCTATATAACTATATTACATTCATGGCTGTTCCAAAACCATTAGCATATTTTCTTTTCTGATTTTCCCCCCTTGAATGAGAATGCAGACATTTTCTTGTATATTCTGGCTGAATAATAAAAATTCAAAATAATTACTATCCACTATGCTGTGGCAGATGGTATTTTAATAACTGGCAGTGATTTGCCTTTTAAGGTCTACTGTCTTAGATGCAGGTAGAGCTCAAAGAAAGCCCTGTCAAAAGGCAACAGATTGGTGTAAGATGGTGTGATAACCTAGACACAGAGTGGAGTAGTTATAATTCATAGCAACAATTTACTCATACCTTCATTTTTTAAATCTCTCTGTGTGCTTCTGATTGTTATGCTCATCCAATTAAGCATTTTTAAAAGTTAATTTAAGGAGGCGTCATTGGCGTAATCAGAGCTAGAAGCGTATCACTTATCTCAGCACAAGAAAGTAATAACATCAATTATTACAAGAATGGTCTTGATACTACTTTTTCTTTCTTTCTTTCTTCTTGGAAAATAGCTGTTGCTTGTCTGTTAATATAAAGTAAGAAGTTCACTTTTGTTTAAAAAAAATAATTAATAGAGGGACAAAATGAACAACATCATCAAAGCCTATTATCCAACCAAAGTGATTAAAAGGACTACCAAATCTTGCCATGAAGTCAGGAGGGAAAATGGTTTTAGGGCCCATGATGAGTGAAGTTAATAAAGGGATAGAAAACTCCATAAAATAGCAGACGTCTGATGCCATATGCATGTCACATTTCTCCCAAATCTGTCAGTGTATCCTGAAACGTCATAAGAAAGGTGAACCTAGTTTTTTAAGACATTTGCTCACTGTCTTATGACATAAGGACCATATAAATACAAACCTTATCTCCTTTCACTTTGTTGGAATACTTCCTCAAAAGTTCTAAAATCTTCAAAAGTTGAGATTTGAATATGCGTAGTTATATGAGGATCCAGTTTGATACATAAATATTGTGTTATACTTGAAGAGGAGAAGCCTCTCACATTGACTGGCTGAGTTGGTGTGGTGAGACAGAAAGTTGTTCATGAGCATTCAAACTAGCTACTCAGGGAGAAAAGCTATCAGAATGTTTCCAATCCAACTTCTACGGGGGAAGAGACAGTTATCAGTCTGACTGGGATAAAAACCTTACATAGACCCTAGGGACATGGATATATTTAAGGGACAGACTGAAGATTGGGGAAAGTTTCTAGGAGGTAGGGAAGCTAATCAATAGGGAGCCCAAAGACCAGATAGCTGAAGGAAGGGTGCAATGAATTGAAAAACAGGAACCTGAAGAAAAAGATGGTGAAGAAGAACGATGTAAACCGGATGTGGACAGGACAGCCCTTCAAATAGAGGATGCCTTCAAACATATGACAGTTCTCTACAGGCCCGGTGCAAGGCAATTTGGTGCCCTAGGCAAGATCAGATATTTAGCGTCCCCCCTTCCCACTTGAGCCCTCCCTCCCTCCAGCCCTATGCCCATTATGAAATAAATTTCCCTCCCTGGGAACTGCCGAGCCCCATAGAAAAACTTTGTGGACTTTGAGACTTTTCCTTTGTGTTCACGAGGAAAGCAAAGAGGCAACATCAGCCCAGCTATGCCAGGAACTCCCAAGGGCCTTCTCCTACTCCATATATATGTAAAAGCCTGTCTCCTCCTGCAGGCAGCACAAGGGATATGAAAAAAGGATGTGAGAGAGGTGTGGTGGCGCTACCTGTGAGGAATAGAGACAAAAGGGCGTCTTGCAGCCTGTCCTACCTCGCAGGGTGGAGGTGCAGAGACACCGGTTTGACTCGTACAGCTTCTGGGTTGCAGGGGGGGGATGCATGTAGTAGAAACATAGCAAAGAGAGAGCCTGTGGAGCATCTGGTTCAAATTTAGGAGGGGATTTACGAAACTTGCTACTTCCCCTCCTCTCTCTATCACTTTGTTGCAATATTTCTTTATCAGAATAATGTATATTATCCTGTCTTTCCCTTTACCAGCCTAGTGCTCAAGGCAGACAACAATATTCAAAGCACAGTAAAGAAAACATCAACAGCTCAGGGCACAATCCTAAACACGTTGAGGCAGAAAAAAGCCCCGCAACTCCCAGCATTCACCAGCCAGCATGGCTGGCTGTTGGAACGCTGGGAGTTGTGGGGCTTTTTTCTACCTCAACGTGCATAGGATTGTGCATGGCTGGCTGGGGAATGCTGGGAGTTGTAGGACTCCCCCCCCCTCCAAACACGCATAGGATTGCATCCTAAAACCATTTAAAACCAAAACACAGAAACAGCATGGTAAATAATTAAAACATTGGAGCCCCAGCTAGCTTAAAATACCTTTCCCTCCCTCCCTGGTTGCTGGAAATAACTGCTTTCAGGGGACCTTGAGCTGAGGAACCTGAGGCTCACGCGAGGGAGGGAAGGCGAAGGAGGTGTTTGCAGGTGCATCCTTGAGAGGGAAGGCGAAGGAGGTGTTTGCAGGTGCATCATTGGCCCCTGCCCGCCTCCCCTCCTCCAGTCTGTAGCCTTCTCTGCCTCTTTTGATGCTGGTTGTGAGGAGGAGCCTGCCTGCTGCTGTTCCTGGTAACGAGCTGGAGGAGAGAGAGGGAGGGGTGCGCTTCTTTCGCCTTCCCTTCCCCGCCACAGGACATGATTGGTAAAACAAAGTTGGTAAAATACGTGATGTATTTTTTTCCCCCAAGGCATTTCTGGCGCCTCCTTTAGCCTGGCGCCCTAGGCAGCCGCCTAGTTGGCCTAATGGTAGCACCGGCCCTGGTTCTCTAGCAGCCTTTCAAATACAAGATGTTCCTCTGTAAAAGAGGATACATGGCTACCCTACATGATGTGCCACACTACACACACACCAGGAGTGCCACGCCACTCACGGTTTTTACCGGGTGACATGACACACCATTCATAAACCATTCTCCCACAATACATACATAAAAATATTAGAAGAGTAAACAACGAACACTGCAATCCTATGGCTCCTAGACAGCGTCTAGATGGCCACAGGATTTTTCGGAGTCCCAGCTCTGACCTCAGAAATACGCTCCGAGGTCAGAGCTGGGACTCTGAGCTTGGAGTGCCCTCCCCCCGCCTTGGAAAGAACCGGGCCAGCTGCTTCTTCGAGGTCGCAAACATGACCTTGGAGAAGGGGTTTTGTGGGCATTCGAGGGTCAGGGAAGGGAGGAGACAGACACCGTCTCAGCCTCCTTCCCTCCCACTCCGAAGTGTCACACTTAGCCAAAACTGTCTAAATTGCTTTGCACGACGGGAAGCACGCAGAGGCAGCCTTTGACTCTGCACTCCTCCCATCCTGCACAGGATGCCCATAGTCCTCGGGGTTCGGAGGGCTATGGGCATCCGGACTGGATTGCGCCCTAAAGGTCTTAAGAAAAACTGTATCTTGGTAAGTCCCACTGAAATAAAACCATCTTCAGTGCTCGTACAAAAGTGAGCAGCGATAGGGCCAGGCATCTCTCTCTCAGGAGGCTATTCCAGATTCTGGCTGACGCGACTGAAAAGGGTATCTCTCTAGTGGCCACCCACTCTGGCCTCAGCACCGGAGCTCAGTTCTTGAGCAGGGTTATATCATCATCATCATCCAGATTTATATACCACTTACCATCTTAAAAAAAATTATTATCTTCTATATAGTGGGGGGGAGGAGATTCTTGAGATATTGTACTTACTACCAATGTCATGGACCTGGCCTTAGAGTTAGAGGAGTAGTGTGAGCCAATCGAGTCAGAGGCTACAATGCCACTGGGCTGGCTAAGAAGTTAGACCAGGTTCCTGGCTCCGAGAATGGTGATCAGGGGCCCGCTGAACCTGATGCTGGCAGGCAGAAGCCACTGAATGAGATCCCACAACACCAGGACTGGGAGAACTGGGAGTATTATAGGTGCCTCCCCCTGAGCCTGCGGAACCGAGTACTACCTCATCGGTCCAACAGTGCAGGGAGCGTGCCAGGCAAGAAGCCACTCAGAGCTATCTGTGGTGCTGCAACCACCAGACTAGTTGCCTTGGAGTTTCCTTGCTGGGGCCAGCATAAGACATCTAATATAGTACAGCCTCACTCTTTTGGAATTAAGAATATATGTTGTGCTGATTTCATCTTATTTATTATTTTATTTATTATATTTATACCCCGCCTTTTTTCCTGCAAGGAACCCAAGGCGGCTTACATAATCCTCTTCTCCATTTTATCCTCACAACAACCCTGTGAGGTAGGTTAGGCTGAGAGTCAGTGGCTGGCCCAAAGTCACCCACTGAGTTTCATAGCCGAGCAGGGACCAGAACCCGGATCTCCCGAGTCCCAGTCCAACATTAACATTTATATACCACCTTATTTGCTAAAAAGCCATCAAGGCAGTGAATGACAATTTAAAGCAATAAAACACAATAAAAAGAGCATCACAAAATATTAGTTTTGTTAAAACAACTACAAAATTTAAAAGGTTAAATTAAAAAGATGCATCTTTACACCCTTTCTAAAAGCCAACAGAATGGGGGCCAATCATAGTTCTTGAGGGAGTGCATTCCAGTTTGGGAGCAACACAGGAGAAAGCCCTTTCCCGTGTGCCTGATACAGTAAATGGGCATCCGCAGGTAATGTGTCCCCAAGAAGGCCTCTCCTGCTGATCTTAATATTTGGGCAAGTTCATAAAGAGACAGGTCGTTCCTTCAATCATAGTCTCAGCTTGGGACTGCAATACCTGACAGAATGCCTCTTGCGACCTGAATCTACTCGGATGCAACGATCCATATCTGAGGCCTTGCTCTGAGTGCCACCTCCAAGGGAGGCTTGGAAGGTGGCAACAAGGGAGAGGGCCTTCTCAGTGGTAGTCCCCTGATTTTGGAATGATCTCCTTACTGAGGCCCGCCTGGCGCCAACATTGTCATCCTTTCAGCATCAGGTTAAGACTGTCCTCTACTCCCAGGCATTTAATGGCAGATGATGGGACATGTTAGTTATTTTAACAGGTCTAGTCTTCTTATTGAAATTGTTTTAGCTGTTTATACTGCTTTAAATTTTGTATATTGAAATTTTATGCGGTATTTTATGGTATCTGTATTTTGCATTTGTGAATTGCTGTGAACCGCTTAGAGCGCTTCAACTATTGGGCAGTATAGAAATGGAATGAATGAATGAATAAATAAATAAATAAATGTCTGATGGCACTCAGAAGATGGATATTGGGAGGTGAGGGAGTGATTTTGCAGTTTCTAATAATTATTTCTTGCCACTCTTACATTGCCAAGACTTCGAGCAGGCTCCCATTTGGCATTCCAGAACCCAGTCTTGGATCCTGAACCCTGCCCTCAATCATGGTACCCATCCACCAGTATTTTTCTTTCATTTTCTGCGAATGTCATATAGCTCTGCTTCATGCATATTTGATAATTCTGTACATAGCCCTTTGTGAGAGACTTTGCACTCCTCAGGATCTGATTATAACACTACAAGTCAGCCACTGAACACAATGTTTTCTTTTACCATGGGTGGATAGAGTGATGGCATTTTTATGATTTAATGGAAAAACATAATAGCAGACTTAGTACCATAGAAAGGAATACCTCTGGTACACATATTCACTAAAATCAACAATGTACATAAGCATGATCAAAAAGATGGATTTCATTTCAAGATCAAGCACGATTGGAAAGGAATTTCATTATAAGTAGGAAGCTTGGTAAAGGTGAAGGAAGGTTGGTCCAGAGGTAATCACTGAATCTGGTTAATAATATAAGGAGAATAAGAATGTGTGAATCCAGTCACTAACACAAAACACCAGAAACAATGGGAACTTTTATTGGTAACAAAATCAGGTTTCACAGATGAGCTTCTTAGCTCTCACAGCAAAAGCTTAATGGTTACAACTTTCCAGAAATCATATAGCTGATGCTAATTACAGGCTCATTACTTAGTTCAAAGAACAGTCAAAAGCTAATAACTATAACCGTGTCAGGGACCAATACAACTTGGTTTCCCCATTGCAATCTCTATGGTTCTGAATACAGGGCAAGGGGCTCGAATGATTCCCAGGGATGGGGACTCGGACTCGAGGACTCGACTCGTGAGTCGGACTGAGTCCCCCCTCTGACTCGACTCGGACTCGAGTCCCAATATTTTTAATGGGACTCGAGACTCGACTCGGGACTCGAGACCAAGGACTCGTCAACATCCCTGGGCTGTTGACGAGTCTTCTGGCTGTGCCAGAAGGAGCGCGATCACCGGTGAAGAGCGCATGGAAGCGAGGCGCGCCGCTGCTCGGCCACTATGGACAGCTACCAGGAGCGCAGCCCCAACAATGTGTTGAGATTTATTTTGATTGATGTGTTGTTGTGGGGGGTTTGGGTTAGGGTCAGACATTTTGGGTTTGGCTGCCTCTGCCTGCCTGTTTGGGGTTCCCTGCCTCCTCTGCCTGCCTGGTTATTTTGGGTTTGTCTGCCTGGTCTGTTCTTGCCAAAATCAGTTGCAGAGTTTTGAAATAAAAAGGCACACTTGTGCCTAGAATTTATTTAAGCCACACATCTGAAGTAGCCTTATTTTGTTGGGGGGGAAACCCCATTGATTTTAATAGGGACTCGTGGAGTCAGTTTTGGGAGTGACTCAGGACTCGTGACTCGTGAGTCACCATTTTGGACCAAGGACTCGGACTCGGACTCGAGACTCGGGTCCAAAGACTTGTGACTCGACTCGTGACTCGAGACCAAGGACTCTTCAACATCCCTGATGATTCCTGGAGTAAACCATTTCAGGCAATTAAAGACAAGGGTGCTAGAAAAAGACCTGGATATAACCACACACACACACAGAGTTTTAGTCCAACCTTGAATTTTTTGTTGGTACCTCCACGCTACATGGGTCCAGGCCTATCAAAGCCAGAGTCAAAACATAGGCTCAAGAGTAAGTCCTAAGAAAGTAAACCCACAACACGCCGAGATTTAGATGACCATAGCTTCCACTTTGGTATCTCCACACTACATGGGTCAAGGCATAGAAAAATTCAAGAGCTATGATCAGTCCAAGCCAGCAGGACCTCTGAGCTATCAAAGACAAAGGTGCACAATCCATAGCAAACAAGAATTCAGGGTCTTAATGGTTCACAGTTCAAACAGGCAGTGTTCTAGGTTTCACTGCCAATCCAGGTGAAACAGACTAAAGTCCAGGTGAGAAATGTTTAACACAGCTCAGACGGAGGTAAGTCCCAAACATGAAGGGTTACAGGCAGTAAACTATGGACAGTAACATTGCAATGGACAATGAAGGATGGGCATTACAGACAATGTTCCCAGCAAAGGCTCTCAGCCGGAGCATCTGTTTAAAAGCAAGGGTGGGCTGTGATAACACACTTCCTGATTATCTAATCGACAGGGGATAAGCCCATAAACTAACCCTATGTCAAACAGGGTGCTTCTGTTCTGCCCCCTCGAGCTGACATATCAACCTGTGTGATAGCTCTGAAAACCCCCGCTCCTTCTGCTACTTTCTCATGGAGAGGCTGTTAGCTTTCTTAACTACCGGCCTGACATTCAAGGTCAAAAACTAGCAGCTGGATGCGAGTGACTCAACTCCAGTCCTCCCTGCTCTCCTCTGAGAAAACTGACAGAGATACGTTCTCATTTATTCTGACATTCCACAGACTGATTAGGCCTAACCAGTCTCTCCTTCCTCTTGCCAATTCATGAATAACTAGGCATAGCCAACTCTTAGGCCCTGGGCTTCTCACTACTGAACTGGGTTCCAAACCCTTCCGGTCCACTTCTGATCAGAGTCTGTCTGCAGTGTAAAGTATAGGGCCCACACTGCAGTGAAGAGGCTGGGCCGCAACACTTGCTTTTAGAGTATAAAAATTGCCCAGCTACAGGAGAGCCACCCCCTGTGTTTTAGAGTGAGTTATTGTTTTGAGTGTATCTTCTGATCAGGAAGAGGCACACCCAGATCAACAACTAATGCAGAATTGCAACAGCCCACCAACAACAACAAGCCTGTGGCTCACGCTGGCTCAGCTTGTCTGAGTGTGGAAAGCTAAGCAGGGTCAGGCCTGGTTATTACTTGGATGGCAGACCCCTCCTCTAGTTTCCTGCATAGTTTGAGCAGGAGGTTGGACTCGATAGCCTTGTAGGCTCCTTCCAACTCTATTTTCTATGAAATCTATGAAACATACAGGCAGTCCCTGAGTTACGTACGAGATCCGCTCTTAGGTCTGTCTTTAAGTCGAATTTGTATGTAAGTCGGAACAGGTACATACAGTTCTTATTAAATGTCACTTAGTTAAACGTTTGTCTTAGTATAGTATTTATTTTACCTTTTGGTGCATATAAAACACTTAAGAAACACTTCCAAATCCAATAAAACATCTTAAGCATGACATACAATACATAATACTGTAGTAATAATAATAATAATAATAATAATAATAATAATAATAATACATACATAACAATAATATTAATACGTAATAATATAGTAATAATACAAGTTACCATGTACATATGGTACTGTACTGTACGTAATAACAGCAGCAGCGGTGCATCCCCCTCCTCCCCTTGCATGCGCACGCTCCCCCTCCGCCTGGCACTGCATCGGTGCCAGCCAGTGGCGGAGGGATTCTCACAAGAGAACCCTCCATGGCACAAGCAGTGAGTGAGTGAGCAAGCGAGCAAGCGGCAGCTCTCTTTGGCTGCCCTCTCCCCCCACCTTCTCCCCCCCCTCGCTTCTCACACTCTCCACATGCTGATTGTTGCTGTGGGGTCTGTTGGGCGTTGCCTAGTGACCCTGGCTTTGCCTGCCTGTGAGGAAGCTGCCCTTAAAAAGCAGACAGGCGGCCATTGCGGCAGTCGCCGCCACAAGCACCTCAGGTGGACCCACCCCCTTGGCCCCCTCCCCGCCCGCCTGCCTGCCTGCCTTTTCGCTCGCTCCCTTCTTCGCCTCCTTTCCGTCCATCAGGCAGAGAATCTGCCTACCTGTGGGGCTGCTCACTCCTGCCTGCCCCTTCCCTTCCTCTCATCCTCCTCTTCCTCCCCTTCCTTCCTTCTTCTCTCTCCCTGCTGCCCACCTTGCCTGCCAGTTGAGTCCCGGCTTCCTACCCCCTCCAACTCACAAGGCGCAAGCATTACGGTAAGGGAAGGAGAGCGGGGCCCGGGAAGAAGGGGGGGCATTATGGCGGTCCATTCGTAAGTATGCATTGTCCGTAAGTCGGACGTTCGCAACTCGGGGCCTGCCTTAGAGGGTAGGCAATTCTGATGTGTGTTTGTTTCAAGAGTAATTGACTAATCCATTCATACCTGATGCCTTGCAAAGATGCAGCAAAAAACAAACAAATCTTCCAAGTGGAAGCCGATTGGAAAGAGGTAAGACTAGAAGAGTACATCATGGGAAAATGCAGCTGGTAGCTTCCCTGGAGGGGACTTTGGTGATTACTGCCTTAAAAGAATAAATAGGACGCAGAGCAAGGATTCAGTGGTTTCCAGAGCACGACTGAGCCATTGGTCCCTTGTTTCATGGATGATGTATATGAAGGAGTTCCTAGCATTGCAGGATCCCACCACTGGGACCCAGAATATAGGAGACCAGGGAATATCATTCAAGATACTCCACTTTTTTGGGCAAGCTTGGTAAGATATGTATTTATAGAAGCAGTGAGCAACTCCTGTTTTGACTGAAACTTCAGCTTAAAAGAAAGAGCATCTAACTCAGTGCTTCTCAATTATTTTCTGTCATGCCCCCCCTAGGAAGAAGAAAACATTTCGCGCCCCCCACGCGACTGTAAATAGTATCATTTGTCTATAAAATTGTTATAAGTACACCTCTGCATAACACTGTATCCTTATTAACGCATAAGAGAATAAAAAAAGAAAGAAATGTGGATCAATTTACAACAAAGAATAGCTTATTAACTGTAGCAGAAAAGATGTAAAGGGTCTAAAAGTCACACAGCACTGATCTAACTAAAGATACCTTTCTAAGTGGGAAAAAAACTACTACTACTACTACTAATAATAATAATAATAATTAATAATAATAATAAATATTACAACACCGAAGCAACATGGTCAATGCTTCCCTGCGGTAACTTCTCATGCTGCTCTGGTAATGTTAGGAGAGCAAAGCTGTGAAACGGGCTGACAATGTGTTATTTCCCTCACAAAAATCACCATTATCTGGGACTGGGAATGGGTGAAGCTGCCAAAAAAAACAACCCTGCATCTACAGAGAGGGCAGCCTTGTACACAGCCAGAATCCCCCTTTAAGATAGGGGTGGGAAAGTTTGTTTGCCACTGCTGACCTTTTTAGAGCTGTGCACAAATGGCATCTCAAAATTCTCCACCCTCTGTTTTTTTTATATAAAATATGACATTATTTCTTTATTAATAGAAACCAGGGCCATATGCAGCAATATTTGTCAAAGCCTTTCCTCAGGTTACGGAAAAGAGACTAAATATAATTTGTTCTTATGAAGAACCATAATGAAAACCTCCAAGCAGCCAAGTAGAGGGGAAAAAACATTATCTGTACTACCCACTGTCAACAATTAAATTTAAATGCAATGTGTGTGTTTGTCACTGTAAAAAATTTTTTTTTTAAAAAAAAAAAGTCTCCACCCTGTTTGTGTGCAGAAAATTTGGGGAGACAATTTCACTGAATAGCTCCAAGGAGAGAAGAAATTCTCCAATGATTTCTCAGAGGTGGTGCTCACCATCAGCATGGCAGTAGCACAGCTTCTTTCTTTTTTTCCTGGGGTGTTTTTTTTTTTTTGGTCTGGGTGTTGTTGGTTTTTTTGCTACTAGGCTAGGGCAATTGGGAGCAGCAGCAATTGTGCTGGCAGCCTGGCCACTATTCTGCATCTTCCACAATGCCGCAAAACAACACTAGGTGAGGAAAATGGCAGCCGTCAACAAAAACCGGTGCAGAACATTCAAAGACAATTCTGCAAAATGGCCTTTATTTATAGGGGGTGGGGTGAGAAAGGGGGAAATCTTGGACATTTTGTGAGGGGGGAAAAGTCTTCTGAGAAGTGTTAGCTCAACTCTACATCTTCACACAGACTAACTTCAAGACTCTCCAGAAAACAGTTGAAAATGAAGGTATTAAGCTTTCACTTTTCCCATCAAATGTCTGCATGAACCCACATGCATACACAGAAATGTACTGAAAATTACTGTTCAGTGTAAATGAGGTAATTGGTGTCAGATTTGGAGGAAATAAACCATAAGTATTTGGACAGTTTCAGCAGAAAATAGACAATAGTACATGGGAAAAGATTAGAATTACTCACTTCTGTTGAAGCCAGAACTGGCAATTCTATCTACAGCAAATAAATTACAACCAACTTTCCCATTAGTTTGCAGACAGAATATGAACAATATCCTCCCACAAGGACCTACCAGCCCACGCCAACTACCGTAATCATTCATTGTAGAGGTCTAACAAATACGCATGTATGATGAAATGGATTTGAATTTGCACACACACAATATAAAATAACACAGATTACTACTTAACTTAGTCCAATCACAGTGAGCTCTCACAAGCTATTAATTCTCTTCTTGGTTACAAAGGCTATCCCCCCCCCCCTGTTAAATGCAGAAAAGAAAGGTGCATTTAGAAAATGTGAAGATAGAGAAGGCACCCCCAAGTCGCCCATGAGTATAAAACGTGTAGTGATTGCTTAATAAAGTCACAATCAGATAAATTGCAGAAGAGCACTTGGGAGGATTTGACTAGTGGAGCTGTACAAGGGAACACAAAGAAACCATTATTTTCTCCAGCATAATGCAATTCCTCCCCACCTCTTTGAAATGCATTATTATGCTTCACCTTAAGATACTGCCCATAAGAGCGAACACCATCAGCACAATTTTGTGGAAACCTTCATGTTAAAATACACATCTCCCTACCACCAGAGCACATGATTTCATGGATTAACAGATTTAAGTACATGGACACACAGACCTGGTTCACAGATTTCCATACAGTTCAGAACTGGCGTGAAACAGTTACTTGGGCAAACCCCCATATAACTGACACAGTCATTCAGAGGTGTTGTACCTCTCTGGCCTTCAGGCCAAATCCAGCCGTCTGGGCTTGCCCTAGCTAGTCCCACCACCCTTTCCCCTGAGCACCTGCTGTTTGGTGGTTTCCTGCCTTCTCTTCCTAAAAGGTTAAAATGCCTCTCCTAAGGTTTAGTTACTGGCAGTAAGAACCTTATGTGGAAAGTACAGTCATGCCTTGGATTGAGAGCATAATTCGTTCCGGAAACGTGCTTGTAATCCAAAACACTCTTATATCAAAACAAAATCCCCCCAAAAAAATTTGTACAGGGATTTTTAATTTAAGCCGTACTACAGTACTTGTATTGCAAGACGTCGCTTGTATATCAACTCAATTTTTAAAAAATAAATATTTAAAAATTTGCTTGTCTTGCAAAACGCTCTCAAACCAAGTTACTTGCAATCCAAGGTATTACTGTATATAATTTCTATGTAATATGAATATATGTAATGTAACAAGTATTATTCTGTTTTAAAGGTAATCCCAGAACTTGTCCTTACTCATAAGTAAATGCTACAATAATCCTGCCCTTTTGAGAGGCAACTAGGTAAATCTTGAAGACTGTAAATTCCCTGTAAATTTTGAACTGTTAGGGTTGATTGCTTGATAGTTATGTAAAACTAGCCTTTTTGTTCGCCACTTCTGTGTCAAGAGATAACCCTGAAGGCCGATGTCTGCACACACACCCCTCAGTAGGCATGTGTACACACAAATCTGTCAGAAAGGTATAATAAGGGAGGGATTGTCAGAAAGGTATAATAAGGGAGGGATTTCTTTTGTTGGGGTTCTCACTCCGACCTTCTTTTTGGATGTGAGAAGAACATAGAGCGCTGTATTTGCAATAAAGAATTCTTTTCACCCTCACTTATACGCTCTGGCTGATTATTGACAAAGTCAGCTGGAAACAAACCTTTGGGAGTGTTTACTCTTCTTTACCACACTTAAACTAAACTATGCTGGTATTTTTAGTAATTTGGCCACACCCCTTTTTGCTTTCACTGGAATGCAGCCCCAGAGAGCTTCTCCAGAATTAAACATGGCCCCTGGGCTGAAAGTGGTTTGCAGCAATTCAAGGAGAACCAGCTTTGTGAAATTGCCCTGACCCCAATTTTGTTTTGCTGATCCATCTGCATGTTCTAGTCCCCCACTGGGCCATGAAGCTCACCGGGTGACTTTGGGCCAGTCAGTGACTCTCAGCCTAACCTACCTCACAGGGTTGTTGTGAGGATAAAATGGAGAAGAGCAGGATAATGTACGCTGCCTTGGGCTTCCTGGAGGAAAGGCAGGATATAAATGTAACAAATAAACTAAAACTGTGTACTTTTGAGCATAAATTCCATTGAATTCAATGAGGATGGCATCCAATTAGACATGCATAGGACTGCAATCTTAATCTCTGATTCCCCTCTCCCCCGACACAGACTGCAACGGACTTTTAAATCACTAGGTCTGCTTTCAAATTAATCATGTTTGGATTTTGCAAGGCATTCTTATTATTTTTTAAAAGGAAAGTTTCGGGTTTTTTAAAAGGTTTTCCTAGTATTTCAGGTTTAAAAACAGGTTTGTGTGGAATGGCACACTGAGATTTTATTCTTTAAAAGCCTGCTTCAACTACTGTCCTTTCTTTCGGGGTGTATTTAACACTGCACCTCTTGAATAAAATGAGCTGTTGGAGGAACAGTCCGCCCACTCCGTAAAAGAGTGTGTTTGCCTGTATATCTCCAACTTAAATTCACTATAATGGCAGCTCCCAGTGAGTGGCAAAGGAGGGAGCCATTTAATGGCAGCAGCCATTTTTAATTTCCCAAAATTCAAGAAGAGGAAGAAGAAGGGCAGTGGCATTCTCTTCTCCTCTAGGAATGTCACCTCACCCACAAAATACAACTGAAGCAAATGAGCCAATTTTGAAGTGGGTGCAACAGCTGAGAAATGGCTCTTGTCAATTCAGTGCAACCGTATTTTGAATGTTATATATTATATAAAGTTTTCTGGACCAGTACCAAAGCAAGAAGGCAATGTTATTCCTTAAATATGTCATTTTAGGCAGGATTTTTTTCCAGTACTCCATATAAATTTATTATACAGCAGTGATATATAATATTTATGAAACAAACACCAGTTAGGCACTGTACATAGAAAAGTAACTAGATACAGCCCCTACCTACTTAAACCCAAGTAGACATGATCCCTGAAGAAAGTAAAGGAAGGAATGTGAGAGAAATTGAAAACAGGAGATGAGAGGCTGAGTGAAGGGGAGAAGAGGGGCATGTTTAATAAGAAAGAAGCATGAGAGAAAAATAAAGTTTTTAACAAGGAATTTCGGTTTGAAATTAAATTAAAAATACAGGTAACAAAAACGAAACAGACATAACAATACAACAAGATCACTAATTAAGGGGAAAGGAAGACTAAACATTATAGTCCTTAGTATATCATGGGTGAGCTTCTGGGACAATTAGAGTACAACAGCCTAAGGATAAGCTCGCTAAGTACTGAAAGAATGTGGATGCTTAAGTTATTATGCCAAACCAGTCAGAAAAAAATGCATCTCTATTTGATTGGAATGTGTCAGAAGCCTGAAGGGCTCCAGGGAAGGCTGGTGTGGTGACTCCTTTGTCAGTGGGGCTCCTTATCCACTGCAGCTTTTATTCGGAGCTTTATAGGAGCTATCCATGGTGCTCTGTGGTGGTGAACCTATTTAGGGGATGGAGTTCAGCACCATGATAGCTCCTATAAAGCTCAGAATAAAAACTGCAATGGATAAGGAGCCGCACTGACACAGGAGTCACCAGCCTGTATGGCATCATAACATCTTTTTAAAATTAGGATTCCTTCTTGCACTTGCGGAGCAAGGCTGCAATCCTGTGCACTTACCTAGGAGTAAGTCCTGTTGAATTCAATGGGGCTTATGTCTGAGTAGAGTAGACAGACATGTATAGAATTGTGCTCTATATTTGTGCATAATCATGGTCTCCAACTTCAAATTTGGTTTACAATCCTGCCTTGTCTGAATAAACCATAGTTAAGACTGACCAAAGTTTTGTTTGGACATAACAAATTGTGGTTACTTGAAAACAGAAAGCAAATGCATTTAATCTCTTCCTCTCTGCTGCAGCAGAGGAGGGGAATGGAGGGTGTGTGTGCATGAGTGCATGGCTTACCCACTCATTCCAGATAGACAGTTGGCTCCAAGTTTTGAGGGCCCTTGGGCAAGACACCCTCTATGGGCCCCTTCCCTCAGTGAGTCTACCTTCTCCCTGCTATTGTCACGACCATCTGCTCTTGCTCCTCATCCTCTTTCTCATAATTGCTACCATTTGTTTACCTGACAAGTGGAGAGCCAGTGAGCAGGTAGGCAGTGGCATCTACTGCTCCTCCTCACCACCACCAACATTATCTGGTCAAAGTGAGAGACAGGTGAACAAGCAGGTTGCAACGTTGAAAATGAGGAACAACTCCAGGGTGCTCTTGTCAGTGGAGCCCTGCTGGGTTGTTGGCCTGACCATGCCTACCCTTGACCCCCCAGTCCTGCCAGTAGAGCTAACCTATGCTTTAGCCTTTCATCTGAATGAGGCCGGTGTCAGAAAAAGGATGTGCATGTATATGAAACCGTACCAGTGCGAGACCCATTGTGGAGACAGCAGCACCATCAACACTAGAGATATGTGTCACGGGATCTCACAGTGTTGAGAAGTGTGAACGGGTAGCAACATGAACTGTAACCTTCTGGAGTCTGAGGAAATCAGCTTACTGACTGGCTTGAAGCTGTATTAGGCCTGAAATACTTTGTTGACGATTTTTATTTTTATTTTTTGAGGAAGTTGATTTTAAGTAGTTGTTTTAATTAGGACTATATATTTTACATACTTTTGGTAGCTACCTTGGGGGCTCTTACAGGACAATATGAGAATTCATTAATTTATTTTAAAAAATGACAAAGCACAACCCACTTGAACTTCCTTTCCCCTCCTTTTTAGTACATATAAAGTTGCCATTCTGAGATCCAGTTTGGTGTAGTGGCTAGAGAGCAGTGTTCTCCAGCCTTGAGTCCCCAGATGTTTTTGGCCTACAACTCCCAGCATGCCCCAGCCAGGGGCATGCTGGGAGTTGTAGGCCAAAAACATCTGGGGACCCAAGGTTGGAGAACACTGGGCTAGAGTGTTAGACCTAGACCAAGGAGACCCAGGTTCAAATCCCCATTCAGCCATGATGCTCACAGGGTGACCTTGGGCCACTCACTCACTTTCAGTGAAATCTACCTCACAGAGTTGTTGTGAGGATACAGTGGGTGAGGGGAAGAACCCCTTGGATGGTTAGAGGAACGGTGGGGGGAAATAGACAAGAAGCAATTATAGTATTCTTGAAAGGCACATCATCTCCAGCCCATATTAACACTTTACATCCCAGGGTTGCTAGCCTGTGTAAAACTTGGGTGGGCTATGTAGGAAACTTGAGGATTATTCTGCTCAAGTCTGATCTTAAATGCACTCTCTCATTGTACTTAGGATGAGCATCTAAATGTCAATCATGTTATTAATAGACTAGAATAATAGAGATAATGAGCAACATAATGTGTTACCAAGTTTGGAATTGCAGATGAAATGATAAGGCTGCTATACGGAGCAAGGGAAAAGGAACATCATTACTGGTAGTTTCATATCAACGTTATTAGAAATGACAGACCCACATAAACAAGTTTGACAGTTAAATGTAAAACACATTTCAGGATGACAGTAATTGCCATGAGCGATGGAAAAACTCTTTCAGTTGCAGTATGATACCTCAACTATCTATAAATTAAAAATTGGCCCCAAGATTACCAAAAGTACATCCTGACTAATCACATATCAGAAAATATTTCAGAAAACAGCAGGGGTGCCCAGGAATGAACAAATAACAACCTTTTTCTCTTCAAACACAATACACTTCCTACCAGAATGTTAGGTGATTGTTAAGTGACAATCTCTGTCCCAATAGATCAGTGATAGGCAAACTCATGTTTTGAACTACATTTCCCATAACCCCTTAGTATTGGACATGTTGAATGGGGTTTATGGGAGTTGTAGTGTGAAACAGCTAGAAGGCCCCAGGTTGCCTATCCCTGCAATAGATGCCTTTAGGACAGGGGTGGGCAACCTTTTTTTTCTGACAAGGGCCACGTTCCCTTGTGGGGATTCTATAGGAAGAGCATATTGGTGGTGAATGGGGCCAAAGCCAGTGGTAGGCAAGCCAAAAAGTGGGTGGGTGACCCCTTTTCTCTTTTTGCCACTCTCTTCTCTCTCTTTCTGTCTCCGCCCCCTTTCTTCCCATGCAGCAGGCTGCCAGGGAAGGAACAGATCACTCTTGCCAGAAGTCTGAACTGATCGCAGCAGAGGGCTTTTGAAATTAAGCTGAGGGCTCAATGAAATCAATCCAAAGGCCACATGCAGCTCTATGGCTATGGGTTGCCCACACCTGCTTGCTTGCTTTATTTATTTATTTTGTATCCTGTCTCTTTTTCCTGCAAGGAACCCAAGGCAGCTTACATAATCTTCCTCTTCCTCTCCATTTTATCCTCACAACAACCCTGTGAGGTAGGTTAGGCTGAGAGTCAGTGACTGGCCCAAAGTCACCCAGTGAGTTTCATGGCCGAGTGGGGAATAGAACCCAGATCTCCCGAGTTCCAGTCCGTCCAACACTCTAACCACTACGCCACACTGGCTAACACTTTCTATCTTTAGGAACCGTTCCAAAGATTATTTCCTCGCAGTTTGGTCCCAAATCTAAAGTGATACTAAAGCCTCAGATGAGGATCACAGGACTTTATGGCCTAGAGTCCTAAAGTAAACCTGCCTTCCCAAAACATCCTTTGTGGGGGAGAAGGGGAAGAGGCTTTTCCTATGATGGAGATGGTGGGAGATATCACCCCCACCTCTGCCAGGGAAATGGGTGTCAATCATATTTCATATAGAACTGTGAATCTGCAGATTCTTTGCCTAGGCACATTCTAAGTATTAAATACTAGTTTATGAAAACTATCAACTTATGTATTTGGAACCAGAGTGACGGAGTAAGAATTATGCTGAGCTCTTGGTTTATTTTCTAAATTGTGACACTTTGCAGATAAAACCGATTGTATCCATGCTGACTTGGATGGCTTAGTGCAGTGGTCCCCAACCTTTTTGGGACCGGGGACCTGGCACCGTGGAATAAACTTTCCCACGGACCAGGGGGGGTGTCGCCCACCGCTCACAGCAGCACCGCAGAACCAGGAAGTGACGCGACGGGAGACCCATCGCGTCACTTCCGGCTTTACTAAAAGGCTCGTCAAGAGGCAAGAAGAGGGACGATCGGTGGTGGTCCTGGCTCTTGGGGTGCTCGTGAGCTCCGGCGAGCACCCCGCCACCGCCGCCGCTCGTCCCTCTCCTTGCCTCTCGATCAGCATTTTGGGCGGCGGGCAGGCGGCGCAGCAGCTGGGTGGCGCGGCGGGCGGGCACCGTGCGGCCCGGTTCTTAAGAGGCCACGGACTGGGACTGGTCCGCAGCCCAGGGGTTGGGGACCCCTGGCTTAGTGGATACAGGTCTGGTGGATGTAACTTTGGCCCCTACTTGTCCAGTTACAATGGATACTTTTCAGTTTGTACAGCCTGAGGATGTGCACAGGATCCTTGCATTTACTAATAAACATACCTCTTTTCTGTTACTTTTGAAATGCTCTGAATTGGTCTACTGATGCATCTTTATGAGCCCCCTCTAGTTAGTAGAGTTTAACAACTGTTCACTCCACACAACAGGCTCATCTTATGGCAAAGAGCAGGAGTGTGGCTTTCACACTGATTGCCCCAAAGTTGTAGAATGTCCTACCTAAAGAGGTTAAGGGTGCAATCCTATGGCCCTCCGACCTTGCCTGTGGAGCCATAGGATAGGGTTTAGTCGCTCCTGAGACCTTGTATATCCTTTCCAAGGTGGCAGCATGGTCCGCCCACGTAGCACCCCCCCCTGCAGCCGGCGTGGTTCTTTCTGCGCCAGCTGGGGACAGAAGACTATCTTCGGCTCCAGTGTGGGGGCATTCCTGGAGGCGGGGAAGGGAGGAGCGAGGCACCTCCAGCTTCTGAGAAATCCAGGCGGTGCCTCAGCCGCTCCTACTCGGGAGGAGGTATGAACCAATTAGATGGCCAAAATCAGCTGTCTAAATGTTCTTGAGGGCGAGGGGAGCGTGGCGGCAATCCTATCCGCCACACTCCTCCCACACTCAATTGTATGGCAATAGTCCCCCAAGTTTGGAGGTTTACGGGGCTGCCTGAGAGCTACTTTTTTGTTGGCCATATGGAGGGAGTGCAAGATATCAGACTTTTGACTGAGCTGTTGGTTTACTGAGCCTGTTTTAAAAGTGTTTTGGGTTCTGACAGCTTTTGATCTAGCCAATCTTATTAGCTTCTTTTTTTGTCAGTAGAAAAAAATTAGAGTGAAGTAAAAGATCAGAAGTTCTCACTAAATTAAACCCTAAAGACATTCTTTTATTTACACTGATTCTAAAAATTGAAAGCATCTTGTGGTTTACAAAATTCAGTCCAAGGCACACAGTTTAAAAATAATTTTTAAATGTTCAAAGAATTTTTACAACAACAAAGTATATGCCCATTAATTATAAGTTCAAAACAATTAAGGAAAAGAAAGAGGAGGGGGTCCAGGGGGAATGTTGGAGAGAAGCAGAATAGATACCGTAGATATTTTACAATGACGATATAAAGAAGCCATATAAAACCAGAATGCACTTGGAACAATTTAAATACAATAGCATCAATGATTGAATCAGTACAATTAACATTCTTATATTAATACTTAAAAACAGAACTTACAGCTTGATCTTTTGTATATTTACTCAGAAGTAAATCCAACTGAATTTGGTAGGGCTTTCTTCCTAGTAAGTGTTTGTACAATTACAGCTTTCGCCTCTCTGGACTTTTATATAAAGATTTAGTAGAGCCAATAAAAGTTTTTGGATTTTTTAATGGAAAATATTTTTATATAAGAAAGTATTTGTTAGGCTAAAGTTGTGCTTTTAATTATGTTTGTATTGCGATGAAAGTGTTCTGCAGCACTTACAGGAAGAGTTCTATCAAATGAAATGACCGTCTGGCTGAGATGCGCGAGAGGAATGGGTTGCTCAGATGCAATTTAATGCATTTAAAATAGGCTCATCACATTTATGTATAAATGGGTCTGGAAATGTCATTCCTGGTATGGAAGAAATGCAATCAAAATGTCACATTGCCAGCATTATGAAGCACCTAACAACAAATATTAGCAGCCATTATTATGATATAATTTCAGTCTTGGATTTCAGACAATGTACTTTACCATTCTCCCCACCCCTAAGAGAAAAAACATAGTGCTTACTTGGCACGTCACCCTCTGTTTCTATGACTACAGAAACCTTCTAACCAGGGGGCCTGAAATTTCACTACTAATTCTTTGGGCTTGTGTGAACCCTCTTAAATCAGAACAATATAATTGTGGGCTTTAAAAAAAAAAACTGCTCAGGTGTTATTTTATAGGGAGTAATTTGGGAAAAGCTGGAATTATTGCTATACTATTTATTATTTTCCCTTGTTCTCAAATAGGCCCCGTATTCATTCTATTAAGCAATTCATAAAAATAGTTTTCAAGTTGCCATTTTTACATGTTCAAGCAAAATAAATAAATAAATCCTGAAACGAGTCATTTTCAGAGTGTACAGTATATTATTTTAAACCTCCTGGGAAGATGTTAAGTGGCAATGGTAAAGATCCGGAAAGATGGTTGTTTACCTTACGTATAAGGCTAATATAATTCCTGTCCCTGTGATGGCTGTGGTGTGTGCCGATTGAGGGCTTTCACATTGCGAGGATTGCTGGGTGGGGTGTGTCTCATTGCAGAATCCCTGTTAGTGAGGGGCGGGCCATCCACACTTTGATACGGGGAAGAGATTTTGTATTCACAACAGTATCCCTAAGTGCAGCATTTTACTTTTCTCTATAAGAAGTAATGGGAACCATTCACTTATATTGTAAAAAGTAAGGGTGGTTTTGGGGAGACTATTGAGATGTGGCCTGTTCAAGTGACCCCAGTCATTAAGCCATCCCCATTTTCATAGGCCAAATCCTAGCTCCTGATTTTTGGTCATACTACTGTGTGACAGATCATTAGGAGGCTGGGATGGAATGACTGTAACTGGTTTCTATGTATAAGCAATCAAGCTTCAACAAATCTATTCACCAGGTTAATTAGTGACTACAGGCCAGTGTTCTCCAACCTTGGGTCCCCAGATGTTTTTGGCCTACAACTCCCAGCATGCCCCAGCCAGCATAGCTGGCCAAAAACCAGGGATGTTGAAGAGTCCTTGGGCTCGAGTCACGAGTCGAGTCACGAGTCTTTGGACCCGAGTCTCGAGTCCGAGTCCGAGTCCCTGGTCCAAAATGGTGACTCACGAGTCACGAGTCCTGAGTCACTTCCAAAACTGACTCCACGAGTCCCTATTAAAATCAATGGGGTTTCCCCCCAACAAAATACGGCTACTTCAGATGTGTGGCTTAAATAAATTCTAGGCACAAGTGTGCCTTTTTATTTCAAAACTCTGCAACTGATTTTGGCAAGAACAAACCAGGCAGACAAACCCAAAATAACCAGGCAGGCAGAGGAGGCAGGGAACCCCAAAGCAGGCAGGCAGAGGCCTTTGTCTTGGACAATTCAACTGTTGAACAGGTCAAGAAGAGACCAGGCAGGCAGAGGAGGCTGGGAACCCCAAACAGGCAGGCAGAGGCAGCCAAACCCAAAATGTCTGACCCTAACCCAAACCCCCCACAACAACACATCAATCAAAATAAATCTCAACACATCGTTGGGGCTGCGCTCCTGGTAGCTGTCCATAGTGGCCGAGCAGCGGCGCGCCTCGCTTCCATGCGTTCTTCACCGGTGATCGCGCTCCTTCTGGCACAGCCAGAAGACTCATCAACAGCCCAGGGATGTTGACGAGTCCTTGGTCTCGAGTCCCGAGTCAAGTCTCGAGTCCCATTAAAAATATTGGGACTCGAGTCCGAGTCGAGTCAGAGGGGGGACTCAGTCCGACTCACGAGTCGAGTCCTCGAGTCCGAGTCCCCATCCCTGCCAAAAACATCTGGGGACCCAAGGTTGGAGAACACTGCTACAGGCTCTCCCTGTTCTGGTGAGTGAATAAAGTGACAATGAGGCTTTTAAGGTGTACTATTGTTTGTGATGATTAGCTCAAATTCAAAAGGTGTGAAGATGGAAGCTGTGCCAGTCCTCTGTAGGCCAGGAATGGGGAACCTGTTTTCTCTCAGGGGCTGTATTCCACTGGTGGACAGGGCAAAAATACCAAACTGTTTTAGCTTGAAGTTCTTACTGCCAGTAACTAAACTTTAGGAGAGGCATTTCAACCTTCTAGGATGGCGGAAAACCAGCCGATGATCAGTGGTCAGGGGAAAGGGTGTGTGGACATCTAGGGAACCCGGGGGGGGGGAGCAGACTGGGACCCCAAGAGCACCATATTTGGCCTGCAGCAGGCCTGAGGCTCCCCACCCCTGCTGTGTATGCGAACACTGTCATAGGGTGGCTATGTCTCCTCTTTTACAGAGGACAGTTCTCGATTTGAAGGGCTGCCAGAGGACTATCCTCTATTTTGAAGGTGTCCTCTAATTGAAGGGCTGTCCAGTCCAAGTCTGATTGAATGATAAAGATCCATCACAAGGAAGGGCTGGACCTTGAAGCTGCCCATGAACAGCGCCTGGACAACAGACTGAACCACACACACAGCAGGTCACAGGCTTCTGTGCTATAGTGAGATGTACCGTATTTCTATTTAAATTATAGTAATTCTTTCTACCTTTGCATCTATACATCTAAATTAGCATATGCAAATTTTGGTCCTCTTTTTTTTTGGTGATGAATTTCCTCTTTTCTTGGCGATTCACAAGTGGCCAGCCTACTTATGTGTGCTAATCAATCAGAGCAAGCAGGGATTTCAGCTTAAAAACAAGGCAGGGGAATAGAGGGTGAAGCCTGATCCTCTCTTTCAGTCTTCAACTTTATTGGAGTCACACCATTCTACCATTTCAAAGCACTAGTTTGAACTGCAAGGGACAAGGGGTGGGTGAATTTGTCAATTTTGCTTTCCCTTTCATTTGTATTTTTTAAAAACTCAAGTTCTTTTTCTCCCACATATGCAGAAATTTGCTAATTTTGGTTAATACTTATCAAACATGAACAGAAACAAAATTCTCACCCATCTGCACCAGCTAAATTCAATAAGTACAGCTAGCCCCAGAATGAAGCGGACCGAGTTGTACCTACCTGCCATAGAGCTGTTAAAGATGAAGAGTCTGTCAGAAAAAAGAGATAACAACCCTAATTCAGGCTTGCTAACATGCTTGAATACACAGGGATTCAAGCCCAGACTTTTAAGAGCTAAGCACTCAGAGCCATGGGCCTAGATAGACAAATCTCTCAGTTATGGTTTCTCCCACATTCATTTCTTTTTAAATTTCAAGTTCTTTTTGTCCCAAATATGGAGAACTTTGTGGATTTTGATAAATTCATTCCAAAACCAAATTGAAATGAAATTCTCATCCATCCACTGCCTGAGGTAGAAAAAAACAATTATTTCTTTTAAAATGCATACTTTGCCATTTCTGCCCCCAAGTACACCCAAGGTAGATCATAGATAGTAAAAATATGTTAACGACTACAACAATTCCCAGGGGGTAGCCATGTTAATCTACTTATAAAGTGGTACCTTCGAGACTAACCGGTGTATTGTGGTATAAGCTTTCATGGACTAAAGCCTACTTACCAGATGCTCTAGTCGAGATCACAAAATCTTATGCCACAACAAATCTGTCTTCAAGGTGCCACAAGACTCTTTGCTGTGTTAATCGCTAGAAGAAAGAAATCACAATTTCAAAAATGAAAATGAGAAAGAAGCAGGGAAAGCATACTGCTCTTTGAAAAAACAAAAAGGAGAGGATGGAAGGGGCCAACAGAGCTTCCTTGAGAGACTGTAGCATAACCAGGGAGGGGGGCAACCAGTGAAAAGGCCATGCTTCTGTGGCAGCTGATTAGCTTCCGATGGCGGTGGAACATGAAATAGGGCTTCAGATGAGCACTTGGACAGGATCATATGCCTACATAGGCTGGAGTAACATGAAATTCTGACATCAGTTGGGGTGGGGCGGGAACTAAGATAAGTAGAAGAGATATCCTCAAGTCTCCATGGTGTTGATTTCATCTTTTTCAATCATGTTATAAAAATGTACATGTTACTGTGAATTACAACAATTAAGGTAAAACAGTAAGAAAATAAAGAATGACTTCTAGCAACAGAAATTAGATGAAGTAACCAAATAGTGAGCAATCATGCACTGTTGAGTAATAATTGTGACTCTGAGCCACATGGATCCCAATGAGAAGGCCAATCCATGCTCCCTGCTATTCTTATTCATGAAACCATTCTTTTCAAGTGCCCTCTGATGTGGTGTATGATGTAAAAATTATAGTGTGATGAACGTCCAAGGCCTCTAATTATATACCGTAGGGAAAAAATTCTCATAATGGAAGATGTGAATAAACTCAAGGCACACAGGCCTGGAAGATGGTGTAGCACAGACATGTGTTTCAGCAGGTCATGAGGAATCTGCCCGTTCTTTGGCCGTGCCTCATTTCCTAGGGGTAGGGTGCATGGAGCAGTATAAAATGTCATCCACCTCCAAGCTTTTCACTTGATCATTCGCATCTCCATCGTGCTTACAAGTTCCAGCTGCTGAACAAGGTAAGTTGAATTAAATAGCTGACAAATGAGAAATGAGAATTTTGATCACATTTAAGTTCTTCCAGCAACCCAGTTCTGCCACTGGATTTAGTGGGTGGCTCTGATGGAACTAGTAGAACAAGATCCAGCAGTTTCTCTTTCTTATTACTGTTTAAATTTTATTCCAAATATGCTATTTGCTGTGGCAGTAAGGAATTTGCTACCAAAAACTGGTTTCAGTTACTATTATTTTTTTAATGTCAGACATTCTCTGGATACTGAGCAGTATCCTATTCGACACGACTACTAATGTAAATTATGTTACGCTAACCTCAGTGACCTCTAGCACAATGCCAATAACAGTTGTTGGTGCAATAGGTTTGCCTGGGATAGAATACTGTCAAATAGAATACTACCCATTATGTGAATACTCGAACATTTGCTGAATATTCACTTCACACTGGATATCTCTAATTGACATTCTCTCTATATAATTGAATTGTTTTATCTTTTAAAACTTCTATTTAAGATTTCTGTCCTACTAAGGGGATCTCAGGATAGATTGCTTTAGAAGCTGGTTATTTCACTACTGAAAAGTGCAACAAGCTAAACAAATGTAAAATAAGCCAAACATTGTAAACTAGTTATATCTGATTTGATTTCGCTGGTTTCTATATCTGATAGTTGACAAGAAATCATATGTTTTGTTTGACAGCACTTGAGAGCTAATATGTAATGATATTTAATTTTTGGTAGCTGATGTGGTATCAGATTTCATGCTTGGCAGTATTTGATGGCTGGCATGCAATAGTATTTATTGTTTGAGTGTATTCAACAGCTAGAAGGTGTATTTGAGGTCTGCCCAAACAATGATGTGACAGCATTGTAAGCCAGTCATATTTCAAATTCGGAGGTAATTATCCACATACAAAATGTGAATGTTTACCAGTTGAAACTGCATGTTAAAAATCTAAGTGGCAAACCTGGAAATTTGGGTCAAAGTTTGATTATTTGTTTAAATTCTGCTTTTAAATGAAGAAGCTCACTGACACATCAATAATCTTATTGATTTTTTAAATGTAGTAGCTGAGATAGGCCAAAAGTATACTGAGGGGAACCTGAACAAAAAAGCACAAATCAAGAACATAGAATATGTGTGCATACTGAATAATGTATGTGTGTGTGTGTGTGGGAGAGATGTTTACAGAATTACAGAAAGTAACTTGTTTCTTCTTTCAGCTTCACAATCACTACATCAAAATGGCCTGTTGTGGAAGCAAGACTCGCTGCTCTTCCAAGTGCGGATGCGCACCCTGCTGCTGTTCTTCTAAGTGTTGCAAGTGCGGATGCTCACCCTGCTGCTGTTCTTCTAAGTGTTCCAAGTGCGGATGCTCACCCTGCTGCTGTTCCCAATCTTGTAGCTGTTCCAAGTGCGGATGCGCACCCTGCTGCTGTTCTTCTAAGTGTTCCAAGTGCGGATGCTCACCCTGCTGCTGTTCTTCTAAGTGTTCCAAGTGCGGATGCGCACCCTGCTGCTGTTCTTCTAAGTGTTCCAAGTGCGGATGCTCACCCTGCTGCTGCTGTTCTTCTAAGTGTTCCAAGTGCGGATGCTCACCCTGCTGCTGTTCTTCTAAGTGTTCCAAGTGCGGATGCTCACCCTGCTGCTGTTCTTCTAAGTGTTCCAAGTGCGGATGCGCACCCTGCTGCTGTTCTTCTAAGTGTTCCAAGTGCGGATGCTCACCCTGCTGCTGCTGTTCTTCTAAGTGTTCCAAGTGCGGATGCTCACCCTGCTGCTGTTCCCAATCTTGTAGCTGTTCCAAGTGCGGATGCGCACCCTGCTGCTGTTCTTCTAAGTGTTGCAAGTGTGGATGCTCACCCTGCTGCTGTTCTAAGTGTTGCAAGTGCGGATGCGCACCCTGCTGCTGTTCCCAGTCTTGTAGCTGTTCCAAGTGTGGATGCGCACCCTGCTGTTGTTCTTCTAAGTGTTCCAAGTGCGGATGCGCACCCTGCTGCTTTTCTTCTAAGTGTTCCAAGTGCGGATGCTCACCCTGCTGCTGTTCTTCTAAGTGTTCCAAGTGCGGATGCTCACCCTGCTGCTGTTCCCAATCTTGTAGCTGTTCCAAGTGCGGATGCGCACCCTGCTGCTGTTCTTCTAAGTGTTGCAAGTGTGGATGCTCACCCTGCTACTGTTCTAAGTGTTGCAAGTGCGGATGCGCACCCTGCTGCTGTTCCCAGTCTTGTAGCTGTTCCAAGTGTGGATGCTCACCCTGCTGCTGTTCTTCTAAGTGTTCCAAGTGCGGATGCGCACCCTGCTGTTCTTCTAAGTGTTCCAAGTGCGGATGCTCACCCTGTGCTGTCTTCTAAGTGTTCCAAGTGCGGATGCTCACCCTGCTGTGTTCTTCTAAGTGTTCCAAGTGCGGATGCGCACCCTGCTGCTGTTCTTCTAAGTGTTCCAAGTGCGGATGCTCACCCTGCTGCTGTTCCCAGTCTTGTAGCTGTTCCAAGTGTGGATGCTCACCCTGCTGTTGTTCTTCTAAGTGTTCCAAGTGGGATGCGCACCCTGCTGTGTTTCTAAGTGTTCCAAGTGCGGATGCTCACCCTGCTGCTGTTCCCAGTCTTGTAGCTGTTCCAAGTGTGGATGCTCACCCTGCTGTTGTTCTTCTAAGTGTTCCAAGTGCGGATGCGCACCCTGCTGCTGTTCTTCTAAGTGTTCCAAGTGCGGATGCGCACCCTGCTGCTGTTCCCAGTCTTGTAGCTGTTCCAAGTGTGGATGCTCACCCTGCTGCTGTTCTTCTAAGTGTTCCAAGTGCGGATGCGCACCCTGTTGCTGTCCTTCTAAGTGTTCCAAGTGCGGATGCTCACCCTGTTGCTGTCCTTCTAAGTGTTCCAAGTGCGGATGCTCACCCTGCTGTTGTTCTTCTAAGTGTTCCAAGTGCGGATGCGCACCCTGCTGCTGTTCTTCTAAGTGTTCCAAGTGCGGATGCTCACCCTGCTGCTGCTGTTCTTCTAAGTGTTCCAAGTGCGGATGCTCACCCTGTTGCTGTCCTTCTAAGTGTTCCAAGTGCGGATGCTCACCCTGCTGCTGTTCCCAATCTTGTAGCTGTTCCAAGTGCGGATGCGCACCCTGCTGCTGTTCTTCTAAGTGTTGCAAGTGCGGATGCGCACCCTGCTGCTGTTCTTCTAAGTGTTGCAAGTGCGAATGCTCACCCTGCTGCTGTTCTTCTAAGTGTTCCAAGTGCGGATGCTCACCCTGCTGCTGTTCCCAATCTTGTAGCTGTTCCAAGTGCGGATGCGCACCCTGCTGCTGTTCTTCTAAGTGTTGCAAGTGCGGATGCGCACCCTGCTGCTGTTCTTCTAAGTGTTGCAAGTGCGGATGCTCACCCTGCTGCTGTTCTTCTAAGTGTTCCAAGTGCGGATGCTCACCCTGCTGCTGTTCCCAATCTTGTAGCTGTTCCAAGTGCGGATGCGCACCCTGCTGCTGTTCTTCTAAGTGTTCCAAGTGCGGATGCTCACCCTGCTGTTGTTCTTCTAAGTGTTCCAAGTGCGGATGCTCACCCTGCTGCTGTTCTTCTAAGTGTTGCAAGTGCGGATGCGCACCCTGCTGCTGTTCCCAGTCTTGTAGCTGTTCCAAGTGTGGATACTCACCCTGCTGCTGTTCTTCTAAGTGTTCCAAGTGTGGATGCGCACCCTGCTGTTGTTCTTCTAAGTGTTCCAAGTGCGGATGCGCACCCTGCTGCTGTTCTTCTAAGTGTTCCAAGTGCGGGTGCTCACCCTGCTGCTGTTCCCAATCTTGTAGCTGTTCCAAGTGCGGATGCGCACCCTGCTGCTGTTCTTCTAAGTGTTGCAAGTGTGGATGCTCACCCTGCTGCTGTTCTAAGTGTTGCAAGTGCGGATGCACACCCTGCTGCTGTTCCCAGTCTTGTAGCTGTTCCAAGTGTGGATACTCACCCTGCTGCTGTTCTTCTAAGTGTTCCAAGTGTGGATGCGCACCCTGCTGTTGTTCTTCTAAGTGTTCCAAGTGCGGATGCGCACCCTGCTGCTGTTCTTCTAAGTGTTCCAAGTGCGGATGCTCACCCTGCTGCTGTTCCCATCTTGTAGCTGTTCCAAGTGCGGATGCGCACCCTGCTGCTGTTCTTCTAAGTGTTCCAAGTGCGGATGCGCACCCTGCTGCTGTTCTTCTAAGTGTTCCAAGTGCGGATGCTCACCCTGCTGCTATTCTTCTAAGTGTTCCAAGTGCGGATGCGCACCCTGCTGCTGTTCTTCTAAGTGTTCCAAGTGCAGATGCTCACCCTGTTGCTGTCCTTCTAAGTGTTCCAAGTGCGGATGCTCACCCTGCTGCTGTTCTTCTAAGTGTTCCAAGTGCGGATGCTCACCCTGCTGCTGTTCCCAATCTTGTAGCTGTTCCAAGTGCGGATGCGCACCCTGCTGCTGTTCTTCTAACTGTTGCAAGTGTGGATGCTCACCCTGCTGCTGTTCTAAGTGTTGCAAGTGCAGATGCGCACCCTGCTGCTGTTCCCAGTCTTGTAGCTGTTCCAAGTGTGGATGCTCACCCTGCTGCTGTTCTTCTAAGTGTTCCAAGTGCAGATGCGCACCCTGCTGCTGTTCTTCTAAGTGTTCCAAGTGCGGATGCTCACCCTGTTGCTGTCCTTCTAAGTGTTCCAAGTGCGGATGCTCACCCTGCTGTTGTTCTTCTAAGTGTTCCAAGTGCGGATGCGCACCCTGCTGCTGTTCTTCTAAGTGTTCCAAGTGCGGATGCGCACCCTGCTGCTGTTCCCAATCTTGTAGCTGTTCCAAGTGTGGATGCTCACCCTGCTGCTGTTCTTCTAAGTGTTCCAAGTGCGGATGCGCACCCTGTTGCTGTCCTTCTAAGTGTTCCAAGTGCGGATGCTCACCCTGCTGTTGTTCTTCTAAGTGTTCCAAGTGCGGATGCGCACCCTGCTGCTGTTCTTCTAAGTGTTCCAAGTGCGGATGCTCACCCTGCTGCTGTTCCCAATCTTGTAGCTGTTCCAAGTGCGGATGCGCACCCTGCTGCTGTTCTTCTAAGTGTTGCAAGTGTGGATGCTCACCCTGCTTCTGTTCTAAGTGTTGCAAGTGCGGATGCGCACCCTGCTGCTGTTCCCAGTCTTGTAGCTGTTCCAAGTGTGGATGCTCACCCTGCTGCTGTTCTAAGTGTTGCAAGTGTGGATGCGCATCCTGCTGCTGTTCTTCTAAGTGTTCCAAGTGCGGATGCGCATCCTGCTGCTGTTCTTCTAAGTGTTCCAAGTGCGGATGCTCACCCTGCTGTTGTTCTTCTAAGTGTTCCAAGTGCGGATGCTCACCCTGTTGCTGTCCTTCTAAGTGTTCCAAGTGCGGATGCGCACCCTGTTGCTGTTCTTCTAAGTGTTCCAAGTGCGGATGCTCACCCTGTTGCTGTCCTTCTAAGTGTTCCAAGTGCGGATGCTCACCCTGCTGCTGTTCCCAATCTTGTAGCTGTTCCAAGTGCGGATGCGCACCCTGCTGCTGTTCTTCTAAGTGTTGCAAGTGCGGATGCTCACCCTGCTGCTGTTCTAAGTGTTGCAAGTGCAGATGCGCACCCTGCTGCTGTTCCCAGTCTTGTAGCTGTTCCAAGTGTGGATGCTCACCCTGCTGCTGTTCTTCTAAGTGTTCCAAGTGCGGATGCGCACCCTGCTGCTGTTCTTCTAAGTGTTCCAAGTGCAGATGCTCACCCTGCTGCTGTTCTTCTAAGTGTTGCAAGTGCGGATGCGCATCCTGCTGCTGTTCCCAGTCTCGTAGCTGTTCCAAGTGCGGATGCTCACCCTGCTGCTCTTCTTCTAAGTGTTCCAAGTGCGGATGCGCAAGCAGCTGTTGCCCCAAGTATTCCTGCTGCTCCAAGTGTGGGTGCTCCCCCTGCTGCTGTTCTCAGCCTCACTGTTCCAACTGGGGTTGTTGTCCCTGTCGCTGTTCCCAATGTGGCTGTTCTTCCTGCCACTGGAAACAATCTTGCTGCTCCCCCTGCTGTTGCCCCCAGTGTCAGTGCACCCCTAGCTGCTGGAACCAGTGTGGCTGTTCCCCCTGCTGCTATAGGCAATGTCGCTGCTCTCCATGCTGCTGCGGCCACTCCTGCTGTGGTTCAAATCCCTGCAGCTCTTCCAGATGCAATTCCTATCAGTCCAAGTGTTGACCACTGTAAGGCAAATGAGGCTCCGGAAGTCAAAACCAGGCAGGCTCTGGAAGTGAAAGCCAGCTCATTGGCTGCTAATTCAACCACCAGAATATTGAACCTATTTACAAACCTGCTGGTTATCTTCCTGGGATCATGCTCTGGGTGAGATGCCTAAAGCTTTATGCCTGCCTCCTTCACAATACGGAAGTTTCTTCCCTTCGAAAAGTCTTGAAAAGCTTTCTAATAAGTGAAGGAGCCTCGCCTGTTTCATACGATAAATGGTGTTCGTATTTCTTCCTTGGTATTTGGATCCTGGAGTATCCTCTAGCTGTGTAGTAACTCCCACAATTAAAAACTCTCAAATCATGGAAGTGCCCAGAGTTCTTGGTTTGCTCTGTTTTTCATGAATCTTTTCTATTTACCGAAGCCATCTTCCTGGTATGTGAGCTTTCCACCTTCAAGGAAGCATGACATTGCCAGTAGGGATGGGTGGGAATTTTGTTCTGTTCACATTTTGATCCAAACATTCCTAATTCAAACTCTTCTCATTCACCATTTTGTCTACTTTTGGGGGGAAATGTGTAGAAAAATACCTACAAATGTCTGTGGAGGGATTTATAAGGATGTGTCAGAATTTCATTCAGGTTTGCAAATCATACGAACATGTCCTGTTCACAACCCAGAATATGAACACAAGCAGGAACACAATTCTCAGGAAATGGTTGAAATTTCCCAAACTTGTGTTTGTATTCGGAAGTGTGCACTTCTGTAAGTGCCACTTTTACACCCAAAATCCACATTTTCAAGCTTTAGCCTATGGGGGTGTGTGTGCACATTTTTTTCATTTGGGGAAAATGCGCACATTTAAAAATGCACATTTTTTCCGATTGAGAATGCACATTTTTCCCAATCAGAAAAAAAATATGCTTGTTTTCAGGAATGTGAACAAGATAAACTGAGCTTTTAAGAGGAATTTGGAGAACTTCAACAAGATCGAGTATCATATGTTCACCCATCCGTAATATGGGGAACCATGAATTAGAATGCAATAGCACTTCAAAATCCACATTTTCCTAAACAATCAACTCAAGTTGAGCAATGTTAAAATGCATTCCAACAAAAATGCATATGTTAATAAAAAGTGCATATTAGGGGGAAATGTGCACAAAATCACTTAAGCTTGTGCGAGGATGCACATTAAAATGCATGCATTTGAAGAAATGCTTGCAAAAAACATGTATGAATTTCCATGCTAGTTTTTTTTTTTTTAAGTTCAAATTGATGAGAAAATGGGTCTAAATAAATTTTACTGAAATCTGTTGACCTGACCTACAGCAAACCCTTCCCTACCTTGAGGTTACTTTCAAATGAGGCCTTCTAAAATAATACTGATGCAACAAGGAGAGCACACAGTTTAATTTGCCTCTCAGTTAAAGATGATAATTGTTTATTTTATCCCCAGCCATCCTCTAAGGAGCTCAGGGTGGTATACATTTTATCTTCACAGCAATCCTGTGGGGTAGGGTGGGCTGAGGGAGCAGTGGCGTAGCGTGGGTTGTCAGCACCCGGGGCAAGGCAAGTAATTTGCGCCCCCTAACCCGTGAATTTTAGCACTCGAGTCTCTTCCACTAGATTAGTTAAAGAAACCCTTACCCCCTAAGCACATGTATTGTTTGTTATGAAAATACTGATGTAATTAAAGTAAAATGCATCTAAATACTTTTCAAACACTTTATTGAGTGCGAACATGCATTACACATTCTCCACATTTTCAGCAGGTCTATGAATACAAATCTACAAATGTAGTAACCTAGCATGGGCCATGCTATTATATGTCGTCTCACAACCATCGTAAACGACAAAAAATATCAAGAACAAAAACTAAACATCAAAATGGAACCATACCCTGGAGATGATCCAAGACTGGGCTAGATGGAGCCAACTTCCTCAATCCTGTACCTCTAATTGTAATTCTTTAATAGAAGCGCAAGATATCAATCTGTATATAATATACAGATTAATTTAAATTCGCCTGCTTTTAATTAGCGCAAATTTTTCAACAACGGAATTGAAATCTACATTAAAGTCTCTCTCAATGGACAGTATTGCTAGATTACTCAGTCTTTCTTGGCTCATTGTAGATCTCTGATATGTTTTAATTAGTTTAAGTTTTGAGAAACTTCTTTCACAACTCGCTGTAGAAACAGTGATAGTAAGAAAGATTCTTAATGTGACAACAAAGTTAGTTAAACTTTCTTGCAGCTTCCACTTATACACCCAGCGAAGCAAATCTAAAGCTGACCAGTTTGCAACCTGCTCATCAGGATTGACCTCCTTATACAAGATAATGTGGTGCCGAAGTCGAGTTATTTCGGTGAGCATAGATGCAGCATTCAATTCTGTGTACTGAGCACACGTGTGCTGAATTTGTTTCTTAATAAAATCATCTTTTCCAGTATCCAACAATGTTTGGATTTGCAAAAAAGCAAATCGCTGGTGCAGCGTATTCATCTGCGTAGTACGTTTTTAAATTTCTGCCTGAAGCTGATCAATTGCTTCCAGTTGTTCTCTGCTTGTTTCCTGTATTAAGGTCAAGCCAGCATCGCGACTGTTCTCACCATCCATCTTCTTGCGTCTTCCAACTCTTCTCTCTGTAGGTCTGCAATAGGTTTTGCATACCTGCAGAGCTTTCTCAGTTCCCTTTGACACTAGACTATCACGTTTTTCATGACAAAATAAAGTCAATGCTTTTAACTTTTGCACGCATTGATCAAGTGCAAGTCCTTCTTGCTGCAGGTAGATCTGAGTATCATTTACTTCGGTTAGTACTGGGTTCCAAAAATGCAAGAAAGAGAAAAAAACATATGTCATTATGCAAACTAAAAGACTTCCTGCATCACCCCTGGTTTCAGAGGTTTCTTCCGGCCCATCTCTCAACGCTTCCAAAGCGTCTATTATTTTCTCAGTGTGTTCAGCAAGTACGCATACAGCTTCATGCGTTGAACTCCATCTTGTGTTACACGATCGCTTTACACGAATTGGTACATGTTTCTTAAGGATATCCCACCCGTGGGTGGAGCTTGAGAAAAATGAATACACCTTTTCCACAGTGCCAAAGAAAGTAACAGACTTTGTCCCAACACCAACTGCATGCATCCCAGCAAGATTGAGCGAGTGATTGTTACATGGCACAAACATTGCTTTGGGATTCATATCCAAAATACGTTTTTGTACACCACTAATGTGTCCAGCCATAGTCGCAGCATTGTCGTATCCCTGGCCGTAGCAATGCTCTAGTTCAGGGGTCTTCAAACTTTTTAAACAGAGGGCCAGTTCATTGTCCCTCAGACTGTTGGCGGGCCGGACTATAGTTTGAAAAAAATATGAACGAATGGATCAAGTAAAAAAAAAAGGACCCGGGTCCTTTTTTTTTACTTGATTAAATGGAAAGTTATTATAAATTAATAATAAATTAATTTGCTGTCTAAAATTGAAATACATTAAATTTTAAAAAGGTATAGAAAGGGTTGATTTGCACACTGCACATAACTTATTTGTAGTGCAAAAAAACAGGAAAAAACAATACAATATTTAAAATGAAGAACAATTTTAATCAACATAAGCTTATTAGTATTTCAATGGAAAATATGGGCCGGCTTTTGGCTAATGAGATGGTCAATGTCCAGTTCCATATTTGTCACTGCTAGTCGTAACAAGTGATGCAAGTGTGCATCAGTTCTGGATCTGGTTGGAGATTTCAGATGTTTCATTTGGGAAAAAGTCTGTTCACAGACATAGGTGCTGCCGAAGATGGTTGCCATTTTGAGTGCATGGTTCCTGAGATTAAGATATGTCTCAGAGGGGAGAGATGCATAGAAATTAGTAAGGCTACTTGACTTGAATGCGTCTTTTCACATAAATGTGCATAAGATTGCAGCCTTACAGCCTCATCTTTTGCATGTCTACTTGGAAGTAAGTTTCACTGAATTCAAGGAGACTTTCTCCCCAGGTAAGTTTACAAAGGATCACAGCCTTAAAAGTACAAACCCATTCCCTGGGGTAGGTCAGGAAGACCTGGTACCCAGAGAACATAGTGAGAGCCAGTGTGGCATAGTGGTTAGTTAGAGTGTTTGACTGGGATTCGGGAGATCCAGGTTCTAGTCCCTATGAAGCTTACTGGGTGAGTCAGCCATGAAGCTCACTGGGTGAGTTTGGGCCAGTCAGACTCTCAGTTTAACCTACCTCACAGGGTTATTGTGAGATAAAATGGAGAGGAGGAATTTTATGTAAGCCACCTAGGAAAAAAGACAGGATATAAATATAGCAAACAAATAAATAAATAGTGAGTACAACTCAAATGATTGTCATTTCAGTCACCTCAATGGCACCAGATAGTCTTCTAGATGTTTTGTAGCCTGATCCTAAGGATTTTTACTCAGAGAAGTAAGCCTTACTGATTTAAATGGGAATTATTGTAAGTGGTTTGTGTTTCAGCCAGGCCCAGCAATCCTAAACAATATACTCGGAGCAATATGGTACTTCCAAGCAAGCATGTTTACTTGGAAGTACCGTATTGTTCCGAGTATAGGCCACTCCTGATTATAAGCTGCACCCTTAAAGTTTGGTGCTATTTTAAAATTTTGGCAATAATCCTGACAAGTACTTTTCCCCTCTCTTTTTATAATAAGAAAGCCAATATATTATTGTTTTAATATGATAACCACTGCCTTCTGAATATAAAAACAACAACAACCCTTGATTCCAGGTCATTGATAGATACTCAGATTCTCATGTGCTTGTGTGGTTCCCCTGTCACTTTCCTTCTCCTTTTCCGATCAGTCCAGACACAACAGAGATTTAAAGGTCATAATACAACCAAAAGATAATGGGAAACTGTCTCTCTTTGAATAATGATAGGAACAGGAAAGTATGCAAGGGACCTGCCCAAGGTCACGCAGGGATTTGAGGGCCAACAAAGGTGTTCAACAGCATAATCTTAGTCAAGTCTACTCAGAAGTAAGTCCCACTAATTTCAATGAGGCTTACTGCTGGAGGCTTATTCCCTCACATTCCATTGCAGCGGTAGAAGGGAGGTACTTCACCTGCAGTGATTTCAACAGAGAAGCTTCTGTGTGTGTGCTCCCCACAATTCAGCTTGGCTCTCTTCCGCGCCCGTTTCTAGGTTGCGAGGCAGCTTGGTTAGTTGAACCGAGAGCTCAAGCCAGTCAGTGAGCCGAGCTGGCTGCCTGTTGTTGTGTTGCTACTGCTCCCCTTTTTCCCACCCGCCTTTCCCAGCTCGTGTGGAGCCCCGCGCGATGCTGGGATGAGGGAGAAGGAGAAGGAGGGAGGAGGAGGAACGAGGAGCTGCCGCCGCCTCAGTGAAAGGGATTCAAGGCGCCTCTGCGGACACCGAGAGAGCGAGCAACCCCTTCTCGTCCCCCTCCTCCTCCCTCCCATCCCTTCTTCCCCCGCCACCTTGCTGCTGCCTCCACCACTGCCGGGTTCAGCCACCCCTCCTCCCCTTCCTCCGCAGGAGACAGCGGGTGGCTGGCCCGCGCCCCGCCGCCCAGCCTCCCCTTACCCCGCAGGAGATGCAGGGAGGTGGGCGGGTGCCCCGCCTCAGCCGCCACTCCTCCTCTCCCCCCCCTGCAGGAGACGCAGGGCGACGGGCCGGATTAAAAGGCAAGGCGGGCCGGATGTGGCCCTCGGGCCTTAGTTTGAGGACCCCTGCTCTAGTTTAAGGCCATCAGCTTGCAACTTGTCACAAATTTGTTTTGTAATGACATCAGCTGATTTCCCATATAACTGAATAAAGTCAATGAAAGACTCTGTCACATGGACTCCTGAATCTTCAATATGCACATATCGAATCACTTGGGACATTTGGTCAGTGTGTGAAATATCAGGAGTGCTATCAAACATTATAGCAAAATACTTGGCCTTTATGATATTTTGAAAGATGACTGTTCAAATGTGATCGCCGAGCAGGCTAATAAACTCATTCTGGCTCTGTGGAGAGAGATAGGACACAATGTAACCATCTGTGCGTTGTACTCTGTGAAGATGTTGTTTGGCAACTGGGTCATATTTGGCGAGTAACTTGAAAGTTTCTAAGAAATTTCCACAGTTACCATCTGTATTTAAATCTTCAGAGTGACCACGTAAGGGTAAGGTTTGCCTGGCTAGATACAGAACACAATCAAGTATTCTGACTAAGATTGCCTTCCATTTTTCAAATGACCTCTGTTGTGCAAGCTGGGCAGCAGCATCAATAGTCTCCTGTTTATGCAGCCGCATTTCTAATTCTTTCCATATTGTAAATGCACTCAAGTGATATGAACTGCGCTCATGCTCTAGTAATCTAGGG
Source organism: Shinisaurus crocodilurus (assembly GCA_021292165.1). Lineage (NCBI taxonomy): Eukaryota > Metazoa > Chordata > Lepidosauria > Squamata > Shinisauridae > Shinisaurus > Shinisaurus crocodilurus. The sequence continues at coordinate 158,985,117 of CM037878.1, read as the reverse complement.
CTTAACTTTCTCCATGCATTAAATCCACTTGACTTTCCAAATGAACTTTTCCCTTTAGCCTTCTGAAAAAGCATGCAAGGAAAGCAATATGCAGCATTGTTTACAGGAGAAAACACCAACCATGTCCTTAACATAGTCTCACCATTCTCCAAATGTATGTAGAACCAATCCTTGGAAAATGACCTGCCATTACTGTCTCTTGGAAACCATGCATCCTTATTCTGCAGTTCCTCTGTCCCTCGCCTGACAAGTTCAGATTTCAAGGTTTCATCCATGGTTTCAGGCCAATAGCCAATATCAGTATAAACTTTTTGGTCAATATTTTCTGGCAGATTTGGCTGAGTATAAACATCCTTAGATGAAACTGTCTCTGCTTCTAATACAGGAACAGGAATGTCTACCGACACAGGATCAGGATTATGAGTCTCCTGTGGTGCTGCTGATGGTCCTGCTGTAATTTCAGCAGTACTCACCAAAAACCGGTGAAGGCTTCCAGCTAACTTAGCTTGTTGCTCTGTCTCTATCTTTCTCCTTTTCCTGCCTTGTGCACCAGATTCTTTTTTGTATGGCATGATATAGGTGTAGTATTCTGCTAAAATTCTAAAAAAAGAAAAAAAAGAAAATCACTTTCTTGCCTTGCTGCACTTTTAGCACTCCTTTGTATAACCATTTCTTTACTCTTAACATAATGTTTATTCACCTTCATGCCTATTGCCTTACTCTTTCAGCAAAAAAAATAAATAAATAAAAGGTTGCTAGACCCACTGGCTTACATCAGTGTTGAGCTGGAGCAGCTACATATGGATCAAAATCTGTCTCGTCACTGTTGAACCAACCAAACTTCAATCCATCTGGTCAGCTCAACATGCCAGTCTTGACCTGCAGACCGGGAACATCCCAAAGGAACTTCAGGCTGTCCCAGACCCGATCACAGCAGTCAGCAGGCTAGGTTTTCTCCTCCAGGTCCTCCTAGGTTTTCCTCCTGCAGCGTCTGTCACCACTGGCTCCCTCTCTCCTCTCTGGCCTGTGTCACCTACCGCCGCTGCCAGCTTCTTCTTGCTGCTGCCTGGTCTGGTCTGGTGTGGTTCTCTCCCGCGCTCAGCGCTGCGCTGGGCGGCCGCTGCACTGTCCCTCCCCCAGATAGTCCCTCGCTCTCTCTTCGCACCCACCGCACCGCACGCCTGGCACACCCCCCTCCACAGTGGGCGGCGACCCGGCGGCTCGGATCGGATTCGCACAGCCAGCACTGCAGAGAGAGTGAGTGAGCCAGGCAGGGGCAGAGAGCTACGAGTGCGAGCGCGCCCCCCCAGATGTTGTGCCCGGTGCGGCCGGCCCCCCCTGAACCCCCCACGCTACGCCTCTGTGAGGGAGAGTGACTGGGCCAAGTTCATCCAGTAAGCTTTGTGCATCTTTGAACTCAGGTCTCCCCTATCTAAGCCCAACATACTAGCCACTCCACAAGACTGCCTCTCAGTATTTCAACTTAGCTGTAAAATGACTCGGTGAGTGTGTGTCTGTAGTCAGTATTAAGCAATTGAGCCTCTGCAGGGGTGATGTAGACACCCACAAGGACAGATACACAGATGGATAATATAAAGTGTTCTTAAGGTGACATCCCTCTTCCCTATTAGTGAAGAAATGGGTGAGAAATTTATTGGGTTAGCATTTTTATGCAAGATTATCCAATTTGCACCTCCTGGAACCAACCACAGACCCAAATGCAATTTGCAGTCAAAAATCTGCACATTTCTGAGCTCACAGTACATTCTGCAATGTGTGTGTGTGTGTGTGTGTGTGTGTGTGTGTGTGTATTTGATGCATTTTGGAAAATGAGCAACATTTTGGAAAATACACACAAACACAATTTAGTCAATGAGTGCTTACATATAAAAATGTATACTTTTGAAAAATACACACAAAAGCACATACACATGCCTATATGGAGGGGTAAAAAAGCCTTGCACAAAACCAGGAGGGAACACCCTTGGCAGTGGAAAAAGGTTTGAGTTTGACAGCTTTGATCATCTCTACTCCCTGTTCACTTAGGTAATCTCTGTTGATACTCATCTCGTCTTCTTGTGTGGCATGTAAAGTTCCATACCAGAGTTTTCTTCATCTCTTTTCTGAAAAACCAAAGACAGCTTAGGATGGGCCTGTCAATAAGAAGAATCGGTTGCAAAAGTGTGTGAGTGAATGTAATCATCGAACACTATGCAAGCAGCAAAGCAGGGATGGACAACCAGTTTCAGGCTAATTTTAATGTGGCAGTGTGGAGAGGTCAGCAGGAAGGAGGAAACAGTTCAGACCTCTGACAACAGTGATCTTTCCTTCCCCAGCAGAACACTGGGCAGGCAGAGAGAGAAAGAGAGAAGGGGGTGTCAGAGAGAAAGAGAAAAAGAGAGAGAGAGAGAGAGAGAGAGAGAGAGAGAAATGGGGTGGGAGAGAAAGGGGATGGCCCCACCTACATTTGACTCTACCCTGCCCACCACTGGCATGTGGGCTGAGAAGCCTCTCAGAAAAAAGAGGTGAGAACCCTAGTTAAACATTAACATGGTTGAATATGCAGGGATTCAAATTCAAATTTTTAAGAGCAAAGCACTCCAAGCTCTCATCCTGGATGGCTGGATCTATCAGTTTCAGTTTCTCCCACATTCATCCCCCCCCCCCAGATCTCCAGTTCTTTTTGTCCTGAATATGAAACACTTCCTGAATTTTGGTAAGTTCTTATCAAAATGAATGTTGTGTGGGGGGTGGGTGGATGTTTTTTTACAGGAATAAAACTCAAGGAATGAAATATTCAGTCACAACACTAAAAAGACAACAATTCAGTGGGATAATTTGGTTCTTTCACATATCAAGTACAAGGTTTCCAGAATTCACAGATAAGATCCAAATACCTACATCATCTCCAATAGTACATATGAATACCTCCTTCCTCAGCCTAGTGCCAGCCGTCTAGAAGTGTTAGACTAAGATACTTTTTCACCCATCAATGTCTTACTAAGGATGTAAGTCCTAAATGCTAAGATATATTTGGAAATAATGACCCATTGTATTTAGGTTTCAGGTTTGTTTTGTTATGTTCAATTAAAAATGAGTAGAAATACATTTAGAAGAAGAAAGAGAAGAAGAAATTTCCCAATGACCTGATCATGCACTGGTGGTGCCATGTGTTCATCTAATCACTCCTACACCCTGGACTCAGAAGGTGAGCTGTCCCAGGATGATCACAAAACACTCAGTGCAATAGCAATTTGAAATGATGCTGTGGCAGATCATCATGTCAATAAAATTCCATAGAAATTACTCCTGTGTTTCACACATGGCTCCATCCTTTTCCAAATTTTCATTCAATGTGTGAATCAGCAAAACTTGAACTTGCTTCAGTTCTCCGAATTCCACCTCAAAGCTTGTTTCTTTTCATTTCCTTATCAGATGGTGAGCTTCGTTTTTATCTTTTCATATGAAAATCTGTATTTTCATGCAAATTTTTCCAAATGCACAAGTCAGTTGCATTGAAATGTACATATTCTTCTCCTATTGATTAAAGCATATTTGTGACCAATTTTCAAAAGTACACATTGTTGCACACATATTTTTCAAATGTGTGCATGCTGTCGAACACATTTTGGGGATGGTCCATGAATCACATTGCAAGCTTGTAAATGTACCGACTTCGACCGCAGAGTGTGTCTGATTCCATGTTTCATCCGGAAGATGCAAACTGGTTAAATCCTGATCAAAAATGGACTGAAACAAATTTCTCATAGATCCCTACAAGGGACTACACACAAAGCATAAAGAGACATAAAAGAGAAAGTGAGGAGAAGAATCAAAAAGAAACTCCTTTTTTTTAATGACTTACAATGGCCAGGTGCAAACGAAGACAGGGCTCCTACATCTTTAATAGTTGTGTAGAAGAAAGAATTTCAGCAGGTGTAGCTTGTCAAGAGCCCTGTCTTCTTTTGTATCTGGTTACCTTAGATGGGCTTCCTGTAGCAAATATGCTAAATCCCAATGTACCCAGTTCGAATCATGCACCTCAGGAAGGAGAAAAAGTTTGGCAGTGGTCCGACAGCTTTGTTCTATAGAATATGGAGACACAGGAGTGTTGCACTAAAAAGCCATGTCTCAAAATGGATACTGAGATCTTATCAATTTATACAGCATCTTCTGACACATTCCCACACATGCGTCTTACTAAACAGAAACTTCTAGCTGTGAAATGGAAAAGTACAGAGAGAAACAAAATCCTCAGACATGCGCATTAAGCTACATTACTGGAACATAGGTTGGCTAAGCCAGCTTTCTACTCCCCTGTCCTTGGCTAGTGGAGCCCAGGCAGATAAGCAAGACAGCAACATTCCTCAGTTTTACTTCTCTGTCTCATGGTCAGTCTAAACTGCAAAAAAAGAATTTCGTTAGTTTAACCCATTAGTTACTGAATCTTTACAACATTTCTACTTCCGACTAACCGTTAGAATAGTAAAAGGTCTTTGTAAGATTGTTAGCATTTCTACTTAATAGCTATATCAGCTGACTTAAGGAGAGTGTGTTTTACAAGTTGAACCTATGCATATTTACTCATACACACTGCCGAAATAAGTAGAGCTTACTCTGAAGTAAGTATACACAGACTGGGTTCACACGATCACAGCTGGGGATCTTACTGGTTGCTTATTTCCCCAACCGTGCATGCCAGTTGCATTAGCATAATTGCCTAGCCAGGGCTGCTTGTTGCTGTGGTTAACAAGCCACCCCAGAACCCTACAACAGGCCATGGATTCTGCGTGGCTTGTTAACCGTGGAAGCAAGCCACCCTGGCTGGATTCACACAATATGACAAGCTGAGGGTAATTATACTAATCTCCCCGGCACAAAACCAGCACATGCAGGGTGGTTAACAAGCCACTGTGGCTTATTAACCACCCTGCAATCGTGCGAACCAGGTCATGCAAACCCTCCCTTTTGAAGAAACACATTCACTAATTTAAAAAAAAAACACAACTTTGTGGGCTTATGAAAATGATTACAAACTCTTACAATTCATGTAAATAAGTTTTGTATCTTGTGTAATTTTGGATTTTCTCACTAGGAATTAAGAGCAAAGTGGTATCTGTTTGTGATAGCATGTTTACAAACTTTAGATCAGATCATTTGCCATAGTGTTGAAGGAGCAGATAATTGCCATTCCGAGGGCTGTAAATGAAAGCACTCACATGCCAAACATTTGGTTCATTGTGATTTTTTATTTTATTTTATTTTTAATTCCAGTGTAGCTTTTCTAAATCTATTGGGAAGGCAGTTTTAGTGATCCAGGCAGCTTATAAAATACTACGTCTTAGAAGTAGACTCTAGCAGACTATGAAAATTCATGCCACAAAAAGTGTAGTCTTTAAAGTGCCAAAGGAATCTGTCATGAAAAACTGGTCATTCTTTCTTCGTTTTTTAAAATAACATTTCTTGGTAGAAAATTAAGATAAGCATCGCACTGGCATCTTAATGCAACACTCTCCTCACATTTTTGTGCTTGTGCCAGAAAACAATGAAGTAAATGTTGTTTAATATTTAAATATATATAAAATGCATATGGGTTAAACATAAAAGAAAATCCAATCTTCATAAAGTCTGAGTTAAGAACATAAGACGAGCCATGCTGGATCAGATCCATCTAGTACAGAATTCTGTTCACACAGTGGCCAATCAGCTGCCTGCGGGAAACCCACAAGCAGGGCATGAGTGCAACAGCACCCTCTCTCTCATGTTCCCCAGGAACTGGTGTACATGGGTATACTGCCTCTGATACTGGAAGTAGCATATAGCCACCAGGACTGGTAGCCATCGACAGTCATATCCTCCATGAATTTGTCCAATCCCCTTTTAAAGCCATCCAAATTGGTGCCCATCACTACATCTTGTGGAAGTGAATTCTATAGTTTAACTATGCGCTATGTGAAGAAGTACTTCCTTTTATCTGTCCTGAATCTCCCACCAATCAGCTTCATGGGATGTTTCCCTATCCACTTTCTCCACACCATGCATAATTTTGTACATCTGTATCATGTCTCCCCTTACTTGCCTTTTTTCTAAGCTAAACAATCCCAGATGTTGTACGTTTCCTCATAGGGAACTTGCTCCAGCCCCTTGATCATTTCAGTGGCCCTTTTCTGCACTTTTCCCAACTCTACAATATCCTTTTTTAGTTGCAGCGACTAGAACTGTACATGGTATTCTAAGTGTGGTCGTACCATAGATTTGTATAAGGGGAGCATGATCTTGGCAGTTTTATTTTCAATTTCTTTCCTAATTATACCCAACATGGAATTTGCCTTTTTCACAGCTGCTGCACGCTGGGTTGGCATTTTCATTGAGCTGTCCACAGTCCGCCACAACCCCAAGATCCCTTTCTTGGTCAGTCACTGCTAGCTCAGATCCGATCAGCTTAAACTTGAAGTTGGAATTTTTTTGTCCCAATATGCATCACTTTACACTTGCTGCTTACATTGAACCACATTTGCCATTTTAATGCCCATTTCCCCAGTTTGGAGAGATCTTTTTGGAGCTCCTTGCAATCTCTTTTTTTGTTTTAACCACCCTAAATAATTTGGTGTCATCAGAAAACTTGGCTGCTTCACTCTCACTCCTAATTCCAGATTGGTCCCAATACAGATCCCTGTGGGACCCCACTGTTTACATCCCTCCATTGGGAGAATTTACCATTTATTCTTACTCTCTGCTTTCTGATCTTTAACCAGTTACTAATCCATAAGAGGATCTCTCCTCTTATTCCATGAGTGCTAGGTTTGCTCAGGTGTCTTTTGTGAGGGACTTTGTCAAAAGCCTTTTGGAAGTCCAAGTAAACAATGTCTATCTATCAGATCACTCCTGTCCACATGTTTATTGACACGCTCAAAGAACTCTAAAAGGTTAGTGAGACAGGACTTACCTTTGCAGACTCCACACTAGGCTGTTTCTTTTTCAGCAGGGCTTTCAAGAGCCTATAGCAAAATGCCACCAGCTATATGATTTCTGAAGACTGTAACCGTTAAGTTTATGCTGTGGGATTTGCTGTAATAAAAGGTTCTCACTGATTTGGAGACTCCGGTGTCAGAGTGCTAGAATGTGTGATTGCAGGACCAGGGCCCCGACACTATGGTCCAACTGCCTTCCTAGATGGTTTTCTGCTTCTGATATATTTAAAGAATTCTTTATTGTTGGCCTTGATGTTGTTAACAATATACTCCTCAAAATGCTTTTTTGCATCTCTTATTGTCTTCTTGCATCTCCTTTGTGCAAGTTCTTGCTCCCTTTTGTTTTCCTCATTTGGGCAAGACTTCCATTCTCTGAAATACAGCTTTGTTTACTGTAATAGCTTCCTTGACACTGTTTGTTAACCATGCTGGTGACCTCTTGGACTTGGTGCTACCTTTCTTAACCTGTGGTATACATTCTAGCTGAGCTTCTATTATTGTGGTTTTGAGAAACCTCCAAGCATTTTGAAGCGATTTAACCCACTTGACTCTCCCTTTCAAATTCCTTTTTACCATGTCTCTCATTTTAGAGAAGTTTCCACTTTTGAAGTAAAATATGAAGTTTTGGACTTCCTTGGCAATTTCCCACTTAAATATATATTAAATCTGATAGCACTTTCCCAGTTAAATATATATTAAATCTGGTAGCACTGTGGTCATGGTTACCAACTGGTTCAACAACATTTACATCTCATATCCTGGGCAATACCATTTAGCATTAAATCCAGGGTTACCTCCTCTGTGGTCAGTTCCATGATCAACTGTTCTAGGACACAGTCATTTAGGGCACTGAGAAATTTAACTTATTTGTCATGACTGGAACATACATTTATCCAGTCAATGTGAAAGTAATTGAAGTCACCCATTATTACAACACTTCCTCATTTGGAGTGTTCCCTGCTTTCATTTTCCATCTCAAGATCACCTTGAGTGTTCTCATCTAGGGGACAATAGCATGCTCCTAGTACTAAATTAGTTTTGGAGCCTGGTATTGTCACCCACAATGCTTCTGTGGAAGAGTCTGCCCCTCTTAGGTTTTCTAGTCTGCTCGACCCTATGCCCTCTTTGACGTACAGAGCAATACATCCTCCCTGTCCTTCCTATAGAGTTTAAATCCAGAGATGGCGGTATTCCACTGGTTCTCTCCATTCCACCCAGTTTCTGTAATGCCCACTATATCTACGTTCTCCTTTAAAACCAGGCACTCCAACTCTCCCATCTTGGCTTGGTGGCTTCTAGCTGAGAGGCTTGGAGTTACATAACTTCAAGCAATATCTGTATTGATACATTTGTATAATATTGTGCACTATCATGGTGGATCTAGGTTTCACAGCTGGCTAGTAGAAACTAATGCTTGGCTACCAAGCCCAGCCATAATTTTTAGACCCCTTTAAATAAAAAAATCTATGAAACCAATGCCCTTGATAGAATTGCAGTCAACTTGTCCCATTACAGCAGTCCAGGTAATCACTTCAGAAATAAGATAATTTTGATTGTGCCTGCTGAATTGTGAAGATAAATGTGATTCAAATTAAAGCGACCATGGCACTTCTGTTATATGAGTATCCTGAGTCTAAAGTTGGGCAGAGTTTTTACCATGATAAAAGCTGGGCCTTCACATGGCCAGAATTCTGACCTTTTTAGAATCTGTCTGCTATTTGAAGACAGACAAGTAAAAGTGAGATACAGTATTTAAAACGTGCATAGTTTAAAGGTCTACGAAAACATGATCTTACAAGCATACCTGTGATATGTTTCTAGGCTTGCCCACTTTTGAGCTCAAAAATATTGGTCCCTTGGGAGTTTAAGAAGGTGGAGCCAAGACAGGTGAAGCTAAGTCAGGTTAGGGTGCAGCCTGAAGGCCAAACTAAAGATGAGAGAGGCAGCCACATCTCTGTCCCATTTACCTATAATGTGGGGACAGGGGGTCTAATTTCTACAACATAAAGTGTGGAAAAGGTGGAGAAAACGGAATGCTCTCCTCTCCCTGTCTTGTAACCCTGTCTTCCCCCACTTAAGGCACTGTGTTCCCCCAGCCTGACTCAGAAGTGAACAAAGCCAAGGAGAAAACTGCCTGAAGCTACTGAGCTCAGACAGGCAACTCAAAGGACAGGGCAGGGTTCAGCTCCCCTCATCCACCTGAACTTTTAGATGCTGCACTCCATCCTTCACATGGTTACAGAGAGAGTTTGTGAGTAAACTTAAGGTAGCTGCCCCATCATATCTAGTTTGGCCCTGACATCCCTGGCCCAACAATTATTTCCTTTATCATACGTAAGCTAAACGCTGACAATCATAAAGATTGGTTGTCAGGTTGGGAGTAGATTGCTGTCAGCCACTGCAAAAGAGGCAACAGCTGAAGACAGGATATGTGGCTTCCCTGCTTGATCATTTAATTGCTTTCAATTAATAATGTTAGGGAGCCAAATCTGAACCCAAGAAACCTGCAAGTGTTTCTTGATAGCCAAGAAATCACTTCTCATTTTTTTATCCTTTTTTCATGGGTTTTTTTTTAGTGAATATCTATGGCTGGATCCAAAACACCATGAACAGAAGGAAAATGGCTTCTAGTGTGGTGTAGTGGTGAGAGTGTTGGACTGGGACTCGGAAGATCCGGGTTCTAATCCCTTCTTGGCCATGAAACTCACTGGGTGACTTTGGGCCAGTCACTGACTCTCAGCCTAACCTACCTCACAGGGTTGTTGTGAGGATAAAATGGAGAGGAGGAGAAGGATTATGTAAGCCGCCTTGGGTTCCTTGCAGGAAAAAAGGTGGGGTATAAATATAATAAATAAATAAATAATAAAAATAATAGTGCTTTTCAGGGCTATAATGAAACTCTATACCAGTTGGGGAGGGGCTTTGTTTACTTATTTATAAAATTTAGGAGCTTTGGCATATGTTTCCAGGTCATCATACAGTCAAAAGAATATAAGTATAATAATATTCAACAGTAAAATCTAACACACAAAAACAGCAGGATCCATTCAATAACCCACGTCAAACCATAAAACAACAATTAAATTAGCTGCTGAACATGTGGAAATGCTTTGGCAAATAAAAAATGTATTTGCCTTGCACTGAAGCAATATCAGGGTGGGCACCAGGCAAGCTTCTCTGGGGACGGCATTCCAAATGTGAGGTGCCAAAACTGAGAACGTCCTCTCTCTTGCTTTACCTCAGATCATGATGGGACTTGGAGGAAAGTCTCCAGTGAAGAGCATAAGGTTCAAGCTAACTCAGGTAGTACAAGGTGTCCTCATGCTTCTGCTTGCACAAGCATTTGTGTGAGTGGAAGAACATACTTGGATTTAGTTCCATTTCTCTTGCAGAATGCTCTGTCACAAGGTTTAAAATGGGTCTTCCATGAGCAGGAGATGACGTGTGTGTGTGTGTGTGTGTGTGTGTGTGTGTGTGTGTAAGGGCCCCTTTGGATTTCAACCCTAAATAAAATGTCAACCCTAACTAAATCTTGAGTCCATGTTTCTCAGCTAGTGTTTGAAAGCTGCATAAGATGAGCCTTTGAACTACTGTGCACCAAGGGGGGAAGAAGAAGAAGAAGAAGAATCCAAGAAGACTATCAGTGGTTTCAAGACTGGAGAATAATTTGCATGTAAAAGCTCTTCAGTGTCAGACGTTTGCAGTTCAATGATATTATTCCATCAAAGGTGCCAGAGAGTTATGAAGGCTTTCTTCAGTGCAAGAAATCTTAAGATTTATTTTTAAAATCTCAATAGTTCTTCTCTTCCTTCCCCCTCCCCCCAAATAACAAAACAGGCATAAATGAAGAAACGAATAATTTTCAGCTTAGTCCCTGCTAGGTTCACCACATAGTGTCCTAAAATTGAATAGACAAACTAAAATTACAACCTTTTTTCTTTTTTTGGCAACAGGACAGAGCCATTATGGGATATTTGGTTGCCATAGTGACAGAATGAATGCAGCACTGTTGCTAAGTGGGGAAAGTTGGAATACATAAAGACATGGGAAAATCACAGCATCGTATCTTCAGAAGAGAAGCTGCTTTCATGTCACGCAGGATCCCTTCAGAGACTGAACCACAAACCTCATAATTCAGCAAGACCTAAAAATGACATCTGGAAAAAAAGAACAAACATTGATTCAACAGTAGGAATAAAGAAACCATCTGCAAAATATTTTCTTCACAAAGCGGGCATGGATGGAACTCTTTTTAAAAATTGACTGGCTTTTGTATTCTTAGTGTATTCAGAGGTTGGAGAGGATTTTAAAACCCGATGAGTTAGAATAGCTATAACCTCTCTCTCTCTCTCTTACCTAGCTGAGAACAGTTTCTGGATTTGGAGCAACCTGTGAAATATTCTGTCCCTGGTTTATATTTTCACCCACTGTCCCCAGTTTCATTGTTTGTGCTAAAACTCTTCAGTCTGAAGAAAGAGGCACAAGCTGAGCACATTGCAATAAAATAAGCTAACCATCTGCAGAAGAGGAGGTGAGGGAAAAGAGAAAACAGCAGTACTAATGATTTGAAAGTACAGTAATACCTTGGATTGCAAGTAACTTGGTTTGAGAGCGTTTTGCAAGACAAGCAAATTTTTAAATATTTATTTATTTATTTATTACTTGATATACAAGCGACGTCTTGCAATACAAGTACTGTAGTACGGCTTAAATTAAAAATCTCTGTACAAATTTTTTTGGGGGGATTTCGTTTTGATATAAGAGTGTTTTGGATTACAAGCACATTTCCGGAACGAATTATGCTCTCAATCCAAGGCATGACTGTATAGAAAGTCACTGTCCAAACCTATGGATACAATCCACGTGTACCACAGATGCAATGACTTGTGTGTTGACAATGTTTTTCCCAACTCTCCCTACACGGGCAGCACAACAGAATGTAAGGGGGAAGGAGAACTGCGTACACCTCCCATATCCTTGTCCGACCCTCTCCTCTGAGACGGGTGAAGATATGGGAGATTCTAGGGTGCCCCAAGATGTTTTGTTGCCTGAGGCAAGGAACAAGATGGTGCTCCCCCCACATGTACAGAAGCAAAGTGAACTGTACAGAAGCAAAGTGAACTGACAGTTGAATTTTACTTCAACTCTAGCGCAGGGACAGTGCCCTCCACTGCACCCAACGAGAGCAGGCTAGTTTAGAGAGTGCAGGACAGACCGTTGGCACACACACCTCTGTCCTCCAACAGAAGGGTATAGCCAGCAGGCTCAGGAGAACTGGCCAGAGGGCTGCTGTTCCCCCAACATCTGCCACCTGCGGCTGTTGCCTTACTCTGCCTAATGGTAGGGCTGGCGCCGGGAGGTGCCCTGCACACAGATCTCCCATTCACCTTACAGTCCCATCACTTGTATTTATTTAGCACCTTTATATCCCACCTTTCTCCAAGGAGCTCAAGGTGGAGTACAAGCCCTTCCCCCTTTTATCCTCACAAGAACAGTATGAGGTAAGTTATGTATGTACGGAAATGAAATGTATTAACAAATTTCTAAACCACCTTTCAGGACTTAAAGTCCTCACAATGTGGCATACAAACAATGCATGAAATCATAATAATACAATAATAGAAATATACAATTCATAAAATATATACATATCCACCTCTGAAATGAACACACCAAGAATGCACAGGACAACAATGAAGAAAATGTAGAATGATTTTTTAAAAAAATCTGCCAAGTTTGTTTGTTTTTTAAATTAATAATGATGGAGAGTGCATGAACCTTGAGTTAGACTGAGAGACGGTGACAGGTCCAAGGTCACCCAGTGAGTTTCATGGCTGAGTGGAGATTTGAACATGTATATCCTCATGTCCTAATCCGTCACTCCATAACTACTGCTCCCCACTGGTTCTTCATGCTGCCTTCTCATATGTTCACATGTGTGCATTCCCTGCGCAGTGAATGAATTGTGGTAAGTATCAGACATACTGTGGGGTACAGGCTTGGGCATCTCTAACCCAAGGCACTTTTGAGAAACCTGTAGGTTCTTCCAAGGATGCTGAGAATTCCAGACTTCATATATACTCAGTATTCAAATACACGAGGTGGTTATTTCTGCACATGCACTGGGACTTTTTGGCTCCCCTACTCTGCATAGAAGCCTCCCTGTGCCACACCTACACACTACTCATGTGTGCTGAAGTATCCTCTAGAGCAGCATTTGGCACAGCACAAGTGGTGGCCGCTGAAAGCAAAGATCAGGAAAACTCAGAATGTGAATGAAGCAATTCTTTAGGGACCAAGGACAGGCGAGATATTCATTGGGTTCACATTTCAATGGGAACTTACCAGGTCCAGGTGTGCTCTTCCTGAACCCAAGCATGAACCTGAATGCAGTGATACAGCAATATTTGCGCTTTCCTGAATTTTGTGATGCAGTTTGCAAAACGAAAGATGTGAATAATAGGGGAAATGCACACAAAAATGCATACAATAAGGCTAAGTGTGCACAAAACCACATTATATTAGGGGAAATTGCTTGCAAAAATGCATATGTTTAGAAAAGTTCATACAAAACTATGTATGTTCAAAAAAGTGTGTACAAAAATGTGTATGCAGAAAAATGGTCATAAAAAGATGTACAACTTTTTGTTTGGTCTTTAAGAGAACAAATTTGCAAACTGATGCAGAAATGGGATAGAACAACCTTAATGTAGGAAAAACGACAAACTGAGCAGAATTGATCTTGACAGATTTATCCATCCCTAGCATACACACAGGATTCTTCCTTCTTTTCCCTGGTAGAACTAACAAAGAGATACGGTGATGGCACGGCTGCTAGTGAATTTTTTTTTTAATTAATTGAAAATCTGAGAAATACTTTTTTCTTTTCTTTTTTGCAAAGTTGATGATAGATTCATTTTTCAAGGCTTCAGTCTCTTCATACTTGAAATATTTGCATGCAGACCAACTTCAATATGTTACCAGGTTCTGAAATGCTGTGCACGTTTTATACAACTAAAATCTGGCAATGGCATTCTGCCTCATGATGTATTTCCAATGTGGCTTTTAATGCTTTATAAGCTGCCTGCACCTGCTTCAAGCTACAGCCTTTAATATGAAATATATGAAGTATAAAGTTGCAAAAATGTAGTACATTACCATAGATTAATAGCATTAACTCTGTACTGCCACCTACTGTTTTTTTCCCTTTAAAATAATGTTTCGAGGTGATTTATTTAGTAACTTTTTTTTTTTTTTAAGTGTATTATTTTCCCCTTTGGGCACAACGATCCTTGGACATTTGGACCTAAATTTCTCAGTGAAACATTGGAGTGGCTCTACATAAACAATAAACAATTGTTTATGTATCTACATAAACAATAGCCCCTGGTCAGATGAGCAGTGGTGTCACAGGCAATTTGTAGACATGCAGGAGGACATCATTACAGCCCCCCTAGCCACGTCCCAAGGAAAGTCCAAAAAGGCAGGCAGCTGTATTGATCCATTAGATATACAGCAATACCTTGGATTGCAAGTAACTTGGTTTGAGAGCGTTTTGCAAGACAAGCAAATTTTTAAATATTTATTTAATTTTTTTTGACTTGATATACAAGTGACGTCTTGCAATACAAGTACTGCAGTACGGCTTAAATTAAAAATCTCTGTACAAATTTTTTTGGGGGGATTTCGTTTTGATATAAGAGTGTTTTGGATTACAAACACATTTCCGGAACAAATTATGCTCTCAATCCAAGGCATGACTGTATATCTAATCTAACCGCCCACTCCACCCCACCCCACCCCACCCCACCCCGCCCCAAAAGGAGCAGCAGTTCCTTACATCTGAAGGGCACCGGGCTGGGGGAGGCTGGATTAGGAGAAGAATTCTGTGGGAAAGGAGGATAAAATGAGGGGAAATGGTTTCCCTTTTGTCCTCCCTCTCTACCAATTTTTAATGAGTCCCAATTCAGAATGTTTCAAAAAGTAAATTGGCATATGCAAATAGCATGCAAATTTGAATCCTCTTTTGCGCTTCCATATTCCTCTAGAGCAGTATTCTCCAACCTTGGGTTCCCAGATGTTTTTGGCCTACAACTCCCAGCATGCCCCAGCCAGTTGTAGGCCAAAAACATCTGGGGACCCAAGGTTGGAGAACACTGCTCTAGACAGTCTATGGATAATTGGCAATAGCAACCAAGTTGTTTAAAAATAAAAACTCATTTTTTTAGTGGTGCTTGTTGAACTCTGTGTTGTGTTTGTAGTTATTAATTCTGTCAGGACGTCAGAATTCCAGTTCTATACAGATTCTAATATGGTATACTCCATAGGGATCTCCATCTGTGTTCATCTGCTTCTAATTATTTAACAGCTTTTGCCATACTTCAGGCTCTAACATTTTTACTTGCCTCAGATGCAACAGGATTTTGTTTTTGTTTTTTTTAAATCTGGTTTCATTTATATCAGTAAGGCTGCATAAGATTTTTTAAAATCACTTTTATAAAGCACTATCAGATATCATAATAGAGGAAATAATAGTAAATAATGAATTATAGATTATAACCAACAGTAGAGCTTTAGATATCCAAATGTCATTTCACTGCAAAAAAAAATCATGCACCATGGCTAGTGCCATAGTGAATCTGATACCTTCATCTGGATTCTTTCCAGGGGTCAGATTTTGGATCTCAAAATGGTCGGAGTGGGGAAAGGATATTTACCATGGTGGTGACTGTGGCTTCCAGGTTCCCTCTTAGTTTGTTCTTTCTTTTAAACAGTTTGACACGCTAGCATCAATCTGGGACACTCTGGGAAGGAAGCATGGCAGTGTGGCAATCAAACTTCTCTTGCTGCTGCAGCCGCCATCAAAGCCTCCAGTTTTAAAACTCTTTGAAAGGAAAATTTTAAAATAAAGAGGAAGCTGCAACCACTGCCATGGTAAGCAACCCCTTTCCCTGAAATCTTGTGAACCATTTTGGCCCCAAACACCCCCTAAAATCACAAAATGCTCTTCCCAAATCAGGCAGACCACCAGTGTCAGGGTGGTTCACCGCATGAAGGCATGGCTGTTTGAGACATGACCAGTATATCAGCATCAGGAATGGGGCTAGCACTGCAGCATGATCCAACTTCCTCCTCCATGAGTTTGCTGTATGCATAGAGGAAAACATCTTAATGGACTTATTGTTCAACATGTTTCTAGCCCTCATGGTACCAGAAATAATCCTGCAGACAAAATGACAAGATTTTCCATACCCAATAACCAATTTGGGATCAGCAGGACAATATTTCTGTTGGTTGGGGAGAGGATTTTTGTACTTCCTTCCCGAGCCTTCTCCCACCCCTTTTTCTGGTACCCAGTTATGACTTTCAATCTTCTGTGCTGCTAGTATTTGCTTTTGTTTCCGTAGTCCCTGCCAAATCATTTCACAACCCCAGTTCTCCCTGCCACAGGCTATTGTCTGTCAGTAAGTTCCATGTTGATTGAATACAGAGGGAACTGTGTTAGAATAGTGGTGGCAGGGGATCTCACCCCAAAAGGTGCAAGTGAAAGGTGTTTGTGGGGTTTTTAAAGCAGTCACTAGGTGCAGCGACAGGGGTTGCTTGGATGCAGAGCTAATTGACCCCTCTAAGTGCATCCAGAGGTGCGAACAGGGCATGCACTCTATTTGCACCTCTGCAAACAGGGTGCACATAGGGGTTACAAGGGAGGGATGTTACCTAGTAGCCACATATAAAAAGGCATGCATGTTCAGTATGTTTAGTGGTAGTGGTTTCACTCTGTTAGAAGCCTGGCCTGATCTTTGCTCTGCTCTTTTTATACTTCTGGCTGCTTAGCTAGGGGGAATATCTGTTTATGACTCAGTAAAGTTTGCCAAGCCCCTCATTATCACCTTAAGTGCACCTGATGAAAATCCTCCATATCATTAAAGTCAGGATGAAACCTATGACCTACATTCACCCTCCCCACTTCCAGAGATCCAGAATGAGATCACTATTAGCAATGAGGATGCAGCTATCTGCATCCGGATCATGAGGAGGAGGTTCATGAGGAGGAGGTTAAACCTCCGTTCCGCACAGGGGATCTACTACAACAAGTACAGATCCAGCCCCTTGTTTTTATTCATAATAAAGTATTATTTGGGAAGGGGACTGTGGTTCAGTGGTAGAGCATGTGCTTTACAAACAGAACATCCCAGGTTTAATTGCTAACACCTCCAGGTAGACCAGGAAAAACCGGTGTCTGAAACCCTTAGTTGTAAAAAATAAAATACACTTTTCAGCAGAGAACCAGCTGCCACTGCTCAACATAGGAAATGATGAATCAATATCCAAACCAGCATGTGCAATAAAAGGAATAGGAATAATGTATGAAGCCAAGTGATTGCTAACCCCATTCGGGGGCTCTTTTATTTGTCAATCTGATAATATTTGCAGAGGGTGGGCGTTATCCAGTGAAGGAGAATAATCATATTTTCCCCATATAAAATGCTTTCTGGCATGATAGAAGAAGCTTCCAAGAATGAGTGTTTTAAGTATTTCCAGTGCTTAAGAAGGAGTGGAATTGAAAGTTATTTTTCACAATCCAAAAATATAGGATTTGGGGGACTGTCTAAGTATTCTGTGGGAATAAATCAATTCAGTAGAAAGAGAAGGGTTATTTTCTATATCACTGTATTGTAGAGCTTGGGGTTTTTAACATGGATGCTGTTTGTCCAGTGTCATATTTCCACGGTATTTCCATATCTATCATGCCAATAGACATCTTGAGGGAAGGAAGACATAGGTTGCAGTCCTATGCATGTTTAATTAGAAAAAAGGCCTACAAAAAAAGTCCTATGGCTGGGGCATGCTGGGAGTTGTAGACCTTGTTTTCTGCCTAAACATGCATAGGATTGCACCTTTAGGTTAGCTAACAGTACACATCTTTGAGGTTTCTAAGGCATCCTAATCTCTTTTCTGTCATGAAATTTCAGGGATGTTGAAGAGTCCTTGGTTTTGTCATGAGTCCTTGGACCCGAGTCTCGAGTCCGAGTCCTTGGTCCAAAATGGTGACTCCCGAGTCATTCCCAAAGCTGACTCCACGAGTCCCTATTTAAATCAATGGGGTTTTCCCCCAACAAAATAAGGCTACTTCAGATGTGTGGCTTAAATAAATTCTAGGCACAAGTGTGCCTTTTTATTTCAAAACTCTGCCACTGATTTTGACAAGAACAGACCAGGCAGACAAACCCAAAATAACCAGGCGGGCAGAGGAGGCATGGAACCCCAAAACAGGCAGGCAGAGAGGCGTTTGTCTTGGACAATTCAAACTGTGGAACTGGTCAAGAAGAGACCAGGCAGGCAGAGGAGGCTGGGAACCCCAGACAGGCAGGCAGAGGCAGCCAAACCCAAAATGTCTGAAAGGTTGCATTTTAGGAAAATGATTTTAAAAAATAAACTTGCTATACTTCCTAAAATTTATCCATGTTGCATTTGAGGAACATGGTTTTTTCTAAATGTTTGCCCCCCCATTCTGGAACGGTGAGGTCTCATCACAATTTCACCCTCACTCTTCGCCGGCGATCGCACTCCTCTCCACTTCTTCTGGCACAGCCCAGGGATGTTGAAGAGTCCTTGGTCTCGAGTCGAGTCTCGAGTCCCATTAAAAATATGGGGACTCGAGTCCGAGTCGAGTCCGAGTCGAGTCAGAGGGGGGACTCAGTCCGACTCACGAGTCGAGTCCCCGAGTCCGAGTCCCCATCCCTGTGAAATTTACTGGGAGATCCTGGGCCAGTCACCATCTCTCAATCTAAGCTACTTTACAGGGTTGTTGTGAGAATAAAAAGGAGATAACCTCTTTATGTGCTACCTTGAGCACCTTGTAGGCATACATGTTATGAATAAAAAACCCAAATGCTTCCAAGCACAGCCAGTTAGGGATGCTTCTCACATGAAGTGTCCCTACCATAGTTACTCTGGTACTGTGCAAGATTGCTTCTGAACATGTTCATGTGAACTGGGGTCCCCAGGTAGACAGCGATCCCAATACCTGGGATGGCAGGTGTACTTGTTCAAACTGCTATCATCAGAACAGCCACAGATACACTATTCATGTGGAGGCACCATTTCACACAAATGGTCACACTTGTGAGCCAGAAGTTAACAAGTGCAAAAGAGCTGCCTTATTTGTGAGCCATGCCTTCAAATTCCCTCACAATCACTATTTATTTGCAATCATATATTCATTCGAGACATTGTAAGAAACATTCACACATATTTTTCCTGCACAGAATACCCTAACAGCACAATTTTTACTTTGCGCAGAGTATCTAAAACAGTGTTCTCCAACCTTGGGCCCCCAGATGTTTTTGGCCTACAACTCCCAGCATGCCCCAGCCAGTGTAGCTGGCTGGGGCATGCTGGGAGTTGTAGGCCAAAAACATCTGGGGACCCAAGGTTGGAGAACACTGATCTAAAAAGACCAGAGGCCACATGAGAAAATTCTCCATTTGTCCACCCCAAACTCTCCCAGTTTAAGGGGGCCCCACAGAGGGTGGGCCCACCCAAGAGCCATGCCCAAGAGCCCACCAAATCCTGTAGTCAGCATTAGATCTGTCTTAATAGGGTTTTGTTGAATGTTCACTTGTGTCAAAACATGTTATGTGTGGGGCAATCTTTCACCAAAACCCCCCACCTTAAATCTACCTTTTCTGCAGTTGTTCATGGCTGCTCTCAGCCATTGTTTCCTCTCTTTGCAGCTGCTTCAGTGCTGTTTTAAAAGCTGCTTCTTCTCCCTGCAGAGATCTCAATCAGGGATCACCGAGTGAATGTGATGTTATGATACTACATAGGCAATTAGATTTATGACAGTGTCACTGTGGTGGACAAACAAAGCCAATTCAAAGTGTGGGTGTGGCTTCCCACAGCACACTACCCTTATTCTGAATAGATGGTCACTTTTGCCCCCTTTTGAAGTTTCCTCTGAAATCACTTTTTGCAGCTGCTGAAAGTGTTCACAAAAAACTCCCAACTGTTGCAGCTCAGCCTCTGTTTTTCTGGTTCTGTACCAAGCTCAGTTTGTGTGAAGCCCCATTTCCACCTCAAGCTTCCCTCTTAACTGGAAGAAAATAAGTTGCTAGAGGGCCACTTTCAAATGATACTTTTTAAAATTATGCTCAGTTCTCATCATGGACTTCAGTACAAATATTGTGACGCAGGTTTGCACACACATATTTTTTTTTACAGATTTCTCTTTTGAAACTACAGATGAGCGGGAGCTGGATTGCCACTCACAGTGTCTATGAACGAGCGAAGCATCTACAACTGCATGTGTGCACAGTTCAAAGCAGACCTGTAGCACAAGCATTCTGCATGCCCTTATATTATAAATAAAGCATAATTCGAAGCAAGCCAGAGATTAATCAGGAAGTCTGTTGCCAAGGTAGTGGTATGTCTGCTTCCTCCTAATGGTAAAGTGCCAGGCTAAGATTTCAAATATATCCATTGTTGTAAAAATAAGCAGAGAGGATCAAAGCAGCACAGAAACAATCAGCAAGCAAGGGGAATAGTGTCAGATGTACGAGGAAGATATTCGGCCAGCGAAGAGAGCCAGAGAGCAGGTGCAAGTATTCAAGTTGAAAATAGTCACTGAAGGAGAAAATAGAAAGTGATATGCTTGCGGTGTTGACTGCCAGGATCATTTTAATTGCTTCTACTTGAAAAAGAGCACTGCAAAACTTGCTTACTCTGAACAAGTCTAGCACACAGAAAAGCTCTAACACTTCCCCTATGTTCTCTCTTCCAGAATAATTCAACAAAGAGAAAGGGAAGGAAAAGTAAGATGAAGACAAAAGCCAAATCACTGCTCCCCTAACTTTTCATACGTAAGGCACAACATTCCCCCCCCCCAAATTAAAACTTGTAAAGGACCGCCGCCGGTCCTTTGCTTGAGTTTGGGAGTTAACTGGTTAACCGGAGCTGTGAAAACCCTCTCCAAGCTGCTCTCCTACACTTAAAAGACAACCGACCTGAATGGAAGTGAAATTGACTAGAATACAGGACTTGTGAATAGTAAGTTTAATGAAGCGTAAAACAGATAAGGACTCAACAATAAATATAGAAAAGTCCATAAACTAAATGAGGCGTGCAAACCTCAATACACACAGACATAACCTCAGCTAACAGAGACAAAGCATAATACAGTGACCTGGAGTTACCTTGTTTCTTTGATAGCGAGTTCCTAGAAGCCTTGCCGCTTACTAGCTCTTACCGGGCTCGTTACTTGGGGTTGCTTCTTGACCGGAGACGGGAAGGTCCGTGTAGTCCTGCACCCAGTGATCAACAACCTGGCCGGGGCTTGGTGCCCCTCTTTTACCTCCTCCCCTGCTCCCCCTCCCTTCTCGCTCCCCCTCCCTTGTTGCTGTCGGGGAGAACGGGTTCTTCCTGTTGGTTCTTCAGTGCCCCCTGGGTGCTTGACAGTACTTGGCAGCTCTTTGAGACTGCCAGGCATCTTGGAACCCCCCTTGGTGCTCGAGGGTGCTTCACAGCTCATTGTGGCTGTCAGGGGAAGTTACTGGGAGGTACCATATGTAGATGGCCCTATTGAGGTGCATGTAAATGAAGACTGATGCAAATGACTGCTCAGAACTGGGCTGTTTCTGCCCTAGGCAGAAGCTTTGATGCCTGTTGCAGTGTGTGCGCGGAGGTGTACTTGGGCTGGCTTTCTCTTTACAAAACTAGAGGCACTCAGCTTCTCCCTATCACCTTCCATTTCAATGGGAAGACATATTCCTTGCCACTGTTAATATAGAGTTCTGAGCCTGTTAATATAGCCTCCTAGTGTCCCTCACTCTCCTTTGCTCTGTCAGTCAGGGATAAGCGATGAAGCCATGCTTTCAGGGCAGAGGGGATGCTTCTAGGACTCTCCCTTGCCATCCAGCAATAGCAGGAAAGGCAAGCCCCATGCAACCTTCCCTGCTTAGGATGTTGTCACTGTTGCTCAGGGTGATGTCAGGGAGGCCCCATGCCAAGAGAGATCAGTGCGGCATGGGGCCTCCCCACGCTGAGGGGCACAGAGTGGTGGACACATCCAACATGGTAATTTAATTTTTCAAAGCACACTCCATAGATCTCTCTCTCTACACACACACACACACACAACACATTGGTATGCTCTGGTGTACCGTTTGGAAATCACTGAGCTGTATCAGTAACCACAGAATACAAAGAGGAAGCTGACAATTCAGTGTTTCGCTTCTTTATGGACTGTGCTTGCCAAAAGGAAAACAACAAATGGAAACGTAATAAGGTTTAGAATGGTTGGAGATTAGTGCATAGACCTGATTCAGAACTTGTCCCTGCTAATCCTTATGAAGCGTAGCAGAGCTTAAAATGTCAAAGGGCTGCTGAAGGCTGGATAGGTTAAACCATAATGAATGTAACATAAGGAAAGATGTCAAAGAGTATGGCTGCAGAAAGCTTAAAAAGACAAAACGAGACAAACAATCTCACGTGGCATCTGAAACTGTAGCCCTCTTTTGTTGTTAATCACTGCCAAATAAACATCCCAGCACTCTTGCTTCCAAATTGCCTCATCATGTTCCCAGATGTATAATAATTTCAATCAGAATCTGTGTTTGGAAATTGCTTCCAAGATTCCCATGAGCACTCAGCAGGGCGAAATACCTGATTTGGGTGTGGGAGGGACACCCTATTGGGATCTTCCAGTCTCCTCCAGATTTAGTAAGGCAACACATGATTGATCTGAATGGCACATGAAGAGAAAATAGTTAAATAAATCAGCAGGTTTACCAATTATAGTGTAGTGGTGATAGCATAAAAATGTAACAGAAACCTGGAACAGCTTGGTCTTATTGGCAGAACAAGATATACAGAAGCCTGCAAAAGTGTCTAGAATTGCACCTGAAGAAATCTTATCTGTCCTCAGACAGGACTGTACTTTCAAAATACTATGTCACTGTTCTAACATTTTTAGTATAAAAGCTAACTGAGCTGGGTCCAGAATGTTCTAAATGAGGCCATGCTGAAAGAATAAATGTCAGCCTCTATATCATTAGCTTGTCTGAAGAAGCTATTGAAATCTTAACCTCATCCAGTCAGCATCTTAATAACATCCTGATTAATACAGCTTGTAATGCTTGTAATGGCAAATATATATTGCCAAAAGCAATGAAATGAAAAAGACTTCAAAACTTCTTCTCTTGCAAACCTACAAAGAGATGTTTGTAGTTTTTTTTTATGAGTGATTAGAAAAGATAACGGGGCACACCTAGTATTCTGAGGATGGCAAGGCACCTCTGGAGTTCTCTTTGCAAGTACCAGTTTCACATCAGCTTCTGTCACTTTCATCATTCATGGCTCAGGGACGGGAGGAGAACAGGGCAGCAGATGACTATGTTATCCTGAGAGCATCCATTTTGTTACTGGACTAGATAACTTCCCTCCATGCAGCCGCTTCAGCTACAGCTGTTATTTTTTAAAAGTTGCCTGTGCAAGGCAAATCTTTGAAACCACAAGGGATATTTTCATACATCATAGAATTGGCTGCAAATCATCCCATTTTCATGCCAGGTGACTTTGGTGTACATAAGATAAGATGGTGTTTGGTTTGTCAGAGGGTGGTTATGATTGCTTTAAAGCACACACACTGTCATAACCCCCCTCCAGGAATCCTCCTCTGAGGACGATGGTGACTCACCCAGCTCAGGAGCAGAGTTCAGACACTGCTGCTCCAGACGGGGCCGACCAGGCAGCTGAAGAGCTGGCGGGCCCCTCTGGCAGGACCCGTGGGAGTTCCCCAGCCCGGGAGGAGTCAGAATCAGAGCTGGAAATGGTGCAGGTCCCGAGTCCCAGACAGAGGAGGAGGATGAGACGGCAGGAACAGATGCAGGCCCCTCGACGCAGCGTCCGGCTGCAAACCAGGACGTCGGCCTTGTGAGGCTTTTGTAATCAGCCTGCTGCGGAGGAGCTCCAGCTGTGGGACGGGCGGGCCCAGGCAGCAGGCAGTATAACAACACTCACTCACTGAAGCCTGGGTATTGGGAAACAACGTCTTCCTTGATTTGTGTTCCTGATCCCTGACCTTGTTCCTGAACCCTGCCTTGCTTCTTGGACCCGACTTCGGACTGACCCTGACACCGCCTCTGCTTGACCCCTGGACTTTTGAACAACACTCTCAGCTTGACTCCTAGGATTGTAAGACCACGCTTCTGCTACCCGTCCCTCTGCAAGCTCCCTTATCTTATCTCAGCTGGACTTTTGGCAGTGTTCCCAGAAGCACGGCTGGCTGCCGGCCAGCCTCAAGCCGGACACACACACCTGTAGCATTCATAGTTGCTCTGCTTTCTTTCAGGAGACAAGTGAAAACCTTTTTATTCTTTCAGGCTTTGACATTTTAGGCATCTTTAAATCTTCCCAATGGTTTCATTTTATCTGCTAATTACATTATTATATGTTTTTATTCTTGTGATGTTTTAATTGCGTAAACTGCTCTGGAACCTTAGCAAAGGGTAACATAGAAATATTTCAAAGAAAGAGTCACCAAGAGTGTCATTAAGGAATTGACCTGATGAAGAGACCTGGAGATCTCAAAAGCTCACACATTTTATGTGATCTTTGAGTTGGCCTAATGAAGGTATTACACTATGTTAATTTGGTCCTGCTTAGCTTCAGAACCTAGACTATTTGGGTTCAAGACACCCCAGTGGGTAACTAAGCTAAATCCAAATAAACCAACATCACCACATACTTAGATTTTAATTGAAATGTACTAAATTATTTATTTTAAAAGCTTACAGAATGTAACAGTTAGAATTGTAGTTGCATTAGCATGACTGGAAGTATTTCTTTGGTTATATGATCAGCAGTGAGAGAAAATAAAACAAACTTGAAAATAACAAAAAGGATTGCAGTTGATGAAACTGGCAGTATAAAAGTAGTGAGCAAGATAGGAAATTGGACTGATAGCATTGCTATTTTGGTAATATGGCTCCTCTGTAACACTCGCCTGCACTCTACTCTACTTGCATTTCAAAAGCTAAACTGAAATGTACTAAATCAGTGTTCTCCAACCTTGGGTCCCCAGATGTTTTTGGCCTACAACTGGCTGGGGCATGCTGGGAGTTGTAGGCCAAAAACATCTGGGGACCCAAGGTTGGAGAACACTGTGCTAAATAAACTAACTTCCACTTGACTTCCTCCTGCATACTACTTAATCTGGAAAAATCAAGCTAAAGCATTACTATGTTGCAACTCCAGAAATAAGACTATGACCCATGTTAGAACTTAGAGTATTTCCTTAACATCAGAAAACAATAGAATGTGCTAAAGAAGTCCATAGTTACTCAGATTCCAGGGTCCAGTTGTCCAGTGAAGATCAGAAGCGAAGAAATACAGGTGCAGCTGAGAGCAAAGACAAGACCTGCCAAGTCAAGTGCCTGTCAGTCTTACTGCATGTACTTTTATACTCTTGTTCTGATCAAGAATAAGAGTATTTATACATGTCATATTACATAATACGAGAGTCAGTGTGGCGTAGTGGTTAGAGTGTTGGACTGGGGCTCGGGAGATCCAGGTTCCAGTCCCCGCTCGGCCATGAAACTCACTGGATGACTTTGGGCCAGTCACTGACTCTCAGCCTAACCTACCTCACAGGGTTGTTGTGAGGAGAAAATGGAGAGGAGGAGGAGGATTATGTAAGCCGCCTTGGGTTCCTTGTAGGAAAAAAGGTGGGGTATGAATATAAGAAATAAATAAATTGCTACTAAAATTTCATTTTCCATTTTACTGCCCAACTTTTGTCAATTTATCTGACCACCATTCAAAAATAACCCCAAGTTAAAAGAATTCATAGGTTGCATTCCATTAAATAACTGTTTTATTAAATGGTTTTAAACTTCATAAGTACTGAAAGGTATTTTATTTTATTTTTTGGTCAAGATAGCAGCTTCAATATGAGCTTCTTTAAACACTGACACTGGATTCACACCACACGACAACCCTTATAAGCCATGGTAGGTTGCTGTGTCATGTGACCCAGGACGGGTTTGTCAGGGTGGCTTATTTGGGGGTTATAAGTCACCCTGAAAAGCCATGGCTTGTATTAGGGTCTGCTTGACCCACAATGAGTTGTCGTGTCATCTGAACCCGGATGACATGACCCATCATGGGTCAACCCCAACTACAAGTGAGTTGCTTGGCAAGAGTGGCAAAAACTCCTTGGCACTCTTGCCAAGTGGCCAGTGGGCAACTGCTATTGCTAGCCACCCCAAAAGTGCCCGAGCACTTTGTGTGAATGCACAAATTACCCCGTTACAAGAAGCCAGTCAGCTTCTCCGTAACAAAATAATGCCATCACATGCAGGTTCATTTTATACTGTTTTACTGTTAACAACAATCAGCCAATAAACATTTTCAAAATCATGTAATCATATTATGGAATGTGTGTGCATCATTACATTACACTTGTATGCTGCCGCTTCTCTACTTCAGCTGCCTCAAGTGCAGACTGTCCTCTTGCAGCGGCATCTCAAAAAATACATTACACAAATATATCTTGATCATAATTTCCCTGACTTTCCCTGACTTTTGACCAATTTCCCTGACTTAGTGGCGGCCCTGTGATGCTATGTAATACAACCTATAACCGCTAGACCAGCCTTCCCCAGCCTGATGCCTTCCAGATGCTTTGGACTACAACTTCCAGCATTCCTGACCATTAGCCATAATGGCTCGGGCTGAAATGGTGTAGTCGTTAGAGAGTTGAACTAGGACTGGGGAGACATAGGTTCTAGTCTCCACTCTGCCAAGAAGCTCACTTGGTGACTTTAGGCCAGTCACTGACTCTCAGCCACAACACAGGGTTGTTGTGAGGATAAAAATGGAGAGGAGAGGGCTCATATACGCTGCCTTCTTGGACTCCTTGGAGGAAAGACGGGATATGAATGTACCGTAATAAATAAATAAATTAATAATAATAATAATAATAATAATAATAATAATAATAATAATAATACACAAACCTATGGAGGGCATAGGTTGGGGAAGCCACACTAGACTATGCATGGAAAGATAAGCCACAAGTTAATTTTGAATTATAGTCACAAACTGCAGCTGGAATAATGATATTACTCCTGCTCTGAAAAACATGAGGAATAGAAATATAATTTGTGGTTACAGCAATACAAATATTGTTACCTAGATATTATTGTTAGAATTGTGCAAATGAATATGGCAATATTTCTGTAACGTATTTTAATTCTTTTCTTCTTTTTTTGCCATGCACATTATCTTGAGTTACAGGACAAGTTATGAGTTTTGTGTTGCAAAACCATAAGCCTCATTTACTTTTCTTCTCATGGAAGGGAGTGCTTCTCCCCACTAGCATATTTAGAAATTTTATGGTGCATAGGGAACAGTATGGGAGATGTTGTTGGGTGTGGCGGGGGGAGTCACTTATGTGAAGCATAAAGGGTCTTAAAACATCTTTTTTCCAGCATATGTGCAGACTACCAGAGTGTCCAAAAGTGTAGTGAAGAGGCTGAATTTCTGACAGTAATACAATGGAAGCCTGACTGGAACTTGTGAGGTGTCAGGGTCTGTCCTACAGTGCCATCTGGCGGCAGCTTTGCATATGACCAGCCGCAGGGCGTCGCAGGGTGTGAGCCCTGGCTGGTAAGCCTTTGCAGAGTTCAGGCCCAGACCAGCAGACACTCTCACGTGGGCTAATGCGGCCAGCTGGGAGCTGCCAGGAAAGGGCTGCATTTCACCTTCAGCCTTTGCCACAGCAATGTGGTCTTTTGTGCTAGCTGCAGCCTGTTCCTGATCTCCTGCCACATCCAACCTTGCCTCACTGTGCTTGACCTCCCGCTTGTCCCTGACCAATGCTTCTGCCTCTGGCCCTGCTCAGCCTGGTATGTCTGGGTTCCTGTTCCTGCCTCTTCCTGAACCCTGCCTCTTCCTGGACCCGTTGCCTGGACTTGCCTTCTGCCTCTGGCCCCAGCCTGGACTCTGTTGCTCTAACCTGTGCTGGACCTTCTGCCTATTGCCTGGACTTGCCTTCTGCCTCTGGCCTGTTTGGACTCTGTTGCCCTAAACCCATGTGAAACCTTGGGCCTGTTGTCTGTCCCTGTCTCCATCCTTCCCGGTCCCAGTGTTCCAGCCCTGAACCCTCGCCACCCATGACCTGGACCTTGACATGAGGCAACCATAGCCAGTAAGCAAAACTACATGTTTCCGGTAAGCAAAACTGCATCCTCAGCACTAGAAGTTAACATTCTCCAGTCCTGTCAATGCACTAAAGCAAAACCTTGTCATTATGATCTCTCTCCCTCTTGCACACACCTCAGAAAGATTTGTTGAGGTTACCAGTTTACAGATGTGCAGACATATTACCAAAGGGTCAAGTTCCATACGGGTCAAAGTTGAAGGTTTAACCAAGATCTCTAGAGCTAAAATAATGAGCCTTTACAACTTTTATGTTTTAATTAATAGACATGGACATAGAGAAAGATGTAGTGTGTGAGGAAGAATGAACTAAAGATCTTGCATTCTTCGCTGAGCTTATGTGCCATATAATCCAAAAAGAAAAAAAACCAGTATAGAAAGTTATAGGCAAAAAAAATGCTTAGTTACTTTGCAAACTACTAGAGAGACAGTGACCACGATCACCTCTTACCTACAGACAAGACAGAGAAGCCATCTATAAAATAAAAACAACAAAGAAGGCACTAGCTCGGATATCTAGCATTTGGCATACAAGTAATATTTACCTCAGCAGAAGTCATTAGTGCTGTGCTGAAAGTTTCTCCAACGTTTTTTTTTTTTTTAAACCATTCTCATTCAGTTTGGTAGAAAAGAAACTGCTTTCGAAAAGAAATTCAAAAGAGAAGAAAATTTTGGAGAAATTCTTACAGATTAGGTTTGGGAGTTCTTGTGTTTAGCTTACCTATGAGGAAGCTGAGAAATGTGGGGAAGAGTCCTTCTCTTTCATTGTACAATCATCTCTCTGGCAGCCTGTCGCCTTCTCAGCTTCCCACACTTCAGTTACAGTAAAGCCCCAGGGAAGACACCATGAGGTAATTCCTCCCATAGAGCTTTTTCAGATCACGAAGCACAGAGCAATTGAGAGATGTGTAATGGAAAGGAAAACACACACACACACACACACACAGCACCCTTGGCCATCTCAGAGTGATTAAGCTCAAGAACACCACCAAAGCAAGCTATAAAATGCCCTGAGAATGAGGCAGAAAAATGGAAGCCTCTTTAATGAGGGAAGAAAACTTTCAGGAAACTGGAGGCCAGATTTTGGCATAGCACAAGCTGCACCTCTTCCTTGGAGCTGGATACAACACTGGCCCTGTCACTCCTGCATTCCAGACGACGCAAAATGAGGGCTAGGCTGCCAACACAGCTGATGCTGTCACCACTTGCAGTGGCAGTGCAAAAAATAAAAACCCTTAAGAAAAAAGGGGGGAAAGTCATGGTACAACTCCTGCCAGTGGTGAGCCCTACGTGTGAGAAAGTGTTGGAGAATTTCTCCTCCCCCTGGAGAAATTTAGTGAAACTGTTCCCCCAGTTTCTCTGCCCACAAGTAGGGTGGAGAATTTTGAGAGGCCATTTGCACACAGCTCTAGAAGTAATACATGAAGCACATCACATAATGAATTGGATCCTAACTTCTCATTTTGTGAACAGGAGGTGATTTTGTGCATGGAAGGAGAGTTGCCCACAGAAAGACCCTTTCCACTCACAGAAAGACCCCTTTTGTGAGCGCAACTCTCCTTCCGTGAATGGAAGCTCCTTCAGATCGTGAGGTGAAGAGTTAGGATCCAAGCCCATGTAATTTAAAAAGTAAACAAGTTTTTGGTAAAATGTTAGGTAAAATGAAAAGTTGACACATTCTGTCCACCCTGCTCCTCAGCCAGGAAAATGTTCAGGCAGGGCTGATCCTGCCATGGAACAGGGTGAAGCCACCTGCTTCAGGCGGCCGGCACTGGGGAAGGGGGTAGATCAAGGGCAGGCAGCCTAATTTGGTGCAGGGGCTGGATTGCCTCCTCGGATCAAGCCAGTGGGTTGGATGATATCAAGGAGCTGCACCCCAAAGTCCCTCCCCCTGCCGTGACATCATTGAGTCCATCCCACCCACCCTTCCCCCCTCCATGCCTCCCTCTCTCTGTACGGCGAAAATAACTTGGCCAGGGCTTGTAGGAACCAGCTCCTGCAAGATCCAGTTGAGTCGGGTGTTTCCTTCCTATGTTGCTCGCATCCCAATTGGGATGCGAGCATCGCAGGAAGTGGCTCGGACAGGGCTTGCAAGAGCCAGTCCTGCAAGCCCCTGCTGAGTGCGGGGGAGTCCCCTTGTTATCTTCCAATCAGATTGGAGATCACATGGGGATTCCTCTCCCAGGCTAGCAGGAGGGGTTGGGGGGAGGCACAGATGGTACCCAGCCCTCCCTGGGCTGGATTGGGCAATCTCAGCTGAAGGTTGCTGTCCCCTAGGCTAGATGAAGGCAGAAACTGATGTCTGAATTTTTAGCTGGGTGACCCAAGAAGTTTTAGCTGGGTGGGGGAATCATTTGGCTTCCACTTCTCTGCAGAATGTATTGTCCAAATAAGTCCTTATGGTTGTTAGAGAAAAATAGACCCAAAGCATGTGCAGAAAGTTCCTGCCTAGCTTTCATGTGTATTAAACAGGTCCACGTACATAGCTTGCATCAGAAGAAAACACAAACCTCATTTTAAAAACAAGCAAGTTAGACACACAGACGCACACACATACCTTTGGCCTCTTGCCTACAAAAATGTGTTATCAGAATAGTTGGCCGAACGCCCAGAAGTCTGGTCTGTCCGAAGTAACCCTAAAAAGATACTTTCAAGATGAACAAGAGAACAATGGGGCCTTCATGCTTCGCCACTAGCTGTAAACAAGATGCAGAAGAGCAGTCTCCAGGCAAAATTAAGAGAAAGCCACAGAATGGACTCTTAAGATCCATTCTAATAATGACCCAGCCAGGCCCAAAACACCTTAAGACCCCAGGTGAGAGAGGCATTGGCCATTCACATAAGTAACACAGAAGCTTAGCAACAAGGCACCTGCCTTACACACAAAGGCC
Source organism: Shinisaurus crocodilurus (assembly GCA_021292165.1). Classification (NCBI taxonomy): domain Eukaryota; kingdom Metazoa; phylum Chordata; class Lepidosauria; order Squamata; family Shinisauridae; genus Shinisaurus; species Shinisaurus crocodilurus. The sequence goes on along the minus strand of CM037878.1, from coordinate 158,954,033 downwards.
ACATGCCGCACAGCAGAAAGGTTCCCAGTTTCATGTCTGAAATGCCAAAGGACCAGAGTAACCTACCATGACAGAAGTCTGAGTTAGAAAGCTGCACAGAAGACCCAGTTCCTGCATGTTTAGACAAACAGAAAGGTCCTGCAAGACCCAGCATCCCCTGACCAGCAAGAGTGACATTAGGGAACAGTTCTCACACAGGCAAAAGATCCCTGAAATACCACTTTGCTGTCAATAGGGATTTGTTAAGACAAAAGGTCCAAAAGCCTCATGAACTGTTTTGTACCCCGTTAGTTGACCTAGATTCTGCCTGCATACCATGTGCCACTGCACCTGCTTTGTTTATCTGCTTTGTTGTTCCAGACAGAGAACCTTGAAGGTCTGTTCTGATTGTATTGTATTCTTTGTTGAATTGTATGTTTAGCCGCCATGTTTTCGCCTTAAGTTGTTATCTAGTCCCAAAAGCCTATTCCTGGGTGCCAAATCCCAGAATACAGGCGAGAGAAGAGTCCCTTTGAGTGATAAGATGCACCGCTCAAAGTAGCAAGGCCCGATATCTTAGGTGACCTAAGAGGTCATGAGAAACCACGTCTTTAGCCAAAAGATGGCCAGGTGGCCATCTATCTAATTAGAGATTAAAACTTGCCATGTTCAGGGAAACACATCTGGTTGGTTGTCGTCATAAAGGAGGAATGGAATTTGACTGGTTGGCATGGTTTAATGGTTGTATTTGATTCGCTGAAAGTAGAAACACCCATGGCTGTAAAAATGTATAAGAAGGCTTGTATGCCCCACTGATCCTTGTCCAGCTTTGATTTGGGCACGCGCCCCAGCTGGTCCTTTTTGCGCAGAAATAAAACTTTGAAAAACTCACTGCTGGTGTGTGCTGCTTCCCTTTCTCTGAGCAATTGAGTTCTTTGGAGAAAGGACTCGCGGCATATTTGCAACATGGTTGACCTTTGGGTAGTGTAAAATAGGGGAATCTCCCAGCTCAAAGTCTATTCTTAGTGAAGCTTTCTCACACAGATCTCCAACAGAATGAATGAATGAATGAATGAATGAATGAGGCTGCTTAGGAGTACTACTCAGTGGGTTGGTTCTTCTGCTCCCTTCATCTTTAGCTGGGGAATTGGCTACAGTTAAGTGGTTTCTAAGCTCATAAAAAAAAAGCAAGATGTGCTCACTGGCTTGACTTCTGCTTTGCACACATCATTGCAAACATGAATATCCAGTAGCTATTTGAAACAGACATTGAGGCAGTGTGGAAGTCAAGATTAGTGCTTTGCATGCTGGGGCGACACAACAATCAAAGCGAAGGCATGCAGTGGAAGAAATCAACAAAAGAGGCTTTAAGATGAGCAATCAAAGGGAATGTCACACATCAGAAGTGTTTGATGGCAGGAATTACAAAAAAATATAGCCAGATATGGCAAGAAGAGCACCTATTTAAGAGGAGGTTCCTGAATAATTCACCTCAAGACACTTCAAAGGCTATCTCCGACCATTTGGATAAAATGGAAGCAACAGCTTGCTTTATACCAAGTTGGACCAATGGTCATCTAGCCCAGTTTGGTATTCTATAACAGGCGTCCTGGATTTCAGGCCTTGCTGCCCAAGGTTATTTGGACTGGAGAGGAAAACTAGGTCTGTGCATATGCTCTTGGCTATGCATGATAGTACTTGTTCCCCATAGCCACAGACCCAGACATATCATAATCAAGGTGCAGTTAAGGCATATGCATACATGTTGTATGACTTGCACCACAACCAATTGTCCCTGACTTCTCTGTATCAGATCAGGTCCCTTTTACAGCTGTGTGGACTGGAGTGGCCACCTGGGCCAAAAACATGTGAACTTCTTGAAGGTAAGCCTAATGTCCAAACCTCTGCTGATCACATTAGGTGAAACAAAGTGATGGAGGGAGGCCACCATTTTAACTAGCGAAGATCTAAGTAGGGATGTCAGAGAAATCCACAATGAATTCACATGGGTTCATTTTTCTATGAATCCAACATGCAGATTCCGCAGAAGACCGCCTTTCCCCAAGTCCCACAGATTCTGCAGATTTGCAGACCAGTTTTTTCACATGGGGTGGGATTTGAGATAGTGCCTATTAGTGCAAGTGCACATTCACTCTAATGTGCGCTTGTGCAAATGCACTAATATGCAGAAGTTAATTTGAATTAGCACTAATGTGAATTAGCACAAGTAGAACGAAATGTTGGTAAAAAAGAATCAATTCTGTCAATGAGCGGATAATGGAATGGAAGACGCCAGACAATTTGCAAAACACAGTAAGAATGGATTTAACAAAATTCATACATCCCTAGATCGAAGACATCAAGTTACATTGTGTGTAAAAAAAAAAAAAAAGATAGATTACCCACCCTACAATAACACTGAAACTTATATTTTTAAGGTAATTGATTTATATTCAAAGTGTGCAATGAATATCCTTGACCAGCTCCAACAAATCTTCAGAGATTTTCCTGAATTCCATTTTTGTGGTGACAGTAGTAAGCCTGACTGTACTTTCCGCAAACATATTCTTTTTGTCTGGACACCAGGCTGACTTTTAGCTGAAGATTTAAGGCATTTGTTTGCATGCATATTCACACATTTTCCATGCAGCCATCTGTTCTGTGTCTCTGTTCTGTTCTGTCCCCTTCCTGGTGCTGACTGATTTCCCTGTGAGGCCATCTTCTTTATGCACATCCTTTAATTCCTGCTGTGTTTTAACCTCATGCCCTTTCTTCCAGTGTACAGTCATGCCTTGGATTGAGAGCATAATTCGTTCCGGAAACGTGTTTGTAATCCAAAACACTCTTTTATCAAAACAAAATCCCCCCCAAAAAAATTTGTACAGAGATTTTTAATTTAAGCTGTACTACAGTACTTGTATTGCAAGACGTCGCTTGTATATCAAGTCAATTTTTAAAAAATAAATATTTAAAAATTTGCTTGTCTTGCAAAACGCTCTCAAACCAAGTTACTTGCAATCCAAGGTATTACTGTACCTTATTTAAAGCCTTGAGGTGCAATTTTGACTGCTCAGATGGCTTTGCAGATCCATTAGCTCACAATCTCCCAGCAAATTTTCACATCACCACCCATCACCACAGAGAAATTCTATCTGTAATCAAGTAAACTGTATCTATAATCTCAGATAGAGAGGACCGTATCTGCAATTTTATCTATAATCAAAGTCAAGATTTGCAGAATCACACCTGCAAGAGGAGGCTGCTTGTCTCATTTGTGAGGCACGTAAGATTTGAGGAAGAATGAAGTTCCTCTTAAGATACATTTAGGCTTTCTGTGAAGCTCCCCACGTTCTGTCAGAAGCAATATAAAAAACCCTATAGACTTGGGCTCCAATCCAACTAAAGTTAGCACACACACTTCAAGGGTTGCATCCAGACTTAATCATACTTTGAGTAGACCCATTGAAATCCGTGGTAATTAAGTGATTTCAATGGGTCAGCTCAAAGTATGCCTAAGTCTGGATCCAACCCCCAACTGTCCCTGTTTTCTAGTACAGTATGCATTCCTGACAAATCCTGGTTTCTATTTGTTTGTTCCCATGTTTTCTTTGTGGGGGATGATTTATTAAAGTTTTGTTACTATGAGTTCTTACAGTGGTCTTTCTCCAAGTTTTAGCTCTCCTGGCCTCTAGCAGGACGGGGGGGGGGGGGGGGGGAAGCAGATGAATCTTGTTTCTAGTGTGCATGCATATAAATGCATACACAGCTCCCAGATTTCACAGCCACTGAGGTTTGTTTTGCTGTTGATAACCCACAGTAGCATTATTATGTTTTTTTCCTAAAATATCTTTAACTCAAAGAACAAACAGCTCCTGGCTTTTAAATCAGAGGAGGACAGTAAAAGGCAGGGGTGTTGAAGAGTCCTTGGTCTCGAGTCACGAGTCGAGTCACGAGTCTTTGGACCCGAGTCTCGAGTCCGAGTCCCTGGTCCAAAATGGTGACTCACGAGTCACGAGTCACTCCCAAAGCTGTCTCCACGAGTCCCTATTAAAATCAATGGGGGTTTTTCCCAACAAAATAAGGCTACTTCAGATGTGTGGTTTAAATAAATTCTAGGCACAAGTGTGCCTTTTTATTTCAAAACTCTGCCACTGATTTTGGCAAGAACAGACCAGGCAGAAAAACCCAAAATAACCAGGCAGGCAGAGGAGGCAAGGAACCCCAAAACAGGCAGGCAGAGGCCTTTGTCTTGGACAATTCAAACTGTGGAACTGGTTAAGAGGCCAGGCAGGACCGGTGCAGGGCACTTTGGCGCCCTAGGCGAAATTATATTTAGCGCCCCCCCTCTCGTGCCGTGGGGGGGGGCCTCTGGAAAGCAGCCCTGCTCTGCAACCTCCCGCCCACCCCGCCGCCACCGGACCCCCCCGCACGCTGCCGCTGCCGCTGCCGCCCCCCACCTACCTTCCCACGCCTCCTCCGAAAAGGGACCCCCGTGCTCTGTTTTTGGCCGGGGGAAACCAGAGCAACAGGGCTGTTTAAGCCCTGTTGCCCTGGTTCTTCCCGCCAAAACAGAGCGCGGGCGGGGCTCCGGAAACAGCGCGGAGAAGGTAGGTGTGGGGGGGGAGGCGGCACGGAGGAGAGGCGAAGCGAAGCGAGGTGGGGGGGAGGCGGCGCGGGGGGGAGGCGGCGCAGAGGCGAAGCGAGGCGAGGTGGGGAGGGAGGCGACGCAGAGGCGAGGCGAGGCGGGAGGCGGTGCGGAGGCGAGGCAAGGTGGGGGGGAGGCGCCCAGGCTCGGCCCCACCACTACTCCGGGCGCAATCCCCCGCACTGACCTAGCTTTCTCGGAGAGGCGGGCGGGCGGGCAGGGCAGGAGCGCGCCGGCAGCGAAGAGGAGCGCAGCGTTCTGCGCCCTCTTCCGCTACACGCCCTAGGCAACAGCCTAGTTGGCCTAGCGGTAGCGCCGGCCCTGAGGCCAGGCAGGCAGAGGAGGCTGGGAACCCCAAACAGGCAGACAGAGGCAGCCAAACCCAAAATGTCTGAAAGGTTGCATTTTAGGAAAATGATTTTAAAAAATAAACTTGCTGTACTTCCTAAAACCTATCCATGTTGCATTTGAAGAACACGATTTTGGAACATGAGTTTCGAGTCGAGTCCTTGGTCTCGAGTCCTGAGTCGAGTCCTTGGTCTCGAAGTCCCGAGTCGAGTCCTTGGTCTCGAGTCCCGAGTCGAGTCTCGAGTCCCATTAAAAAATATTGGGACTCGAGTCAGAGGGGGGACTCAGTCCGACTCAGGAGTCGAGTCCTCGAGTCCGAGTCCCCATCCCTGGTAAAAGGTTGCAGCATATAGCAGATGGAGCTGAGCATTCAGCAATGTGGATTTAGGGGAGGTTTTGGAATGAGAATAGAAATGTTACAAGTGTTTCCTCCCCCCCACAAGATAAAATGCTGAAGGGCATGAACTACACATAAATCCCATTGAAAGCAATGGGACGATTTAGCTAAAATGTAAGCTAAATCACACTGAGAAGCTGTTCGTATCTGCTTCATCCAGTACAGCCAGCAGGGCTGTGTAATTCTACAGGAGCACGGGGGTGGGGTGGGGTTGAAGAATATGGTATTTGGCTCAGCATTCCATTTTCTAATTATCTCAGTTGTTATTTGAAAGAAAAGCAAGTGTTCGATTCAGGTGCAAAAAATATTGAAAGGGTGATGTTAATGCCTGCTGAAATTTCAGACACCATAGAGGTGACTGAATAATATTTTTCAGTGGTTCGGAGCAGAGCTTTCGTGCCCTTGCTCCTCCAGAATAAATTATGCAAAATAGCAACACCAGAAGAAATTATGCAAACTAGCAAAAGTACATAACAAATTATGCAAAATAGCAAAAATGCAGACCAAATTACCGTATGCAAAATATAAGAGTTTCCCTACTTGCATTATGTATACATGGCACAACATTTAGGTTTCCTTTTCACGGAATTTGGATTGCCAATAGGCATACTTTTAGAAAAAAGTACAGAATGCACACAGGATCTGCTTTATGCTGGTGGGAGGGCTCTGCTCACAGAAGTTGCCTCCATCTGATTTTGAGGGGTCTCGCCTTCCCCTGCCCCTCAGTACACCCCCTTCTGCAGGGTCCCTCGACACTCGAGGTAGCATTCACAGGAGGGTGGAGGGGCTGCCATGGGCAGGAGGGGGCAGGGAATCCACCTCTGCCAGCCCAGTTGCATGTGCCTAAATCTGGATCCAACCCATAGGATTTCCAGAGTGTCAACCCTTACAAATACCTATAAAATGTATGTTCTCATAATTTAGAGTTGCCCTTGAAAATGATCCCATTTATTCTTTCATATCAACTGATTCTGGATGCCAAGAACTGTTGCTCTCAATTAAGTGAAGATAGCACATAACTGACAGTATTAAAATAATTTTTTTCTGTAAACCAGCTCTCCTCAATTTCTCTTTAAACCCACCAGACACTGAAGTGATTCCATACTACTCCATGCTATGCCAAAATTCCTTTCTACAGACACCATAAAAAATAAAGCCTTAAAACAGAATTATCTGGTCTTGCAGGAATTCTGTACTTTGCTTTGCATATTCAATAAACCCTTCACATAAAATTTCCCATTTCCCTTTTTTTGTTTTGGTCTCTTTCCAGCACATTAATATACTTTGCTGGAGCAAATGAGCATTTGGTACTCTAAAGTCTGACTTTCTCCTCATGGAATTTTTCCTTTTAATCTCTTCTTTCCATCATTTTTTTTCCTTTCCACGGCAGCTAAGCCTTTTCATTTAAATTTGACCTTGAAGCATCATTTAAGTTTTATACTCTAGGATGGGGTGCACAACCTTTTTGGCCCCGAGGGCTGCATTGGGTGTCTGCTGGGGTGGTGGGGCTGTACATACACACATTCACACTGACACTTGCCCACCCCACCCCACCCCACCCTCTCTCTCTCTCTCTCTCTTTCACACACACACACACACACACACACACTCACATTCCTGTGTGGGGGTTGCTGTGGGAGCAAGGAAGTAAGGAAGCAAGCTTTAGCCTGCACCCCATCCTGACCCAATTGTTGCTTTACTGATCATTTCCTGGGATCTTTTAGGCAGGAAAACATGACTGAAGAATGGGCTCTATGGTTCCTACCATCAAAGCCCAGTTCATACAGCAGGGGTTCCCAACCTTTTGGACCTGTCGGCACATTTGGGAATTTGAGAAACTGCTGTGTGGAGACCACAACAAAATGCCTAATCAGTGGATTGCCGGTTTGGCAGCATCTTATTCATCAAAAACCTTTTGTTTCATATCTACTGGACACTGCAACGTCTCTTTAATAAGGGGTTGTCTAATTCAGCTAATTGTTGGCAGTGCAATACAGCTAATGCTTCTTTTGAACATATGTTTTGGCCAATGTCCAGTAGTTGCTTCTTTTTAGGAGGAGGTTATTACACAGATGAATTTTGTACTGGAACAGTCTTTAATATTCACTGATGTACACGCTCTTTTAAATTATTTACCTGCTTCATGGAAATTAACAAATGGGAGGGGAAATGGAAATGGTGTGCTTTTGACAGCCAAAAGACTGATATTACAAAATCAGAAGGATAAACACTCACCTCCTATAATGCAATGGATTGAGGACCTTACAATGCTTTCCATATATGAATGGGTGGCATATAGATGCCAACTTAAAATGGATAGTTATTTGGATATTTGGTTGAAGCCTATGTAAAATTGCTAGGAAGTTGTATGCATTTCATACAAATCCATGTACATATATTAAAAAGATGGGGGGGGAGGAATTGGCAACCCCCTCACGGGTACCACTGGAGGTGCCCATGGTGCCTGCGGGTGCTGCTCTGGGGAACCTTGTTTTACAGCATCCTAGGAAGAATGCAGGAGCCCTCAAGCAGTGCACTGCTTCCTAGGAAGCTCTGGGATGTTCTAGGAATGCCACTTCTATGGGAAGAACAACAGAGCCGATTCCAAGAGCATTTTCCCCCACCCTAGAGGATGCCCTACACCCAGTACCTCTCCCACCATGAATGGGACTTTCTCCCCCTGCTTTGCAATACTTACTGGAGAGGGAAGGACACTGGTACGGTTCCATCCATGCCAGAAAGGGTGCTGGGCTGGCCTGGGACACTGCTGAGCAAGTGCAATGCATCCAGGGTGGGCATTACGGGCAGTCTAGCTCCTATCCATCCTGGATGAGTCACACATACGCAGCAGCAACCAGGGATGGGGACTTGGACTCAAGGACTCGACTCGTGAGTCGGACTGAGTCCCCCCTCTGACTCGACTCGGACTCGAGTCCCAATATTTTAATGGGACTCGAGACTCGACTCAGGACTCGAGACCAAGGACTCTTCAACATCCCTGGGCTGTGCCAGAAGGAGTGGAGAGGAGCGTGATTGCCAGCAAAGAGCGCATGGAAGCGAGGTGTGCCGCTGCTCAGCCACTATGTACGGCTACCAGGAGTGCAGCCCCAACAGTGTGTCAAGATTTATTTTGATTGATGTGTTGCGTACTTGGGAGAGGCAGAAGAAGGACCTGAGATTACTCTGTGTGGCTGCTCTGAGTGTGTTTCTGGTTCCAGCAAGTTCATCACCAGTGGAGCGGGTGTTCAGTGAGGGTGAAATTGTGATGAGATCTCACCGTTCCAGAATGGGGGCCAAACATTTAGAAAAAATCATGTTCCTCAAATGCAACATGGATAAGTTTTAGGAAGTACAGCAAGTTTATTTTTTAAAATCATTTTTCTAAAATGCAACCTTTCAGACATTTTGGGTTTGGCTGCCTCTGCCTGCCTGTCTGGGGTTCCCAGCCTCCTCTGCCTGCCTGGTCTCTTCTTGACCAGTTCAACAGTTGAATTGTCCAAGACAAAGGCCTCTGCCTGCCTGCTTTGGGGTTCCCTGCCTCCTCTGCCTGCCTGGTTATTTTGGGTTTGTCTGCCTGGTCTGTTCTTGCCAAAATCAGTTGCAGAGTTTTGAAATAAAAAGGCACACTTGTGCCTAGAATTTATTTAAGCCACATATCTGAAGTAGCCTTATTTTGTTGGGAAAAAAACCCATTGATTTTAATAGGGACTCGTGGAGTCAGCTTTGGGAGTGACTTGTGACTCATGACTCGTGAGTCACCATTTTGGACCAAGGACTCGGACTCGAGACTCGGGTCCAAAGACTCGTGACTCGACTCGTGACTCGAGACCAAGAACTCTTCAACATCCCTGGCAGCAACTAAGGCCCCCCTGCAGCACCCAGTGCCTTTCCCCGATATGGATGAGACACTCTCTGCCACCCTCACTTCAGTTAAGTAGCACAAAACCAAGGATGGCAGAGAGAGACCCTTTTATTCTAGGAAGTGCACTGAGAGTGGTAAGACCTTTTCAGTATCATTTAATATATATATATATATATATATATATATATATGTGGTCATCATGCAGATTCTAAAAGGGGGATCCAAAATGGACACAAACGCCACAAACCCTGTGGGTTGATATCAATGTGGTCTGGCTGGATCCATCCCATCACTACCAAGAATGTTGTACCAGCAGAGCCGTGTCTCACTGCTGCTCAATTGGTAGGAGCCACCATCACCACAGTGGCCGAGTAGCAGCATATAAGCTGTTATGGAGTCATGGATTTGGAGCATGGAGTACTTATATACTGCTTAATAAAATAGCTAATTCACAACACATCATGGTTCTACATAAGCATGTGGTTTGTTTGTTTTTACTGCATGTTGTACACACAGTGCATTTTACTGCATTGTACACACAATGTGATAGTTCCCAGTGTATATGTAAACACACACACACACACATGTAATTATCATGTTATGATTTATATGCAGGTTTCTTGCCCATTTCTATATAAAAGTTCATTTCATATAAGAATTTTGTGACATGTGAGGCAACTCTTCATTATTTAAGTGTGGCTAAACTTAAATACAGAATCAGCAAAATCAAGCAAGACATAATAAGAGAACAATTGCTCAGGGATAATCTCAGTGTAAACACATCTAAGGCCATTATATGTTGGCAGATGCATACTTGATTAGATTTTCCACATATCAATATATTATTATGAACTATGAGAAAGAAAAACTCCATATTTAGCAAATTCCTTTTAAGATCAAATAAACAAAGAAACTACTTCCACTTTGTTCTCAAAGTACATTTGAGCTAGAACTGAAATATACCAAGAAAATAGACTCACTTCAGGAATTGTTTTTAAATGCCTACTCTTTGATACAAAGTTTTCAGTTCTCAGGAGGAAAACAGTACTTGAAAACTATCTTTCAGTCAAAGTGGTATCATTTCTAGCGGAAATTGCTTCTGAAAGGGAGCTATTGAGGAAGAAGTGCTTGCTTTCAGTGTCCCTTTCAATTTTAGAAAGTCATTGAAAACTTTATGTAATGTACAATGCACTCTTACCCAGAAGTAAATCACACAGAGTTCAATGGGACTGATTCCCAAGTAAGTATGCACAGGATTGGAGCCTTAGTCATGACACACAGGCTATCCAAATTTGTTCTACAAGACAACAAGCTTTCATGACATCTACAATTTACAATAATAATAGCCATACTTTAAAAAGAAAAACAAGACTACTGTTACAATATTATCAATGATTGTACCTTCATGAAATGCACACTTTTCCTAGTAGGAACTATATAGATAAAAGACAATAAACAAAAAACCTACGTTTTATACACACACCCAAAAAATGTTAAGGCTACACAGTTTTCAACCAACCACCAAAAAGCAGGGAAACTTTTGAGCTAAGGCTCACACAAGCAGGGCTCTCCAACCTTGGGTCCCCAGATGTTGGGGGACTACAGCTCCCAGAATTCCTTGCCATTAGCCATGGTAGGCCAGCAACATCTGGGGACCCAAGATTGGAGAGCCCTGCCTTAACACCACATCCTCCCCAAGGAGGCAGAAAGTGCAAGTGGAATTCTCATTCTCCCAAAGCAGATAAACCGTGTGAGCAGGACGGAGATGACAATATGCAGAGGTGACTGTGGGGTTGTGGGAAACTGATGATGAACAACTTAGGGCCACCTACGCCTCCTTTTTTTAGAGCAGGCTTCCCCAACCTGGTGCCCCCCAGATCTGTTGGATGGCGACTGTTTCCAGTGTCTGAAAATTTCAGATAGATTGATCAAACATTTTAGATTTTATAAAAGTTAGAACCGACCCACCTACCCGAATCACACTTTAACATGGCAGAATGATCCATTGACAGACAGAACTTAACATAGGCGCCACTAAGGTTGTGCCTATAAAAAGATTTATTCATACTTGGTACGTATAAAAAGCCCTTCGAGACATCAGATGGGCACTGTGAGAAACAAGATACTGCACTAGATGGACCATGGGTTTAATCCAGCAGAACTTTTATTATGTTCTTATGACAAGATATTCTCAGGAACTGATTCCTGAATACAAAATAGGCACACAGAGAAACCTATTGTGTCATCGCTAATATCCTCATGTATGCCGGTCCTGCCCTCTAAGTCCCTGACCTCCCTGTTGAGTGGAAAAATCTGCAGGGGGCTTCTTGCATTTGCTTGAATGCAAGAAGAGCCCTCTGCGTGAGTGGGAGCCCTGAGGAAGCAAAGCTCCTGGCCATGTGGTGGCTTCTTTTGGTGTTCAAGTGAACATGAGTAGAAGCCCCCTGATGACTTCCCTACTCACCATGGAAAGGTTGTTAACTTTGGGGGCAGGCTTGGTATGCATGACCTTAGCCTTCTTATGCGTGATCACATACCCTCTTCAGCACAATGCCCGAATAGGGCTGGTGTTATTTTTGAATTCCCCACACAAAATACATGTCGCCAGGCTCCTTTCTCTTTCCTGTTTACTGCTCATCTGCATTTTGCAAACAGAAACTTCGATCAGTACACAGGCACAACATTAATAAATAATGTTTATGGACATGTATGTTTTGATTCCTGAATGCAGAAATTAAATATATCTTGAATGATAATAATAATAATCATGAGCATTACTTGCCACTGCAGCTTCTTTGGTTTTGGCTTGAAAATGTTCTTCACACACACACACACACACTGTATCTGTTAGTCCAGCCTTCCCCAACCTGTTAAGCTGGGCAAGGCTGTGCCACTCCAGTTAAGGCCGGGGTGTGAAACCTCAGGCCTGCAGGCCAAATATGAGCCTCTGGGGCACCCTGGATGGCCATGGCCCCTTCCCTGGCCCACCCCCTTTCCCCCCAAGCACTGCTTGGTGGTTTCCCTGCTCTTGTGCAGTTTCCCTCATTCTAAAAGGCCTGAAATGCCTCTCCTAAGGCTTACAACCTGGCAATAAGAGATTTATGCTAACTTATGCTGTTATTTTTGCGCCACCCACAACTGGAATGCAGCCCTCGAGAGCTTCTCTAAAATTGAATTTGGCCCTCTGGCTGAAAGAGATTTGAGACCCCTGTGTGTTAATGGAATCTCAGGAAATGGGGATTGGAAAGAGATCTACCTTAGAAGTTATCAAGAGACAGACTGGAAGGCAACAAACTGAAAGGAAACAATTAAGGCTGCAGTCCTATACATAATAAATAATAATAAATTTTATTATAGCAACCCAACTTGGGTTTTAGCCATTTACAATATAAAATACAATATAAAATACAACAAAAACAACAGTACCATGCCTTATAAGAATACATTACAACATTCTGATGGATCGCCTTATATACTATCCTCTATAACAGGGGTCTTCAAACTACGGCCCGCGGGACACATCCGGCCCGCCTTGTCTTTCTATCCGGCCCGGCGGCTGCTCGAGCGAAAAGGGCAAAGCCGCTCTCCACTCAAGCCAGCTGCAAAAGGCATGAGGGGAGGCTGCTGCCGCTGAGCAGCGGGACCGCGCTGCCCAGAACAAGCGGCCACGTGGGCTCCCCCGCACTCACCCTGGGCTGAAGATGGAGGCGCAGAGTCGAGCAGCGGAGCCGTAACCGGCTCCCAGAAGCAAGGCTCCTCTCTAAAGGCTGGAGGCGGGGCAGCCACGGAGCCGAGCAGCAAAGCTGTAACTGGCTCCCAGAAGCAAGGCTCCTCTCTAAAGGCTGGAGCGCGGGACTGGAGGCAGGGCAGCCACTGAACAGCAGAGCTGTGTGGGACTGCCGGGCTGCTCAACAAGCGGACGCCCTATTGGCCCATGGCCTGAAGCAGGCAGAATGGCGACAGCAGGCACGCGCCGCAGCGCCGCTCAAGAACCAGCAGCCGCCCCAGCCCAGCACAACCCAGGGAGAAAAAAGGCAGGCCTGGGGAAGCAGGCATGAAGCGGCAGCCTCCCCCCGCGGAGCTGGGATGGGAGGTGAAAACGGGTGAAGTGAGCGGTTGCTGAACATGGCGGAGCCTGCTCTCAGCGGGAAGCCGCCACACAGCTGACCGGCAGAGCCGCGTCCTTCACTGGTGAGTGGGGGACCCGATCTGAAAAGAGATCCTGGGAAGTTCAGGTGTCATCGTCCCCAACACAGCTCCCTGAACACACTCAGCCCACAAACACCCGCAGTTTACCCCACACAAAGACTCACACACACAGAGCAGCCAGACAAAAGCAAAACACTCTTATAATTTGTATTTATTTATTTATTATATTTATACCCCACCTTTTTTCCTTCAAGGAACCCAAAGCGGCTTACATAATCCTCCTTCTCTCCACTTTATCCTCACAACAACCCTGTGAGGTAGGTTAGGCTGAGAGTCAGTGACTGTAGCCTTTTATAATATATTTCAGTTTACCCCACACAAAGCACTCACACACACAGAGCAGTCAGACAAAAGCAAAACACTCTTATAATTTGTATGTAGCCTTTTATAATGTCTTTCAATTTTAGACAGCAAAAAGGTAGTACATTCTTATTTTTTAAACCCACTTTTGCCATCGAAATAAAATTCCATCCTCCATTTAATCACTTATTAACATTATAATTAATTTATAATAACTTTCCATTTAAGAAAAAAAAAATTCACCCCTATCAAGTAAAAAAAAAGGACCCGGGTCCTTTTTTTTTTACTTGATCCATTCGTTCATTTTTTTTTCAAACTATAGTCCGGCCCCCCAGCAGTCTGAGGGGCAATGAACTGGCCCTCTGTTTAAAAAGTTTGAGGACCCCTGCTCTATAATCACCAAGGCTTTTCTAATATTCGCTGCTTTCACCGCAAAACAGGCTAGATTCAGCGAGATAGATTTCGCTGTTGCTGTAAAGAGGTAACAAATTTTATCCAGATCTGTACAATGAATAATTGGGTCCAAATACCTGTCTAAGTATCTTTTCCTAGGGTTCTCATATAGTTTGCAGTGTAGAACATAATGAACTGTATCCTCCACTGCTTGGTCTCCACAAATACATAATCTTTGTTCCCTTGGTATGTTTTTATATCTACCTTCTTTGAAATTGGACGACATCGTCTGGAAACGCAGACTAGTAAGAGCTTTACGAAGACCTGGGGTGGTTATTTCTGTTAAATATTTTTCTTCCTTATGAGTTAATTTTATAAGAGGAAAACTGTTAGAGAATCTGGAGGCTTTAATTTTATCAATATCTATCTTGCAGAAGTAATTCTGCAATGTTTGTCTTATCACCTCAAGTTGTTTATGTATATCCCCACCTAGCATTGCATTGGGGTCTAAACCGAAGTGTCTCATATTAGATTCACATCAGTATATCCAGTTGTTTCTTGAGGGGGTAGATCTCTGCTCATTTACGCATAGAATAACTAGTTTATTTGTTGAAAGTTTTATTTTGAGGAAATAGAAGAACATAGTCTTCCAAATAGAGTACTCTAAGGGAAGCATTCCTACCTCCGCCCTTGTATAACACGTAGGCGTGCCAGGGGGAAGTCCTAACAGAGTTCTTAGAAATTTGTTTTGAACCACTTCAAGTTGTCTTATTTTTGCACTGCCCCAGATTTCAGCCCCATATGTTATTTGCGGTAACACTTTTGCCCTAAATACTTTGCAGGCAGGGGCAGTCCTATACATACTTTCATGGGACTGAGCCCCGTTGAATGCAATGGGACTTAATATCAATAAACAGATACAAAGATATAGCAGTAAGATTTTTTTAACCCTGCTTTTTTATCTATGAGTTCTCCCAGGGCCGGATTAAGATAGGGGCTATTGGAGCTGCAGCTCTAGGCCCCTTACCACAAAATAGGCCCACAATTGCCGGAGGCGACTGCCCGGAGAGGAAGGGCCGGATCGCGACCCATTTACAGCACAGCGGGGGGGGCTCAGCACGTGGCCCCCCAGCAGCGGCGCGCGCTTCGCCCGGTGGAGCCGCTGCCTGCCTCCTCGCGTCGCCCAGGCACTCTGGCTTGGCTGGGCCGAGGGGATCCCGATGGGAGGCCGCTGCCCCGACCGGGCTGCAGTGACAGCGGGGGGCGCCGGGCCAGTGCTGCCCTCCTGGTCTGTCTGCGGGCTCGGGGGGTGGTTCCTGGGCAGCTCGCCTCCCCTCGCCCACTGCGCCGGCCGTCCAGCCCGGCTCCCTCTGCGGGGTCATGCGCCGGCAAGGGAGGGCCCCCGCCCACCGCGCCTTCCCTCCAGGCCGAGGCAGCGAGCCCCGCAGGGCCAGTGGGCGCGTCGCACATGCGCTGTGGGGGGGCTGCTCCCGTGCGTGCCGCGGGTGGGGGCTCACCTCTGCTCCTCTGCACGGGGGCGGCCGGGCTTAAATGCCGTGCTGACGAGGCCTGAAAGGAAGGATCCGAGGGCGCCCCTGCGGAGGGGGGGGCGGCGGCGCAAGGGGGCAGCGGGCAGCCAGCCGGGCGGCCGCCGGGTCACACCGGAACGTGGGGAGCTGCCTTGTGCTGCCAGCCCCCAGCCCCCCATGTTGTTCCCCGGTTTCCTTTTTAGCCCTTCCTCTGCTCTGATGAGCTGAATATTTATTTCACGTTCTATTTCCCTCCCTCCTCCTTTTTCTCCTCCTTTCCCACATTGAGCTGTTTTCTCTCCTCTCGCATCTGTCACTCGCATCCGTTCTGCTCTCGCACGCATCTCCAGAAACCCCAGTTCTGCACCCCTTCCCTACCCACAACCAGTTGCCCCCCTCACCTGCTTCCCAGTTGGCCCCCGTAGCTATCAGGACTGCGAAGAATCCCAGCCATCGTATCGCTTTGCTCAACATCTCTCCTTTCAAAGAATGGATGAATCGGTGTGTGTGTGGGGGGGAGGTAAGTAGTGTCCCCCCCCCACTAGCTATAGCAGGGGGTTGTCCCCCTTTGCAGCCGTTGCTGGCATCTAGCCGAATGCGTGAGAAGACCTGGCACTGGCGGGGGAGGGACTGCGGATCTTTATGAATGAACTAAAGATGGGAGGGGGGGTGGACAGGGATGGAGAATTAGACGAAATAAAAATGTTCCTCATTTTATTTATTTATTCATTTTATTTATTTCCATAAAAAGGCTCACCCAAATCCTCAGCACCAGGCCCATAATGCTCTTAATCCGGCCCTGAGTTCTCCGTTAGCAGCATACCAGATTGAGACCCCGTGTCAATGAAGTGGTTTCTTCTGGATCTTCAGAATACTACTGGAGTTGGATAAACTGATAACAATAATGAGTATAACCTTTCCTACTTGCATATTGCTCATTTAGTGTATGATGAAAAAGCTTAGAAGAACGGACAACGTTTAGACCCTTAGACCCAATTTTTAGACCAACAGGAAATGGAAAAATGGATCTTCTCTTGTGTACATCATATCCCATTTTCCCCCAATAAAGATTTCAGATGTTTTCCCCAACTGCATTTTTGTTTCAAGTGGCATAAATGGCTTACACATTAATGATACTGGAATAGCCTCTTGTTCTTATTATTTTTATAGCATTGTAGTTTTTAATACAGTTTTAGTGTTAGAGGATACTGCCAACTCTCTGGGTGGTAATTTGGGGGACCCCTGAGCAGCAGGACCCTGGATATTGGCCCCAAAGTCCAGCCCTAACTGCACCACTGACTGTATAAATTGCAACAATGGTTTGTGCACTTTAAAACAATTATTGCTACTATTGGCACAGCCTCCCCAAAAGTTAAAAGCACACCTACGACTCAGGACAATGTGAAAACTATTTTTTCTCACTCCAACTATGAAACCTCCTGCAGGTTTCTCAGCTTGGCTCCTATTAGACCAAATGCGCACCTGCGATCCAAAAATTGCTCAGCAGTATCCAGGCAACTGTTCAGACTATGGAGGCTAACTTAACTAATTGTTGCTTCTGAAGAATAAAGGTGAAAATACACCAAGCACTGCTCAACCCTGGTGCAGCTTGCATATGGAAAGCACTTGGTATGTAGTGCCCTACGGACTGGCTTGGTTGTTATTTGTCTCATGAGCAAGCTAGAGGGACATATAATGGTGACATTACATTAATGGTGATGTTACATGAGGGGACCACATGCATCTCCCAGCACATGTCCAGCACTACGTGCTGTAGGAAATAACATCTGAACAGGCTTGAGTTTTCATATGCATATACATCATGTGATATCACTGAATTATTGACCACTTGGTGATTTTTTTAAAAAATTGCAGAATAAGGCAGAAATTGGACAGAACAAACCAAATACATGCAAAACTGACATGGCCTAGATATAGACCAATTCATACATTCCTACTAGTGGCCCACCAAGCCAATTACAGCCCAACATGCATATGGGCCCACTCCACAAACTCAATAAACCCCTTGCTTTTGCTGCCTACCTGGAACTGCAAAAGCAGGGTCATTCTCAAGCATCTGGCAAGCCACAATCCATGACTGGCTGGGTCAAGTTCCACTTGGTAAGTCACAAGTTGTGCAAGGCCACTGTTTCTCATAATTTGTCTTCACCTGCTGCTGCTACCTTCTTCTATCTCTTTGGTATCTTTCTTGCTCTCATACCACCCCCTGAGCAATTTATTGCATTTTTCTCCAAGCTATTTTAATATTCTTTACATACGGCAGATAGCTGCAACCTAAGCAAGGTTCATTGTTTACACAGCCCAATGAAGATGTCAGGCTATAACAAAACCCAAATGCTAGGAAACAAAAGGTTACTATTTATGAATCTCTTACACTCCAGGGGTGGGGGCAAGGCGGGAGGGAAGGAAACACATGGAGCTATTGAAAAACAAGGAGGGCAGGGAAGAGGTAAACAATTGGCACACCATAAAAAATTCAGTAATACTCTTCTATGGTATTTACACTTCACATAGAAAAGAAAATCCTCCTATATTTCTCGCAGGGGAGGAAGAGGTGTCAATTAGAAGATGGTGATTTTCCCCATAATTACTTTTTATTATTATTTAAGAGAGAGCAGTTCAGTGGGTCTAATGTCTGAAGGGGCATTGGGAAAAGCTAGTGCTATTTCTAAAAAAAGACAGGCAAAAGCAGTCTGACAAGTTCCACTGGTGAAGAATGAAAGAATGCAGGATGCCATACTGGAGCTGCTGGACCGGTCAGTAGTTTCACATAATCCACTAACCTTGCAGCAAAGCCAAATATGCTTGGATCAAGGATGTTCCATGCCGATTCAGAGACAAGATGCCGTACTGTGCGAAACAAGGTTCAGAACTGGATTTTGTAATCGATATTGCAAAATGATATAACTTCATTTCTGTAGCCTGTTGCCATGATTCCTCATGGAAGGGGAATAGTTCTCATCATCTGCCACTTAATAACAGCAGAAAATGGGTGGATGCAGGCAACCATTGTACCACACATGCACACCTAGCAAGTGGTAAAATTCTCCTTAGCACTTGCCAAATAATACAGATGACCATGCTCTCCCAGACCCTTGAGTAGTTTGGTCATCTGTATAAGGTCAGAGATAAAACAGAGAAGACCTTCTTCAAAACAACAAGAGGAATCAAAGATTACAACTCGCATCATCTCTCACCACTGACAATGCTGGCTAGGGCTGATGGGAGTTGTACGCCAAAACATCTGGAGGGCCAAAGTCGTGCACCCCTGCTGTATGATTTATTCATTTTTCAGCCAGTCATTATTGATGGAGGTTTAAGCAGATCTGCTTCAAGGACATGCTAGAGAAAGTTTTCTTTTGACCAGCAATTGTGAAAGAACAAGCGAATTCAACTGCCCTACTCAACTTTCAAAGACAACTTCCCTTGATAAAGAGCTTTATGTTGAAACATGCAAGGAATAAATGCACCAACGCTCTGGTGTGTGTGTGTGTGTGTGTGTGTGTTTTCCTCCAAAGCCTTTTCTTTTCTCACGGGCCAATTACAAAAGACAGTGCTGAGGTAAGGTGGGCACATGTAATAGGGGTGACAAGGCAAGTGTCCTACTGTCTTCGCCCCTTTCCTCTCTTCTGAACAGAACTTGTCGAATTTCCTGGCAATTTTTCACTCAGTCAAAAAGCTGAGACAGGTTTTGTGTGCCTCAAAGAAGCAAGATACTAATAGGTCAAGCACTCTTAGCTTGAGCCCACTTGCAGAATGTCGTTAGGTTAACGGTAATGGAACTAGTCTAAGAGTGACTTCAGAATTACAGCCTAAGATCTATAAGAACTTAGCCTCCCACAATTCAGACAAAATTAAGAGGGCTCCTGCACTAGCAAAATTGCACCTGAACTGAAGCCTCTTCCAGGCAGATAATGGAGCTGCAACAATTGCCACAGTTAGACACTCCACATATTTTCCACTATATAAAATGTTCTCTTCATGTGCACATTATTAAAATCAGAATACTTTTCAAGACAAACCCTGTGCAATGACTGTTAATTCCAAGTTAACAAACCTTGAATTTTGTTTTGGGGATTAATCAGGTTTAGAGTCAACAACCCCCACAGGAAAAATAAAGAATATGGGAAGAAATGGATTTTGAAGGCAATGAGGCAGAGCCCGAGAGCTGTGATGAAGGTCCCATAATATTTTCTGCTGCAAACTTTATAAAGTGGTACCATAGGAAAATTATGTGTGAAACAAACAACTTTCCTTAACACTGTGCAATTTTTACTACTGCTGGTTGTTAGTTCCCTGGCAGTGTACCTCAGAACCCGCACTCAGAACACTTTTGGTTGCCACTTTCATTACAGTCCCAAGGCAACAATAGAGGCAGCTATTCCCTAGTACAGCTTTTAAAGTAAATCACTGTCCTTTGCTGTGATCATTCCCTGAGATCGGGGTCCACAATGTCTTTGGGCTGTTTGGGCACATTTGGAATTTTGAGAGTGACATGGGTGCTCTCACAAAATGGCTGCCACAGGAGGGGGCATGGCCAATTACAAAACACACATTTCCCAGGAGGCAACTGGTAAGACTAAAAGGAAAGTAACTTGCCCAAGAAGTGAAGCACAAGATAAAAGATGAGGGCTGAGCGCCAAAACACAAAATCACGCTTTTGAACCCAAATAGAGATGGCACTGAAGGGCAGCACTTTGCTTTGCAATATGTCAGCCTCTCGGTTAAAAAAGTATTTTAAAAAAATCTTAAGAAATAAAATTAAAAGCAGGAGAGGCAGAGGCAGGGACCAAGTGAGGTGTCCATGGGTACCAACTTAGAGACACCAGCCATAGATATTAAAGCTCCAATCTTAAACAGATTTACTAAGGATTAAACCCCATAGAATACAGTGGGATTTATTTATTTATTTTATTTATACCCCACCTTTTTTCCTGCAAGGAACCCAAGGCGGCTTACATAATCCTCCTCCTCTCCATTTTATTCTCACAACAACCCTGTGAGGTAGGTTAGCCTGAGAGTCAGTGACTGGCCCAAAGTCACCCAGTGAGTTTCATGGCAGAGCGGGGACTAGAACCCGGATCTCCCGAGTCCCAATCCAATACTCTCACCACTATGCCACACTGGCTGTCACTGGCATGTTTCTGACAAAACATGTATAGGATTGTGCTGTAAGTGGTTGTGGTTGTTGGTTGTTGTTTTAAAAGCCCCGGAAAGCCATACAGCCCTGTGGCAAAGAGAAAAAATCCACAAACTAGCAATGGAATAGGAGTTGTTTAAACTCTCTTTAGCATGCTGCTAGACAGATTTTGGACATCTGTTCTTTCCTTGATCAGCACAGATTAACTTGATGAACAATGAAATTCTGGGTATAAACAGAGGATAAGTTTCCTTGTTTAGAAACACAAATTATATTACTTTGAACTGTGCAACTCTTTACTTACCCTGTGTCAAATTAAATTCAAATTTGCAAGACATCAAGCCATTTAAAAAAAAATAATCCTGCATCTTTGCTGTCTTTAAAATCAGAGCCCAAATTAGCAGTGGCTTAAAGCATCTTGTTGTTTGTTTGTTTTGCTCAGCTTTGATTTGGAATATGAATGTAAAAACCCGCATTGGTCAGTATACACATTCAAATTATGAGCAGAAATTAGTAGAGCGGTAGATTACATGAAGGTGGGATTTCTCACCCCCTTTTAGGGATGTATAAGAATTCCATTTTGCTTAGTTTTGGAGCTGAACTTGCCCCATTTGCACCTCCGAATGGGAACATGAACATGAGTGCATCTTTTCAAGAAAAACTCGCATATCCTTGAATTTGTGTTTGAAAAATGTGCACTTTTAAAGATGCACATTATCATGCTTTAGTCCATAAGGGGGAAATGCACACATGGGTTCACCCTTTCAAAAAATGTGTTCCAAAATGTGCATTTTTCCTGTTTGAACAAAAAGAAAAACGGATAGTAATCGACAATGGAAGTGAGGCAGACTGAGCTTTGAGGTGGAACTCGGAAGAACCTCAATGAGCTTGTGTGCCTGGTTGATTCTCCCATCCCTAGTAGGAGCCACAAAGCAACCCATGGAGCTGTTCCCAGTCTCAACATGCAACTCTCAGAGGAAGAGAAGTAGTGTTTGAAGAGCAAAGCGGAGAGCCATCTGAATCTACATTAAATTGAAATTTTAAAAATGGTTCAAATGCCTTGGTCAGAGTAGAAAATGACAAAGAAGCATCTAGGATTCAGCGGCCAATAACCTCAGTATCGCTGAGTTTTCAAAGACAATGTCATAGGTTAACTGGTGTCCATATTTTTCTCCTCCCTTTTCCAGTCAGTTTTCAAACAGCTTGTGTCAGCCTCGTTAAGCTCTGGAAATCACTCTGCCCAACTGACAGCTCTAAAGGTCAGGTATATCGGAACAAAGTAATGTTTTCCCCATTAACTCTAACACTTCCACTGAGATAGTAACTAAAGGTCATTTAATTTACGGTAGATTCTTTATTTGGAGGCCAAGAGGAGTAGTCACTGGAAATAAGGAAAAAGCGTTCTGTAACATCCTGAAAGTATTTCATGTAGGTGTGCACTGCCCCCAGATTCTACTCAGAGCCCGATTCAGTGCTTCAGAAAATGGCTCAGTTTTGCTCCAACCAGTCTGGAGGCCATCCACTTTGACCCAGTCCTGAAACCAAGTTGAGATTTGGAAATCTGAAGCTCCATTCCTCCCATTGACTATCATCAGATGATTAAAAATGGCTATAACTTTTTTCTCTTGGTCATAATTGGATGATATTTGCAGGCATATTAGCCCCTTAGGGTGCAATTACGCATGCTGAATGTCAGGAAAATAGGTGTAGAGGTTTTTGTGCTATGCACCTTTATATTTTGATTTTTTTTTTTTTAAGGGAGCAGCTGATATCCTTTTTTTTATTGCTTGGCAGAATTAGATGAAATTTACAGGGAATAATGAATTTGGAGAGGTGACCTCAAAGTTGGGCTGGAACAATATATGGGATAGACGGATTGTGAAAGTTATGTCAACTAGGATGAAGGAGAATTTCTATAAAATAATATGGAGATGGTACCTAACTCCAGTAAGATTAAATAGAATAGATAATAATTATTGATGGCAACGCACTCCAAAACTCCGGATGACCCCACTAAGTTGTTTCATGTAGATGTTAAATAGCATGGGGGATAAGACCAACCCCTGAGGAACTCCATACTGGAGAGTCCACGGGGCCAAACAGTACCTCCCAAGCACCACCTTCTGGAGCCGGCCATCCAAGTAGGAACAGAACCACTGCAATGCAGTACCCCCCACTCCCAACTCAGACAATCGCCCCAGAAGGATACCTTGGTCAATGGTACTGAAAGCTGCTGAGAGATCTAGGAGTATCAACAAGGTCACACTCCCCCTGTCTCTCTCCCGACATAGGTCATCATACAGGGCGACCAAAGCTGTTTCCATGCCAAAACCAGGCCTAAACCCCGACTGAAATGGATCTAGATAATCAGTCTCATCCAAGAGTGTCTGGAGCTGGTTGGCCACCACCCACTCAAGGACCTTGCCCAGGAAAGAAACATTCTCTACCAGCCTAAAGTTGTTTAGATCTTCCGGGTCCAGAGACAGTTTCTTCAGGAGTGGCCTCACCACCACCTGTTTCAGGTGGCATGGGACCACTCCCTCTCGCAAGGAGGCACTGATCACCTCCCTGGCCCAGCTGGCTGTTCCTTCCCTGCTAGATTTTATAAGCCAAGAGGGGCAAGGATCCAGTGCAGATGTGGCTGCACAAACCTGTCCAAGCACCTTGTCAACATCCTCGAGCCGTACCAACTGAAACTCATCCAAGAAAACATGACAAGGCTGTACCCTGGGAACCTCACCTGATTCACCTGCTATAATATTGGAGTCCAAGTCCCGGTGGATGCAAGAGATTTTTTCCTGGAAGTGCCTAGCAAACATATCACAGCGGGCCTCAGATGGATCCAGGAGGTCCTTGGGGCCAGTATATAATAGGCCCCAGACAACCCTAAAAAGCTCCGCTGGGCGGCAAATTGAAGATTGAATAGAGGCAGTGAGATGTTTCTTTGCCATCCTCACTGCCCCTAGATATACCTGATTGTAGGCACATACCAGGGCTCGATTGCAACTGCTAGGAGTTTTTCTCCATCTGCACTCAAGCTGTCTCCTATGTTGTTTCATTGCTCGCAGCATCTGGAGACCCGAGGGCAGGCTGATAGGGCCACCACAAAACCTGCAGGTGCAAGGAGGGCCAGAACACAGCAGAGTCATTAACTGTCTGGGCCACATTCCCCTTACCTGGCTAGCCCTCCTCCCAATGCCACATCTCCCTCTACCCATCACTACACTGATGGGAGCCCCCCAACCCCAACCCCCCACTTTGCCCAATATCTGCCCTCTAAGGCACATCCTCAAGCCCTAGTAGGAAAGGAGAGAGAAACAAACAAAAACAAAACAAAAAACAAAAACAGCACAATCTCCCCCACTGTGGGATCTTGCTCCAGCCTCAGCTCCGAAGCAGAAGAGGAGCTGGCACAGAGTGAAGGTCTCACTCACACCTGTGACTGATTGGAACCAAGGCCAGCTGACCTTGGCCAATCCCCCTCCCTCAGGGAACAAGAGCAGGGAGCTGTCTGATGAGGCTCTGCTGCAGGAGTTGGCCTTGGGCAGCGAAGCTGACTCAGCGGGGGAAGGGAGTTCAGGCTTGCAACCATATCAACGCCGCCAGGAGAAGCACCTGGTGGAAAGGCATGTGGCCAAAAGGAGGCACAGCAGGCGTCTTCGAGCAAGGTACCTGTGCCAAGACCCAGAATCTGACTCAGACTGAAAACGAGGCCAGGGTCAGGATATATCTTGGAGATTCTGACAGGCTTCTGTTTGTAGGAAGCAATGACTCTGATTCCTGGCTCTCGCACTCTGATCCTTGAACCCATCCTGTTGATCCCCTGGCTACCACGACTTTGGACTCTGACTCTCGCTTCTTGAACCACGATCTCCTGCCCACAGAACTTCGGACTGACTTGACTACGGACTTGCTATTTGGACTGGCGCTTGATACACGGCTGTGATTTATGGACTTTAAATTCTCCCCTGATTAGGTAATGAAGGGGAACGGATTACTTTCTGTGGCTCAGCTATTGTGTAGCAATAAAGACTCTGTTTAGACCTAAAGTGTCTGGCGTGTTGAGGCCGGGTCAGGACACCCACCAAGCGCTCTGAGAAACACAAATAGACAAGAGAATGTTAGGGGGGTGGCCCTTGCCCTTATTATTTATTTATTCAATTTATATCCCACATATACACAAATGCCCTTGTGTCCCCCCAAAGCAGCTCCCCCAAAGGGGTGACCCTCCCTTGATATTGTCACCTTCGGGGGCATCGCCACTGGGACATCGCCGCCCCGCTGCTCGTGCCGGCAGATAAGGCCTTGGAGAGAGCACAACTGGGTCTCGTCGTTGTAATCAGGCCTGGAGGAGGGTCCCTGTTCTTGCCGGCAGTTTGGCCTCTCCTGGCAGCAGGGCAAGCAGTCCAGTCCAGCCAACAGCCAGTAACCCAGGGCTGAGGGGCTGGCAAATGGTAAGACCCCAGCTCATCTCCCCTGACGATGTCCCAGTTGCTAGACTGTGGCTTCTTAGCTGCACAGAGTATTCCTTTAAAAAACCAGACACAAATCAGGGTTGTTAAAGAGTTAGTTGTTTCTTACTGTTAAATTTCATGACTGTAAAAAGCAGTTGTAAAGCATGGAATGGTGCTGGGTTGGGGAGATGAGAAATGTAAATTGTCTGCTTCACAGCTGAAGCAATACACATGGCTATCTAAAGGGGGCTTCCCATAAGACCCTTAAATCCAGCGTCTAAAATTACCTAGCTGCACGACTGCTCTCCATCACCTCTTTCTTCCCCACTGGCGGTAACATGCTTTCCAGCTTCAAGGATCTCTTACAACTCCCTTCCAGGAATTGTAAGTTTTAATGGAAATTACATCTTGCTGCCATAATACTCAGGCACAGTTAATAGGCCTTCCAGCTCTAGCAACTGATTCAGTTGTCCTTGTTAATTAGATCACCTGTGAACTTCATTTAACAGCACCAAACTCACGATTGTGCTAATGAGAGAAATTGACGCACACAGAACTAAGCCTGTTTCCTCAACCAAAGAAGTATCAGTTTTGATTTCCATTATCAAAAGTGAGAAGTGTAATCTTGAAAGGCTCTTTCCCATCCTTACAGATATGTTTCTCTAGGCTGAGAATGCACAGGACAACCCCAGAAAAACCACATCACACGCTAAGCAGTGAGAGAGAGAAAAGAGAGAGGACACCTTAAAATGTTTTCCAGCATTTTGCTTTTTGCCCAGGAATAACAACATCTGGGGTATTACTTTCAACATTCCTTGCAGTCGTTATCATCTTCAATCTCAATCACAAGTCTTGACATGTCCTAAGTTAGTTCCATTTTATAGGTAGAAGAACTACACCTTAAAAAACATACATTGTTCAAGATACTAAGCTTGCTTATCTACGTTTTCTCTCTCTCTCCAAATTCTGGAATTTGTGTTCTCTGTAATATGAAAAGCTGCATCTCTGCAACCTAAGAAGCGGGATTAGAAATTTGGTACCGAATTAACAAATAAATCTCAAGCTCAAATCAAACAGAATTTCCTTTGGAACAAAGAAAATTGTTGACCCAACTACACATTTATTTGTATGTCAAGTTTCAGATGTCAATAGTGGATGGTTTGGGAATGCCAAAGCCTATAGCAGGGGTGCACAATCCGCCACCTGCATACAGCCCCCCAAAGCCTTTACTGTGGGCCTCCACTGGTCCTGTCCCCCCTTCTGCCACCCATTTCTCTCCATTCTGTCCACCAGTGATCCTCATACAGATCGCTCTTTACCCGCTACTGCAAGCAGCAAGGAAGGTTTATTTCAGTTAGTTTTTGATCAGGGTTTACCCAGTTTGCACCTTCCAGATCAAAGATGGACTCGGATGCAATCTGTGGTGGAAATCCGTACTTTCCAAGCTTACAATGTGATTCATGGGGCTCCCCAAAATGTGCTCAACAGCATGCGTACATTTGAAAAATGTGTGTGAAAAAATGTGTACTTTTGGAAAATGTGCACAAACATGCTTTAATCAATGGGAGAAAGGCAGAGTGACCTGTGTCCATGTGTGTGTAGGCACATGTGTGTGGTCCCCAACACTTGGTCCTCGGGGCCACATGCGGTCCTTGGGGCCAAAAAGGTTGTGCACCCCTGGCCAAAAGCACTGGTAAAACAAGGATGATTTGGACCCAGTTAAGTGTCTGGAAGGTAGGTGGACAGTGGACTACTTGGGAAGCCCACATAAGCAATGCTGGGCTGCTGTAAGGAAGTTTCATCGTAGTTGTCATACAACTTACAGACAGTTCACATGATATGTTACTGGGAATTATTTTTCAGGGTAGTCTAAAAACTGGCAAACACTACAGGGCCCAAATTGTCATGTGTACTTCATCCGCGTGCACCCATTCCTCTGCCCTTACTTACATGGTGTTAACTGTGTTATGCTGTCTCTGCCTTCTTGATTCACCCAAACAGATTCTTCCCCAATGTAAATATGCTACAAAAGAAGCAGGATTCCACCCTACCATCAGTCATTCATCTTCTGAAACAGAAACAATGATATGGGATTTCCAGATGCTGAACAAGCTCAGCCTCTAAGACAGGTTCGCACATGCATGTCTGCTACTTTACTGCTGCTGCATAAAATATTGAATTCCATGTGTGATTGAAGAGCAAATTGCTAATATTTCTTTAAATAACTCAGGAACAGGAAACGAGCCAGAGAGGTCGGCGCACCTTTAGACAACAAAGGAATTAAAGAAGAATTGAAAAAAGACCAGGAATTTGTCAAGAGCCTAAATTAATTCTTTTAATCATTCTTCACCCACATCCAAACCTTTGTTCAGGAGGAGGTTATCCGAGCAATTATTTCTAATAGAGTGACAAAGAATGTAGTTTTAGAGGTATTTACATAACTGGGCAATATTTGCCCGAGAGTTCTCAAAGCACTCAGAATGTGAAATTGCAAACTTTTAACAAAAATGCAAACCTTATAATTAAAAACAACCTTCTTACATTAAAAGGCAGAAAATCTAACATCACATTGTTGTTGTTATGAAAGGATCCAGGTAGATCTGGAAACTGCAGGTTTGTCATCCTAATTTTTGGCTCAGCATGGCTTTTGTAAAGGGAAGCCTTGTCTCACCAACGTTTCGAGTTATCGGGAATGTCAACTAGCATGATAGGGGTGGTGTAGTAGACATTAAATACAAAGTCCCTAAAGATTCATGCAATACACGGACAGGTCCTCATATAGGTTAAAGATCAAGGAACAGAGGGTATGAATAAATGGAAGAGTTCATGATAGAGGGAATTAAGCAGTAAACTCCAGTTAATCACTTATTCATAATGTCATAAATGATCTGAAATGAGGGATGAAGCAGTGGATGGCACCAAAACTATTCAAGATGATGAAATCTCAAGCGGACTGTGAGACCTGCAGAAAGATCTCTCCAAACTCAGTGAACAGACAACAAAATGGAAGATTTAAGGTAACTGTCCTGCTTCAGATAGACACATACCTGGTCTTTGTTGCTGACTGAATATTTCAGGCTGTGTGGCGATACAGCATGCTGGGTTTGTGGAGCTAGGAACCAGAAATGGAGCTGTCCGGGCCTAAACAGGCCTGTGGCTTACGCTGGCTCAACTTGTCTGGGCGTGGAAAGCTAAGCAGGGTCAAGCCTGGTTGTTACCTGGGAGACCACTCCTCTGTGTACTGCCCAGTACATCACACTGCCCAGTTTCCTGCGTTGAGCAGGGGGTTGGACTCAATAGCCTTGTAGGTAGTGGTGTACCCGTTCGGCCTCGGGGCAGGTGTAGCAGTCCGAAATCGGCCCCACTCACAGCCTGCCAGAGACTCGTGGGGCCTTACTGGGACCGGGGCTCCCTCAGCTTGCCGCCTCAAGCCTGCCGCGCCGGCCACGCTGGTCCCGTCCCGTCACTTCCGGCTGGCCAGAAGTGACGCGATGGGACCCTGCACCAGCACGCTGGACCCCCGCGCTGCGTATTTTGCGGAGAAAACAGGGCAACAGGGCAAACAGCACCAGTCACAAGAAAGAGATAACTGAACCATTGTGGTAATGTATGACATTGCCTTAGTGGCATTTTTGTTAATATAAAGGCTTTATGAACTACTACATTCATAAGAAAGCCAGTATAATGTAGTGGTTAGAGTGTTGGACTATGACTGGGAGATCCGGGTTCTAGTCCCCACTCAGTTATGAAGCTCACTGGATGACTTCAAGCCAGTCACTGACTCTCAGTTTAACTAACCTCACAGGGTTGTTGTGAAGATAAAATGGAAAGGAGGATCATGTATGCTGCCTTGGGCTCCTTGGAGGAAAGGCAGGATATAAACGTAACAAACTTAATAAATAAATTTTCATGAATTCATAGCAAATGATACCTTTCTTAAAATCTGATTTACACAGACTATTTTTGTAAACATTAAAGTGTAATTATGATGCATATTTCTAGGCTTAGGAAATTAGACCACCCGTAGTTACATATGCTTTGTAAAATAAGCAAACAGCACATCTAAAAACAAACAAAAAACACCATACCACTTCCACACAATTATTTTTAAAAGCAAAGGAAGTAACATTAAGTACAAAGAAAGAAAGCACTCTCAACTTCAATCAATTCACAAGGGGTTGTGGTAGGGGAGGAGTATCATTCAATAAAGAAGCAAGCTAACACATTTATGATCTGGCTTGGAGACAAAATGTTCTCTCTTTAGAGCAATCTTGGAAAGAATATCTTGGAGTAGAGTAAAATAAGCCCTCCTGTTGCTCCACCTCAGCCATGCACTGGACAAGGAAATTATAGAGGCATATTGGAAAAACACGACACTCATGCTGAGCTTACAGTGGCATTTTAAAGAAACACAATCAACTAGAATTGCAGCTGCTTATGGTTTTGTTTTAAAATATCCATAGAAACAGCCAATTTCTAAATAGAATAAGTTACGGTGCTCACAACCCAAAGCTTCCGTCACTGAAAAGCTAAAGGGAAAATGGAGGGCTGGTTCATCATCCAGTCATCGCCAGGAAGAAAATTACTTGAAGAAACATCAGTGTGATGTACTGGGCAGTACACAGAGAGAGGTAGTAGTAGTAATCCCTGTGAATGCAACAGCTGCTAAAAGTGATGCATTGGTTGCAAATGATGCCTGAATACTTGGCTCTATGCAGGGGTGGTCAACTTGTGGCCTACAATTCCCATAATCCCTCACCACTGGCTATTCTGGCTAAGGCTGATGGGTGTTGTAGGCCAAAACATCTGGAGGGCCACAACTTGACCACCCGTGCTCTATACAGTAGTGAGATATTTCCCAGGGTCTCAAAACCAGGAACGAGCCCAGCATCCCACCGTGCCTGGCCTCATTCTCAATCTGCACAGGGCACCTGAGAAGTTCAGAGACTATTCCGTTTGCCCACTCCGCTGCTTCCAGGATAAAGAGGAATACTGAAAGAGTGCATTACACGAAGGCTCCCCAAATCCTGAGCCATTCCTGAGCACACTGATGTATTCACATATGGGGCAGCTGATAGTGGTGGGGAGGTGCAGAGTAGGAATCAGCCCATCTGGAATGAAAGATGAGCTGGCTTCAGAAGCAGATAGGAGCAGAGAGTGGAAGTGACAGTATTGCAAATTAAACTTACCATTGGAAAAGCTCGGGGAGGGCAAAATGGGGGTGGGACGGTGGGCAGGGAGGGGAGAGGCCGGGATCCACAAAATCCTACAGTCTCTCCGTCACCATTCCTGTCCACTACCAGAAAGACAGCCAGATGGGCTCAGAGGCACATCTAGCTGGTTTGGGGTGGGGATAGGAAGAATGATGGAGGCGATTTCAGCAGGGCTTTGGACAGACGGAAGGCTGCGACTCTAAATCTGCCACTACACCATTGCTCCTGGTATCATGTAAATATACCCACTGGATTCCCCTTTACCATAGGTCATATCCGCACTGTTAGCTCCCACACTTCCAATGTGGAAACTATGGTCAGAGTGCAGGTTATATCTCTTCAGGGGTAGTTCTCTGTTTTAGGAGCCAGATAATTTAGTGGCTTCTTTCAAACTATTTATCACTGTATGTACATTAGTACAAATCTGGGAATTGGCTGTTTGAAGGATGTGAATCAATGTACAATTGGCCTGGACAATTTGCACTGTGCTGTGTCTTGCTATACAGCTGACCTATGTGATTTGCACTGTGACAATATAGGCTGGCAATATATATTCACCATGTCAGACACATGTCAGTGCTGGGTCATCCCACGGAGGCCTACAAAGGACTGGTATCAAATTGGTTTGAATAAGAGTGGGCTCAACATAGTGAACAAGATGAACACTAGCAAGCTGATCATTTTGAAAAAACAGCTAAAATAGAAGCTGGCAAGGAATGTTGATGCGATTGTGTGCACAACTGTATGCTCAAAAACATGTGCAAAGCGCCTCACCTCAACAATTGGAAGAAAGCTGTGATGACAGCATATGAGGTAGCCACTTCAAATTCCATAAATAAAAGCAGGAACACATACAGGAAGCAATCATTTTGGTGCAGCTCGGTAACCAGGACAAGGTAAGTCAAAATCACCAAGTCTGGGGAGAAATTCAAAGGGAAGACATTTCAGGAGCATTCCTAATACAGTATACAGGTGGGGCACCCCACAAACTGGTTGAGCCTTTTAGATCATATTATTAAGCCCCAGAGTTTGAGGTGTTTAGATCATGGAGAAATGTCTGAATTAATGGTGCCCATCATCTACCCAATAATTCCATCTTTTCCATGTAAAGGTCCAAAAGTACATTTTGGTGCATGTCTATGCTCTGCTTATTCTTGAGAAGCCCAACTGAACTGGTGCATTGGACCTCTTACCTGAAGAGGGAGCCCTTGTTCCAAATTTGTTCAAATTTGACTTTAAGAAATAAGTAAGAGCAAAAACCTGAAGCAAACCTGAGCCTGTATTTGGGTACAACATTCTTCCTGTATCCGAATTCTCTACTTGTTTTTCCCCAGGCAGATTACCCCAATGGTTCTAAAAGGTATCCCCCCCCCTCAACATGTGCTATTCCCTATACCTACCCAAATCTTTCACCAGAGAAAAAAGCTCAAGTACACTTATTTATTTATTTATTTACATTTATTAATCGCCCATCTGGCCGGCAACCGGCTACCCTGGGTGATGTACATAGAATAAAAACAATAAAATACATTTAAAACAGTATAAAAATTTTAAAATCTTAACCCACCCCATATTCCCGCCTGAACAGCCAGGTTTTTAATGAGCGGCGGAAGCTCAGCAGAGAGGGGGCATGGCGGAGGTCGCTCGGGAGAGAGTTCCACAGTACGGGGGCCGCCAGAGAAAAGGCCCCTACCAGTCTAGCTGCTCTGGCTGAAGGGACAAGGAGAAGGCCATCCGTGGCAGATCTTGTTGCGCAGCCCACTTGGTGTTGCTGGAGACGCTCCTTGAGATAGACTGGACCGGAGCCATATAGGGTTTTAAAGGTCAAAACCAACACCTTGAATTTGGCTCGGCAAGCAACTGGTAGCCAGTGCAACTCCTTCAGCACTGGCGTGATGTGGTCCCGCCAGCGGCTGCCTTTAACCAGACGAGCCGCCGCGTTCTGTACCAGCTGTAGCTTCCGAACTGTCTTTAAGGGTAACCCCACGTAGAGCGCATTACAGTAGTCTAGGCGAGAGGAGACCAAGGCATGAACCACTGATGGGAGCAAATGATTAGGAAGGTAGGGGCGCAGCTGCCAGTATCAGATGGAGTTGATACAGTGCCGTCCGGCTCACAGCGGACACTTGAGCCTCCATGGACAGCTGGGAGTCAAGGATGACCCCCCAAGCTGCGGACCTGGTCCTTCAGGGGCAAATGTACCCCATTCAGCACCAGGTCA
The DNA here is from genome assembly GCA_021292165.1 of Shinisaurus crocodilurus. Classification (NCBI taxonomy): domain Eukaryota; kingdom Metazoa; phylum Chordata; class Lepidosauria; order Squamata; family Shinisauridae; genus Shinisaurus; species Shinisaurus crocodilurus. Next base: position 158,921,322 of record CM037878.1, on the reverse strand, counting down.
ACATCCCCTAACCTCCCCTTGTCCCCCACCAGAAGTACCTCGGTCTTGTCGGGGTTCAGCTTCAACATGTTCCTTCCCATCCAGCCAACCACTGCCTCCAGGCACTTGGACAGGGTCTCAACGGCCAACCTCGGTGAGGACTTGAAACAGAGGTAGAGCTGCGTGTCATCCGCATACTGATGACACCGCACCCCAAACCTCCTGATGATAGCTCCCAGCGGCTTGAGGTAGATATTAAATAACATCGGGGAGAGGATGGAACCCTGCGGCACTCCACAAGTGAGCGGCCGAGGGTCCGAAGCCTCCTCCCTGAGAACTACCCTCTGGTACTTTCCAGAGAGGAAGGACCGGAACCACTGCAATACAGTGCCTCCCAAGCCCAAGCCCTCCAGGCGGTCCAGGAGGATACCGTGGTCAATGGTATCAAAAGCCGCTGAGAGATCGAGGAGGACTAGAAAGGAGCATTCGCCCCTATCCAAAGCCCTTCTTATATCATCCACCAAGGCGACCAAGGCCGTTTCCATCCCATGTCCAGGCCTGAAGCCCGACTGGCATGGATCTAAATAATCGGCTTCATCCAAGTGTACCTTCAACTGAGCACCCACCACCCGCTCGATCACCTTGCCCAGAAATGGTAAATTGGAGAATGGGCGAAAGTTGTTTAAATCCTGGGGATCCAAGGAGAGCTTCTTTAGAAGCGGTCTTATTACTGCCTCCTTGAGGGCTGATGGCATCACTCCCTCCTCGAGGGAGGCATTCACCACCGCCTTGATCCCCTCACCCAGTCTCTCCCTACAGCTCATTATGAGCCAGGACGGGCAAGGATTAAGCAAGCAGGTGGTCGGCCTCACAGATGAAAGCACCTTGTCCACTTCATCAGAAGGAAGAAGCCGGAACCGATCCCACAAAACCGGTCTGCCATTGGCTTCCTCCCGCTCACTCCCTGTGTCCACGACGCACGATATCCCACTCCTAATCCAATCGATTTTATCTGCGAAGTGCTTTGCTAAAGCCTCACAGGAGGCTTTAGACTGTTCCATTGGGTCCAGAGCGACTGGACCGACCAGACTCCGGACCACTTGGAACAGCCTCCTGGGGCAGCACTCCGCAGATGCAATGGAGGCAGCATAGAAATTCTTTTTTGCTGCCTTCACCACCACCCGGTAGGCTGAAACTGCAGCTCTAACCCGTGTTCGATAGTCTTCGGAGCGGGAATTTCGCCATCGGCGCTCTAGCCTTCTCACCTCTTGTTTCAGAGCTCGCAGCGACAGAGTGAACCATGGTGGCGCACGAGTTCTGTTTAGGCAAAGAGGGCGCTTTGGGGCAACTCAGGCTAATGCCCTGGTGATTGCAGCATTCCAGTAGTCCACCAGGGTCTCGACCGAGCTACCGTTTGTGTGCTCCAATTCCCCAAGCGCGTTCAGGAATCCATCCAGATCCATAAGACGCCTGGGGCGGACCATCCTAATAGGTCCCTCACCCCTGCAGAGGGGTTGTGGCACCGAGAGATCCAACCCCACCAGATAGTGATCTGACTATGACAAGGGGGTGGTGGATATACCCCCGATTTCCAGATCATTTCCCCTCTCTCTAGACACAAGAACCAAGTCCAGTGCATGACCAGCTACATGGGTAGGTCCAGTTAATGCAGGGTGCAGCTCCCAGGAAGCCATGGTCTCCATGAAGTCCCGAGGTGCCCCCGTGAGGGCAGCCCCCGAATGCACGTTGAAATCCCCCAGCACCAATAGCCTGGGGGACAACACACGCACATCAGAAACCACCTCCAGCACCTCGGCCAGGGAGTCTGTCATGCAGCGGGGTGGACGGTACACGAGCAGAATCCCCAGGCTGCCTTTTGGATCCAACCTCCAGTACACGTGCACTCAATAAACTTGGTCTTCCGGAGAGGGAGTCTGGTAAGGACCAAGGACTCCCGGTAGATAACAGCCACTCTCCCTCCCCGTCCCCCAACCCTTGGCTGCTGGGCATACGAGAAACCAGCCGGACACAAGGCCGCCAGAGTTGGAGCAGCGGCCTCGTCCAGCCAGGTTTCCGTAATACATGCCAGGTCCGCACCCTCATCCAGGATCAGGTAATGGATGAGAGGTGTTTTTTGGGTCACGGACCTGGCATTGCACAACAGCAAACGCAAGGTGTGGGGAGGAGCCACACATCCCCCAGTTATCCCTTGGCTCTGGGCAGGCCCGGGACAAGGGATAGGTATTAAGCATCGATCCCTTGTCCCCCTAAATTGGCGTGGCGTGGCCTGCCCGTAGCGTTCTGCCAGCGTCTGCCGCTCAACAGTGGTATATTTTGCCCCCCAGAACTCCCTCCATCATCTCCCTGGGAGAGGCACACATGCCCCCTCGCTTCCGCCGATCAGGCGGGAGACCCACCCCTAAAATCAACCCCTAAAAACCCCCAGCCCTTCCAAAAGAAGGACCTCTTAAAATCTCGAGCCCCACCTATACCACCATCAGCAGGGGGGCAGGCCCTCGCCCTCGTGCCACCCCCGAAGTGGCTCGCCTAAAGGGGTGGGCCCCTTTGGTGTCGCCCCTTTCGGTGGTGGACCCGCCCCCACTGGGGCCTGGTCTTTATAGCCCCACAGTTGCAGGTGGGGCGGGGTAGCTCCCGGCTGGGCCCGGTCCTGCAAGGGGCAGCCAGCAGTCCCACCGGTGGTGCGGGTGGTCCCAGGCAGCAGCAGCAGGGCTGGGCCACTGACCTGGCTCAATGCTCTCTCAGCAGAGGCGTTGGTGGATGTAATAAACTTGTAATAAATACATCAGTTCATTTTAAAACAGAAGTCATCGCTGTGTCAACCAATAAGTCACTATTAAGAACAGATTTCAGCATACACTTAAATATCTTCAGTAGGACTCTAGTCCTATAGGAGAGCATCCCATGGGCCATAGGATTTTATGGATTCTCTTCTCCTCCTGAAGAGGCAGTCAGTGGGCAGATCCAACCCCAGATGGAGATGGGAGTTCCAACCCCAGAGGCCTCCTCCATGGGGTGGCAGGAAGGTCAGCACCACCGTCAGAACTGGGGAAGAAGGAGAAAAAGGAAGGCATTCCAGGGGAGGCTTTGGATCCAAAACCCTCCCATTCCCCTGACATGCCCCTGGTCTCTGGTAGCTGTTCCCTCAAGCCTTCCCTCTGTGTCACTGAATTATCCTTCCTGTCTGCTACCCCAACTCTCCTACCGAGTTCCACATACTTTGGTACAGGTGGTAATTTATTTATTTTTTAATGGCTGTAAAAGGCCAAAGAGAAATGGGTGGGGGGACAATTGCACCACCACCATCTTCTGCCCTGCTGGCATGAACCTGGCAAGGCATAGAAGTGCTAGTTCAGCCACCATAGATTCTCCTTCTCCCACCCCAAGGATAGCAGCTTAGGGCACAATCCTAAGCATGGCTGGCTGGGGAATGCTGGGAGTTGTAGGACTTTTTTCTGTCTAAACATGCATACGATTGTGCCCTTAATGTCTGTTGTCTCGTAGGGATGTAGATGTTGTAAAATCCGTTCCATCTACATCTACGGATGTTATAAAATCCGTTCCATCTACATTTCACAGATTGTCAGGCACCTTTTGTTCCATTGTCTGCTCGTTGAAGGAATTGGATTTTGCACACATTTGCACAAATTCAGAGTTGTGCAAAATTGCACTCTCAAAAAATGCACAAATCCTCCCAAAATATGCAAATCCCCGGGAAATGCATTTATTTATTTATTTATTTATTATATTTATACCCCGCCTTTTTTCCTACAAGGAACCCAAGGCAGCTTACATAATCCTTCTCCTCTCCACTTTATCCTCACAACAACCCTGTGAGGTAGGTTAGGCTGAGAGTCCATGACTGGCCCAAAGTCACCCAGTGAGTTTCATGGCCGAGCGGGGACTAGAACCTGGATCTCCCGAGTCTCAGTCCAACACTCTCACCACTACGCCACACTGGCGTATTTTCACACTTTAGCCTATGGAGGAAATGTGCACTTTTGGTCTGTGATTTTTTATTTCATGTATTTTTCTACAACTAATTTTGTGCGAAATTATGTAAAAAAAATATTAAACAGTCCGTAAGTCCAGGGAATCCAAATGACTCAGGAACATCCAGTCCACTGGAGAATCCAGGAGTCAGATTCTTAGAAATCCAAACTCATTCGAGTCCATTGCAGATTTCTCTGATGATATCCCTATCTCAAGGAAGCTGCTTCTGTTCAAAAAGCATTTAATTTTAGATCTATAATGACAGCATGGGAGACAGTTGCAAAGAGACTTATACTCCAGGCTTGGAAGGAAAGACACCCGCCACCTATCACTCAATAGATACATTTCATGACATATTTTCCCCTCCCCTCCCCCACTTCTTTTTCTTGTGTGTGTGTGGGGGGGGGTTGATTTGTTATCATTGTGTTGCAAATACAAAGATTATTTAAAAATGAGAGGCAGCTAACTATCTAGTGTGCTATGTTGTATAGCCAGAACTCAAGATACAATTCCTGCCATTCCTGTTTTCTTCTCTCCCCCCCCCTCCGCCCGGGGGGGGGGAAACTAGTTCACCTCCATTATCAGGAAAAAAGCTCAACAAGCAATAGAAAGAAACTACTACAACAACAAAACACTAACTAGACATATTTTGAAACAGTTTGACTACTTATTTTGAATCAGTGTTTCTGTAGCTGGGAATTGTCAAATAGAAGGGTGGCATATAAGCATTCTAAATACTTTCTTTTTTAAAGGCAAGATAAATTTCCCTAGTCGATCCAGGAGTTTCTTGTCCAGAATCACTAGTTTCCCACATAAATGTGAAGTACAACGCTCTGCTATCCACAGGTCTTATGTCTGACACATTTCCCCCCAGAGTGACTGAGGGAGAGCGTGAACAAAATTATTTACCTAAGTGCATGTTGGGTATAACTTCATGGATTCCCAGCTACATAGTGCTTCATAGATTATAGAGTTGGAAGGAGCCTACAAGGCTATTGAGTCCAACCCCCTGCTCAATGCAGGAAACTAGAGGATAGGACCCTCTTTTATTTTTATTTTTGTCTTCCTCCTCCTCTCCTATGGGGAAAGATGCAAAAGAGGGAAGGTTCCTGTACCTTTAATAGTTGCATAGCATAATACATTTTGACTTGGGTTCAGCCTGTTCTGCAAGAGTGAAAAGCCACACCTGCTGAAATTCTCTAGGCTTCACAAATATTACAGGTAAAGGAACAACCTTTCAGCACCACCACAAAATGGCTGCCATGGGAGGCATGGCAAAGGGCAAGTAACCTAACCAAAAGACCTGAGTACAAGATAGAGATGGGTTCTGACCCTAACACATTAAACAGCTCCTTTGGACCCACAGTTTTCAGCACCAAGAGAAACCTATTTCATAGCGATCCCAGCTGCCAGTAAGAAAATGTGTTAATTGGGGGGGGGAGGGGTATGGCACCTTAGTGGACACCAAGAAAGGTGTCTGGAGGAGGCATCAGTGCCCACGGGCACCATGTTGCTTACCCCTGAAGTAACCCTTTTTCCTTCTCCAATTCCCTTCCTTTCTTAGTATCCTCTTTATTTTCTTAAGAAAACCACCCATGAGTAAAAACAAGAACAATTGTGTGACCTCACTTACATATGGTTAGAAAATGCTTTGGGAAATGTAGCATACCATGAAGTCTGAAAAACCCAATAAGGTTTTTGTGGCAGATATACCACTGTTGCCTCTGAAAAGCAGCAATAAAAATTATATGGCTCCCCTACCAGAGACTTTTATTAAGGATAATTTAGCTTCTGGGGAACTCCAGTGCAAATTGTGCAATACCATTAGGAGTTGCTTATGTTAGTAGTTTGTTATTGGTTTCCCTCTCACCTCATAGGAATACATAATTTAAATACTGGCTGGGTAACAGTTAGGCCTGCACTTTGTGTTCACACATGAACTTTTTCTTTTTTAGTGTGAAAGTAGCATGTTTCAGAAATGTTCACTGAAAACCACCTTTTGTTTGTGTTTTTGCTGGCTGTTCAAGTACTGTTCACTGCCCCTCTTTAACACCATTTGTTCTAAAATTGCCCATTACATAGGAAACTGCTGTATTCCCAGTCAAATTATTGGTCAATCTAGCTAGCCCAGTACTGTCTTCTCTCATGCAGACACAGATCTTATACATGCTATCTGATAAACTGGAGATGCAGAGATTTTGAACCTGGGACTTTCTGCATGCAAAACAACTGCATATGACAACAACTGGAGCAGCATCACAGCTTTAGGCATGACGAGATAAGAAATTATGTTAATCTACACTGTTCCATTCGTCTCTCATTTATACTCCAAGGTGATATTTTGGTCTTGAACCACTATAATTAACACTGCAAGTGAAATGATGGGAAATCACTACATTTTTATTGGACTCAAGTGCTGGATCATTAATGATTTGCATACTTAAAAAGCAATATGATTTAGGTTTCCAATTTTAATTCCATTCCTCCTGCACCCACTTTTGCTTACATTAACCTGGAAGATTACTCCAGTGCTTGTATTGCCCTCAGGTGAGCATTGATTTCTGAAATGGTTGCTTGCCAAGTTGAGAGGTCAAACTGAAGTGTACACTTTCGATTACAGATTGGGCAAGAAAAGGATTTGTGCAGATTAGAAATGCCTTTTTTTTTTTTTTATTATCAGCAAACAGGTTCTTCCTTGCAACTGTTCTACAATAACATTTCAAACTGGAAATCTTCCATGCTATGATAATTATCTCTGTTATTACTGGAATGTCTGAAGGTGACCTTCTGAATCAGCTGCTAAAAATAAAAGGGGAGGGAGAAAGAAAAAAAGACTTGCCATTACCTAGCCAAAAGTCAGGTCTTTCTTTTCTTTCTTTAACTGCTTTGCACAGTGAAAACTGGCATCCATGTACCGTGACAATTATGTTTTTTGAATTGCATTTTCAAATTTGGGGAGAAAAAACCTTTTGAAGCTGAATACCAAAAATATTTTCATATAACTGTCATGGACCAGCAACTCCCTGTTCCATGAGCAGAAGGGAAAACAGGGGAAACAGTGTGCCCCTGCTCTTTTTGCCCTTCTCTTCTTGTGGCCTTTTCTGCTGCCACAGGGTGGAAGTTTTTTTTCCCTCTGGCGGCCTCCACCAAACCAGCCTTAAAACTCTCTAGGTCTCAGGTATCTAGTTTAGGTAGTGTGGGTTGGCTTTTAGATGTGGTAACCCAAAAGGGAAAGAGACCACAATGTTTTAAACAACAAAGTTTAAAATTTTACTGACAAAAAATATTAACAGCAGAGTTTTAAAATCTGAATGGACACACACACACACACACACACACACACACACCCATATGGGCAACCAGGTAATAAAACAACCAGGGATAAATACATCCAGCCCACCTGTGTCCATATTTTGTCCAGATCCCTTATCCCAGCAATATCTTATTGTTCTAAGTTCAGTTCTCTCTCACCTAATTTTCCAGTGCAGGCTCAGCCTCTGTCATTTTCTCACCTTCCTTCTCTCTGCCTTCTGATTTCTATCTTAGGCTTTTTCATAAAATTAGTTATATTCCCTCCCCAACTCCAACCAATCAAGAAGGGTTCACCCTTTACCCTAACGTTCTTTTTCTTTAGTCCTTCCCCCCTGGCCTTCAGTTGTTTGTTGAAGTCTTCCTCCTCCTCCTAGCTCCTAATCGAACTAAATTTTTGACTTGAGCTGCCTGCAAACCTTTAGCTTTCTGAACAGACATTCTGAATCCTCTAATCCAATCACACTGTTCTTCCCTCTGTGGTAAGGAAGTTAAGCCACTTCCTTGGTTCGTTTTCCAGCTGACTTATGGCCCAATAAATCAACCAGAGCGGGTAAAAAGAATTCCTTTATTCAAATACAGCGCTGTATGGTTCCACTCCAAAGCAGAGTGAGACAAATCCACCATTAGAAATACAAGCATTCTTATACTCTTTCTACAAGCGTCTTACTTTCGCGCATGCGTGTTAACAAATTCTATAAGGTGAGCTCACTGTTTCTTTCTACTGTGACATAATGATGTTTTTACAATATCTGGTCTCTCTTTCAAGCAGTAAATAACAATTAATTGACATGTGTGTACTGAGGAGTTTTTAGGGAGTGAAAGGCATCTTTGAAGTAACTTCTCCTTATCTCAATACCAATTAACTGTTAGACACAGGTTTACTTCAACAGGTCACAAGAAATCAAGAGGCCCCTTTGTATTACATTGTGTTACATTTCATTATGTGAGATAGAACTTTCTACATACAAAGTAGCATAGGATTACATACAAGTAAAAGCATAGGAAATATTTATTGCAAGTTATGTGATTATATACCGTAGAAATCATATACTGAAATTATATTTTACCACACCTCCTCTTCCTCCTCTGACCTTCTGTTGGAGGTTCAACAGAAGGTCAGAGGAGGAAGAGGAGGGAAGAACAGTTTGGTTGGATTGGATTAGACCTCCTGCCAACCTCCTAAAATTTCCTCTTCTGTTGAGCCAGCTGCAAACCTTAGGCTTCCTAAGTGTCTCCTAATAGCCAACTAAACTTTTGACTTCTTGGCTGAAACTGACCAGCACCTGCTCAAAAAGGGTTTAATTTAATCCCATAATGTTAAAAAACCAAACTATATATTAAAATGGAAAGGCAGTTCTGTTCCTTGACATAAGCATATTAGGAAATATATACAAGTGGTTTTGCTCTATATATTGCAGGAAACATAAGAAGAGACCTGCTGGATCAGACCAAAGGTCCATGTAGCCAAACACCCTCTTTACCAATGGTGACCAGCCAAATGCTTCTAGGAAGCCAACCAGCAAGGCATGAAGACAACAGACTTCCCCTCTTGTTTGTGCTCCAACAGTTCATATTCAGAGGCTTATTAAAGGAGTATTGGAGAGCCCCTTTAGTTAAGGCAAGTCATGGGAAACCTATGTCCGCACGGGGGGGTCTACTCTCCATCACCCAAGGACAAAGACTGGCGGGTTCAAATCTCCGAAAAACCCACGCCACACCTGTACGGCCCAAAATATATGAGAGCCAATGGTGACACTTGGAATGTTCGCAGGGGTCATTCAGGAGCGGTTATGCAAATAGCTCCAACGGTATTTAGAATGTTGGTATGCACTGCCACAGGGGCCCAATCAGGAGCGGATATGCAAATCTCTTCTACGTCCAAACAGAATGTTAATATGAACTGCAGCCGGGGCCTACACCGGGGGTGGGGGGGTTTCGAACAAACAATGCCTATAGGAAAATGACGACTCGGGCAACGCCATTGTGTAGTCCCGGGGGGGGGGGAGACAGGGATTTCATTGTGTGGTCTTGGGGGGGGCAGCAGGGAATTCATTGTTGTGTGGTCCCATGGGGGGGCAGCAGGGAATTCATTGTTGTGTGGTCCCAGGGGGGGGAGCAGGGAATTCATTGTTGTGTGGTCCCGGGGGGGGGGGAGCAGGGAATTCATTGTTGTGTGGTCCCGGGGGGGGGGACACACAGGGAATTCATTGTTGCATAGTCCCAGGGAGGGGGAGCTGGGATTTCATTCTGTAGTACCAGGGGAGCTGGGATTCCCAGGGGAGCTGGGATTTCATTGTGTAATCCTGGGGGAGCTGGGATTCCCAGGGGAGCTGGGATTCCAAGGGATTCCAAACAGCGGACAGCTACCTTAAGGAATTTTGAACAAATAGTGCCTATAGGAAAATGACGACCCGTGCAACGCCGGGTAAAAAAAGCTAGTTGCTTATAAAAATTACACCTGTTGAGCTATTAATTTGAGACTTGGCATTCACAATCTACCTGATGAGATCTACAATTGTGCAGACTTTTAAACTGATCTGATAAAAACTGCTACAGGTACAGCAACTTAAAATGTGCTGAAAATTGACACATTCACCCTTTATATTCCAATTTTCAGCATAGCATATACTATATGTCTTACAAATCTTGGTGAAAACTACTGATGTACTTTATTCAGGCTCATTGAGAGAGGGTGCCTTCAATAGGTCTGGTGAGGTTCTGAGCAGTGGTTTGAATGGTATTAAGCTTTTCCTGCCCCATTAAAGCCTATGGCAGCAACTACTGGCTAAGTTATGTCACGCATGTTCAGTTTCATTCTGGAGGTAGAATGCTGCCAACACTCCAGTGTTTTCAGAGTTCTGTGTTACAGAGAGAATCTAGTGGATTCTACGTGCAATGCCCATTTCTTTCATATGAAATGTGAGCTCACACGGCCAGACTACATGTTATATATGGACTGGAACTCTAGCATGGTGGTGGTGGGGTGGGACTTGAACCCTTCACCACCTGCTGTGGTCCCAGTCTGGATCAGGGGCCCCCACACCTCCAATTTACATTGCCAAGAAGGCATCCAGTTGTAATAAAAATTGCAGGCAAAGGGTTAAAGCCCACCACCCACCACTCTAGGGTCCTGATCCATATTGGATACCCTGCACTTACCGTACTTTTGAATGAAAAAGAAACCCTAGCTACATATTTAAGCATGTCTTTTGACCCTCAGGGAATGGGGGATGGGGTATTGGAAGCAGAAGGATGTTATCTAGCAATGTTATCCAGACAAAGCAGCCCCCATCTTTCTTTTTCTTTTTAGCAAAGGGATTTGTTACTTGTGCATCATTGCCTACTGCTTTGACCCATTTGATGGTCATACCAATAATTACTTGGTGTGTAGAGCCAGTGCAATGTAGAAAGCCAATAAGTTGGCCAGAAATATAGATGATCCTAAGAAAAAATCATACATGTGGTAACAGCCTCTGAAATTGAGTCCCTAAATGCAGACCATCCATCTAGCCTACTGCCCAGTTAACCCAAAATGCTAGTGTTGATTACTTATTCCTATCCTATCTAAAAATGGAATTACTTGTTTCAGGATGATTGGCAGCTACGTTGCTTGATCTTAAATTGTTAATGCAGCCAGAGGAAAAATGCAAGCGCAAACTAGCATATTCTGAATGTCAAGGTCAGAGCACTCCCCACTACGGTGAGATGTATTTAAATTATAGTTTTATTTCTAAATTCACATGTATTCCTATAAATTTAGATATGCAAATTTTATGCAAATGTGTCTCTTGCAGCTGGCCTCTGCACCCATGCCCTGAATCTTTTAAGTACCCAGCAACCTCCTTGGCTGTAATGTTAAAGAGATTAAAATAAAAATAAAAGAAATCGATCTCTCAGGAAACTCATTATCCCCTCCCAGAACCCATTTTATGCTGTTCAGGAACTAAGAGCAGTGGGGGGGGGGGGGGCAAAACCACCTATGGTGCCAAAATACCTTGAGATGGCCCTGTGTTGCCTTGGTCCTTGTGTTGCCTTATGAAGCATCTGAGCATCACTGCATTGCTAGTGAAATTATCCTGTGAGTTGACCCATGTTTGTTGCTTGCATAGCTCTGCAAGGTATGATGGGAACCTGGGCAAGATGCTGCCTGAGAGCTTCCCACACCTCCCAGGATACTTTACCAGCACATTTTCTCTCTCCCCTCACATTTATCAGGCATCAATAAGGAAATACATGGGTCCCTTTCTCTTTTTCCATAACATTTTTCAGAGGTTATTGCCTTCACTGTCAAGCACACCTGGTACAGCAGTTTGTTCACTTCCCACCTCCTAGCATGCCATGGGGTGTGTGTGTGTGTGTGTGTGTGTGAGCAGCCAGGCATCGGGCACTGCACTAGAAAGAGGACAATGGATCCCATTTTCTTTCTCTTCCCAAAACTTTTAAGAGGTTGTTGCCAGGTGCACTAACCAGTCTGGACTGGAGTATTTCCAGTCTAGATGTTTGATCTCTGGTGTGCCCAACCTAACTGTGACTTTAAAAAAGAAAAAATATATTGCACTGTTTTGGGGGGACCATCTAGGCTGTAGGGGTTTGGACATGTGCCCCATAGTCCAACTCTACTGTGGGGAGGGAAGGCTTATCCCTCCCTTCAGGTGCTATCAGGACAAGCCTCCTTTGCTCAAGGCCAGTGCTTTCTTGTTTGGTTTGTGGATGGGGCAAGAAACTTTCTCAATGGGGCCATGCCGTATCTGGGCCCAGCCTGGCAACAAGAATGATTTAGGACTACCTGGAGTCCTAAATCTGTGTGGAGTGGGGGGCCTCCAAAGGACCTGGCAAGATGCTCTTAAAAACATCTGGAAGGGAATGGACTCTGTGGTTTTCTAGAACACAACATCTGTACAAAAGGGGATATCTCCTACATTTCAAAATTCAATACATTTCATTCATATTATTTCATTTATATCCCACCTTTTTTCCTCTTGCAAGGAACCCAAGGCAGCTTACATGGTCCTCCTCCCAATTTTATCCTCACAACAACCCTGTGAGGTAGGTTAGGCAGAGAGCCGGTGACTGGCCCAAAGTCACCCAGTGAGCTTCATGGCTGAGTGGGGACTAGAACCCAGATCTCCCGAGTCCCGGTCCCACACTCTAACCACTACACCACACTGGCTTACTACATTGTCAATGGTTCCTCAGTCAAAAGCTATAGAGAAAAGGATAACCATTCAATTAAAATGATGTACTTTGATGTTAGCTAAAAACTGCAATCCTGGAGAGAAGCTGCGAACCCCCACCCCGTGGCTGACAGGATTATAACATCACTGTTCAGTTCCTTCACTTATTTCTGATCTGTCCACATGTATTTAGCTGGGTTTTTTCACTCTCCTTCCTCCTTTTTTGATAGCTGAGAGAATTGGGGGGGGGGGAATCTAGGGACTGCATATAAAAGCATGTTTGGGGGATTTTTAAATGTTTATTTATTTGCAAATAAGAAAGAACATCTCCACCAGCAAATACCATTATTTCTGTATGGAGATAAAATCTAGCTAGCAAGAACTACCATTAAAGTTATTATGGTCTGTTAGATTGCCAGAGTTATACAACTGACTTTAAAGTGATGTTAGCTTCAGAGTGCACAGAACTGGTTGCCATAACAACATTGAAGAAAACATCATATATTGCTAAATATATACTGTTTTCTAGCTTGCTAAAAATATAAAGGAGGGGGCATTTGTGACTAACAAATGACAATCTGAAATGAGCAGAAACGTGTTGGGGAGTTTATTGTTTAAATTTCCAATTTACTTTAGGATTCTATTCATGGTATGTCACCACTGAAATACTGAAAGCATCGTTAGGTCTTTGATCCATTGTGTTATAGGAGGTGAGTTTTTATCTTTCCAATGTTGTAGTATCAGTGTTTTTCCAACGTTGTAGTGTCAAACGGGCACAGAAAATCCATTTACGCTGACCATGCTTTAACTTCCAAGAAACAGGTAGCTAATTTAAAAGAATGTGAATCAGAAAATATAAGAGTATTCCAATACAAAGTTTATCCATATTATAACTTCCTCCCCAAAAGAGGTGACTACTGGACATTGCCAAACATATGATTAAAGGAAGCATTAGCAGGATTACACCTCCAGCAATTAGCCGACAAACCTTCATTAAAGAGATGAAGTGGCATCCAATAAACACAAAACAAAAGTTGACTTTAACATAGTAAGAACACATCCAAACCAATACAAGGAACTTTATTCTGTACAAAAAGGAAACTCATACAGAACTACTGGTTGTTTGAAGTCAAGTGACAAACTACTAGAGCAAAAACAGGTCTTCTAACTAAAACCTATTGGTTATATAAAATGCACTAACAGGAAATAGCTTGTTTCATGACTAATAGCTTGTTTACTGATTGGCTGAAACTAATTAAACCAAGTGACAAAATACACCATTAAGGTGAACAGTTAGAACAAAGTTAGGATCATTTAAACCCTTCTCCCAAAACAAGAGAATGTAAAATTAATGGCCTGCCAATACAACATTACCCAATCATGTGATTATAGAAAAGGAATGGTCAGTGTTCATTAAATGGTAAACAATTGAAAATAAGTATTTTTTATGCATATAATGGTCAGAAATAGGCTGGATGGCTTACAAACAAAATATAGTGGCAACCCACAAAACGTGCAAGGCTCTCTATTCCATGCCCCACTTAGGTATGTGGGTTCATTTAATCTAGAAAAATAAATACAAAAGAGCCCATGTTTAATTCAGCATTAATAAACATGAATGGGAATTAATCCAAATTAACAAATTCCAAAGTTTTATTTGTGTTTGTTTGTTTGGAATTTTCTTTTGTATTTATTTTAATTTGGAATTATATTGCTTGAATTTAATGGTTTCCAATCCATTGCATTGCGTTGCTTGGCAGTAGGAAAATGCTGGGGAATAAACTATTTCAGCTCCAGGGATGGGAAAGTTTTTCCACTGTTCTGGGGACATGTCGGGGGAACAGGAGGGCTTTGAATCCTGTGGATCCACAGTCTCTCCCAGCATCTTTTTGACATTTTCCTTTTTGACATTTTCAGCAGGCACAGGTAAGAAAACAATTAAAACATATCAGAATATAAGACATAAGTTATTTATAAGGCCTGGGTGAATAAAAAGGTCATTAGATAATACTGAAAAGATGGTAAAGATAGTGCTAGGCAAAGCTCTTCGGGACAGCAGTTCCATAACTAGGGTGTCACTACCAAAAAGGCCCTCTCCCTAGTAGTTACCCATCTCATTTCATTTGGCGAGGGCACTTTGAGCATGGCCTCTCAAGGTTCTTAAGGAATCTTAAGGTTCTTGTAGGTACCTGTCCTGGATCATGATAGGAAATCTTTGATCAGGAATCTTAAGGGAGAAGTGAGTCCCATTGCTCCAGAGATATGCACCACCTGCATCTTTGCAACCAGATGGCATATGACAATCTTCTGGTGATCACAAGTCTTCACTAAACTGGATGGAGAAAGGTCTCCCTTTTTCCAGCAGCCATTCTGCAGGAGCGGGAGGGAGAGTAAGTCCCTTTCCATGGACCTGCACCTCCCCATTTCTATGTTAGGGTTCTTTTCTTAGTTGCCTTTGGTTTTTCTGTTGAAAAGGAAAGGCAGGAGATAAATATAGTAGAATAGACAAAGAGACTAGCAGGGCATAGTGCAGCTGGAGTCTGGGGCAGGAGGAGGAGCGTTTGGTTTCATCCCCTAGAGCAGTGATGGTGAACCTATGGCACGGGTGCCACAGCTGGCACGCAGGGACCTCCCTGTGGGCACTCGAGCCATTGGTCACCAGATCGCGAAAAGACCGTCCCCTTCTGCAAAACATTAATGATTTTGTTCTTTCTCACAGTGTGGAACAGAATGATTTTATTCTAGAATTCCTGTTACAGAATTCTTTTCTACATTGTTATCACATTTAAAAGATTTTGAAGAATGATGCACAGAGCATGGCTTGGATGTAAAGCCGTAACAGTTGACCTGAGTGCTGCATGTGTTGCTCTCAAACTAACGGAGTATGAGGCAAGCTTTGACAAATTATCAGCATGCATGCAATAGCAAAAATCACATTAATTGTGCAAAAGTATGCCCAATGCAAACTTTTACCTAATGCAGTGTTTGCAGTCCAAGACATAAAGTGTTTAAAATGTGTTAAGCACGTTCAGTTTTCTTGTTTATCTTGCT
Organism: Shinisaurus crocodilurus; assembly: GCA_021292165.1. Classification (NCBI taxonomy): domain Eukaryota; kingdom Metazoa; phylum Chordata; class Lepidosauria; order Squamata; family Shinisauridae; genus Shinisaurus; species Shinisaurus crocodilurus. The sequence goes on along the minus strand of CM037878.1, from coordinate 158,905,795 downwards.
TATCCTAGTACAGGTTGACTTTTACTTTTACTAATCCGACACCTGTAGAAGCAGGGAAAGGACCCGGAGTAAAGCTTGCCCCATACAATTTCAGTCTGGCATATAATCATATTACAAGTTGAGAATCCCTTATCCAAAAATACATGTGCCTAATTATTTAAAAAGTTTGTATAAATTCCCTTCAGGCTATGTGTACAATGTAGTACTATAATAATTTTTTTAGTTGATTTTTCCCCCCAACAAAAAACTGTTTGTATCATTGAAAGCTCTGTTGTGTTTTTCTTTAAAGTCAAAATATGTTTAATTAGTTCGGACAACTGTATGAGTTGTTTTTCTAAAACTAAAACCTCGGTATTCAGGTTTAATTGCAGTGTTGGCACTTTGAAATAAATAAGTTGGTTTTGTGTCGCAGTTTGGGCACTCGGGCTCAAAAAGGTTCGCCATCACTGCCCTAGAGCCCAGCCTGATACTTTCAGAGAGCAGAGCACATTTCCCTCTGGTGTTTCTTGCCAATCTAAACAAATTTGACCATCATCACCTCTCATGCAATCCGATGCTTGCACCCCTCCCCACCTGCTCCCTGTAGGAAGGGATCTGGGGACTCCAGTATTGGACTGGAGGCAGCAAAGTGTCTCAGCACACTCAACAGTCAGTCAGTTAAATGTGCATAACCAGTCCATACACTTTTGGATTGGAAATATTCCTACATCTCTAATTCTTGGGCAATGGCGTACTCTCTCACTGGTTAACTTCGGGCGTACTAAAGTTAACCAGAATAAATTTTATTCTGAGAGTTAATGCAGTGCTAAAAGGGATGATTAAATCCTATATGCAAACCCACATAAATGATTGGGATGAGTGGCTGGGATGTTTTCTTTTTGCCTATAGAGAAGTCCCACAAGAGTCCACCGGATTCAGCCCTTTTGAGCTGTTTGGGAGAGCAGTGAGGGGCCGCTTGGAGTTGCTGAAAACATCTTGGGAGGGGGCACTGGAGGAGAAAAACTCCTCAGTGGTGGCGTATGTGGTAGAACTGAGAGAGAAAATGGAAGAAATGATGTGGGTGGTGAAGGAGAATGTAGGGGCAGCCCAAGAGAACCAGAAGAGGTGGTATGACAGGGGAGCCAGGGAGATCCAATATGAAATTGGAGATCTAGTAATGGCATTCCTGCCTAGGTGTCATGATAAGATGCAAGCCAGCTGGGAGGGACCCTATATTGTGAGAGATAAGTTGGACACCTTAACCTACACTATCTCTAAAAACACCACTGACAAAGCCAAATCTGCCCATGTAAATATGCTAAAGCCATATAGGGTAAGAGCAGTGCTTTTTTTCTGGAGAAAAAGGTACCGGAACTCTTGGATTACATTTCCTCGGGAGTAGATGGCGATTAAATTGTAATGCAATTAATAGAAGAAAAGGTGCTGGAACTCAGTTCCGGTGAGTTCCACCAGAAAAAAAGCCCTGGGTAAGAGAGAACAGTGTGCAGCAAGTGGAGGCTTCATAGGATGGATCTGAGGTGGAAGTGCCAGATCTGGTGCAAGAGAGCAAGGAGGAGGGAGGAATCAATCAAATCTTATGGGGCAAGAGGGTGGATGACATTACGAAGGGGGAGATAATGGGAGTTCTGGAACAGTTTGAGGGGCTGTTCAGCAACAAGCCTGGTAGAACAGCAATATATCGGCACCGTATAGACACTGGAACTCACCCACCATTCGGACGCCACCCTATCAAATGAATGGTCCCATGCTACAGACAATAAGGGAAGAAGTGCATTTAATTCTGAAGTAGCTCAATCACTGTATGAGAAATTGGTTGGAATTTTCCATCCTGGACTGATAGTAGCAGAACCGAGATTCAGATCTTTGTGACATCTGTAGATCTTTCAAAAGCACGTCTCCAAATCCTGCCACAACCTGAAACCCAAGAAGTAATTGTGCTTTGCTTATTTCAAATGTTTTTACTACAGGGAATTTCTACTTACTCTTCCTTCAGCCCTGAGGGGGTTCACTAGCGATCCACATTCATTTAATTGGGGGTAGGGGGAGGATGCAAAAGAGCCCCATTCATATTTCATTCAGATTTAATAAATACAAATTAAAATAGATCCCAATTAACTAGTTCCAAATATAAAGGTTATCCTTTTGGATTTATCTTTTGGATTTATGCGTCAAAAAGTTCAGTGGGAAGGACGAAGACACTCAGCTAGCTTTGAAACTGACAGGGAATTTCTCCAAGGTGTACCAGGAATGCATTAGTCTCATTTGTATCCCAAAGTCTCCGAGCATCTTATTAGTGTTCTTCCACATCACTCAACCAGTTTTCAACCAGTTTTCCCCTCCCCCTTGGTCTTGCCCCTAAAACTCCTACCAGATGAAGATGGCTTAGTCTCATTAAAATGCAATGGCATTTTTTAAAAATTGAACTTTCCCCCTCTCTGCTCATGAGATTGGCAGGCACCATATCACCAATCTTTTCAAATTGTGGCAGGTCTAATGCCCAGAAGGACTACGGGAATCCCCAAACATTTCATGCTGTTTGGATGCAGAACAACAAAATTATTCATGTCAGTTCAAAGTAAAGTACAAAAGATTATAATCCACTGAAGTTTTGACCCAGAATTTAAAGTTCAGAGAAATTTAAAATACATTATTTCCTCCCCTTGTCTCCAACATGGGCACTCTTTGCTCTTTTTAAAACTTGGCAAAACTCCTTGTGGAGAATTTTATTTATTTCAGAAAATTTCTATAATGTTTTTGTTTTTAAAAAAATCCCAACATGGTTCACAAGTAAAATAATAAAAAATATGAAACATGCAGAAACAGTGTTAGCATTTGAGAAATATTTTTTAAAGCAGCCATACCCATAAGGTCCATTTTGAAGATGTTGACGGCCTCTAATCAGATTGTGCAGGTTTTGTGCTAGGAGAATTAACAAGTCAAATAATAATAATAAATGATCATTCAGTCCTTAAATGTGGATCTTCTTCTTCTGTAATAAAACATGAGGATGGGCATCTGTCTGTCAGTACCATATCTTGAAGGCCATGAAACCTAGACACCTAAACCCTGGCATGCATACTAAAAGGACCCCAGGGGGTGTGAACCTTGGAGTCATCTGGTTTTTAAAATGCATTAATTAATTTAAATTAATTTAAATGTATCTGTGTCTGAAGCCTGCAATGCAATCCCTGCAGACACCCCTAATCCAGTGCATAGCTTTGCAGACCTGAAGACAGACAGCTGGTCTTATAACTCATACTAAACATTAAAAAGTTGAAAAACATCCTCTAGCTTCTGATATGGCCCAACAATGCACCTGCATCTTCTGCCTGAACATCCACTCAAAGAAACTTGATTAGCAGCAAAACCAATTAAGTGTCTTGTAGCACCTTAAAGGCTAAAAAATTATTCTGGCATAAGCTTTCATGGACTATAGCCCACTTCATCAGATACAGAGTGGCTCCCCCCCCCCCCCCCGGATTATATACAGTACATATGGTTGTGGTGGCAATGAGGAATATAAATAGTGAGATCAGAAGGAAATTAAATGCAGAAAATATTTAATGTAGGAAAGAATCCTTTTCATTAAACCCTTCACATCCTCCCTGACTGCATTATCCCCCCCCAAAACCCCAAAACCCAGCAGACTAGATAGCAATTATGTCATCCACTACTCTACTTCCCAGCAATATGAGTATAACACCATGGACTACTTTGCAGTGCGGACATACGTAATCCATAGTCACAGCAGCAAGTTCTCAGAGTGTCCATACATCCTTCTGCATGTTGTAACAACAAAAACAATAATTATAATAATCCACACAAAAAGCACTCCTTTGGAGCCTTTTTTGTTGTTGTTGTTCTAGCAACAACCACATTGCAGAGAAGGAAACTGAATCAAGTGACTTTAAAATCATGAGTGCCAAGTGTGTGGGGAATGGAGGGGGGGATCACACAACCCAAGCCACACAAAAGCATTTCTTTGGACCCACATTCTCCTGCTCCGGGAGCAACTCCCATTGCACACAAAAAAATATGATGTGAATATTTAAGATCATGAGTGAGCAGGGGGAATCCACACAGCCACACATCATCATGGATGATGATGATGATGATGATGATGATGATGATGATGATGATGATGCCGCCGCCACCCTTGGAACAAAGCAGCAATTTCTCAGAACACCCCAAAATCCACCTGTTTGAGCGGAGGAGGAGGTAGTCGGCTCTAGACGCTGCCGCTTGAGTTAATGTTTTTAAATATTTTAAAGTTTTTAAATACTTATCCTTTTAAATTAACATTTTAACAGCAATCAAACTTCCACAATTTTGGGTGTTTATTGTTTTATTGTTTTAAAGCTGCCTGACAACGGAGACCGAGAGAGTGAGTGAAGGTTCCTGTTTGTCTTAAGCTTTTTTAAAGTATTTTAAACTCTTTTGAACATTTTATTTGTTTTAAGTTGAGCTTGTCTTGATATTTTAATAACTATTTTTATATAAACAATTCAAACAGACCTTGAACAAGTTGAAGGATACATGCAGCTGCAGGTGTGTGAGCTTGAGCTCAGTTTTTTGTTTTTTTTTAAATATTTTATTTATTTTTCAAAACAAATTATAACACAAAAAATATATTTAACAAAATACAAAATTATTGTGAAATAAAACACTACAGCACACACCCTACCCCTACCCCACACCCTATTACCCCATTCCCTGCATATATAAGCATTCCCCCCCCTTACCATCCTTGAAGAAAATCTTCATGACCCCGGCCTGCCACGCCAACAAAAAGAGGGGGGAGACAAACCCACCCACCAAGCAACTGACCCGTAGATCCCTCCCAATTAATCTTTTATCCTTATTCATCCAGGTTAATACCCTTAAAAAAATTTTTTTAATAAAACAATATCATTATTAATCATTATATATACTTATTAAAATGAAAACAAAAAGCAACATATAAAGGAAAAAACCGAGAAAGAAAAAAGAGAAAGAAAATAAAGACTAATATTAAAAAAATATTAAAAGCACACAAAAAACTTTTTTTTTCTTTTTCCTTTTCTTTTTCTTTTCTTCTTTTAAAGGAGGGGAAAAAACAAAAAAAAACAAGCAAACGAAAAAAAACATCGCAACTCCATTAAGAGAAACTCCTCTTTCAGTTCCTTCCAGTTATTTGCACAATCACCTTCTCTTCTGTTCTTCTCCTCACCACCACATAAACTTTTTCCTTCCATATTTCTCTTACTTAGCTGCTCCTTCCAACAGCTGCCGCTCCGTATCGCTCGAGGTTCCTGCCATCAATCCCAGTTCTTCCAAAAGATCCATTCCTTGTATACAGGATGTTATCTTGTATCTCTTGTTGTTGATCATAAAAAAAACACATCACAGGATAGCCCCAGTTGTATCTGATTCCATTTTTGGACAAGACCGCAGTACATGGCTTCACACTGCGTCTCCAGTCAATTGTTTGCTGACACAAATCATTAAAAATTTGGACTGGAGTACTTTGATATTGCAGTTGTTCTGGACGTTTCTTCAAAATTTGGGTAAACAATTCTTTTTTATAAAAACTGGCAAAACACACAACAATGTCACTGGGGGTAAGCCTCCCCCTTCTTCTTGAAACTCTATGGACCCTTTCCAAGTCTTGCTCAATCCAATCCAATTCTGGGGCAATCTCGCAAAACCATTTCAAAATTATTCCTCTCAAATTGTTCCCATCCTCCACACTAACATGTGGGAAAAGGCGTATACGAATATTAGACCGCCTCGCTCTGTCTTGGATATTAATCATTTGTAACTCCAGTGCATCAAATCTTAAATCTTGTTGCTGACTTTTACTTTGAAATTCCTGCTGTACATCCTCCACTTTGTCATCCAAGATCTTGACTTCCTGTTTCAATTGCTTAAAATCCTCTTCAACTTTCTGGAATCCTGCCTTCAAACCCTGCTGAACCTGTAGAATTTCTCCTTTAAGTTGAGATATTTCCCCACTAATTTTGTCTGCAAAACAAGAGAGAATTGCCTCCATTTCTGTGGTCTGTACTTCTGAGGGATTTTTTTTTGGAGAAGACGGAGTTGCTTTCTCTTTGGCATCCGCCATCTTAGCACCCGATCTGGCGTGTTTTCTCTCAGCCATAATTAATTTATCTCTACTACCGCAGAGACGAGACCCTGTTTTTTTTAATTCCGTTCCTTTTCTAGTCCCGCTTCCCTCCTCCTCCTCCCCTCCTCCTCTCTCGACTCTTTGAAGCCTGGAGAGGCTGTGGTCAGAAGGATGAGCTCTTTCAAGACGATTCCAAAGAGGAACGCTTGGTTGTTGTTTTTTTCCTTTTTCCCGTCCCCTCCGCATTTAAAACCTTAATCAGAAGGAATATGCTCTCTCTCCTTATTAAAATTGTCTTTTTGCAAGCCTCCAGCTTTCTGCTTGTTCTAGTCTGGGAAGCAACAAGTTTAGTGCTGCGAGGCTTATCACCTCCCACGCTCTGCAATCGCTTTCAGCACCGTAAATCCATCTACAACTCTACAACTCTCTCCGGAGGTCAGCAGTATACATTCCAAATGATCAGTAAAAAAAACTCTTACCAAAGTTAAATCATTTGCTGGATGAAATCATTACTTATAGTTCAAACATCTTGGGAGGATTCTAACAAACGTCTAGTCTGCCATGGTGGCTGGCTCTGCCCCCTGAGCTCAGTTTTGTCTGGGAGAATGTTTTTGTTTTTGGCTTGCTCTTAGTCCATTGTTTACCTACCTGCTCATTTTATTGCAGACCCACTCGCTCATTTGTTACACCCTTGAGCTTCCATTTTTATTCTTATTTTTACTATTTAATGTGCAGTACTTGTGTTACCAATACTGCAAAGAAATGGTGCTCACCAGAAAGACATGCAGAGACCTGGGGGGTCCCACCCATTTTTGAGAGTATCCCTTTAACTAGACGGAGAGAAAGGAAAGAACAGACAAAGATTACAGAATTTTTTACACCCCTCGATGAAGGGAAAACAGTGGAGGAGGAGCACTCTCCTCAGGACCAGTGCAGGGCAGTTTGGCGCCCTAGGCTGGCTTATATTTAGTGCCCCCCCTCTCGTGCCGGGGGGGAGGGCTCTGGAGCAAAGCAGCCGGGAAATGCCTGCTTGCCCAGCGCCCCGCCCGCCCGCCGGCCTCCTCCTCCAGCAGCCACTTTCCCCGCTGCCAACCGGTCACCGCTGCTGCCGCCGCCGCACACGCGCTCCTGACCCGGCCTAGCTCCGGGCGCAGAGGAAAGCCTGAGCGCGACGGCCCTGACTCTCCTACAATGAATTCTAAACTAGATTGGTCATTGGATTTTAAAGGTAAAGTCCAAGAAAATCTGGAAGAGATTTCCCCCCTTTAAAGCTGGCAATTGAGCTGGCCCTTGCTGAAACTGTGGAGTAAAGATAATTGCCAGCCAGCTGAAAAAGATAAACAATTGAATGAACTGATGCTAAGACAGGTTTACGAGCTGGGTAATAGTATAGGTGTCATAGTGCTGGAGGAGCACACAAAGAACGGTCCCGTAAGCCAAACCTCGCTAATTAATGAGGGCAACCTGCCAATTGAAGGATGGCTTCTCCTGATATCAAGGAATTTAGAACTAGTAAAGTCTTTCCTATCAGAATGTAATGGACTTTTAACTACGCTTGTTAAAGCACACAAAACAATGGGTGTGGACCATGAAGGTGCTAGTGCAGAGAAGGAACTCAATAATTGTAAGTTAAAATTAAACAAACTAAACAAGCCAACTGATAAGAATTGTAAGGCTCCTAAGAGAGTGGTGAGCAAGAAGATTGCTAGCAATGCAAATAATCTAAAGAAGAAGAGTAAAAATATCAACAATGCAAAACACACACACTATATTAAAATGGATTTTAAGAAACTCTTTGAACTATTGGATAAAGATTTGAACTCAGATGCTGACCAGAAGCCCAAAAAGAATATTAGGGAAAACAACAAGAACTGTGCTGTTACTGAACCAAAAAATAGAGAGAGAGCTGTATCCTGCCAATTACCATCTTTTACTGGCCAGGAGCAGGATCGTGTTAGGCAGGACCCTGGGTCTCCGGGACCAGCCGACATTCTCACAGAAGAAGGTTGTAACAGCTGGAACCTTGTCCTGATTTGTAAATAGCTAGTCTTTTCCAACTACCCTAAACCTACTGGGTTTTTTATCCCAGACTGAGCGCAAACTACATCTTATAAAAATACTGGAGCAGGTTTTCCCTAATTACTTTATCATGGAGGATATAACCCATGTGGAATATTTATATTTTAATTATATTTGTGCTCGAGCAGTGATTACGTTTAAAGATTGGAATGTGGCCACCTCAATATGGGACAGTAAGGATGATTTTATCTATAGTGGTATAACAGTGTCAAGGTTCTTTGAAAATCAAGTACCTTTGCAGGACCTAAGGGGATATAATATAAAAAACTCAGTTCACTGTGAAAGAAAGTGGACCAATAGCTCAAAAAATCTGATCGATCTCATGGATCCAGATATGGTCCATGAGTCTCCCACTTCTGATATGACTCATAAAAAGGGTCCTACTCCTAAAGGACAAGCTGGTCAAAAGGTGTTACAGTTTGGTTCAACTTCCTTATGGTGTATGTGACATACACCATAAGGAAGTTGAACCAAACAACATTGAGGAGAAAGCTCTCCTGGATTCTTTCTGTGCACTGACTCTAGAAGCACAAAATGATATTCTGAGGAATCTGGCATCTTTGAGAGAACTTCTGATAGCCAGGCAGGCAGAGCATGTAAGCCTCTTGGACAAGGGGGAAACATTTGGGACAGGAGTGGACTGTGTTCTAATACCCCAGAAAAATGACCAAATGAGTGGGGTGGTAGTTGGAAATGGCCTCAACGGAGAGAATAGAGGGCCACAAAGAGGAGCAGGAGTGGCGATTTACCCAGATTATAAACTTGCACAAAGTGGCTCAATGCCCAAAGTGATGACAACAATTGCCACTGGATCAAATCCTATATCCTGGGTGGATATGAGATATTTGGAAGAAGAGGAACGGGGATCCCCGGAAAGGCATGTGGAACCTGTTTCCCACCCAGCAAAGTTGACTGGCCCAGTGATATGTAATCAATGTTAGTAGGATTGTTCCTCAGTTGGATCTGATTGAAGATCTGACGGACAACTCGAGACCAACAACCAGGGTCCAGGAAATTACAATAGAACATCAGCCACCTAAAGGTGGTCTAACAAAAACAAAAACAAAAAATCCACCTGTTTGCATATCTACCACAAACACCACCACCCCCAAACCTGCATGCTTACTCAGACGTAACAGTGGTGAGAAGCAGCACAATCCAGCTTGCATATTTCATAGATCATAGAGTTTGAAGGAACCTACAAGGCTATCGAGTCCAACCCCCTGCTCAATGCAGGAAACTAGAGGAGGGGGTCTCCCATTCAAGTAATAACCAGGCCTGACCCTGCTTAGCTTTCCACGCTCAGACAAGCTGAGCCAGCATAAGCCACATCCTGCAGTTGTGGATATACATAGACTACTGATGGTCAGTAAAAGAAAAACTTTAAAGGCTGCACTGTAAACACAATGCAGAAAGAAATAAGGGCATGCACACACACACACTTGTTCTCGCTCTCTCGTTAATACACACACACACACACTTCCTCGCTCACACTCACTCTCACACTCTTAAAAATAATTCAAAAATTCAAAATACTCAGTCTCAGTTATTTATTTATTTATTTATTATATTTATGAATCGCCCATCTGGCCAGACATCCGGCCACTCTGAGCGATGATGGTGGCCCTTTCCTCTCTCTGCCTCTGCCAGCCACATTCTTGTTCTGCAGGTAGCAGCTAGTAGACCAGATGACCAACTACTGCTCTGCAGCCACTGAATGGCATTTGTTCTCCTGTGCTACTTGCTTGCTGCCTAGCCACTCAGAGTCCTCCACAGCGACACCCAATAGTGGCTCCTCTTCCTGCTGCATAGACAGAGAGAGCCTCTTTAATTACTTATTTAAAATTGTAGGGGATCGTTTCCTGAAGGCGCCCTACACAGACCCTCCCCCGTTGCTTTCTTCATTGCAGGGAAACGATCTGAGCGTGCACGGTTGATGCACGTGCTCAGTTTGCAAGCTGAAGCTGTTGGGAAAATCTCCCCCCCCCCCCAGCCTAACTTACCCATCTGCTTTTTGCCTACCCTAACCAGAGGCCTCTGAAAGATTGTTTTGTTCTTTGTAATATTGCATGCTGTCTCCCCCTCCCAGATGTGTCCTTCTGCCGCCACAATTGGAATTTCTTTGAAGCCTAGCAGGAATGATAAGGAGTTTCGAGAGTAGCAAACTCTTGGAATGCCCCATATCAAATCCAGCGGGAGGGAGGGGTGATGAAGCACTTGGTTAGCATGATCAGACGAATGCATTTGATTTGCTAGAATGATCAGACGAATGTGCCTTGTATGATATGTTCCCATAATTCCCTGCTACAAAAGGCGAACCCCATGTTTATTCCTTTGTTCAGTTCTGATTTGGGCACACACCCACCCTGCTGAACCTTTTGCTCAAAATAAAACTTTGAAAAACCTCACTCTGGTGTAGCTGCTTCTCTTTTTCTGAGAAATTGGTCTCTCCGGAAAGGACCTCTGAGCATATTTTTGCAACAAAGCCACTGCCAAGCTTCAGAGGAACAGGACGGCCAAACAGCCGGATGCAACAGAACAAGGAAGCAGCTTTGCAAGCAAAGTGAGGATTATGTATTTGAAATGTTTTTGTTTGGGGTGGGGAGTTCCCCCGTGGTGGTAGTTCGCCCCCCCCCCCTGGACTTCGATTGCCACCACCACTGTGTCACAAGCAACCAACTGGCAACCAATACCATCCACATATGATACAGTTGAAAGACAGTGGTACTCATCAAACTTTAAACCCCTATAAGACCATCCTCAAACCTACCTCTCCTACACTGCCAAGTTTCAGATCAGTCTGCTGAGCTGTTTTCTCAGTATGATCCATAAAACCTACTCTCTCCCCACCCCATGCAATTTCTGTCTATAATGACGGAATAGGATTCAGCCTAATTGCCTTTAACATAGGGCCGCTACAGTGGTTGTATCTTAATGAATGCTAACCGAGAGTAGGCCATGCAGCAGATTGATGTAAAAAAGGCTGAACAGTAAACTGGAAGCACAGTGAATGTTGATGCAGGATGAACAATACAATACAGGCACCTTTGGAAAGGACTTCAACAACTTTTGGAACACACATTTGATTTTATCCATCTTAAAACTATTTTCTGACGTATTTTTGTTATTTGAAAGCACTTTGCTTGGTTGCTTAACATAGTCCTTTGCTGTCAAACATTCTGAGAGCCTTCAAAAGGTGAAAGGAGGTTAATTACAGTGGGAGCAATGTCTTCTCAGCTTGTGCTGGTTGAGGTAACCATGTAAGTTAATTGCAGCTTCCTAAGCTATTTTGCTTAAATGGCTAGACCTTGTGTCACCCTTTTTACATAATGATAGCTGGGCATGCACCAATGTCCTGTCTAGACTTCTGAATTCACTATAAAAATCAAAGTGTGTTCTATCAGGAAACAATAAGGTCACAGAAAGAAAAAGATGACTTGAAAAACAAGCACTCTGTGGAATGAGCTGTCAGTTTACACTGGTCTGTGGTTAACAGTATATGCTAAACTTAAGGCTACACAGAGAAAATGGCCTGAACCCAGTGTACCTGTGGGGAATGCTTTTTTCCAATATGAACCTTCCCATATACCCTGAGAACATCAGAGGAAGCCCAAGTCTGGGCGCTCTCTCTTAAGGAAACCTAGAAGGCTTTCTCCATTGTGGAAAATGCACCCCAGCCCAGGTGGGCTGTAACTTAGAATTGCAGGCCCCAAAGAGGTACTCCTGCTGGCCAGGCATCAGCCCCCTTATTTCCTGTGACACCAAGGCAGCATGTCTGCTGAAGAAGTCACCATCTCTCAGCCTAACCTACATAACAGGATTGTTGTGAGAATAAGGGGAAGGGAAGAGAGCCATTGCCCTGAGCTTCTTGGAGGAAGGGAAGGATAAATCCAGTGTGGTGTATTTAGCGTATTGGACTGGGACTCAAGAGATCCAGGTTCTAGTTGCTACATGGCCATGAAACTCAGTAGGTGACTTTGGGCCAGTCACTGCCTCTTAGCCTAACCTACCTCACAGGGTTGTTGTGAGGATAAAAACAGAGAGGAGGTCTATGTAAGCTGTCTTGGGGTCCTGGCAAGAGGAAACAGGGCGGGATTCAAATGTAACAAAAAAAAATTTTTTTAATGTACAATATAAATAATGTGCGGGCTTTCCACAGTGTGCCTGTCAAAATCCCTTCACCAGCATTATTGCAGCCTTTGTCTTTATCTACAGACCTGAGCACCCTTCTCAAGTCCTCTCCTATTGCCATCCCTTCCCCCACTACAATACTGCCAGCATAAACATTTGTGTTACCTCAGTCTCCTTTCCCACTGACCAAAGGCAACAGGACTCATCCCATTCCCTTTCCCTCAGCTACAAATGCCAGCAAATTGCACCTGGGTTGCTCGTGTAAATGGAGTGGCAGAAAGTGAGAGCGTGGGGGGGGGGGGTCCTCATCCACTTTGGGCTTTGGCCGCTGCCCATTTTTGGCTTCAGTCCTGCCCACTGCCAGCATGCAGCCCCCGGCAGATGGCCCCTGAATGTCCTCAAACTCACCCACCCCCCATTTCAGGTTAAAAGCTAACGCTGAGGCAAGCTGTACCAGCCAATAGTAAGTCAACCCCTTTCCCCTATTAAGCTCCGAAGTTTGTTCAGTGGGGCAGGGTAGATGGGGTAGGGATGCTGTGGGCTGCATTTGAGGCTGCATAAGGCAACCTTCCCCATCTGGAGGCAACCCCCCAGATGTTTTAGACTTCAACTCCCATCAGCCCCAGCCAGCATGGCCAATGGTCAGGAATGTTTGGGGTTGTAGTCTAAGCCATCTGGAGGAGGACACCAGGTTGAAGAAGGGTGTTAAGGCCTGTTAAGACACTTCATGTTTCAAAACCCAGGCCAACACTATTCTATCAGCAAATATTAATTAGTTAATTAATTATATTGGTATCCTGCCTTTTCTCCTGCAAGGAACCCAAGGCGGCTTACATAATCCTCCTCTCCATTTTATCCATGAATCATGATTTTTTTCTACAGATGTTCTTTGACTAATATCTAAAGGCATGACTACGTTGTCTTTTGACTTCGTTCCTTTTTATTTTTGTATTAACCGCACATTGACTGTTATGTCAAACTAGCTGTTGCCCGCGGCTGCACTCGTGTGGATTTTAGGATTTGGAATATACCGGTAATTGTTTTTAAAAGAAACATGTATGGAAAAGATGCAGTGTCTCTGACTGAAAGTGTAACGTTTAGGCTGGGTGCTGGCAACAGAAATCTTTTGTAACAGAAATATCTGTTCTTAAAGAAAAATCAGGTTAATCCTGAGAGTCTACAGGTGATGAAGAGTGAGCATGCCAAGTTTGGGGTAGATCCGTCTAAATGTGATGGAGCCTATGCGAGATTCTAAGTGTCGTATGGGCTATTTGCATAACCATAACTGCTGCTATTGGTTCCTGCAGCAATTATGAGGTGAGGCCTATTTGCAGAACTGCAGATATGAGATTTTGCCCCCTTTTTTCACCCCCTTAGGGATAGAATTTCCAAAAATCCTTCCTTAGTGGGGGTCTACGTCATAAAAACTATGTCCCTTCAAAATTTCACGTTCCTAGATTAAACGGTTTGAGCTGGGCATTGATGAGTCAGTCAGTCAGTCAGGAGTCAGGACACTTTCTTATACAGTAATACCTTGGATTACGAGTAACCCGGTGTGTGAGCATTTTGCAAGACGAGCCAAAAATTTTGACTTGCTAAACGAGCGAGGTCTTGCAAAACGAGCACACCGGGTTACTCGCTGCCGGCTCCCGGGCGGCTCCACACTATGTGGAGCCGCCCAGGAGCCGGCACAGAGCGAGCGGCTGCGCCTGGCCTCTGCGCGGCTCCCTGCCAGGGAGCCGCGTGGAGGCCAGGCGTGGCCGCTCGCTCTGCGGATGCCTTGCGCGCTGCTGTGCTGGCTCCCGGGCAGGGAAGCGGCACGGCAGCACGAGGCGCCCGCAGAGCAAGCAGCCGCGCCTCCCTGCCAGGGAGCTGGCAAAGCACTTTGCCGACTCCCTGGCAGGGAGCCGCGTGGAGGCGCTCCCGCCGCTCCCTACCTTTTCCAGCGGCGGCTTGCCTCTCCGCAGCAAGCTGCCGGCGCCACTGCCGCCGGTCCCGTCGCGTCACTTCTGGCCCCGGAAGTGATGCGACGGGACCGGCGATGGCACTGCGGGCGGCGAGCCGCGGAGAGGCGAGCCGCAGCTGGAAAAGGTAGGGAGCGGCGGGAGTGCTTTGCAGGGAGCTGCGGAGGCCAGGCGCGGCCGCTCGCTTTGCGGGCGCCTTGCGCTGCCGTGCCACTTCCCTGCCCAGAAGCCGGCACAGCAGCGCACGAGGCGCCCGGAGAGCGAGTGGAGGCACGGCGCAGCGCGGCTGCTTCCTCTGCGGGTGCCTCGCACTGCCATGCCAGCTCCCGGGAATTCGTTCCACAACCATTTAATCACTGCTTTGCCAGCTCCCTCCATTGGGCTCCCTGCCAGGGAGCCGGCAAAGCAGTGATTAAATGGTTGTGGAAACGAATCATCTGAGTTCCCATTATTTCTAATGGGGAAACTCGCTTTGATAGGCGAGTTTATTGGATTACGAGCATGGTTCCGGAACGAATTATGCTCGTAATCCAAGGTACTACTGTACTGTATATAGATAACCATGTTCACTCACCTCATATCATAGGTCCGAGGCTGGATGTACGATTCTTCCATACTCCTTTGAATTGGGTTTTGTTCTTAACCTGAAGCTGATCCATCTACAAGCTGCTGCCAGATTTGGACAACAGTTCTGTACAGAATTATTAAATCTTAGTATATGTTAGGGCGTGGCGGGGGGGAATAGTGTGTGAACCTTTCTTTGCCCTCTCTACCTAAGGAGGAACATGATAAACTAGCTGTGAGTAAAAATCCAGACACCCTGGAGTTAATTGATGGCAAACTGAGGATTAACATGAAAGAGGATGATAATTGAATTTCTCTCCCCCTCAGCTGTCAAGAAAGAACAACCTCACTTGAGAGTTCAAATAACCCTCTTAGGGAAAGTGCCACAGTGAACTAAGCCACTGAAATGTGTCAGTTGAAATGTACACTGAGTCAGTACTACAATTCTAACCACAAAGCAATAGAACAGTTTAAAATTATCTTTTTTTTTCTGAAAAAAGAGAAGTGAATTAAAGTGATATTTAAAGATATGAATGGCCATTTTGGTTCATACCAACTGTCTCTCTAGCCATATTCTATATCCCATAGTAGCTGGAGCTAAATATTAAAGAAAAAACAGAAACAGAAGAGTTTCCTGATGCCTCTTCTAGTTTAGACAGATTTGGTGGAGTGAGACTGAATCATCCAAACACCTTTGCTGATACCAACTATTCATGCAATCCATCCCTCAGACAAATTATAATATAGGTCTCCAACCATTAAAACACACACACAGTCATTGCTTGCTATGAATGGTGGCTGTGTATACATAATCCCAGTGCATGTGGGATATTGTCACAATTCTCAATATCTTCTGACCTGGCCCTTAGTCATTCAATTTAATTCTATTTACTTTTTGATAGAAAAACAGTGCCTGAAATATTTTTCTGCTTCAAACTAACACATGAGCTAGCCTTGAATGACTCGAAACTACATGCAAAATATTGTCTGTGTCTGCTTCTGCCTTCTGTTGCACAGAGTGACTAAAAGCCAGTGTGGTACTATTGGTCAGAGTGAAGGGCTAGGACTGAGGAGAATATGGTTCAAATCCCAGCATAGCCATAAAACATATTTAGCATTGGGCAGTTTGTTTTTAAAAGCGAAATGGGAGTTGTAAGTTGATAGGAATAGCAACATTTTCCGGTTACTTCTGTTTGAAAACCACTCTGACACTATTTTCTCAAACAAAGTTCTGGGGAACCATATGAATTGTTCCTTAAGAAGACCACAGGTAACCTTGGACAAGCTTCTTGGAAACAGGGCCGGCGCTACCGCTAGGCAAACTAGGCGGTTGCCTAGGGCGCGTGGCTGAAGAGGGCGCAGAAACGCTGCGCTCCTATTCGCCGCCGCCACCGCCCATCTTTGCTGCCACCGGGCTGCTGCTGCCGCTGCCGCTGGACCACCCACCCACCCCGCCGCCGCCGCCACCGCCGCCGCCGCCTACCTTCTCCGCGCCGCTTCCGGAGCCCCGCCCGCGCTGTTTTGGCGGGAGGAACCAGAGCAACAGCCTTGGTTTCCCCGGCCAAAGCGGGGGTAGAGCTGAGAAGTGAGCATTCACATTCACATTCACAAGGGTTAATTTCCCTCGCTCAAAAAGCTCCTGGTTTTGAGCAATCCCCTCCCGGCTCCACCTAATCTAATGTAAATTCATGAAATCAGCATTAGAAAGCAAGCCGCGTTAGAAGGGTATTTTCCCTGTTTGTTTTTATGTGTGTTACAACTATTATCCACCAGGTGGCATTTCAGATCACTTCAGATTCTGAAATAATGACAGAGTCACCGGGTGGATTCAGAATTTATTTCACCTCACTGTTTTTGGCTGGGTTTTTCCCTTTATTTTCATAAGCAAGTGAAAGCTGACCCCAGCGAGATGGGCTGTGAGACTTTAAATTGATCCTTCTCGAAATTTTTGAGACTCAAAGAAACTCCCTGAGCCTGCGAACAAAGGAAAATGAGTACTCAAAAAAAAAAAAGTCCTTCCAACTGGGGTCTCGTCGCTTCACTTCCTCCTCCTCGGAGGCGGCGGCCAAGGCGGGGGGAAGGTAGGTGGCGGCGGCGGGGTGTGTTTTTTTGCAGAGCAGGGCTGCTTTGCTCCGGAGCCCCCCCCCCCACGGCACGAGAGGGGGCGCGCTAAAGATAATATCGCCTAGGGCGCCAAACTGCCCTGCACCGGTCCTGCTTGGAAATACAACTTTAATAAAACCAGACAGTTATATTGATTTTGGTTTCCATAGTTCATAGAGTTAGAAGGGTCCCACAAGGCCATCGAGTCCAACCCCCTGAGGAGGGGTCTCCCATCCAAGTAATAAGCAGGCCTGACCCTGCTTAGCTTTCCACACTCAGACAAGCTGAGCTAGCATGAGCCACAGGCCTGTACTACAATATATTGTCTTAATCTTTTATCTGTTTGATCTTTTATTGTGCACTGCTACAAAATCTTCATAATGGAATATAGAGTGGTATGTAAATTTTGTAAATAAATAGAAATATTTTTTGTAAATAAACTTGACCACCACCACCAATCATAATCCCTCAATTTGGTTTTCTAGGGCATACTCAATCTTGCTTTAGCCAAAAGCAAGGCCAAAGTGCTGGTATTAACATTCAAAGCTCTAAACGTCTTGGGGCCAGGGTATTTGAAGGATCATCTCCTCCCATATGTACCTGCCCAGACACTAAGATCTTCATCAGCGGTCCTTCTCCGAGAGCCCCTGCCAAAGGAAGTGAGGCAGGTGACTACCAGGAGAAGGGCCTTTTCTGCTGTGGCACCCCGGTTGTGGAATGAGCTCCCCAAAGAGGCTCGCCTGGCGCCTACATTGTACTCTTTCCGGCGCCAGGTGAAGACCTTTTTAGTCTCCCAGGCATTTTAACCATTTTAATCATCTTAATAATTTTTATCTGGTAGTTTTTAACTCTGTTACAGTAATTTGAACTGCTGCTAGTTTTGCTGTTTGTTTATTCTGTGGTTTTAAATTTTATAGTTATATTATATTGTATTTTATGGTTTTAACTGTTGTAAACCACCCAGAGAGCTTCAGCTATTGGGCGGTATAAGAATGTATTAAATAAAAATTTTTAAAAAATGCTACGTCATGAAAGGCTAATACCAAACATTAACTGAGAAAGCAGTCTAGGCTAGGGCTGGGCTAAATATCCCGCCCCCCCCCCAATACACTCACTTTCACAGGACTATTCCACCCCTGTGAAAGTGCAGGAGGGGAATATCAATGACTTTCTTTCTTTCTTTTTAAAAAAATTTGTTTATTTGAATTTTAACATATACAAAACAACCGAACAACCAACAAAATATCTAATCCATTACAGAAATTGTATTAGATCAGAACAAAGTAAAACCCCCCCCGAACCAAAATTCAAAGGAACAAATCTGGCTGGGCGCCTTTTCCGGAGTCTTTTTTGTCCATAAAGTAGTCAGTTTTGTGATAGGTGGATATTTGTAAGTTTATTGCATCCAAATGTGCTGGAAGGCTTGAGGTATTTTTGTTGTAGATGTTCTGTATGAAAATTGGATAAAAGGCCACCATTCTGCTTCAAAAGAGTTTGTTTTCTTCCCCCCCCCCCTGCAATTCTCAATTTTTGAGTTAATTTTTCAATTAATGCAATTTCCCATACCACATTATACCAGTGATTGATGGTTAGCCCTTTGGCATCTTTCCATCCTCTTGCTATTAATAATTTAGCAGCTTGTAATAGAAATGTTATTAGGTTCTTGTATAATAAATTTTTATTATCTCTTTGAAAGATATTTAATATTGCTAATTCTGAAGTTTTATTTATCTTTGTCCCTACAATTTTAGATATTTCTTTGAAAACTATTGTCTAGAAGTGGGATACTTGCTTGCAGGACCACCACATATGTTTGTGTGATCCGATTTCTCACAGGCTCTCCAACAAGGGTAGAGTAGTTTTTCTATAATATGAGAGATTTTGTGAGGAGCTCCAGTGCCATTTGTATATTTTCAGTGAGAGTTCTTTGATTTTGTTGAAATCGCTTTAAATGGAAATTCATCCCATATATTTCCCATTCTTCATCTTCTATTTGCATTTCCCCATCTCTTTCCCATTTTCTTTAAGAGGAAGGCTATTTTCCCATGTCGTTTTTATCAGAAGTGCATATAAATCTGACATTTAACTCCTTTTTCCTGATCTGTAAAAGTGTAATAAAATCTTTTCACATTGTGTCAGATCTCTGGTGCCTTGTTTTGTCACCTTCTCTAGGTCTAATGAATGAGGCTTATTTGGTACCATTGTAACCAAGTAATTGCCGTTATTTCGTAATGTGTTTTCTCCATGTGTCTCTTGGTAGTGGTTGTGTGAGTTATTATATAAGTCTCGTAATATCAATAGGTTATTATTTTTTAGTGATTCTCTAGATATCTGTATGTCTTTAATTGGAAAATTTGGGTGTGCATAGAGTGGTATTAATGGTGAAATTCCTGGCATCAGTGTCTCCTTTCTTCGTTTCCATATCTTTAATATTATTTCCATGTTGGAGTGTTGATTTTGTATAACTTGTGTTATTCGATATCAATGACTTTCTAGGGGGCCAATGAGGAAAGCCATCTCCCCCCAAAAAGCCTGTAGCATCATTCCCACAGGACATTCTGTCCCAAATGACAAAGGGACTCCTGCCAGGCTGCCGACAGCAGCCAAGCCACTGCTTGACACAGCAGAAAATCATTGTTTGTAAAAACATACACAAACCTACTTAGCCAACTTGTCTTTAAGGAAACACACACACACACACACCAAAGTTCTTAGATTTTGCCTGTCCTGATTAATCCAGTCTGGCGGTGAGGGTTGCCCCACCTCCTGAAAGTAACAAAAAAGTATGGGGAAGATAAACCATATTGAGGAACCTCTATGTTGCAGATTGATGTAGAAAGGTTATCCTGAGGTCATCTACCTGACTACTGGTCTTCCACATATCATCAACCCATTTGGGATGGGGATATAAAAAAGGAAAAAAGAAAATAATTTCTAGTCCACATGACCCAGGGGAAAAAATCTTTTCCAACTTCCAGTTAGCCCCCAAGCTCAAAGCAAAATCCATCCATAGACTGGGGGGGGAGGATTAATTGGGGTGTGAGGAAGGACCTCGACCTTCTATTTGAACTAAAGAGAACAAAAAAGAGCCTGAATATTAGATTTTCCCTATTGACTTCTGCGTTTTCTGTTTCATTCAGCTCAGGAAGTGTTATTTCCTGACTTTAAACATTATTTGTATCAATTTTTATTAAAACAACCAATGACATATTATAGTCTGATGCTTTTGCTGATGCTCTAGTCAGTATTAAATTGTCCTATTACAGACTAACACAAGAACATTCAAATGCAGATTACATTGAAAGGGAGGGAAGGAAATAGAAGGAAGGGAAAGACAATATATAAGCTTTTAGGAAGAGGATAATTTATTTTAGTGCAAGAAATGGTTGTTTAAACCCCACTTTTTCCAGTCATCGGTTTTGCAGAGAACATCTTATTTATGATACTCTTGGGTGGGACGCACACACTTTCCTTCTCTTGTGTAATCATAGCACCCTATTTTGACTGAGACAAATATCTGGCAGGGAAAATATTGACAATCAGGATTACAAGCAGAATTAAAAAGGCATGCCTAACACAAGGGTTTCTTCAAGGCATCCTGCAAGAGATGCAAATATATTGTATTGGGGTTGCCATCATATATTTAATTGTGCAGAAAACCTTCATTGGCACTCACATTGTTTCTACAGGATTGCAAGTACAATCAGCAAACAGGAAGGGCTGGCCCTACCATTAGGCAGAGTGAAGTAGTCACCTCAGGTGGCAGATGCTGGGGGGTGGGGGTGGCAGAAGGTGTTGGAGGAGAAACGTGTGTGCCACATGGCCTGCTCTGCACCCTCTAAGTTAGTTAGCGTTCTGTTTTCAGGTGTAGTGGGGGATGCATCAGTGTTGAAGACAGATTCATCTTCCAGTCCAGTTGGCTTTTGTATGTGGAATGGGAGGAGGCGCAATCTTGTTATTTGTGTCAGGCAGCAAAATGTCTTAGGCCAGCCCTACAAATAGGAGTGCATCTAGACAAGATAGTGTTGCTTCCTTCTTCCCATGAAACTCTGCTTATAAGATGCTGCACACATTAGTTTCCCTAAAATGCAATGACATTTGCGAACGGGTGAAGTGTGCAACGGTTGGCCTTGTCCATATGCTCATTCAACTGAGAGAAATCAGATAGATGAACACAGATACCGAAGGAGCAGCAAATACTCACAAGGGCTCCCCACAAATCAAGATATGTGCATTTCCCTGTTCACAAATCTTTTTTTCATGGTTAGGGGAATTACTATATGGAGCAATGCTAATATTTGCAAAGCTGAAATGAAGGCAGGCATTTGCCCTTCAAGGGCAATAACAAGTTTTAGAGAGCTTCTCAGAAGAAGAGGGCCCTCTACCTTCTCAGTGTAGTTGAGAGCATTTTCTCTGGCATCAAGACAATGCCTTCCCCAGAAAAGTAAAATTCCACCACTTAGCGTCATTGTTAGTGACACTGAGAAAGGAACAAATTGCCTGTCAGCACAGGGAAGCCCTCGTTCAGTAACATGACATGCTACAAAGCATTCCTTTTTGTTATCCAAGGCAGAAAATTGTGACTTTTCCTATCAGAAGTAAAACAAAAGCAACTTATCAGTATTTTAGGGTAGTCGACAAATAACCACTGGTGAGATTATTGCCCTGCTGTTTTTGACAGAACTACAGCCTTGAGTTGTCACACTCTTTGACTGGGTCTAGTCAACATAACCCACACTCAAGGGTTGAGTATGAGTTGAGTGTGGGTTGTCATTGAACTGTGGGTTGTTATTGAAAACATGGGTTATCATGTCTGAACCCAGCCACACTAACAAACCATGGTTTGTTAACCACAGACAACCCATGAAGAGAACCCATGGTTTGTTGTTGGTTTGTGAGCTGTTAATTGCTCGTGGTTAACAAACCATGGTTTATTAGTATGGCTGGGTTCAGACAACACGATAACCCATGCTTCAACAACAACCCACATTTCAACAACCCACATTTCAACAACCCACCCATACTCAGCTTTTGAGTGTGGGTTATCATGTTGTCTGAACATGATGATATTGATATTATGACATGCACAAGCCTCCCCCTCAACCTATACACTCTACTCATGTACTTGATGTGAACTTGTTATGCTAATGAAGCTTCCATCATTGCCCATGCATCCACCATTAGAACTGGTGTTTGTTACTGAGTTCTTGTTTCAATGAATTATGAGTTTTAGCAGCACAATAAGCCTGCTAATTTGAACTCTTATTTATATACTACTTAAAAGCTTTCCCAAAAATGAAGGTCTTGCTTTTCTAAAATCTAATAAGGTTAGGTATCTGCAGGCATCACTAGGAAGAGTACTGCATAAAACCAAAGCAGCTCCTAATCAGATCCTAGCTGTGATCCCACCAGAAGGGAAATTGAATCCCATTCCAGAATTCCAAGCGGGGGCTGTAGATCTCACAGGGATGGCTCTCATAGGAAGCAGCTGCCCCTTCCACTCCTTCTAACAAAACTTTCCCTCTATCTACAGATGCTGCTTGAATGCTCGCAACCAGTTTATACAAATCAGCCACATCAAATGGCAAAGCTGAACTATGCCACTTCAGACGGCACATGGTGATGGACTGCATGCTTGAACACCCTGCCCATAGACAACTAGCATACCAGGGAGAGAGTTCTCCCTAGCCTTCTCCCCTACATGCTGTCTTTCTATTTTTATGGGGGAAGCATGTGCTGAAACATACAGTAGTCCAGCCACCTGAAGCCTGAGACGCCACATAGGAAAAGTTACAATTTGTCCTAGTGATTGATAAGATGGCCCTAAGTTTCACAATTCCCGATTGTGGAATAAAGTTGGGAATTCCTACAAGTTTTATCATTTGGATGTGCTACCTGTAGAAGGCTATGATGTTTATGACATTCCAGTTTGAAAATGTGTTTTAAAGTGGAAACCTGTATGTACATGCTAAAGCTGGTGTTACAAAGGTTCTTTGGCTGGGCACAAGTCATTCTGGGAGAAGAATTCTAATCAGTGGCTAATAGGTAAATAAAATATATACATTTAAAGGTAGTAACTTGCAGGAAGGGTGTCTACTACCTACTTCTAGATTAAAAAAAAAAGTTGGAGGGAGATTAAGAGGGGAATATGACATGGCCTTCAGGCCCCCCAAGCAGCTTCCAGTATTATTGCATGTTGGCTTGAGACCCACTGCAGGGCTTTGCTCTCTTTTCAGACAGACTTTTTGCTTGTAAGCAACATTTACATTGTACATGGATTTTGCATATAGATTGTGGTGTGGAATTAAGCAGCAGACTACTCCGTCTTCTCAGCCAACTACTCTCAAGTTCTCTTCTCAGCCAGCACTCTCTAGGCTTTGTTTGCATGACAGAGTTGGAATGTTCAAACCAACCAAAAAAGGGCAAAACGTTGTTCTCAGCTCTCTATGCCCTTGGGAGTGCAAGGTTAATTACAATTTTTATTGCAAGATATTGGTTACTTTTGATTTTTACAAACTTGTTTTAACACCTTGCAGGGGGTGGGGAAAAAACACCAGCAAGAAAACATTCCTGTGAGCCCATATCCTGTTCAGGCCTGAAAGTTGCCTCCAGCAGCTGATTAATTGACTCGTTTCTTTCTACTGGGATGCACCAGTTACCAAGCGTTTTAATTTAATGTATTCCTGAACTGAGTCCTACCGATAGTGTGGACTGAGAATAAGTATGGAGAGATGAAACTATTGACAAAGAGTAATCTAAAGGTGGTAGAGGTGGTCTTGCTTCCTCCCAAGATAAAGCAGCAGTCTCACATCTTAAGAGCTGCTGTCTTGGGGTCTATTCAAATGCTTCCAAATTCTCCATGTGGAGCAGCCTTGTGGACATATCCATGTGACAAAATTATTGCATAGGGCAGCATGACCACACTGAGAAAAGATGTTGTGAGAGTCCAAACAGGATTGCATTTGGCTTCTATTTTTAAGAGATGAGTTAGTGTCATTTGTGTGATTACAAGAGAGGACTGCATCTCACATCAACTGCATTTAAATACTGCCATCTTGTGTAGAAAAGTATAGTTGTTTTCTTAAAAGTCCTAAGTTCTATACGAGCCTTCCCCAACCTGGTGCCCTACAGATGCTGTCAGCTTCAGCTCTCATTAACTCCAACCAGCATGGCCAATGGTCAGGAAAGCTGGGAGTTGTAGCCAGGGCCGGTGCTACCATTAGGCCAACTAGGCAGCTGCCAGGGCGCAGGGCTAAAGGGGGCACCAGAAACGCCTTGGGAAAAAAATACAGCGCTCTCAAGTGGGAAGGGGGGGCGCTAAATATCTGATCTTGCCTCGGGCACCAAACTCCTGGTTGTAGCCCAAAACATCGGGAGGGCCCCAGGTTGGGAAAGGGTATTCAGTGCCCTACTTTTGAAATCAGCACACACGTGGACTCCATTCTGAGATACTTCACAAGCAAAATGACACACTTGGTCTATTGTGGTTTGAAACCGTATGGGTAGCTGTGTGTTTTTCTGCATGGGACAAATAGCTTGGGGGGAGGCAGGGTTACTTGGGAAAATAACATAGGAGAGAGAGTTAACACCACTGCCCCAGCAATTGTATTCATTGATCATAAGTTGTACTCCCAGGGTTCACAGATTTGCAGAAACCACAGACATTATATGGTCAAAAATAATACCTTTATTCAATGCAATAACATTCCAAAATATTCCCCCTTCAGCTTCTAGGATTGCACACAATATGGAACTCACAAGGAATGAGGGAGGGGAGATGGCAGATGAAGGCAAAAAGGAGAATTGCTTACTTGATAACAGCAAAAGGTCCACCCAGACTAGAATTCAGACTCCAACCTAGCAAGCCAAAATACCCTGAGATACATTGGTCCACAATATGGACATTCACAAGCACCATGGATTTTTCACATAATGGACACATGAAGCAAAGGCCTCGTCCACACAGGCATTTTTCTCATGTGATCACTGGAGCATTAACGGCAAGAGGGGACATTGTGTGACTGAGCCAAATTACATAAAGAGAGCTTTCGAACACAAAGATTTTATATGTGGTGGAATTCCTCTATCTATACCTGGCAAATATTTTCAAAAAATTAATTCCCTGTTTTGCCCATTTTTCTGGGGTTCCTCTCTGCCACAAATATCCTTGAAAAGGTTGCAGCTTTCCATTAAGGAAAGTGGGTTTGGCTTTCTAGATCTCACTTTATATCATTGAGCCCATTTGCTGACTTGTACTAAATTTTGGTCTTTTCTGCCTTGGTCAGTTCTGGAATCTTCTTGTCTGGATCCTCTTTCCAAATGGATGGCATTAGGCTCTCGGCATACTAAAATGGGTAAGGTTCCTCCCACTGTTATGGTTGCTAGAGACGTGTGGCAGATAATACTGTATTGTGTCAATTTCATTTTGATCCATTTTCACATGCTAAATTGACTTTAAGGCAAAATCCAGATTAAAAATTGGTAAGAAAATGTTTGTGTGGCGGACGTGGATAGATAAGTTGATTTTTTTTACTTTGGATCAATTAGTGGGAGATGATGATGAGTTTCTATCATTTTCAGATTTGCGTGCCAAATATGGTTTATCTGTTATGGCTAAACGGCAATACTTGCAATTGCAACGTGTGTTAGAATCTAGGTTTGGCCCTGCAGCTTTTACAGCTTCAGTCTCCTCTGCTACTGGAAACACTTATCGGGACTGATCAGTTATATCAACCCACAATCCTTGTTTATAAATATCTATTATCGGTGAATAAATATAATACACAGGGTCTACAGCAGGGATGGAATAGGAAATTGGAACATCCTTTTCAGTCTAAGCAATTGTTTGTCGCTTTAGCATCTATATCAATCTGAAGTCTCAGTGGATCTCAGGTTATGTCTTATTCAACAAAAATGTTTGTTTCGTGTTTATTGGATGCCACAATGTCTCTTTAGTAAGGGTTTGCCTAAGGTGTAATAAGGGTTTGCTGGAGGTGTAATACTGCTAATGCTTCCTTTAGTCATATGTTTTGGCAATGTCCAGTAGTCACCTCTTTTTGGGAGGAGGTTATAATATGGATAAACTTTGTATTGGAACACTCTTTAGTATTTCATAGATTTCATAGATCGTAAGAGTTGGAAGGAGCCTACAAGGCTATGCATATGTTCTTTTAAATTACCTACCTTCTTCCTGGAAGTTAACACATGGTCAATGTAAATGATCTTCCGTGCCCTTTTGATAGCTAAAATACGAATATTACAATATTGGAAGGATAAATGCTCCCTTCTTATAATGCAATGGATTGAGGACCTAACTGCGCTTTCAACGTTTGAATGGATGACATATAGACATCACTCTCAAATGGATATGTATATATACCAGTATGGTTATTTGGTCTGCCTTTGTTGAAGTTTATGTATAATTGATACATTCAACTCTATGCATCTCTTTCTATGTTTTTATTGAAACTTAAAATAAATAATAATAATAAAATAATGGACACATGGACTTCAACCTAAACAAAAACAGAAAACCTTGCCATGTGAAATTTCAATTAACCTAGAGTTTCAATTAACCAGAAGGCCACTTAACCTAGTTCTCACAATTGCATAGAACTCCTGCCATGTGGTTTGGGGCTTTTCACCGCAGCCATATGTGGAGGCACTTCGTTACGAACTTCTGCCATTATTTGGAATTTATGTATATGCATAAATAAAACATTTTGAATAAATGCATTGAGTAGATGTCAGCACAAAATACAAGACAACCCCTGTGGTTATGGATGTTTTTACTTTTGCCAAATTTTCTAAGGGCGGAATCCTATTGTGATGATCATAAGCCCCCAAACTCAGAGGCTTACGCTCATCCTATGCAGGGTGGGAGGAGTGGCAGAAGTGATCTTTGCCTCCTTGTCCTCCCGCCCTGCATTTTTGCTAGATAGGGTTTTTTTCCCACGTAGCAAAAGCATTTCAGAGTGAGAGGGAAGGAAACTTGAGAGGCTGCCTGATAGCTTGTATCCTGGCATCTCGTCTCCTCCCCTCCCACCAGAATGCCCCCTTTCCCCCTCTCTGAGGTTGTATTCCCAACCTTGGAGAGGCAGCTGATGTAGTTCCTTCCATGCTGGCTGCAAGGGGGACTGAGGACAGATTGTGGATTCCCCCTCCGCGGTTGGAATGCTGTCTCTGACCTTGGATCTGGAAATCTGAAGTATCCTATGGCCCCTGAGTCAGACACTGTCTAGGGGCCATAGGATTGCTCCCTAAATGTTTCTTAAAGAATATAAGCAGATCAACAAGGAGTTCTGTCCAATGGTAAGAATTAAGATATGGCAATTGTGAAGTGGCCTTATGACTGAAACTCTTACTTCAGTTGGGAAGAATCCAGTAAGTAAAATCCACTTTGTAGAGTGCCACAAATATAATTTTATATTTTATATAAAAATTTTATATACATTTTATATATATACCACAATTATATATAAAATAATTTTATAGCTGACTTTATCCTGACTCAGGACAAGTAACAGCATTCCCAACTTTCTGCACAACAATCCTAGCGTAGCATTTTTCAAACTGTTCCAGGGGAACTGTGGTTTCATAGATTTCATAGATCATAGAGTTGGAAGGAGCCTACAAGGCTATTGAGTCCAACCCCCTGCTCAATGCAGGAAACTAGAGGAAGGGGTCTCCCATCCAAGTAATAACCAGGCCTGACCCTGCTTAGCTTTCCACACTCAGACAAGCTGAGCCAGCATGAGCCACAGGCCTGTATTCAGTTCCTTCAGTTAGGCTGGGTGTGTACTCAGTTGTTCAGTTCATACAAGTTGAGGAAGGCGAACAGAGCTCTGGCTGGTGACCAGCTGCAGAGTGCGCCCTAGAACACTTCCTAGAATACTGTGTAGTTTGTGTGGGTTCTGTGACAGATAAACCAGGGTTCCTCAGTGGACAAGTCAATGTGTTCCATGAGGCTAGAAAGCTTGAGCATTACAGACCTACAGCGTCAGTAGAGGCATGGTATGCTGTGTTTTTCACTACATTTATCCTGAACTTTCTCAGTAGTCTCAGAATCTTGCAAAACTAAGTATCCAGGGATCCCCAACCTTTTTGGGCCCGCGTGCACATTTGGCATTTTGAAAAAGTGTCCTGAGCACCACCACAAATTGACTGCTGTTGGGGGGTGGAGGGACAATCACACACATGTTAGGGGTGCTCCTTTATCTGTGTTTGTATGCATGCGTGAAAGTGCACCCTGTAAGTGTGCGACCCATTCTGGCTTCTCTGTTTCTCTCCCTTCCATCCATCATCATCCATCCAACCATCTGTTAGTCCTTCCTTCCTTCCTCTCTCTGTTTCCTCTTTCTCTCTCTCACTCTCTCCCCCACAGCCTCCTCTCTCTCTCTGGTTCCTCTTTCTTTCTCCCCCACTAAGTGGCCTGGCAGGGGGTGCACTTTGCCCTCCACTGCCATTTTTCAGCAAGGAGGGCTCCCCAGCCCCGAACAAGTGAATGGAGGAATCACTCCATTCACAAGGGGAAAATATCTTGGCAGACACCTCAGCCTGGCTGTGGGTGCCACATTGGGAGCCACGGTAGTATGCAAAACACACTTTCCACTAAGATTCAGTAAGGTACCATTGTATTCCTGTACTCATTTAAACCTACCAATCTAAGCTTCTGGCAGTCTTGATTTAATTTCTACATTATATATTTAAGAAGGAATTTTATCCATAGATTCTAAGCCATGTTACCAGTCATTATAATTTCATTCGTTTTTGAAATGTAGAGGCAAAGTGAAAAATAAATATGTGTATAGAAACAGTAGTTGGTCTAGCAAGGAAATATTCAACATGAAAGCATACCCCGGATTCTGTGACTTTTTCCTGGAGATTTTCTTCCCTCAAGCCAGACAATTTAAAATTGCAAGTCATTCATTTATGTGCAGCATCAGCAACTTTATTTACAAATACAAAGTAAGTCAACAGAAGGGAAAAAATCTTCAGCCATATTAACTTGTTTGAGGTGCAAGTAAAGTTACATTTTTCAAACATGGAACGAAAAAGAATGCCTCACAAATAATTTTCCCAATTGGATTTAACTATTAAAGCACAATGAAATACTGAATCCCAAGAAAACAGACTGAAGTTTACATTTTAGTATTTAAAAGGATAATATTAAGCTTAGAAACCGAAATAGACAGCAACCATTTTTGTGTGTCTCTAAATGAAATTTCCATAATATTCTGCATAACTCTATAGCATATACATCAGAAATAGAAATAGCAGTTACAAATCCTTATTATTTCAAAAATGCTCATTTATTATTATTTAAGAGCATTAAAAAAACAAAATAGCCTCTTCATATGGAATTGGAAATTTAAAGCTATTTTCCTCATCAGCCACAAAACATTCTGAAATTACAACCAATTAAATGTTTTTTCTGCCTTGTTGATATAAGGATGGGATTGTACATTGAAGTGAAGTTTTGCATTTTAAATCCAGAAGGTTTCTTATTGTGATTACCGTCTCATAAATAGCTCAAAATAAGTTCAATGAAAAATACAATGCATTTTCTACAAGATCTAGGCAGGCAAACATTTCTTTAAAAAACCACACACAATATATATTTATAGATCTACAGCAGCAGCTTCCTCCTCTATCTGTAGCAGTGGTTTCATATTTAGGCTTGTATCACATAGTGGTTGGCTGTCCAGCTGTTGAAATTGGAGTGGGGGGAGAGAGAGAAAGATTAATTAATTTACATTGTAGGTAGTCTCACTTTAGAGTAAACAAAAAATGTAAAACCTTCAAATATTTGTTGCATTCTATTTGTGCTAATTGCCAAAAAATTTTTTTAAAGGAAATAAAATTGCTTGTTAGAACCTTGAGTCTCTCATTTTCTAGCCCTTGTGATAGGCTGATAAACTTGATAATTGCAACAAGATGCAGAATAGCTTGCCTGAACTCACTCTCTGAAACTGCAGTTACTACGATTTCACAAGGCCAGCAGAAGGAGCTCTTGTAACAGCAGTTTACTCCTAGGCACGCAACAGGCCAAGCAATGGACAAAGAAAAAAGGCTTGGAATGTGAGAGTGATGGTCAAAATCATATCAAGTTAGTGGCTACCTAGAATTGCTGAAAGTTATGGCCAAACTCCAATGGAGGCTTCCCTCCCAATAAAATACACACACTCTCTCTCCATGCTGCTCAGGCTCACTCCAGAGCTGTTTACGTAAAAACTTGTACATTAATTGTATTCACACTATTGATGTCACATTGGCTCTTAGAAGGCCAATACTGAAATTCTTGAGAAGTTTTCTACAAAAGTCTTGAGGAAAAGAAGGCAAATGGGTAGGAGTATGTTGACAGAGTATGTTGAAGCCCAAGGCCATTTGCAAACATGATTTTGCCTAAAATCACTTTGTAATGTGAATGTAAAGTCTGCATTGCCCAGGATGCACAACTGCATTACAGACACTTCCCTTCCTCTTCTACATTAACAGTGACCAAAGTTCACGAGAGGAGAATGGTGATTTAAGCCTTATGTATGCAATCACTCCAAGGATTCTTCCAAATGGCAGCTTCTGTGGCTACTAGTGCAATGCTACAATGCACCATTAGGAGTCCTAAGCGATCTTTCCTAGGGCATCTTTACTCTAAGTGTGGGTAGCCAGCCAAGCAATCACCAGTCCCTGTCATCTTATGTGGACTAGCAAGGGACAACAGGAGTTGAAGTATCCTGCTGCACGACAAGGTGGAGACAGCACTCCTGAGCCCCTGCAGTTAGAGCCAACTATATGCATTCTAAGAGGAGAGGAAGCTGAGTGCAGTGTTGAGTCCAAAACAGGCACAGATGTGCATTAACATACCAATCAGATTAACTGTTTTTTAAAAGGTGAGAGTATATGAGAAAAACCAAACAGGAACCTGACGAGAATTGAACATGCAAGTTAGCAGAAATAAGCCATGAGAACTCCAAATCACACTTTCAAAGTTCTTTCCTCTTCAGATGTTTCAGTAAAACAACATCTAAAGATGTGAGCTGGCTGCATGGAAAAGCATTGCCTTTCAAGTGGTACCATGTAATATAAATGTTTTATCTGTGGTGTTTGATATGAGTTGGCTCATTCATACAGAGAGATCATCCCTTGATGTTACAGTCACTGAGGATGAGGAAAATCTTTCCAATCAGGTTTCAGGCCTGCATTAGGATATTCTTTTATAAAGAAATATGTAATCCATGACACTTTCCTAAGGATAGACCCAGCTCTTCTCTTGGTTGAGTCCTTACCAAAGGCAAAGAAGGCAGGTCAAAGGGCATTAGGTCAGCCTATAGTGCCATTTTCGCTTAAGAACAAATCCAAATGTCACACATGAATATGTCATTCACTCTTCAAAGCCATGTACTTCGAAAGAAACCTAGACTGACTATGTAGCCTGAGAACTTACACTCCATCTATAATGGAATCTCTAAAATTAAAGATAGTGATTTTATATAATGCAAAATTGTGTTTGTTCAAAGCAAAGCTTGTTAAGACAATTCAGATAGCACTGAAAAAAGTAGTCATTGGTATGTTTCATCATCACCTGAAAGTAGCCAAGCAACCATTAAAATGAAACTCCCAAATTAAACAGTAAATCATGAAGCTGCATCTCATGCATCATTGAGAGGCAGAGGGTATAATCTTCACTAATGTACAGAATAGATGAAGAATTAACCTAAAAGGAACTCTGCAGACAATATCCTATAACGGTTAAATGCTTATCATACCGTAGTTAGTATGATATACAATATACAAGCAAGCACCCACTATTTCAGGGGTGGGGAATGTGTGGTCCTCCAGATGTTGTCAGACTGCAACTCCCATCAGCCCTAGGCAGCATAGCCAATGGGGGGTGATGGGAGCTGCAGTTCAACAACATCTGGAAGACCGCACATTCCCCAGCATGGCACTATTTCTTCTCCTAGATTTCCACATAGATGCCTTGCTTGGTTCAGGCCATTTGAGTGGTGAGCTACACGTATGCTTAGGGAAAGCATCGGTGAAACAACTTTCTAAAATGCAGAATCATAGCCTCTATGGAGGCTTGGAGGGTTCAACAACTTTACCTCAGTTTTCAATGTCTGGGAAAACAAAAGTTTTCATTCTGCACATGAATTCTAATGATGAGGCAGCTAGTTTTGTGTCATTGATTCCAAAAGCTGCGGTACAGAGTCAGGTCACTGGTCAAGCAAGCCATACTTGCATTACTACCTACCTAGACTAGCAGCAGTTCTCCATTATGTCAGGCAGAGTCCTTTTCTAGCCCTGCCATTTTCTTAATGTGAGATGCAGGAATTGTACCTGGATGAATGTGAGGCATGTCCTACGGCTAAGCTATATGGTCCCTGCTGAATGGGATGAATTGTGTGGGTGTGGGTGAGGTGAGGTGGGAAAATCAGGCAGAAGCACTTCCTGTGAGTGCAACCCTTCTGTCCATGAAATGCATATCCTGGATCCAAGCCAATGTTTTATATTTGACATATTGTTCCTTTTCCTCCCCCCCCCCTGTTATTTTAATTGCCCTGATCATACTTTTGGGAATTGTTCCATGCTGCATTTAAAAAAAATATTCGAAGTAAGAAAAGCAGCTCCATCAACCCAAGGAAGAAAATCTTTCCCCAATCCCAGTAGTTGATAATTGAACTGTCACAATACCAACCAAGTATTATCACAACACAAGTATTCATACAACACTGATAATTTTGAAAGCATTTGACAGACAGCAAGAAATTACTGTAACTTGCAGGACCATGACCAACACTTGAATTGAGACTTATTATGGAAGGAACCCCTTACTTTTAAATCTGAGATAACAGTCGTTGCAGAAGAGTTCGTTGTTTCGGATACGGACCTCTGTTCCGGCCTGTGAGCCCCCAAGCTCGCGCTCACATGCAACACACTGCAGAAAAAACTCAACAATTAGCAAGTACACCCAATGATTATCAGAATGTGACATTTGAACCATTCACCCAGTTCATCAAAAGTAATGGAATGTTAATATGCTGCTGCTATCCTGGAGATTGTAATGTTATAAAACAAGAAGTCTAAAGAGTTGCACGATCTAGAAGAGAGGAATGATCCAGGGATTAGATAATCAAAGTTTCGCTTTCTGAAACAGAATTGAATTATATGGCACAAACATCAAAAGTAGTGATTTTGGCACCAAGCAGTTTTGATGGGTCACATGCAAGTTGCTTATATCAATATCTTTCAGCTCTGTTAGTCTTCTCTAGACTTCCTTTGGTTTGAAATTTTTTGGTTTGAAATCTGATCATACTTATGATATCAGTGCTACAGTTTTAAGCAGTAATTGCTGGAGGTAGTTTGCAATGCAGGTACGTAAGAAAACCATTTTTCAAACAGGCACTGATGCTTCCTGTACTGCACTTCTGTTAGAATCATAAAGCAAAGTATTCGGAAGGCTCAGTTTCTCCTTGTGAAGTGGTTACTCTCCCTCAAACTAGCAAAAATAACCATATTTAACCATATTCAATGTAAAAAAGTGTACATTTTACACCCTTCAAAAGAGCATTTACATTGCAATCGTATATACACTTTCCTGGGAGTAAGTCCCATTTAACTTAATGGGGCTCACTTCTGAACAAACATGTATAGGATTGCACTGTTAAAGAATTTCTTAATGCCTGCTTTCTTAAAGCCTGCTTTCAGTGGTTGTGAGCACTCCAGATTAAATTATTAGAATGTATTTTATTTAACTATTATGAGATTGTCGCTCTTTTAAATTTTTTATTTTTTTAAAATAAATGTATCCTATCACATGGCTTCTAAAAAGCCCTCGGGGTGCTTACAATAATATAATCAATACAATTTCCAATCAATTAGAAAGCACATTAAAAAGGGGCAGCATAATAATGAAGCCAAAGCAGTCATCTACTTTTTTTAAAAAGCTGCACTAAAATTCACATAATTCCATAGGTTCACTGAAATAAAATATATTCTTCTACAAACAAGCAGGCCTATTGCACTTTGCCATAGAGGAAGTTTCTGGGTGTCACTACTGCAAAGGCCTTGCCCCTTGTGCCAGCCAGCCTCAGTTAGTACTGGCACTCAAAGCAGAGCCCAGCCTGATCAGCTTAGAGTACAGGGAGGCTCATGTGGGAGAAGGCCAGAGACAGAAGTGGGGAAAACACTGTTATTTCCCCCATATTTTAGCTACTCTTAGTGTGTACAAAGGATAGTAGGATAGTAGAAGCATTTGAAGATTTAACTAATTTATTTTAAGTGGTCAAGTGTGTGCCCTTGTAGTGTAGAATGTGAATTCTGATCTGTGCAAAATCAGATCAGATTATAAACCCTCAGGCCGCTGAGGGTTTATAATATATTAATGATCAATCATCCAATCAAGTGCTAATCATTTGAACATCTCACTATGGGGTTAAGCAGAGTTGTAGCATCAATTTATGCGTGTAGCACATGGTTTATTAGCAAAGCCCATTACTAAACGTCTAAGTTGCCATGCGAGCTGCAATGGAAAGCGCCTGCACCTCCATGGCGTTTTGCCCACCTCTCACCTTAAAACAATGTAAATGATAGCAAAGACCAAGAGATTCGATGATCATGGCTGCTCCTTTGCCCAGAACGTTTCTACAGTATGAACAGACTCGCTTTCCACTGACCGACCTAGATATAGAACAAGAATGTGGCTAAGAAGCAGATTTTTAGAAAACTAGAGAAAGGTAATTTTTTAAAAAAGCAATGTGATAGAATGAGTAATGAACCATAACCAGGATTGCTAGAAGAAATCTAAAAGTTACTCTCCTACAATGGAAATTTACCAATTAGAGAAAAAAATTACAATTTCAGGGATTAAATGAAATACTAACAGCTAACTCTTGTGCAATATAATGCTAACATAAATCGTTTAACAGTCCAAAATGTTACTAAATTTAGAAAATAGCAACATATGGTTTAGGCTGCAATCTCATTCCTTATCTGTGGGAAATGAATTTATGAATGCATTTTAGAATGCGGTCCTGTCCAAACCCCAACATCTGTATCTTTTTAGGCAGCATGACACTAGCCTGGGATATACAACAGAAACCCCTTTGAAGTCATGCCATATAAAAATTCTGTGGATACTACAGCCCAGTCTAGACAGCATATTGCTGATCGCTGATAGTCAGGAAACTGGGAGCTTGGTGCTGTGCTCACAAGCTTTCTTCATGCAGATTACCCATCTCTTTCTTAGTTAACAATCAGCATGGTTTACTATGTTGTTTGTCCTGCTGTAACCATAGTTTGCTCTCAAACAAGAGAGACTTAAACTAGGATTAATAAGTAACAGGACGAAGATAAGTGATAGTTATTTGTATCATATAAACTTGATCTTAAATGAGCTTTACTACAAGAGGCTTTTAATCGCTGTATCTACTTTTGGTTTCGTTGCAGAATTGAGATCAAAGCTCTGCACAAAGAGCTTTTCCTTTCCTGCTTTCCCACTACATAACCTCTAGGTGGAGCTGTGCTATAGTGGAATATTGCAATTACACAAGTAGGAAAATACCCTTTCTTTTCCTTTCAGAAATAATACTCTATGTTCTAAAAAAAACCGTGAAAGTGCTCTGAAAAACAGAAGTGAAACTGGAAGGTCATGAGTGTCCGACTTAAGGCTGGCCGGCAGCCAGCAGCTGCCTTGCTTCTGGGAACGCTGCCAACAGCTCAAGATAACGGAAGCTGTTTGGATTTTCTGCCGAGCGGAGAGTAGGAAAAGCGTGGTCTTACAGTCCTAGGAATCAAGCCGAGAGTGTCAAACAAAAGTCCAAGGGTCGAGCAGAGGCGTAGTCAGGGTGAGTCCGAAGTAGAGTCCAGGAGTCCAAGGTAAGGTTCAGGAGCAGGTGAGCTACACGTATGCTTAGAGATCAGGAACAAGAGCCATGGAAGACGTTGTTTCCCAATGCCTAGGCTTCAGTGAGTGTGTGCTTTTCTACTGCCTGCTGCCTGGGCACGCCCATCCCACAGCTGGAGCTCTTTAGCAGCAGGCTGATTACAAAAGCCTCACAAGGCCGACCTCCTGGTTTGCAGCCGGACGCTGCGTCGAGGGGCCTGCATCTGTTCCTGCCTTTTCATCGTCCGCCTTTGTCTGGGACTTGGGGCCTGCACTATCTCCAGCTCTGAGTCTGACTCCTGCCGGGCCGGGGAACTCCCACAGGTCATGCCAGAGGGGCCTGCCAGCTCTTCAGCTGCCTGGTTGGCCCTGTCTGGAGCAGCAGTGTCTGAACTCTGCTCCTGAGGAGTGTCCAGGGCCCTGGGTGAGTCACACTCGTCCTCAGAGGAGGATTCCTGGAGGGGGGTCATGACAATGAGATTGTCTAAAGAAGAACCCATAAACAACCATGAATAAAGAATCACAAGTGCACAATAAATGCCTTGTGTAGAAAAGCTCAATATTTACACAATAAACCATACATAAATTGAGCAATGTGTTCTACAACCCTGGGCATCCATGTCCACAATTAAATATGCATTGTAAAATTGAATTCTGCCCTTCTATTCACAGAAAAATAATGAATAAAACAGCATGAGAGGACCATGCCATAATTCCATTTATTTTTAATTTAAAAATAAGGTATATTTTATATATGTCTTTCTGCATTCAAGTAGTGACCCACCCCTTATTAGCATTAACTAATATTAGTATTAGTATTAACTAAAAGCCAAATACTAGATGAGTCCCTGAAAACCATTAGACGTTTTGGACCAACTGATTTGTGCAGCCAATAAATAAAAGAAAGTTGTGTAGATAAATCTATTATTGACAAAACCCTGGAAAAACTTTATGGAGAGCTAAAATTCTTCAGACTCTGAGACACATTGGGTTACACCCAACACTGTGTGAGTGGACATCTGCTTGCACAATGTAACTTTCTGTTCTTCTGTTCTCCCCTGCACACACATCCCAATCTGCTAGGGAGAGTTCCCCAATCACTTGGAGCAGATTTGGGGGTGCAGGAGAAAATCACCCCCTTCTCATCCTGCTTTCATCAGTGGTGGGGCACTCTTTCGATTTCACCCATAGTTGTCAGGCAATTTGGAAATTAGAGATCAGTGTTGCAGCAATATGGCTTGATTTTACATTCATTTTAAAAATGTACACATTAAGACATACATTAGATAGCCTTCTTATGAGAGTAAAAGAGCAAGGGAGGCACAGCCAACATACAAAATATTTTCTGCCTTCATCTACCTACTATGTAGTACAATTGGTAGGACACACTCTGCAGTAATATGAGGAATTCATACCAGATCTCTAGAGTTTGCAGCTTATAATTATATCTGTTATCTGTGTGAAAGGAGCAAGGGTCTATGGAAATAAAATAGGAAAAGTTACAAAAATGTTACTCAGCAGACAAATATCATACCTGTTGCGTTGCTGGCTTCCTGACAGGGAAGGAGAAGTTGGTGACTGAGCACGGGGAGCAGGAGATGGTGCAGATGGGAGAATATGAGGCAAGGATGAAGTTTTCATTGAAGGAGGCGGCAGGCTAGAAGAGGGAGTGCGCATGTAGGTACGATTTGAAGTGGACACCACAGGAGGCACATGGCGACTAATATCTTGAGTAGATGATAAAGATGTTGAAGATACAGACTGATTCGTCCAAGAATGAGGCCTCCAGGAATTTGTTCTTGAAGAATCAAGATTATCTAAACTCTCACCTCTGGAAGAAAAAGGTTAAAGCTGGATACAGCTTGTCATTGTAGATAAAAGGCAATGCAACTTAACTACTGTCAAGGGGAGCAGGGACTTCCAACAGGTTTAATTAAGTCACTGGTGTTGTTATAATGGAAAGGTACAGCAAAGTGTACCTCAGCGATGGAGGTGATCCCCCAAACTGCCCAACTCGTTCCACACACTACAAGTGGTTTTGGGCCTGAGTTTCTTGAACAGCGAGTCCGCATCTGAAATAGAGGGGATTTTCAGAAACCGCTCACAATATAGCATGGGTGTCTGCTGTTCAAGGAAAATAAGCAGGCCATCCCACTGGACATACCCAAGCCCTTGGGAACCCCTGAAATAGCCCCAATTCAGAGAAAGTTGTGTTGAGACTAACTTAAATCCCATTTATTTCACTAGGACTCAAGTGCGTTTAATTTTCTGTCAGTCAAGGCCATGGGGTTAGATGCAACAGGAATGATTACATGCATCATATGGCAGTATCATCTGGACAGCCTTTACTATTTTGCCTACCGAGATCATCTCTGTACAAATTGTTACATGCTTGAGGGTCAGCATAGGCCTAGAACTGTGAAGAACCAGTATACGTCTTGCAAAATTTCCTTTTATCATGTGGTAATTATTAGTGGCATGTGTAGCTTTGCCTACATTTTTGCTTGTGTAAAAGAAGGCAAAATATTATTATCCTCAGACTGAAAGAATGCTTCATGTTTTTACTATGAAAAAGTGAGACATGGTTTTTAAAAAATCCTGCAATGATTTCCTTGCTATACAACAAAATGAGGAATGGCTCACAAGGATATTTTTCTCCCAGGATGAAGTGACCTTTGGTCACCAGCGGCAAGCCCCTGAGTAATAGGTCTTGATTTACAAGGACAAGTCTTTGGACAATACTACTCTGCTTTCACAGGATGAGATTGGGAGTATGTCTTCAGGTCACATACCTTTCTCTCCTACCCACTTATAAAAGATAAATACATGTTTATTAGTAATTGCACTGCAAGATCATTCATTCATTCTATTCATGGGATGGAGACAGGGCAATGTTCAAATTACAGGGGAACCGGCAGGAACCTGGGCCTGTACTGGGGTGTGTGGGTAGGCTAAGGAGGTATTGCCCATGATTCAAGGACTGGGGCAGGGGAAGGAACACATGATCCCCAAACCTGGTCCCAGGCCTACAACAAACAGAAGTTGAGGAAAAGTGCACTTGTATTCATGGTGGCCAGGAAGCTTAACCCATCTGACCCCTCTGTAAAACACAACACAAGCAAACCCCAGTTCCTCTGGGCTCTCTCTGTCTCTCTCTCTTAACTCACTCTCCCCAAGATAACTGGGGGAAACCAAATAAAATTTATACCATCTGCTGCCACAAGATGTGGTGAGGCCACTAGTTTAAATGGCTTTAAAAGAGGGTTGGGGCAAATTCATGGTGACTACTAATCATGATGACATATGGAACCTCGGGTTGATGGGAAGCAAGAGGGGAGAAGGCTATTGCTGTCATGTCCTTCTTGGGGGCTTCCCAGAGGCATTTGGCTGGTAGGAAAACAGGATGCTGGACTAGATGGACTTCTGGTTTGATCCAGAGAGGCTCCTCTTATGTTAATGACAATGACATGAATATTCTGTGGAAGAATGCAATCTCTATATTCACAGTGACAAATTCTGCCTTTAGTTATCACTCAAGCAGAGAAAATGTCCATTTCAATGAGAGAGAGGCAGAAAGAGAAAGAAAAACCCTATATACTTGGTCCCCAAATTAACTGAAACTCTTTGGTGGGCAGTTTTGTAAATCAGAGTTCCAGAATGGCTTGAGCATCATAAAACTCAAGAGGCAACATTCAGTGAATGCTTCCTGGAATATGTATTACCTCCTCATTTTACTGCCAGGTAGACTAGCAGTCTCTTTATGCATGCTGGAACTGCGCTGCCTAATCCAGCTGTTGTCTGTGTTCAGAGCTGTCTTCTTTCTCATTTCCTGAAGGAGTTGCTGTCTTTCCAGCTCAGCTGATGACACACCATGTTCTTTCTGATACCTTCTATGTGAGTCACCAGAATTCCAGGGTTGCTCGGAAAATTTGTTCTTCATACCTAATTTGAAAAAGATTTGTAGAAAGCAGACCTGCATTAAAGGAGTGAGGGACAGATAAAAAGCAAACTGAACAACATCTCTTACAATGCATATTACGGAATATGCATCTTAGTATTAATATGCATGGCATATGCATGACATATTAGTATTCATGACACAAATATCTCATTCTGTGGAAAAAGACTGTTGGTGGTAAATTAGATGATCCAATAATCTAATCTCCCAGAGAAACAAAGGCATCTAGTGTCAGTAAAGCACAATATAGCCTAACATGCTGACCCAGATCAGAGCTGTTATTTACCCACACCTGCAAACCAGATCTAACACAAGCCTGCAATAATCCAGTTTTATGGGGTGGCTAGTGGCAAAATAATCCGAGACTATCTCTGAAACAGAGTGACAGGCTTCTTCTGTCTCTACTGTTTCCCCCCACCCACCCCCCATTAAAAATAACAACAACAACAACACCCTTGCATTATAGCACTCACCATTTCTGTTGATATGATGATCATCTAGATCTGTAGTTGATCTGGATTTACTTCTAGAAATAAGTTGAGACATTATATATTATATAGACACTGCACAAGGGTTACAAGTAGTACATCAGTGTAATAAACTGCCACAAATTTAGCAGCATTTGGGCACAAGAGGTTCTGGAACACATTTGGTGAAATCTATTGGTGACTTGTGGATTCTTTTGGATGGAATTTGACATGCAGTGGACAGATATACCTCAGAAACAGGGGGGGGCAGCTCCCCCTCCATTCCCTATGACAGTGATGGCGAACCTATGGCACGGGTGCCACAGCTGGCACGCAGGGACCTCTCTGTGGGCACTCGAGCCATTGGTCACCAGATCGTGAAAAGACTGTCCCCTTCTGCAAAACACTAATGATTTTGTTCTTTCTCACAGTGTGGAACAGAATGATTTTATTCTAGAATTCCTGTTACAGAATTCTTTTCTACATTGTTAACACATTTAAAAGATTTTGAAGAATGATGCACAGAGCATGGCTTGGATGTAAAGCCCTAACAGTTGACCTGAGTGCTGCATGTGTTGCTCTCAAACTAATGGAGTATGAGCCAAGGTTTGACAAATTATCAGCATGCATGCAATAGCAAAAATCACATTAATTGTGCAAAAGCATGCCCAATGCAAACTTTTACCTAATGCAGTGTTTGCAGTCCAAGACATAAAGTGTGTAAAATGTGTTAAGCACGTTTAGTTTTCTTGTTTATCTTGCTCATCCTAGTACAGGTTGACTTTTACTTTTACTAATCCGACAGCTGTAGAAGCAGGGAAAGGACCCGGGGTAAAGCTTGCCCCATACAATTTCAGTCTGGCATATAATCATATTACAAGTTGAGAATCCCTTATCCAAAAATACATGTGCCTAATTATTTTAAAAGTTTGTATAAATTCCCTTCAGGCTATGTGTACAATGTAGTACTATAATATTTTTTTGAGTTGATTTTTTCCCCACCAAAAAATGTTTGTATCATTGAAAGCTCTGTTATTGTGTTTTTCTTTTAAGACAAAAGATGTTAATTAGTTCGGACAACTGTATGAGTTCTTTTTCTAAAATTAAAACCTCGGTATTCACGTTTAATTGCAGTGTTGGCACTTTGAAATAAATAAGTTGGTTTTGTGTTGCAGTTTGGGCACTCGGGCTCAAAAAGGTTCGCCATCACTGCCCTATGAGAACTGAGTAAGTGATGCAAGTATACCACTGGCAAATACTGATGAGGCTTAATGGTGTTTTATTTCAGAGTCAAGAAATAGGATTAAGAAGTGCATAATAAGGTGAACAAGAATCCCATGAAGAAGTTCCAGTGGATTATAAACTGCAACATCCTGGACTAGTTCATTGTGACTTTTGTTTGGAGAAGAACAGTCTTAGAGGATGGAGGTAGCTACAGTGCCATTTCAACATTCACTAGATGAGAATGATAAGCAAGTAGATAACTGGCCACTAA
Organism: Shinisaurus crocodilurus; assembly: GCA_021292165.1. Classification (NCBI taxonomy): domain Eukaryota; kingdom Metazoa; phylum Chordata; class Lepidosauria; order Squamata; family Shinisauridae; genus Shinisaurus; species Shinisaurus crocodilurus. The sequence continues at coordinate 158,864,045 of CM037878.1, read as the reverse complement.
TGAGAACTTTTTATTCTTCAGCCACAGATATATGCATATGGATCCTGAATGAGAGATGTAAGAATTAAAAATGGAACAGGAACATTGAGCATGGGTTTTCCAAATGTGTTACATGAATAAAGAAGCTCAAGCAAAGCATTCTGTCACTGTTGATATCTTTGCTCATTTACACACCCACTCTTGGTTTGTCATCTTTTAGATTGCACAAAGATGTGGGTGAACAGCCGATGACAAAATGCAGTGTAATTATATTACATGAATAATGATGATGATGATGATGATGATGATGATGATGATAGCAGCAGCTGAAGATAAAAATAATCTATGAAATTATCTGATGCCTCACTAAGCCATTTCCAACTATTTTCCATCTTTGTTGAAAAATCTACTGATAAATATGGTGCAGACAGAGTTATAAATTATAGCATCTTTTAACATCTGACTTTACTACATTAAATCATGTCTGAGGGACTTCCAAAAATACTATTAAAGGAGTTCCAGAAATACATGCTCTTGTCTATTCTAGATTTTGAGATTTTTCCACATGCAGTGTCAGCAGAGCCTTTTAATCTGTTGCAGACATTGTAAACTTATTTTACAGTGGTATGATCTAAGGCATCATAGCTGAAATGACACTTCCCCTGCCACACTTCCATGATTGGCCATTATTAAACAAATAATCCACATAATAAAACTAAGGTACAATCACAGGAAAGCACTCTGAAGAATATTCAGTGATTGCAAACACACACACACACACACAACTCAAGTTGTGTAACTTTAATAGACGTCAGCCTTAAGATGCCACAGGTATTTTTATTGGTTTAACAATTGGAAATTTAACCAACTAACAAATGCCACATTTCCTAAGATGTACTATGATTTCAGCATGCGGGGACATATTTATAAAAATAACTAAAGTAGAACTGAAGGAATGTGTGTCACTCTGTGGTAACGTTTCCAAATAGGGAGAGACCATGAAACAACTTTCCCTTACTTTCAAATCCTAAGCTAACATAATTAGTAAAAAGTAGCACACTTTACCTGTCAGCACTGAAGTAGCTTGGTTGCTCAGAGCTTCTTGGTGCTTCATAATGTCTAGAGTAAATAAACATTTTTTTAAAATATTTTTATTCGTTTTTTAAATGTGAATTACACCAAAACAAAACAAACTCCATAAATATAGAGTAAGTAAACATAAGTAATGAATAGGTTATGCAAGAATAGACCCATTTGGCTGGTACTGCAGGAAGCCACAGTACCATGAACATTAGTTCCCTACATTTGAACAAGAAATTCTTGCAGATCCAGATTTGCATCCCAGAAACAGGAAACTGTAGAAAGGGATGACAGATTAGGAAGTCAAACCTGTTCTTTGTTGCATAATTTGCAATCACAGTGTGACTATTAACTGAGTTGCTCAGAATTTTTTTTTAGCATTTTCAGTTTACAAATTAATTGTTTCTGTAATACAAGAGCCCAGGGACTCATGTACTGTGATACATTTTTAGGTCCAGACATACATCAGATTTCCATCAGATTCAGTTAGGATTGGACTAAATCCAGACCCCTCAGGAGTCCAGGGAGTTCCTAACTGGAACACTTACGGTACATGGTTCATGCAGAAGGGAAGGCTTACACTGTGTGCTATGAGAAGGACTCTGTTAGGACCTTGCTGCAAGTGTGCAGCTGCATCCAGAGATGGTGGCAACCATGGGAAATGTAGTATGCCTATAATAGTATCTGCGACTCAACAGGGGTCCTGCTGCATACTTCAGAATAAGTCTACCCCTCAGCCACCTCACTTGGGTATCTTTACTGGTGCTGAATTAGTGGTCTAATCCACCCCAGACCCTATTTAGAGGTCTAATTATTTTGCCAAATATCTGGAGAACCTTCATAAAAATAATTTAGGTTTCCCAGATTACTTCCAGAGAGGAACAGTATGTGTGCGCGTGTGCATGCTTCAGGGTCCACCCATCATTATTAGGGACACTGTGTCACAGGTCTAATAAAATCATGTGTGATAGGAACACAGTGTTAGTACAATTTTCAGTGCTTCCAGTGACAAATTGATACAAATATGAATGAATGGAAGGAAACCTAACCACAAAATTGAACTGAACTGAACTATTACTCTATTACTCTTTGCATTCATAAATACATATACATAAATATATTAATACCTATGGATATAGAATATTTTATTCATAAAATTTATGCATATACTTATGCCTATGTACACCACCACCAGTTTGCAAATACACAGCAAAAATACGCGAACTGTAATGCATACCTTTGAAATTGGAACCTCTGAACTGCAACTTCCTTGACTTGCTCCACCTGTGGTTTCTGTTCTGCTTCTTCCCGATACCTTGGTTCCTCTCCATAGTATACTGTGTCCCGTACATTAGATTCCTTCTCACGCTCCAGTTCTTGGAACTTCCTCTCTTGTTCCATTTGCAAGGCTGCTTCTTCTTGCAATCTCTGTATCTCCCAGAGATGTTTCTGTTCTTTTTCCTTCTTCACTTGTTCTCTTTCTTCTTCCCATTGTCTACCAGCATCAGAATAGCCAGTCTTGTCACTTCCATTTTTCAACCAGGAAGAATCAGGTGGCTCTTGTGTAGTAATAAACATGGTATTTGACTTCAATACAGTTTGCTCCTAGAAGAGAGTGCAAGACTTATAGAAATGAAACAGGCAGGATATACTTTAGTTTTAGGAAATGCTTTGTCGTACTGTGGAATTAGGGAAGCAGGCTGCTCTGGATGGTATTGTACTCTGAGGGAGCAGGTATGTAGTCTGGGGGTACTCCTTGATTCTACCATGTCACTAGAGACCCAAGTGGCCACAATGATGCAGAATGCCTATTTCCAGCCCTGACTGGTTTGCTAACTAAAGCTGCTCTTGGACAGGGATAGCCTGGCCACAGTAATCCATGACCTGGCAACCTCTCACACTATTGTAATCTGCTCTATGTGGGGCTGCCCTTGTATAGCTTTCACAGGGTTGTTGTGAGGATAAAATGGAGAGGAGGAGGATTATGTAAGCCGCCTTGGGTTCCTTGCAGGAAAAAAGGCGGGGCATAAATATAATAAATAAATAAATAAATAAAATAACATTGGTTCTTAAAGAGTTGCACTGGCTGCCTATTTGTCACTTTGCCCAATTCAGAATGCTGGTTTTAATGTATAAAACCCTAAATGGCTTAGGATCTGGCTACCTAAAGGAGTGTCCATGTATCATCCTGCCCATGACATTTCCCTGGAGAGGCCCTCTTCATTGTACCATCATCAAACAGTCTGGACTTCCAAAACTCATAATATGGCCTTTTCAGTGGTGGCTCCCTGGTTTTGAATGCCCTTCCCCTGGAGGTTAGACTGATGCCAACATTGGCTAGTTTTCAGTGCCAGGTGAAAACCATTTTTTCCTCTAGACTTTATGATTATACATCAGAGTGGGATAGTTGAAGTGCAGCATATATTGAATTTGATACTGACAGACTCGTGCATTTTACTGTGTATTTTATAATATAATATTGTGACTGCCCTGGGTTCATTTTACAATGAAGGGTGGGATATAATTTTCAGGATAAAGAAATAAAAAACTTGTGAAGCTTCAGGCAACTTAACACTCATAGACTAGATTCATTTCATGGTAGACTAACTTGCCATAGAAAGCCTGTTAGAATCACAGAATCTGAGGGGACCTTGTAAGTCATCTCGCTTAACTCCCTGCTTGATGTAGGAAATCCAGAGCTAGAGCTGCCCAGCTTCTTCTAGAAGACCTCCAATGAGGGAGAGCCCATGGTTATGGACAGATACAGCTAACTAACCTCAACAGTTTGGATGTAGCCTACCAACTGCTGCTATGCTCCTATACTTTTTAACATGGAGCTTGCACGGGACCTCTGCATAAGTGAATTCGAAATGAATAAAATTAAAGTTATGCATATAAAAGAACAGTCTTTCTTCCATCTAGCCCAATGCCTTCTAGACAAATTGGCAATGGCTCTCTAGGGTCTCAGAGAGAATTCTTGCCTGGTTTTTCTACTCAAGACCTCAGGGATGTTGAAGAGTCCTTGGCCTCGAGTCACGAGTTGAGTCACGAGTCTTTGGACCCGAGTCTCGAGTCAAGTCTCGAGTCCAAGGTCCAAAATGGTGACTCGAGTCCCGAGTCACTCCCAAAGCGGCGGCCCATGGAGGGAGCGGGAGGGTCTCCGTGAAAGGAAGAAGAGCTGCCCTTCTTCCCATGGAGACCCTCCCGCTCCCTCCATGGGCCGCCGCCCCCGCCGCCCCCACTTACCATGGGCGGGTCCTTCCCTCGTCCCTGCTCCTGCCGCCGCCGCTGCCGCACCAGGGATGCATTACGAGCCCTCCCTGGGTTCGTAGTTCTCCGCGGCAGTGGCGGCGCGGCCTGATCTCGCTCTTCTGAGCGGCGCGGAGAGCGTTCTCCGCGCTGCTCGAGTCGCCGCTGCCGCCTCGCCACCGCTCACGTCACCGCTCACGTCACCGCTGTCGCTGTTTCACCTCGCTGCCGTCGCCGTTTCACCTCACCGCCGCTTCACCTCGCCGCCGCCCGCTCCACCTCGCCGCCGCCCGCTCACAGCCACCACCGCTGCCACCCGCTCGCAGCCACCGCCGCCGCCATCGCACGCCACGCCGGTCCCGTCATCACTTCCGGCGCGGCGGAAGTGACGCGCTGGGACCCTGCTCCGGCGCGTTTGGCCGCCGCTGCTCTAAACAGAGCGGCAGCGGCCAAGCACACCGGAGCAGGGTCCCGGTGCGCCACTTCCGCCACGCCGGAAGTGATGACGGGACCGGCGCGCGCGGCGACGTGCAATGGCGGCGGCGTGGGATGGCGGCGGCTGCGTGCGATGGCAGTGGCGACTGCGTGCGGGTGGCGGCGAGGGAGACGGCGATGGCGGTGGCGGGCGGCAGTGGCGGAGTCCTTGGGCTCGAGTCCCGAGTCAAGTCTCGAGTCCCATTGAAAAAATTGGGACTCGAGTGGGACTCGAGTCAGAGGGGGGACTCAGTCGGACTCGTGAGTCGAGTCGTCGAGTCCGAGTCCCCATCCCTGCAAGACCTTGAACTGGAATTTCAGTCTGCAACAGCTGGTGGCAATAAATGACTACACAAAAATCTCAGTTCAGCCAGGCATTTCAGAGTACAGCCTGCATTGTGTGATAATTAATTTTGCTTGGATCTGTCTTGGCTTATATTTACTTACAATTCGTTTTAACACACACAATTTAGATTATATACCGCAATTGCTAGAAACTATTTTTTTTTAAATTGTTTATTTGTTTGTTTGTTTCATTTTTATACCGCCCAATAGCTGAAGCTCTCTGGGTGATTTACAGCAATTAACAAGACAGTCCCTGCCCGCAGGCTTACAAACATTGTGCCTGAGAAAGTTTTGTGAAATTTGAAAGCTATTCATCGAGGGATTTTTATTTGGTCCTAACAAAGTATTATGATTAAACTCTTCCTGTTTGGATTTTTTTCTAATGGAGCAACTTGGCTGCCTGCATTTTCTGCTACAGATGTATTGCTTTCTAAAACTGCCCCAGCAAGGGTGAAAGCAGACTATGTGGTTTTGTTCCAAGAGAGGCTGAAGTACAAAAGGTTTAGAGCGCACCTCATTTAAGTATTTGGAGTTCTCCTTTTCAGCCTCCTGCTGAGCTTTCACCCATTCTTCCTTCAGCTTCACTTGTTCACGCTTGTATTTCTCCTCATTTGAAAAAAAATATGCAAGTATATTTATTTAATTAGCTAAACTTTTATTTTCTTATAATACATATATAAACTGTATAGAAATGTAGTATGCTCAATATAGTAAACAAGATCTACCCATGGCAGGAAAGCCATGGGACATCAAAGCTTACGCTGGCTCAGCTTGTCTGAGCGTGGAAAGCTAAGCAGGGTCAGGCCTGGTTATTACTTGGATGGGAGACCCCTCCTCTAGTTTCCTGCATTGAGCAGGGGGTTGGACTTGATAGCCTTGTAGGCTCCTTCCAACTCTATGATCTATGAAATCTATGAAATTTCTGTGAAAGGGTAAATAAATGGAAGCAACCAGGCTAGTTATGCCATAGCACTGCTAAACTAATAAATCTTTTAAATAAAAGAAGTGGGACCAAAATTATGGTTTCATTTCTAAGTGGTGCCTCATTCAATCTCCTCAAAGTACTTATCCTAATCCCAAGACTATAAAAACTGGTTGTGGTGTGGTGCACATCCTTAGAGGTACTTTTTGTATGCCACAATGCCGATGGCGATGGTACTAAGGCTAAGGTGTTGATTAATACAAAACTGTATTATTTCTCTACTACAGGATATTGATCCACACACTGTAAAAATATAAGAGTGTTATCTAGGTACTTGCCCTTTTAATTTTTATTTCGCTCCTAAAACAAGAGATCCACCACTTCTAGTAAGAGGCAGCAACAGTTGGCCTTAAACTACTGGTTTGGGCCCAAAAATAAGCTGCTGACAGGAAAATAAGCTGTTGACAGACTTCCAACATTGAAGCAGAATCTGGTTTTGTCTCATTAGGGATTTCTCCAACAAACTGCATACACAAGTTTTGCCAGTAATAAATCTGGCAATTGTCTTCAAACCAAGAACACCCAGGATGCATGAGCATATATTAAAATAGGATATGCTTTGCCTGGGAAGCTTTTTACTCTAATCAGATAAACAGACACATTAAGGAAAGCTTAAGGAAAAATATAAAATAGATGTAACCTGTAATAACACTTTATTATAAGTTAATAAAACAGTTAAAATAGAACTGTTTTTACTACAGTATAATTCCTAAATCCTAAAATAAAATGCAACTAAAAAAGCTAAAGCTAACTGCTGCATAAATAAACCCTCTGCTGCTGTGTGTAAAAAGCCAAAAATTAATTTAGTTCTAGCTAACACACAGACCAACATTTCACTCCAACCCCAATACAAGGTACAAAATCCTATATGTGTATGTTTGAGAATAAGATCCGTGGAACACAATAGGATTTTCTTTTGAGCAAAATGCATAGGGTTAGACGTATAAAGGCTATAAACTACATCTTGATGCTGTGTTTAGTTTTCATGGCGGGAGTTTCTATCTTTAATTCCTCTAAACGGCAAATTATGCACTCACTGAGGCCTAGCAACCAAGCATCTTTTACTAAATTAACCTTAAGTAACTATAAACTTGTCAGCCTGGCAGGCCAATCTAGAGCCAAGCCTAGTCGTGTTGGGTGTTGCACAGTTACATCTGCACCTGAAGTAAGCGTTCCTGTTCTGCCTGCCATTTCTCTTGTCTTTTTCTTTCTTCTTCTTGATCCCAAGCCCACCGGCTAGGAGCACTGATGGGTGGAACTGGGAGCTGTAACATAGAAATGAAAGATCAGCTTCAGAGGAGATGTTTCTTTAAAAAACCTTAGCAGTACTAATTACAGTCTTCGAATGGAATTAAACGTTCAGCAGTAAACATGGATTCCCAATCCTGCATGTGGGGCTGCCCTTGCATCTGGTTTGGAAGCTGCAACTAGTGAAGAATGCAGCAGCTAGATGCTCAGTGGAGCACCTAGATATACACATATTACACCTGTGTTTTATTTATTTATTTAGAGCATTTTCATCCTGCTCCTCAGCCAAAAAGCCTCCCAGAACAGCTTTTATTGATTCCCAGAAGGAATCAATAAAAGAAGACAGTCCCTGCCTGCCCACAGGCTTACAACCTAAAAGACATGACACACAAGGAAAAAAGAATAGAAAGGGAAGGTGGGCAGGGAGGGGAATAAGTCTTTCAGCAAGACTGGTGGAATGGTCCTGCTTACCCTTATCATATCCCTCAGCACAACTTGCTGGAATGGCTGGTGGTGATGTCAGTTGAGGGAGAAGGATCTGTCATGAGGGAGGCCTTCCAGCAGGGCTGGTGGAATGGCCCTGCTCTCTCTCTCTCTCTCTCTCTCTCTCCTGATTTCCCTCCGCACTGCGTGTTAAAAGAACTGCACTGGCTGCCTATTAGCTATTGAGCCAAGTTCAGATTTTGTTGTTGACATATAAAGTCTTAAATGACTTGGGACCAGAATGCCTAGCTGACTGTCTTCCTTTATATATATACCCAGCCGACTCCTGAGGTCTTCTGAGGTGGCCTTACTGGTTGGTAGTGGTATGTAAGCAGGCCTTCTCAGTGGCAGCACCCACCTTTTGGATCACTCTCCCATGTGCAGTTCAAGAAGAAACAGCAGCAAGTTTTAAATGCTTCTTGAGAACATACCTATTCAAACAGGCTTTCCCTGACCCGAGAAGGAATCTGCTACCACACTATTTTATTGTTATGATGTTCTAATATTTTTAAATGTTCTTAATATTTTTATTTATTTATTTTCTCTTGTTTCTATATCGTTATGTTGTATTTTAATGTGAACTGCTTAGGAATTTAAATATATGAAGCAGTATAAAAGTATTTTAAATAAAGTGGGGGCAGGAGGAGAAGGGAGTATCAAAACCTTTCCCTACCCATCAGTTTTGCTCTGCAAGCAATCCTACAATTCCACCCACCCAATCCAACTGACTTGACTGGGAAACCCAGTCTTGGAGCCAAGCTGGGGGAAAGTGCACAAGTGAGAATAAGTTCTGCAGAGGAACCATGGCAGGTGGGAGGAAGGGTTAGGTTGTATTTCTGCCCCTCCCTTTCATTCCTGCCCCTCCCATGATAATGTCCACTCCAAGTCTGCACACATCAGAGGCAAAATGAATTTGGGAATCTTGTGTTTTCCAAACATCTAACCTACTTTGACACTAAAGGAAGAGACAGAGATTAACAATGAGCTGTTAGAGCTGTAATAAAATTAACTCTGATAACAAAAACTTCATTTAAATAAATAAGCAATACTCCACACATTGCTGAAGGCTCAACGATCTGGAATATTGTTTTGTTATCATACTTAACCTATTTCGCAAGGAGTTATTTTAGGCTTCATGTAGAGAGACTGATAGGCAGAGGGACAGAGAAATGATCCTTCTCTATTTTAAAAAATAATTTTCATGATAATGTACAACTAGTTTTTTTCTCTATGAATAACTATTATTTATTATACCTTTATTATTTACATGTTCATTTTCATTTGTGGCAGTCTTGTTATTACTTTTGCTGTTATATTATTTAGCGTAGCGAATGAACCCAGCTTCGCACAGGTTGGAATATCCTATCGTTTAATACAGCCAGGCTTTCAAGCAGCCTTACACAGCTGTCAGAGTTGCGACACATTGTGCCTATCCCATCTGAGAGCAGCCATGGCCGCTGTGGCACACTGCTATAGCCCCCTGAGGGAGGGGTCTATCCACTCCACTTCCCTGAGGGGGGGGGCTGCCCCAGACACGAGGAAAGAGACAGGCATATAACTCCAACATCCCTCGGCCTACTGATTTCCCCTGGCTTCAAACTGTATAGTCTGTAAAGCTATGTACTGTACTGGTTAGGAAAGCCTGCCCCTAATGGCTGAAGATGTTACTGCAGGCTTTAACCACATTTAAATTAAAGTAATTAATACATTTAAAAAACAAAATAACCCCAAGGTGCACACCCCTGGAATCCCCTTAGTATGCATGCCAAGTTTCAGGTGTCTAGGTTTCAAGGTCTTCGTGCTATGGTGCGGACAAACACACTCACATCCTCTTTTATTATTATACATTAAATGAAGTAATAAAGTAGTATTACTTACATCAGGCATTGCAGGTTCTGAGCCTCCTGGAAGGTTTAAGGTAGTGAGAAGAAAAATAATAAAAAAGAATAAAATTTTTGTTAGTGTAACCTGGAGGATACTATTTAAGCTATAACTAGTAAGTTGTGTTGGGTCCCATTCCCTTTATCAGGTCAAAGAATCATCAAACACTTTCAGATGAACAAATAGCTATATTAGAATCATATGGAACAGAAGAGATTATACGGGCTTTTTTGCACCGTGGATTTCATATTTTTGGTCACTTGGACAGGTCAGGTACGGGAAGCTGCGATGTGTGGAAAGCAACAAGATAGTGAAGTAATTCCCAGGGCAAGTATGTTGGTCACCACATCATGAGAAAACTCAGAGAAGTCTGTACTTTTCCCAGACTGTCTCTAAAGAAGTATTTTATCAGGGAGTTTATATTCCTGTATCTTTTCCAGCTAGGTACTTCTCCTTCACAAGCTTCTGATCACACGAAGTGACAAACAACAGTAGCTGTGGGAGCAGGAGGAAAGATCAGGGAATCAGGTTCTTTCAATACACGCTGAAAGGCATATTAACATCTTTCAATGCTAGCAGGAGAACCAAAACAAAAAATAACATGAAGTAAGAGAACCTGGGACAACTAACGTAGAACAAGCCCCAATCCAGTGAACTAGGAGAGCAACGGGAGATGGAAAGTCTCCCCCCCCCTTCCGACAGCCCATCAAACAGCAATGGACCACACTGAGTCCAGTGTCTGCTTCTCCCCACCTTAAAAGGTGAGTGGCATTGGCAGAAAGGACAGCGCAGAAACAGGCTACATAGCCACATCCCCTAGCGCAGGGGCAGGCAACTTGTAGGCCAAAACATCTGGAGGACCACAACTCCCATGACCCCTCCCCATTGGCTATGCTGGTTAAGTATGATGGGAGCCCTAGTCCAAGGACATCTAGAGATCCACAGGTTGCCCATCCATGCCCGAAGGGCAGGATGCATGATCCTCCAGCCTCAGCAATGCTCCCTACTGGCAGTAGGGAAGATCCGCTCTCACTGGATAAATGCAAATTTGCAAATTTGATAACTACAAATATACAGAAATATAACTTAATATTGATTTATACTGGGGGGGGGGAGCCATTCACTTCAGCTTTAGTAATACCACAATCTTTCCCATTTCTCCCAGAAATCTACTTTTTAAAAATTCGCTATAACCACAAATCCACACCCCATTTTCAGATAAGCAAGAGCTTGCCACAAAGCAAACAGTGCACTACTCTAATAAAAAAATCACTTCTACCAAAGCAACATACTAACTGCTTTGTACTGACAGTCTGTGCAGATGTAAAACTTTTCAAGTTTCAAGCCTACACTGATGACTCTTTTTAAAATTAAAATAAACTGTACACATATTTTATGCTGCTGACAGAAAACAGGACATTCATGCATAACTCACTTGTCAAGTAGTATTTCAACCACATCTTAACTTTTACATGATCCTCCTACATATCACTTTTTGCAAAGCCAATGCCAAACCCAACCATATGTAGCAGATGGGTGAAGATGTACTGTTCACTCATTTTTATTTAATGGATTTATAAGACACTCTTCAGCATAAAGCTCCCAGGGCAGTGTACAATTGAAATCATAACTACCAAATACAACAGAAGTCAAATAAAAATTTCAATAAAAATCGATGAGCCCTCCTGCACCAGAACTGTACATGGAGGAATTACACGACTTCCACTAATAATAAATAAATAAATAAAGGGAACAACCTAGACAGTGTCTGAGAAGCCATAGGATAGTTCAGATTACCAGATCTGACCTCACTGCACTCCATCCCCTTGCAGCCAGTGTGGAAAGAACTGCGCCGGCTGCTCTCTGAGGTAGGGAAGGTGACCTTGGAGAGGGGGAGAAGGGGGGGAAGGGGGTGGGGAGGGCAGGAGGCTACCGAGGCCAGGATATGAGGTATCCTGCAGCCGCTCCAGCCTCCTTCCCTCCCTATCTGAGATACTCCAGCTAGATGGGCAAAAAAGCCCGTCTAGCAGAAAACACAGGGCAGGAGTACAGGGAGGTGAAGATCACCTCCACTGCTCCTCCCGCTCTGCATAAGATGCCCATAAGCCTCTGAGTTCGGGCATATGGACATCGCGATAGGAATGTGCCCAAAAGTTACTAAATGTTGAGTTATAGTGGCAGATCATTAACCTTTTTACAAACAGTAAACCAAATTATATATAAAACTAGCTGTTGCCCACAGCTGTGCTTGCATGGATTTTAGGATTTGGTACAATGGAAAAGATACAGTGTCTTTGACTGAAAGTGTAATGTTTAGGCTGGGTGCTGGCAGCAGAAAACATTTGTGACAGAACTATCTGATCTTAAAGAAAAATCAGGTTAATCCTGAGAGTCTACAGGTGATGAAGAGTGACCGTGCCAAGTTTGGGGTAGATCCGTCAAAATGTGATGGAGTGGAGCCTATGCGACGACGCCCCACACACAACAGTCAGTCAGTCATGTAAAAAGTTTCCCTCCCTTTTCACCCCTTCAGAGAACATTCTAAATGGCCTAGGGGAGATTTGCATACCCAGCCCTATTGGCCCTTGCAGGAATTCATACGAACATTCTAAGTGTCGTATGGGCTATTTGCATAACTGCTCCTGTTGGCTGCTGCAGCAATTATGAGGTGAGGCCGATTTGCATAACTGCTTCCCTGTTGTTTTGCCCATAGGATATGAGAGTGGGGCGATTCCCCCCCGCTTTAGGGACAGAATTTCCAAAAATCCTTCTTTAGTGGGTGTCTACGTCATAAAAGCAATGTCCCTTCAAAATTTCACGTTCCTAGATTAAACGGTTTGAGCTGGGCAAAATCAGTCAGTCAGTCAGTCAGTACATCTTCTTTTATATATATATAGATTTGTGCAATCCCTTCCAAACAGCAACAAATGTGCTATCTGGGCGATATTTTGTACAGGGGTGAAGAAACTGATTTTCTAGAGATACACAATGTTGCCTTTTTGAGTGTAGAGAGAATGCAGTCCCACAGCAATGCAAGATCAGCCTTGATAGAAGATGTACAGACTCTGCACAAACAACAGGGCATGCATTTCTTATGCAACAAAATGATGCTGTAGAAAAATCCTAAGGAAGATAATGAAGAAACTGAGAATAGTTTTCATATCTTTCCAGAAGCCTTCCCTGTGAATGCACACGGTATATACAGCAAAGTTCTATGTGCACTCCCAGAGAAGCTGAGAGATTGACATATATGAACAGACCAGACCTTAATTTCTGCCTCTCTCTCCATCACTGGCTGTGCATATAATTCAGACAAATACGGTATGCCATCACAGTAAAAGGATGCTGAGGTATGCTATGACGTTTCAGGTACCTGCTTTATTCCCATAAACACAGCAGGTGATGCAATTGACTCAGCAGTATATCACTAGGTCAAGTCTTCCAAACATGGTCAAAGGGAAACATTTTGTACCAAAACATTATTTTGAAGAAAATTGAACAATTAAATAGAATGTATTCAAGGAAAACAGACATTCAGTAATATATAATATTATATCAAAAGTGAAGTGTCATCTTAATCACCACTTCAAGACACTCCATGTGCAAAAAAATGTTGAAACAGATACAACACTTGGACACAAATTATTGAAGTGAAAATGAGATGTAGCATGCAAAGCACACTAATAGCAGCCTTAGAGAACTGTGACAAATGGTGACAGCCAATACATCTGGCCATTTCCATTATTTTGGGGGGAAGTATTAACATTTACTCATGTATTTCATATTGCACACCAACCTCCCAATTTTTAATAATTATAAATCATAATATGAATAAAGTTAAATTTGACAAAGTCTCTCAGAGCTTGGAAATTTAGCATAATAAATCTTTGCTGTTTGCTCAGCATTACTGCTGTTTTGTAGGAAAGCTGCTAATCTGAACAAAGGTTTTTGTACTTCACACTGTTCCACAGTGGGAACAGCGTTTGAGCACATCAAGGGTATAAAAGGTTTGAGATACAGAGGAACACACAAAGCCCATTACCACAAAGGTAGACCCATGAATTGTAAGAAAAACCTGATGATCCTAGGGAAAGAACGGAAACAGATTAAGCTGGTTTGGCATGACTGCAACAATCAATGATTGAAGAAACTTAGAACCCAACACCAGAGACTAGTTAAGAAGAATGGACAGTGGGGAACAATTTCATGACCGTACATGAAATGTAAGCTTTTGGGTTTTGTTTTGTTACCTTGTTCAAAAAACTGTGATCGTCTTTTTAAGTTTTTCAAAGAAATAGATTCTGTATCTATTTGAAAAAAATATGAAGATACAAAACAAGTCAGTGGGGTGTGGTATGGTTTTATTTATTATCTGTCCACTGAATAAACACTATTCAGAGAATCTAACTTGAGCTGCATTGAAACAAACATCTTATCACTTGTAAGGAGTAGCACATGATTTTGTGCAGCCTGTATCAAAGAGATCCTCAGTTTAATTAGTACCTCCTACTTTATAAATCACTGTTCCGTATCCAAAGTTTAATTTAAACACAGCCAGAGCCAGTGCAACAGACACAGTGTTGGGCTTGGACCAGGAAGACCTGACTGAAATCCCTGCTCACTGGGTGTCCTGGAGTAAATACATATATCTTGGCCTAGACTACCTTACAGGGTTGCTATGAAGATTATGGAATAATACCACATATAGTGCCCTGAACTCCTTGAATGAAGAGTGGGATACAAAATGTAGACAATAAAGATAAATGTTGTCCTTTAGGGTCTGAGAGGGCTTTTTCACTGTCATGAGCAAGCAGCCATTTCTTTTATCAGCCTAATTTTACGTAATTTTGTTTATTCTACGTGTCCTTCAAGAAGCTCACATCAGCTTGTACATGGCTTTCAAGTATGCTCCCATGTAGGCACTAACCAGGCTGAGAGCTGCTTAGCTTTGATAATGACCAGCATGATCTGCAAATGCCTTCCTGAAAGCGGAGGCTTCATTTCAAATTCTATCTGCACATTGTAGGTCAGAATTACAAAAGGTAGATGACACGAGTCAAAGCACACAGCTCTGTTTCCACCAACACACCACTGAAATAAATGGGAACTGCAAGGGAGCAGCACCTGGGCCGAAATACAGTCTAGTTTTATGTTACAGGTTAAGCTTCCTCTTTTTATCTTCTAGTCTTTTAAAAATACACATTACCAAATTTTATAGGACATATACTCAAATGCACAGTGCAAATTTATTTCTACGAAAAAGGTAGTGTTGTATATACTTTACCTTTTCTTTTAGGAAGGGATAGAGCACACACACACCACCCAACAAACAGAAATTGACATACACAGTGAAAGGAAGGTAATCCCATGAACTTGTTATAACCTCCACTCCAAACGCTGCTGCTTAGTGTTAAATTTCTGCATCTCTGCCTTATTTCTCTTCTCTCATTCTTCACACACACACACCCTCTACAGTCAGTCATGCAGAACAGAGGACCTAGCTGTCATTTTGTTAGAAGTTCTTTACAAACGCAATACTTCCTGAACTGAAACCCATTTGTCTTTTGCATGCAACTATGCTTATACAAATTTAAGTTTTCTTGGGAAGCTTGGATTTCACCAGAACCCAAGTCAAAATGGTTCTTCAAGTATAATGTAATTCCAGGTATATTGTGTTCCCTTTAGCTCCTAACACTCCCTATAGTTAGCAACTGAAAACTCCAGTGGTTTTACCTTTATGCTCATTAGAACTTGCATCTCTTTGCATTCCATTGACTTTTGTTTCTGAATCCTGAAAATAGAAAGTTAACATACTATAATAATCCCATGGCTTTGACTTCAACCCCCCCCCCCCAATCCTCCAGGGATATAACATCTGGTTCTGGCACTTCTGAAATGCCATACATCTTGAAGTATTAATGACCAGCTGAAAGTTGATGCCCTGAAAAGCTGCAACAGTAATTTTTGTTCCTATCCCTTAAGGAGTTTAATTTTTATGCACATTTTAGAAATTATATGGAGTGAACACATTCTTCTAAATTACTGCTAGAAAGCTGCAGGAGGGAACAGTGAAGAAAAGGCTGGTACTGTATTTTCTGTATCGGTCTGATGTTCTCTGTAGAACTCCATTAAACCTCTGTCCTCCTCAAGGTGACACAGAACACTTCAGAGTATCATCCCACAGCCATTGATTTAAAATTCTAATTGACCTAACAATCAGTTCGGTTAAAAAATATGGGCTGCTATTGCTTAGAGAGCTAAGAGAGAGAAGGGGTTTCATGGAACTCCCTCCCATCTCCAAGCAAGTGTTAAGAAAATCCTCAGATGGCAACTAAGGGTTTGGAGACTACAATATCCTGGTTACATATCAAAACATGGGATGAGAGTCCCCTTTATATCAGTGTTTTCCAGACCTCTAAGCCGACACTTTTTTCTCTACATTAAAACAGGACACACATTTTGGAACATGCAAGATGGCATCTGGCAGGCTCCTTTGAGAGCCAGTGACTTTGCCTTGTCTGCAGTGGGAGTGTCTGAATGATTGCATTTTGTTTTGTAAACCGCTGTCAGAGCTTTGGTTATTGGGTGGTACAGAAATGTAACAAAAATAACTAATGAATCCAATCACACTCAAATGCAAAGATGCAGAAGGAATAATTATTCCGACTCTCAGTAGAGGCTGATTGGAAGAAAACAAGGCTGGAGTAGTGAAATCTCATGAAAACAACAGTGGGGCAGCCACTTCAATGGGTGGTTTTCTCTGAGCTCACTGGAGCTTTTAGTAAGTAATTATCCTTGGTACATTAGCACTTCTCTCATGGCACATTGGAATGACTGCCTTATCCTGCTGAAACACACAGCAAAACGTCCTAGCCACATCACTCGTACATGCACCGGCACAGAAACTACTTGCTAGCTAGCTAGGGATGGATTTCTGGACTAGCTAGCTAGGGACGGATTGCCTAGCAGCCCTAGAGAAGAAGTTTTTATTAATGTAAAGTGCTTACATTAAAATTTAAAGCCCTAAACGGTCTGGGGCCAGGTTATCTGAAGGAATGCCTTGTCCCATACATGCCTACCTGAACCCTGAGATCTTCTTCGGAGGCCCTTCTCAGAGTTCCCCCTCCAAAAGAGGCTAGGAGGGTGGCTACTAGGGGAAGGGTCTTCTCAGTTGTGGCACCCCATCTGTGGAATCAACTCCCCAAGGAGGTCCACCTGGCACCTGCCCTCTATTCTTTTAGGTGCCAGGTGAAGAGCTTTTTATTTACCCAATATTTTAATGGATGATTGCATTCCTTTTATTATCGCCACTGTACCTTGGGATCGAATTGATTTGGCTGCTTGTTTTTACCTTGGTGTATTTTAATATGTTTATGTTTTTGTTGGTTTTATTGGTTTTTTGGAATTGTTTTTGTAAACCGCCCAGGGAGCCTTTTGGCTGATGGGCGGTAAATAAATGTTTTAAATAAATAGATAGACAGACAGACAGACAGACAGAAACAGAACTTGGAGAGGCTCTTGCTATCTGAACATAACATATATACCAACAGGATACCCCTTACCCAAGCATTTCTCTGTATTTGTGTAACTGTACATTCAACACAGCAAACTCTGTTCTAATCAAATCAACCTGTTAGGTTCATGCCAATTAACCAGTCCTGTTTGACCTTCCATTTATTATCCCATCATAGTGGAAAAAATATAAAAAAGATTGTTGCAGTCAACTGAAAAAATAAGTAATTGAAAACAATTTTCTGTCTCTAAGTGACTACTATACCCATATAACAGACCAGTTTTTACATCTTGCACTTAACCTCACTAGTGCCCAGAAAATTGAGAACCTCTCCCCCAAAGGCACACATACACACACTTACATCATTCTGGACGTTGTTGTGCAGGTCTTTTTGTGCTGATATATCCTGGCTTTTGGTTGAAGTGTGGTCTCCAGATGTTGCATCAATCCATTTGTTTTCAGGTGTACCTATAATGTTGGTAGCCATACTGGTGAGATTGAGGATTTTGTGCCTTGCATATGGCAGGGAAGGCTGGTCTTTGCCCCAATCTGATTGGCCCGTGGAGATCAAAAAATTAAAAAGTAGACAGGGAGATGTCAAAGTATAAAGAAAAAGAATTAACGAAAATACATACATACAAATAAAAATACAAAAAGAAAAATATAGGAGGACAGATAAAGTAAGAAGTGAATTGGAATTATAATGTTTAAGAACTGGTTAGGGCTTTTATGAACAGACCGCCTTCCCCCAAAAAAGCAAGAGTTAGTCAAAAGCTGGCACAATGAGCAGTAGCAAGTTTACTAACCTTTTTTTTTTTTTTTTTTTAAACAACTATAGAGCAGAACAGGTATATGCTACAGAACTAGGACAGTTGCATCTGGACAGATACTTAATTTCAAGTGGTGGCAGGGTGGGGGAGAATAGATTTTAATTACTTCACACAGATGCTCTCCCAGCTAATGGGACCACAGAACTAATTAGTGCATTAGTGATCCTTTCTGCACATCTGTGAGAAGGGCAAAAAAATCAGTATCGGGATCTATTTCCCCAAGGCTGGTGGCACGAGAAACACCAGGTATATTTCTATCTAAAAAGGTTCTCCCCAATTTAAGGAAGTAGACTTGCTAATGCAAATATACAAGAGACATACACATGCAAGAGAATTTAAAAACAACAACAGCAGCCTAAAACTTTAAAAGCAACAAAAGCTGTATTTACAAAAGCAGGAATACTATCAGCAAGTATTTACTTTTCAAAAAAGGTTGTTGTGGTAAGCTCCAGGAATACAAGACATCCATCACAACAAGTTTACAGGCAAAGAACAGACACCTCACAGGTCATGCAATGCAGTCAGCCCAAGTAAGAACCCACCCTTCTTTCCGTATCGCCTGACATCCATGACAAGGTTTCCAGTTTCTAGTGCACGGCTGAAGGCTGCTTCCCACTGACTCTGGTCCATATGTGAAACCTTTGTGCCACTGAGGGACAGGATTTCATCCTCAACATTCAATTGACAAAAGTCTGCAGGGCTACCTAGTAGTGATGGAAAGAGGGGTAGGGGGGACTTACATGTACATCTGCAATGTCACAGTCAAGTGGCAGCTAAATAAGAAGTGTCCATTTTAAATTTTGTGTGTTTAGCTTTAAAGCTTTTTTTGTGTATGAGCTTCCATAAGAACCCTCTTGGCAAGGTAGCAGGATAAAAGTTTTAGAAGTGACTGGATTAATACAGTACCTATGCTCTTTATTATCAGATCTCCTATTGATTAAGGGTTTGAAAAAATACGGGCATAATACAAAATGGCTTTCATGTGCTTAAGAACTACTTTTAGGTGAATAAAAAGTTAGATTAATACAAAGATGCAAGAGGTACAATCATAATGATATACAGTGATCATCTATTGATAATTGGTATACCAAGAACAACTTGGTATTTTTGTAGGCACAAATAATAATTTTAAATATAAACATAAGTGTGGAGAAAAAGCCTGACAGAACATACACTTTGCCCCACATCCACCTGCATAATCTCCACCAGGGGCGGAGGAGCCCGGTGAACTTTACATTTCCTCCCAAGGGGTCAGGTGGGGGGCCTCTGAGTCCATGACCTATTCACATGCTGATGGTTTTCCCCAAGTACCCTCAATGGTTTGCCAAGCACCCTCTATCGCCTTTCCAAGCACTTAATGGGCCATGATCAAGATGACACTGAAACCACCGCACCCCCTCCTGCCCGGCCGGACCGGTTTGTCCTGTCAGAGAAAGGAGGGGTCAGGGAACAGAGGGGGGCCAAGCGAGGGGGTAAAAGAAGCAGCCGGGACTTCTGTTGGTTGTTGGAAGCAAGGTGCAATGAGGTACGGAGCGGGTTGTCGGCTCAGGCCAGCCCAGACATTCAACCCCCAAGCAGAGTGCCTGGGTACGCTGGTGTAAGTTCTCAATTGCTAGGTTAGCCTAGTGTAGATTCTCTGTTGTTAGCTTAGAATAGCTAGGTTCTTGGTTGTTATTTTGTAGTTCTGACTGTGTGTAACAAAGGTATTCCATTCTTGTCAGTTTCACTCCCCTTATCTCCCTTTCCTATTTGTACTGATAAATCCATCAATAAACTTCCTTTCACTTTTCCCTAAGTGGAGTATACATATAGTTTCACTTTGACTCAGTGCTAAATTCCAGCGTTTACGACCCGAGTCGAGTCAGGGATTGCAAGCGGTGAGATCAGGGCTGTCAGTGAAAGCCATGGATCTCCTGTTTCGCAATAAAGGACCAGCGGTGGTCCTTCACAATAAGCAATTAAGTTGGGATGGTTGGTTTTGTTTTGTTTCTTGCCAATGGTGAACAGGAAGATCCTTTCCTGCATAAAAAGGCTGAATAGGATGAAGCAATGAATAATACATGACAATAACAGGCCATCCTACTGGAATCCTCTGAGATACCAGAATATAAGAAAGCAAACTTTGGGCCCCAGGACAGTGTCCCAGGAACCACAGGATTTTTCAGAGAACCTCCTCCAAGACTGTAGACACTGCTATGACCTTGGAAGGGGGACTGTGGAATCTGATCCCTCCCACCGCAGCTGCCATGGAAAGAAACCACACCAGTTGCTTTCAGAGGTCACAAAAGCAGCCTCAGAGGACCTCGCACAGCACTGCAAGGGGACGTTCCAGTGGGTGGGAAGGGGAGAGGAGAGGCCAGGATATGATGTTTCCTATGGCCTCTTCAGCCCCAGCCCTGTCAGTGTGACAACTCTAGACAGGCTCAGAGGCCTGTCTAGAGGAAAAAGTGGGGGAAAAGAGTCAGGAGAGGCAAAAATCACCTCCATTGTTCCTCCTGCCTTGCTGGCAGCTGCTCAGCAGGGCACTGGATACTCAGAAGCATCCCTGTTTGGAGGCTTCCATCTAATGAAGGCACAACCAATAGGATTGCGCCATAATAGGTTTTGAATTAAATAGTATTATACCAACTATCTAAAGCACCAGTACTGGCTCCGATCACCACCACTGAATCACTGCCATATTGTATTTGACTACTTGGTATACACATCACTGCTGTTGAACTCTCATTTTTAAAATACGTGCATATTTATCTGTTTCCATTTGTTTGTAATCATGCTAAGGATTTGTAAGCACAGCAGAGGGGTGAAGGGTGAACATTTTGGAGCACATTCCCACCCAAGATCAAAAGCACCTGTGTTGATATCAGTTACAAGCTAGGAAATAAATGTTTAACTGACCGTGTGGTGAAATCTCTGCTTTAAAGCTGGAGGACAGGCCTGGCTTTACTGGCTCCAACACAACTCCTGATTAAAACACTTGATGCCCCTCCCTATCCCATAATGTTTACCGCTTGATTCCCCTTACCATTTTATTTTTTTTAAATCTCTTCTATCCCCATCCAGCACCACATTTGTATTCCAGCTTTCCTCCAGAGAGCTGACATGTGTGTGGTACTCGGTTCTATGAGAAAAGTCATGAACTTGCCCAGCCAGCTTCACGGCTGACTGGGGACTTGAATCCAGGCTCCCCAGTTCAAGCCTAACATCATGCGGTAACTCTCCAATGTATTTTAGGATATGAGCCCCAAGCTTCGAAGGCCATAGCTCAGCGGGAAAACACATGCCTTTAACACATAAAGTCTCAGGCCCAATACTCAGCATCTCCATTTAAAGCATTCCAGCCAAGAGTGCCGGGAAACACCTTCTTCTTGAGCCCTTGGAGAGCTCGTGAAAATCAGTGTTGACAATACTGGGTGTCATGGAAGGCTTAGAGGACACACCAGTCAGGAAGCTGGACAAGAATTTCACCTCTGTATAATAGGAGCAGAACAGCAAGATGAAACTCTCGACTCCAACAAGCTACAACTAAGTCCAAGGCCATTTAAGGTGCAATCCTATGCATGTTTAGACAGAGAAAAGGCCTACAACTTTGCCCGGCCAGCTATGCTGGGATTTGAAGGCCTTTTCTCCATCTAAACATGCATAGAATTGCACCCTTAGTGACTAAACTATATGACACTAACCACACGCAGGGCTAGATCAATCAGTGGTCCAACTTGATAAAGAGATTGCTGCATGTGGTAGAGAATTACTTGAATCTATGATTTCACAGGTCCCACTCATGTTGGAAGCATCCCAACAAACTCACTAAGGGCGCAATCCTAGGCATGTTTAGACAGAGAAAAGACCTACAACTCCCAGCATTCCCCAGCCCTCGTGGCTAGTTGGGGGAATACTGGGAGTTGTAGGATTTTTTTCTGTCTAAACATGCAAAGGATTGTGCCCTAAATCACATTTTCCTTTGCTAAGTTTCAAAGATCCAGCAACTCACACTTTTTTCCCTTTCTCTTTCCCCCCTTCTTCTTCAGTGGTCTAATAATATCACAATTTCACACATAGATAGAAAAAAACAGAATCATGCCTCTCAGCTAGATAAAGTACAAGAATGTAACAGTGGTGCCCCCTGTAAATGAAATGGAAATTCATACTTATAAAATCTAAGGGCAAGAAAAGCATTTCCTGGATAAAGCCCATACCATTGTTCCCAATGTCAATGTGAAAAAGACGTTTAACAAGGTTTCTGCATGTTCTCTACTCCCCATTTCAACACCACCACCCCGCCCCCGTAAACCTGCTCCCAAGGGTCCCTCAACCCTCCAGAGCAGGTTTAGTGTGTGTGCAGAGGGGAGCGGAAAATCCATTCCACCAGGGGTTTCCTCCAGCTGACAGAATGACACAATTGAATACAACAACCCTATATGTATTCATGGTCCTGGAGAAAGTAAGGGGGGGGGGGGAATGCAAGGTTTAAACCTGAAATCACTACTGTCCAAATAAATGCTCACAATGCAAGCACTAACAGAGTCATCCAAGCTGCAATAGGAATCCCTGAAGTGCTCTACTACCGATACAGAAAGGCAGGGAACCAAGGTAAAGAGCCTTGGTCAATATCTATACAAATGGCCAACACAAGTGTGGTTGCTCCCAATGCCATCCACAAAACCAATGCTGCTGCCTTGAAAGGGGATCCAAGCTCACACTTGTTGCAGGCTGACCACAGAGTTTCCTTAATGGTTAAAACAATGAGATTAAGCTTTTAATATTGACCTGAACTTGAACAGTAAACCTCAATCTCATTTGTGTAGTGACCGCTCCCTCTTATATGACATGCTGCATTGTACGGCACCTTGAGAGGGTCTAAACATCATTCTAAATAAAATGAATTGCTTAATGACTCAATTAATTGGTTTTGAAAGCCAGAAAGTCACTGGTCCAAATTATAGTTTCCATTCAGGAAGTATCAGATCTTTTGCAGTGTTTATGTTGTGTCAGTTAATGGATCTTTGTAGCAAAGTAAAAGCAATACTGCCTAAAATCAGCAAAGTTGTTAAAACTGAAAAATATTGATGAAGCGGCATTTAGATAAATTCAATAGATTAGGGGATGGAGAACCAGTTTGAGGTGTGGGGCTGAATTGCCCCCATCAGGCCCTCCATGGGCTGAATGCTGTCAGTGGCTGTGATGATGCCTGCTCTGCCCAGCACCGTCAAGGGTCCCCAGATTCACCTGCCTTCCACCACTGGGGGTTACATGGGGCAGGGAAAGCCGCCCCCCCCCGCCCCCAGCTGAAGCTTCTCCAGCCACCACTTTAGGCTTTCCCCACCATGCACCTTACCCCACTGTAATGATGCGGGGCAGGCGAGGCAATTAGTGCATCAATCCCCCTCTCAATAGGGAGGGGGAGCAGTGAACAGGGGAATCCACTTTCTCTCCACCACTGCTAGAGTTCTAGGAAAATATAACACGTGCGAAGTAGTAAGGTATTTGTATATTATTATTTGTATATTATTTGCGAATACCTTGGTAAGTAAAACTATGGTGGAAAATATATGACTAGATGAAACAGGTCTGAGAGCTGTTTTGTCTGTCGTATAGTTATCAGTCTTTGCATTTATTACATTAATTGGATTGCATTGCCAATAAGAAATACTAGCACCAAATTAGGAACACGTATGGTTTTAGAATAAGGGCCGCTGATATTAAAGAAGTGTGGCATGGGTTCACACAGGAGCACCGGCAAGGCAGAAGACCTACCTCACAAACACCCCTTCCCTCAGCTGTACCAGGCTTCAAGACCAAAACCAATCCCAAATGGGAGAAAACTCGTTGGAGCAAAGCAGTTTATTGAGTCAAGTGCAGATTCAACACCTGTTTCTGCCAATCTGCTTTTTTATTTATTTATTTATTTATTTATTAATTATATTTATACCCCGCCTTTTTTCTTGCAAGCAACCCAAGGCGGCTTACATAATCCTCCTCCTCCTCCTCTCCATTTTATCCTCACAACAACCCTGTGAGGTAGGTTAGGCTGAGAGTCAGTGACTGGCCCAAAGTCACCCAGTGAGTTTCATGGCCGAGCGGGGAATAGAACCCGGATCTCCCAGGTCCCAGTCCAACACTCTCACCACTATGCCACACTGGCTTTATACAGTAATACCTTCGATTGCAAGTAACTTGGTTTGAGAGCGTTTTGCAAGACAAGCACATTTTTAAATATTTATTTAATTTTTTTTAACTTGACATACAAGCGACGTCTTGCAATACAAGTACTGTAGTACGGCTTAAATTAAAAATCTCTGTACAATTTTGGGGGGGGAATTTCGTTTTGGATTACAAGCACGTTTCCGGAACGAATTATGCTCTCAATCCAAGGCATGACTGTATTCATTCAGCATGATCTGTATTCTAACACATGGGCTGTGCTGCTGTCATGTCACGTAGAACCCTCAGTTACCCCTTCTGCAATATTAAAAGCTACCTTTAGTTATATGGACATTGTTCTTTACAATGCATATAATGTTCATTACCCAAGTACATCCCAAATACTTCAGATCAATTTAGGTCAATAGTTTGCTTTCCAATTAACTTCCTCAAGGCAAGTACATCAAGAATACTACACAGATTTTTACCTTCTTCTATTGACTTTACAAAGACTCCAGAAGGGTCCTGGTGTATTGCAAACCCAAAGCTCCGATTGCTGCCTGGTCTCTGGTTTATACTGATTCTCATATCACTGTACTGGTCCTGAAAAATAAATAAAACATGACACTGTAGTATCTGGTGTCACAGGCACCTACAAGAAGGAAAATCTATCCCCTAAATGAGTACAATGTAGGCTTTTTAATTATCTATTGAGTAGTTAGAAGTGCTCTCTGAAGTAAAGAGGCTAGCTAGTGCTTTTCTCTGGCAACTAATTTTAAATTTTGTATTTGTATGAACTATGTTAGATACCTGGGCCTCGGTGTTAAAGGTACATCTTCAACAGACAGAAAGCTAAACTTTAATACGCATACCATCAAAGATGTGCAGTTCAATTACTAGAAAAACATGAAAATAGGACATTTTACTTCTTCCAAGTTTAGGACATTACGTAATCTACCCCAAAGTACAAAATGCTCAAGGAATTTTGGGTAGTGGGAGTTTCCCCTTCATACGTTTCAACTGTCAGGGCAGAAGTCCCATTTATTCCTCTCTCACACCCAGAAGCATCAGTCACTGGCTCTGTCAGGTGCTGAACTTCTACATGACATAGAGGCTTAGAATTTCTAACACGTGTAGGTCAAGACACCCCGATGACTACAAAAATTAAGAAATGGAGTATTTGTACACCTCTCCTTCAAAGGGTGTGGAGTTCAAAGATGTGTGCCTGCTCTTTAGTTTGAACAGAAAACTGAAGCGGGGTGGGGGCTTCAGGTAAGTACTGGCAGCTGGGATGAGGGGTGCTTAATCCTTCCCATGCCTGCCAGAACTCCAGTAGGGAGGAAGCCAAGCCATACATGGGACAGACTGCTGGGGTGAGAGTATAATTGCCCTGATGCACACTTGAATCAAATTGGGAGGGGAGGGGAGAAAACCACCAGTAGCCGCTAGCAGTATCCATGCTTCCTTTACTATTTTTTTATATACTCACAGGGGAATATAGAGGAACTCACAGGGGTATTGAAATAATTAGGATAGAGCTTTGTGGCCTAAATGCATGGCTTGGATCCTTCCACTCACAGGAGGAGGAGCAGCAGCTATTTTCGCTGATTCCTTCCTCCCCCTGCAGTATCCTGGTCCATGTCCCAGTACTGTTCAAGGGTGCCCCAATCACCTGAAGCAGATTATTAGGGAGTGCAGGGGGCATCAGCAAAAACTCCTCCCTCCCTGGTGTGAGCAGAACTCCATTCATGAGACTTCTGGATACAACAATTGGAATTTGGTACATACATAATCCAAGACCTCTTGATCCCTTATTACAAAAGAATATTCTAATTACCAGCAATCCTCACACTTTGAGTGGAAGCCCTGGTGTTTCGGCTAATATGCCCTTCCTCATACTTTGAGGTCTGATCTTAGGCCAGGGCAACAACTACAGCATTTTTGTTCTGGACAGTTTTTACTGAGCTTTCCTAAACCATGTTGGCAAGGAAGGTAAGTTGTCCAAACTCTTTGATAAGTCAAACCATGTTGAACAGCTGAATGCACTATATAAAATATCATATTGCTATGTGAACTGGTGCTCCACAGATACTGCTGTTGTGATTGTGGTAGTACGTTTTGAGAACCTGCTCTAAATTTCAATCTCATTTCATTTCATTCATTTCATTTATTACATTTCTACATTGTACAGTAGCTGAAGCTCCATGGACAGTTTACAAAGATTAAAACCTTAACAATGCATTATAAAAAACCATATACATACAAACGTATAAAAAGACAACACGTACACACACACACACACACCTAAAACAACTTTAACCAATCAACAAGAAATATGCTGCCAACTGGGGCACCACCACCAAGAAGGCCCTCTCCCTTATTGCCGCCTTCTGAGCCTCCCTCAGAGGAGGCACCTAAAGAAGAGC
This sequence comes from Shinisaurus crocodilurus, assembly GCA_021292165.1. Taxonomy (NCBI): domain Eukaryota; kingdom Metazoa; phylum Chordata; class Lepidosauria; order Squamata; family Shinisauridae; genus Shinisaurus; species Shinisaurus crocodilurus. The sequence continues at coordinate 158,837,414 of CM037878.1, read as the reverse complement.
CTTAGATTATAAACATAGTGTATGGGTAGGTTCATGCTAGGAGAGGTGCTCCATCAGGTACTGTGGTCCCAAGCGATGTAAGGCTTTATAAGTCAAAACCAGCACTTTGAATCAGGCTTGGAAACATACAGGCAGCCAGTACAACTGGGCCGGAATTGGTGTTATATGTTTGGACCTTCTTGTCCTGGTGATCAACCTGGCCATCACGTTTTGCACAAGCTGCAGCTTCTGAACCATCTTCAAAGCAGCCTCACATAGAGCAAATTGCAGTAATCTAACTTGAAGGTTACCAGAGCATAGACAACTGAAACCAGGCTATCCCTGTCCAGATATGGGCATAGCTGGGCCACCAACTGAAGCTGGTAGAAAGCACTCTAAGCCACTGAGGCCACCTGACCCTCAAGTGACAAAGATGACTCCAAGCTACAAGCCCCCTGCTTCAGGGAGAGTGCAACCTCATTCAGATCCGGTCAGAAGAACCATCGGCTAACAGCATCTCAGTTTTGCCTGGATTGTGTTTCAGTTTACTACCCTTTATCCAGTCCATTGTCGCAGCCAGACACCAATCTAGCACATCCACGACCTCACTTGATAAATATGAAAAGGAGAAACAGAGCTGCATATCATCAGTATACAGATGACAGTGCACTCCACATCTACCTGAAAAAAATTGTATTTTAATGTTTGCTGTTTTGTTTGGTTGAAGGAATGGTTGAAGGACATTGAGAAATAATAGACTTCTAGAATTAGAAGGGCATGATCTAAGGTTTGGATGGCATGGATATTTGTGGTACGACAAAGTTAAGGTTAATGTAGATTTCAAGAACCACTATATCAGAAGAGCATTATTAAGAGTTTGGAATAAATATAAGCCTAGGTTATGCCCAAAATTACCCCTATGGATATCACCCCAAGAGGCACTATACAGGAAAGAAATGACAAGCAATGAGAACTGGTTAAAATACCGAGAAATATTGGAATCGCGTCAGGAAACATATTAGATTAAAACACGGGATTGTTTAGCAACAGAAGGTTATAACTTACATTGGTTTTCATACATGCAATTATCAGAGAGATTTAATGTGGATAAAAGAATGTATGATATAGAACAGGATAAGTCTGAATTTGAAATACAATTGTGTACAGGTGATGACCATGTAATTGCAAAAATGTATAAATTTCTGCTGAAGTTTGGGACAGAAGAAGAACAAGTTAAGGACTGTATGATTAAATGGGCAAGGAACTTTGGATATACCGGTAATATAATGATGGAACAGTGGGAACGTATGTGGACTAAAGGTATAAAATTTACATTGTGTTCTGATCTTAGAGATAATTTTTACAAGGTGATGTACCGTTGGTACCTAACCCCTGTGAAATTGGCTAAGATGTATAAAAATGTGTCAAATGTATGTTGGAAATGTTCAAAATCATGAAGGAACATTTTATCATGTTTGGTAGACATGTAAAAAAGTGAAACATATTGGGTACAAATACACACATGGATACAAAAGATTTTAAAAGTGAATACTCAACTGAAACCAGAAATGTTCTTATTGGGTATAATGGATTTACAACTTGAGAAAGACTATGGAACATTATTACAATATATGATGATAGCAGCAAGAATAATCTACGCTCAAAAATGGAAAGAAGCAGCAATACCAACTATAGAAGACTGGCTGTTGAAAATTTTGGACTTAGCAGAGATGGCGAAATTGACTTGTTTAATTAGAGAGAAAAAATTATCTTCATTTAAGAAAGACTGGAAACCTCTGGTGGACTTTTTGGGGAGGAGGGAAAGTGACTTAATAATTTCAGGGTTTTGATTTTTGAATATTAGTAAAGGTGATAGAAATTCTTTCTGTGAAAATAGAGAAAACTTAGATTGGATAAGGATTGGTAATGTTTGTCAGACAATGAGGCGGAAGCCAAATACGATTTGTTTTTGTTTTGGAAAACTCAATAAAATAATAATAATAATAATAATAATAATAATAATAAGTATACAGATGACAGTGCACTCCACAACTACGGATGAGCACACACAACAGTTTCACGTAAATGTTAAATAGTATGGGGGACAAAACCAACCCCTGTGGAGAATCAACAGGGCCAAGCAATATTGCCCAAGCACCACCTTCTGGAGCCAACCATCCAAGTAGGAGCGAAGCCACTGCAATGCAGTACCTCCCACTCCCAACTCAGGCAATCGCCCCAGAAGCATTCCATGGTTGATGGTATCGAGAGAATCAACAAGGTCACACTCCCCCATCTCTCTCCTGACATACTCATCATACAGAGCGACCAAGGCTGTTTCTGTGCCAAAACCTGGCCTGAACCTTGACTGAATAATGGCCACCACCCAGGATCTTGCCTAGTAAAGGAACATTTGCCACTGGCCTAAAATTATTAGAGGGCCTTTTTTGTGGCGGCCCCCAAATTATGGAACTCTCTCCCCAGTGACCTCCACCATGCCCCCTCCTTGATGAGCTTCAGCCGTGCATTAAAAACATGGTTCTTCAAGTGGGAATATGGGGTGGGTTAGGATTTTAATAGCTGTATGGATTTTATATTTTGTTTTATTGTGTTTTTATATATATTGTACATTGCCCAGAGTGGCTGGGTCACCAGCCAGATAGGCGATTCAGACAATAAATAAATAAATAAATAAATTAAGATTTTCTGGGTTCAGGGAGGGTTTCTTCAGGAGTGGTCTCACCACTACCTCTTTCAGGTGGCCTGGGACCACTCTCTCTCATAAGGAGGCATTAATCACCTCCTGGCCCAGCCAGCTGTTCCTTCCCTGCCAGTTTTTATAAGCCAAGAGGGGTGAGGATCCAATATGGAAGTGTTTGCGCGAACCTGCCCAAGCACCTTGTCAACATCCTCGAGCTATACCAACTAAAATTCATCCAAGAAAACTGGACAAGGCTGTACTCTGTATACCTTGCCTGATTCACCTACTGTCACACTGGAGTCTAAGTCTGGGTGGATGCAAGAGATTTTATCCTGGAAGAGCCTAGCAAATGTATTACAGTGGGTCTCAGACAGATTGATGACATGCTGAGACAGTCCCATGGTTGTCATGGAGACCATGAAGTCCTGACAAGGTGCCCTCAGCATCAATGTTGACATCTACCAGAACCAATGGCCTGGGGGACCTCAACAGCACACCCAAGACCACCTCCATCAGCAAAGTCTTGAACAAGCAGCATTTTTTTTATCTATAAGCTGAGATAGTTATTTACATGGATTTAGCTCCTATCTTATGTAGCAAATAAAAGCATAGGAACAATAACAACATATCTCAACAAATATATAGCACGAGAGAGTGAGCCTACAATTGAAAAGGTTTAAGAGAAGAGTGAGTTGAAGGTGTGGGTTAGGATAGGTTAAATATAACCAAGTAGATTCAGAAAATAAGTGCAATCCCTTATTGTGAAGTATCCTCACCTTCCTACAAGTAGCACTCAATACACATAAGTGTGTGTTACCTTTGTCTAAGCAGCAGCAACAATTCTAGTCTCAGGGTATTATTTAGTTCACTGAAATGAGCACAGGGTCAAATTTCTGCTTCCCAGAGACTCATCAAGCACAAAAGAACCATCAATATTCCAGTAGGTACTTTGCCTATTTAGCTATGATACCTTGCAATCAATCATTTCTTTATAACTGCAACATTCAGAATAAGTTGACACATGCACAGACAAAATGTTCGCTGGGGAAAAACAGAGGAGGACTGTTTCCTTTATGTGGGCTTTCCCACAGGCATCAGGCTGGCTACCGATGGTAACAGAATACTGGATCTTTCCCACCAACTTTTCACTGTGGACACATATACGAAACTGAAGGGGTATAGGGACATAGGCACATAGGAAGCTGCCTTATACTGAGTCAGACCATGGGTCCATCTAGCTCTGTGTTGTTGATAATGAGTGGCAGTGGCTCTCCATGGTTTTAGGCAGGCATCTCTCATAGCCCTACCTGGATTGAACCTGGGGGGATTGAAACCGGGCCCTCCTGGATGCAAAACATGTGCTCTACCACTGAGTCAGTCCCTCACAATAAAAAAAAAAAGTGTACCTTTCCTACTAATTCCAGCCTAGTACTGTGTATGTCATAGAGATAATGAAACTGTGTGATAAGAGGCAATTAAGGTCAAATTGAATGAGTGGCTTAAAATCAGCCAGTCATTCTTTAGCAGAGATCTGTGAATCACTTGTGCTCCATACTGTGCTTTCAGGTAGTCTGATTATTATTATTTTTTAAAAGAGGAAAATTTGCTCCTCCAGAGCAATATATGCTCCAGAGCAAAGAGCAATTGTATTAAATTAAGGATCAACTGGTGGCGTCGAGAGCACATAATGCAGGCCACATGCTGAAGCTAAGCAGGTATGAGCCGGGTCAGTGCTTGGATGGGTGACTGCCTGGGCTGCCTACATCTGTTCTCCTGCACTGAGCAGGGGGTTGGCCTTGATGGCCTTATAGGCCCCTTCCAACTCTACTGTTCTATGATTCTATGATTCTTCAGCACTCCTGTGATGCTGTGCTAGATATATGGGTGAAGGGAATGGGGAGATGTTGCTAGGTAGCCAGTAGTCATTGCTAGGCTTGCACATGATTTGAGTCACTGAGATGTGCAAGACACTACTATTCATTGTTAAATGCTTCTTGTCTGCAGTAATTCCTGCATTTATCCTACTGGTTGGACTTGGAATACAAATTTCAGCTGCTTAGAAAAAATGTGTAGAATTAATTTGGAAATCTCTCATTTGGCTTCCCACATCACAACCATAATGTAAGAAAATATGGTGTTCTCAATGAACACACGACACAAGTCAGAAATGTGGCCTGTAGTTCCATGCTTTTTAACTATTTTTCCACTTGACCTAACACTGATATGCAGTTTAGATACACAGAAAGTTGTAAAAGACACTAAGAGATTTGCTTTAGAATATACAGGTTGAGATTAGCACAATTGTTTTTGAAGTCGCACCTCATTAGGACCAGATCTCAGAGTCTAGCATTTCCTTGCCATAAGGCCAACACAATACTTACTGTAAAGAACATTGCTCATGGACAAAGCAAACCTATGGCCCCTAAACAGTGTCTGGGACACCGTAGGATGCTGCAGATCTCTGCACCCATAGACAGAGCTACAAGCATTTTATTTTTATTTATTTATTATATTTATACCCCGCCTTTTTTCCTGCAAGGAACCCAAGGCGGTTTACATAATCCTCTGTGGTAATCTCCCTGGCAGCCCCTCTTTCCAAGGTCGCAACAGCAGAAGAGATCGGGAAGGGTGGAAAGGGGACATTCTGGTGGGTGGGGAGAGGGAAGGAGAGGTGTGGATCCACAAGACTGAGAAGCCACTCCATCACCTGTTCACGCCCCCTGGAAGGTAAGGAAGCTAGATGGACCGAGAAGCCCATCGAGCTAAAAACAAGGTCAGAGGAACGGGAGCCTCCAACGTCCTCCTGCCCTGCCTGACTCTTGCCAGCTGAGCTTTGAAAAGACAGGGAGGCTCCAATCTCAAAGCCTGCTGTCCATCCCTAGGTGTACAGCCATCTAATGTTGGACTAGCTGCTGACAGGCTGCCCCATTTACAGTTCTGTACCCATAGAGTTCAATGATATTGTTTGCCTTAACTGCACTCAGAATTTCAGTCAACATTCATTCATACTGCCTTGCTAATGCAAGCTACACTCCTCTTACTCTGTTTTGTGCAGGTTCAACAGTTTATTTGGAACACTTATTTCCTGCCTCTGTGGTATTAAGTGACTGACAAAAACAGTCAGTGCACCACTAAAAACTACAATTAAACTAGTTACAAATCTAAAAGAACCAAAGTTATCAAAAAATTAAGTATCAATATCTAGCAACTGAGCTCCTTAATCTATTTTTTCCCCTCCCTATCCCCCCTCCACACACACATCCCTACTTTTTCTAACCTTGCCTGATTAAGAGATCTGGAGATCTCAAAAACCTGCACATTTTGTGAGATCTTTCAGTTGGCCTAATAAAGGCATTACACTATATGGACTTTGGAGTTTTCCATAAGGGCCAATATGGCTGCCTTGTGTTTTTTCTTTAACATTCTTGTTGTTTCATAGATTTCATAGATCATCGAGTTGGAAGGAGCCTACAAGGCTATCGAATCCAACCCCCTGCTCAATGCAGGAAACTAGAGTAGGGATCTCCCATCCAAGTAATAACCAGGCTTGACCCTGCTTAGCTTTCCACACTCAGACAAGCTGAGCCAGCATGAGCCACAGGCCTGTATTGCTGAACCGCTCACTCCCATGCTGCTGCCTAGTTCTCCACCCTGCATTGGCCACTGCTTCTTCCATCGTAGTCTCATCCGTCAAATGTAGATTGCAATTAGTGCCGGGCAGGACCTATACACATCCTCCTGCATAGCCCTAGCACACTGTTGGCATTGAATAAAATATTGAGAATGGAAGTGCTGGTCTCCCTTGATACTCACTTGCACTCTTGAAATCTCAGTCCCTGGAACGCTTCTCTCGTCTGCTGCTGAATATACATCTGAAACTGACTCATGGCCAGTATGATGTTCTGATTTAGAACCAAGATGATTAATATCTGCAGCTTTACTTGTAGCAGAGGTATTCTCTGCAGGTGAGTGTTTTGTCCTATTCTTGTCTTCTGCACTATGTAGATCACTTGTGGATTGGCTTTGCCCAGCATCTGGCTTAGAAAATGAATTGCTGGTGAACATATGTTGAGTTCTCTTGGACACATCAATTTCTCCATTATATTTTGGGGCATCATCCATCTAGGAGAGGAGGATATTTTTAAAAGATAACATTCTCAAAATTGATTTCAACACAAATTACAATAAATGCTTGCCTTCTTCGTTATGCTTTTCCAGGCCCTAAGCACATTGTTAATTATCAAAAATATTAATGCAGTTTTAAAAACAACAAGAAGGATGTGATAGCTCTGGTCAGGATAATATAAACAATAGACTGTAAGCACTGTAATACATGCCATTAAATTATCAGACTTTTAAAGATCATGATTCACCATATTGTGTTGTAATGGTGCCAAAGATTCACAAGTCTAATTAAAAGTCCCAAAGAAAAACATGAACCACAAAAGTTAGCAGTCCTTGTATTCTCCTTAAATAATGTTTTTATTGTTACTTCTGTTGCTAATCTCTGTGAATGATACATCTGGCAAAGTGGTTAATAATTTTAAAATTAAAATTTAATTAAATATTTGTACAATTAAGCTATTAATCACTACTGCTCATTATACAATGCTTTAAACATTTCTGCAGAAAAAGGTGAACATTCTCGAGTGAAGTAGCAATAGTTACCCACACAAACATTGAAGGAGGTGAAAGTTTTTACCGTAAATGACCTGGGAAGTGATGAGATTCCTCTCGAATGGATACCAAAAGGCCTTGGAGTAACCACAGATGTTAGCCTGGCAGTATCACTTCTCTGGTAACTTCTTGGGAGCGGAGCTGAAACCCGAGCTGACCCAGTTTGTGAATTTACTGAATGGTAAGTTGACAAAGGGGGCTGGCTCTTTTCTTCTGTCCTGCTCTTGGGTGGAATTTGAGTTTCAGTTCTTGCCCAGTTCCCCCCTTTCATATCAGTCTCGTTACAATTTTCTTCACTCTTCTTCAGGTAGTGGACAGTATCATTTTCAACAAGGTAATCTGTTGATGGTCTTGAAGGCATTTTCTCTTCACTAAACACATCCTCATCTGAAAAATACATTCGCCTGTGTTCTGCTTGCTGCTGACTGCTACTATAGAGCCTTTGATCTCTGTTCTCCCTAGGGACAAAAGCAAAAACACTGACTCCGGTGACCTAAAGAACAGGTGGGCTTTCAGTCATCATGTTGCTATTAAATGTATTCTAATGTGAAGACAGAACAATTGAAAAGATTTAGAGCTATTATACAAGTTTAATCCATGTACTCCTAGTCCTAGTAGAGCTTACATCTCTTTCTTTTCCCACAAACACTTCGTATACATATATTTTCAGGAAGCTAAATGTTGCCACAAATTACCCATTTCTCTTGGGCAAGTTTTACTTTTAGAAGGTATTTCCTATGGCTGGATGCCTGATTTAATAGTGTGTTTCTATTGTGGTTCAATGAGTGCTTTTCAAATTAAGAGCTTAAATGCAAAACAGATACATCAATACAGGTATCTACGTTAAGAGCCTATGCTATCAAACACTATATATTCATTTCTATATACTGCATATATTAATTGCATCTTAAGGAAGGCTTTCATTTGCTCATGATTCCTCTGGGAACACAATGGATTCAGGAGATGGCCAGATAAGAACTTTATAATGCTCTTTTGCAAGACAAGCAAAATTATTATTTGTTACTCAGTATAGCTAAGCAAGAAGATACAATCCAGTTTAAAAAAAGAGACCGAACCTTTTGAACTAAAAGTATTGAACAAAAAGCACAAATGCTCTTATCCCAAGCACACTTACTTAGAAGTACATCACAACATAATTAATGGGTCTTACTTCAAAGTAAAGACATTTAGGAACTGGGTGTATATTAAACATTTATATTAAACATCTTCTAAACATTTTAGAGACTAGAGAGATAACCAAGTTGAAAATGAATCCAGTTAAAATTGCCAATTAATTCAAACTTTAATTCCTAATGTTAAATACTGTTTACCAACATTACCTTTCTTGCTGCATTTCTCTCAATGATTTGCTGCGTCTTCCAGAACTCTCAGAAGTTCTCCGCTCAATTTCTTCTCTCTCCTCCTTTTTCTTTTGCAAATCAGAAGTGTAACTCTTGCGCCTGTTTTTCCATTTTGCCAAATCCTAAATATAAATCCCACAAATTAACATAACATTTTCTACAGACCTTCGTAAGAGAGCTACTGCTGTAAATGCTCAAGTATCTCATTATCTATCCAAGACTGCTCATTCTGACCGGATGATCAGGTGTCCTACTTTCACTTTACATGTTTAGTGTTCCTGTATTCTCAAGTATCTTCCTATAAAATTGTCTCTAAGCAATGTGGACAGTGGCCTGGACAGAATCTTATGCTTAAAATTAAAAGATTTTACAAAGGGAAACTAGTACACTAGTCTTAAAAGTAAATCAAGTATAGTGTAATTATTTGTTCTAACCTTTCACAGCAGTGCTTAATGGGGTTTTAATTTTAAAGATACTTTTGTTCAAACAAAACAAGAACAGAGACTGATGTTTTATATTTAACTTGACAAATCCACTTCCTGTTGGATATGGACCAGTATTCTAGGCTGCTGTTCAAATGATGCTTGGCAGGCAAAATGGGATCTCAAGACTGGCCCAATCCAACATGCAATGCAAGCAACTGCCTGGGACATCCAAGATTAAGGGGCACTAAGCAACTCTTGAAAAATCTGAAGGGAAGGAATTTAATCTCCCTATCCCTAACTCAGGGACACCAGTCCCATCCTCACACACGATTTTCCCAGCTGCAGCCTTTCTCCATTCACCTATGATGCAGGAAAAAGGAGCAGCAAGAGAAAATCTTGAGGAGGAAACACAACAATTCTTCCCTTTTCCCCAAGGGAGTGGTATAGTCTGAGCTAGCCCTGTGCTGTCCTGAAATAGTCTTTCGAACCCTAGAGAATGTAGCTGGCCAAATATTTTTCTCCTCCTCCTCCTGACTGTTAAAACCAAAGGGCCATGCATAACTATGATTCTTGGAGAAAATGTGGACCTGTGGGAACCTGGCTACATATGAGCCCTAAGCTGCTAGCATCTGGCATCAGGAACAATTTCACTTAAGCAGCCAAAACATAAAATAAAATGGGTCTCACCTGTTTTGGCCCTGAAGGCAGAACCTTGCCAAGAAAATATGGAGTTCAAAATCCCATTTCTTCTTCATAAGGTAAGCAGGCAGGGATATGGAAGGGAGAATAAGTGGATATGAAAGGAGTGCTTACCTCCTCCCATGCACACCAGTTCTCCATTGCAAATGCCCCCTCTGGGGGCATTTTTAATCCTCCTTCTCCTAGACCAGCTGGGGAGAATGCAGATGGGAGGGGAGCATTTGTGGGGAAGAATCAGTGGGCATAGGAGCCCCCACCCCTGATCTGGATCACCCCTTTCCCTGGCTGCTATTTCCAAAAGGAAAACAAACCCAGTATAGTCAAGCTTGTCAAGTGTAATGGCTGGTGTAATGGCTTTGATTACTTTAAGGTATCAAAGTAATTGTGTGCACTCTACCTGTAAGCAGAAATGCTCAAATGCTACTATCTACTTTTGAAATCTCTATCAGAACATTACCTTTATTAAGCCAACCAGAAGACCATGAGAAATGCACACACTTATGAGATTTCCAGATCACTTCATCAGACAAGTTATAGAGATCTCAAAAGCTTACACAGTTTTTGTGGTCTTTCGGTTGGCCTAATAAAGGTAGTATGCTAATATGGAATTTGAAATTTTGCTTACGGCCAACATGGCTACTTTTGCTTTTTATCTATTTTAGTTTAGCTGTGACTTCTGCTCTATAGCATGCCTAGAGGTACTGCAGAAGATGAGCACCTTCAGAATACTTACATCTTGCCATTGCTCATCTTGTTCTTGTAGCTGAGACCTTATTTTCTGGAGCTCCTCATAACGTAGTTGACGGATTGTCTGCAGCTCATCTGCACTTACATCATTCAAGGATTTACTCCTAGAGGTAAACGCATTATTCTGAGGTTTCAAACTGGCTTCGTTTTAGCATAATAGCTACGCTATTAGTTATAATAGAGAGGGAACTGGACTACCCAGTAGTAAGTAATAAAAGAGCTGTGTTGAATATAACGAGAGAGACTGGGGGTGGGGAGGGGGGGAAATACTGTTGGTCCTCTGGTGTTTACATTCAATTACCACATATAATACTATAAGAGAATGGACAAAATATATGTTTCCACAAGCCTTTTCAGATTTCTATGCCAATATTTTAAAGGGTCTGTCCCAAATCTGAAGTCAAAATGCTGGGATCATGCACCTGAAAATTACCACATTAAACAAGGAAGTAAATTTTGATTTCCCTTATGGAACACACTTCTGTATCATTTGTAAACTTCTCTCTGCAACCAGGAGTGCCGCTAGTCTGAGATTAGTAGTGCTGCCTAGGCACAAGGCTTGCCCTATCCTAAACATGAAATAGATTTGGTTCTGAACATTTTCACTTTAAAGATATACACACAGCACACTGTAAAACTAAGGGCTTCTCTACATGAAGTGTTTAACCTGCTGCTTTACTGAGGCTTCTTCCATTTTCTTTGTGGGAGGAAGAGTGTGTCCTTTACGCGGGCTTTTCCCCCGGGTTCTGTCTTTCTCTGCCTTTCTATATATTCCATTACACAACCACAAGGTGGCGCTGTGGTGTAGCTGCAGTATAGCAGAATTGCAACAATACGCAACAATACACAAGACTTTCATTCTGGTTTGCTCGGCATTTGAAATTAAATAGCTGACTTTCCTCTCTCTAAAAAAGGCTGGGAAAATGGCTGGAAGATGCGGGAGAGGCCCTGGAGGATGACGAAACAGTGTAATGGACCAGCAAACTTCCATGAGTGAGGGATCATGAGTGCACAGTAAATGCCTCGTGTAGAGAAGCCCTAATAGAACAATGTAGAATGATTAAGATAGCTTTTCCATATTTGAAGCAAGTTATTTGTTATTGCCTGTTATCACAAACTACTTTCTTCCAAGATTTCTTCTATCTCACCCTCTCACTACTGATTTCTACAAAATATTTGGCATACAGGGGCTGGACCATAAAGCCTAATATCAATTGATGAGGCTGGGAGTTAAAAGATTATGGTTGCCATCCTAGTAACACCTACTAGGGAATAAGTCCCATTAAACCAAGTACGACTTGCTACTGTGTAAACCTGTTTAGGATTACACTATGTATGAAATACTAGAAGCATTCACCATGTCCCAGTTATTCTCTCCCAGCTGCTATGACTGGCTTTAGTGTACTTAAACTTAAACAGAGGGAAGTTTAAAAAGATTTTAAAAATCTAATGCATTTGTACTTTAAATGTTTTTAAAATAAGTTTTTAAAAAGAAGAAGTCAGCTGGGGAAAGATTTACATATGACAAACACCTTCTTCTCTGTCAGCTAATAACTTTGTAACTATTAACTTGGTTAAAGCAACAAAAGACCTAAATCCATTATATTTACTCATTTTTAAGAAACAGGAATTCTGTCTTAAGTGTGCAATACGCTTTTATATTCTTGCTGATTTTGGCAGCATATAACCACTTATTATGGATTTATCTGAATACTTATCACAAATCTGGTCTATTTCCAAAGGTCGTTGCCAAAAAGCCACAAGTGACTTTAGACAAGACTGAAAAGTTACAAAATGCTCATGCACATTCTAATCTACAATACAGCATTCAGCTCTGCAAAGGCAACCTACGTGCATATAGTATGAAAACATTTTTCTAAAGCAAATGCCAGAGCCGTCCTTTAAACAGGATTTCAATGGTAACCACACTCTGTATTTTTCATTATTTTAGTGGTAGAGATTCCACTGCTATGTGCTTGCAGCAAGTATTTGTTTCATCCTGCTTTACAGGTGGAGCTATTGTTTCATCCTGCTTTACAGGTGGAGCTATTGGCTCCCAAAGCTGCTTATAGCAATTACAACCAAATAAAAACAATACAAATAGAATAGAAAAGCTGTGGTGTAAAGTTGGGCTTTCAGCTGGGGCTGGATCCAGACACAATGGAAGGTGCCTGGAAATAGCCTCCTTTCCCTCTTATAGCTCATTTTATGTTAGATGGTGGGCAGAATGGCAGCCAAGAAAATTTAAAAATACTTATAGATAAATGCTGTATTGCTCCTATTCTAAGAATAACTGAATTTTGTGGGTCCAATTACAACAGCCTAAGTATACTCACCCTCTTCAGTGACTTTCACATACAGCTTCATGGCTGAACTGTAAAATGTGCAGAAGTTGCCAAAAATGGCCACCACGTAACTAATTCCCATGCCCACCCTGTAATATCTAGAAGAACTTCTCGTATCATAACATCACAATATAATGCTTCCCTTATACCACTACTGCCACCAGCTGGTGATGTGGAGCTCGGCCAGGGAAAACCAGGACATGATGATGTCATCACGCTGTTACTTCTAATAAGTGGGGTGACGGACCTCAGACCCAAGGGGCCCAATCTGGCCCACCGAGGGTCCCCAGAAGGCCACATTCCTTCTCCTGGCCTTACCTCCCTTTCCCCAACCACCAATCACTGAATGGCTTCCTTGCTTTCGTGCAATCCCCCCCCCCCATTCTGAAAGGTTGAAATGTGCTCTCCTAAGATTTAATTACTGGCAATTAAGAGCTTTAACACTAAAATATGCTGATATTTTGGCCCCTCCCAACACTGAAATGTGGCCACTGAGAGCTTCGAAAAATGGAAAAGTTCCAAAATAGAATTTGGCCTTCGGTCTGAAAGAGGTTCTGCACCCCTGTTCTAATAGACAGTATGGAAGGGAAGGAAGGAATTAAGATATGTGGTTGCTGTTTTTGTTGTCAGTCACACTTTTTCTACCATAGTATCTAGCTTTGCTGTCAGTTATCAACATTTGTGAGAGGATTTCCCCTATTTTAGAAGCTCCTTGAAAGAAAGGAACCAGCAAAACCCAGATAGTGGGGAAATAGAATTAAAAAGATTCTGGCTTCATCATGTATTCCAACCCAAGTGGCTCTCCTGTTCACAAGTTGAATATCTTTGTCCTGATAGCACCATCTGCCACAACAGATGTTAATATTGACCAATCTTGTAAGTCTGAGCGGTCTACTTTGGTCAAGGAAAGCAAACCCAAAGACCTAAAAGGGGAACTGTAAGGACAGCAGCTTGTAGCTGAAAACCAACACCACTTATGAACACCACATCAAGCCGATATTTCATACATGCTATTTGCAGGCACATATTGGTTATTGGTTCAGCAAAGCTGTTGGTAACTGACATCTCTAGCAAATAATCACCAGCTTCTACCTGGACCTACATCTGGGAAGCTCAGGTTGCATAAGCAGTATTCAAGCATGCTCTATTTGAAGTGTGCCACATGCTAAGCTTCAACAATGGAACTCTAAGAAGCCAGACAACAGCTGCCCATTTTACTTCTTTCACCATATGTGCAACCCTTTTGGCATTCAGAGCTTTCCCAAGTGAATAACTGAAACTGCTATATAAACCAGTCAAGCACTGAGGTATAAAGCGGCATGCACAAGTTGCCTCAAGCACAAGACTTTAGCCAGCTGTGAATGCATAAACTACATGGTCAAACCACTGTATATTTTAGGATGTTTATGTTCTGCCATGCTTTTATCATTAAACTTACCCATGCTCATCAGAAATCTTTTGAAACAGCCTGAGAAAAATCAGAAAACCAAAACAAGTTCATATTACCCATTCTATTTTCACCATATGTAGAGATGACTGCAACATGATGTGCAACGTACGAATTAAAACAATGAATAAACTTCAAAAGGAACATGAGTATGAGGTCCCTATGGCCATCTGAAAATCCTGATATTTGACTGAACTTTATGAGCATAATTTTAGTTCTGAAATTTAAACCTCCACACATGTGGTAACTTACATCTACACACTTCTTTGTGGTTTGGTATTGACCAGAATATATGCACGTTCCCTTAAATTAACATTGAAAATGCTAATATGAAGGGGTTCACACATAGTAAAACATAGTTTTACACATTTAATATGTTAGCAAATACATAGAAGATATCAGAAGCTTAACACGTTAAGTACTGCCTCAATTATAACTAATTTATATTTAGTAGTTGTTTCTATTATAATAATTACAGAACTATTTAGAAATAGTCATGGAATAAAATGTTAGGGCAGTGGTCCAGTCCGTGCCCTTTGTGTGCCATTCAATGGATAGAACTCTCTGCACACAGGAGGGAAGCCAGTGAATGATGGGCAGTTGGCAGCAAAGAATTCCACATGCAACAGGGGAGAAATCAAAGATTTGGGTGCCTCGAGTGTTTAATTCTAAATATTCCTTAAATTGATTAACTGTGTTAAGCTTAAGTACATGATCAGCTTGCAGTTACTTATTTTCCAATGAAACATGCAAAATTGGTGCTTTCGAACTACTCAACTAGCAAAAACATACAATGTTTGCTGAAGGACTAATGAATGATCCAACTAGAATGAAATGGATGAGGGTATTTCAAGATGGGAAACACTTTACCAGGTGAACATAAGAAACCTCATTAAGATTGACCAAGGATTGCCTCTTCATGAAGATAGGTGTTACGCTCACTAGAGTCCAAACATCTTCTGAAAAGGTTGTAAAATCCTCCCACATAAGGGCTGGATTTCAGTGGCTGGATTGGGACAGAGTTACCGTTAATATTGTAAGAAATATAGAAAATATATATCAATGCACACAGCCTCCAGGATAGATGGAGCTAAAAAGTGGAAATGTTACTGCCTATTTACCCCCGAGAATACATTAACCCACCAAATTATTTTGAGCTGGGGGATCCCTTTGAGTTAAGAACAACAAGGAAGGAATTTAAAAGCAAGACAGACTATAAACTGCAGGAAAAGGTATGGGTTGCAGAAATAAGGGTAAAGGGGTTTTTGTAATATTAAGCCAATGTAGCAGCAAGAATACAAATTCTGCAAGGTCTTAATAGGCCATTAATTTGATCATGGGATTGAAGAGGTAGGATAAGCACTAACTGGAGACATATTTTACTTGAAAGATCCAGGGCACAGTGAGCTTTTGAATCTCCCCATTCCAGACAAGCTGCCTTTGGCTTCTGATGAAGTGCAGCTGCTGCCAGAAAAAAAGGAGGGGACAGAAGATAGGCCACAGTGCGTGCATGAAACCAATGTGTGCATAAAGGGGCTCTTTCGATCACAAAGTCATTGACTGTGGAGAAAAATATACAATTGGGGAAGCAATTCATAAATCTATCCCCCTTCCTCATCCACAGACATAGCTCTCGAAACTGCATTTAAGAGCTTTATATTTTCACAAGAATATTTTAGAAATGGGTTTAAAGCTGATGAACAAGAACAAAAGTTTTATTTCCATTTAACCACAGGCACACTTGATATGTGCATGTTTCCAAGAATGTCCACACAGATACCAAGAAGTGCTAGCTATCTTGTATCTGTTATCGGAAGAAATTTATATTACTGGTCCTTTACAGAAAGGAAGTTGTGTAATCTTGGAGGTTATATTAGCCCAATGTTCAAACCAGTCCTGGAACTTCTGAAGTATGAAATTTGTAGTGTTGATGGGCTTGACAATCAACACAAGAACTTATGAGACTACACACAGAACACAAACAGGTTGAAGTTTCACATCAAGATACATGCATGGTTGAAAACAAGATGCCACTTCTCTTCATTACAAGCCTTATTTACGAATATTCTGACGCAAGCACAATCCATGCATAGTCATGAGCTGACCTTTCAACCATTTGCCGTTTCTTGTGTCTGATTTTGCTAGCTTCTCTGATTGCCTCCCATTTTTCCACATCTTCTTTGCTGCATGCTCCTGGAGAGAAGCTAATTGGCTGCACATTAACTCCTACATTAAACAGCTCAATCCTGCGGGTCAGCATATCATCTTTCTTTTGTCGTGAAGATGGAGATAAAATCTTCCCACCACTTTCTCTCTCGGCTGTTGGAGTGGTCTTCTCAAGCAAACAAAGAAATTTGGCCTGGATTTCTGGTGGGAGACTCCAAGGATCCGGAAAGAGAGCAGGTTGATATTTATCTGGGGCACCTGATAGGGGCACTTCTTTTTTCTGTAGTTGAGCTTTGCGGACTGTGAGATCATCTTTTTCTAAATCTGGAATTGTAGATTCACCATTTTTGGGCTGGAGAACTATTTCCCCTTCTAAGTGAGGGCCTTGCTTATAGGACTTTCTAAGGTACTCAAAATCTTGGAGTATTACTGGATTCATGTGGAAAGCACCAGTCTTACGAACAAATAAATCATCATTTTCCAAATCTGGATAAAAGTCTCCATTTTCATTGTTTGTCTGGTCACGTCCAAGCCTAAAATAATTCTTTGTTCTGCGTGTTACAAGCCTAGGCCCTGAGGCAGGATCAATTTTGGTTCTAGTTTCAGAGGACAGGTAGTCATCCGAATATTTTTGCAGTGCCCGGAGAAACAAAAACTGACTGAGATATAAAAAAAAACAACACAAAAATTAAGAGTTGTATTAACCAGAAGATACAGAGACCTAGTTCTCATTGAGGTGATAAATCTGTTTCCGGGCTCTATCGCTTTAGTCAGTGGGGGGGGGGGGGGATCACAATTTCTCCACACTTCTGTCTACATTAAAAGCTGGTACGTGAGGTGGAAAGGCTAGGATAAAACCCTTTCCCCTGACATACTAGGTTTTTATTTTTAATTATTTGGAGGGCTCTTTTTTAAAAAAATGATTAAGGAGCATTCTATCAAGTCTTCCCCCAGTTGCACTCTGAAGTGGTACAGCCCAGAGAGATGTCTGCCAACTCAGTGAGAACTTAGCCTGAAATGTAGACCAAAAAGATGTATAAATTCTGCAATGGAAAAGCGCGCACACTACAACATTGAAATGTAGCTAGTTGAGACTAGATCTTTAAAAGGACAACATCTTTACTCCAGAATAGCAGGAAAGCATGCCAGCCACTGCAGAAGACACGAGAGCATGGACTAGCGCACAAAAAAATCCAGTTCACTTTAGTAATGTGAATTCAGTAAGATAACAGATATGGACGACATAAAAAGTTAAAGGCAGTTTCCCACATTAACTTCTCATTTTAACTTTTAGCAAACAGCAAGTTCCTTGACACACAGGATAGCATGGCTCATGCAATTGTAGCAACCTTGGTAGATCGGAGGAACAACTAGTTTTATCTTCTGCAGCTTGTGATAATGGTTTTGCAGCATATTCGGCTGCTTGTTTAATGAAGTGTGGGTCTTCTCTGCAACTGTTATCCAAGCTACCCGTGATGATATCATTTGACTGGACTCTGGCAACATCCTCTTCAGAATCTGCACTTTTACTACACAGTAGCACATAAGCGAAGAAGGGAAAAAAACAAGGAATATGTAAGTTCTGCCAAAAAAATTGTGTGCAGTAATGTATTTCAATAAACAGCTTAAAATAATTGATGTATGAAGAGGCAATACATCAAAACTGAATAGAAAAGCTATTCAAGTTCCACAGGCATAAACCAATGAAGGTTTTTACCCCCACACCATCATCAAAAGAGCACATTGATTTGAGCCAGTTAAAAATGTATGTTAAAAAGGTCTGGTTGAATGGGGAAAGATCATGCACGATGACAAACCTGAATCCTTGAATCTCTTTATACCATTGTTTGGAAAAAGATATCCTCTTTGCTTTTTTCCAGTGCAACTCTTCCCCTGGAGCCCAAGACTTAGGAAGAAACTTATGGGAGGAATCTTTTATGTTTGACACCGCAGCATTTATTTTGCGAACATAAAGGTCGTCTGTTTCAATGTCTGGAGTGCCTATTGTCTCCTCCTCCTCCTCCTCCTCAAAATAGTTGGAGAAGTCTGAAAGAATGTTAGCTGCTGACTTGCGTTCCATCTCTTGCTCCATAGTTCTTCTCTGGTTACTGTACAAAATATCCAGTCAAGTTATACTTTTAGAAAGAATTGGTTGTCAAGTACACAAGATTATATTTTGTCTAAAAATTACTAACTTATGATTGAAGCAAAATTAGTTTCCAGTACAAAAAAACATAACAGAGTAAGTAGATGGTTATTACTGAACACTTGTATTTCATTTGACCAAAATAAAATGTTAGGAAATAAATGCTGAAACTACATATCAGAGAGAGCGCACGTGTGTGTGCGCGCGTGCGCACGTGTTGTTTTTAAAAGGCACATCAAAGCTTTCTGGCATGAGAATGCTTTATTTACAGAAAACTTTTTTGTTAGTTTAGGAATGAATTATTTGGATTTACTGAATTAGACCTCTGACAATTTCTTTGAGCACAGCAGATAAAGGACCAGCAGGACAACATCTCTGAGCATCAGATTGAGAAGTACTGTTATGGCACATAAAGAATTCCAGGTACAGCAGGCTCTTTTCCACCAAGAACCTATATTTTGCCAAGTCATCCATAATCATTTCAGGCACCTTTCCTTTCATCATCCAAACTGGAGCATACCATCATACTGATAGATCATCTCTGGGGCAAACAGATAGATGTGCAAAGCCACTTTCTGCTGTGCTATTTTAACTGGAAGCTAAAAAGAGCTCTTCACTGGTCTGCTGAGGTCAGCCAAAATAAGGATAAAGTAACAGAATGAAATCAGTACACCTTGTGTCCAGTCCTCCTACGATCACAACATAAGCTAAAAATAATGTAAGTCTTTTAAAAACGGAATCCAGGAAAGAAAGATTTTGCACATCATCATTTTGTACTGGGGAGGGGGGCATGTCCATCTTAGGCAACAGTTATTTAAAATATGAAATAAGTGCTATGTGATTTATACTAATTGTAATATGGTACAAGTTGTTGTAGGTTACAGCCTATTTCCTCTCATGCTGTTGGTGTCAGGCAGTGCCTTGGGTCCTTAAAATAAACTTATCTTAAGGATTTTTTTTCCATCTCTGCTTCCCCACTGCAGCCTCTTGTTCCCCTCCAAAAGGTTCTCCAGGGGGCTGGAGAGTTCTCCTGAACAACGTGAGATGAGGCACAGGGGGAAGTGAGAATTACCTACAAATAGTTCAACACCATTTTTGGCAATTCTCCCGCCTCCACAGCCCCTGGCACCTCATCCCACATGGTTCAGGAGCTCCTTCTCACCCACCCTATGGAGAACTTTGTGGGGGCGGGGGGTGCAGAAGGGGACTGGAAACTTTCCTTCTGTGAAGTTCCTTAGGTTAAACATTTATCTTAGGATCCAAGCTAATAAACAGAAGCTTTACTCTCAATTATCCTATTAAAGGGAAAGCAATATTACAAGTTTCATGGGAGAGCAAAGGGTATGCAATGTTTTGATAAACTATTGATCATTTTAGTAGGCTTTAAACAGAAACTAACATGCATCCAGGACAGTTTAAAAAAAAAAAGGAAAGTGTTGTCCTCGCAACTTAAAATTAAACTCCTATTCCAAAATTGTGCATTTAATTGAAACTGAAAGTTGTGAAATACTTTTAAACACTGTACTGTATCTGGTTTAATAAAGGCAACTTCCTTGGTCTGGTGTAGATATAAACATAGTCAGGAGACAGAAAATTTAAGCATCAGAAGCATGCTTAGGAGACTCATGACTGAGCCCTCCCCTTCTGCTCCCACACAAAATCCTCCCTTCCCTTCCAGGTCCCTTTGCTTTAAGCATGGTCTAGCATTACACCTGCATCAGTATTAACTAAACTTTGCAAGGGCAAATCTGATTACCATTAATGAAAATGTAATGCTACAGCACGATTAAAGCAAACCATTTCAGGGAAAGGAATTTGTACAGGAGGAAGGAGGAGAAGGTCTCCATTGGCAAAGTCCATGGGCCTTTTTGCAGCAATAGATTAACCCTTGCCACAATGGGAGCATTGAACATATATTTAAGTGCCACACAAATACCTCGAGAATGTTCCATCTGGCTCAGTAAATTCAGGACTTGCCCAGCTTCTTCTGTTGTCCTCATTCTTCTCTATCCTCTTCTTCCTCAAAGGTGCTGGCATGTATGTTGGCTGTTTGGCTTTGTTTGGTAAGAAACGATTGAACTCTGCAGCAGGCTTCGGTTCAATTAAGGCAACCCTGCGATATAACATGTCATCTTTACTGGGATCATGCATTCTTGCACGTGTTTCGGAGTCTGTGTCACTTTCACAATCTTTTAATGAAAAGAAAACAGAAGAAATCCTCTAAGTTGACATTTCAGCAACGGTTTATGACATTTCAAGCTAGCACTTGTCATGAGCTCTGAGATTTTTGTTGCAAATGCGCAGACCAAAAGGTATTTTTAGAAGCTTACCATGAAGCTGTGTGAAAATCCTCTTGGCTGAACTTCAGTTTCTATAGTAATGTTACATTCGTAGCATTATTTCATCATTCCTATCTTACTTGCAAAATGAAGCCTTAATTTCCAGGCATGTGCATATCTCAGCAAAATTTCCATGGCTAGTATTAATTAAAACCCTATATCTGAATGGGAATCAATTTTTTTCAAATGGTTTTCCAGTGCCAGCATAGATTGTCAACATCTTTCCATGAAAGTTACAACTGGGGGAGAAGATATCATGAAAGAATTACAAAACTAGTTATGAAGAGAGATTGAAATTGATTTACTGCTTGGAAAACTGCAATGTGGCTACAGACATGCCAGTGTCAAATAATGACATAGGGCAGGGGACCGCAACCTTTTTGGACCCATGGGCACATTTGGGAATTTGAGAAACTGCTGTGCGCACCACCACCAAAGTGCATAATCAGCGGATTGCTGCTTTGGCATCTACATGTCATGTCTATAGATCTTAGGCTGCATCTTATTCATTCATTTATTTATTTATTTTATTTCTATACCGCCCAATAGCTGAAGCTCTCTGGACAGTTTACAACAATCAATTAAAAAGTACAATAGAGTACAATTAAAAAACAATAAAAGCATCATAAAAATTTAAAACCAATTTTAAAAATATCACAAAAACTAAACACAAGTTAATAAAACACGACCTCTAAAAGAATTTACCACCCCACTGTGTACCATTTAGTTGTTAAAAGCTTCAACGTAGAAGGCAGTCTTGACCTGGCACTGAAAAGATAGTAGGGTTGGCGCCAGGCGGGCCTCAGGGGGGAACCTGTTCCACAGTTGGGGGACTACCACAGAAAAGGCCCTCCCTCTTGTTGCTGCCCTCCGAGCCTCCCTCGGAAGCGGCAGTCGGAGGAAGGCCCCAGATGTTGAATGTAGTGTCTGGGTAGATTGTGGTTGGGAGAGACGTTTCATCAAGTATTGTGGTCCCAAGCAATGTAGGGCTTTATAGGTTAAAACCAGCACCTTGAGTCGGGTTTGGAAGCATACAGTCAGCAAGTGCAAGCAGGCCAGAACTGGTGTTATATGTTCAGACCTTTTGGTCCCAGTGATTAGTCTGGCTGCCGTGTTTTGCACATTCTGCAGCTTCTGAACAGTCTTCAAGGGCAGCCCCACGTAGAGTGCATTGCAGTAATCTAACTTTGAGATTACCAGAGCGTGGATTACTGAAATCAGGCTATCCCTGTCCAGATAGGGGCATAGCTGGGCCACCAGCCAAAGCTGGTAGAAGGCACTCTTTGCAACTGAGGCTACCTGAGCCTCAAGTGACAAAGATGGCTCAAGGAGAACCCCCAAGCTACGAACCTGCTCCTTCAAGGGGCAACCCCATCCAGAACAGGTTGAACACCCTCCATCCAGTCAGAAGAACCACCCACTAACAGCATCTCAGTTTGTCTGGATTGAGCCTCAGTTTGTTAGCTCTCATCCAGTCCATTGTCGCAGCCAGGCACTGGTTTAGCACATCCAAAGCCTCACCTGCTGAAGAAGAAAAGGAGAAATAGAACTGCGTGTCATCAGGATACTGATGGCAATGCACTCCAAAACCTCACTCAGCGGTTTCCTGTATATGTTGAATTGCATGGGGGATAAGACCGACCACTGTAGAAATCCATACTGGAGAGTCCACTGGGCCAAGCAGTATTCCCCAAGTA
Organism: Shinisaurus crocodilurus; assembly: GCA_021292165.1. Lineage (NCBI taxonomy): Eukaryota > Metazoa > Chordata > Lepidosauria > Squamata > Shinisauridae > Shinisaurus > Shinisaurus crocodilurus. Next base: position 158,814,685 of record CM037878.1, on the reverse strand, counting down.
CCACCTTCTGGAGCCAACAATCCAAGCAGGAGCAAAGCCACTGCAATGCAGTACCTCCCACTCCCAACTCAGACAATCGCCCCAGAAGGATTCCATGGTTGATTATATCGAAAGCCACCGAGAAATCCAGGAGTATCAACAGGGTCACACTCCCCCTGTCTCTCTCGCAACATAGGTCATCATATACGGTGACTGAAATGGATCCAGATAATCAGTCTCATCCAAGAGTGCCTGGAGCTGGTTAGCCACCACCCACTCAAGGACCTTGCTCAGGAAAGGAACATTTGCTACCAGCCTAAAGTTATTAAGATCTTCCAGGTCCAGGGTTTCTTCAGGGGTGGCCTCACCACCGCTTCTTTCAAGTGGCCCAGGACCACTCCCTCTCTCAAGGAGGCATTGATCACCTCCCTGGTGCAGCCAGCTATTCCCTCCCTGCTGTTTTTTTATGAGCCAAGAGGTACAAGTATCCAGTATGGACCGTGGTTGCACGAACCTGTCCAAGCACCTTGTCAACATTCTCGAGCTGTACCAACTTATCCAAGAAAATTTGACCAGACTGTGCTCTAGGAACCTCACCTGATTCAACTGCCATAACATTGGAGTCCAAGTTCTAGAGGATGCAAGAGATTTTTTCCTGGAAGTGCCTAGCAAACGTATCACAGCGGGCCTCAGAGGGGTCCAGAATGTCCTTGGGGCCAGCATATAATAGGCCCCGGACAACCCTAAAAAGCTCCGCTGGGCAGCAAACAGAAGATTGAATAGAGGCAGTGAGATGTTGTTTCTTTACCACCCTCACTGCCTCTAAATATACCGATTGTAGGCACAAACCAGGGCTCAACTGCATCCACTAGGAGTTTTACTCCATCTGCACTCAAGCTGTGTCCTGTTTTGTTTCATTGCTCTCTGCTCCGGGGTATACCACGGAGCTGTACAAACTCTACTACAGAGAGGGTGCTCAGGAGCGGTTGCGTCAACCTCCTTGGCCATCTCTGTATTGCGGAGATCGAGCAGGGATTCAACGGGACCGCCAGCCATATCAGCCGGAAACCGCCCAAGGGCCCTCTGGAAGCCATCCGGATCCATTAGCCTTCAGGGGCGGACCATCTTAATAGGTCCCCCACCTTTGTAGAGGGGAAAAGTCGCTGTTAGTCTAAATCTCAGCAGGCAGTGATCTGACCATGACAAAGGGATTGTGAAAGGATCAAAGGTGCCAAACCGCCACCCTTGACTCTATCGCTTTGAGACTAATTACCTGTGGGCCTTACCCTTGGTCTAGACACTGGAATTAGCACTGAACCAATAGAGAAACTACACATGCCGTGTAGGGTAAAACCAGGAAAGTTTATTTACGGTAAAACAGGTTACAATAAGAGGTGGGAAATAAGGGAAGAAAAATAGTTAGGGCAACACTTTGGTACACACAGTCAGAGCTACAAAACAAGAAAAGCTATTTCCCTCGCTAATCACCTAGGCCAGTGATGGCAAACCTTTTTGAGCCCGAGTGCCCAAACTGCAACACAAAACCAACTTATTTATTTCAAAGTGCCAACACTGCAATTAAACCTGAATACTGGGGTTTTAGTTTAGTAAAAACAACTCATACAGTTGTCTGAACTAATTAACATCTTTTGTCTTAAAAGAAAAACACAATAACACAATAACTTTGGGTCAGTCACTGACTCTCAGCCTAACCTACCTAACCTAACCTACCTCACAGCCTAACCTACCTCACAGGGTTGTTGTGAGGGTAAAATGGAGAGGAGGAGGAGGATTGTGTAAGCCGCCTTGGGTTCCTGAAGGAAAAAAGGCGGGGTATAAATAAATAAATAAACAGCATGAGAAAAATATCTTAAAGTACATTTAAAAGCCTAGGAGAATAAAAATGCATTTGCCTGGCACCGAAAGGATAACCATATTTGGCAACTGGTGGACCTATATGCAGAAAGGATTCCACAAAGGGGACACCACCACTATATTCCTGCCATATAGAATACCGATGTAGAAGCAACACTAAACCCAGTGCAACCCCACTATATTCCTGCATATAGTGCAGGAAAAAAGGCGGGGTATAAATATAATAAATAAAATAAATAAACAGGGCTTTCAATGATACAAACAGTTTTTTTCATTGAAACAGGGCTTTCAATGAGACAAACAGCCTGTAGAGGGAGAGAAGAGCAGGGGCGAGTAAGCGGGCGGGAGAGCCCCCGGTCCCAAACGCGGCCTTCAGCGGGGCAAACTGCGGGAAACCAGCCCGAGCCCCCGCCCCGTTCAGGCACCAAACGCTGCCACTGTAGTCACGGCTGGCAGCTCAAAGAGAGGACGGTGTCTCCCAGGGCTGACGACCGGCCGCCGCCTCGCTGGGCGAAAGGCCCGAATGAAGCCCGCCGGGACGGGGATGGCTGGGCGGGCTTGCTCACCGGTGGGCACGATCGCGACGAAGCTCCAGCTCGCCCTCACGCAGCGGATTCGCTCGGGCTCGCCCAGCGCCACCGGCTCCAGCCCGGCCTCCGTCGCCACCCCGAAGCGGAACCCGAACTGCTGCTGCTGCCGCCGCCACCCGTCGCTCTTCTGAGTGTTCTCCGCGCCGCTCAAGCCACCGCCGCCGTCGCTGCCCGTCGCGTCGTGTCCGGCATGCTGGATCCCCGCGCTCTGTTTTTGGCGGGGAGGGGGGACCAGGGCAACAGGGCTTAAACAGCCCTGTTGCCCTGGTTCCCCCCCCGCCAAAAACAGAGCGCAGGAATCCAGTGCGCCGGACATGACGCGACGGGCGGCGGCAGGTCCAGCGCGGGTGGCAAGGAGGCAGCAGGTAGGCCCGTAGGCCCGTCCCGCCGCATCACGGCCTGAGCCCGGGCGCGCCGCATGATGACTCTCCTGGTGACCTATGGCTCGCGTGTCAGCAGAGCGGTCCACACGTGCCACCTGTGGCACGTGTGCCATAGGTTCGCCATCACTGACGTAGGCACTTACACTCTGCGTGCGGGGTCAATCTTCTTAGGGCTCCGTCTTGGCAGTAGCCCACTCCGCACTTCTCAGCACCAAGACATGACAGAGAACCGAAGCCACGGCTGGCTGTATTTCTCCCTCCCCGCTTTGATAGCCTGATCCTCTTTGGCCAATCAGGGGCCATTTCGTCAGAGCCAGGTATGAGGAGGGTGATTTCCAGGTGTAAGGAGAGTGGTTTCTTGACCCCTTGGTGGTTCTCTGCTGAAGATGGCCATGGCCATTTACATCTAAATGTGCAGCCGACTTTGAGGCACCAGGGGGCCCCTTGAATTAATCATGCATAGTTCTACAGGAGCCTGCCAGTCTCCGGCTAAGCTAAACTTATTTACATTCGCTTTGTTAGGGAAAACACAGGTGCAGTCACACGCTTTTCTTCATAGGGATCGATTCAAAGTCCCCCACCTTCAGATCACTATCCCCATCCAGGACTGAAAAAAACAGATCCAGAGTATGCCCTGCTACATGCATTGGGCCGATGACATGTTGGGACAGTCCCATGGTCATCATGGAGTCCATAAAATCCTGAGCCGCCCCAGATAGGGTACCCTCGGCATGAATGTTATTATCTCCCACGACCAACAGCCTGGGGGACCTCAACATCGCAACTGAGACAACCTCTGTCAGCTCAGATAGGGATTCTGTTCAGCAGCGGGGTGGGCAGTACACCAACAGAATCCCCAATCTGTCCCACTGTCCGTGCACGAGGTGCAAAAACTCCAGACCAGTAGTCAGATGGACAGGGAGCCTGGAGAGATAGAATTCCTATAGACCAAAGTCACTGGGTGACTTTGGGCCAGTCACTGACTCTCAGCCTAACCTACCTCACAGGGTTGTTGTGAGGATAAAATGGAGAGGAGGAGGAGGATTATGTAAGCCGCCTTGGGTTCCTTGCAGGAAAAAAGGCGGGGTATAAATATAATAAATAAATAAATAAACCCCACTCTCCAGCCCTTAGGTCTACCCTGTTGCTGCACCAAGTACCCCGCTGGGCATAACTGGGAGAGCCTGACTCCCCCCTGTTCGCCCACCCAGGCCTCGTTAATGCATGCCAGATTGGCCACCTCATCCACTATTAAGTCATGGATGAGGGAGGTCTTATTCTGCACTGATCCGGCATTTAAAAGCAGCATCCGGAGACCAGAGGACAAAGCTGATAAGGCAACCACCAAAACTGCAGGTGCAAGGAGGACCTGAACATGGCACAGTCGTTAACTGCCTGGACCGCGTCCCCCTTCCCTGGCTAGCCCTCCTCCCAACACTGTATCTCCCTCTACCCCTCTTTTAAATTATTTACCTGCTTCATGTAAATTAACAAATGGCCAGTGCAAATGGATTCACCGCACTGTTTTGACAACTAAAAGACTGATATTATTACAACATTGGAAGAATAAACACTCACCTCCGATAATGCAATGGATTGAGGACCTTACAGTGCTGTCAACATTTGAATCGGTGGCGTATAAACACCACCTTCAAATGGATACTTATTTGGATATCTGGTCCACTTTTTTTGAAGCCTATGTAATTGCTAGAAAGTTGTATGCATTTCATATTCATTCATTGCCATGGATATTTACAAATCCATGTACTTATATTAAACAAACAGGAAATTAAAAAAAAAACCAAAAACGTTTTGCGGATGCCCACAAGCACCATGTTGGGGACCTCTTTCATAGGGAATGTGCATTCAAAAATGTTTTCCTTCTTCGTAATTTATCTTAAAACAGAATGTGAAGTTACCTTAAATAAAAAATACTGGAGAAATTGTATAATTTTACACTAAAATAAAGAGAAGTCGTTAAAAGTCTCTTTCTTGCTCTGCTATGTTATATATTTATATCTACACAGACACTAAATAAAACCAATGTTATCACAATAGAAAACACCCTTAAATATGGCCAGTTTAACAAAATCCTTTCTGCTTTATTTTGCTGGTGGAGACTTAAAAATGACATTTTGATTACATTGTCAACAATACAAATTACAGATTCAATAATATTCCATTAGTCTAATTGATCTATGACATAAATGCATTTCAGAACACAAGATGCTTGCTGGATGAAATCAGAAGTCAATGTAGCCCAGCATTATTTCACAACAGTGGCCAGGCAGCTGTTGCTAGTTATCTCACTCACAAAGCAGGGCTTGAAAGCAACATCCCTCCTCTGTTGGTCACCTAGCAACTGGCATTCAGAGATATACTTCCTATAAACATGGAGGTTTCATTTAGCTATGGTGGCCAGATGCTGCTGATTGATCTATTCTCCCACTTACAAAATGTGTATTAACGAAGGTGCTCTTTTTGACTGCTCTAAGGTCGCAGTCTTATGCATATTTAGGCAGAAAAAAGTCCTACAACTCCCAACATGCCCCAGCCAGCATGGTTGGCTAGGGCATGTTGGGAGTTGTAGGTCTTTTTTTCTTCCTAAATTTGCATAGGATTGCTCCCTAAAGGAATTGGAAGTTTCTCTTAAATACTGAGATAGCTATCTTTTACTATTGTACATTCATGGTCATTGTGTTTGCATGACAAGTTCAGGAACATGGCATACTCCCTTTTACTTAAACACACTTGAACAAAGCATACACAAAAACTCAGAACAAATATGCCAACCCAGTTCAAGGTCCACATTTTTATTGTGGCCACAGCAGGTTTAAAAGGGCTTTTTACAGATTTTAATATAAGTTTCAGTTGCCTGTGCCAGGTTTTTTGTTTGTTTGTTTCTGTTTGTTGTTGTTCTTAAAGAGTAATAGATCCATGCCACATTCACACTGAGGAAATGAATGTGTGACTGAGCTCTACCATTTTAGAGACTGCAGGTGGGTGCTAACATGAAAGAATGCTCTTCCATTCAAAAATATTCCCTACATATTCCAACACATAAGCCCCCACTTGCCATTTGAAATGGCACAGCTCAGACACAGGTTTACTTTCTCAGTGAGAATTTCATCCTGTAAGGCAAACTGCCTGCAAACTTTAGATACAAACTAGAAGAAAATACAATCTTTAAGGTTCTTCATTAGGTTTGGTTTAGAGAGAAGGAAACCAGCATGCCATGAGGCTTTTCAGTACCATCTTTAGGAGTCTCAAGTTTCAATTTGTTTGCCTACCATTTTCTTTTTCATGGTTTGAAATTCAGAGAACAACCTTACATCCAATGCTAGCTGTGTGCATGAAGAAGAAAAGCAGTAAGAGGTGGGGACCTTTTTTTTTTCTGAGATTGCAAGATTTCACTCAAACACAGCCTAAGGGAGCTTCCCACTTACACTGCTTCAAGTGAGTTGCAGTATCCTTGGATACATATAGCCAAAGATCTGGCTAGCTAGTTTAAATCAAAAAGGAAAGTCCGTGCTTCTACAGGCATACCTCTGTTCGTGGCCTACAATGCCCACTACTTCCAGAGCTCCCTTCCTTGATGTCAGCCATAGGAATACTGTTGTCTTTTTCCTAGGCCCAGTGTCAGGTTTTCAATTTTCCCTTAGCCTCTCTCTTCCTCAACCATATGCCACTTCTTTTTCCCGCGTTTCTGCATCTTCTGTTTACCTCTTCTTAAACCATCAACTCCTGGTATCCTCACATCTTTCAGTTACTTGGCTCTGGATCCTCTTCTCATGGAGTGACCGAGAAGCTGGACTCCATGCCTTTCCTCTCCTCTCCTCTCATGGTAGGAGCATTTGTCTCTCTCAGCCAAACTGAGCTACTTCCTCCATTGAAGCAGTACTGTTTTCTCAAACTTTTATAGTTGAAGTCAGTCTACTCCCCCACCCCACGTCACCCATGGCTCAGCCACTTTCAAAGGCATACAACCCCATTATATTTATGGTACAACCTATTCATTTTGGTGCCATACATCCAGAAGTCTATTTCTTTTGAACTGAGAAAGACCATTACTATTTCCCCCACATTGCAGATTTTTGGAGGAGGGGGCTGAGACAGGGTCATGGCTAAGCTGGGGACACATCACTTGCAAAGGCATAGCTCACATTCTTAAGCACTGTACTCGGAAGAAGAAGAGGAAGCACATGGCTATAGTTAAGAAGCCTTTGTGTTGGCTAAGTGGGGGCTGCACAGTCATTTTCCTTCAGAGAGTTGCTCAATCACTAGAAAATACTTGTTCAGGGAAATGTGGTTTACTATTTGACATTCCAATAGAAAAGCTCACAGTGGATTAAAAACAAAACAAAACCTGGGAGAAAACAGATAGGAAAAGTCAAAAGGGAGCAGCAGCATTTAATTCACACAGTTGTTCCCAACTCACATACATCTCCCAAACAACGAAACAAAATGCTAATTAGACTTCTAAGAATATACCTTCACTGCCACCTTTCAAGGTTATGTCTGATGAAAAGCTTGCAGAAGACCTTGAGCCAAAGGAGTCCAAGCTATCAAAGGAATCGTCTCTCTTATGGCTGGTAGCTGATGAAAGTGTGTCACTACGTTCAATATACCAAATATCACCGTATCCACTATCCCTTCCACTTCGCTTGGGACTGCAGGATTCTCCAAGAGCCTGCATGGACAAGTTTTAAAAGAATGTTCAAAGGGTGGGGGGGTTTTTTAGTCTTAAGATGCTAATTTGGCGATATGTTTTACATAATGCTGACATTAATTGTATTTTTCTGAACTGATCCTCACATTTCTGGAAGATATCTTTAAGTACTTTGGGATAGAAATTAAACACAAATGTAATTTCTGCTTCAAAATCTGAATGTGCATTTGAGAAAATATAAAATATTCCCAACATAGTTATATGGTAAAATGTAAGAGCCTGGAGTGAACAAAGCATTATACTAGGGATCAGCAACATGACATGCCAAGATCAAATCTAATTCTCCAATGATAATCTCTCTTTTCTCTCTGCAACGGTAAATACAAGAACATAAAGGTTTATGTGAAAGTAAAAGGAGGCTGTTACAGTGGGCGGGTTCGCACATCACGATAAGCCACCCTACGAATAAGCCACAGTGGGTTGGTTGTTCGCAGAACAACCCATGGTATGCCCGACATACGATCGGGCTTGCCATGGCTTGTTCTCCCTCTCCCTCCCCCTCAGTCCTCCAGCCGGGTCTGGCATGTATCCCAGGTGACTTTGTGGCAGGAACCATCTTGTCTCCTCACCCCAGCCTCTCCCTACTCTGATCACAACCTCGTTTCATTTCCTGATTTTTTCCCCTCGTACCTCAAAAATACAGAAATGGGGACATAATTTCTTTCAATATTTTTTTTTGGTCAGTCTTTCACAAGTGCACATTCATGGCTGCCCGATATGTGTAGTCTCCCCCTTGACAATGTGATCCTCTCGCTTTTAAGTGTTGAACTGGCACTTCTCAGTGTCCTCCACCTTTTCAACACTTCCTTGAGTCTCCAGCTGCTCCAGAAAGGGAAGATATTAACACCACCCCTCCTTTTCACGGCTCGTTTTCAGAGCAGGTACTGCTGCAGCTACTGTGCTTCAGCAGATGTGTGTGTGAAGGACTGCCAACCGGTCCTTTTCTCAAGACCAGAGATCAAAGGCGCAAAACTGCCAGCCTTAGCTCTGCCGTCTTGAAACTGATTCTCTCAGGGCCTTGCCCTTGTCTATACACTGGATTTAGCACTGAATCACAGAGGAACCACACACACCGTGTGGGGTAAATCCAGGAAAGTTTATTTAAGGTACAGTAAAAGGTGGGGAATGAGGGAAGAGGGAGAAAGGTGGGGAGACACTTTGGTACATACAAGTAGAGCTATAAAACAAAACTAGTTCTTTACTATATAAATACCTAGGTACTCCCTTTGTCTGGGGGTTGGTCCTCTTCTGAGGGCTTGCCTCAGCAAAAGAGCCCTACTCCCGCGAAAGCGTGCAGACAACAACAACACTTAAAAGCCACAGCAGCAGTATAGATTCTTCCCCCCACCCCTCCTTTCAGTAGCCCAGGTGTCTTTAGCCAATCAGGATGAACTTCATCTGGGCCAGGCAGGGGCGGGGTGGCTCTTTGCCACATTTGCATGCAAATAGCTGTGGCACTGGCCATCAAAGTCATCAAAGTCATGGGAGACTCTGCGGTGTCAAGAGCCATCAGAGAAACTATGTACATTTTGCATTTCCCAGCCCCCAGCTGGGATTATACTTGTTTACACGTGAGGAGGTGTGTGTGCGTGCGTGCGTGCGTGTGTGTGTGATGCAGGAAACTGACGCTTTTTCTCCACAGTGCGCAAATTCTGGACAGTTCCCCCACCCACCCCGAGAAGGCAGCTGCATGGGATGGAATGAATGGAGCCCCGTTGGGGGTGGGGGTGGGTGTAAGTGCTGTTTGTGCGAGCACCCATTTGCTTCGTCCCGTTCAGTCACCCTTTAAGGTTTGCTTTATTTTAAACTGTTGGGAATGTTTGTGCAAATTTAAGGGCTGGAAAGTAAATTGAAGGGAAATGCAGTAACTACTCCATTACCACAGGTGTGCAAATTTACCCCTCCATTTACTTTCAGGGAGATTTGTGCACATCCACTGAAGCACAGTAACTGCAGCAGTAACCGCTCTGCAAAATAGCTGTGTATGGGTGGGGGGGCATCTCCTCTTTCTGGAGTAGCTGGAGAGTCTGAGAAGTGTTGAAAAGGTGGGGGACACTGAGAAATGTCAATTCAACACTTCAAAGTGAAAGGATCACATTGCCAAGGGGGAGATATTGTCCTGTCCCACTTTTGGTGCATTTACTCCATTCATCTTCCCCCCCCCCCCCATTTTCAGTGGTTCTGAATTGCGCTACTCGGTTCCTCCTTTCTCTTACAATTATTTCTTCCCCAGTCCTTTGCAACTGTGTGCAAATTAGAGTAGATGTAGCCTCGTTTTGTCAATTTCCTTGTATGTTACCCACTTCACTTTGCTGCTCCTTTTATCAGCTGAAACATACAAGGAAATTAACTGGGCAAGTCTACACATATCGGACAGCTGTAAGTGCGCACTTAAGACCATCATCATCATCATCATCATCATCATCATCATCATCATCATATAAAAAACAATTACGACACCATTTGCACATTTCTGAGGTACCAGAATAAAAAAAGGTGGCGAACGAGTGATGGCCCTTCCAAAGTGCCATTTCAGCATTGGTAGAAGGGTGGTCACTGGTGAGGGAGGCTGGAGGTGGCACTTGCGAGATCATGAAGAGCAGCATGGGGTTTTTTTTTTTGCTGCTCTTGCCAAGTGACTCTATAGCCAATCCCGGAACCCACAATAAAATCACTCTCCTGAGTTCAGCTGACACAACAATCAATCATGGGTATGAACAACCCTACAACAAGCCATGGGTTCTCAGGGTGGCTTGTTCACAAAAATTAAGCCACTCTGTGGAGAACATGCTGGATCAGGACGACATGACAACCCACCACGGCTGGCTGCTCATGGGGGGTAGTTGTGTCATGCGAACCCAGTCAACACGATTACCCACACTGAAAGGTTAAGTATGGGTTGAGTGTGGGTTGTCATTGAACTGTGGGTTGTTGTTGAAATGTGGGTCACCATGTTGTCTGAACCCAGCCGTGATGACAAACCATGGTTTGTTAACCATAAACAATCCACATTTCACAACCCAACAACAAACCATGGGTTCTCCTCATGGGTTCCTTGTGGCTGGCTGGCTTCAGAGACCACAATAACCCACATTTGAACAACAACCCATGGTTCAATGGCAAGTTATCATGTTGTCTCTTGTCTGAACCCAGACAATGAGACTTGTTGGAAGCTTGGCCCACCACTATTTTTTACCTTTTCTTCTATAAAGATAGTTGTTGAACAGGGTGTTGTGCAGAATATGGGAACAGGTATTAATGAGAATATGGGAACAAATACATTCAATGTTTAACCTTTGCTAAAATTGTGTTTCCTTCCACTAATGTCTTACCTTTGTCAAGGCTTGTCCTAATAGTTTCTCAAAGGCTTTTAAATGAAGGTGTGGGCCATTATAATAAGGGTTGCTGTGTGCTTTCCTGCCCAACCAATATAATGTAATCAAAACCTAAAGAAAGAATCAAATAGAAAACACTCATGAATAGTGAAGTTAGAACAGTAGGAACCCCCACCGCACCCCACAACATACTGTTACACTGAAATGCAACTTTTCCACAAGGAACCACAAAAACTCGCCAATATATGTGCCTGTTCTTACTTCCTTGCTTCTGCGATGGTCATTTCACTTCTTCAACTGCTACCTACTCTGACTTCCTTATCAGGGGCCTTCTTCAGACTGATGGTTTTTCTTGTCACTCTATGAGCATTCATCCCATGGTCTTTTGCCAGCACTAGTCAATACTGTCTGTGGTATAATCTATCAATGCACATCTTTTTTTATATCATGAACATGTGGATCATAGGATCATAGAGTTGGAAGGGGCCTACAAGGCCATTGAGTCCAACCCCCTGCTCAATGCAGGAAACTAGGGGAGGGGTCTCCCATCCAAGTAATAACCAGGCCTGGCCCTGCTTAGCTTTCCACACTCAGACAAGCTGAGCCAGCGTGAGCCACAGGCCTGTATCTCATGTGAACAGCAATAAGAAACTACCATCCAATGCAACATTCTGGAACTTGAAAACGTGCAGAAAGTGCCTGCAAAAAAGGGTCTACTGTACAGTGAGTGGAGTTTCTATGCACAGCATGTATACTTGCTGCTCCCTTATGGCCTCCAGTCACTTTCCATTCCAGCTGACATCTAAAAAGCAACAGGCTTTGGGGAGATACAGTTTACTGGGGAGAAGCAGAGGGTGGAGAAAGAATGCTTAACCCTTCCCCAGCCTTCCTTCCACTCCAGCTGTAGCAAACAGATATCTTTGAACATTGGCTGGGGAAATGAGGTACAGGGTAAGGGTTAAACAAATCAAATAAGGAAAAGTAACAAAGATTCTTGTCTTACATTTTTTACTCTTCTGTTGGTCTCTTCTTGCCTGCAGAAAAGAAAGCCAGAGATAAATTAATATTTTAGGATGACTAATACTAAGCCATAATTACATAGCGAATTTGACTGTTCAAGTCCATTAACATCCGTTAAAACTGGAAGCACAGATCATATACATACATAAGCCACAGAATCTAAAATACAGAATTCTAGCTGCCTTGGTCATTATCACATCCCACCAAGTTTTAGGTCCATCAAAATCATGTCCAATTAGAGAGATTTGTCTACTTAAAAGGGAATTGACAGTAATTAACCTTTGAAATTCTAAGTTTCAGGTCCTAAAAACCAATAGAAGAGATGAAGATATATCACTCTAGGAAACACCACATACAAATTAAGGAAAAAACAATTCATTTTACCTACTAGACAGTGTCACTACAGAAATAAAGAGTTGACAACCTTCATTTGAAAGCAAACCACTAGGAAAATTTGAAACATCTGGCAAGAACTCACATCACACAGGAAAAAAAGTACATAGTCCATTTTGGGGATAAGGACATGCAATATATACCGTAAATGAAATTTTGTCATTTCAATGAATGTTTGAATAGGCAATATCTCATGTTACTAATAAAAAAATTACTAATGTATTTCAATTGATGCCAAAAGAACGTTTATTACAATAAAGTAATTCCCATGTTTGTTTGAATGTAATACATTGTTCACCTGGTGGTAAGTCAGTGGAACACACTGACAAGATCTCAAATCCACATTTTTCTACATTACGAGTTGCTAGTTTGTGGCACATATCTTGGTCCTGTGTGAATGTATTCACCTTTTGTCCAGATTATGCACATTTGAGTGCTCGGAAAGCAAATTACCAGATCCATGGGGACACCATCAAAACACAGATCTCCCTTTGGTGAGCAACTTCAGGCCATTATAATGGCAAGAACTCACTTGTCCTCATGTTGGAATGTGCTTGCAGCAACTATTACAGGCTGGGGAACAGGGAGATCAGTTATTACAGGGAGACTATTTTTGGCACCAGCCTCATGAATGTCCAACCCTAAATGCCCAGTAAATTAGACAGATACATTCTTGTATCATTTACAAGAATGAGATGCACTTACACATACACCATGGGATTGGAGGGGGCGGGGAAGCGTCATCATGCAATTCTCAGTTGTGCCCACGAAATAGTGAAAGGAGGCAAGCTATGTAGTGGTGTTTTGAACTCTACACTTCCCTGAGTGGTTTGATGTTTCTTACAAGGCATGTGTACTTGAATGTATGTTCCTTTTCCAATATCTGTTCATGTATAAATAGGACAAGTTGATGATAGGGAATCAAGCACACACACACCCAATATACATAGTGCCAGTCTTTAAAGCAGAAGCACTGCTCCCTTGAATCAAGCAGTATGCCTTTGGAACTCCCCAAGGACTCCTCCTCATCCACTACCGGTAGCTGAAAAATTCAGAATTATCTGCCCTTCATTGGGTATGTTCTAACTGCTAGGCTGTTTCCAGCCTCAACCCAAGCAGATGGAGTGAGTCCAGCAGCAAGCAATGATTAAAAAAAAATAATTAATGCTCATTTAAGCAAACATTTTTTTCATTTTCTAGCAATCATTTCTAGAAAACATGTTTTGCTATTAGCTATACAAAAGTCTAAAGGAAGAGGCCACTTCTTGAATCTGTATGGCTATAATAGGCTGTGCTATATCCTATATATCCAACCTGGTGCCCTCCAGATGTTTTGGCCCAATTCCTATCAGCCCCAGCCAGCATGGCCCATGGTCAGGAAATCTGAGAGTTGTAGTCTAAAACATCTTGAAGGCTACCTTAGAGGGAAACATGCTTAGCCTCAGGCCATATGGATACAGACATGGGTTGGGAAGAAATAGGGCATCAAGATCATGGTGTTATGCTTCTCAGCCATTTTATTAAAATAAAGACAAACAACTCATACAATTGTCACAAGCAGTACTGTCACCCTTAACACAGTTACTAAAAGCCACCATCATACATCCCCAGAGAAGTTTCTGCAAATTTCCTGATAATGGACTGATAATGCACTAATCTAAATAGCAAAATAATAATTAAAAAAAAAACCCAACCCTTGCAGAGTGTAATTTTACCCACTCAACATTCTGAATGTTCTATTATTTTCCTCAAGTGTGAGGACTGCAAGAACCAACAGTTTGTTTAATCAATGCCACACTAAAGGGAAGAAAAAAAAAAACCTAAGGCTTACAGAGTTTGGTATCTCAGCCAATACAAATACTTTCCACCATATTTACATTTGGAACATGACAAAACGTTCTTTTGTTTGCTCTGAACTCAGTGGCAAGACAACACATGGGCTAGTTAATACAGATTTCACATTGGTCTTTTTGTCACTGGTTCACCTGGTTGTGATTCTACCCTTTAACCCAGCAAATTTATGGGCAGTCCAGCCATTCAGTGGGGATCAAGAGAATTATTGTGAACACAGTACAAGCATGTGTATCTTGACACATCAATTTAAACTAAATATACGGAGTTTTAAAAAAATAGGCATTAGCAACCTAACAGTCATTATCACCCCATAACCACCTAAATAACAAAATTTCAGTCATGGTAGGTTAGTTGCTGCTGCACTTGAGCACCTGTGTGTGGATGACAGAAAAAAAATGCAAAACTATGCTTCATAACTTGCTCTTTTTTGTTCCTCTGTTTCAGAAACACACTTGATATTTCCTCTTGGCTTTCTCTACAGCCCTTTGTTCTCAGATACATTTATGAAACTAAAGTCAGCACTGATTACATTTTTTTCAAATGCACGTAATTTCCCAGAAATTCTGAATAAATGCTGTCCGTAATGTTTTCTACCTGTTATGGGCAGAAGTCTTGATATAAAGAACCAAGATTTATGAATGGGTGACATCACTTTGTATGTCTGTCTAGAACAGGGGTCCTCAAACTTTTTAAACAAGGGGCCAGTTCATTGTCCCTCAGACTGTTGGGGGCCCGGACTATAGTTTGAAAAAAATATGAACGAATGGATCAAGTTAAAAAAAAAGGACCCGGGTCCTTTTTTTTTTTTACGTGATAGGGGTGAATCTTTTCCCCCTTAAATGGAAAGTTATTTTATTTATTTATTTATTTATTTCATTTTTATACCGCCCAATAGCTGAAGCTCTCTGGGCAGTTTACAGCAATTAACAAGACAGTCCCTGCCCGCAAGCTTACAGTCTAAAAAGACACGACACACAAGGAAAAAGGAATGGGGAGGGAGGAGGAGGGAATATTAATGAATACTCCTGGCAGGGCTGGTGATATTTACATATATAGTTGCACAATTGTTTCATGCCTAACACAAATATACTTTTGTTTTTGCCATCACACAAATGAGCATACTCTGCTTCAATCCAAAGTGGCATTTTTGAAACATTAGAAATCTGACTTAGCTACATCAGCTCATACATAAGAGGTAAAACACCACCACTAATTTTTCCATATTATGGAAAAGAATTAAAAGAATCGGCGCTTGAAGCGAAAGAGTTAAAAAAAAACTCTGCTTCCGCCAACCGGCCGCCGGGCCGGATAAAAAGGCAAGGCGGGCCGGATGTGGCCCGCGGGCCTTAGTTTGAAGACCCCTGGTCTAGAAGCAGTGGCATCATTACCATCTGCTGTGCCATGGGTGATTTTTAAGAACCGTATGTTCTTTTAGCCACTATACTAGGCTAAATCTGGCCAGAATAGGAGCTCGGGCTGTCCACTGCTCTAATTATCCACCTTCATGCTAAGTCCTCTGCCTTCACCCACCCTTCAGTATCCCTGCATCAAATAGCTTTTGAAGTTCAGCCGCCCACACTATCCCCACCCCTGGACAGCTGCACATTCTTCCCCCCCCCCACCAACTGCCTACTCTCAAGTTGATCTCTGACATGCCCAGTAAGTCAGCTGGGATGAGGGAGAGCTGACACATCTATCCGTTTTTGGCCCATCCGCTAAAAGCCCCTGGCAGGGATGATAGGCCAGGAAAGGTGAAGAGGGAAAGCCCAGTCCCACCACTTTAGCATTCTGTGTTACGGGTTTCTTTAACTTAAAAAAGATGCTAGACAACCTGTCCCTAGAGCCAGAGCATTACAGAAAGGAGAGAGGACGGCAAGACCTTAAAGGAACTCACAAGGACCAGCCTGCTGTACAAACCTTCCATCAGAGCAGGTTGCAATTAAAGTTCATGGGAGGGATGGGGTTGTGACACTTGCTACAATTTAAATATTAATTTTAAATTCAGTATATGTTTTTAATTTACTATTCATCCGGAGCTAGATGTCAGAGAGTAATACATACCATACCAGAAGCTTTTCTGACCTCCTGATTTGTTATATATGTATTACAGTTGTATCCCACCCTTCCTCCAACCGAGCTCAAAGTAATATATGGGGTGGGTGGTGGGGTTTCCAATTTTATCCTAACAACTCTATCATGTAGATTAGGCAGAGAGAGTGATTGGCCCAAGGCCACCGGTGAACATGGCTGAGCAGGGACTTGAACTTAGGTCTCCCCAATCTAAGTCCAACACTGCCTACTAAACCAGTGTACACTTATTTCAAGTCATCCAGACTCTTTACAGATAGTGATGCCATTGTGTCCACAGGACCAACAAAATCAGTGAGCAAGAAAATGGCAGAGTATTTGCCATCAACACACTTCGGGAGGAAAAAACAAACATTGGCAAGATCTTCTCAAGCTACCGTAATATGTAAAATCCAAGTAATTGTGCCAAACAGTGGAAGAGCCTTCTTACTGAGCCATTCCTCCACCTCCTGAGGAGCGCACCCTGCCAAGCCTATTTCCCTCCCACGTTTCCATGCATTGTGAATATGAAAGCTGCAGCAGTTCAGTGTAAGTAAGTGAAACCAGGTTTTTTTCAGGATATGTCTGTCGCACCCTTTCCCTTTGAACAATAACCAATACACTCTCAAATCACAACAGAACAGCTGTTTGCTGCAGGGAAAAAAATGTAGAAATCTTTTTTTAAAAACCTACCACTATAAAGCTGTTTGGAAAGAGCAACACAGAGATTCAAATTACTTTTCAGTAGAAAGACTGAACTTACTTTTGAAAAGGATAAACCATTTTAGTTATTGTCCTTTCCATCTTGCCTTGAGAGAACTAGCATGCTAGACTTCAGCATCTCTGCACATGACTTCAGACACTTTTTATGATTGATGTTTGGATACCTTCTCTTTGGCTAACCATATTCCCACTGTTAGATTTCATTATCCTCCCAAATTTTGCTAGGAACAAAGCAGCTGTTAATAGTCATTGGTAGGGATGCA
Organism: Shinisaurus crocodilurus; assembly: GCA_021292165.1. Taxonomy (NCBI): domain Eukaryota; kingdom Metazoa; phylum Chordata; class Lepidosauria; order Squamata; family Shinisauridae; genus Shinisaurus; species Shinisaurus crocodilurus. The sequence goes on along the minus strand of CM037878.1, from coordinate 158,797,474 downwards.
TCACACACACACTCTGCAATACAAGTCAGATGTTTAATAAGCCTGAATAGCAGCTCTGCATAGTTCGCAGGACTGATTTATAATAATAAAAGAAATCTACATCTCCAAACCTCTAAAAGAGCCAATTGTCACAACCAACATTTGGAGTATGTTCCCTCAACCCATGGTAATTAGAGAGTATATTGTCATTTGGGCATACCAACATTGGCTATATGCATTAATGTGTGGACAGGTGAAGCAAATCCAATGGCAAGTCTTTGGCAGAGAACAGCAGTAGGCTTGAGTGCCTTTATTGCTCCAGCCAAGAAACAAGCCTGATAATATTTTATGGGAGTTATTGATCTGGCCTACCTATCTTCAAGAAGCTTCTTGAAGGTCTGGCTGATTACCCTGCATCCGTCCCCTTTGGCCAGACTGGCATAAAGGCAAAAATACCTGCCTGACATTCCACAGGCCCTAAGTGAGAATCCATTGTTGGCTAAAACCCTAACAAGGGGGTGGGCGGGTTCACACATGCATTTTTACACAAGTAAAAGCAAATGAGTGTATAAACCATGTTTTAAAATACAGATTGCCTTCAAAACCTTGAGGAATTAGTGAGCGAGATTAAGGATTTCTATGTAACTGGATTTTTCTATTTTAGTCCTTATTGGATTTTTCTTTTTAAAAACCCCCAACAACACAGAGATAATATTCAGTCCCATAATTGTTCCCTCTCCCTCCCAGTATATCCTTTCGATCAAAACTGCATTTTGAGGGTAAAATTGATACTGTTGATACTCTGTTGGCAGCTGATTTTTGCTACTGGACTTTTGGCTTCCTGCTTGTTTTGGCCTGTTGGTGTGTTGCAATTTGATCAGAATCTCCCCACCGCTACCTCCACGCAAAGGTAGAAAGAGAGATTGAGAGAGAGAATGAAACCCCACACCCTGAAACTATGGAGTGATTCTCACTTCATACCAGTTAACATATCAAGTTGTTTAACTAGATTATACAAGATGTTACAGATTGTGCAACAGCATGCACTTTATAAATATTAAAGTAAATATACTAAGCTGCTTCTCTGCCTGAAGGCTGCAATCCTGCACCCAGTTTCTACATGCTTAAATTCCATTTAAAAATCGATTGGCCTTAAATATAAGTAACTGAGTGCGGGACCCAAGTGCTGCTGTCTCCATTGACTACAGTGAGATTTATGCAGTAATTATGTGCAGCATGATCTCAGCCAGAGGTTTTAATATACCGTATGTCAAAAGAATACAGATGCATTTTTAAGATTACAAAAAGTACAAACTTACATTTTTGTTAAACTTGAATTTGCTAAAGAAACTAAAATCAGACATTTCATCCATTTGGAATCTGTTTGGAAACACAGTGACACCATTGGTTTAGAAAACACCATTAAAAATCATACAAATGTATGATCAAGCCATCCATATTGTCCAAAAATTGGGAAGAGAAAGGAGGAGAAGGACATGATAAATATTTGCCTATAAGGAAGCTTTCCCCAACCTGGTGCCCTCCAGATGCATTGCCATGGAAGATGTAGTCCAACACATCTGGAGGGCACTGGGCTGCGGAAGGCTGCTACAAGGTAGCAGAACTTGAAAATCTTTTTTAAAAATTCTGCAAAGCAGCCTGAATTTCAAAGAATGAATGGTTTGCAAAGACAAAATTATTGTGGTTACTACTACACAAGATGACAGCAATAGGTAAGTATTTAATTAGTTGGTACATCGCATTCCATACCTACTAAACTAGAGGTTCACCCCTTCTACTTAACCAGCCGCTGTGAGGTTTCAAAATGTTATGCTCAATGCTCTGTTTCTTTTGTATTACACAGTTAAAATAAGTAGGAGAATGCATTGGCTAGCCCTACCATGAGGCAGAATGAGGTAGCTGCTTCAGGCAACTAATCTGGGGTATCATGGAAGGGCAGCAAATAGCTATTTAATTAATAATAATTCTACTTTTACTGTCAGGGAAGAGGAGAGGCCTTTCTAGGATTTTCTGTCCCAAAAAACAAACAAACAAACAAACAAACAAACAAACCCTTGCCTGGCCTTGGGTACCATGCACCTTGACAGTGTGTATGTGTGCACAGATGTGTGCATTTGCTGCTCTGCCTCAGATAGCAAAATGCCTGAATGTATATACTTTGATAAATTTTATCTACCTATAGCTTATGAGTCATATGATCCAGACTGTTAAACTAATTCTTTCCAAGTATTGAGGGGACGACGACTAATTCAAGCTTATAAAAATCAGTCATTAAGATACACCCCTCCCCACCGAAAGAGACAGGAAAAACTAGCCTGGAAAATTTCAACATAAGGATGCTTGTGGACATGTCTGTACAAATCCCTGCAGGGCATCTGATCCAATCTAAGCCGGCTACACTGTTTGGATTTTGAATATTCTTGGATTTTTAATAAGAGCAAGATGAGTGAATTTGGTTGCTACTGTTGAGTAAAACATATGGAACGTTCCTAAATCAGGATGACTAACCCAGATCATTCAGGTTAGCTTGACAGATCTCTTAAGTAGCCAGAGACCTGGAAGAAGAAGCAACAAAATATCACCACCGCAATGTGCTTGTTGATATTTGATTTTAAAATGATATAAAATATAGACACAGGTACTCAATCATTCTGTGTCTTGTATAAGTTATGCCAGCCAAATAATTCTGAGTCTATATAGTGCTAGGTCCAATTCACATATGCACATTCATCACTATGGTGTGTGAGTGTGTGTGTGTGTGTGTGTGTGTGTGTGTGAGAGAGAGAGAGAGAGAGAGAGAGAGAGCACAACATTTTTTCATTCACCTCATTTTTTCATTGATTTTCAACATTTACCACAGTTTGATCCTAGATTGTTTTAGTAAACCACATTTAGGACAAACCACAGTGCCTCAGGTTTGAACCTAACAGGGAACTATGGTTTGTTCAACAGCAGAATATTTTGTTCTCCTGTGTATGAAGAAGGGGGAGGCATGTTGGCACACAAGGCCCATACCGGCTTGCTCTAATAACAGAAAAACATGGTTTTCCTTTATGTCTGGAACAGAACCCTGAGTAATTCTAATGGTACTAGTGATGCTCTGGTCTGATGGCCAGACTGAACACCTTTGGAGGCTTCCAATAAGTATACTCGATACAATCTGAAATCTGACAACTAGCAACCGAGAACAAATAAAAGACTACTTTTTCTTTTTTAGAAAGCAGATAATGTAGTCTGCTTCCTTCTCAAAATACCAAGTCTTCCCCCCACAAGTTACTCACTCCATTTCATTCTAAAAAGATCTTGTAACAGGATTGCTAGCATACTGTGTGCAGATATGGTCCTTTTAATTATTTTTAGAGATGCCAAACATGGATGGGGCACCAATGATATTGTTGCCTACAAAGTAGTAGTAATTTTATTACGGTCACATGACCAGCAATAAATAAAATAATATTCACAAGGCCAGCAAAGTTAAATAACACTATAAATACAATAATAAAAAGGTTGATAATAATATATATATTTTAAATGATACACGGGTCCCACTCACAATGGTATAAAATTTAACAAATTAAAACATCAGGCAATTGATATCATTCCATGTCAACAAGCAATTGCAGCTGCACAAAATCTAGCCACCTTGGAGGTTGCCTGAGAATTCTGGTCGGCCAAGAGATAATCTATATAAAACACGTCAAATCTCCCAGCTATTCCTTACAAAACAGGAGTAATAAAAATATGCCAAAAATCACAGTTAAAGGAGCAGTACAACAGTACATGGGCCCACAGTCTCAACCATGCCAGCTTCACAGGGGCATAAGTGCTCAGAATATAAAGTACTATTGTACCGGCTCTCCAAAAGTGCAGAGGGTAACACATTGAACTTAGCCAGTGTAAGCACTTTCCTATATTTTGGAGTAGTTAAAATAGTTAAATAGGTTGTAGGTTTGCCTACTCAGGTTGTATGAAATATTACCTAACGAGTCAATCCCAAAAATTTACGATCATGCTTCAGAAACTCCATGTATGAGGATACAACCTTGGAAGAGAAATGTGCAAGAGGGCATGTATAAGAATGACTCAGCAGCAACCACCACGTAACTGTAACAAAGGATAGATTTTTTAAAAAATAAAGTAATATGCTTATCTTTATGGAGAGAAGTTCATTCTGAGTTCACAATTATACACTGTAAAAGTTGAGATTACTATTAGAATTGTGGCTATAAGCATACTAGGTTCTTTGAACATATAACTAGACAAGCCTCTTCCACAACCTAAAATGAAGCATGCACAAATCAAAAGCCATTCCACTGCAGAGACGGGAAGCTATTTGTCCTATAATGTTTCTTCTTCCTGTGGGTCCCAGGGGTGGAGTACTCGCTCAGGCTTCCATGCCCCAATAGGTTCTGCTCTCAGGTAAGCACTCAGTAAACACAGCTTCCTTTTTATTAAAAAATACCACACTTCAGGTAGCAAAGCAGCTTGTGCAGATTTCCACAAGTTCCAACATAACACACACAGATAGAACAAAACCAGAGCCACACTCAGTGGGACCAAACCATACCAGGCAAGTATCAGAAAGGAAACTGGACTGTTAATGTTACAGGCCCATAAAGCTATCTTCAATATACCACATGTATTGTTCTTATTCACTTCTATTAACTAAAACCAGCAAGAGAGAGGGAATATTTGGATTGCTACAATAAATACTACCAGTGCTTTTAAAGTGGCCATAATTGAGTCTGGCCTAACTATCCCACTTCCTCTTTTCTTGCACTTTGGGCACTGCTTTGCTTACTACATATCTGATACCAGTAATCACCATCAAGTCAGTCAATCTCTCTGTCTCTTCTTCTCTCACATGTACCTCTATTTTCAGTGTGTGTTGTAGAAGATCATGAGCCCTTGGGGCCATCTCCTCATTTTTCCAGAAAAACAACTGGATTTAAATAGCATCTTATGACTAGAAGGAAAGTATTTCACTTTGCCCACCAATCTGAATTCATGATGATTTTCTGCCTACCCTGAAGTTTACTATCAACTAGTATGCCAATTCTCCCTTTCCTAAGGAAAAAGAAACACAAATGTTTGAAGGAGCTGGCCTCCAAAAGATATTCAAGTGAGCTATTAAGGGAAACACTCAATGCCAGTGAAAAGCAAGACTATCAGTTTAAAGCAATGTGTGCAATAATGACTGAGCTGTACAGATCTATGACACATCCACATATCTCTGCCTGAAAGATAAATATCACTCATCTCTCTCCAATGCACCTAAAATACTTAGAATTCTAAAAGCATTAGATATGTTTACCCAGTGACTTACACAGGTAATCTGATGATCCCACAAGGTAGACAAGGTATGGAAATTACTTATGCTGCATCACTACACATATGTAAATAGCCAAAGAATAAAAGCAGTCAAAATGGATACAATGATACTTGAGGTTCTAAATGTTCACTTATTTAACGTTTACTCATTTTGCTATGATTCAGTAATTCAGTTCACTTCATGTTATTTGTATATAACTGCACAAATATTTACAGATTCAATATTTTAGTTATAGTTATACATGCTATAGCAGGGATTTAATGGGAAAAGAGCAAAAAAGGCAGTATCGTTCACTCTAGTTGTTTCTTCAATTTACCTTTAAGAGCATTCTTAGCATGCTTCAATAGTTTAAGTACAATAATGTCTCCTGCTGGAGATTACACCCAGAGTTACTATTGCATATAATATTTTGCCAATAACTTAAGGAATGCTATAAAAGCTGTTGTATGTCCCCTAGCTTCCTTCTCCCACACCTACCTGCCCGACTTTGGTTCAGTTTGCACTATCAGCAGAGCCAAATGGTAAAGCTTTCCTGGGCTGTACTGCTTCAAGCTACATGTTCCCCTATGAAAAATATTATCTGCTTTTAGAAAACTAGTTTATCAGGAGGAGGAGTTCAGCCTAGCCTTCACCAATCATCAGTCATAATTTTAATTGAATTTATAGTTAAACTAATCTTCTCATTCTGTGACATAAGTTAAGGCCTTGATATTCCCGGTTTAACTCCTAATTAAAAACAGAATGACCGCTGCTCTCCACTCCTCACCTAAGAGCAGTGGGTCAACTCTGAATTAAATACGGCTAACCTTTTGTTCTCTTAGGTTTTGGGCATTTGGGGCATCTAAATCCAGCCTGGGGATAAATCCTTCCCTCTCCTACTACCAAGAAATTATCTAGTGATATTGTTGAAGGTTCAGCTAAAATACGCTGAATTCCAAAGGGACCTAGTATTTCCGTGTGTGTCACTAAAGAAGCCAAGTCAAATCTGGCTCCACCAGATAGTAATGGAGACTGTGAAGGGTAAAGTGCCTACTGAATTTCAAGTAGGAGTGCATTTTTGTTCAGGTTATCATACAGTCATAACAACTGGTACACTGTCCCCTACTAGCAATTGACAGAATATAAATTAGTTTTGAAGTCTCTACAGCAGGGGTGGCCTTCTAGATGTTTTGGCCTACAACTCCCATCAGTCCTAGCCAGCACAGCCTGGTGAGGGATGATGGGAGTTGTGAGCCAAAACATCTGGATGGCCACAAGTTTCCCCTCTCCTGCTCTACCGAAGCGTTTAAAACTGGAATTTGAAATTTTAATATTCAAAAATCACATTGACTATGAACATACACGAGTTCACTGATTTAAGGAGCTCATAGGAAGTGTTTTGCTCAGCATTTTAAAGAGAAAATGGCTACCAACTGTACTTTTAAATATAGGTATCACAGCCAGTTCTAAACCTATTCACTCAAAAAAGTCCTAGTAAGTTTAAAGGTACTTAATTCTCATATTCTGTTAATGATTTATTTTATTCATAAATAAAAGTGGGAAGTTAACAGGCCGATGTCATTCTTCAATGCAAGAAATTCAAGTTTCTATACTACAAAATACAAGTAATTGAAGGCAACACGCAGATCATGCACACAGTTATATAAGCAAGCACGCTGTATGACAGAATGGACACAACCATCTGGACATGCTGTGTGATGGACACAGGAGCATAACTCAGATACAGCAGTTGGTGCATTGCACCATTACACACACTCAGAGTTGAACAGCAAGGCTACAAACCTATGTTCACCTATGACTTATAAGTCGTATTATGTTCAGTAAGACTTACTTCTGAGTAAACCTGCTTAGAATCAAGACACAAGATCCATTTGTATTTTCACTGTTAGAGCATGTACATATGGCTATAAAAGCTTTCTACATAGTGAGATTCCTCTTCAAAAGTATGTCAGTACCAATATTTCCAAATCAAAGGTTTCAGTATTTACAAAAGTTCTAATTATAAAAGACATAATAGGGTACTGCAAGAGTACTTCACAGGAAGAATTAAGAGACTGGAGTGTACTGTTTAGCTCTACCCAAGCTACTGCAAGTATTTTTAGCAGGAGTTTCACATTGCACCCTATAATAATCTCAGTTGTATGACCTCAAGACACACGTGCTTCCTACAGGCACAGAGATTTATACTGAAGCTCCTTGTGCAGAAAATATATCCAAGAAAAATTTGCACGTACATTGCAGAATCAGTGTTTGCCTAGATTTTTAACATAATTCTCTCCATTGATTATACAAACTTGCATCGAATTCCAGTCTTTACATCGTTGCAATGGGATGGTTGCAATCCCAGTGCTGGAATAGGTAGTAATCAGAACAGGAGTTCTCAAACTCCCCTCTGGGGATTGAGGATATACATTAGCTGCTTGTCTGCCCAGCTAGGATATAGAAAGGGACCCTGCCTTTTTACACTGAGGCACACTGCTAAAGGAAAGACCCGTGGAAGCTGAAAATCATGATAGAATTTGTTTGGGATACCATTACTGATAGCTTACTACAGATATGTTGAAGGGTAACATGCCTACTGAGTTTTAAGTAGGTGTGTATTTTTGTTCAGGTTAGCATACAGTCATAACAGCTGGTACGTTAAAGTGGTATGCTTGCCACTCTCCTTGAAAGAGCGAGTTCATAGTCTGGAGTCCTCCTGGAGCCATCTTTGTCACTTGAGGCTCAGGTGGCCTCAGTGGCACAGAGTGCCTTTACCAACTTTGGTTGGTGGCCCAGCTACGCCCTGATCTGGACAGGGATAACCTGGCTTCAGCTGTCTATGCTCTGGTAACCTCCACACTAGATTACTGCAATGCACTCTACATGGGGCTGCCTTTCAAGACAGTTCAGAAGCTGCAGCTTGTGCAAAATGCGGCAGCCAGACTGATGGCAGGGACCAGAAGGTCTGAACATATAACACCAATTCCAGTCCGCTAGCACTGGCTGTTTGTATGTTTCTGAGCCAAATTCAAGGTGCTGGTTTTGAGCTATAAAGCCTTATACAGCTTGGGACTGCAATACCCGAGTACCTCTCCTGGCATGAACCTACCCGTACACAATGGTTGTCATCCAAGGTCTTCCTCCAAGTGCCTACTCTGAGGAAGGCTGGGAGGGCAGCAACAAGGGAGAGGGCTTTCTCGGTGGTGGCCCCCCACTTACGGAATGATCTCCACGATGAGGCCCGCCTGGTGCCAACATTGTTATCTTTTCAGCACCAGGTTAAGACCTTCTACTTCTCTCAGGCATTTGGCAGCATATGATGAGGTTTTAATCAGGTCTTGAATTTTTCTTGTTGATTGTTTAAAATTGTTTTTAGATATATGTGTGTCTCTCTGTGTTGTATGCTTTTATGTTTGTATCTACAGTAATACCTTGGATTGCAAGTAACTTGGTTTGAGAGCGTTTTGCAAGACAAGCAAATTTTTAAATATTTATTTAATTTTTTTTTACTTGATATACAAGCGACGTCTTGCAATACAAGTACTGTAGTATGGCTTAAATTAAAAATCTCTGTACAAATTTTTTTGGGGGATTTCGTTTTGATATGAGAGTGTTTTGGATTACAAGCACGTTTCCGGAACGAATTATGCTCTCAATCCAAGGCATGACTGTATATGGTTTTTATAATGTATTTTTAAGGTTTTAATCTTTGTAAACTGTCCAGAGAGTTTCATCTATTGTATAGAAATGTAATAAATGAAATGAAATAATAAAAATCATATGTATGCAATAGCGCCCTCCTCTCTTTCAATCAATCAAGGAACATTCAGCATTAGTATTCCACTCCAGTGCTCCATTATGTTTGCAATATGCTTAAACACAAATATGAAATATTCACTATGAAACTTTTTTAAAGTACTGCAGATAATATATGTGGTCAATAAAAAAACAGAACCGCAGTGCCCATAGCACAGTCACTGGTGTTCCTACAAGCATTAAAATGATTTGAATAACAACTCTCCTAAGGCAAAAATACATCCTGCAACAGATGAAGAGGTTGACATAAGGACAATTACTTCCAGTTACACTATATTGACAGTGGATCATCTTATCAATGAAAACATCACTATACAAAGGACAAAATCCACTGTGAACTTCCTTTGCACTAGTCCTATTAAAGCAAAGTAGGGATGTGCGCGGAGCTTGATTGGGGGTGGTGGAAGCCCAGCGAACTTCCCAGGCTCAACCCCCCAAGCTTCGCTTGCCCTACCTTTTCCCTGGCTCAACTCGTGTTCTTGCGAGCCGAGTTGGGGAGAGAGACTTCTGGGTTCCAGCACTACGTTGTTTGTGGAAATTATGGTCTAATCTGTGCAAATTAGGCCGTTTTTAATGTATTTTACGCTATTTTCTATGTAAACAACATAGAGCCTGGAACCCAGAAGTCCAGTGAGTGCCCCAGCTGGCGCTCATGCTCAGCTCGTGCGCTGCAAGTTCGGTGCCAGGCGGGTCACCCATCCCTAACAAAGACACTGCCACAGCTCCCATTAACTTGATTGGGGTTTGCAGAGGAGATCATAATGGATGCACAAGGTATTGCATAAGAAAACAACATGTCCATTATTTCTCTTAATTGAAGCCTTAATGCAGTGATGGCGAACCTATGGCACGTGTGCCACAGCTGGCACGCAGGGACCTCTCTGTGGGCACTCGAGCCATTGGTCGCCAGATCGCGAAAAGACCATCCCCTTCTGCATTCAGCATCGGGTTTCCATAGTAATTCCTCTCCACTCATTCCTCGCTGGCCTCCACAGGCAGGCACACTCCAACATCTCCACCCCCAGAAGCGGACTGCGCAGGCACCCAGCCCTCCTAACTGAACAGACAGCTCAGAAGCACAGCGCGCACACGCCCGAATCTTTGTGCGCGCCCCCGGTGAAGAGCCATTCCCTGAGACAGAGTGGGGTGCGATTAGCTAGTGTCCCCTCCTCCTTCCTGCCAAATTTAAGGCACTTTGAAATAAATAAGTTGGTTTTGTGTTGCAGTTTGGGCACTCGGGCTCAAAAAGGTTCGCCAACACTGCCTTAATGCATTCCACATACTAATGTGATGTTCAGCTCTATACTACGATTCAAAAGCGGGGAACGCAGTTATATGAAAAATTAATTTTAGAGTAAAGCTACCATGTGATAAAGTGCACAGAAAATTGCAGACTTCCTAACACTAATTAAAACATGGGGTGGGTCTTGTATTTGCTATCAAGTGTGTCTTGTATTTGCTATCAACTACGTGGCTTGACATATTTCTAAATCTGCTTAAACTAATAACGAAGAAAAACTTATGCTGTCAAATCCCTGTGGATCTGAGCTAAAGCTACATCATAAGGACTGGTGGTTTTCTACTCTAAGAGCTATCAAGGCAATATCAGAAGTTCTCAGATCCAACCAGTTTCACCATTGATCTCATCACCAATGATCAATAGCCATATATCTCTATTGCCATTTTTGCTTGCAGTCATGCTAAGAGTTTCAGGAGAGATATCTTGCACAACTGTTTTCTCTTAAGCTATCTGATCTCAGTTTCTTTCAAAACCTAGTGACTACAGCTGAAGATGAGCTCATGTCAATTTCTAATCATTCCAACCTAGCTTAAGTCATTCCAGAAGGAAAATAACAATTGTAAACTTTCTGAATTACTGCTATACAGCTGAGCCATAATAAATACCCTTATATGGCCTGTGGTAGAACCAGTAAAAGTTGGTACCTATATGCAGTCTAAAAAGAACAGGGCAAGGACAGACAAACTGAGAATCACAAAATGTTTATTACTTGAACCCAGTATTTTCAACTCCTTTACTGTTTAAGGATGCATTTATGTAAGTTTCATTCTTGCCACTGTCACCATGTTTGCCACAGGTTTCATGACAACTGCAGATACAAAATAGGGGGGCAGGGGGGAAGGTTTGGTACTGGCAAGGCAAAATTCCTAGAATTTTGGAGAGCTTTACATTGTTTAAACCAGGGGTGGGCAACCTGTGGCCCTCCAGATGTTTTGGCCTACAACTCCCATCAGTCCTAGCCAGCATAGCCTATGGTCAGGGATGATGGGAGTTGTGGCCCTCCAGATGTTTGGCCTACAAGTTGCCCACCTGTGGTTTAAAGAAATTTTCTGAGCAGATAATCTATGCAAGATAATCTTGTAGATAATGAGGGGAGAGTCAGTAAACATAGTAGGATACCAGAACGCATCCCCTTCTCTCTTTCTCTGGGGCTGGGACAGAAAACACAACTACTTCTACAACATTTGCAGCAGAGCCAGAGGGGCTTACACACAATTTTTATCCCTCTCTCTAGCAGGGGGACAGGAAAAGAAAAAGGTGTCAGTTAATTTGAATGGAACTGTGTTTAAGATAGAAACTCCAGCCTGGGACAGCACCACCGACCATCAGAAGGATCCCGCTCTGGATGAGGCAAGCCTAGCGATTTCCCTCTCTCTTCCAGGAAGAGCAGAGGAGAGAGATCAATCACAAACTGCCTCCAGAGGGTTGCTCTGTTAGGGACCTTGCCTGCTGAGCTGTTCCTTTGCCTTTGTCTTTCCTTTCCTGACTTGCACACTGGTATCTCTCACTTGGTTACCTAGAGGCAATACTTACACACCAATAAAGTGGTTATCTGCAATCCTGTTTTTGATTAGTATTAAGTTTTTCCAGGTTGCTGCAGGTCTAGCAAGGCTGATTTCACAACATTGTTTACCATCCTTCAACCAACATTCTTGGCAACTGCAGTCGCACACGCATTGCCCTTCTCGAACAAACTGAAAGGCCAAGGGTAAAAGTTGTATTGAATCCTTACATTTTTTTTCTTGCTGATTACTGCCCCACCTCCTTTTCCACAACCTGTTACCACCAAGGTAGAATCAAAGAATCATAGAAAAGTAGAATTGGAAGGGGCCTACAAGGCCATCGAGTCCAACCCCCTGCTCAATGCAGGAATCTAGGTCAAAGCATCTCTGACAGATGTCTGTCCAGCTGCACCTTGAATGCCTCCAGAGTGGGAGAGCCCACAACCTAACTAGGTAGTTGATTCCATTGTCTTATTGCTCTGACAGTCAGGAAATTTTTCCTGATGTTTAGGTGGAATCTAGGTTCCTGTAACTTGAGCCCATTATTCCGTGTCCTGCAAACTGGGATGATCGAGAAGAGATCTTTGCCCTCCTCTGTGTGACATCCCTTCAAATACTGGAAGAGTGCGATCATATCTCCCCTCAGTCTCCTCTTCTGAAGGCTAAACATAAGGAAACGTTTCCTGTATGCCATATTTACCTTAGGAACCCTTGTTAACAACAAAATTCTTGGCAACTTATTAAGGACTTTGTCCTGCTCTTCACTGAAACTCAACCCTCCTATATATATCGTTCTGGCAGTCTCAAGACTATAGAAAGCAATAAATAATTGTGCAAATTCCAACATATTTACATTTTGTAAAGAACCAGCCTAAAATAACAGCAATTATTCTTTGCCTGAACACATGGTAGTTAGCTTTCATTTTCATGAGAAAATATCTCTTCTCTCTGACTGGGTTCACATGATATGACAACCCAACCTGGGTAACTAGCCATGGTGGGTTGTGATGTCGCCCAAACCCAGACTACTTCCCGTTGTTGGCTTATTTTAGGACAACAAGCCACCCTGATAATCCATGGTTTGTTCTGGGGGTTGTCCGATTCATGATGGGTTGTCATGTTGTCCAAACCCGGGAAACCAGTTCTATTGTGGGTTGCGGGGAGCAGCTAGCGAGCCGCTCGGCCAGAGTGGCAAACACCCCCTTATTGAAGCAGTTACTACAGGTGTGCACATTTCCCCTTCATTTACTTCCCAGCCATTACATTTGCAGATATTTGTGGGGGGGGGATTGTTTTTGGGTTTTTTTTAGAACTGTCAGGGAGCGGCAGTAACTGCAGCTGTATGTGCTCTGAAAAGGAGCCATGAAAATGGGGGGGGGGAGTTAATATCTCCCCTTTCTGGAATAGCTGCAGAGTTGGGGAAGTGTTGAAAAGGTGAAGGGCACTGAGAACTGTCAGTTCAACACTTAACATTGAGAGGATTGCATTGCCAAGGCGGAAATATTAGGCCCCCCACCCCTTTTGGTGCACCTTCTTTTGCCGCCCCCCCCCCCTACCAGTGCTTTTCCATTGACAACTTGGCAATTGGTCCCCGGCAACTGTGTGCAAATTAGCCTATATGAAACCTCGTCTTGTCAATCTGTTACCTACTCCACCTTGTAACCCCATTTGACAACTGAAACAGACAAGGAAATTGACCAGGAAAGACTGCACATACTGGATAGCTGTAAGTGTGCACTTGCACACTTGTAAGACTGACAAAACAACAACAACCCCAATTGCACATTTTTGAGGCACCAAAAACTAAACTAAAAAAAGCCGAGGAATGAGTGATGGTCCTTCCAAAGCGCTGTTTCAGCAAATGGCGGCGAGATTATGAATATGAGTGGTAGGGGTTTTTGCTGTTCTTGCAGAGCGGCTCTGTGGCTGTTCCTGACAATTCATGATGAAGTTGCCCTGCCGGGTTTGGATGACATGACAACCCAACTTGGGCAAGAAAAACCCTAAAACAAGCCATGGGTTCTCAGGGTGGCTTGTTTGTGAAAAATAAGTCACCCTGCAGAAACTCGCCAGGTTTGGATAACAAGACAACCCACCATGGCTAGTTACCTATGGTGGGTTATCGTGTCATGTGTACTAGGTGTCTGTCTGTCTCTCTCTCTCTCTCTCTCTCTCTCTCACACACACACACACAGAGGTTTTGTGCATGGTAAAACTTCTCAATCACATTCTGGACAGCAAGAGAAAAATTGCCCTTAGGAATAATGACATTATTCTTAGTTATTATAATCATTAATACACTTATATCATTAACAAACAGCATTTATACAGTACTCTGAACTCTCTAATGTGCTTCATATGCATCGTCTGTAATCATCCTTACATCAGCCCTTGAGGTGGGTTAGTATTATAACCCGCATTTCACAGATGGGTCGCTGTGGCTGTTAAGTAGTTGTTTACCCATCAGTTGTTTACTGATGAATTAACAGCTCAGACAAAATTTGAACCAAGGAGATTCTGGTCCACAGCTCACAATCCTCGCTGCTATACCAGCCTTCCCAACCTTGTGCCCTCCAGCTGTGTTGGACTACAGCTTCCATCACCCTCATCCAGCATAACCACTCTCAAATATACTTAACAATATACCACACTACATATTAGTAATACATCTATAGAGAACTGAGTGTGCACCCTGGGTCCAGTTCTCCAGATTACAGATTTCAGTATTTGAATACTAGAGCAGAAGGTGAGTGCATGCATGTACATCTCCACCCCACCCCACACAGAGATTACCTTCCTAGTAATTACAGGCTTAGAGTGATGGTTTCCATTTTTACTTTCACATTTAAAAACTGTGGAACCTTCTACTTAGCATCTTTAAGAAATGTAACCATTAATTAGTAAAGCAGCTTAGTACATTTTAAATGTCAGCAAGTACCTAAAAAAATAATTACCAAAGATGAATGTTCTGGGGGAAATCTGTACAAATCAAATAATCTCAACTTTTTACAGGCTTGCATGACTTAAATACACAACCTTAAGACGATACATCAACATTATATAAACTACTGTAAGAATATGAATATATATGAATAGCAACACCAAAAATCATATCCTCAAGTTAACTGATAAAACAAAAGACACTTACTTGACAGTAACTCGATTAGATAAATCCTGAAGGTCACCAGGATGAAAAAGCTGAGCTTCTTTTAATCCAAGATTTTCACAAGCTTTCAAAAACACATTGATATTATCCTGTGAAGAGAAGTGGAAAGTGATTGCTTAGTTAAGCAATATGAAGGAAAGAACTGCAAGTTGGTAAGCCAAAGTTTCAAAGTCCGGTATGTGGAGATAGAAAAGATCAGTCTCCTGGATCATAAATACTAGTAATATTTCATATGAATCGCTGGACTGAGCAGTGATCTCTGTGACTGACAGACCAAGTTAAAGATTACCAGGTATGAAGCAAAAATGCCCAGCCCGTAAGCAGCAATCTACATTGGATGTCAGCTCTGCAAACAAACGCCCTCTTTTTAGCTTTGCATGACAAGCCTCACCTCTCACATTTAAAAATAACTCCAGCTACTGACATTCACCCACCCAGAAATGGTTGGCAACAGAGGAATTAAGAGGAGGAACTTGGTTTCTATGATTACAGAATGATTGTAGAATACTGCACCTGGAATCTGGCTTTGGTTATGGAGAAGACTAGAGTGTGTGTGTGTGTGTGTGTGTGTGAGAGAGAGAGAGAGAGAGAGGCAGAGAGAGAGAGAGAGGCAGAGAGAGAATGCAAATGAAAGGCAAGAGCAAAAGACACAGCATAAACCTGTGGTTTTCATTGGTTAAACTAAAAAACATAGGTGCGGTTTAGCACTGACTAACTACACCTGCTCTGGGCCAACTGTTTATTGAGTCAGTGAGTGAAGCATACCTGGAACAGTATAGGGAAGATTTTACAGTGGATGTTCTCACTTTTTTGTCAAAGTATATGTGCATCTAAACAGTGTCCAGCTTGTTAGTATTAACAACTCTGAAAACTGTGAGCACTCTGAAAACTGAAATTGCTATGCAGGATGGTAAGGCAATATCATGACCATTAGCGATTAAGTATCCTAAAAAAATTAGCATTTAATAATTTACAAAAAAAACATCAGCATCACTAGATAGTCAGGATCATACTTGGTTGTAATAACTATGGTGTCACACTCATTTCCCCCCATTGATGATATAGTGTATGGCTGAGATATGCATGATTTCCCTGTCTATAAGGTGGCAACTTGATGGCTGAAGAAACTGAGGGCAAACAAATTGAAGCTTAATCCAGAGAAGAGAGAGGTGATTCTGGTTAGTCAAAAAGCAGATCAAGGAACAGGGATTCAACCACTGCTGGATGGGGTTACACTCCTCCTGAAGACTCAGGTTTGCAATTTGGGTGTACTCCTGGGTTCAGGCCTGAACCTGGATGCCCAGGTTTTGGTGGTGGCCAGGAGTACGTTTGAACAGCTGAGGCTACTGCACCAACTACACCTGTTCCCAGAAATCAGAATCCAGCAACAGTCATGCATGCCTTACTTACATCCTGTTTGGACTACTGTACCATTTGGACTCTACATGGAGCTGCCTTTGAAAAGTATTTTGAAACTTCAGCTGGTCCAGAATGCTGAGGCCAGATGGTTTACCAGGGCTGGTTACGGGGTACACACAACTCACTTGTTACAGTAGTTTCACTGGCTACCAGTCTGTTTCCAGCGACAATTCAAAGCGCTGCTTATGACCTATAAAGCCCTATATAGGGCTTTATATTTGGTACCAGGCTATCTGAAAGACTGCCTTCTCCCAAACGAGCCTGCCTGGGTTTTAGGAACTTTGGGGGAGGCCCTTCTCTTGGTCAAGCCACCATCGGAGACACATCTGGTGGGGACGCAAGAGAGGGCCTTCTGGGCAGCCGCTCCCAGGTTCTGGAACTCCCTGCGGAGAAAGGTTACGTTGCCCCCCTCTCCCTTGTCCTTCCACTGGCAGGCAAAGACATTTTTTTCCAGGGAGGCCTTGACATGTAAGCTGGTCTGTTGTGGAAAGGATTTGGGTGTTTTTTTTAATAAGTTGGGTGGTATCTATTTATTTTATTGTCTTTTTAGTTGTGTTTTTATGGATCTGTTTTTATGTCATGTTTTAATTAGCATTTCATTTTTAACCTGTATTTTTTATTATTGTTAGTAGCCCTTGTGCCATTTTTGGCAGAAAAGCGGGATATAAATAAAATAAAATAAAATAAATTTGACACTTTGATCAATGATTCTGGAGGTCTTTCACTTACAATATTGAATATTTGATTTTGTTTTGTTTTTTTAAAACAGCAACACCAATCCATTGCATAGTCTGCTATTATCTTGTACTACACTTATTAAGTACGTACATACAAAAACCACATCTCTGGTGTCATCTATTCCCACCCTATAATCTTCGAGCTATTCCCCCATGGTATGCCTTCTTCTTTTTTTTTTCCTTTTAGGACCCAATCCTATGCATGTTTAGGCAGAATGAAATCCTACAGCTCTCAGCCTTCGCATGCTGGTTGGGGAAGTCTGGAGGTTGTAAGACTTTTTTCTATTAAAACATGCATAGGATTGTGCCCTCACACTGTTAATACTGATTTCCCCAATACATTGTTCTTAGAATTATTTATTATTTACCCAAGGCTACTATTTTACCCCATGTGCACTACTTGCATATATATGCACTACTTGCATTTCCCTAGCCATTCTGATTGCATTGCAGAGTCCAGAAAAAAGGACAC
Organism: Shinisaurus crocodilurus; assembly: GCA_021292165.1. Taxonomy (NCBI): domain Eukaryota; kingdom Metazoa; phylum Chordata; class Lepidosauria; order Squamata; family Shinisauridae; genus Shinisaurus; species Shinisaurus crocodilurus. The sequence goes on along the minus strand of CM037878.1, from coordinate 158,779,748 downwards.
AATGAGAAGATAAAGATTACTTTAGGGGCCAGAATTATCCATGATGGGCTCATGCAATTTTGAGAGAAAAATCATCAAATTATGGAAGCATGTATTTGTTTTGATTTTATACAAGTATGCACTGTTTACATAAAGCCAACTTAGGGTGCAATCCTATGCATGTTTTGAGTCCCCATGCTGGCTGGGGAGTTCTGGGTGCTGCAGGACTGTTTTCTCTCTAAACATGCATTGAATAGCACTTTTAGGTTCTCAGAAAGAGTGAGAGACGGATTGCACGTTATATAGTATGAAAAATTAATCTGAAAATAAAATCCTGGCTTCTTGCCAATTCTATTTGGGCAGCACCCTCCAAGCTGTTCAGTTATTTGCTTTCTTTCTTTGTTTGTTTAAACAAACACTTAGGGTGGGAGTCATATGTTCTCCTTATGTAACAAATGTGAATTTTGGTATGTATACCCCAATGTTCTGACATCATATTATTCAGCTGGAACAAACAGCTTTTCATCATTAGCAGAAATACAAGTTATGGCACATCTTTAACATTCAATCACGGAGAGGTATGGGTGAAGGGAGCCTAAACTAATCAGAACACTTGGATTAAGGAGGAAAACCACAAGAGAGTTTCTCCAGGCCACAGGTAGATTTGACTGACATGTTGGACCCTTTTCTACCTCCATTTCGATGCCTGCCATTCCAGTTTATGTACTATGCCCACAGAAGTTCTGCAAGCGAAACTAAAATAAGGTTTAATAACTATGAATAAATTAGCATGAAATATATTCACAGTCTACCAAGTCCAAAGGTTACAGTCAGTTATACATGCACTTTTGTTTAAGGACTTTCAGTGTTTATTTTGACCACCTTAAGTTGTACTAGTAGATTTTTGTTTAATTCCCTTGATACCTCTAAGACTGCAACACCACTACGTCAGTAAAGGATAGACCAACAGCTACATTAGTATGATCTAATAAATCAATACACTGTAATGACATTGCATCAATATACCACTGCTGTTGGAAGAAAATTCAAACATTTAGTATTACACCAATTCAAACATTTAGTATTACCGGTAATTGTTTTCACCACTGAATGTCAGAGTGAAGAGCAGACAACCTTCTAAGACAGGCCCTATTGTTTATTTTTACATTTAAAAGCATTAAAATTCCAACTTTTTTTTTTTTTAAGGGAAAAGCAGTGGAACTATTTTTCTCAAGTTATCTTGGTTCTGATAGAATGCCCACTGTTTAACGTTTTTGTCCCCTCAATGTTAAAATTAATTACAAAGGAAAAAATATTATTTGTACCCAATCTTTCTACCAAAAAATGGCACTCAAGGCAGCTTACAGAAACAATTGATTTAAACAATAATTCATTAAAATATAATAAAAATCCAACAATTACAGAAAAAATATTATTAGAAACATCACCCAACCCAACAGACCCACTTACAGGCTAAATGTCTTCTTAAATAAAGTGGCATTTGCCTGCCAGCGGAAGGACAGTAGAGAGGAAAGAGATGTTTTCTTTCAAAATGTTTCACTCACACAATAGACAATACACACAGTCTGGGTTCGCACGACACAACAACCCATTGTGGGTTGCTACCCACAATGGGTTTGTCATGTTGTACAAACCCAGACCAATTCTCATAGGGCGGCTTGTTTGAGGGCAACAAGTCACCCTGAAAACCCAGGGCTTATTCTATGGGTTGTGGTAACCATGATGGGTTGTCATACCCACAATAGGTTGTTGTGTCGTCTGAACCCGGGTGACCGACCCCATTGTGGGTACAGGGAATCAGCTAGCAACTCACTTGGCAAGAGTAGCAAAAACCCCTTGCTGCTCTTGCCAAGTACGCCCTGGCACCTGCCAGTGCCAGCTGCCCTGAAATGCCCAAGCAGAATTTGGGGGCAGCTGGCAGTGCACCAGTGTCCCACCCATCTCTGCTACAACCATGAGCTCTTTTGGGCTCGCCACAACTTATTTTCACTTTAAATTTTTTTCTTTTGGAGATTGCGAAAGCTGGCTGTCAAGCCCCGTTTTGACAGCTACAGACAGTCCCTTCAAAGTGCCCCAGTGGCACCTTGGAGGGGCTGCACATGGTTGCAAAACATGGGAATAGGGAGCCTCAGTTGTGTAATGTGCAGGGGGGTGCCTGGTGGCCAAGTCCAGCAGGTACCCACCCTGGGCATTGCCCCACAGAGGCTGCAGGTAAATTTATTTTTCCCTTTGGCTACATGTGACAGCTGTCAAAAGGCGAGCTGTCAAGTGTGTCCTAAGGGTGCCCTCACTTTTGCACTTGTTCCCGAGATTCTAGAGTCTATATACCGCTATAGTTTCCTGGCAAACAATTTTTTTAACTCTTTCTTTTTTTTTCAAATATATATATATATATATATAAGTTTTTTTAAGTACTGAAGAAAAAAATGAGCAACAGCAAAAAATACAATTTTCTTACAGTATTTTAGTTGGATCACTTACAGTAAATATGTATGAAATATATATCCATAAGTATCAAAAAGTATGCAGTAATATAATTATCCATAAAGATAGTTAGGCATAAACTTCAGAAAAAGCAGACCAAATATCTATGTATTTATCCATCCGCAGGTGGCGTCTAAATACCACCCGCTGAAATGTTGAAAGCGTTATTAGGTCCTCAATCCATTGTGTTATAGGAGATGAGAGTTTATCTTTCCAGTGTTGTAATATCAGTCTTTTGGCTGTCAAGAGGGTGTGGAAAATCCACATGCTTTGACCTTGTGATAAATTCCATACAGCAGGTATATAATTTAAAAGAACATGTGCATCGATAAATATTAAAGAGCATTCTAATACTAGATTTATCCATACTATGACCTCTACCCAAAAAGAAGGAACCACTGGGCATTGCCAAAACATATGGGCAAATGAAGCATTTACAGTATTACACCTCCAACAGTTACCCGACTTAGACAAACCCTTATTAAAAAGACATTGTGGTGTCCAATAAATACAAAACAAAAGTTTTAGCTGAATAAGACGTAACCTAAGATCCATAGACCATTCTGACACAGACACAAAAACAATGTTCCATTGATTAGGAAACATAAGACCATCAAATTCCCTATTCCATTCATCTTTAAGACTCTGTGTATCATACTTATTCACCGATAATAAGTATTTATAAACATGAATTGTAGGTCGATATAACTGCTCAGCCTCAACCAATGCATCCAATAGCAAAGGAGGCTCTGAAACTATAAAAGCAGCCGGACCAAACCTAGATTCTAACAAATGTTGCAATTGCAAGTACAGTAATACCTTGGATTGCAAGTAACTTGGTCTGAGAGCGTTTTTCAAGACAAGCAAAAAAATTTAAATTTTTTGACTTGATAAACGATCAAGGTCTTGCAAGACAACTGTAGGGATGTAACCACTCGCCTCGAGCGGGCGTAGCAGGCCGAAATCGGTCCCGCTCACGCCCGCCAGAGACTTGCTTTGATATAAGAGTGTTTTGGATTACAAGCACGGTTCCGGAACGAATTATGCTTGCAATCCAAGGTATTACTGTATTGCCATTTTTTAACCCTCTCCAGGGATGGGGACTCAGACTCCAGGACTCGACTCATGAGTCAGACTGAGTCCTCCCTCTGACTCGAGTCCCAATATTTTTAATGGGACTCGAGACTCGACTCGGGACTCGAGACCAAGGACTCGTGTTCCAAAATCATGTTCCTCAAATGCAACATGGATAGGTTTTAGGAAGTACAGCAAGTCCAAGACAAACGCCTCTGCCTGCCTGCTTTGGGGTTCCCTGCCTCCTTTGCTTGTCTGGTTATTTTGGGTTTGTCTGCCTGGTCTGTTCTTGCCAAAATCAGTTGCAGAGTTTTAAAATAAAAAGGCACACTTGTGCCTAGAATTTATTTAAGCCACACATCTGAAGTAGCCTTATTTTGTTGGGAAAACCCCCAATTGATTTTAATAGGGACTCATGGAGTCAGCTTTGGGAGTGACTTGTGACTCGTGAGTCACCATTTTGGACCAAAGACTCAGACTCGAGACTCGGGTCCAAAGACTCGTGACTCGACTTGTGACTCGAGACCAAGGGCTCTTCAACATCCCTGACCCTTTCTAAATCCTACTTTAAAAATGGAGCTTCATTTTTGACAGATTTCTCCCCCCCCCCCGTTGATTTATTTATTTATTTTTATTGCCCTGACAAAAACCAATGTGTGTGGCTGGCTCCACTGGACTGGAGAGGCAACTCGGGTGTGATCATATCAACTGTCTGAACCATTTATCTATTACAGAGGTTGGTTAGGGCTTCAATAGGCTTGCCCATCATATTGCCAGGAAAATCCCCAAAGCCATCAGAAACCCATTCAAATCCATCAGACTCCTGAGGTGGCTAATTTTAATATGTCTTCCAGCTAGCAGAGAGTCCAGACTGCTAGTAGTCTAAACTTTACCAGGTGGTGAACTAACCACGACAAAGGAACAAATGAAAGTTCCTCCACCTTCAGGTCACTATCAATTCCACCTGAGCAAAAAACCAAGTCCAAACAAAGTATGCCAGTGGAATGCGAGGAAACAAAAATCATTTTGCCAGGTCCATGGTGGCCATGAGTCACTCCTGGCAGGGGATATTCCAGCATGAACAGTGAAGTCACCCAAGACCAGCCTAGTGGAAACCAACACCATATAGACCACCCCTGTTACCTCAGGAAGGGCACAAGTCTATACAAGTTTAGACAGAAGGCCTACAACTCCCAGCATGTCCCAACCAGCATAGCTGGCTGGGGCATGCTGGGAGTTGTAGGCCTTTTTCAATCTCAACTGGCATAGGATTGGGCTTTAAGTCTTTCCTGCAAACTGTTCAAATACTTGTCATATGCACCGATTCAGTGAGTTTTCGGGGGAAACCCCTTAAATAACTGGAATCTGTTTAGCATGTTTGATATATTTTGTATTTTAAAAAACTAGAGATTAATTTACATATTGTATAAAAGCTCAAAGGTTTTTCCAATACCCAAAGGATTTGTACAAAAAATACCTAACTGATCAATGAAAAATGCAAAAAGCAAAAAACAAAAAGAAGCCTGTTTGAAGCTTTTGAATGCAAAATTCAAAGCTTGAGTTGGAATTATTTTTATTGGCATATTTGTAAAACTTTAGGGCATGACAACTCCGTAGCATTCAGTTCTCTTATATTGTTCAAATTTTAAGGGAAAAAATGAAGGCACTGAAAACTGTTAACATACTAATTTTAGCACACCAAGATTGCTATGCATTTATATTATATATTTATGCATGCTTCCCTAGGGATAGCCAGTTAATACAAAAAAAAAAAAAAAATACTGAAAAGGTTAATACAAACTCTGAAATTTTCCAATTTGACTGTTACTGTTTTTATTCATTATGTTACTAAAGTTATGAAATAATGCAGTTTCAGATTTAGAAAACATTCCACCCCACATTAAAACATTCTTTATAATCTCTTTTTTACAAGATCTCTAACCTCCTTATATTCTTTCCAATGCCTGAAAGAACAAACACTAGTGACACTATGTCATTTTAAAGTATGTTATGTTGGTGCATTAATACCGTGAATGAAGTGTACAGTTCATATTAAATTGTTTTCAAAAGAATGTATTTGTAGGGATGTGTGACACTCAGAATTCCATTCCGTTTAAGCTCAATGGGATTCTGCAGTGTTTCCATTCTAGTAAGTGGTGATGGACTTTTGCAGATCCCCCCATCCTTCTTTGTCAGTTACCACCCCCACCACACCCCTTCTAAGTTCTTTGACAAGTAAGGGATATGGCTCTGCTGGCCTAAGGAAGTGGTGTGTGCAGAGGATGGAACTGACAAGAATATTTACAAGAGGGTAATATGCCTCTGTGGGGCTACATAGCAGACAGGCAGACTTGCGATCATCAGCACTTGCACAAGATCGGCAACAAAAAAAATACTTTAAAAATTACAACCCCATTTGCACACATTTCAAGATCCCGCCTGCAAAAAAGATCAATTTGCACAAACTGTACCCATTAAAAACACACACCACAGAGTCCACATGTTGGATTGACTCACTACAGATCAAGTTAATGCCAGTGTGGGGGAAATGGAATGAAATCTGCCAGGGTCGAACAGGAAAAATCCATCTCTCCTCACTAATGATGAGCCAAAATTGGGAGGGGAGCACAGTTCACAAACTTTTGTGTCTCTGAAAAGTAGCCCCCTCGTGTTTGGATATTTTCCTGGGTGTGGGTGTGTGGCAGGGGGGAACGTGGCCACTGCCATATCCTACTGTGCCAGGATTCCTCCTGGAGATGGGCCAGAAGTAGGAAGCAGGCTTGTGCCAGCCCAACCCTACCGTCTCTTGCTGTCTTCACCTGTCTTCACCATGGGGAAGAGGTAAATGCCTGATTCACAAGATTTGGGTGTTCAATTGTCCCCATGCTGAGGAGAACATAGGGAAGTATGTGAGCTCAAGGCCAAACCTGGGAAGAATGACAGCAGGGACAGAGAAAGCAACATCCAACCAGGCTTGCAGTGTTACCCAAAATTCTGAAATGATCTCAGACTTTATATTGAACAACATTTTCCTATCTGGAAGTAGTGTCATTTCTCTACCCTCACCTCGACAGTGGGTTGCACATGGCCAGATGGGTTTATTCAGTGTTCAGAGTCCTGTTAAAAGTACAGAAGCCATTGTAGTTCCTTTCCCTCAAAACCTCATGCCTTAGATTATGGAAATTTGTTTGAAAAACCATCTGAAAAATATCGGAAACTAAAGGGTAAAGTAGAACCACCATCACCCATTTGTTCCCCAAGTGCATCTCATGATTTTGAAGAAATGTGCCAGGGTTCTGAACATGTGAGATTAGCAATTAGCAGGCCTCTCAATCATACTGACTGGCTGAATGACTTAACGGGTAAGAGGAGACTTGCCACAGCTTGCAATATGAGAAATGCTAAATCCTAGTACACATTACATTGAAAAGGCACCAAGACATGCATGCCCTTAAAGAAAGAGCAATCTGGCATCTACCCATGTGCATTCAGAAGCACATTAATCTACCCAATAGATGTATACATGGTATACCCTCAGTAGGATCAGAGTGTAAGGGCCACTTTCCCCAAGAATTCCCCAACTCATGCAGTTTTAGTTTACTAGAACAGAACTCAGGGGTCGGGGGAGAAGACATGGCCATTGAGATGAAAACTGACCCTACAGCTGAATGGGAACAGAGGTGTGGCAATGTATCCATGCCTACAAAATGATATGCCTGGGGGTTGCCAAGCTGCTGCCGCCAGACTACTTTTCCTATCAGATGGCAAGTGATCTTATTCTGGAGAACTACATTAGCTCGCATGGTACTTTTAACACATGATTACTTTCCAAATTTGCTCACACCACCATTATTGAGATAGGTTACGGTTAAGGGACGAGTTTGCCTCTGCTAGCATCAGGAATAAAACAGAGTTATATCTGAGAAAACTGGAACCGTTTATTTCTAGGCCTCCTATTGGCTCAGAAAATAAATCCAGACCTCCCTAATGGCGAAAGCACACCTTCTGCCAGACCTTTCCTCTACTAAACACGCTCCTCCCCTTATCCCTTAAAGTTTTACCTTTCCAGGCAGCAAGAACACCCATGGTGTGTACAGGGAAAGGGGAAGGAGGGAAGACGTTTTTCCTTTTCCTCACATTCGCCCAGCATCTTGCTGCCCTGGCTTGCCAATATACAGTGGCCCAGTTCACATGCCACAATAACCCAATAATAATAGTTTTAAATTCCGGGTTATTGTGAATGCGGCAGCATACTGCTACACCTAGTGTAATACATTAAAAAGTTTGTTTATGTAATTTAAGCAGCAATACATTCTCTGTTTAGGACTATTACTAATAAATTTAAATTATTAAAGATACAATTCCTTAGAGTACCTAAACCACTGCCACTTTTATGTTTCATCACCTCTTTTACCTTAACTACTGTGAATAATAACTCGCCAAAATGAAGGGTGGGGGGAACAGACTTCTAGGCTACAAACTCAGATCTGCAGAGTTATAAATAAGCTCTTTTAAACATAAGGAATCCACTATGTTGACCATAAAAGCTTATGATTCTACACTTAATTCAGGTCTTTGCTTGGAGCTACATGTGATAACCAAGCTAGAGCTGCACACTGCTTCCCACACCCTATTTTTACAGCCTATAAATGGCTTCGGTTTTATACTAAGAGGACAAAAGCCTTTCTAAATAGCTGTTCATCACATATGTATTAGGATTACTTATTGTCTTTATCGTATGTGGAAAGAGACAGGGGGCTGATCACAAGACTAGGAAACCCAGAGTTCCCAGACAGTAATCTCAGCTTACTATGACATTCCATCTCTGCATGGTGGAGTATGACTGCATTTACTTATCCCTAGGCAGCACTGTTCCAGAAGGCCACATCTGCACACAATGCTAAGAGGAGATCACCTTATGCTTCCTTCACCAAAGAGTTTCCTTAGGATCCTGATTTTGATCTGCCTCCAGTCCCATGCCTCGGTTACCATAATAGCCACTTGTGGCGCTACTGATGAACACAGGCAGGTTGTTTCCTGGGCCAGGTGAACACTTTGTGGGAAGCAGAAAGAAATGCCTCCCTCCCTTCCATTTATTATAGCAGCCTCCTCTGAGGACTTGCTTTAGAAACGGCCTACCCAACTAACTTGTCAGATTGAAGGATTTGGGAGAAAAACAAGAACTGCATACTTTATGAGACATGGGTACCACTGTGCCAAGAGAAAGGTTCACTCACAACTGTAGCCTAATAGGAAAGGTATTGTAGATAGAACAGAGATTTTACAGCACTCTTGTTAAGGCCAATATTTAGAATGATTTAGATAGTGAAAGAGAAGAGAAAATGAACCACTGATTTAAGTTAAAATGTACAAAAAGTTGTCACAGAAGAAAAAAGGACAACCCAGTGACTGAAACACACAGCTTAGCGTCACTGCTTAGATGAAAATATAGGTAATTGAAGTTTTGATAGCCATGCTGATTTTATTTCTCTCTAACAGTCTTCTGGTGGTGCCCACTGAAGCATCAATTGGTAGAGTGTGCAGAAAAGCATGCATCTCTCTCTCTCTCTCTCTCTCTCTCTCGTTCAATACTATCCTAGCTTTGAGCTCACTTCCTCCTGGGGTACAAGAAACCAAAGCCTGAACAAGTCTTCCAGAAATTATAAGAACATAAGAAGAGCCATGCTGGATCAGACCAAGGGTCCATCTCATCCAGCATTCTGTTCACACAGGGGGCCAACTAGCTGCCCAGGGAATCCCACAAGCAATACATGAGTGCAACAACACCTTCCTGCCCATGTTCCCCAGCAACTGATAAGGTTTATACAAGAGCATCATTTTTTAACAAGTTTAGGTGGCTGGGGTTGAGGGATGGGGCTTTAGTGGTGTTTTGTTGTTGTTGTTGTTGTTGTTACAATCTGTTCTTAAGCACTGTAAAAAAAAAAAAAAAAAAAAGACCCAAGCATGCCCGAATCTCAGGGACATCGCCTAAAATTCTATTAGTCATCTTATCTGTCTGAGGTGCAAGACAAATGATTTCAAGCAGAACAATAGGTTAACTCTCAAGGTATCATATTATCTGAAAATGCAGCAGGTGTACAGATTAATTCAAAGGTTGGAGATTTCTCCCACTTCATTAGACCTATCCTGCATTTCCTTCCTATTAACAGGCTGCTACTGCTGATATACGCTTTCATCACTATAAACTTCAGAATCACCCCCCCACACAGCCCCCATATAAACAGCACAGCCTTCAGAAGCTTGTAGTTTCACCATCCAGTGTCAACAAAACTGAGGGGAATGTTGACAAGCAGCAGTGATGACATACCATAAACATTCACTTGTTAAACCAGAGATAGAGAAGAAATACAGGCTCCAAGACGCCTGAATTTAGACAGCTGCCCAGGACGTGTTAAGGGCAGGGCAAATGTTGCACATTCCTCATCCACCCATTGTCAGGGTTGGCAACACACAGCCTCCTACACTTAAGCCAGTAGTCGAACAAGTAGCCAGCATGAAATGTGACAGGCGCCCTGATCCTCCCCCCATCCCATATTAGAATCTATTTGCCCTGCTTAACTTGTTTGTGGCTCAGGCCTGGCAGGGTACCAACTGCCAATGCCAGCAGTAAGCAAGGAATACAACATAGAATGATCTCTGAACATTATGCTATGTGGCAGGCAAAAGTATGCTTACCCTATATGTTATCCGTGACCTTTGAACGCCTTAGCTGCACTGCTGTGTTTAATCATCCACAAATATCATTTGTTGACGTGTTTGTGCTTCCACTGTGAACATTATCCCCAACTGCTCAGGACACACCCACATTTACCAAGTATGTACAACAATATAACTACAGAGGAAAGTTCAAGCATAGTTTTCAGTTGTCTAACATGGGGATAGAAAATCTTCCTGTTCTGGAGGGCCTGCCAGTTTTAAATTACAGAGAATATACATTTCTCCCCACATATGCACTGAAACATACATGCTCCAGCAGATATATAGAAAGAACTACATGTAGGGACATATGCTTACACTCTCCCTCCGCAGGTTAATTCTGTTCAATGTCAAATTATAAACCAACATCTTTGCGGCCAAGGCAGAAGTCGGCTACTTGCATAGCAGACTTGGCCCTGCTACAGAACCACTCTGTCTACCTTTGAAGTTTTGCTCCATGGCACCATTCCCTTTAGTATCTTAACCATAAGAACCAAAATTACCATACGTCACTTCCATCTGGCCAGGAGTGTTGTTGGCGTGGAAGGAGCAATGTAATTCTGCTGGTGCTGATGGTTCCTCTCTATACATTTTTATAACATCGCGGTGCAAATAGCTCATGGCACTGGGACTTAGGGCAACAGAAGGTGGGGCAAAATAATGAGATCTCAGACAAACAGAAAGGGGGAAAGGCCTGAACTTTCCCCACTTCTGGTTCAAATAGGAATATTGCTGGTCCTCTCCAGCCACCACCACCACTCGCTCCATCCCAAGAAGAGTTAAACTGCTAAAGGAGTATCTGGTGATGGTCACTAAAAAAAATCCTATCCAAATTATTTTACACAGTTTCTTGCTCCTTATACAGAACATGCCAGCACAATGCTGAACTTTCTTTAAAAACAAATTGGATTTCAACAGTGCTTTCATTGTCTGAATATACGTTTCCTCCAGTCAATAAGCGGAGAAAAGTTTTCAGTAAACTTATCTTTAGCCAGTGCTGGGTGAGTTGATGTTCATATTTCCTAATTTGACTCTGGAGAAATTGGCTAGAATGTATAACGGTGCATCAAATATATGTTGGAAATGTGAACAACAGGAAGGAACCTTTTATCATATGTGGTGGACATGTAAGAAAGCTAAAAAAAAATTGGGTAGAAATTCATTTATTAATGCAAAAGATTTTAAAGATTACTTTTCAATTGAAACCAGAGGCTTTTCTATTGGGAATAATGGACAGTCAGCTAGAAAGAAGGTATGGAACTTTATTTTTATACATGACAACGGCAGTGAGACTACTATATGCACAGAAATGGAAAGGTCCAGCAGTGCCTACGACAGAGGAATGGTTGGTCAAGATGCTGGAGCTGGCAGAGATGGCCAAACTCACATCATTAATCAGAGAAAGGACAACATCCACGTTTATTGTTGAGTGGAAACCTCTAATTGACTTTTTGCAGAGACTGGAAAATAATTATTTGTTTGTTTGTGGGTTTATGGAATAATAAGTGAATTTGGGACAACGGGAAGGAAGAGATTTCTCATTCTGATTATCGAGTAAGAAAAATTATTGTTACCTATATTTGCTGTAGAAGAAAATCGGAGGTCTATTTTGTTTTGTTAATTGTTATATGTTTGATATTATGTGTTTGTTTCACATAGAAATAAAATTTAAAAGTTCAAGCATATTTCCTAATTTGAGAAATCATTTCTGATGTGGCATTTTATAAAGTGCTTTACTAAAATTTAGAGTACCGTAAGTTGGTCTCCCACATTTCCTTTGTCTGGGACACCTGGTTTCTTCACAAACAAAATTAGTTTAGCTTTACATGCCCTACTTTTAAATGCATTCATGGTTTTTTTTTTTAATGAATCTCTCTTATAATTTTCTTTAGTTTAAAGGGCCTAGTGCTACCAATGGCACCAGGCAATTCCAAGAACATCTGCAAATACAAGATTCAATTGACCATAGTACATTTACATGTGAATCAAATTAATCATGGATCATGTTGCTACTAGGAATCCCTAGGTACAAATGAAGCTTCAGTCTAACAGTACTTCAGTCGCTGCTACTACGTACATGCATGCTTATAAAACTACTTTCATTCACTGAGTAATATGAACTTAGCAAGGCTACTTATTCTCCTCTCTCCCTTTGCTCATCTCTCCCCCCAAATAGGAGGAATTTATGTATCCCAGAACTCTGTACATGAAACTCACTGGGTGACTTTGGGCCAGTCACTGACTCTCAGCCTAACCGACCTCACAGGGTTGTTGTGAGGATAAAACGGAGAGGAGGAGAGGAGGATTATGTAAGCTGCCTTGGGTTCCTTGCAAGAAAAAAGGTGGGGTATAAATATAATTAATAAATGAATGAATGAATGAATGAATAAATAAGCTTGACTGATACAGTAATACCTTGGATTGCAAGTAACTTGGTTTGAGAGCGTTTTGCAAGACAAGCAAATTTTTAAATATTTATTTAATTTTTTTTTTACTTGATATACAAGCGATGTCTTGCAATACAAGTACTGTAGTACAGCTTAAATTAAAAATCTCTGTACAAATTTTTTTGGGGGGGATTTCGTTTTGATATAAGAGTGTTTTGGATTACAAGCACATTTCCGGAACGAATTATGCTCTCAATCCAAGGCATGACTGTATATGGAAAGTTCAGGAAGGTTTTTTATTTCACTTTTTTTTTTTTAAAGCATCAGCAACTTGCATTTAGCAATGGCAAAATGAAAAACAAAAGTAGGCATGAGTTCTCGGAAAGATTTATTAGTTAAGGGGCCAGAATTATCCTCTGGATTTCTGGTTATTTTTTAATTATTATTATTTTGTAAAAACAAAACAAAGCATTGCAGAAATAACAATTCCATCTTTTGGAATTGTTTTTTAATTACTGCCTTATTGATTAACGGAATGTTTAAGTCCCCCACTGACAGATCTGCTTCTGTCAGAGGAACAGGGAGGGGGTGATTACCCCTCCCCTTACAGTCCCCTATGCTATGCACCCCCAAAATCTTCTCCAAAGGGGTTGGGAGCCCCCCTGGAAGAGACTGGGGGTGGGGGGGTGGCGTAACCCCACAATTCAGTTCCTTGGTGTATGTCTGCATTAGTTTGTTTAGTGAGTATAGAATGTTGAACTGAGTGGGTGTGGTTTGTGATGTCTTGGAAAGGGTGCGGGGGAGGAGTATATAAGGAGTGTTTGAGTGATGTCAGTGTGTTATTGTGGTGGTCAAAGAGTTGGGAGTTGGGTTAGTCGGGTCCTTGTCTTTTCCTTCTTACAGTTATTCATGTCTTGTCTGTCACGAGTTTTGAGAGAAATCAGTGCTTGTCTGAAGAGTGAAAGTATTTAGAATTATAGGGACTTAGGTTAATTGCAAAGTGTTTGGTGTAGGCAGGTTTAAAGTTATTTTCTGGAACTAAGATTTTGAGAATTAAAATAAACTTGTTTTTATTTTGTTTGCTACCCAAATCCTACGTGTCAGCTTGGCGTTATTAACCTGCATTACTGTTAAATCTACACACACACCTTTGTACCCACAGTATCATAAATTTAAAATAGATCCTTAATAACCTATATTAATCTTTTCCCTCATTGGTAGGGGAAAGGTTTCATTTGAACCTCCCCTCAGGATTTTAAGTGTTGCTGCTTAGCCTGAGAAGGGTTTATGCGCCTGGTCCTAAAGTGTAAGTCGCAGGGGGTTCACAGGGGGAGGGGAGAAAGTCAAGTCATATGAGCAGACCTCTGCCCACATGATATCGGATTTTGCTCACTGTGTTTAAGGCACAGGGAAGGTTTGAATAAGTGATTCTAGCAGCAGGACTCAAGAGAACTAGTGATGGGAGCTACTCTCTGCTGTGATGGGGTGTCAGAAAGGCATACGGCTAGTGGCACTGCTGCCGCCAACTCAGCAGGGATCAGATAAAATAAAGAGCTCAACAAGTTCTACCTGATCCTAGCAATCTGCTGGCTCTGGCCTGGCTCCCAAGTCTGAACAGTTTGAGATCTGTTTTGGGACTACCCATTCCAGCTTCCTTCCAGACCACCAGCCTTGACACTGCAGTGCCTATAAAAAGGTAACACCCAGGAGTCTAAAGATGTGTCTGCATAGAAGAATCTCCCACATCCAGTTTGGTGCTGCTCCTCTATGCTTCAAGTGTGAAAGTAGCAGTGAGCCATATTTTATTTTATTTATTTATTTATTTATTCTATTTATACCCCGCCTTTTTTTTCCTGCAAGGAACCCAAGGCGGCTTACATAATCACCCTCCTCTCCCTTTTATCCTCACAACAACCCTGTGAGGTAGGTTAGGCTGAGAGTCAGTGACTGGCCCAAAGTCACCCAGTGAGTTTCATGGCCGAGCGGGGACTAGAACCCAGATCTCCTGAGTCCCTGCATCGGATCATCTTCAGAGTACTTCTCCCACACTTGTGGCATGAATAGCATGAGAAACTTCATGAAATGGAGAGTGGGAGAATCTTCTATGCAGACTTGCATGTACTTTCCCCTGGATATTACCTAACAGCAGATAGGCAACGGCTTTCTTACCTTTATAAAGATGTGGGGCCACTGTGAGCAACCACTTCGTGCGTGTGAGCAGAGGGAGGATAACAGGCTGAACTTAAGGTAATACATTGCTGGTAGAGCCCCTGAGCACACTGAATGAACATACCTTATTGCCCCTCCTACCACAAAACATATTCCCAGATATGACCACTATGGTACATTAGATACCAAAAATGTTTGCATTAGCTTGCCATATCCTTTGCAAAATATATGCATACAACTCCCAGTAAGAATAAATGTATTGTTGTCCTCTCTCTGTAAATATTCAGGAACTACTTACTTTGCCCAAGAGGTACATACTTTAACAGAGCATATGATCAGTCTTTTAGTTTGTTTGTTTATTTTTTAAAAAGCTCCTAGTTTTCTTCTGGAAATGCTTGCTTCATGAACACGTTGGTATATTATTTGCAATGTTAAAAGCCCAACTTTGATGGAACACTTATGTAAAGAGCATCAAACAGATGGAATTTGCTAATTGGAATGTTGCCCTTCCTGCAACACACAATTCCCAATTCAAAACATCCAAGAATGTTAATAACATTTTCAAGTGAACTAACATCTAAATGTACTCTGTGACACAAATGGTATTTTGAAGAATGTTATGGGTTCTGTTCTTAAAATTATTCCTCCCCCCAACCAGCATGGGGGAAAAAAATGAAAACATACTTTCTGCCTCTGTTTTTCTGACATCTTAAAGAGCTCATCTCATCTTTAAGAATGAGTGCCTATTGCCTATAGACACTCTCGTTAGTAACTACCGGTACGTTTTAACTGGGGCGATATTTTTAACTGAGTGGAGACTGATGGGCCAGGAACATTAGCTCCCTCGCACATAAGTCATAAAAAAGGCAAAAGGCTCCCTGTATCCCATCACCTCTTCACATGGGTGAAGCACAGAGGTTCTGGCATGGTCCTCTTCTTATCATACAGCTCACCAACTCTGCTTAAGATACCAACACGAAGGCTCTAACTGCCCGCATTGCTGCATCTCATTTTCTAGCATACCGCAGCAACTTCTGAAGGCCAAACTAAATGTGACATGGGAGATCCATTACTGGATCTTCCAATAATGTTTTCCTTGGTTAGAAACAGTCCTGGAAAATGGATAATTTGGATCCAGGTCACAGACTGGGTGTGGGTCAAATGTACCCTTTCCTGCAGCATCTTTTCCTTGGTGACAACCTCCTGTGTCAAGTCTATTTTGGCCCTGAGTACTTTCTGTCCGAGTATGGAAGGAGTGAATACTACTAGAGCCTCTATTGCTTGTTCATATTGGGAAAGGGGAATGGTATAAAAAAAAACCCTTTGCCTGTATTTTGATTTACATGGAAGAAAGTAGCTAAGGTGCCTAATACAGGGAGTGTTCTTATAAAGAGCCACTAGGCCTGCAATTTCCTATCACTACTATAAATACACTTTCTACACTAAATTGTACATGGGAGCATCCTAACCTACTATTTCAGAATATAATTTACTTACTTCACTGCAGCAGAAGGATTTGTTAACCTTAATTGGATATCAGCCTTTGGAGGTAAGTTAGTGGATTAGGGGTTATATGGCATAGTGGCAGCTAGGGCAAATTGCACAAAACATCGGAGAAGTTCCTTTGAAACTTGCCCAAAATGTTGCATTTGGAGGCATGAAGCAAAGACAAAAAGATTAGACTTTTAACAGCAAGATTAGTATTGCTTAGTAATGCTATTAGTATGAAGAAAGAGATGACATGTAATTCAAGAAGGAAATTTGGTACAAATTACTAGGCTTGTCATAGCCTTACTGATATCAAGCTGTTAAAAATATATAGTGAGCATCCAATTAATGCATACCACATAATGCAAAAACTTGTATCAATATCAGCTTTAAAAATTCCAACATGCCAATGCTAATCATTCGAAGGCAAAACCAGAGAAAATCTAAACAGCAATGCTGACAATACCAAAATATAATTTTACTACTTACCAGCCCAGCTATTGGTGTTGACAGACGATTAATCTTTTTAATGATGCCAGGTTTGATCTTGTTAATTAGACTACAAGAGAATGAAAGTTAAACAGGCTTTATAATGTAATTTTACTCTAGGGCTAAACATACAGATTAAAATGACAAAGTATTACATACCTTCTCATACAGATTTGAATCAATTAAATAGACTAAAACTGATTTTGCTTCATTTTTTCTACCGATTAAAAATAGACTTATATAAGTCTCTAAACAAGACTAGAAAATGTGCAACAAATTTTAGCATGGCAAAATAAATGCCAAAGAAATATTGTACATAGGTACAAAAGATTTCTGTTCATGTCATGAAGTTGCATACATACACAGGAATCTAAATTCAGGATTTTTGTGCAATTGGCTATATAAAATAGTGGTTTTCAAACTTTCTACTTGCCTCCAGAGAAACACCATGCACATTGCAGAGGATTTTGGGGTGTGTTCTGTTTTGTAGACTATGTAAAGTGCTGGCTAGAACTTTTGTGGGCCTCACCACTACTGGGAATGTGTCATTGTAGGAGCAGAGGAGACCAGTAACAGTCTTTTAGAGTAGCTTGTGAGCCGTTTTCAATTTTGTTGTTGGGTGAACCTCTGATAAGCTTTATCAGAAATCTCAAGGTCCCTTAGTACACAGTGAGAACACTATTGACGTAAAAAACCCAATACATTCATTTGCCAGAAGATGCCTTACCAAAGCAAGTTCCATCCATGTGCCAACTCCCTCAGACAGACAAAAAAACAAGCAAATTCTATCCACATACAGCAGATTACACTGTGCCACAAGCCAAGAGGAAGAATAAATTAGTCATTACTCCAAGGTGCGTTCAGATCAGAAAAAACAACCAATGTGACTTGGAGAAAAGTACTTGAATACCCTTTGCAGAAATAAATCAGGGCCACTTTATACATTCAGTAGGAACATGTGGCAGGGCATAGATCCAACTCACACAGCACTACAGATTACCAGTACCATATGACACTCCAGCCAAAAAGAAGATTGGAGCAAGCCACAACAGCAGCAGCCACAGTTACAAAGTGTAATGTGAATAGCCCCCAAGTCTCCACAAAGCAGATTTTACAAAGGACAAGTAAATCAATATTCTGGCTTGAGTTTTGCTAGTCCTTGTAGGTTGGTTCACACATGCACAAACCTCACTGTTGCTTACTGATTACTGTTTGTGCACCTACTCCACTGAAAAACATTAGGATTATATAAAAGCTCTATGTGGTGTTTTATCACACAATGACCTGGGCTGCATGACACAACAACCCACCGTGGGTAAGCAGCCACGGTGAGTTGTCGTGTCGTCCAAACCCAGTGCAGTTTCTGCAGGGTGGCTTACTTTTCTCAGAGAAGTCACCCTGAGAACCCACGGCTTGTTTTAGGATTGTTGATACCCATGGTGGCTTGTCATGTCATCCAAACCCAGCAGGGCGACTTTATTGTGGGTTGTCAGGAACAGCTATACAGCTGCTCAGGAAAGAGCAGCAAAATTCCCAGCTACTTCCTTTCACAATCTCGCCAGTGACTGCCCTTCCACCAATGCCAAAACAACACTTTGGGAAGTCTTTGGTGCACCTTCTTTTGCCACTTCTTTGCCCTTTACCAGTGCATTTCCACTGACAGCTAGGCAATTGGTCCCTGGGAACTGTGCTCAAATTAGCCTATATGCAGTCTTGCCCTATCCTCCCTTTGACAGTTGAAACAGAGAAGGAAATTGACCAGGCAAGGCTACACATATGGGATAGCCATAAGTGTGCACCTGCGAATCTACGACAAAAAAAATTTTTTTTTTAAATTGCACAATTTTCAGGGGCCAGAAAAGAAAAGAAAAATACAACTGAGCTTTTTTGAGGCTCCAGGAGAAAAAATGACAGTGAACAAAAAGGGGTAGCAATCAGGACAGGCAGGGGGAGACAAGATGGGTTCTGCAGCAAAGGACACTGGGGTAAGTGCCGGAGCCAGCTGAAAGACTGAGGAAGGAGGAGGAGGAGAACAATGCATGGAAAGTCCAACTGTCTGTCAGCCAACAACAAACCCATCCTGGCTTATTCGCAGGGTGGCTCAGCGTGATGTGCAAACCCACCCAATCACTAGTAGTCAAGGAAGCATACAATTGTGAACCCGGCCCAATGCCAATCCAAAATTCTTAACTCTTTAGGGAGATTCACTGTGGCAAAATTGGAGAACTCTCCATAGATATAACAGCCAGGCCACAGAACCCATAAGATCTCTGAAATGAGAAAAGCTAATCTTCCACAGCCTTGTTAGTCTAAAACAGGGCTCTCCAACCTTGGGTCCCCAGATGTTGCTGGACTACATCTCCCAGAATCCCTTGCCATTAGCCATGCTGGCTGGGTATGCTAGGAGCTGTAGGCCAGCAACATCTGGGGACCCAAGGTTGGAGAGCCCTGGTCTAGAACATAACTGAAGGTGTTCTACTTTTATACAACAGCATGTAATAGGGAAAAACTTTTTTCCCAGTTTGTTCAAGGACGCCTTGGGAACAAGTGGAGCCAAGATCATAAGAGTAAATGGTCTATAAACCCTAATCACAGAATTAAACAAGTTAGAGCAATGTAGCTTTGCATTCTCAGAAAGCTTTTCATTTTTAAAGGCTATCACGCAAGTCAAGTTACATTTTACTTGCAAGTGTGTGCTCATTAGTATGAATGAACTGAAGCTGCCAAATGCCATATATTCTCAAATTTTTATTGCGAAATATGACAAAAGTACTTGGGGGAAAAATCTTTGTTTTTACAAAAGAATGCCCGTTAGGAATTTTAACTCTTTCAAAAGTTACTGCCTATGCTTTTCAGTTATCCTAACTTTGGCTCTCTCCTACCATACTTAATAGACTATTTTTAATTCCTTAAGGGTGCAATCCTATGCAACTTTAGACAAAAAAAAAAGCCTACAGCTTCCAGCATGCCGGCAGTTGTAGGCCTTTTTTCTGTCTAAACTTGCTTGATTGCACCTTAAAATACTTTCGAGCAGCCAGGATGAGTCTCCAGAACATATATACCATTACTCTCAACTGAATCCTAGACAGCATCTTTACAATGTCATATTATGTGTGGGAATACTAGAACTAAACAGAAAATATAATTTTATACTAAGATTGTCTCTAAAGAAAATGCATTTGATGCTGAATCTGGTTCTGTTCTGTTGTCTGTAATTTCAGTATTGTTAATAGAAATATTTTAAATGCATATGAATATTTAAATAGAAGTATATTTTTAAATATATTTAATATTTTTCATCATAACCATGTCGAGTGCAAGGCCATCTAGGAGGTATAACAAAATACTATAGCTTTTTTAGTGGCCCTCAGCATGATGGAAGGCAGAAATGCTTATGCCATTTCATTGATTAATAAATAATCGCCAAGAAAATTGGTCCACTACTGGGAAATATAAAAACATTACAGAGAAATACAAGCCGTTTCTTTTCCAAAATACTTACTCACACAGGAGGATTCCATTTTCCAAAGCAGCACGAAAATCCTTGTCTCCAAAACTTTTCCCAGTAGCTGCCTACAAAGGAAACATATACGGTAATAAGCTCTCTTTGGGAAAAATAGGGAGAGACCAGGAGAAGTGTTTAGGTGCACAAGTAAAAGGGTTATTTTCAATAGTTTGCAAGTCCACGTGCAATGGCAAGTGTGAGAAGCACCAATCTTCCTCCCAACCTTAGGTCTAGGGAGGGAGAAGGATAGATCCCATAGCTGTCCCCAGAGGGCATCAGAAGCACAGCGCCTCAGAAGTGTATGGCAACTGCAGGAATGATCCCCCTTCCAGCCCCAAGCTTGGACCTAGAATGGCAAGCAGGGGATTATACCTGACCTTGTGGCAAGTAAGAGAGGTCTAGCAGATGCCAGCAGCAACATCCCGCTCATTGGGGAAGGGTCCTGGCGACATGTTTTGTGTTGCCTACCAAGGGAGAGTGGAGAAGATGCAATCTCTTGGTGAAGACAAAAACATTCTAAAAGTATGGTGGAAGTGGTCATGATAAACACTTACTGCGTTCTGAATCTTTTTTTCAGGGCAGCAAATATGTGTTCAAAACCACTTCTACTACACTTAGAATTTACATCTGTCTTCTCCCTTTGTTTTACTGCGAAAAGGGACAGGCAGGCCACATACAGGCTTTAGTTATGACCCACATGCAACCATTAGAATTTGTCCTTGCTACTTTCATTAAATACACACAGAGGGTGGGTTTGCATGACACGACAACCCACACTGTGGCACAAGCCACAGAGTGTGGTCTGTTTGCCCTGGGGCCCATGATATGCCCGACAGATTATTGGACACATTGTGGGTACTTGCCCCCCTCCTCGCTGCCTCAGCCCTCCTGTGGCTATCCCAGTGGACACTGCGGAAGGAATGAGGAGCAGGCGAGTAGGGATCATTTCATCTGGCTATGCAGCTGGCTGCAGCAATCTCCCCTGCACCACCGCACCATGCTCTTTCATGCTAAGTGTGGCTCTGTGGAGTGGGGGCAGCGATCGCTTCAGGCAACTATGCATAGCTGGCTGAAGCAACCTCCTTTCCTCGCCACCAGCTGTTTTGGCCTGGCAGCAGGAAGAGGAAGGCGCTTCAGCTGGCTATGGTGGCAGTGGCGGTAGGGAACAGGGGAAGCCTCTGACAGCTGCCCCCAAGTGCTGTTTGGGCACTTTTGGGGTGTGCTGACAGTGGTGCTCTCCCGTTAGCCACTTGGCAAGGGGATTTGCCGTTCTTGCCAAGCAGCTTGCTTGTAGCTGGGCTTGACCCATGATGGATTGTGTGGTTCGGGTAACACGACAACCCATTGTGGATCAAGCAAACCCAACTACAAGCCATGGGTTGTCAGGGTGGCTTATAAGCCAAAAATAACCCATCTAGGGTTCGCACAGCAGGACAGCCTACTGTGGCTTATAAACTACGGTAGATTGTCGTGTCATGCGAACCCAGTCAGAGTTAGAGCTCTCTTGTGATTTTAGAAAAAAGAAGCCTAATAATATTAGTAATGTATTTTAATGATATTCAAAGAAGGGGAAAGAAGCTAAATCCTCAAATTAGTTTTTTATCTTCATAAAATTGCCATTTTTCTAAGCCCACAATTCTTTTAGTGTGGTATTCCTTTTAAGCATGTGACTACAGACGGCTGTTTGGAAAAATAGACTTGTAAATTCTTACTAAGATGCCTGTAACTGCTACCTGAACAAAATACTACACAAAAGCAAAAGGGAGGTTGAGTTCCCTAATTGGAGTGTGAAGGAATGTCTCAATCTAAAAAGGCACTCAGCAATACTATCTGTTTACCAACTTGATCAAATTTAACTCATTCGTGTCTCACCTTTATAATGCTTGTAGCAACACTGTAGGACACTGAACTACACTGCACAAAGAGTGAAGAACACATATTCAAGTAACTGAAAGTTTTGCTCTCCTTCAAATAGAGGTGAAGCTGACACATCTTAAATTGCCATTTTTAAAGGTACATCTATCTTAATAAGCACAATTAAAAAACAAAACAAGCCCTGAGCAGATAGCCACCAACATCACATCAAATGTCTAGACTCACACTAGAAACTGCACATGGTTTTACAGAACAGCAATATATCTTATCAGGCAATGCATGGTATTTGCCATCTGCCAAGCCAATGCAAATTATGTTGACTAATGGAAATACGGTAATCACCATATCATCATTTGCAAAATTGTTATCTTTTCCCTGGGTGTTGGGAATGGTACTATGTATGAGACGGACATAGTATGCATAAAGTTTCATGAGAGCCTCTTTCTTGGCACAAAAATGTTCTTAGTACTGGAGATATACATTAGCTGTGAACATTCAGCTCATGCCACTTTGATAGTGAATAGACTTGACTTTTTAAACATGCATTACATTTAAATGAACACCACTCAGTAAAAAGGTACAGGCTGTGTTTGGACATCATCCTAAATCATGTTTTAGCAGGACATGAACTAGGTAATTTATCTTCCTCCCGGGCCCGCACACTTTCCCCTTCTTCTATTCCGGCATGGCCAGGAAGGATTTTGGAAACTTGTACCTTTCATTTCCTTCAAATTCATCTTGTTGTGTCATTCAGACCAGGGATTGTGGTTTATCATTAAGTATAGTTAGTTTGAACAATCCAGCTTCACAACTCATGGTTTGAAGTTAGCTTATTTTGAAACAGTTTGTGGTAAGCCACAATCCCTGGTCTGACATGAAAAGCCACATTTAAGGGAAACCAAAAGGTAAAAGCTTCCAAAGCGCCCCCCCCCCCCCCCAATCTGGCTAGGACACAGCTTTTGGTTCAGGTCTGCTCAAGCTAAGTCTCACCCTATCTACAGTAACACTGTTCTACATTAAAATTAGTAATGGACAAATCAGTGCTGTATGGCACTCTCAGCTGCCCAGTTCCGAACACTAGAAGAGTTGATATAGTGTTAGATGAGATTATGCGATTTTGTTTCATCATTCCTATTCAATGCCAACAACCATTTTATAACTTGTTCTGTTAAACCATTAATACATTATTTCATCATGGTGCAAAATCATCAGCTGTTAAGCATTATGATTCATAATCTGATCACACAATGTAAGAGTCAACTGGTTAATTCAGAGGTGTGGTATATTTCTGTAATGAGCTTAACTGATGTCATTAAAAACAGAGTGAGTCTCATGTGTATCTCATCTAACAAATCAAGTGCCAGAAAAAATAAGAATATCCATTTAAGTTCATTTCACACTCTTTTCTCCAAGTGTCTACACCCAAGTGTGATCCTGTCTTGCTTTTTCAATGAGGTATCCCTAATATTTAAATTAAGAGCATTTCTGAAATTCCTGCACAATTCTTCACTACTGCAATACTAACGTGGACATCAATGCTCTTCCTAGAACCCATACTTCAGTTCCAGGCTGGTCTATTCATCTTATGTTACAGGATGGCTGTCAAGGTTCCGCTACTACAGGGACCCCTTGATCTGCCTTTGGGAGATCTCTGCCTCTCCTCAAAGCCCCTCCCGTTCCAGGAGATCAAGTCCTTTTACAGCTTCCAATAGCATGGGTGTAGGCTGTAGACGTGGTGAATAAGTCACTCCAAACTCTCAGGGTAAACAACAACACTTTACTTATAATATTAGGGTATTTACTTAATAGAGTGGTTATAATTCAAAAGCAAGTATGATAAAATAAAACAAACAAACAAACAATCCAATGTGCTCTAGTTCAACTTCAGACTACCTATCTCCTATGCAGCCAGTTTCTCTTTCTCTCTCTCTCTGCTTCTCTCTGCTGCCAGCTCTCTCTGCTTCTGCAGTCAGGCTCCCACTGCTGCTAGATGACCACACCCCACACATATATAGTCTTCCCAGGAATGGAAGGTTGATATCATGTGACTTTGAATAGGAGATCTAATTCTTAACTTCTATTGGGTAAACTAAAACTCTCAAACTCCCCCTCCCATCCAAGTGTTTGGGCCTTCAGGCTTCAACTACTCGAGGGAAGTGTTTGGGCCTTCAGGCTTCAACAAACTCAAGCCTGAGTAGGCCTCAATCCTTTACATCTTCCCCTCCTTCTTCTCAAGTGGAACAATTTCCCTTTTACAGAAGAGAATTGTGAAACGTTAACCTACACAAAAAGGCAACTGTTTTTTGGTTATTTCCTAGACAAAGCATCAGCTATCACATTCTCCTTCCCAGGCACATGTTCAATGTTCATTTGAAATTCCTGCAATTTCCAAGACCATCTCTGAAGCTTGGAGTTGGTATTTTGCATTGTTTGTATCCATTGCAAGGCATGATGATCAGTCCATAAAGTAAATTCTTGTCCAAAAACATAAGGCTTGAGCTTGTCCAGAGCCCACACTACTGCCAAATATTCCTTTTGGATCGTAGACAGGTTTCTCTCCCTGGGTAAGAGCTTCCTACTCAGATAGGCTACTGGATGTTTAACAGAGTCATAGTCTTGTAACAATACTGCACCTATGCCAGTCTCAGAGGCATCTGTAGCCACGATAAAGGTTTTTTCAAAGTCAGGTGCTCTTAACACAGGCTTTGAGCTTAAAATGTCCTTTAGTCTATCAAAAGCTCTCTGACATTCATCAGTCCACACAATTTTGTCAGGTTTACATTTCTTGGTTAAATCAGTCAAAGGTCCAGCAATTTCACCAAAATGGGGAACAAATCTCCTGTAATACCCAGCAAATCCCAAGAATGACCTGACCTGTTTCTTGGTTGTAGGTACGTCCCAGGTTCTGATAGCTTCAACCTTGTCCCATAAAGGTGTGATATGACCATTTCCAACCCTGTGTCCTAAGTATACTACCTCTGGCACCTTCTGCACCTGTAAAACTACTCCACTCCTCTCATAGTGTGGCTTCATCATATTTATATGTACTACCTTGGGTCTTTTTTCAGATTTTTCTTTAACCACCCCATAGGTTAAATCATCCATTTTCTCTCTGACTGTGTAGGGGCCTTCCCAAGCAGCCTTAAGCTTGTCTTTGCGCAGAGGAAGAAATATCATCACCTGATCCCCTACCTCAAATACTCTAGAGCGTGCCTTTTGATCATACCAGAACTTTTGCACCTCTTGGGCTTTGGTTACATTGGCTTGAACTAGTTTACAGAGTGTATCAAGGGTTTGTCTAAGTTTTAACACATAATCCACCACAGAGGTTTTGTTTTCTACGAGTTTACCTTCCCAGTTTTCCCTCAGGAGATCAAGAGGGCCTCTCACTCTTCTGCCATACAACAGCTCGAAAGGTGAGAATCCCGTTGATTCCTGTGGAACTTCCCTGTAGGCAAAGAGTAGGTGTTGCAGTTTGTCATCCCAGTCATTTGGGTGTGTGTTTACATAAGCTCTAATCATTCCTTTGAGTGTGGCGTTAAATCTTTCCACCATTCCATTGCATTGAGGGTGATAAGGAGTGGTTTTCAAGTGTTTTACCCCACAACACTTCCACAGGCACTCCATTATCTCGGAGAGGAAATTTGACCCACAATCTGTTAAGATTTCAGAGGGAAATCCAGTTCTGCAAAATATAGTTAGCAATGCCTCAGCTACAGATGGAGCATCTATAGAGGCTAGTGCTACAGCTTCCGGGTATCTTGTAGCAAAATCCACCACTGTGAGGATGTACTTTTTTCCCTTGCGGGTGGGTTTAGTGAAAGGCCCTACAATATCCATGCCCACTCTAAAGAAAGCTTCTCCTATAATAGGCAGAGGCTGCAAAGGGGCTTTACTGAGATGCCCTGCTTTCCCCACACGCTGACAGGTTTCACAAGACCTGCAGTACTCTGCTACTTGCTTAGCAATTCCAGGCCAAAAGAAGTTTGCCATGAGCCTTTGTTTAGTCTTGTTTTTCCCCAAGTGCCCTGCGCATGGCACATCATGGGCTAGTTCTAGCAACCTTATCCGGAATTGGTTAGGTACTACCAGTTGCTTTAGTGGTTCCCAGGTTAACTCTTGGGTTTTTGGTAACCATAGCCTATACAGCAATCCTTTCTCCCAAATAATCTGCTCCCTTCCTTCCTCAGAGAAGGGTCTCTCTTGAGGGAGAGCAACTCTTTTCAGAGGCTCCAAACTAGGATCACTGAGGACTGCCTGCTTGAATTCCTCTACTCCTCTTAAATCAGGAAAAGGGGTCTCTAGTGCCTTCTCCTCTACAGAACCACCTGCCTCGGTTGTTTCACTGGCTTTCAGGTCTACAGGTTGCATGGAGGCTTGTTCTGTTGTTTCGGTTTGGGGAGGGTCTGGGGTTGGTTTTGGAGCTTCCGGAATCACTGTGGGTTGTACCTCTAGTACCTTTTCTTTTACCCCATCAGCTTTTACCTGGTCCTGTCTTGAAAGTTCCTCCCTTTCCTTTTGCTTGCGGGTTACCACACATATTTGAGCTTCTGGTCCCATTATATCCCTTCCCACAATGATAGGGGCAAATTGAGTTGGAGGTTCCATCACCCCCACTTCATACAGACCCCTCCATCCCCTCCATTCTATGGATAACCTTGCTACTGGGACTTCAAAGGAGGGACCATTCACTCCCTGGATCTCAATAGACATTCCTGGTACCAAATCTTCAGGTCTCACCAAATCTGCTCGGATCAGAGAAACATCAGCTCCAGAATCCAACTTTGCCATAATGGTCTTATCCTTTACATAAACAGGTTCTTTAAACTGATTATTAACCTCTTCCCTGTTGGTGATCACAAATCCACAATTATAAGGTTTTTTTATGCTTGCTACACCTTGTGGCTTGGTTTGTTCGGGTTTAGGACTACCTAGGTTAGCTGGTGTTATTGCTTGTAACTTGGGGCAGCTACTCTTGATGTGGCCTGTCTGACCACACGAATAACAGGCACGGTCTCTGGGGTGAGAAGGATCAAAAGGAGGTTTTTTGAACTCCTTTTTACTTGGGGCTTCCCATTTCCCCCCCTTCTTCTCAGACTCAATCCTGGGGCCTAACCCTTCCCGGTTTTCAATCAGTTTGTCAGCCATTTCTGCAGCTTGGTTTACAGTTTCAGGATCTTTATCCTTAACCTTCAATTTTATTTCTCTGGGCAACCGAAAATAAAACTGATCCAGGGCCATAAGCTCTAGCACCTTTTCCCTGTTGTCAGCTTTTGCTTCATCCACCCATTTTAATAGCAGGTTTTTTAATTTTGTTGCAAACTCTACCATAGATTTACCAGGTTGAGGTGTTAACCCTCTGAACTTTTTCCTAAAGTGCTCAGGGCCTAACCTGAACCTTTTATACACAGTTTCTTTGAATTGAGCATAGGAAACAGCCTCCCCCTCTGGCATGCTTTTATAAATCTCTGCCAGCTCCCCTTTGATTAAATTAGGCACAAACTTCATGTAATCACCCTCCTGCAATCCTCACTTCTGTGCTTCCCTTTCAAAAGTGGTCAGGAACACTTGTGGGTCTTCTCCTGGGGTGTATGCTGTGAAGTCCTTCGGGGTAACTCTGACAGGCTGCTCCTCTTTGAATTTCATCATCCTTTCCTCGTGTCTGCGTTGCTCTTCTTGGGCCTGAAGTTGCCCCTGCCGCGCCTTTTCCTCGTGTCTGCATTGTTCCTCTTGGGCTTGAAGTTTCTCCTGGTGCAGCTTTTCCTCATGTCTGCGTTGTTCTTCCTGCACCTTTTCCTCGTGTCTGCGTTGTTCTTCCTGAGCTTTAAGTTGCTCCTGCCGCACCTTTTCCTCGTGTCTGCGTTGTTCTTCCTGGGCCTTAAGTTGCTCCTGTTGCAGTCGAAGCCGTTCCCACTCTAACCTGGTCTCTTCTTCCTTCTGCTTTGCCACTAGCCGCAGTTCCTGTTCACGGAGCTCCCATTCTTTTGTTTGGGGTCCTGCTACCCTAGGGCTAGAGGGTGCAGCTCCTTCTATTGCCGCCTGGGAGATCAGCATAACTTTCAGTTCTTCTGCTGTTTTCTCCTCCCATGGCAAATTGTCCTTTTTACACTGCTCAATCAGGGCAGTTTTGTTCATAGAGAGGTACTGGCTCATTTTAATAGCCTCACTGGGTCCCTATTCCGCAGTCCTGAAGTTAAAACATACACTGCTTTTGCCAGCTCTATTAGTAAAAAAACCCAATTTCTGTTTGGAGTGCTTAATCTCACTGTTCAGGATCGCTCCGCTGCCACCATCTGTCAAGGTTCCGCTACTACAGGGACCCCTTGATCTGCCTTTGGGAGATCTCTTCCTCTCCTCAAAGCCCCTCCCGTTCCAGGCGATCGTCCTTTTACAGCTTCCAATAGCATGGGTGTAGGCTGTAGACGTGGTGAATAAGTCACTCCAAACTCTCAGGGTAAACAACAACACTTTACTTATAATATTAGGGTATTTACTTAATAGAGTGGTTATAATTCAAAAGCAAGTATGATAAAATAAAACAAACAAACAATCCAATGTGCTCTAGTTCAACTTCAGACTACCTATCTCCTATGCAGCCAGTTTCTCTTTCTCTCTCTCTCTGCTTCTCTCTGCTGCCAGCTCTCTCTGCTTCTGCAGTCAGGCTCCCACTGCTGCTAGATGACCACATCCCACACATATATAGTCTTCCCAGGAATGGAAGGTTGATATCATGTGACTTTGAATAGGAGATCTAATTCTTAACTTCTATTGGGTAAACTAAAACTCTCAAACTCCCCCTCCCATCCAAGTGTTTGGGCCTTCAGGCTTCAACTACTCGAGGGAAGTGTTTGGGCCTTCAGGCTTCAACAAACTCAAGCCTGAGTAGGCCTCAATCCTTTACAATGGCAAGAACAGAAGATTGATGATTAATATTCATAAGAGAAAAACGCTCAAAGTGGCAAGACATTCTTATCCAAGGAACTGCTATTAAATTCACCCAGACAAATACTGATGGAGCATTGGATTCAGATGATGCCGTTATTTAGGAAATAGGAAGTTGATTATGTCTTTCCCATCACCTGCTCCCCAATCCTTACACACACACACACACACACACACACACACCTACCTTAGTTCTCTGGCTGATGAATAGGCCAGAAAGTGCTTCCTTCCTGAAGCAGAGACAGCAAGGACTGAGGCTGGGACCTCTGTATGCAAAAGCATGTGCTCCGCTATTGAGCAATGGCCCCTACTTGCCCTGGATTTCTCTATTAAGCTGCTTGCTGCAGATGGTATAGAACTGCCTTCTTTAACTGCCCTGCTCTGCCCCCCAAGCTTTTAAAAGCAGCAGGTGACAGTGTTTATCACCATGCCATGGACAAGCTTTACCTGGGGATTCCTGGAGAGGGCTGTGCCATTTTTTCTGGTCAGCTGGCAATTGTTGGTGAACAGCATTAAAATGTTTTACATCTGCAAGACTGGCGAAATCATGACCTATCTAGGGCACGCTCTGTAAACAAATCAGTTCACATTTAATGGGTTGTTTAAAGACTATAAAATAGTGATTAAGAAAAATTTTCTTCTGAGTTGTAGCCATCTATTTTTTTTAGCAGAGACAGATAGTAAATACAGCTGTGCTACTGCATTAACAGGTTCTAACTGTTTAGATAGCTCCAGCTGTGGAGCTGCATCACACCATTTATGGCATGAACCAGTATCAACAACGCCAACATATTGACAATGCTGCTATTGCTGTGGAGTATATACTTCCCTCATGATGCTTAATATTTAATTACTGCTGGAATATATACATAACACCTTCCTGGAATAACTAATATTACTCTTTAATGACAAGTATGCATGTCCAGGAAGATGGAAGCAGTTGGCTAAAGTGTGCTTATCAAGACACAGGCCTGATTCACATGTAATGAGAAGCCACCATGGCAAAATTTCCCTGCGGGGCTTCTCATCAAGATGGTGACCATCATTCTGAATATTCGAGCCACAGCTTGTGTCCCATTCCTGCCCCCACAGAGAAGGCAATCGTTCTTAGAGACAGTCCTTTATGGGTGCAATCCACTTGACCAGTGAATTGCTCTCTTGGAGGCAATCAATGCCCAGCAATACAAAATCATCACCCGGTTGTGTCATACAAAGACAGCTCATCAAAGCCCAACAAACGTGGGAACAACAAGTCAGAAATCCAAGGACATGGACAGAGCGTTGTCACCTACAATGGGCCTGTGGAACTACCCAAGTTATATACAGTGAGAGGAGGCACTACTAGGAGTCACTGCCTGAGATTGGATCCTGACAGGGAAACCGGCCCCTCAACCTATGACTCCTCCAGACAGGGAGTTTCTGTCCTGCCCTCTTTTGCTGGTGCCTTACCAATGGAACCATCTCAGAGACCCCCTCCTCCGAAGAGACTGCCTCCTGTTGCTCAGTTGCCATAGACGAAGTCCCTGGCTGATAAGGGGAAGCTCTGTCCAAGGCCAAGTCTCCCAGGTGAGGAGAGTTAACTGACTTTGCCTCAATTGTCTCTCCCTCCCCGTTCACTGGGCGGTGGGAGGCCTGGCATGACTGCACTGCCTTGCCTTGAAGGCCCCACAGCTGGAGCTGACTCTCCCAGCAATTCCCTAGAGACAGAATCTGTGTCTGACCTTGAATCTCCTTCTGTGCTAGGGCAAGGCCTGACACAGCTTCAGCGCACCACAGTTTGCTTTTATGTGTGAACCCAGTGAGGGTGGGTTGTTCAGGTGGTTGACAAGCCACTCGCAACCATAAAACAGCCCATGGGTTCTGGGTCAGCTTGTCAACCACCCCAACAACCCACCCTCGCTGAATTCACACATAATGGCAAGCTACAGCATCCCCTGCAGTTGTGGCTGAAATATTCAAAATGGCAGCCGCTGCTGCAACGGGGAAATTCACCCACAGTGGCTTCTTGTTATGTGTGAACTGGGCCATTATGTTCAACTTCCTTTATTCACTGAAGTATGGAAGGCAAAACCTGGACAAATGCAGGCCAGACACTGTGTGTACTAAAATAAAGTGCTACATTTTTCTCCTGCAGGGATTAAATGATGCATAATTAATCCAGAGAAAAAAGGTAATTGCATGCACCTCCTGCCCAAATTCTAATGGCCTTGCTTAGTAAACTTTGCAGAAGTCACTCAGCACATTAAGCTCAAACAAGGAGTGACAGTGAAATAAATGTCATGTTGAACAACAGTGAATAAATTTGTAGGAAAAACAGTTTGAAATTGCCTGATTAAGATGGCCAAAACTGTCAGATTTAAATTACTATTACCTTTGAGATGCCATCATGCATCTATTCCTAAGTAACCATCACTTTCTAATTATGTGTGTCACAGTATCACATATTTTGTGTGTCTGTCGAAGTAACATGCTTCGTAACGAACACTGTTCATCTATGGTGGTTACAGATTTTGCACTGCTAGCAGCACTCCTTTTCATTATGGATGCCTAAGGTATGTGTTGCATAATGAAGTATAGCTTTACCAGAGATTTCACATGATGCATTTCATGTATAAATAGAATGTTTCTCGATGAAGTAAACAGAAGAGATTCACTAAATTGGTCCTGACTTGTAAGCATCACATTCATCTGTGTCAATGAAAACATTGTTTAAAAATGATAACTTGACACTGAATCAAATTTTAAAAGAGTTGCACATAATTTCAAATACAGTGGTTGCTTTCAGCCATTTTTAAGGCTTTTTTTTTGCCATCTTCCAGTATTTTTCTGCTTATACTTAATTATTCAATTTATACCCTGACTTTTGGCCCTTTGCGCCTCAACCTTTGGCTTACAAATGAACACTACCAAATTTCCTGCCCAGCAGATACATGATTATTCTGACCAGATGACATTATGTGAAAGCTTCAATAGAAATGGGGAAATGGAGTATTCCTAAAATAAAGTTAATTTTACATTCCCAAACCTTTCCAAGGTAGAAGGAGAGTCTGGCCATGTATGAGGCACTTCCCTGTTAATATATGTAGGGGTGGGTAACTTGTGGCCCTCCAGATGTTTTGGCCTACAGCTCCCAACATCCCTCACCATTGGCTGTGCTGGCTAGGGCTGATGGGAGTTGTAGGCCAACACATCTGAAGGGTAACAGGTTGTCCACCCCTGAGGATTATATAGAGTGGGATGGATGAGTGAGGGATCAAATTTTACCAAAAGGGGTGCATGGGTGAGAGGAGCTTGGCCCTCCCCATAATCCCCTGCATAGGTCTACATGCCAAGCTTACTCAGTATGGGGAAAGGGGGGTCAGACAACAGACTGCAAAAGGGTAAGGCAAGGTCAGGGTTCAGCAACTCTCACCCACACCCTCTTTCTGATTAGATATACATCCCAAACCCCACATTATATGTGAACAAGTCTGGCTGATGCCATCATTTCCAGTTGTTCCCGAATACTATTATCTGCAACATCAAGGAACACATAAATGCAAAGTATTGCCGCATGTTGAAATTCTCATCCCTGAAGTAGCCATGATTATGAATAAAGTATGTTGGATGTGAGTGATATGGAAACAGCAATTTCAGAATGCATTTTCTCCTACCTGAAAGCCTGCTTTGTCAGGAAGTGTATTATTTCTTTCTTTAAAGACATAGTCATAACAGAAATTTGCCGTGCCAAGTTTATGCAGTGTTGGAACTGATGTTTGTTCTCTGTCAAGAATTGCCATGAATTTCTTCCTACCTTTACTCTGGATTGAAGATTTTGCCATCTTCAGTTGCATTATGTTATGTGGGAACACAGTGCCTTGAACAAAATCATGTGACACTCACTACATTAAACAGTAACCTCCATGTTATCAGCTTTAATATGTATAGCCCTGGTATGTACCTATAGCCAGGTATACCTAGAGGCAGTGAAGGTGGCAAAGAGACAACATCTCACTGCTTCTATCCAAACATCTCTCTGCCGCCCACCGGAGCTCTTTAGGGTCGTCCGGGGCCTGTTATACGCTGGCCCCAGGGATATCATCGACCCATCTGATGCCCGCTGTGATATATTCGCTAGGCACTAAAAATCTCTTGCATCCGCAGGGACTTAGACTCCAATGCTATAGCAGTAGAATCAGGAGAGGTACCCGGAGCACAGCCTGGTCTAGTTATTTTGGATGAGTTTCAGTTGGTACAGCTCGAGGATGTTGACAAGGTGCTTGGACGGGTTCGTGCAACCACGTCTGTTCTGGATCCTTGCCCCTCTTGGCTTATAAAAACTAGCAGGGAGGGAACAGCCGGCTGGGCCAGAGAGGTGATCAACGCCTCCTTGCGAGAGGGAGTGGTCCCATGCCACCTGAAACAGGCGGTGGTGAGACCACTCCTGAAGAAACCCTCTCTGGACCCGGAAGATCTTAACAACTTTAGGCTGGTGGCGAATGTTCCTTTCCTGGGCAAGGTCCTTGAGCGGGTGGTGGCCAACCAGCTCCAGGTGCTCTTGGATGAGACTGATTATCTGGATCCATTTCAGTCAGGGTTCAGGCCTGGTTTTGGCACGGAAACGGCTTTGGTTGCCCTGTATGATGACCTATGTCGGAGAGACACAGGGGGAGTGTGACCCTGTTGATACTCCTGGATCTCTCAGCGGCTTTCGATACCATCGACCATGGTATCCTTCTGGAGCGGCTGTCTGAGTTGGGGGTGGGGGGCACTCCTACTTGGATGGCCAGCTCCAGAGGGTGGTGCTTGGAGAATGTTGCTCGGCCCCATGGACTCTCCAGTACGGGGTTCCTCAGGGGTCGGTCTTATCCCCCATGCTATTTAATATCTACATGAAACCGCTGAGTGGGGTCATCCGGAGTTTTGGGGTGCGTTGCCATCAGTACGCTGATGACACGCAGCTCTATTTCTCCTTTTCATCTTCAGCAGGTGAGGCTGTGGATGTGCTGAACCGGTGCCTGGCTGCGACAATGGACTGGATGAGGGCTAACAAACTGAGGCTCAATCCAGACAAGACTGAGATGCTGTTAGTGGGTGGTTCCTTTGACCGGATGGAGGGTGTTCAACCTGTTCTGGATGGGGTTGCACTCCCCTTGAAGGAGAAGGTTTGTAGCTTGGGGGTGCTCCTGGAGCCATCTTTGTCACTTGAGGCTCAAGTGGCCTCAGTGGCAAGGAGTGCCTTTTACCAGCTTCGGCCGGGGAAAGCTGGTGGCCCAGCTACGCCCCTATCTGGATAGGGATAGCCTGGTCTCAGTAATCTACCCTCTGGTGATCTCTAAACTAGACTACTGCAATGCACTCTACGTGGGGCTGCCTTTGAAGACTGTTCGGAAGCTGCAGCTTGTGCAAAATGCAGCAGCCAGGCTTATTGCAGGGACCGGAAGGTCCGAGCATATTACACCAGTTCTGGCCCGCTTGCACTGGCTGCCAATACGCTTCCGAGCCGAAATCAAGGTGCTGGTTTTAACCTATAAAGCCCTACACGGCTTATGACCACAATACCTGACGGAACGTCTCTCCCAACCGCAATCTACCCAGGACACTACGCTCAACATCTGGGGCCCTCCTCCGACTGCCACCTCCAAGAGAGGCTTGGTTGGTGGCAACGAGGAGGAGGGCCTTCTCAGTGGTAGCCCCCCAATTATGGAATCAGCTCCCCACTGAGACCCGCCTGACGCCAACCTTACTATCTTTTCGGCGCCAGGTTAAGACTTCCCTCTATGCCAAGGTATTTAGTTAGGAGCTTGGAATAGCACGGAGGGGAT
This sequence comes from Shinisaurus crocodilurus, assembly GCA_021292165.1. Lineage (NCBI taxonomy): Eukaryota > Metazoa > Chordata > Lepidosauria > Squamata > Shinisauridae > Shinisaurus > Shinisaurus crocodilurus. The sequence continues at coordinate 158,744,814 of CM037878.1, read as the reverse complement.
TGTCACCTGTAGGCTCAGTTTTATTGGCTTTTGTACTGTTATTTTAAACTGTGTTTTTAAATTTGGTTTTTAATTTTTTAAACTATTTTGTATGTTTTTTATTGTTGTTTTTATGTATAGAATGTTGTGAACCGCCCAGAGAGCTTCGGCTGTGGGGCGGTATATAAATGAAATAAATGAATGAAATGAAATGAAATTACCAAAGAAGTCCAACACAGTCACATTTTACTTCAAAAGAGGTAACTTCTCTAAAATGAGAGCCCTGGTAAAAAGAAAGCTGAAAGGAGGAGTCAAGAGGGACAAATCCCCATAAAATTCTTGGAGGTTTCTCAAAACCACAATAGTAGAAGCTCAGCTAGAATGTATACCACAGTTTAGGAAGGTAGCACCAAGTCCAAGAGGTCACCAGAATGGTTAACGAGCAGTGTCAAAGAAGCTATCAGAGAAAAGAAGGCTTAATTCATAAGGGTGGGCAAACTGCCCAGCCTCCAACTTGCTGGGCGATTGGCAAGTGCCCCTGCCACACGATCCGCTGAGAGCCAGCTTAGGTGCTTGGCGAAGCGCTCAGCGGACTTCTGGGTCCCCGGCGCCTCACTTCCGGGTCCCCAGTGCTGCGTTTTTTACGTGAAAACCAAGGTAAACTACCTTAAAACTGTAATGAACAGCAAATCGGTTTTTACCTTGGTTTTTACGTAAAAAAACACACCATAGGGGAGCCGGAAGTGATGCGCCAGGAACTTTCCCTGGCTCCTCTTGTGCGGAGATATGCTGAGCCAGGGAAAGGTAATTCGCGCGGAGCTTGGGGGGTTCAGCGGGGCGAGTTCGCCCCACTTCCACCCACCGATCGAGTTCCGCATACATCCCTAAAAGTCTTGCCCGAATGAGGAAAACAACAGGGAGCACAAGCTTGCACAAAGGAGATGAAAGCAGACAATAAGATATGCAAAAAAGCATTTTGAGGAGCATATTGCTGACAACATCAAGGCCAACAATAAAGAATTCTTTAAATGTATCTGAAGCAGGAAACCAGCAGGCAGTTGGACCATTGGATGACAAGTTAAAGGCGTACTAAATGAGGATAAGGAGATTGCAGAGAAACTGAATGAATTATTTTCAGCTGTCTTCATTGCAGAAGATATAGAACAGATACCTATGCCTGAACTGTTGTTTTCAGAAAGGGAGTCTGAGGAATTGCAGCAAATAGTGGTGACAAAAGATGAAGTTCTTATTGACAAAATGAAAGTTAATAAATCACTGGGCCCAGATGGTATCCATCCTAGAGTTCTTAAAGAACTCAAATATGAAATTGCTGATCTTCTAACAAAAAGATGCAACAAGTCCCTAAGATCAGCCTATGTTCCAGAGGACTGCAGAATGGCCAATGTAACACCTATTTTAAAAAGGGATCCGGGGGTATCCAGGAAATTACAGGCTGGTTAGCTTAATGTCTGTTCTGGGTAAATTGGTTGAAAGCATTATTAAAGATAAAATTAGTAAGATATAGGAGGACAAGCCCTGCTGAAAAAGAGTCAACTTGGCTTCCACAAAGGTAAGTCCTGTCCCACTAACCTTTTAGAGTTCTTTGAAAGGGTCAATAAACATGTGGACAGGGGTGATCTGGTAGACATTGTTTACTTGGACTTCCAAAAGACTTTTAACAAAGTCCCTCACCAAAGACACCTGAGCAAACTTAGTAGTCATGGAATAAGAGGAAAGGTCCTCTTATGGATCAGTAACTGGTTAAAGAACAGAAAGTAGGAATAATTGGTAAATTCTCCTAATGGAGGGATGTAAACAGTGGGGTCTCACAGGGACCTGTATTGGGACCAATGCTTTTCAAATTATTCAGAAATTATCTGGAATTAGGAGTGAGCAGTGAAGTGGCAAAGTTTGCTGATGACACTAAATTAGTTAGGGTGGTTAAAATGAAAAGGGATTGCGAAGAGCTCCAAAAGCATCTCTCCAAACTGGGAAAATAGGCATCAAAATGGCAAGTGTGGTTCAATGTAAGCAAGTGTATAGTAATGCACATTGGGGCAAAAATTCCCAACTTCACGTATATGCTGATGGCATCTGAGCTAGCAGCGACTGACCAAGAAAGAGATCTTGGGGTTGTGGTGGACAGCTTGATGAAAATGTTGACCCAGTGTGGAGCTTCTGTGAAAAAGGCAAATTCTGTGTTAGGCATAATTAGGAAAGGAACTGAAAATAAAACTGCCAAGATACAAATCTATGGTGTGACCACACTTAGAATACTGCGTACAATTCTGGTCACCGACCTAAAAAAGGGTATTGTTGAGTTGGGAAAAGTGCAGAAAAGGGCAACTAAAATGATCACGGGGCAGGGGCAACTCCCTTGTGAGGAAAGGTTACCATGTCATGTCTGGGATTATTTCGCTTAGGAAAGAGGTAAGAGGAAACATGATAGAGGTGTACATTAAAAATACATTATAAAAACCATATACATACAAACAAATAAGTATACAGAGAGACAAATAAATAAATATACACAGAGAGACACATATGCCTTAAACAGGACAGATAAGAGGAAGTACTTTGCCATACAATGCACTGTTAAACTATGGAATTACCACCACAAGATGTAGTGATCGCCACCACTTTGGATGGCTTTAAAAGGGGATTGGACAAATTCATGGAGGACATCAGTGGCTACTACCTCCAGTATCAGAGGCAGTATGCCTATCTATGTAAATCAGTTGCTGGGGAACCTGGGCAGGAGAATGCTGTTGCATTCATGTCCTGCTTGTGAGTTTCCTGTTGTCAGCTGGCTGGCCACTGTGTAAACAGAATGATGGATTAGATGGACCCTTGGTCTGATCCAGCATGGCTTTTATGTTCTTAAGGCAGGACCGGTGCAAGGCAGTTTGGTGCCCTAGGCAAGATCAGATATTTAGCGCCCCCCCTTCCCACTTGAGAACGCTGTATTTTTTTTTCAAGGCGTTTCTGGCGCCCCTTTAGCCCTGCGCCCTAGGTAGCTGCCTAGTTGGCCTAATTGTAGCACCGGCCCTGTCTTAAGGATTTCTCCCTACTCTTGCAGTCCAGAATTCTTTTACCTCAATCTGCAGAATGTGTAGGATGGCTCTAGCTCCTATCACAGGTACCAGCACAAGATTTAGTCTTAGAGAAGAATCTAGTATTAGGGGCAAGTATGAACCAGAAGCAGGAATGCAACTCCAGTCTTAGAAGAAGAAGAAGAAGAAGAAGAAGAAGAAGAAGAAGAAGAAGAAGAAGAAGAAGAACCACCACCACCACCACCACCACCACCACCACCACCACCATGGAGATGCATATAGGAAAAAGTACCCCTGCAGAGGGCTGGTGCAGGGGGGGAAATGAAGCTCATTATAACCTGTATTGAGCTGGCACTTTACATTCTTATTCTTGGTACTGACTGGGTTTGCAATCCAAAAGGACTGGATATGCATGTGTGTGGATACTATACTGCAAGTACATTGGCTTCTTTGTGACCATGTACAAGCAGAACCCTGTTTCTGGAATGGGGTTTGATTCTTACAGGCCACTCCTACACACGATTGTATAGCATAGGGCTATCTAAAGATTTCTAGTAGGATACCAGCATCCTTTCCTGAATGAAGTGGAGTGTGGAGAAAGCAAGGAGGAAAGGACATGTAAAGCCACCACATATGATTTAGAAGGCATTAATTTCAGCCAAAATTATAGCCTGCAGCACTTTTCTGTTAAACAGAGCCTTAATAGCATTTTTGGATTTATTTTAATAGTTTTTCTAGTTGTTCTGTCATTGAAGGCTATTGCATTTAATGTTTATAACGAATGAGGCTTAGGCCTGTATGAACACATGTTTCCTCTGAAAGGGCCAAATTTGGAGGCAGTCCCCCTCACTTACCACAAAGGCCATATGTATGGGGGGGGGAGTGGAAAGAAGCTACACACAGAACCCCCAGCATTTAGATAGTTGCTTTTTAACCTTTCTAGTTTATTTAATCTTTTTTATAGTTTTGAAGCTGCTTTGAACTTAATTGCTAGTTTTTTCATTCAGTACCCAGGTTTTGGACATGATAATTCTTTCCCTTTCCCTGTCTCCCACTCGTTCTGTGTCTTTCTGGATCATCTATGGTATATTTGGTTTAGAAGCATAAGGATGCAATGTGCAATACTTAAAGTCAAACACATTTCCCAGAAATCTTGGCTATTTACACACACAGCTCTGGAACTCCCATCCAGTCCCTTTCTAAAGTTTGAGCTTGTGCCATTTCTGGAAAGGTATAAGACATTTTTAAATATTTAAATCCAGGCTTTACTTCAGTTGGGGTAGATATGGGGATGTTTTATGCACCTGTGTATGTTTATGTTGCAGGACAAACCAAGATATGAACACATTGGATATGCCTAGAATATCCAGGAAATGTCCCTTTTTGTGTTGATACACAGATAGGAAATAATGCATTCTGGACTAGACTAGGGCAAGAACTATGATGCGCTAGATAACCATTTCTTTTCAGGAATACATAGATGTGACAAACATTTGGGATTTCTTACATAGGATAACTAGGTAAAGTCATTTTAAGTCTACATCCCACATCTTCAGCCATGCCACCCTCACATGAGTCTACACAATTTTATACAATTTCTTCTTTATATAATTTTCCTTTTGTATTTTTATCCTGGAAGACAATCTTACTCGGTCACGAGTGTTCGCCTACTACTACTACTACATGAGATATAAGAGTACTTAACATAAGGAAGTACATTGGTTATCTAGCTTCAGTTTGTTTCCATTGCTGGAAAGTGTTGTGATTGTGAAGCACATGGCAAAGGGAACATGGCCAGTAATGCCCAGCAGAGCCTAATGAAAGATGCATGGTGCAATATTACCACAGGTTCAGAGCCAACATCAGGCTCCTTCCCTGGCAAGAGATGAAAGAAACTGCCTCTGGCAATGATGTTAAAATAATTACAGTCAGCAGAGGGAGGATGGACATAAATCAAGAAGAAATCTGACAGGAGAAGGGAATCTGGATTATTTAATCTGAAAGAAGTTCAATTGTGTTATGTTCAGCACACACACAAAACCTGTACATTGATCGAGGAAAAAATGACAGCAATCTGTTTAGTAAAATTTCTGTCCTTATGAAAAACAAGGATGTGTATCTAGCCTGAAGTTGAACTCAAGGTATCTTTCTATTACAGTCACGGTAGAGCCCTTTCCCACTTGGTTTCGTCACTCACCTTTGCATGTGACAGTTTAAGCCTCAAATGGCATGTTTTATTCTTAGTCAATGTGGGTCTAACATGCATCTTTTCCCCACTGAGGACAAAACAGCAGAAATGCTTTAAGTTCTTCCACCTTGCTATAAACATGGCTGAGATGAGCTAAACAAGTTTGACAGAACCCTTTTCTCTTATTAGGGTGTGCCTCCAGGAACAAAAGATCAAATTACCACCCTGCTAGTTGCTATGTACATTACCCACATACCAACTATAGGATTAACAAGCCAAAAGCAGGCAAGAGCTATTATTATGTATAAAGCCTCCTACAGAGTTGAAGGAACCGATTTCCAAAGCTAACCATCAAGAGCTTTGCTTTGTATATCTGTCTCTGTAGGCAACTCCTGCAGTCCTGTCCTCTGGAGGCCATGGCAAAAAGGAAAATCTGTTTGGAAAAACATCTACTGCACACAGTCAACTGCTCTTTTTACAAGGCAAAAGTGGCTGTTTCAGCCCCCAGCAGCCATCATGTACTACCAGTCAAACAGTGGTGCTTCAGTCAAACAGCAGCATCAGCCTTTGGCAAGACTGTCAATAAGTGACTGGGATCTCCAAGCTAACAGTCATAAGGAGCTAGGGTATCAATTCTTGATGAATGCCAATGGTTTTAAGATAGCCAAAGGTTTGTGCAAAAGGAGGGAGGAATCCAAAAAGCAGACATTTGGGCACAGCAGAAGGATGAGAACAAGTTCGGGGTCTAGAAGACATGAAAAGAATACAGATAGTTCCAGGTAAGGATGTAAATCATCCGCACAAGCCATTAGACAGAGAGGTGAGTCTCGCACCATCCTCTGCGAGCCAGTGAAAGGAGTTACCTGCAAGGGACCTTGTTGCAGAAAGGTATAAGGAGATTAAGTAAAATGCTTATAGGTTAAAAAAAAAAGAGAGAGAAGCTTAACTAACCATGTATTCATAGGAAGGGCCAATGAATGACCACAGCAAAACTAATAATTAAGTCAGAGGCTTGAGTGGTTGCAGTTACAGCATACGGTACTTCACAAGACAAAACAAATTGGTTCAAGGCCAGGCATATTGTATGTTACCATCACACCCATCGCACAGAGATGGATTTCAGCAACACTCTCCCAGAGCGCCATGTACAAGAGACCTATCTCAACTGCTTAAAGAAAAATATAACATGAACATTTCCCACAAGGCCCATACTCCACTTAAAACTATCTTACAAATATCCTCTTTACTCATGGAAATGGTTTTTGAGTGTCCCATGACCCAAGGCAGAGCACCCCCTATGGATTTACCATTGGTGTGTTTGCATGTCATAACAACCCACCCTGGCAATAAGCTACGGTGGGTTGGTCGTTGTGTGAACAACCCATGGTGCACCCGACAGACGATCGGGCTCACCATGGGTGGTTTACCCACTCCCTCCCTCTCTTCCCCCTTTCAGTTCTCCCATAGGTATCTCAGGGGACTCTGTGGCAGGATCAAATTGCCTCCCCCCCCCCAATCATAAGCTTTTCTTACATGCTGCAGCTTTTTTGTCCCTTTAACATTTTTCTTTTCTGAGATCACAATCTCCAGCTTGACAGCCACTGAAAGCCCCTTCAAAGTGCCCAAGTGGCACACTGGAGGGGCTGTCAGTGGTTGGCAAACATTTTTTTTAAAATTTTAATTTAAATTAAATTTTTTAACCACAATGTGCACAAGTTTTTAATATTTTTTTAAAATTTAAGCTGCATCTGCACAACTGTGGAAGTGCGCAGTTCCACAAGTGCGGAAATGGGGAGCTTTGACTGGGCAATGTCTGGGTGTGGGTACCTGCTTTCAAATTGCAGCAGGTTCCAACCCTGGACATTGACCCAAAGAGACTACAATTAGGTTCCCCTCCTGCTTTCTCTTGACAGCTGTCAAAAGATAAGCTGTCAAGGGAAAGTAAAGGTTGAGGGAACTTTGCTCGCGAAAAGAAGGTGGTGAGACTTGCATCCCTTTTGCAGTAAAATCCTCATCCTTTTCACCCTGACTTCCTCAGGGTATGGTGCATTTTGCACTTTTCCCCAAGACTCTAGCTGGGTCTCTAGCTAGCTGTCAAAACTCTGGTTCCCCTTTAAAATAGGGTTTTGACAGGGCGATGGGTATTTTTTGTCAGGAACATAAGGCTGTATATTACAGGGACATATGGCTGTGGGTGCAAAAAAAAATGTTTGCCAACCACTGACAGCCCCTCCCAATAGGCTGCTTGAGCACTTTGAAGGGGCTGTCAGTGGCTGTCAAACAGAGATTTTGAAAAGTGGCTGTCAAACTGGGAATCGTGATCTCCAGAAAAAAGAAAAGGTTAAAGGGAGAAAAAAGCTGTGGTGAGCCAAAGGGCTTATGATCACTGCAGGGGACACCCACCCAGTGCCAGTTGCCCCAAAGTGATGCTTGGGCACAAGTTGTGGGGCAGCTGGCCCTGGCGGTAGCCTGGGCGAGCTTGGTAAGAGCAGCAAGGGTTTTTTGTCACTCTTGACAAGTGACTCACTGGCCAGATCCCGGTACCCATGATGGGGTCAGTTGCCTGGGTTCGGATGACACGACAATCCATCATGGGTACAACAACCACTAGAATAAGTTATGGGTTGTCAGGGTGGCTTGTTGCCCTCAAAAAATGAGCCACCTTGTCGGAAACTGTCTGGGTTTGCCCGACATGACAACTCATTGTGGCTTGTCACCCATGATAGGTTGTTGTATTGTGCAAACCCAGTCCTTGACTATTAGAGCAGGTCAAACTGGCCATGACAGGGCATAATGTAGCTTTGGTACCACTGAAGAACATCTTCTGACCAGTAAGTCTTGTCAGGGTATCTAGATGAACTAAACTAATATATCTACTGATAAGGAATCCCTCCCCAACTCTCCCTCACACAATGTTTGCTTAGAACCTTCAAAAACAAAAAGCTATTACAGGAAGCATATGCATTATACAAGGATTTGAAGGCCATGTGTCAGGAAAACCTGAAGATTTATTGACACCTGCAAGAATCCACACATAGCAATCATGGATAGAAAGGTTGATTTGGCTGCAAATTAATAAAACTGCAAAATACTTAGAAATAAGCGTTGCTTTGTATTGGGTGGAATCCTCATCTTGTTCAATATTTTCTTGCACTTCCTTTTTAGTCATCGTCATCATTGTTGTTGTTGTTGTTGTTGTTGTTATTATTATTATTAATTATTATTATTTACATTTATTTATCACCCATCTGGCTGGCAAACCGGCCACCCTGGGCGATGTACACAAGATAAAATACAGGATAAAATACATTTAAAACAGTATAAAATTTTAAAATCTTAGCCCACCCCATATTCCTGCCTGAACAGCCATGTTTTTAGTGAGCGGCGGAAGCTCAGCAGAGAGGGGGCATGGCGGAGGTCACTCGGGAGAGAGTTCCACAGTACGGGGGCCGCCAAAATGCCCTCTTCCTAGTCCCCACCAGTCTAGCTGCTCTGGCTGAAAGGACAAGGAGAAGGCCGTCTGTGGCAGATCTTGCTGAACGGCCTACTTGGTGTTGCTGGAGACGCTCCTTGAGATAGCCTGGACCGGAGCCGTATAAGGTTTTAAAGGTCAAAACCAACACCTTGAATTCGGCTCGGCAAGCAACTGGTAGCCAGTGCAGCTCCTTGAGCACTGGCGTGATGTGATCCCGCCGGTGGCTGCCTTTAACCAGGCGAGCCGCCACGTTCTGTACCAGCTGTAGCTTCCAAACCGTCTTCAAGGGTAACCCCACGTAGAGCGCGTTACAGTAGTCTAGGTGAGAGGAGACCAAGGCATGAACCACTGATGGGAGCAGATGATTAGGAAGGTAGGGGCGCAGTTGCCATATCAGATGGAGTTGATACAACGCCGCCCGGCTCACAGCTGCCACCTGAGCCTCCATGGACAGCTGGGAGTCTAGAATGACCCCCAAGCTGCGGACCTGGTCCTTCAGGGGCAAATGTACCCCATTCAGCACCAGGTCAACATTCCCTAACCTCCCCTTGTCCCCCACCAGAAGTACCTCGATCTTGTCGGGGTTCAGCTTCAGCATGTTCCTTCCCATCCAGCCACCCACTGACTCCAGGCACTTGGACAGGGTCTCAACGGCCAACCTCGGTAAGGACTTGAAAGAGAGGTAGAGCTGCATGTCATCCGCATACTGATGACACCGCACCCCAAACCTCCTGATGATAGCTCCCAGCGGCTTTAGGTAGATGTTGAATAACATCGGGGAGAGGATGGAACCCTGCGGCACCCCACAAGTGAGCAGCTGAGGGTCCGACGCCTCCTCCCCAAGAACTACCCTCTGGTACCTTCCAGAGATGAAGGACTGGAACCATTGCAATACAGTGCCTCCCACGCCCAACCCCTCCAGGTGGTCCAGGAGGATACCGTGGTCAACAGTATCAAAAGCTGCTGAGAGATCGAGGAGGACTAGAAAGGAGCATTCGCCCCTATCCAAAGCCCTCCTCATATCATCCACTAAGGTGACCACGGCCGTTTCCGTCCCATGTTCAGGCGACTGGCATGGATCTAAGTAATCGGCTTCATCCAAGTGTGCCTTCAATTGAGCCCCCACCACTCGCTCAATCACCTTGCCCAGAAATGGCAAATTGGAGACTGGGCGGAAGTTGTTCAGATCTTGGGGATCCAAGGAAGGCTTCTTTAGAAGCAGTCTTATTGCTGCCTCCTTAAGGGCTGGTGGCATCACTCCCTCCTCGAGGGAGGCATTCACCACCGCCATGATCCCCTCACCCAGTCTCTCCCTGCAGCTCATAACGAGCCAGGGCAGGCAAGGATCAAGCAAGCAGGTGGTTGGCCTCACAGATGAGAGCACCTTGTCCACTTCATCAGAAGGAAGAAGCTGGAACCGATCCCACAAAACCTGTCTGCCATTGGCCTCCTCCCGCTCTCTCCCTGTGTCCACGACGCACGAAATCCCACTCCTAATCCGATAAATTTTATCTGCGAAGTGCTTCGCTAAAGCCTCATAGGAGGCTTTAGACTGTTCCATTGGGTCCGGACTCCGGAGCAACTGGACCAACCAGACTACGGACCACTTGGAACAGCCTCCTGGGGCAGCACTCCTCAGACGCAATGGAAGCAGCATAGAATGGGAGCTATCCTTCTACAGCACAAAGCAGGCAGCAACAAATGAAAATGTTTGGGTGTTACTTGCATTTCTACTCTATTTATAATTTTACTGTGGTCAGTGCAATAAATTTCGAGCTCTGATCTCGATGGAATGCCCTTTGAAACACATGCTATTAAGCTTGTAAGAAGGAACCTCCCTTGCCATAGTCCAAACTGCTCATATGTGTTCGACAAGATGCCTAAAGCATTATTTTCAGACCACAATGGTTTCTATGATCAGCTACCTATTGGAATGTTCAGACTTTAAGAATGTCTGAAGTTCCCCCTAGCAACTCAGACAAAGAACAGCCTATTCCATGTAAATACATCTTTTCTCAGCAACATATTCTATGGCACCATGCCCATCTCTGCTACTTAAACATAGCAATTATGTCCTAAAACAAAAATGTGTCATTTACAGACCTGTAAAGCAATTGAAGACACCTCTCCCATTTTGCACACTATAAGAAATTCAGACTTGTAAAATACTTTTAGCATTAGGTCATACACCATCAAAAGTCAACTTTGATGGCTAAACAGCAAGATATTAAAGGGGGCAATATTAAAGGGGAGTTAAGTCCAAAATTCCCCACTTAATCTTTATGTTTCAATTCTAATCTTATTTTCTTTAAAATAGATTTAGGATTTTTCTTGGCATGCTGACGAAGTTACAATGCACGCTGAACATTTCTTCAAGGATTTGCTGTAGTCCATCACCCAAATGCTAAGCACATTTATGTGAAAATCCCACTGGACTTGCATGGAGTTTGCATGAAAGCAGTTCTGTGACAAGGATTACACCCTACGGCTGTGTAGTTTACATACGGTAATTGCCTAGGAGTAAGCTTCACTGAAAACCAGGGACTTACTTCTAAATTGACATGTTATAGGATTGCGCTACAAACTCATTTAGACTAAGCTTAGAAGCAGGAGCATTGCTAGGCTTGGACCCATGCAGCCCCAAGTGGTCCCAAGGGAAGTTTCTTTTCCCTCAGGTTAATGGCTATGCAGGGGGCAATTTTCAAGGGGGATTGCAGCTGGGAAGGGAAAAGTCAACCCCCCCCCCATTCACCCCCTCAATGGAAATTATACCTAGAAAAAAAATATTCCCATTGGTGCCAAGGAGAGGTTTTTTCTAAGATTAGCTGCCATGCAGGGGGTGGTAGAATTTCCAAATCTGCAAGTCCTGGGTCTATGGGACTCACTGCCACAGTTTTAAATAAGGGTCTCAGTTAGTCCTCACCATTAGGGAATTCTGCCTCAGCTATAAAAACTTTAACCCCTGCCACCAAAATAAACACTCTCTGTCTGTGGCTCACGCTAGCTCAGCTTGTCTGAGCGTGGAAAGCTAAGCAGGGTCAGGCCTGGTTATTACTTGGATGGGAGACCCCTCCTCTAGTTTCCTGCATTGAGCAGGGGGTTGGACTCGATGGCCTTGTAGGCCCCTTCCAACTCTATGATCCTATGATGTCCTATGATACCTAGAAGAATCAGTAGCCTTGTTCCTATAGTATAGGCATGGTATTGAAACCACCACTAGAGAAAACCTTTCAAATGAACAAAAGTTTAAAGGGATTTATTTGCAAAAGGGAATAAAATGTCACTCTTCAAATAATAGCTTGAGATTTCTTAAATTAAATATGCATGATTACCATTCCTAATAGGTAAGGGAGTCTTGTCCGGGTAATTAAGCTCTCAATAGCTTTTCCATCAAACCAGATTTCCTTAAGTTACATTCCACCCCAACCAATGCTTCACAAACAGGAACAGATGCTATATACCAGTCTTCCTCTGCCTCCATCTTTTCCTGCTTCTTCCCTCTTCTGGGATGATCCAGCTGTTTCAGGGATTTGCTGAAGTTCCTAAAATGTATTATGTGTACTTTTAAATGTTTTTAATTTTAATGATAATTTTATGAGCAAACCAAGTTATACATAATACATTTTATGTTCCTAAAGTAACAAAGTGGCTTTAGATCTGCAAAGAGTCCTGATGATGATGATGATGATGATGATGATGATGATGCATATTTTTCTATTTTCCCTCTATTTTCCATTTTTTCCATGAAAAACCTGGGGGTTTTCCATAGCTTCAAAATTTCCAGAAATTTTACATCTCTAGTCCAGAAGTCACCTTCTACTTGTGACCCTTCTGTGTTTTCTTACTGCTTCTTCTGTCTTTTTCCTTGATGCAGAAAATCCTTTAAGGAGAAATAGAAGAAACAGCTGCACAATCCCTTCTGATTGCTAGCACTAGAAGCATTCAGGGCCTTAGGCAGAGGTCCTATATGCTTTTCTTTTCTTTTTTTTACTCGAGATTCCTTCCACTGGTGATGCCAGGGACTGAACTGGAAGCGTTCTGTATACGAAGCATGTAGACTTCCATTACGACATGCCTTCCTTAATCTATTCCAACCACAGTACCTTAAACTAGTCAGGATTCTCCACCCTGTTTACATTCCTACTTGATTAGTCCATATAACCAAGATTACTGTATGCACTATTAGCCATGACAAGGTGTGGCCAAGATGCATCATTGTAGAGGTACTATCTGCAGAACAAGTTTAACAAATCATTCAAGTTGATCTAGCATTATTTAGATAATGCAAATTATCCTGCTGCTGCTGACTCCTTCTAGTATAGTGGTAGCCAGTAAAATGCGGTACATTTTCCTGAACGATGCCTGCTTGAGCAGAATATCAAAAGCTGGTGTGTGTGCCAGCTTTGCTGCATGGCATCAACATGTTCATGGCCCAGTGAGGCCATATGAATGTGCCCCAAGGTCCTGTGAATAGGCAAGGGTGCATCTAATGCAAAAATGCATCTTGCCAGTTTTATATCATAAAGACTTTTTAAAGACTTTTAGCGTTTCTTAGATGTGATGGTCCCATGAAGGAAAGAAAGCCACATTGAACATCTCAGTGGTTTATTTCAGTGAGCACATGTTGTATGTATATTACAAGCCAGGAGAACAGGAATCATGAGATACTTCAGAAGGAATTTGACACTTGATATTTGTGGCATGTTTATCTCCATTTTAGGTTTTAAGGCAATAAGACAACAGGATGTGGGACTATTGTGCAACTACTCTCCAAGAATGCACAGTTGTCAAATCTTCAATTTCAGCTCAGTAGACAACAGCTGATTTTCCCCCTACACCATAAAATGCCCAAGCTATAAGAACTACTGCTTTGTTCATTTTACTGTAATTTTCAAACAAAAAAAGCCACTGTAATTAAAACATTCAGAAGCAAGCAAGAGCCACCAATTTATTCAGACTTTTCAAATGACTGATTCTTCTCAAAAGCATGCAAATTAACAGTGGGTTTAAATGCTTAGCCCTCAGTATTTAAATGTCAGGTTGAGTTTGGCTCTGCTAAAAAAGGAGACATGCACTATTCATACTTTTCAAATCTTGTAGTGTGTCAAGATTTGAGCTTTCAAATTTATCCCACAACAATGTATGAGTTTACCGTGGGATAAAAAAACAAAAACAAAACAAACCCCCCACTGAGATACTATATCCAAAATGTTCACTTTTAAAAGCATAATCATGCAGACAAGGTAGTTGTAAAATAAAAATAAAAAAGAAGCACACTACAAATTCCAGCAAGATAGACTCATGAATCCAGCAATTACTTAGATCTACTTTATAAACAATTCTAGAAAAATGTTCTACTGCAGTCAGTACAGGTCTCTTTGTTTAGGTCAATTCTGTGCCCACTCCCAGTGCAACAGGGAAACCTATATCCTTACATTCCAATTATTTTCCATTAGGACACCCAACTTGTGCCTATATTTTGATCCCAAAATGTCTGTACTTACACAAACTAGCAAGCACCAGTGCTATTGCCAGAAGATAAGAATAAGTGATGTACCTTTATCTCATATGGGAGAAGAACCTGACTAGAGGTCATGTGCAGAGACAGAAGTTTGGATCCAAAGCAGCAAAACTGAACTTGGCCCAAGCAATGGGGGGCTTTCCCTCTCTCCTCACTGCAGCACCCACCAAAGCCACATCTGGGTGACCTTCCAGGTTAGAATGAGATGTGGTATAGGGGGGACTAGAGAAGTGAAAATTGGTGGGGGGGGACATTTTTGTGAGCAGAACTGCCTTCCACTCACACAAGAGTAGGTTTCAATCCAAACCAGTCACATGACATCCATTTTTCATGTTAAACTATGGAATTCTCAACAAAGGATGTTGTGATGGCAGCCAATTTGGATGGCTTTAAAAGGAGATTAGGCAAATTCACGGAGGATAAGGCTATCAGTGTCTACTAGTTATAATGGCAATCCATCTATTCCCTCCAATATCATAGAGGCAGTATGCCTCTGAATGCCATTTGCTGGGGAACATGAACAGGAGGGTGCTATTGTGCCCTCTTGTAGGCTTCGCTTAGGCATCTGGCAGGCAACTGCGGGAACAGAATACTGGACTAGATAGGCCTTTGGTCTGATCCAGCACAACTCTTCTTACATTCTTATGTTTTCAAGTTCCCTCTAGTTCCCCAATCTAGATACACATGCATATTGCTGTGGGCTGCCCACATGCTGCTGATAATGCATATCTCCACATCCAGGAAAGGTACTGGAAGCATGGAAAAGCTGACAGCACTAACCATTATGTTCCATCCAGCACATGTCTTCCAGTATCTGGGATCACACATTCAGTACTGTTTAGCATTAGTTCTGGTGCAGTGTTAAGTCTGCACTGGCACTAGCTAGAGTTTGCTTTAATTATGGCTTCTAAACCAGCTTCCAATCTTAATTAACCATGGCTAGAATCAGTGAGGAATCTGATGTTACTACTGCAACCTAGTTAACACCAACCAGGAGAAGCGGGGGAGGGGGGAGAGAAATTGCACAAGTGAAATGAAGGTACAGGTATGTGAGCTCCTGGCATGCTTCCAATCTGTTAACCATAACTAGGAGTTTGCTAGCTTTATATCTACACTAGGTCACTCTCTGATCTGAGCAAGATCACCACAAGGATTCAAATAATGAACTTGGAACTTTCTTAAAGGAAAATGAAAGTGGTCCAATATCTCTAGCCCGAAACCTGCGCTCTAAGGCCAGTTTATTTTGGACAGTTTCTGTGGGTTGCATGATACCCATTAACTACTACAGAATTGTACATGTATTTACTTTCATAGATTTTGTGGTCAGAATTATTAGTTGATCCTTCTACAGCAATGACATTTTTGGGAGTCTGTAATCTCTCACTGCTAATTTTCCTGCACCAGACATGTACTGAACTATTCCACTCCATTTGGGCTTTTACATTGTCCACAATGTAAGGAGCAGAAATAGATTTGCCTGATTACTGTGAGACTGTATTCTTAAAATAACTGCAATTATTTTTACAATGATCTCTCCATTTATGAGTAGGGTAGTAAAGCTCAAACTCTTTTCTTGCCTTGATTGAACTTTAAGAAGGCAGATTCATAAAGCCCTTTCCTAAATTTGGGTTGTGGAATTCTATTCCTTTAAAAAAACAAAACCTCAAGGTCAAAATGCCATTATTAAGAACAACTAACCATTAAAAAACTGTACAGTCATGCCTTGGATTGAGAGCATAATTCGTTCCGGAAACATGCTTGTAATCCAAAACACTCTTATATCAAAACAAAATTCCCCCCCAAAAAATTGTACAGAGATTTTTAATTTAAGTCGTACTACAGTACTTGTATTGCAAGACGTTGCTTGTATATCAAGTCAATTTTTAAAAATAAATATTAAAAAATTTGCTTGTCTTGCAAAACGCTCTCAAACCAAGTTACTTGCAATCCAAGGTATTACTGTATATTTTTCAATATATCTACATGACAAAGAAGAATATTCTCAACTGAGTATTACTGTTTATTTGCTGACACAGTCTGACCTCTGCTGTTCTTCCATGAAATTTGTTTTCTCAGACTCCTTATGTTATTGTTTGCCTGACGTACACACATTTCTTACCAAGTGATTCTTTTCTTAGCAGAACTTAAAATCAGAAATCAAGGTATTTCACTTATATTTCTAGTAGCAGCTTAACAACCTGAAATGCTAGTCCACACTTTGCATCTCTGAACCAACCTGCTACATTTCTGTCAATACATGTGCTTTTCTTAAGTAGCAACAAAACTTGTTATCATACTCCTCTATGAATTCAGACTTCCAACAGGCATATTAAGCCTGTCACCAGCTTCACAGAATATTATCTTGAAAAGAATTATATGAATACATATTTTTGTCTTACACTATTCAGCAATTAAAATCCTAGCTGTTATTGCTATGTTAGACTGCAACTGTGGAATTTTCAGCACTACCTTTTTGAAGAACAATAATTTTGGACCAGCTAAGGATTCTCTCATCATATCATGGTAATCATCATCATCAGGCGATCACTCGTGACCGAGTAAGATTGTCTTCCGGGATAAAAGGAGGAAATTCTAAAGAAGATTGTGTAGACTCTAGCGATGGGTCCGTAAGTGACTGTGGAGGCCAATTCTAGATCCACACAGCTTCCCACAGTGGGGACACAGGTTACCAGATAGAAGGTGGTCCTGTAAAGGATTCATTTGACGTGCTTTTCGCTTAGCACGTTTCTCCCTTTCACCTTGCACTCGGGCTTCTTCAAAGTCCATGCAACCTTTGTGAAAGGCCAACCTCCATTTAGATCGTTCATGGGCCAGAGCTTCCCAGTTTTCGATGTTTATATTGCATTTTTTTAGATTAGCCTTATGAACATCTTTAAACCTCTTATATTGACCACCGATATTCCGCTTTCCATCCTTGAGTTGGGAGTAAAGTAACTGCTTTGGGAGACGGCAGTCAGGCATTCGAACAACATGACCGGTCCACTGAAGTTGGCGTTGAAGGATCATTTTTTCAATGCTAGTAGTCTTTGCTTCTTCCAGTACACTGACATTTGTTCGTCTATCTTCCCAAGTAATTCGCAGGATTTTCCGGAGGCAACATTGATGAAACCTTTCAAGGAGGTGGAAGTGACGTTTATAGATAGTCCATGTTTCGCAGGCATACAATAAAGTTGGTAATACAATGGCTTCATAAACCAGTGTTTTGGTCTTCTTACAAATATCCCGGGATCCTCGAACACTCTATGTTTCATTCGAGAAAATGCAGCACGATGTTGGATTTCACTGTCGGTTAGCTGTAACAGAAAGATAGCTGCCAAGATAGAGAAAATTATCGACATTTTCCAGTATTGTCCCGCCAAGCTGGATAGATGGCATCACCAAAGGGTTAGCTTGCACTTGCTGATGAAGCACTTTGGTCTCTTTGATGTTAAGTGAGAGACCAAGTTTTTCGTATGCTTCTGCAAAAGCATTTAGGATAGTTTGGAGATCATCCTCTGAATGTGCGGAGACCACATTATCATCAGCATACTGAAGTTCCACAACGGAGGTTGTAATTACCTTACTTTTTGCTTTCAGCCTGCTGAGATTAAAAGCTTTCCATCTGTTCGATATATAATTCCCACACCAGTGGGAAGTTTCCCCTTGACAAGATGTAAAACCATGGCGATGAAAATGGCAAATAATGTTGGGGCGATAACACATCCCTGTTTAACACCTGATCCCACTTTAAATGGAGCACCATGAGAGCCGTTGTTGTCCAAAACCGTTGCCGTCATGTTGTCATGGAGAAGTCGCAAGATATTCACAAATTTATTGGGGCATCCAATTTTCATAAGGATAGTCCAGAGAGCTGTACGGTCTACAGTATCAAAGGCCTTAGCCTTGATACCTTGAAGTGGTGAGTGGGCTTGCGTGTTCCGATGAATCCTGTGAGCAATGCCATCGGGAGCTATGTACTCCCAGTAGGGTCATCCCCTCGCCGGATCGTCACCATGGTAATAAGGATTGGCCATCACACAGAGCACACTGAAGTAATTTTAAAAGGGTCAGCTTGGGGTCAAGTAGCAATGAGCTCCAGTGGTGGAATGAAACCCTGTTACCTTTTGAAGTTACAAAATTTATATAGCCAAACCAGCACATTTTGTTCTAGACTGCCAAGAATCTACTGTATAAGTTACCCAGTTCAATTCTCTATGTTATGTTGTGTTCTTGGGGGCTGCCAAAGTCCACATTAGCAAGTTTTCCCATCCCTCAAATACAGAGGTTAGAAACATTTTTGTTCCTAATGAGCTGAAGATGAAGTTCCAAGTAGTCTCATGATTTTCCCAGGTGTAAAAATGCCAATCTTGATTGTTATGAAACAATAAAGCACTGAGGACTATCAACAATTTAGCAGAGCAAAGGTAGCAAAATGAAACCTGTTTTGAGAAGGGTCAAGTTCCGTTACACTGCTGCCTCTCCCATAGTGGCAACGACACCTAGGAACAGCTTTTGAACCAATACTGTATGTGGTACATCTCAAACCCACAACTTATAAGTTTTATAAAACATTAAATCTTGCTTTACAGATATGCTTTTCAACAACATTTTAATCTAGGGGAAATACTGTTGGGTTTAGTGTGGGGTGCAGAAGTGAATGGAGTGCAAAATATCTCCTGACTTAGATTCAAGGTGACTATACGTCACGGTCTGGTGACACATGCAAGATAACAAGTTTGCAAGTCAACAAGTTATGTAATTATTGCGTAACCGTTGTATAACCCTCCTATTGTTTATAGTTAAATACTATAAAGTAGGGGTGAGCACGGTGTTGTGCTAACATCTTCAAGAACCTCTCTTCTGCGTGTGACACGCCTTAATCTCGTAAGAGTCTTACAACTGAATAAACACTTTACTATCAATACATTGCTTTTGCTTTCTTCCTTCCGTGCGTAAAACTAAGAGTTAAGCGGGCGAAGCTTTTACTCTGGTTTACTCTCACATCGGTTATGGGCCCAGGATAGGATAAGAAAGGCAATGTTTATAGTAAATGTTTATGATTGCTGAATGCTGTTTGTGCAGTTTGGAATGCTAGAGCTTTGATAACAGCGGCTCGGATTACAGCACTTCTTTGACTGAAAGTACAGCAGAATGGCAGAAGAACGCAAAGACAGAGGCTTCACTTTTCCACAGCTGACAGATCATAATTTCTCAATATGGTCTCAGCGTATGGAAGCACAGCTACGCATGGACAATATATGGCATGCTGTAACAAATGATCCACCAGCAGCAGTGACGGCTGCATGGACAACTGCTGATCCAAAAGCAAGTGCTCTAATAACTATGGGTGTCTCTGATGAACAACTGGTGAATGTTCGAGCACCACGAACTGCTAAACTCAAGTGGGAGGCACTACAAGCTATTCGGCGGGAGACTGGATCTACAGTTGTTTTCTTTAAGAAGCTATATCGGGCTGAGCTAACCAAGGATGGTGACGTATGTGCTCATTTACGGCATCTGAGGTTGCTGCGTGACGAATTGTTATCTCGAGGAGTCGAGATACCGGATTTACAATTCTGTTATGTTGTTCTCAGCAGTTTGGATGTTTCCTTTGAAGGCATCGCTTCTCAGCTGGCAGCCATCCCAGCAGCACAGCTGACCGTGGAACTGATTCAGGCGAGGCTTATGGCGGAAGTGGATCGCCGTGTCGCTGCCAGTTACCATGGAGAGGAACAGAAAGCTGTACCAATCAGCAGGGGCGTGATTTCAGCTGAAGAATCAGCGGCAGCTTTAAAAGCAAAACGATGCTTTTCTCGCGGGAAGATAGGACATTTTTAAAAAGATTGTAAAAAGAAAAAGAAAGCTGGAAAACAGCAGGGGGCTTCTAAGCCGACCTCTGGGGCGAAAGCATTGTTGATTGAAACAGGCAAAACAAAGGGAACTTCTTACTTTGTTTTTGACAGCGGCGCTACCCGACACATGTGCAGAGATAGACATTTGTTTACAACTTTTACTAAACAAAAGGGGAAGATTCATCTTGCCAATGGTCAGGTATTTGACAGTCATGGTTTTGGAACTGTGTTTCTTGAGAGTTTGAACACAACAATCAAGAATGTGTTATTTGCCCCTGACTTATCAGAAAATTTACTGAGCATTTCTCAACTGACTAATCAAGGGTTTATTGTAAAATTCTCTGTAGCTAAATGTGAAATACTGAAAGATGGGAAAGTATTTTTGTTTGGAAAATGGTTTGTTTCTTTTATCATACAGGGTTTGTAATGATGTAGAAGAAATAGAAGGGAGTAAGGTTTCTACTTCAAAGGTCAATGCTCCTGTACATGATAAATGCATACATGCATACCATAGAATGTATGGCCATTTGAATTTTCAGGCTGTGAAGAAAATGCAGACAATGGTTGAAGGTATGCATTTGCAAAAGTGTAATTTTCACATGAAATGTATTTCTTGTGCGCAACACAAGGTAAAGCAAGCACCTAAAGGTAAGCAAACTGGGAGACAAGCTGAAAAACCATTTCAGTTTGTTCATGGTGATCTAGTGGGTCCTCTGACAGTTTCCAGAGGAGGGGCACGCTACTTCATGGTGTTGGTTGATCAATACACGAGATACACGTTTGTTTACATGCTAGCAAATAAAGCTGAAGCATTGGACAGATTCCAGGAATATTGTGCATGGATGGAAAACAAGCATAATACCCGTATCACTTGTTTGTTTACAGATATGGGAGGGGAGTTCAATTCAGCGTAATTTGACGCATTTCTAACTAAACGTGGTATTGAACACATGGTTGCCAGTCCACGCTCGCCATGGCAAAATGGATTGTGTGAAAGAAAAAATCAGACACTGTTACATGGATTGAAATGTCTTTTAACTGATGTTAATTTGGATGATGTGTTTTGGGCAGAAGCACTGAATTGTTTCAATTATGTACACAATAGAAGTTTCAGTTCTGTGTTGAATTGTACACCTTATGAGAAGCTGTATAAAAAGAAACCTACTGTGAAACACTTCAAGATTTTTGGGTCTGATATGTGGGTGCACACACCTCAGAGTCAGAAGCTAGGAAAAAGAGGCTTGCATGGGATTTTTCTAGGATATGAGAAAGGTGCATATCGTGTTCTCATGTCTGACACCCAGACTGTAAGGTTGTCTAGAAGTGTTGAGTATAATGCTAATTGGGAAAAGGTTGGGATTTTTCAACCCTATTCTGTAGGCACTACTGATCCTGAGGATTCAGGTTCAGAGTCAGATTCAGATACAGAATCAGAATACAAAAGCATTAAGAGTACTCCAAGACAGTCAGGTGAATCTGACTCCTCTGATACTGAAACACCACATGGTTCAGAGGATGAAACTGAACAGAAACCATTGTTCACCATTGGTGCAAGTTCATTGAAACAGGAAACTGATAGTTCTGATGAGGACAGGAAAAGGTTGCGTAGATCAAAACGTCCTACTAAACAACCTGTGAGATATCAGGATGAATTTGCAGGAAAAGCCATTTTTGAACCTCAGAGTTACAAGGAGGTAGAGGAATTATCTGCTAAGGAAGCTACACCATGGCTTCAGGCTATGCAAGCTGAGTTAAATTCTTTGGATAAGAACAAAACATGGAAGCTGGTAAAGAAACAGCCATCCATGAAAATAATTGATAGCAGATGGATTTTTAAAGTGAAAACTGACCACACCGGAAAGGTGGCACGTCACAAAGCGAGATTAGTTGCACGTGGTTTTGCGCAAATTGAGGGTTTGGATTACCACGAGGTATTTGCACCTACAATTCGCTTTGAAACAATCAGACTGATGTTTAAGATTGCTGCTGAGAGAAATCTGAATATTTCACATTTGGATGTTACCACAGCGTTCTTGTATGGTCAATTGTCTGAGGACATTTACATGCAACCACCGGATGGTGTTGCTGTGAAAAAAGACGTGGTTTGTCATTTACAGAAGTCTTTGTATGGACTTAAACAATCAGCAAGGTGCTGGAATTCTGTTTTAACTCAAACACTGCTGGATTTGGGATTTGCACAGGGAGTGGCAGATAAATGTTTGTTTGTTAAACAGGAACAGGGACATAAACTGTATGTACTTTGTTATGTTGATGATTTGTTGCTTTTCTGGGAAGACAAAAAGCAATATGATAAACTGATACTGGATTTGAAATCTCATTTTGAATTGAAATTGCTTGGCAATGTGACCAACTATCTCTCAATTGAAGTGGAAAGGGATAAAGAAGGCAGTATTTTGCTTCATCAAACCAGGAAAATCATGGATGTGATTGAAAAGCTGCATTTGGAGCATGCTAACTCGGTAGATACTCCAATGGTTGTTGATTTTCAAGCACATGCTGATGGAAAACAGTTTGAGGATGCAACACTGTACAGAAGCATATTGGGACAGCTAAGTTTCATTGCACATGCAACAAGGCCTGATATTGCTGTCAGTGTGAACCTATTGAGTAGGCAAACTGTTAACCCCACAGAACATGCTTGGAAAGCTCTGAAAAGAGTTGTGCGTTATCTGAAGGGAACATTGCACTTCAGACTACGTTTCACATCTCAAAGCACAGGTGGCTTACAGATTCATGCAGATGCCAGTTTTGGTAGTGATAGTAAGGACAACAAAAGCACCTCTGGAGTTTGTTATTGTTATAATAATGCATTGTTTGATTGGGCTTGCAAGAAACAATCTACTGTAAGTTTGAGTTCAACTGAAGCTGAACTGAATGCATTGAATTATGCCATTGTAAATCTTGAATGGTTATTGCAATTGTTTAAAGATGTTGGAATTGATGTGGAAAAACCAATCACAGTTTTTCAGGACAACCAAGCCAGTATTGCTATTTTGAAAACAGATAGCAATAAACAAAGAACAAAGTATTTGCAGATAAAATTGAGTCATGCAAAGGAATACATCAGAAGTGGTCTGATGCGAGTTCAGTTCCTGGCTGGTAGAGATATCCCAGCAGACCTCTTGTCAAAGCCAATTGGAAAAGAACAGCACCAGCAGCAAAACTGTTGCTGTTGTATTAGATGGATACCACGTTCTACACCTACACTAAACGCAGGAGGATGTTGGGTTTAGTGTGGGGTGAAGAAGTGAATGGAGTGCAAAATATCTCCTGACTTAGATTCAAGGTGACTATACGTCACGGTCTGGTGACACATGCAAGATAACAAGTTTGCAAGTCAACAAGTTATGTAATTATTGCGTAACCATTGTATAACCCTCCTATTGTTTATAGTTAAATACTATAAAGTAGGGGTGAGCACGGTGTTGTGCTAACATCTTCAAGAACCTCTCTTCTGCGTGTGACACGCCTTAATCTCGTAAGAGTCTTACAACTGAATAAACACTTTACTATCAATACATTGCTTTTGCTTTCTTCCTTCCGTGTGTAAAACTAAGAGTTAAGCGGGCGAAGCTTTTACTCTGGTTTACTCTCACAAATACGACCCCTGGAGATGCAGAGAATTTCTTTCCCAGAGCAGCCCAAAAGAATTGGTGGTTCTCTCTGCTTTCCAACTTACCGTATATGTGTCTCAGAGAATGACTCAGATCAGACATAATGGGAAGCCATGGTTTTCACTGTGAGAATGAGTGTCAGGGTCACACACCCTCTGTTCCTCTCTCCTCCACATTCACACCTGTGAGAAGCACCTTTCAGTTTTAAACTAACCCACAGTTTCCTGTCCTGTCCAAACATGGGGAACAACTTTTGTTAAAGCGTTGTTAAAAATTTAAATATAAAACATCAAATTAATCAAGTTTCATTTACATTGATGTGGTTTGCATGTCACAATAAAGCTTACTGTGTATGAGCACCTTTGGTTTGTGGTTTAGTGCAACATGTGAACCCAGAGCTCTGGCTTGTCTCTCCCCTGACACGCCAAAGAAATCAACAACCCATGGTTTGTTGTTGATTTCTTTGGCGTGTTGAGGGAGAGACAAGCCAGAGCTCTGGGTTCACATGTCACATACCCTCCAACATTTCACAGATGAAAATAGGGACACAGATATGAATTTGTAAGAGGCATGGTATTGGTTAAGCAACATGAAGGTGTGATCAAGAGGGTGTGGCCAGGCAACATGAGGGCATGGCCAAGGGTATAACCACCCACCCCAGGATGCTCTGTTTAAGGGCTCTGACCACTCTGAAGCCACTTTGATCTCCAGACCCGTGATGATGATGGTGATTGCTCTTTACCGAGTATAAGAGAACAGTTCCCTGCCCCAAAGAGCTTACAATCTAAAATGTAATATAGAGGCGACAACAAATGGTAGCAAGGGGTAAACCGGGGAGGAATATGCCATTATTTCAGTCAAACATAACTTTCAGTCTACTTTCCCCACATTGTGCAGGAAACTCCTTGTTTTAAAGATCTCCCTCCCACTTTTAAAATGGATCCCTCCATGGTGGCTTTGTTCTCATTAGTAGTTTGCCAAAGAAATAATAATATTTAACATTTAGATATCTCTGAGTGTGCAAAGTGGTTCACAGGCCCACCCTGCAAGCTCCTATTTTCTCCACTCAGAAAAAAACATGTGGTCTCTATTGTACTTTATTAAAAAAATGAGAACAACACTGTGATTGAACAATAATGCCAAAATGGAATGATGATGTTTGTTGCTGCTATTTGAGGTAGTTGGGTGTGTTTTCTGCTAACTCCCATTTAAAAAATGCTAATGCATTTTTTTTAAAAAAATCCAAAATCCCTGCAGAATAATCCTAATCATTACTGTAGAGAGCTTTTTCCATTGCACTTCAGCATGTGTTAGAAAAAGACTTTTATATGGGGTACACAGGTAGAGCCAAGTAAAATCTACCACTGCTCTGAAAACAGAATAACAGTGCAATCCTATGCACCTGTACTCGGAAGTAAGTGTATTACGTTCAATGGGACTTACTCACAGGAAAGTGTGTATATTTTAAGGCAATCTACAACACTGACCATCATATCTTGTGGCAGCAAATTGATTATGCATTGTGTGAAGTATCGTGTAATTGAGGGATAATTATGAAATGCTGCTCCTTGCTAGAAGAAGAGGTAGCAGCAGCAACGCCAGTGCTAGGATGACTTTTCCAGAATTATATTATATATTATTTTATAATATTTTATAAGTGGCTTTTGTAATATTGTATTTTACCTTACTTAAACCCTTAATTGTTGATATCTGGTGTTTTTCATGGGGGGAGGGGGTGTCAGTGCTTGCAGGGCAATCTCTTTCTTTTTGTTTTAAAATGGTCAGAATTGGCACAAATTCAACAGGTGACGCTTACCCACCCACCCCACACCCCCAAACATGGAGCTTCAGAGAGAAGGGGAAGTTTCTTGCATTTCCTTCTGACACTGTACCTCACCTGTTAGAGGCACAGAGTCAGATTTGTTAGGAACTAAAATATTTGGCGATATAAAGATAGGAATCATGTGATAAATTCCCTCATTCACCTCTCCCTCAGTCCAGACCAGTGGGTGCAGCTTTTTAGCAGGTAGTGTGTGTGTGCGCGCACGCACGCGCACACTCTTGCAGAGTCTGTCTCTCTGTGGAGACCCTGCAGCTGTTCGAGCCTAAAAAGAGTTACACTTAAAGGGGCCATGCCATGGACAAAATTTCAGCTAAGCTTGCAGTTTTAGCTTAGCTGCAATTTTGCCCATGGCATGGCTCCTTTAAAAAAAAAGTTTAAAGTAGCTTGCAGTTGCGGGAGGCAGGGGAATTCGGGACTCTGCATGACAAAGTGAAAAGCTGGGGTGGCTTAAGGCTCTTCGTGATGGTCCCGCATTTTGGGGGGCAGTTGGAGACTATGTGTGTGGCGTAGTGGTTAGAATGTTGGACTGGGACTCTGGAGATCCAGATTCTAGTCCCCGCTCGGCCATGAAACTCACTGGATGACTTTGGGCCAGTCACTGACTCTCAGCCTAACCTACCTCACAGGGTTGTTGTGAGGATAAGATGGAGAGGAGGAGGATTATGTAAGCCGCCTTGGGTTCCTTTCAGGAAAAAAGGCAGGGTATAAATATAATAAATAAATAAATAAATAAATATGATGTCATGCTAAACAAACTACAGACCAAAAGTCCGTGGTTTGTTTAGCCACTCCTGCAACTATCATGACATGAGAACCACTGGCATGTAGATGTATTAATCAAAGACATATTGGCTTCATTTAGTATTTTCGGGTGGTGGTGGGGAAGATGATTAATGAAGACATGTTTTCTTAATTCAGCATTTGGGAGGAAGGTTTCCAGTTGCAAAGAAACCTGTATATGAAAACCTGTTTTTGGAGTAAGTTCTACAGATGAGTTTCTGCAGAATTTGTACAAAACAAACCAGAAACCATCATAAAGCAGCAAACTGATAATTTGTGTCTGAGGACTGAAACTGTGAGGTCAGAGACTGGCTTTGAATGAAATACATTTCACAGCCTCATGAACAATCTTGTGATTCAACTTGTGGTACTATGAACACCCAGCACTGAATATTTGTATACCCCAAGTACACAGGGGAAAAAACAGCAACCAACGGAAAACAATTTATAAGCAGCAATGATTGGAAATTATTGCTTCGTTTCAGAGTACCATAGACATAATCTTGCAGTGGTTATAAATCAAGAATGTGAACAGAACATACAGGATAAATTGTTAGATATGCTTAGATGAAAAATGGATATTTAGCTGAAGACCTGAGACACAGTGAGGGTTATTTTTAAGATTCTGGAATGCTATTAATCTGGGCATGTACATTCAGTAATTTGTAAATGATTAGCTCAGAGTCCCTGGAACAAAGTAAAAAGCTTGCTCAAGCCCATTTCACTTGGCTATTAGTATTTAAATGAATTGTGGTTTGAAACTTCATTTACCCATACTACAGAGGAAGCCTGCTATATTACTATCCAAGCCTGCAAGAGATTCTGTTGTCCTCTTTAATAGAAGCGGTTCAGGCAAAACCTTCCCAATGAAAGACATTACAAATACTTATTTAACAGAAAAATGTTTGCTAGGCTGCACATAAATGGTCCTTCACTCCGCTGAGACAAACAGAATGCTCCCTTGTTAAAATTTATTCATCATCCTCTGACAGCACTTAGGCTCTGCTAAGGTGATAAAATGCATGAGATTCTTGCTCCAGACAGATGCTTCGCAAGGTAACCTCATCCTTAGTGACCATCTTTACTTCCTTGGTGCTTCCTAATTTGGTCCTATATCATTGTCACACAAAGGAACGCTGCTGAAAATTCTAATTAGTCTTTAAGTCTAATCTAGTATTTTGTAGTTTGAATGTATAACACGCCCCAATTAGGATCCAATGAATGTTAATACTTTCGCAATTCAAAGATAATTTATATTTTTTGTACTTGCATGGTTTCTGTGATTGGCATGATTAAGCGGCCAAACTGCACCATCTTTGCAAATGCTCAGTTGTTGGCTGCTGTAATCCTTTAGTTACCAAAGGAAACTAAAAGTTCCATTTGCAGTGCATATGTGCAGAATGATTTTATCGTACTTTAATCCTGGAGAGAGCAATCGTATGGTCCCTGGGGAAAGTATCCCAGGGAACATTATTGTACAGAGTGAGTCCCCCGAGGCTGTAAACGCTGCTACTACCTCAGAAGGGGGCTCTAAGTTCCAAAGCCCCACCCCCTTGCAGCTGCCACAGAAAGAGCTATGCTGACTGCTTCCCAAGGTCGCAAATGTGACCTCAGAGGGAGAGAAAGGGGGACGCTCTGGTGGCCAGGCTGGGGAGAGGCTGGGATATGAGAAGACAGGCATGTGGCTTACGCTGGCTCAGCTTGTCTGAGTGTGGAAAGCTAAGCAGGCCTGGTTGTTACTTGGATGGGAGACCCCTCCTCTAGTTTCCTGCATTGAGCAGGGGGTTGGACTCGATAGCCTTGTAGGCTCCTTCCAACTCTATGATCTATGAAATCTATGAAATCCTATTTGTTTGGTGTAAATTGGTTATATTATAATCTTGTATGCCACTTAGGGTATTTGTATATAGGCGGGATATAAATTGAATGAATAAATAAATAAATAAATTATTTATTTCATTTATAGCATGCCTTTCCACCAAGGAAATGGTGCTCACAATATGAAGCTAACAATACAATAGCTAACAATACAAAGAACCAAAATTTAAAACAAAAAAAAACTTTGTCAAAATAATAAAGTTAAAACAATCACCCAATAAAACAGTCAACAGAACCCTAGTTAGTATGGATGCCTTGGTTTTATATGGTGTAACTTTTGCAGTCCCTTCACACATCATGGCAGCATATCATGGGTCAATTAATGAACTCACAATTTGCTGGGTTGTGTGCCGTGTGTGAACCACTTCCATTTTGTATAAGCAACCTCCAATCAGCCCAATTGTGGCTTTCTGCATGCTGTGTGAACCCGGACACTTTGGGTTGTTTGTGGGTTAAACAACCCAAAGTTAACTTAAGAATAAATATGTCCATAAAGTGGTCACTCTCTGGAGACCACTTCATTACTATTTCCATTTGCAGGTTCTCGGTAGCATAAAAGTAAAGGAGTGAATAAGATGTCAAAATAATTCTTAGAAAGTGACTTATGCAAAAATTACTACTTTACTTTGTAATTTTAGTTTAGGAAAGGTGCCAATTATAGTTTAGTTTAAACCAAGTCTTTAGCAGCAGAGGGAGGAGGAAAATGGCATTGTGGAATCCTTGTTTTGCAGAGGTGAATGTAAATCAGTTACCTGGACGGTAGTGGCTAGTTAGAGTGATATACTTGGAGGGAGCAAGGTTCCACAGATACGGCCTCCATATCACCAGTGACAATCATCATACATTTAACTGGTATCCAGTTAGCCTCTGGCACACTTTAGTACAGGAGCAATACTTTCCTAAAAAGTCACAGACAGTACTTGGAGGCAGAGAGCACTTGCCTAAATGATGATTCTGTAAAGGCTATTAGCTACAACAAGAAAAACTCAACTGTGTGAAGAGGTTCACAAATCAAATGTGGGTGCAATAATTACAAACGTGCTGTCAGAAACTATATTTTGGGGGTGGATGTGGGGGTAGAATTCATGAAATTTCCCAACCACATGGGGGAGAGGAGCCTCTTCACACAAACCACTTACTATATGGAGTTGCACCTATCACAACCTCACATGCGAATATTGCCGATTTTTACATATATGGATCCTGTTCGCATCAATGAAGAGAATGAACTGATACAAAGGTTGATGTAATTATTATGCCAACTTCTAAATTTCAATTGAACAATTTGGTAATGCTCAGATACTTTAAAAAAAATAATTCATGAGGTGGGAAACCTTGGGAGCCATTTGGGGGTGGCCCTGTCCCCCCTGCAGGCTGCATAGACACCCTGCGGGTGCCAAAAACAAAGTAAAAATTTAAAGTAAAGCAAAATGGCATCTGGAGCTGCTATGGAGGGCCAAAAGGGTCAGAATTTATTGATTTATTACATTTATACCCTGTCTTTTTTCCTGCAAGAAACCCAAGGCGGCTTACATAATCCTCCTCCTCTCCATTTTATTCTCGCAACAACCCTGGTTAGGTTAGGCTGAGAGTCAGTGACTGGCCCAAAGTCACCCAGTGAGCTTCATGGCTGAGCGGGGACTGGAACCCAGATGTCCCAGTCCAACACTCTCACTGAAGTGGGAATAAGGTGGGAAGAAAACTGAGGCAGAAAAAAAATCCCCCCCCCTCCTGAGAACAGACTGCTTAAAGATAGACCCCCCTTCTGAGAACAGACTGCTTACATGGCAATAAATTACTGTCGCGCCGTACTTTAAAGAACTAGTCAGATAAGACTGCCCACTCGGCAAAATGTAAGAATAGCACAGGAAACACCTTGCAGGCATGCCAAAGAGCAAGTGACAAGTAGCTGATGACGTATATTCTATAGTATGCTTTACTATATAGAAAACGAATTGCTTCTGTATCGGGGTTCAGTTTGGCGATTCATTCCCCTGAACCGGTTGCTAGCAAATAAACTGTTTTCCAAGCCCGAAGTGGTCCGAGTCCTTCCTATTCTCTGGAGAAGGGTGATTTTTCTGCAACATCACCACTAAGCCACACTGGCTCTTGCAGACAGGCTAATTTGACCCTCTTGGTGCTTTGCAGCAGCTCTGGCACCCATTATTTTTGCATTTTTTTGGCAACTGTTTTTGGGGTCACCCTGAATTGTGGGGTGGGGGCTGCACTTGGGGGGGCTGCAGCAGCCTCATGTTTCCCACCAGCCACCACTGAGGTAGATGCACACATTCCAGCATATTGACAATTATGATGTAGTCCTACAGGCAGTAAAAAATAGTAATTAAAGGCTATGTTAAATCTAAAAACTAAATATTATCACAACTTTAAGCTATTCACCAAACCAGCATGACTTGGATTTGGTAACCCATGCAGGTATTAATGCATATGTCCCTGTCAAAAAACCATGGGTAACCCTGTAAAAAAACAAACAAAACCCTTTTAGAAGGAACCGGCATTTTGACAGCTAGTTCCACAACTGGAACCAGCGCAGATGGAGACACTGCACAAACAAAACAAGCTTGGATTTGATTTTCAGACCCAAACTTTTAAATGATTGGTTTCTTTGGAAAATAGTAACTAAGACTGCAATCCATTGCTCTCCCTTAGAAGGAAGCGTCTGATCTCAGAGCCTTCTGAGTATCCAGTGCTCTGTTGGGCTGCTGCCAGCAGGGCGGGAAGAGCAACAGAGGCAATTTTCACCTCTCTCTCCTCCTTTTATGAAATTTTCCTCCAGACAGGCCTCTAGAGCTGCTGTTGCTGGAGAGGCCATATACCGCCCAATAGCTGAGCGGTGTACAAATAGCTGGGCGGTGTACAACAATCAATTTAAAAAACAACAACAACAATAAAATACAGTTAAAAATTGTACAGTTAGTATTTTACGTAATTTTATATAACTTTAGTCGTAGAAATTTTTTTAAATAGACCAAAAATTACAGGAAAATGTCTGTAATGTTTGAGACATAAAAATATTGATTAAAAAAAATTAAAGCAGCAAAAGTAATTCCACTTGGTGCATTTACCCTCACTATAGGAATTAGTTATTACAGTAGCATGCTGATACTAATATTTTCCTCCAAGTACCGGTAGTTTTTCCAGTTTATAGCTAGCACTGGATACTCAGAAGGCTCATGAGTCTGTAAGAAGCAGTATCGGCCTAAGGAACTTCCGACTGTTACAACGCCCAATAGCCAAATTCATTGAGAATGTGACAAGAAGCAAGCAGCTTTTCTAAAAATGGGAAAACCACCTGCATAAACAGAACCTGATTTAACGCAAACCATATGACTAACTTACTGAGCCTTGTGGATTTTTCCCTACAAGAATTAAATATCTAAGTTATATAAAAGTAAGCAATGCAATATTTAACACTTGCTTCCTGTGCTGCACTGAAAAGCCATTCCTGCCAAAAGCTTGCTATAAAGAAATTGCACAAGATGACATGTCTTTATAAATCATCAGTTCCACTTCTGCATCAAACTGAATCAGCATCAAGTGTGTTTAAGTGATCCTTGAAAACTCTTTACCATGGGTCTCCAGTCAACTATGGTGCAAGTTAAGAAAAGTGTCTTGGCAAATGCTAGTCAGGAAGCAACCAAGCAACTTTATTCTCACTACTGAAGGCAGCCCCAAGTATAGTTCCGAGTGGGTGGATATTCATGACAGATTAAAATCATAACCTTTTGGCAGAAAACTTTAGTCTCGAGTCCATAAATGCCACATAAAAATGGTGTTATAGCTGCGGAGTGACCATCCTTTGTTAAACTGATTAGTTAAACTGATTTCACTGCTTGGGGAAATGGGGAGTTCTTAACTGAGAATTTCAGCATTAAGAAAGCAAGGGAAAAGGAAGGGGGAACACATGGAAGCAACTCACTAGATTCACATTGATGTCCAGCTGTTAACAGATGTGTTTGACCAAAGAGTTCTTACAAAACCACAGTTTACTAGAAGCCAAGGCAATCCCAACGGTCACACCGTTGAACACAGGTGGCAAATCACCATATTGTTTTATCATCCAACCTCTCATTATAATGTGTTTTCAAAACAAATTGTCATGTAGTCAAGCATACTATATCTCAAATTGAAACCTTACAACCTGCAGAAAGCTTTTTATGTTCTCCACCATCCAAGTAAGAACACAGCAGTAAACATTGGTTGATACAGTCATATTAAAATGGAGGAAAGGTTATATCTTTGAGAAGTGGAAGATCCCACCTATTATGTCATTGACTGTCCCTTTTATAAAACAACATAGGAGACTCTATGGCAGGGGTGGCCAACAGGTTGTAAGTGTAGGCCAGATGGCATCAGTGGGCATGGGCATATCCCACTAATATCAGGGCATGATGTGGGCATGCCCATTGACATCACCCAGTCCCCACCCATTTGGCCTTTCTCCGTGCTAAGAGAGGCATGGAGTACCAGACTCGGCTGGTTCTGGAGGTTGCAGATTGGAGTAGGAGGAGGGAAGCTAATCTATCACAGTCTGACAGGGAACCTGCACTGGAGGGAGAGAGTTATTTATGTTAGACTATTTGCCCATTGCAGATCTCTTTATTTAAACTTATATAAAGTAAGATGTTGCTCTTAAAATACAAGTTCCTTGGGCTTCTTAGCTTTTTTAATCTGGGGGTACTGGTGCAATGAGCAGTTGGAATGGAAACAGTACAGGAAGAGGAGCCCGATGAAGCTAGTCATTCAGCAGAGTTGATGGTGGGTGTGGCTCTTCTTCCCGTCTCCTTCCGCTGCAGCCTAATGGAATGCCTTTCTACAGAATTGAACTCAAAGTGTTATACAGCAATCTCAAAATAATCAAATCACAAAACACTCAATCATAAAAATGGAATATCAAATGTATAAATGAAATAATTCCCAATTACAGCTTACATCAGTGGTTGGCAACTTCAGGAGGCTCGAGTGCCATTTTTGCCCTGTGAGCCGCAGTCTCCCAAACATGATTTATTTTTTTTTAACAAAAAAAGAATACAGTAATACCTTGGATTACAAGTAACTTGGTTTGAGAGCGTTTTGCAAGACAAGCAAATTTTTAAATATTTATTTAATTTTTTTTTACTTGATATACAAGCGACGTCTTGCAATACAAGTACTGTAGTACGGCTTAAATTAAAAATCTCTGTACAAATTTTTTGGGGGGGATTTCGTTTTGATATAAGAGTGTTTTGGATTACAAGCACGTTTCTGGAACGAATTATGCTCTCAATCCAAGGCATGACTGTACTACATTTGACATATTGCAAGCTAAATCTGATATTTTTGGCACTTTGTAGTATTCTGGATGCCATTTTTCTCATTAAAAAACATATATATATTATTTTTAAAATCATTTTGAAATGGCCCCCAGACCTCCCAAAATTGCCTACCCCTGATGTAAACTGTAATTGGGAATTGTTTCATTTGATATTCTATTCTCATGATTGTTTTATGAACTGATAATTGCAACATTTCAGACCAAATCAACTGAACTCAAGGGAAGCTTGTCTTAATCTGCACCAGTTCCTCCTCTGTCTACAAATAGATTTACTGATGGCAAAGCACAATAGCAGCAGCAGACTTCACCCAAACAAACACATGCACACACACAGAGAACTTGTTTCTAAGTGGATGCTTTTAAAATAAATAACAGAAAATATTTCTCAGGTTCCATAAGCTTGGTTACAGACTTTCAAGTGCAGTTTCTTAAACATTACTTGTACGTATGGAAAGGTAAGGAAAACCACAGAACATGTCTCCTTGCTTAAAACCAACAGGCGCCAGTTAAGTCCTGTTAACTGTAGGAATAGTCTAACTCACAGAGGAGTGGTAGAATAGAATTTCCAACTTGTTGCTAGGCAATGTCCAGCATTCCCTCCCCAATACAACTAAGTGGTTTGCTCCACTGAACCCTGCTTCTTGACTTCTTAGAGAAGCTTGGTTTCTGTCTTTGCCCTTTAACTAGACTATCACAGTCTATCTTAACCCCTTACTGGGCAGTCAACTTAAAAAAACCTCCCTGCAGAGTTGATATTGTCTCGTCACATACTCCAACATTTACCTTTCCTCATATCCAGATCATTCACACCAAGATGAACAACTATCACTTGAGGTGGTGTAGGGCAAAAGAGGAGGCACACTGTGAACTGTGTAGCTCCACTCCCTCTATACCCAGTACATGGACTTTCTAGCTGGCCCTCTTTCATTTCTCCCAAGGGATTGGGTGCAACAGGCACCACCCTGCCCACCAGCAAGGCTTCAGGCAGGGAACTACCAGCACTGTGAGAACTACCGGTATTTAACTTTCAGAATTGGTGCCTGAGTTTCCCCCCCTTCCCTTACCTTCCCTATTTCCTTTTGTGTCCTGATATATAGATTGGTAGCCTGCAGGTAGGGACTGTCTTGTTTTATTGACTGTATGTAAGTCACACTGGGAGACTTTTCAGCTGAAGATGGGGATTAAAATGCTTTAAATAAATTTAAAAAAGTAAAATATTGTGAATCAGAGAGTGTACCATTATTATATTATATATTTTTTCTTTCATAGTACTATATAACTCTGCTCTCTTTTCAGAGATTTCTACACCTTTTACAATTATTTAAAACACTGTTTATTTGCAAGGATATATTCCCTTCTGTTTTTTTCTTAATGTTCTTAAGGAGATGGTTTAGAACATAAACACGTATCAGAAGAACAGGTATGCAAACCATTTTAAGCAAAATAGAAGTTTGGGTTTTCCTCCTCAACACTGTCTCAGTCAAGAATGCTGAACTCAAATGCTTGTTAAAATCTTTTAAAAGGCAGTATTGGAAGGCAAGATGGTGGTAGTATAAAGAATAGGGGGCCATTTTGACAGATGAACTGTGTTAAACAGGAGGAATCGAGGCTCTGAGTGCTGACAACAGTATTGAGTATGGAAAACATTATCTAACATCTGTTCACTCTTGAACTATGGAGGAAAACATCAGTACTTTACAAAGCTCATGAAAGCTTTAGGTTACGGTTCAAGGAGACAGAAGCAAGAGTGTAGTAACGGATCTGAGACAGATTATAGCTTGCAGCCATGGCAAGACATAACTCAAAAGATCAAAAGGAAAGTCAGTGCATAGAGAACACTCAATCATCTATAAATTCAGATCTGACACACATTTTTGCACACACCTAGTGCATAGTCAATGCACACAGCACGGCAGCTCAGCTTTCTATTCAATGTGATCTTTCCTTAAAGTGCCACCAGATACTTACCCAAGCTAGATTTTTCTATGATCCAAAGTAGAAGTTATCCATAAACATAGCTAGAACGCATAAAAGGGGAGCAGGAACATGTAGCTGAGTGTCCAACACATTTAAATGTTATATATTTTACAGGAGTTTAAGGACATAAAAGTTCCAACATGAACAAAAGGTGAACTGCTTAATTTTTTTTTTAAGTTTTCAAGAACACATTAAAACAATTACTGTATCTATTTTCAACTGAATAGTTTCCATCATCATCATCGTCTCAAATATACACTCATGTTCTTGAGCATTGTGGGAACTTCTGCATGAAGGATTAGTAAGGATTAAATTACCTATTTTGCCACTTGATGGTTGACATGGATTAAAATTCTTGCACAGTCAGGCATTTAAGGATATTTAGTAGTTAACTTTAGGATCTTCCTTACAGGTACCTACAGTTGAGTGCAGTTGGGGGAGGGGGGGAAGGAGATGAGCGCCTTGGCCACACCCCAATGCAAAGCTAAGCATGTTTAGGACCATTGATTTCAATGGGTTTGAGCACACTTAAGCCTGTGCTGGGTTGTAGGCCTTGTGAGATTGCCTGTATGAGAGGAATTTAAAGTCAGTACTACTTTGCTAAAGTTTTTAGGACTCATATGCTTATTTCTACTCTACAAAAGAGTCCCCACCACACACCAACACATATCAAAACTTTTCAGTATAACTAAAATCAGAGAAACATACTGCAAAATGATAACACTGTAGAAGCAGAATCCCAAATGGCTACAGATACAGAGGAAGAATCATCATGGAAAAGACCCAAGTCCAGCTAATGTTTATTTAGAAAAGAACAACTTAAATGGTAGAAAGACAGTTTGTTCATAGTTTACATAACTTCAAACCCAAATCCATTGGGTATACTGCCCAGATACTAGCTCAGGCACAACTTGCCACACATTATTTAGCTCAAGTTTACAACCAAGTTCAAGTCAAAGGTTAGACTAGTTTTTCTTATGCAACAGCCCATTCTGTACCCTCACAGACCTTCAAAAACAATTGGCAAGGCATACAAGAAGGCACTCATCGGCTCATTGAAGCCAGAGTATACACTCCTTGTTAAAAGCCATTCACCAACTAGTACTAATGCTCCTATACTCAGATACATTCTGTAGGGATGCAAGCTCCTCTTGAGGCCAGATGCATCTCCTCACAAATACACAACTGGCCTGTGTGGGAGAGCCAGAAAAGGCAGGCAGGCAGGCAACGAACCCAACAATGCAGGACCCTGGTTCAGGTAGACCAGAGATAGACCACCATTCCAGCCTTGAGGGCCACATGCAGTGTTGGGTCAGGGGCTACATGTAAACACACAGGGATGGGGTCACTAAAGGCTAAAGACTCTTCCCCTCCCAGTATCCCAGATGTTTTGGGATAGCCGAGGATGGGGAAAGGTAAAGCCTCCTCATGACCTCAATCAGGATTGCTGCTTCCAGGCCCCATTAGCAGGTGGGAACCAGCAATCCCTAGTGGCTTTGGGGTTGCTGAGGGTTGAGGTGGATTTAGCCTCTTCTCCTTCAGAGCCCCTGATTGGGATTGCTGCTTCCCCACCATCATTAGTGCCGCCGGAACAGTGGCTTTTTCCTACATCCTATGAGGGAAAGTGGGCGGGACTTTAGGGCCACACAGAGAGGACCAGAAAGCTGCAGTCAGCCTGTGGGTTGCCCAACCCTGAGCTAGACTGACCCCTCCCCAACACGACAGTAGCCATGTAAAATGAACTGCCCTTTGAGAGAACTGAACAATGCAGGACCCTGGTTCAGGTAGACCATCACACACCTGCACCTACAATAGCCAAGAGTTGCCCCTTCTAGTGCTCCCCTTCCCCATATTTGTTGGGGGTAGGGGAGATTTTCTGTTGCTCAATTTAGTCTTCTAAAATCTTGGTTTTCTCCTTGTCCCCCTCTTATCCCCTACCCAGACCCATTTTGCTGGTCTATTTTGTGAGTGCCTTTTAAGGGACATGGACATACATATATAACTAAATTGCTGTTATCCACCTTGAGCCCCAAGTATAAAGTGAGGTATACATCCAAAAATAAATTAATGAATAAATTAGCAGAACATAAACCCTTCATTTCCAAACCTAGAAGAAACAACCAATCTTCAGAATCAAATTATTTGCTTATGTTAATCAAGTGTCTTTAAACATATCAGCTTTGCAGGATTTTCCATGAAAAACAGCATTATAGTTATCCATAAGAATCCATTTTCCCTCCAGTAGAACTAACTAAACTAAAACAGTGCAATCCTATACATGTCTACTCAGAAGTACATCCCACTGAGTTCAAAAAGATTTACTCATAGGTAAGTACGGTATATAGGATTAACCCAACTAACCTCCTGTCCTCTCTCATATATGAAGAGAGAGAGAACCATCTCTAGTTTCCTGCATTGAGCAGGCGGTTGGACTCGATAGCCTTGTAGGCTCCTTCCAACTCTATGATCTATGAAGGTTCTCAAACCTCTGTTTTAAGTAGCATCACAGGACAAGATGAAGATTCATTCTCTTACAGAAGAATCCTGTGCATGATTACTCAGAAGTTTCATTATGCTCAACAACATAGGTAGGTGCGCATAGGATTACAGCCTTAGAAATTCCTTCTGAACATCTTTTTTTTTTTTTTACTTTTCACTTTTTTATAGTGTGTTATAACTTAACACTCTGTATTTTATACTATTCCATAATCTAACACATTTCACACATTCTATGTCACAGCTTAGTCTCAGTATCAGTTACCGTAAGTCAACCCCAAATCCAAAAGTCACTTTGACACATTGGTGCAAACTAACCCAATACAGAACAGCTATATTGCATGTGGCTCAGACTACAATTGCTGAATAAGGCAACCACTACTTAGCAACACTGCCTTTGTTTACATTATGACACTGCAATCAAGTTTGTTTGGGTTTCTCCAGGACCTCACACATCTGGATCTCGTTGATAATCACCACTAAGTAGTTTCTTACATTTTAAAAGGAAAAGCCAAAGAGCCTTAGAGAGAAACTTACAAGAATAAACTTTGAATGGATTGCCACAGGGCAACTGAAAGCCAAACAAGCTATTATATTGCAGCCATGTGTAACATTACTCCAACACCCCCTTCTTTTTTGCAAAGGTAAAGGAAGAAGTCAATCTTTCACCTGAAACTCCTTAGCCAGAGCCCAAGCAAGGGGAGGTCTTGAAGGTTCTGGCTTGGGCTGCAAACCCATTACCATGAGGGTGGGGAGGAGGTTAATTTGTAGATCATGCTTGAGACTGCTTTTGCAAACTTATTTCCTTGCTATTGATATGGGGTGTCCAGCTTCTGAAATATGGTGAAACTAATCAGAAGCAGTGTTACTCGAGGGAATGTAGTTGGAAACAAATAAGTTTACCACCCTATGTTATGTGATCTCTCAAGAACTGCAAATCTCAAGAGTTCCTCCTGGAATCTCCTGTGCACAAGCAAAAGTTGAATAGGGTGTGGCATTCAATTGGCAGGAGAAGGGAGGGACAAGTCCCATAATAATCAGGACACTGAAATTCCAGATAAAGTAGGAGCAACTGCTGCTGATATGGTTTATAGGCAATAGAACATATGAAGGACCTAAATGTGGAGTCTTGGCTGGCCAATGTCCTGGAAAGTATCTGCTGTCAAAGTGCAGGAGGTAACATCCATGGACATTGACCAAGTGAGGCTGCACACAGCTTGCTTTGTTCACACTTGACAGCTGTTAATTGGCAAGCTATCAGTTGAAAAGCAAAGTGGCAAAGGTTCCCCCCCCCCCTTTCAGGGGTGGCAAGTACATCTCCCCCTTTCGGGAGTGATCCCATAGTTCTTTAGTGTTGCCCTGACTGTTCTCAGCCCCCTCCCTCTTTTCCACACTTCCCATACTTTCTTTTGACAGGGTTCTTTTCTTTCAACCTAACCTATCAAAATGCTCTAAACTGAGCATTCTTTTGTACAGGGAAATATACAGCCTGTGTAGAACCTTGAGATACCGGCTGGAGAACCGGGGGTAAGAAAGGGGAGAACCCCCCACGGTAAGCCCGATCGTCTGTCGGGCGCACCATGGGTTGTCCCGCAAACAACCCACACTGCGTAGCTTATTCGCAGGGTGGGTTGCTGTGTCATGCAAACTCACCCACAACCACTTGATGAGCTCATGGCTGCAGCAAGACCTGAAGTGATCCTTCCAGTTCATAGCTCAGCTCACGCCCTTAGTAGCTAATGACATGCTATACTGCTTTATTGTACACTGCTTGTCCATCCAATAGGTAGCTTACAACTATTCCCATTTTACAGATAGAGAACGGAAGCCAATGCATTTTGCCATACATGGATGTGCACTTGCTGAAGGAGTGATCAAATCCAGATTGCCTAATTCTAATATGAATGGATCATAACAGCAGCAGTTTCCCCTTAATTTCTTTGCCACTCCACTTCACTGGCAACATTGACTAGATACATTTCAAATCAAGATAGAGGCCCCCTAGCCAGAGCTGCCTCCCCCCCTTTCACCCACAAATAGCAATTATCACCTAACAGAGACTTGAATGTATCCCTTATGCAGATGTTAAAAACCAAGCCAAGCCCATAGCAACACAGCTATAAAAAGCACTCCAGAAAAAGGCCCACCCAGGTTCTACAATATGAATGAATCACTTGATTTAAGTTATGTGTAGATTGTGCTTTGTCTTTCATATGTTCTTTTTAGGAAAAGATTTCCAGATCAGAGTTCTCTTCACATAATCCTTTGCTGTACAGTAAATCTGTTGGGAGAGAGCATGACTTGCCAATAATATTAATATTAATTCTACTGCTTTAGGCTACACAAGATGAGACTGAAAGCTCATTATCCCACTTTTTTCCCCATTTGACTCCTCCATTTAAACCATACTGTATTGATTAAACCCGTGCCCTGAGGAGGAGATGGGGAGGGAGGCTCTTCATGCAAATTCAGGAAATCTATCCCAGCAGAACATTTTTTTCTGCCCTGGCAGAAAAGCAAACCATGAAAACATACAGTAGACAGACTGGCTTTAAAACAAGTTCCAGAAATAGAGGCATGTGGTGACCACATGTTAGACAATCATTTCCTTAGACTCCATCATTGAATTACATAGTACTTTCAACCTGGAGGCAGATTTATATAAAAGCAAGCATCTCTCTTTTAGAGAATAAGTTCTATCCCTACAACTAACCCCCCGCCCCAGATCTTAAACACACAGCTATTTGGAGTTCCACATACTATCCAGATATCCTCTAAACTAGTCTAAACATTACCTAACAGTGCATGCTTAAATTAAAAAAAAACCCCACATAGTATCTCTGTCACAGAAGATGGGCACTTTTGTTTCCAAGATTATGCTCCAGCCTGGTTACTTTAAGAGCAGTTGTTACTTTAAGACTGTGTTCCAGGAAATCCTGTGGTTCCTGGAAGCTTATTAGACATTCTTCAAAGAAAAGTTCGATAATGGTGGACAAGATGTGCTGAAAGGCAGCTTGACCACATCTTCCCTTGCAATGCTCGGCTAAAGAAGATCAGTGTTTTATGGTGCATTTTCAGTCCATAGAGCGTACCCATTACATATAACCATGCCTGGCCAATGCTCTGCGTGACCTAAATATCCACATAGACCATGTCCAAGAATAATCTACAAGACAGAAAGATTCCCCAGCACAGTGTTCTCCAACCTTGGGTCCCCCGATGTTTTTGGCCTACAACTCCCAGTTGTAGGCCAAAAACATCGGGGGACCCAAGGTTGGAGAACACTGCCCTAGCAGACAAGTCAATGTGGAAAGGGATCCCTGAAGACAAAATTTGAATTCACTGCCTCAGTGATTTCTACTCCTATTACAAACTCAGCTTACAGGAAAAATGTTGCTTCACTCCCTTGGAAAAAGCACCAAGCCCAGCCTTTCTAATGTCTGCCTCACACATAATAAATAAATGTAATGTAATAATAAATACAAAGGACACACAATGCACACACCAACATATTATGCCAATGCTATTTCCCCCTCACTATCCATTGTTTACAAAAAACACTTTTATGGTGGATTTTTCCAATGCTTGTAGTTTCGTGCATTACAAACCCACGCGTGTTCCAACCTAGCGGCATTATAACCCTTACCAGTGGGAGTGGCTTTAAAGCTCTAGAACCTGTATGCAACATTTTCCTTACCTTCTCTTCCCCCCCACCCCACTCCCAATGTATTTCACCTCTTCCTTTCATTCCCTGCTCCTTTCTCACACAGATTTTTATGGGATCTGCAGGCAGAAAACACACATGCACACACCAAAAATAGCACTATGTCCTCTCCACCTTCTTCTGGGCTTTCTCCACCACTGTGACTTTTGTGTGTGGCTATTTTTGACTGCGCACATACAAAGCTGTGCAGCTGTGAATTAGCATGATTTATTTTTTAACCTCCATTACTGTACACCAAAGGTGTGCATGCAGTCAGCAGAGAGAGAGGAGAAACTAAAATTGCAGCATGCTCTTCTATTTCCTCCACAATTGCAGCACTATACTGAGGCTTGTGTCATGAGCTCAAACTACAAACACAAATGATAGAACACGTTACCTTTCAAACTCCTCCTACTTCTCCCACAATTAGAACACTATGCATTTGCATGTGGCACCCAACTTCATTGTGCTGCCTGCATTCATCAGTGGGTGCCCCTAGAGCAATGATTGTATTTTGAAAAAGGAACACAAATTCAGAAGAGACTCACACACAAAAAAAGCAGCTTAAGTTCATCCTCCCTTAAAATCTACTTTTAGCAATGACAATTTACTAGGCTCAGTGAGGTTTTGTAAAAATTGTGTTTTTCTTTCATACACACCAGATTGCTTTGGGAAAGTTGCCTAGCGACGCTGGCAAAATTATCATCTCTAAAATAAAAACCAGTAGAAATGAAATGTTTCTTCCAAATTACTCCACATCAGAACCAGTTATGGACATGATCTCAACTGCCAGTGGGACCCATGGACCCATGCCTCCACCACAATACCATCCACCCACCTTCTCACAATGCAAATACCAACCAACATTAAATGCCATGTATGTGCTCTAGCCTTAAATTTTTAAAAACACAACATTAAACTTTTCAGAGCAATCTATGCAGCTTTAGGAAGCTAAATACCATCAACATTTAAAAGTAGAAATCTTTGCGGGAACAAAAAAACATCAATTTTATGTAAATCCTAGCTTGCCACAAATTCTGGAAAAGAAACCCCAAAATGCAAATCATCAAGGACAGCCAGCCTCGTATATCATATGGAAGTCCAACATTCCTGGTGACTAAGCATCCATCAAATGTTGTCTGTGGTTTTTCAGATCATTTGACTATTCAAACCTCAGTTGATTTTTAAAAAGCAGGTCACAAGGGCATTTTCCTAGTGAATAAGCCGGGCATGCTATTTGCTCATCATGCATTTTTGCCAGACAGAGTTGTTTGCTCCTTTTCTAACTCCATAAAGCTAGGAACACTTACTGCAGCAATGCTAAGAATTTCTGAGTTCCAGCTCATCCATATTTACTACTCTACACTGGCCTCTTATTTGCCTTGGGAGTGAGCTTCTAACCAGGACTATTAACATTGCTTGTTAAAGCAACAATTGCTCTCAGGGACAAAGTTCTTTTGGCATTTTGGCTTCTCTTTAATTGGCAGTTTAGTTAATGCTCTAACTCAACTCCAGAAGATGAAAATATGATAGCTCAGAAAAAGAAGTCTTGATGCCTATGGTCCATCTGGAACAGTCCTGCACAAATGGCGATCCATCAAGTCAGGTATAGCGCCCTAGCCATACATATTGAAATCTGCCAAGTGAGGGCACTTCCCCCATCCCCCTAGGCAGAGTACAGAATCAGGAGGTGGACAGTGTTCAGCTTCAATGGTTACTACCTCTGAAGGCTTGATATAAGTCAGCATCCAGCAGTCAAACTTACGGTAGATGCCAAATATGACTGAAGAGTTTCTAGATGGCTAGAAAGCAAATTTAAGGTATTTGTCCTCAGGTTCCAAAACTTCCAGCATATAAACATTCCTTTCTCTAGAGTTGGGAGGAGAGAGAAAATTTAATCCCACACCTTGTAAGCACGATTCAGAAGAAGCCCAGGTTGTCTTGAGTGTAGCTTCTCTTTACTCCACTCCCCGCTGGAGAATAAAGACTTACCTTGCTCTTGACGCCAAGATGAACCCAGGAAACCTAGTACACAATGCAAGGGCCCCCAAACTGGGGCTCCTGCCAAGAATTGCTAAGAAAACACTGGTTATTTCCCCACGAAAGTACTGCACACTGAATATTTCTAATGAATTTGCCACATTGAGCTCAAAGTGT
The DNA here is from genome assembly GCA_021292165.1 of Shinisaurus crocodilurus. NCBI lineage: Eukaryota > Metazoa > Chordata > Lepidosauria > Squamata > Shinisauridae > Shinisaurus > Shinisaurus crocodilurus. The sequence continues at coordinate 158,700,945 of CM037878.1, read as the reverse complement.
CATTTGTTAACAGGAATAGTTAAGCTTTTAAATGCATTTTTCTTCCCACTAAACACTGAATCTCATCTGGCATCACATGGCTGTGCCAATTTTGTTAGGAAGAAAAATCTGCCAGTAAATTTCACATGGTTGTTTGGCTCTTCAGTAACTTTCTGTAATGTCTGTACTGCCTCTTTCTTTCCATGATGCAGATGGATACGGTAATTAGCCAGTCACAGACGTTTACTTTGAAAAGTGACCATTTATTCATAGCTTAGTCACTGCCAACTAAATAAGAGATGAGCAATGGTTTCTTCTCACTGGTCTCTCAAATAGTTAATTTAAAAAAAAAAAGATTAGCATGGAGGTGTTTTTGGAAACTGCTTTGGTAAAGGATCGCCAGTGATACTTTAAAAGAAAATGAGGTCTTCTGCAGGTAAAAAGGCAATGCATTAACTGTGCCCACCTACTGGATACTGCTTTATATAGGTCAAGCACAGATTTTAGGAGCAGAGGTACATGGTCAGCAGAATAATTAGCAGCAGCTCTTGCTGCACTCTACTAGTACACACTATATGTTAGAACACTTCCCATGTTATGCTTTGTATATTTCTCATTATTAAATCTAATTGCCTCTTTTACTCATTTTAGGACAATGTACTGTTCTCTACAATTGTATAATAGAAAAGAAAAAGGGTATTAAAAAAATTACTGCAACCAGAAAGCTAGCATGCCAGGACAACTAGGCATGCTACTCTTTACCCTTGATATGCACGGCCCAGAGAATATCCCCCAGGACCATGACATGGTTCTGTAGAAGTTAAGCAGGTTTGGTATTGTAAGATGTCTTCTAGATGTAAGACTGCCTGGGAATCACAGGTTTGCTGCTTTGAGCTTCTTGTAGAGTGAGGCATCAGTGAAAGAAAACCAAAATAATGCAAGGTGTACAAAGATTTTTACATGGAGGAACAGGCAAATATGCAAACCCCCTGCCTGCAGGCTGAAGTGATACATTTGATCAGGAGCTGCACCTGGCGATTCTGCTGATCTAACACTTGGACTACCCAACTCATCTAGAGTCTTTATGACACAGTGGGTTAACTACACAGTAGAGGATGTCTCGGGATCCCGTTCACCTTAGGTTTCCAGTAGTATACTATTTTGACTTTTCTTATCAAGCAAAAACAATTTCAGTCTGTAAACAATACCAACCCCATGTTTGCCTTTACTTTCTTCACCTGATCAGTAGAAACTCAAATACTATAAAAGTTACTTCAGCACAGCTCACTATACTTGTTTAAAGTTAGTATTATTTTCCATTCATCTTCCACTCAAACATTTGTGCTGCTGTGGATACAAGGAAGAAATCATGCAGTTAAAATGCACTTGCATCTAGCAAGAATGTTGCAATCACAAATCTAGCACATTCATAAGTATCCAGAGACCTTTATCAAATTTAAGTCATTGGTGGATGGTGCACACTCAGCATTCTTGAGACTCAGACAAGTACTGTATCCAATTTCAGTGGGCGTTTTATGGCAGTTTACCACATCTTGAGCAGGTCTTCCTGGGATCAAAGTGTAGTAAACAAGGTTTTACATTAGGTTAGTAAATTACTTTGCAATCTTAGTTTGTCCAATATGGATTATTTCCATTACTTACAACTGCACATTCAAAAACTGTTTCCAGTGTATAAGCAGGAGAGAACAGATCCCTTCTACCACACCCCTTGCTTTCCACAACACCCTTCCTTTTGAAATTGGCTCTGTTGCAGAGGACAAACTGAAGGTGTAAGGAATTGCAGCTGCCAGATTGGAACCCAGGTGCACATGCCCCCAGATTTAAAGAAGTCTTCACACGGGAAAATAAGAAATGCCTTTAAGCCCCTGTTGTTCTATTTTTGGCATATATGGAATGTTTGTTACTGTGGGACAGGAAGCAGTGGCAGCCCATTTTAACTGAATGCATGTTCTAGCCAATGTAGGCTTTACATTTGCATTGCAGAATTACTTAAGCAAAATCCAGTTTAAGTCTCATGTATCAAAGTGATCTTTGGGCCAAACTTGATACATGCAGGAGATCCATGAACAGGATCTTCTGCTTTTTTCTTCTCTCTCTTTTCTTTTTAGAAGCAGCCTTGGAAAGAACCCAAGTCAGATTAGACTGGGGCATTGAATGAGGTGTGTGTGTGTGTGTGTGTGTGTGTATTAATCCTCCTCCTCTACTGGGGAAAACATGGAGGTACCAGCATGGTACCTGTACACCTCCCCACTGGACAAATGGCAGTTTCCCAAGGATGGGGATAAATCAGCAAACTGGTGTGAGAGACAGTATTAAACACACACACAGCACTGCGAGCTTGATCTGCATCATACCCCATCCCAGCCCAAGGCTGCTTCTAAATTTCAAAAATCTGCAAGAGATTATGTTTGTGGATCTCACCTGTCACATCTTTGTTGGCCCTGGGAAAAACTTGTCATTCTACATCCTGAATATCACATCCTGGATATCTAGTTGGCCTACTGAACAGCCAACTGGAATGCTGGACCTTCCTGTAAAACTGTGCTGCTACAGCCTGGTGTCCAACTCTTTAAAATTTAGATCTTAGGTTTATTTATTTATTAAATTTTTAAATCGCCCATCTGGCCGGCCACCCTGGGCGATGTACAATCATCGCCATTAAAACACCATTAAGACACCTTTAAACACAATTAAAACACAATTAAAACAATATAAGAGTTTTTAAAAAATCCTAACCCACCCCATATTCCCGCCTGAAAAGCCAAGTTTTTAAAGCCCGGCAGAAGTTCATCAGAGAGGGGGCATGGCAAAGGTCACTGGGGAGGGAGTTCCATAACTTGGAGGCTGCCACAGAAAAGGCCCTCTTCCTAGTCCCCACCAGCCTGGCTGCTCTGTACTGCTGTTTGGGTCTGTACTGCTCCCATCCTGTACCTAGGAACCTGCCCCCAGTATTTGTGCATCCACCTGCCTCCAAGTACCTGCTTCCTAACTGCAATCCTTTGCAACCAAAGTCTTGACAGCAAATCTTCACACAGTTACAGACAATGTTTTGTTTTCACTGCCCAATGACCTGCCTGCCTCTCTGGTAACCTGACAACGCCTTACTAAAATATCCCTTCTGAGGCCCCAAGTCACACAAAGAAATAGAGGGCAAATTAACAAATATAGAAGTTTTCCTGAATGGCTTTTCTAAACCTGGGGAGACGCATCCAAAGCCGCCATCTTGCTTCTTAGTTAAGAGTGATCTGTGATGCATTTAACTTCTGTCAGCCCTTCATTACGGAAGAATAGCCACAATTATTTGCATGTTTTAAATATATTCTAACATACTGTAAACATTATAATATACTGTGAATACATACAAAAAATTGCCTGCTGGATCAGACCCTGAATGGACTTTATTCAATTCAATAACAGATAGCCAGATGTTCTGGGACCTCCCATGCAGGACATGAAGGTGACAGTTTTTTCTTGTTTGTCACCAGCAACTGTTTTACTCAGAAGTCAGTCCTGTTGGAAACTCATTGGCCTTACTCCTAAGTAAGTGTACACAGAATGGCAGCCTCAGACTCCCTGATGCAGATTCTTTTGAGTGAAGTCAGGGATGTCAGCTCACACAAAGGGTGTGTGTAGCTCACACAGGCTGAGATATGCAGCTGCTTAAGGAGGGAAGCTCACTCATCCAAGAGCATTCACACTACAGAACCTTCAGGACTCTAGAACAGAGTCAGAAGTTTATTTTGATTGAGAGCCTTGCCTTGGATGAAAGTAAAGTCCATATATGTCCAACATGTTAGCTACATCTGTTTCAAGAAACACACCAGACACAAATCCACCCATGTGAAATTTGAAACTATTATAATTGCATTTGAACTATGGTAATGTTTAAATTCAAACATGTGCACACTTATTACTCTCAGCTACAATGTGGAAGTTCTCTCTACATTTTTATTAAAAAACACATAAGCATTTGTATTTCACTATTTCATATTTAGAATTTTATTGCTGTTCCCACCTGTGTGTTATTGGTTACAGAAGAGAGAGCCTGTTGTGTGAGTACTATTATTACCAGTTTTTAAACATGCAAGAAGATGTTGGTTTTGATTTTATTTTTCAAGTGAATTTTCATCAGTGTCAAGGATAATGTCTTGCACAAACTGCTCTGGACTGAAAATGACTATTAAGAAATACTAAAAGTGTGGCCAATACAAGGCAGACATTTGGTGGGACTGTATAAAAATAAAATATTTGTGGATTCAACATACAATCACAATCCCTTTATAGAAGTCTATGGCACCATCACATTTGGAATTCCAAATGTTCAATCTCAAAAGCTATACTATTACACCAGAAAAGTTACAGAACTGAAGGGCAACTAAAATATGACAATAGGTTGGAGCACTTTCCCTTCTAGAAAAGCCTGGGGGCCATGCTAGTTGTAGTCCAACACATCTGGAGGGCATGAGGCTGGGAGAGGCTAGGATAAATTGTCTTGAGCTTTTTGATTTGGAAAAACATGACTGGGGTGATAGAAACTGAGTGAGAAATTACTCTCTCTGTCTTGTAATACTAGAACTCATGGTCATCCAAATAAAACTGATTGGCAGTAGAACAGACAAATATATAATTAACCTTTTTAAAGGGTTAGGAAACATGATTGGAGAATACATCTTTCAATCACTAAACAGACAAATAAGCAAGGCATGTTGTCCTCATGCCCAGCTTGCAAATTTTGAGGCATCTGGCAGACCACCTCCAGAAACAAGAGTCCTGACATGATGGTCTGATCTTGCAGTGCAACTCGTGTTACATTCTTAATACATTTAACTGAAAAGTCTTCCAAGTCACTAAATTAGGAGGTTACATGATCAAACTTAAATGCCAATTTAGCGGAAGAATGTAATCTCTACTCCATTATTTACTTGCAAAGCTCTATGTAAATATATAAGTGCCTGTCTGAAAAACCATTGCACTTTAGAACTAGAAGCATATGAAGTTCACTTAGCAGTCTAATTGAAGGCGCCTCCAGGAAGTCTCATTTCCTGATATGAAGATGCCTGCAAGGTAAGAAGTGAGCCAAGGCCGGTCTCGGGGTGGGTTCACTTGGCAAGTGGCATTGGCAGGCCAAACATATTTCAAGAGTCAACAGCTGCTTGTTACTTATTGGCAGGCACCCATCCCATCAAAGCAGGTCTCATTTCCTAAAGGAATGGGTACTTCTTGGGCTCTTCAGCTTGGTGGGCTAAATTTTATCTGGAGTCTCCATAACCACACTACTGTGGCAAGGAGCTGCAATGACATCATGGCCAGATAGAATCCAGACCCTGAGTTGCTGAAAGAGAGTCTGGCTACCCAGGCTGAAGTTGGTCATCCATGTCTAAATTCAGCTCTTTCTCAAACATCCATAGAGCATTAATCTACATAATAGAAGACCACACCCTATGATCCTGACAGATTTTAATGTGTATCACAGAGAAAGCAGCAGGCAAACTGCAACAAGAGCTGTCTGCCACTCTACAAATGAGTTTATACTTAAGCAGACAAGCAAGTAAGCTTTGATCACAAGCTTCAGAATAAAAGGGTAAAGCCCCAGAGTTATCAGTTTATATGACCCAAAGGAAAATTCCTCTTTGACCCTAAAATAGAACACCCACTAACTTCTGGGGGTAAAGGAAAACTTGATTGTCTTCTCTACCCTTATACTTTCTCAACAGCAGCTCTTGTCCACTACCCTGGGAAATATTTCAATTTTCCAACATTATATTGGCAAATAAACGGATATAAATATTCTTATTGTAGAGTTTGTGCACAATTAAGAACTACAAGATTCTTCCTGAAAGTGCCCACACCAATCCCATATTCGTGCTATGGAGCAAACAGGTATTTTAAGAGCCTCATATTTTCTTTGTAAAATATATCCATCCTCATCTATTTAGAAATCTTGTATGTGTATGTACATTGATATACAAGAATTTCTAGAACTAGTCAAAAATTCTAACTACATTAATAGTTAATATTCATAAAGTAAACAGCAATTCATAACAGAACTAAAAGAATACTACCAGTTTCCAAAATGAGGAATGATCCACTCAAAACCTAAACCAATTTTATTTGGATGCTGACAACCCCACCAAATTTTAATTAAGCTGTGGGAAAAGGTTCACACTTTCCTTTGTTTAAATCAGTGGTTCTTAACCTTTTTGGTGTCACACCTCCCTTGTGAAAAATCTTATGACCCATGCCTCCCATGTGTTAATGGCCCAAAATTTAGGCTTAGGCAGGACAAGTTTGCATTTTTTTAGTTTATGCTCTGTCTCTGGACTAAAAAAAATGCATAGTCAATTAAATGAACGGCGTAGCTCCCAAGATTAGTAGAAAGAAATAAGGTTGGGCCAACCGCCAAGCTGTGCTGCTATGTACTTGTAAAATAAACTATTAATAGTTGAGGGGCTACTCACACCTCCCCTGAAGTCAGTCCAAACCTCCCCTGGGGAGGCGTACCCCACAGGTTAAGAACCCCTGGTTTAAATTGAATTTAAACAAAGGAAAGTGTGAACCTTTTCCCACAGTTGAGTGCCACATCTCTTTGGGTTTTGTATTTAATCCCCCAGCTATTCCCGAGTGTGGAATGTGTGTGATCTATAACTGTGAATGTTGAAATATGAAGATCTTACTGCTAGATGTAACGTATTTTATTATTGGGCCTAACCACTTCATTAGGGGGTCAACTTGTGGAGCAAAGTACACTGGACAACCTTCTGGAGAGCAGAGTAACCCTGAGAATACAGAAGTTTGCCATCTAAGGCTAAAACATTACTATACAAATACAAAACTGTTTCTGGGCAGCTTGCATATCCCCTTGGGAATACTGTCATGATTTACTCTCTGCAGCTAACACTATGATTACACACTCTGCATTCCAGCACACCTGCTGTGTAAGGAAGTCGTCTTTGCATTTCCCATGTAGCAGCTATAAACCTGTAAGCTCAAAGTCCCTGTGCTGAGAAATTTTACTTGCCAAAGCAGGTCAAGCCATGAGAGTATACTTAAAATTCCATTTCCTGAAACAGAGAATGAACAAGAGGAAAATGTCACAAATCTATTTTTCTTCTCAAGTCTGATGAAGTGTGCACCATAATTCCTGAAGTTTGGAAAAAATTTCCACAAGAATTATTAAAACTATACTACAGTCTCACTTTCAAGAGAACTGCAAAAGTGCAGAAATGCCTGCAGCTATTGGTGAAAAAGTGTTCAGCAGTTAGCTTCTACTGAACTAAACCAAGACACCTTATTAATTCTATACTGCAGTGCCTCTTCCAATTACATATTCTGAATTCCAAGAATAAGTAGGCCCTTTTCAGGAATCAGTTGTCAAATCCCTCCTGCAGGTGTAATTTCATTGTCTTTGGCAGACTATACTAGTTCAAGTTGACAACTGAATCGCCCGCTGAAGAACTGCATACAGTCAGATGCAAACCCTGCCACAAAATTCAATATATGCTTTGCTAAGTCGAAAGGAATGTGCCCTCCATCCCATTGTTCATTTGAGAACATTTAAGGGGAAAGTTGAAACTGGACCTGAAAGCCATCTAGTTTAGCATCTGCACCTGAGCAGGATCTGCACCATTCCCTGCATTCTTAAAGGGAACCTCCCAATAAGAGCAGCTTGCTTACCCTCAAGTTTCTAGATCAGACTTTAATAGGGAATACTGCTTTCTTGGGAGTTGCCATGCATAAAATAATACTCATTCCATTCCACTGAAGTGTGAAGAAGGCATCCATGACACCCACTGTATGTTCTAAGGAAACAAGGAGTCTTGCAGCACTTGTCATGGCATAAGCTTTCTTCAACTTCAAAACTCTTATTTTTGCTGCAACAGGCTTAACACAGCTACCTCTTTGGAAACTGTTAACATTCTAGAAGACCTAGATAGCCTAGAATAATAAACACAACTTCAAGTTAAAGGATTCCCCTATCTAACAAGGCATTTGGCAATCACAATGAAATACAAACAGCCCTGACTTATGCACAGGTACTCTAAAGTTAGACCCACCAAACTTAATAGGACTTACTACCAAGTAAGGGTATATGATTAATATGTTAATTGTAAACCATTAACTCCAGTGCAATTTCCACCAAATCTAGGCTTTATCTGAACAAGGGCTCTGCCCAAGAGGGACAAGGCTGAACTCTCAGACATAAAACGAGCTCTCAGATTATGGGGGGGGGGGGAGTTAGGGAGACTCTTAATTGAATTCACAAGCCCCACACTCTGGACTCCCTCCAGTTTTACTAAAATCACACCACTCTCCCATAGCCTTCTAAAAAGAGTAGGTAAGGGAACCACCACAAAAGGCAAAGGGGCCAGCCCCCTCTGAACCCACTGTAATTCAAGCACTAAATGAAATAGAAGTACGATGCTGAACATACATGGAAGGTCCATTACTTCATCTAGTAATGCATACCCCCCCCCACTTCCCACATATCTGGGATTCACACTATGGGCTTCTAAGCAAGCTTGATAGAGCATCAGCCAGCAGCTCCCTTCCTTAGTAATGAACTGCAACATAAAAACCGTCAAGGGTAAATCATTTCTAGAATGTAAAGCTTCCAGACTCGATAACTTTGTTTTGATGGACCCAAGGGGAAAAAAGGGGAGGTAGAGCAAAGAAGAGAAGGTCCCCACCTTTTACCTGGAAACCACCCGGACAAAGCTACTCTCTTACCTCCACCCATCGGCGAGCTTCAGCAAACGCTCCGTCGCAGCAGGCGCCCTCGGCATCCTGTCTTTCTTCCATGGCTGGCAAGAGAAGAGAGCTACTGAGGTGTCGAGGAATGGGGTGGGTGGGCTGAGGAATGGAGAGAACTGAAGGGAAACGGAGAGAGACTGTCAAAATGTTTGCTATGGAGGCTGGGGGAAAGAAGCAAGCAAGCAAGCCGCCCCTCGGGAGTTTCTCTCTCATGCACTTTCGCCTTCTCCCCCACACGCAGTTCGGGGCTTTGTTAAAGTTTTGGAGCTCTAAATAGCCGGCAGCGGTGGGGTGGAGGGAAAGGTCTGCCCAACGTATCTTCCTGAGGGGAAGGAAAACAGGGGCGAGGCGTTAATTGGAGGCGGCGAGGCGTCTTTGAAGGGAAGCGTTTCCCCTGTAATACTAACCCGTCCCCTCAGTCCTCACCGTTAGCTTAGGGAAGAAGAGAAGCCCTCTAACGCGAGGAGCTCGACCGCCAGGCTACTCTGTCTCTACTAGCCCCTCTGAAGCTACCGTTAGCACCCCACAAGCCAGGGAAACAAATCCCAGCCAACAAAACTGCGCCTCTTCTTCTTTCAGAGGCGCCGAACTCCGCTGCGCACTTGTTGGCTGAGCGCTTCCCTCGTCGACAGGGGAGCGCTCAGGGGAGCGCTCAGGGGACCTCCGCCCGCGGCTCACAAACAGAGCCCTCCCTCGCTTGCTTTCCGTCTCGCCCGGCTACGAAGGCAGGCATGCCTACCTCCACCGCGCCTACCTCCGACGTGCTCTTCGTCAACAGCAGCGCAGCCCCAAGCAAACTTTCTTAAACTTCCCGGGAGGCAGAGTCGCGGCTTCCACCTGGCGGCAGGTAAAAGAATCAGCAGCCGCGCACCGAAGGGTTTTCGTTTTAAGCGCTTAAAGAGGGAACTCGGGGGCGCCCTCTCTCGGTGAAAAAGGGGTACGTTGGATTGATTAACTTCATGGGGCCGTCGTCTTTTGGCCAACACGCCTTAAGAAGGGAAGAAAAACCCTGCTGGATCGAACTGAAAGCGCCAAATCGTTTTCCAGGTGCAAAACAGCATCGTCCACCTACAACAGGAAAGTATCAGCAGGCTTGGGAGGTCCCTGGGCTTCGTAGATGTACAACAAATCTTTAAGAGTGGGTGGGTAGCATACCCTTAGGTGACAAGCCTCAAAAAACGGTCCAATAAGGACTGAGCATGCTCAAGAGCCCAGAAAGCTGAGGGGGGGGGGGAATGAGAGAATGGATCGGGGTATCCTTGAAGAAAGCATTGTTGGCAGGCAGGAACACCTCCACACGGAAGTTTTTTGTTGCTGGCCCCGCTTGTCATGGTCAGTGGCTGTTCCAAGTTTTTGAGGGCCCTTGGGTGTTTTCGAGACACCCTCAATCGGGCTCCTCCCTCAGCGAGTCCACCTCCTCACTGCCATCACCAGCTGCTCTCGCTCCTTACTCCTCTCTTCATCATTGCTTGACAGGCAGAGCCAAGGAGCAAGCAGGCAGCGGCATATGCTGCTCCCCCTTTTCACCACCTCCGTTGTTTGGGTCAGAGGAAGAGGCAGGAGAAGAAGCAGGTTGCCATGGTGAGGAGGAGCAGCAGCAGCAGCAACTCCAGGAGGCCCCTGATGGGGTGTAGGGCTTCAGCAAGTGCCCAACCATGCCTACTCTTGATGCCAGCCCTTTCATGGCCTTGAAAGATCTCTCCTCCATACATTAGCCTATTCTTAAAACTGCCTAAGCTACTGGCCACAGTTTGAAATACTGAATTTCATCTATTGATAATGTGATGTGTGACGAAGTACTTCATCTGCCCCAAACCTGCTGCTAGTCAGCCTTACTGGGTCACCCTAAGTTCTGGTATGATTAAAGAGGGAGAACATTTTCTAAAATGCAATTCCAGGGAATCTAGGGTAGACAGTAGGCTAGGCATAGAAGCTATTACTTTAATACTGTAAACTTCATACCAGTGCTACACCCATACAGAAAAGCAGTTTCCTTATTGGAACTCCACACAGGATATACGGTATCACCCTGATCATACTTGTGAGGCATGGCAGTGCTTACTTATTCCAATACCACCACAAGCCAAGAGATTGTGGCTTTTGTTCCTGTGTGTAAGAATGCAGGCCTTTGTGTTAGTCGCGTGGGGGACCAGGAGGCATTCTGTTTACTGTGTCCGTATCAATCATAGCTTTTGTTGCCTTGGAAAGTCCAACAAGGGGAGATGTCAAAAGAGAGATTCACAGCATCTTGTGAAGACCCCAGGTGCTCTCCCCCATTCAGAGCTGTAGACTCAAATGTTTCAGCGGTTACTGAGCAAATGTATACATCTCCTGCTTCTCTAACCCTGTGCACATTTCAAATATTTAACATTATAGGAATATAGTCTAGAGACAGGAGTAGATGAACCCAACCAATATTAAGGCTTATACATACCAAGTTTTTTGAAAACCCATATAAAGATTTATACTCCTAATTTTAAAGCCTCCAAGTCTCACTACACCTGGCACACAATTAAAAAAAAAGGGAATCAAACAGTTTTTAAAAAATATTTGGGTGAATTCCACTCATACTTAAGTATATACAAAGCCTAAAAGCAAAAGGATGGAGACAGTTTATGAAGGATGAAATGTTATTCTAGACATTCCTATTCCTGCTTCATTTGCTAGCAAAGAACATAAAGTGGTTGCCCTATCAGATTTTCAGTGCTTACAGCTCATATTTAGCTAAATGTGTTGAAAGGACCTTGGATCTTGCTAGGTCCTGTACTTTAAAATAAGCATGGCAAAACCTGACCTTAGTCAATTAGCTTACAGAGAAAAATGGTGTTGTATTTATTATTACATTACATGCTTTGCTGTGATAAAGCTCTACTTTTGGACAATTGATAGAACTGCCAGTTGCTCTGTTTATTTTAGAGTGCATGTGTTTTGTAACAAGTTAAAAATTGAAGTTATTCCCATTAATTTCATTCATTACTATTAAACATGCCAGAATTCCAAAATAGTTCTGAATGCCATATATGCTCATTTGGAACTCATTCGGGGCCATTTAGCTTTCGTTTTCCCATAGCAACCAGGATAGGTCAGATGGAGGTTACACCGGGAGGGAGAGAGCAGGGAAAAGGAGATGGACATTGTAAGCCATCCACGCTTCAACTCAAAGACATTTTAGCAAAAGCATCCAACATTCCAGTGGTCGTCCTTGCACACAAGGTTCTCCAATGACAAGGGGACACAGACTTGTGCAAGTCTATTAACAAGGGAGACAAAGGATTGTGGGGGTTGCCCATGAGTTTTTTCCTTTGAGATTGAGCAGTTGTAGACTCCTCTGTTGGCTTGTTTTTGGTCTTTGTGAAAAAAATAGTTACCACTCCCCATCACCTCTGACTATTCATTTAAACATTTTCAATTTCCCATTTCTTTACTGTGTTTTTCAACCTTTCCCAATTACCTTGTGCTTAATTATTTGAAGTTTAGACAAATATAGGATTGTAGCATAAATTGCCTTTTAAGCAAGGGACCCATTTTCCTATCTGTTTGAAATTTGGCTGGGCTGATTCCTTGGAGTGCTGGTAGAATGCCTGAAAATTTCATGCTAATTGGATGGAAAATGTAAGTTACAGGCAGCAAAAGAGCAGCTTCTTTCTGAGTGATTTTAATAAATAAAAAAAATATTGCACACCCCTATAATGCTTATTGCAAGCAGAAACGTTACCAGATAAGGATGACTAAAGCAAGAGTAACAGGGTGATTGAGATGAAAGTAGCAGATAGCCTTAAAATTGTGGTGCCCCATTTACATCAGAATGTGAATCTGGAAGTTCTCTTTCCATAGCTATAAGTACAGGCATGCACCATGCACAGTGCTTCACAATGACTTGCTAACAAGCTTCATTCCTGAATTTAGAGAAGCAACCACAACAATGCTATATTTATCCTGACCTTCGTTAGCTATGCTGTCATTACCTCCCTCTTTCCTCACTAAAATGCTGTTCCCAAAGCCCATCAAAATGGCTAGAGCAGAAAGTACAGCTGAGAGGAACCAGCAACCATGGAAGAGATGTCCAAAATAGGCAGTAGCAGCTGCAGGGCAGATGGCATAAGATAATGAAAACTGGGCTAGATAAGCTGTCTTTTAGAAAGGAAGGCCCTCACTTTCACCTGTTGCTTCTTGGTGGACACTGGTTTCCATCATTTCTTCCTATACAGAGCAGTAATTGGTTTCACATGATCCAGGCATCGTATTTTCTGTTCCAGCACTTTAACCAGTGTCTTAAACTTGGGAACATACAATTCTAACTTAATATTTACTATTAACATCTGCATTTGGAATGCAATTGTTGCCAGACAGATACTTATTAGTTCTTATCTGTGATATGACTAGTGACAAGTAAGCATTTTCTTGTAGTTTGATGCTCTTCAAGTCCTTGAAAGGGGCACTCATACAAGAAGTGGATAAGAGCTGGCAGGCCCCAAGGGTGCGTGTGTAGAAGGATGCCAAGTTGTAAGCAAGCACAATGAGAAACTGTAGAACGTTTACCATGTAAGTTAAGATTTGATACATTAACTTGCCTTTTCCATTCTTTGTTGTCCATGAGTAAATCAGTAAGTACTGTATCTCAACTCTCATGTTAAACCCAAGGTTTTTGGATCCCTGAATTTTAAAAATTAAACATCAGCACAGGTACCTTATAGGTTCTGGGCTACCTCTGCTCCTGCGGTGCTGTGATATTAGCAAGTAGGGTGGACTAGTCTCTTGAACCTGCAGCCACCTCCAAGTGGGGTGATTGTCTCAGGCGGGTTATTAGTTTCACGGACTCCCACTGAACTCTATAAGTAATAGGGCTAGCAATGGAGTCTTCCTTTTCCTCCAAGGTCTTGTCTTGGTCTGGTCCTGGCAGGAAGTTGATGGGACATGACACTGGTCTGGGGCTAGCACTGGTCTGCCTCTCCACTGTATTGTCTGTGCTGGAGCGCTGGATCAGTGCAGCATGAGTCTTTTTGCAGTGAGGATATCAGCCTCTCTATGGAATTGGGCTCAAGGCCTGCAGTCTCTGGGGCACTGGCCTCTTAGTAAGGGGAATGGGGCTCCCTGGCTGCTGGGACTCATTCTCTGTGAGAAAATACCATGATCAGGCCAAATGGCTGACGCTGCAAGGTGAACCATACTGGGTTTTTGTTTTTTTTAGTTGCTAGAACCTTTTCTGTGCATGCAGAGAGATGCAGTTGTCAGCAAGGTCAAAGGATCAGGACTTGTCCCACAAAATCATACTTGCCAGTTGGGAGGCCATAGTAAATAGGACAGCTGGCCCAAGGGCAGTACAGTCATGTTTGTGAGTTGTTTAATTGTTAATGTGTCTAATAAGTGAAAGCCCATGCAACAAATATCAAGGTAAGATCAATTACTGTGTAGTCCTGACCTACCTTCTGGCACACACTTATGCAGGGAAGTTTGTGTTACGTCAGTGATTGTGGCCTCCTATCGTGGTAATTTTTTCTCCAGCCGCTATGACTACAGTTGTTGCTATTGGTCATATCCAGGATTGCCCAGTTACCACAATAACATTCACCAAAGCTGTCTATTTCAGCCCTCTCCAACCTGGAGCCTTCCAGATGTTTTGGAATTCAACTCCCATCAGCCCCAGTCAGCATGGCCAATGGTCAAGAATGCTGGGAGTTGTGGTCCAACACATCTGGAGGGTGCCAGATTGGGAAGAGTGGTCTATATACTAGGATGGCCAGGATTGCTTGCTTACAGAAAAAAGTGATAGTATGAACTTGTTCATAGTGCCTTTTGTGATGCTGTGCTACTAATAGTTACTCTTCTGGAATGGATTCATGTAGTCATTAAAATGCTCTAGTCTAGAAGAAAGGCTACAAGAGATAGAGGAGAATCTGAAGTTTAATCTGCATTAACACATTACTTGGAAGGTATCAAAATTTGATCATCACTGATTTATGGCAAAAGCATTATTTTGTTACAATACATTAAACACAGTTTTCGCCCTCATGTAAGAATAATTTAAGCTGCTGATAGAGCAATTGCATTGAATCTTAATTCATTTGGATCACGTTCCATGAATTTCTTGCATACTTCTACTGCATCCTAGTAAGAAAACACAAAAAGTTAAAGATGTTCCATAACTTCTATCAACATAATTGATTTTAATTGATATATAAAATACATTTTATATATTTTACATCTTATGGTTTTAACTGTTGCTGCTTTTTAAAATTGTGGTTTGTGTCGAAACGGTGTTTTAATGCTGCTGCTTCCCCCCCTCTCATTTATATTTTTATGTATGTATATGTATATATATAAATAAACTGCCATGAGAAGGCTTTGCCTTTCATTATTTTTAAAAATAAAATAAATATATAAATACAAAACCCAAAAATCATCTGACATGGGGGATCAGAAGTAAATTGTTGGTTTGAACTGTAGTTATAAATAATATACTGCCAAGCAGTAAACAATACTCAGAGTGAAAAATTTTAATAGCACCAGCAATTTGAATTTATCTAAATTTGTATATATTTCTGCAATAGCAGTTTCAGAAATTACCACAGTAAATAATTTCTACCACCCATTAGTAATTTGCTTTAAGCAGTCTCAATAAAGCTCTGATACAAGACACTTAAAATTCCTACCTCTAAAAATGTGTCATCACTTGATTGCCCATGGTTTATTGGGAAAGGCTTCCGTCCATCTGTTGGAATATACAAAAAGTAATTCTTCATTAGGACTTACATAGAAAGTATCAAGTAGTATACTTGATAGGGCCCCTCTGCCTCTAATACATACTACTACCACCACCTCATGCTTTCCGTAAGTGTACCAACTCTTTTATTAAATTGTACCTTTTGCTATTTTCCTCATCATACACTGAAAAACTACAGGGATAAGAATAATCAAGCATAAGTTCTATGGTCAAATTCAATCCACCAATAGTTATCAACATTTGAATCAAATATTTGATCTAGAAATTGTTGGGTTTTGCATAGGCAGAACGAGATTACCACCTGACATCGGGATTATCACCTGACCTGGTGGGTGTCTCTTGAGTTCAAGTACACAAGGACATAGTCTCGAGGTGATATGACTCGGCAACCTTGAACAGGTTTAGCAGTAAACATGTTGATGAATAGGTTATACAACTGGGGTGAGTAATATCCTATTTATAGGTGGTATAAAGCTAACACACTTGCTGATAGCTTCCTTCTCACTTCTCCTCTCGTCTCGACTAGTTCTTGGACTTCACTTCATCTAGCCTTACCACTGGGGTATTGGTTTTGAGTCTGCAATGATGTAGTGAGTAGAGATGCATTGCTTGCCTTAATCCCATGTAATTGGGTCTTACAAATAAACTCGTTAATCTTTATTAACTGCTGTTATCTCCTCCTTCCGCCTGCGTGACTGGGACTGAGGGTCACTGGCTAGGGAAGCTTTTGAACCCGGGTCAGTCCAGCTCTCACATCTGGTTATGGGCCCAGATAAGGATCTGATGGTTATCTCAGATGGGCAGATAAGCCACAGAGACGCAGTATGGAGAAATTCGGCAGTTATAGGGTTAAGAGAAATGTTTACTATTTGTAAGAACGGTTTGTAAATAAACCGGGAAGGCGATGTTGTTGCTAAAGCTGGGAGCTGATAACAGCGGCTTGGAATGCAGCACAACTGAAGAATGCAGGACAGAGAGACGGAGGATTTTTCGTTTTGGAAGCAGCTGGAATGGAGGTGCCAGGCTTGGCAAATCCAAGGCTACAGACTGTGAAAAGAAGCTGGAACGTGGGTGCCGGTTCGGGCAGCTACTAGGCTGAAAAGTGAACAACGCTGGACACAAGGATTTCGTTTTCCACAGCTTGCTGGAGTGATTGTCAAGGAGCTGTATCGGGCAAAGAAATATCTCCAGGAGGCTCTGTGTCTACTCATTTGAGTCAAGGCTACAGCAGGAGGATCATATTTCATTTACAGTTTGCTTCTCGCTCAGCAGCAGATCAGCTATCTTTGCATTGTATCAACAAGTGGCTTGGATTACAAATGCGTGGATTACGTCTGACGTGGGTAAAGCGTCTGGAGCGTTATGTCGCAGCAAAGTCACGTGTGACAGAAACGTATCTTGGGAAACCTGATACTACACGGGAGGCTGTATCAAACCAGCGGAGGTGTGGTTTTAAAACAGCAGGAGAAAAACAGCGCGGCAGTTTTGAACAGAGAAAGCTGTGCTTAAAATGTGAAGCTGTTCTTCATTTTCTTCATGTGGGATCACAGAAGGAGCTTGAAATCAGCAGGGGTGCTGCTGATGGGGAAAACGTTATGTTTTAACCCAGGACATAACAAAATGGACACATTATTTTGTGTTGTGAACAGAAACAGTGGATTGTTTAAACGAAGCTTTCTGTGTTGGACATAAATAAGCAGAAAGAGGACTATGCAAATGGTCAGGAGTTTAACAGTCATGTTTTTGAAACTGTATTTCTTGAAAGTTGGATAACTTGGACTCAAGAAAGTGTAATATATGCTCTTGAAATGTCAGGAAATGTACTGAATGTATATATGACTTGAGTATATTGTAGATTTTTCTGTAGCAAAATGTAAAATACTGAATAAGTAGGTATGTTTATATGGCAAAGCTAAGAGATGGATTATTTCTTTCATACTGTAATGGTGTAATAAAGAAATGGAAAGTTGTACTGATGCAACTATAAAAAGGTTAAATGCTTATATGTATGACATGTACATGCATGCATATCACATGATGTTTGATCATTTAGATTCACAGGCCTGTGAAAGAAAATGCAAACTGTGTGGTGGAGAAAGCATTGGAAATTGTAATTTTCACATGAAAGGTAATTTTGTGCACATATACAAGGGATGCTAGCTTCAACAGGTAAACTGGAAGGCAAGCTGAAAAACCAGTTCATTTCATTTAAATTTGTTCTTGGTAATCTTGTGATACTCTGATGGTTTTTAGAGGAAAGGCACGTTATTTCATGATGTTAATTGATCAATACACGAGGTACAAGGTTGTGTACATGTTAGATAGAAAGCTGGAGTATTGAACAAAGTCAAGGTGTTTTGCGCTTGGGTGAGAAACAAGCATATTACCCATGTTACCTATTTTCTTTTGAGATATGGGGAAGTTCAATTCAGTGCATGTTTTGATGCATTTCTAACAGGATGTGGTATTGAACACATGGATTGTGTGGAAGAGTAAAAACAAACACTCAGAAGAGGTGATACTAATTTGGATAATGAGGTTTGGGTATAAGCTCTTAAATGTTTTGATTATGTACATGATAGAAGTTTTAGTTCTGTATTGAACTGTACACCTTATAGAAAGTAGTGTAGAAGGAGGAATCTTCTGGAGAAACATTTCAGGATCTTGGATCTGATATGTAGGTACATACACCTCAAAGTTAGAAGAAATCTGTAAGGGAGCTTACATGAGATTTTTCTAGAAATGAGAATATTGTGTTTCACATGAACAACACTTGGATAGTGAGATTATCTAGAAGTGTTGAGTATAATGCTGAATGAAAAGGTGAGATCATTTTTTCAAAATTAATTCTGTTAATGCAGGAGATGCATCAAGCTCAGAGTCAGAATAGAAAAGCATTTGCTGAAGGACAGTCAGGTAAATTTGACAAAACTCTGATACACATTTGGTTTAGTAGGAGACTAAACAAATGATTGTTCATCATTGGTGCAAGTTCATTGGAACAAGAACCTGATAACTAATGAGGTAAGGAACAGGTGAGTCAAACAACCTGTGAGATATCAGGATGAATTTGCAGGAAAAGCCATTTGAAACTCAAAATTTCAAAGAGGTGAAAAAAATTGTCTGTTAAGGAAGCTAAACCATAGCTTCAGGCTATGCAAGCTGAGTTGAATTCTTTGGATAAAGAACAAAACATGGAAGCTGGGGAAACAAACAGCAGTCCATGGAACTCATTGTTACCAGATAGATTTTTAAATGCAAACTAACCAGATTGAAAAAAGGTTATATGTGTAAAATAGCAAGATTGGTTGCTTGTGATTTTGCTCAAGTTAAAAGGAGCTGGATAATCATAAGATGAGTGCAACAACAATTTGCTTTGGAAACAGTTAGACTGATGTTTAAGAATGTGAAGATATATGAATATTTCACAGTTTGAAATATTGGAACATAAGCATTTTAAATGAGAGGAAGTCTTTGGAAAACTGTGAGATTTTCTGTAGAAAAGCTAGAAATCAGCTGGAGGCTGGAATTCTGTTTTGAACTCAAACATTGCTGAATTGAGATTTGCACAGAGAGGCAGATCAATGTTTGTTTGTTAAACAGGAGGAACAAGGACATAGACTGTATGTACTTGTTAAATGGATGATCTATTGTTTTTTCTGGACAGATAAAAGCAATATGATATAATTGATCCAGGGTTTGGAATTTCATTGAATTGAAACTGCTTGGTGGTGAATAGAAGTTGAGGGAGAACCAAGAGGGCAGTACTTACTGCAACAAACCAGAGAAATATCATGGATGTGATTGAGAATTTTGGAGAAAGTTAACTCAGTGAGAGACTCCAAATAATTGAGGATTTTCAAGCACATGCTGATGGAAAAGCAGTTTGAATGCTACACAGAAGCATTGGGCTGTTGAGCTTTACTGTACAAGCAACAAGGCCAGATATTGCTGTCAGTGTAATAGGCAGACTGTTAGACCAATAGGACATGCTTGGAGAGCTCTGAAAAGGAGTTGAGTGTTATCTGGAAGAAACATCACACTTCAGACTAAGAGTTACAAGTCAGAGCACAGGTGGCTTACAGATTCACAGAAATGCCAGTTGTGGTCGTGATAGTAAGAACAACAAGAACACACCTGAAGTTTGTTATTTTTATAACCATACTTTGTTTGATTGATTTTGTAAGAAACAATCATCTAGAAGTTAAAGTTCAACTGAAATTGAACTGAATGCATTGTATTATGTATTGTGCTATTATGCTATTATAAAGCTTGAATAGTTATTGCATTTGTTTAAATAGTTTAAATTGTTAAAAATGTTTAAATGATGCTGGGATTGATGTGAAAAACCTATTACAGTTTTTTCAGGAAACCAAGGCAGGATTGCTATGCTGCAGGCAGATAGTAATACACAACGTTTTGGGTCTGCAAATAAAACTGTGTCATGAGGAGGGATACATCAGAAGTGGTTGATAGTGGTTCAAATTTCTGGCAGGTAAACTCATTCCTGCAGAAGTTTTTTTTATCAAAGTCCATAGATGAAAAAACAGCATCAGATGTCAACAAAGCTGTTGCTGTTGTATGAGGTAAATAACCACGTTCTGCGACAAATGCAAAAGCAGGGGGATGTTGGGTTTTGCATAGGCAGAACGAGATTTCCACCTGACATCGGGATTATCACCTGACCTGGTGGGTGTCTCTTGAGTTCAAGTACACAAGGACATAGTCTCGAGGTGATATGACTCGGCAACCTTGAACAGGTTTAGCAGTAAACATGTTGATGAATAGGTTATACAACTGGGGTGAGTAATATCCTATTTATAGGTGGTATAAAGCTAACACACTTACTGATAGCTTCCTTCTCACTTCTCCTCTCGTCTCGACTAGTTCTTGGACTTCACTTCATCTAGCCTTACCACTGGGGTATTGGTTTTGAGTCTGCAATGATGTAGTGAGTAGAGATGAATTGCTTGCCTTAATCCCATGTAATTGGGTCTTACAAATAAACTCTTTAATCTTTATTAACTGCTGTTATCTCCTCCTTCTGCCTGCGTGACTGGGACTGAGGGTCACTGGCTAGGGAAGCTTTTGAACCCGGGTCAGTCCAGCTCTCACAGAAATATGCACCCTAGCAGCACATACCATTTCCACTGACACCGAATGATCAGGCTTGAGTGTTAGGTATTCTCTAGTTCTCCCTTATATAAATATGTACTCTAGAGCAAATTTGAAACTAATTTTTTTTTGGTAGATTGTATGAATGCCTCAAATTGCAAATAAAATTAGCAAGTGCTCACATGCAGACAGAAATACCAAGTTAGGCTAGATAGCCCACCATATGCTCTAAGGCAGGGGTGCAGAACCTCTTTCAGCCCAAGGGCCGAATTCCATTTTGGAGAAGCTTTTGGAGGCTGCATTCCAGTGGTAGGTGGTGCCAAAGGCAACAGGGATGGAGCCAAAAACGAAAAATACAGAAAATACTGACATAATTTAGCTTACAGCTCTTGGGAGAGGCATTTCAATTTTCAACCTCTTAAAATGGGAAAAAAACTATACAAAAGCTGGGGAACCACCAAATGATCCGCTGGGGGGGGGGAGTGGAGTCAGAGAAGGGTGTGGGGCTTTCTGTCAACCCCCAGAGGGCCTGAGATTCTGCACTCCTGCTCTAAGCTCACAAACAGGGCATGAAGGCAAGAGCCCTTCCTTGTTTGTCTTCAGAATTCAGAGGTGCATTGCTTCTAGACACAGAGGCTCAGTTTAGCTGCTATGTTTAATAGTTATGGACTAATTCTCCATGGTAATTCCTTTTTAAAGCTATCTGAACATAGCGGGCAAAGACATGAAGCCAACTTTCCAGCTTCTACTACCAGCTTATTGAATGTGTCAGTCTAGATTGTCTTCATTCCCTGTTACGTTTTTCATGTACATTAATTTAGTTTGGCAACCATTTTCAATTATCGGGGACAAATCCTAAATTAGGTTCATAAAAATATATTCATTTTAGGCCATTTCAAGTGCATTTACTACAGCGGATGACTTCTGGATGTGAGACAATCCCAGAGGCAGTTCCTCAGTACACATTCTTGGTTACATTCCACAGACCTAGAACTGACCCACCCACAGTTTGCAAGCTACATTTTTGATTCAGTTCCCAAGGCTATTCTGGGAAACAGTATTTCAAATTGTTACCTATAAATATAAATAGCATGTTTTCTATGGCAAAGTGTAAGCTTTTTGTGTTTATGTGGTCCTCTAGGATTCAGAAGCAGACTGTCATCTGGACAGACTCTAAGAGTACAGTAAGAACAGATTTCAGGAACTTTTAGAAGCTAATATTTACAACTACATTTTGGGAACTGCAGTTCTCAGATCAAAGGATTTACTAATGTAGTACTAATGAGTTAGCAGCAGTTCTCCAGTGTCTTATACAGTTGCCTACCTCTCAAGCCCTGCTACTAGAGATCTTTTAATCAGCTATGCCAGGAACTGAATCTGCAGCTTTTCACATGCAGATTTTACACTTCCATGAAAAAGACAGCCCTGGTCACAGCTTCAGCATACCACTCCACTGCTTCAGTTCAACAATACATAGAGCTCATCAGGACCAAACACCTAAACATGTCAGGAAAATTGTGACATTGCATGAAATTGGCAGTCCTACTCTGTGCCATTTCCTAATGTCATCCTGTAAAGCAGTGATGGGGGATGTGTGGTCCTCCAGACTACAAATCCCATCATCCCTCACTATTGGCTATGCAGGCTAGAGCCGACGGAAGCTGCAGTCCAACAACATCTGGAAGGTCACACGTCCCCATCCCTGCTGGAAAGCAACAGTAATGTGCATTTCTATTTAAACCTATTTAAAGAGATTTAATGCATACACATACCATTGGGCTATGTATACTTTGTTATTTTTCTATGGCAGCATGCACTGACTCCTGGTTGCCCAATAATGTAACACAGCCAAGTGTGGTGTAGTGGCTATTCCAGGTTACTGAACTGTAGCCGTATAGTTTGCTGTGATTTGCACTATGCAGTATTAGGACACCAAGCAAAAAGATCTGTGGCACATTCAAGGTACAGGGAAAACAATTACAAACACACATGCAAAAAGCAGAAACATGTTCTGAAGTAACTTCCGCAGCTTAATAGTTTCCCCCCTTTTAAAGCCAAGTATTTAAATGCCAGCATTCTGAAATGCCATATAAATACTTAACTGAAAAATTGTAGTAAAGCTTAAAAAAAATAGGCAAAACTTATAATAGTGTAAAAAAATTAGGCAGCGTTGGTTGTAGATAATATCTGACCCAGTTCTGAAGGACAATGTTTATTCTTACCCAATTCGTAGAGACTGCCACCAACATTTACTAAGGCGATGAAGTGAAGATCTACTTTATCATCTATACTTGGTGCCTATGAGAAGAAATAGGGTGTGTGTGAGAAGTTAGTATGTTAAATCCCGTTTATACAATTTGGGAAGAAATCCTGGGGAAGAGCTAGAGCACAGCCTATGAACCCATTTCAAATTTCAAAGCAGTATAAGAGTATGTGCTTCTGAACATATGAAGTTTACTTTTCCTCATTGCTCAGCCAGCCCACACACATCTGGGATTAGGGACAGGGCTCCCAGAACATAGGAATGGGTTCCAACCAGGCTTGCGCTCTGACACCTGTGTCTTTCTGGAACTTAGCCAGTCCAGAGATGAGCCCTGTCAAAGGACTGGAGGATAAGGAAAGAGTGGCACAGCGGTCACTATAAAACTGGCTCTTTTACACTCACAGTGGCCAACACTACAGCTACAAAATAACCATAAATGTTAAAACATATATTCCAACTAGACAAAAATGTGCCATATTACATACCTATCTATGCATTCTGCAGCCATCTGATAACCAAAATGTTAATCAAAATTTCTGCTGTTAAATATGTTTGTCACAAACTTATGAATACCCGGTCTGCAGCATAAGAACAAGAAATAATGGCTGTGTAATTTAGGAAGCTAATTGAAGCAACCAAGGTAGTTTAGTTACTCCTATACTAGCATACAGTTCTGACTCCAATACATGGATGTTCATGACCAGCTCTTAAAAGCTGGTTAATATCAACTCCAATTTTTTAAATATCTCAAGTTTCAGCAAAACGGTCTCCAGCATTCTATTCTCAGTAGTAAGGTGATGTAACTAGCATTCCAGTGCTAAAATGTTGTGTTAGTACCTAACTGCTATGCCAGCATGGTGTTGCTAAATGTAAGATTGATACAAACCTGATACAATGTCATAAATGTCATAAGCAGCTATATTGGCAGAAGTGTTCAGGATAGGGAGATTATAGCTCCTTATATGGCTGAAGGATTTGCATAATAGAAAAATATTCAGAAGAACAATTAAAATAACAATTTTATTTTAACAATTAAAATAACCAAAAGATTGGAATAACATCCCTAATAGTATAAGGGAAATGCATAGCAAAACTCATGTGGCTCACTGAAGGAGGAGATTTGTGCATCCTTGCTTTGAATGTTAAATGAAAGAGCACAGAAAAAAGAATGTTGACTGACTTTTCATCCATTGCCACGTATTTACCAATGCTTCTACAAAACCTTGCGATCTGGGGAGCACAGGTACTCATTGTAAAGTGCCAAATGTTCTCAGGAATGTCGTCTCAAGATGATTTTCCTCAAGAGAGGCAGTAGCTCCAAGAATCTGTATGTGGGGAGAGAAGTTATGCCCCAAGACTCAAAGCGGATTGTAGTGAACTGAGCATTCAAATTCTGAATACTTATATGCACATGTAATCTTTAGTGTCCTTACTGAATTAAGGACACTAGGGCACAATGCTATGCATGTTTAGGCAGAAAAAAGTCCTAAACTCCCAGCATACCCTAGCCAGCCATGCTGGCTGGGGCATGCTGAGCTGTACAACTTTTTTCTGTTTAAACATGCATAGCATCACTTCCTAAACAATTACATTAGGATCTTGGGCAGTTTTCTCCAAGAACTGATCTGTATCGTTTTAGTCCTCAAGTCTTTGTCCAACCTTACTCTTTTAGTTTTGGACATCCTTCTGGTATTACATTTTCATTGTCACATATATCTTGAGTCCTGCATTAGTGTCACTTTTAGAATAGGCTATAAATATGTTGCGTCACAAAGCAGGCCTGAAAGTGTAAAAAAGGATCAAATCAAATGACTAGATCTACCAACTTTGCAGAAGTTAGTCTGGGCAAATATTAGCTTTAAGGACAGCTGTTAGTAACCAGAGAATTACTAGTAATCTGAATTACTAGCTGTTAGTAATCCGAGAACGCTTCTGCACCAGCCACTCTCTATGGAATTCATACCATTTGTCCATACAGTTATTCCTGAGAACACAGATTGCATAGCACTTTAGTGTTGCCTTCTGTGGAGGAGTATTCTCTGATGCAGGTTGGGATGTGGGTCACGACTGTATCATTTCCCTCCACACCTTTCTGCTTTCATATTGTATTGCCTGTTAGGACTTTTAACCATTGCTTTCCTGTAACATCATCTTTCCTGCCATTAGCATTTACCGGTTTTTGGTTTTGTTTTGTTTTTTGCACAGCAGTGCGACCAGAGTATTTTATGCATATGTTAAATTGTAATCGAACATCAACAACCTTTGCAATGGAGATAAGATTTTTGCGGGGGGGGGGGGGTGTTGGTTTTTTTTTTTTTAGTGGCATGGATGGAAACAATGGCTGCATACATCATGAGGATGTAGGGAACATTTAAAAAGTTAAGCATCTCTTATGAAAGCAGTTAAGTTGCACCAAAATGCTGCTTCACTGGTATAACCCAAAAAGCTTTCAAGAGAAAATTAAAAAAAACATCAAGATCCAAGAGCAATGAGTAAAAGAATGATTTTTACCATTAAGAATTTTTTAAAGCTACAAATTCAGAGAATTAGGATGCTAAGAAAAGAACAGAGCATTTAAGCCATATTGTCCATCACTGATGAAACACCGGAGATCAGGACAAGGAGGAAGAGATGATTGGAAAGTACGCAGACCGATGGGCCCTGTGTAAAGCGAAGTGACAAAGGATGCTTAATCAGATGTGAAAGAAATGGATTTGGCACAGAACTAATCATTAGCAGGCCCAACAGAAACACCAGTGAGAGAAGAGCAGCCAGATATCAGATGGGGGGAATCTATGAAACAAGTAGCAGTTTCCATTAGAAGCAGTCTTCTTAGCCATTTGATATTTATCACTAAGAGCCGTCTACTGATGATAACTTAAAGACAGCAAAGCATAGTGGATGTGTGCTTACTACACCAAAAAGAGCCCAAAAGGGGATTCAGAGATGAAGAGTAGCACCTTTAAGCTTAAATGTTGAGGCAGCAGGTTTGCTATTAAGAGATGCAAGAGAGACTACACTTACAACAAAATGGAGCCCAATAGATGATAGGGGTATTGTGGGCCGCCAACGCTGAAGGCAGACAGGACTTGTAGCCTTTACAGGGCTTGTGGCTTTTGCAGAGGCTACATGATTACATCTGATCAGTGTCAAGGACGCGGAGCGACGCAAGGGTGAAGCCTTCATTTTGTAGTGGCTAAACTGAGGCTGTGATGAGGAGGATGGTGAGGGCAGCAAGGATGATGGTGACTACATAAATATTAAGAAAAGACACACTTTACAGGTAGCTATAGTTTTTACTATGTTACATACTCCAATGGATAAACATTTAACTGACAATATTAAAGAGCAGTTCTGGTCTAAAAATGGGTGAAGTGCTCTGTTTTAAATTGAAGAGAAGTACTAAATCAAGAACAGTGCTTTTATAATGTTGAGGCTTATCTGAACCATCAGCAAATGTATTTTCCGTCTGCAACCAAGGGTAGGGGAGAGAACAGAAGTGAGAAAGATAGGTCCACCAGAGTTCATCTCTTTTAAAAAATATTCAGGATATATGTCCTTTAGTGTCGGAGAGGCAGAAAAACAGCCTTCAAAGATCAAATGCTCACAAAATGGTGGTCTTTGCTATGCATGCAGGAGAACAACATGTTTGCTGGGGATTATTGCCTTTTAAAAGGCATTAAACCCACTTTTTAAAAAATGGCATTAAGAACTTTTAAAATCACAAATTGTGCATGGCGGCAGAGAAGCTGAACTAAGCTGCTCATCACAGGAAATACCTAATAAGGACCAATTTATACGAACAGCTGGATAAAATAGTAAGTTTTTTCTGGAATGTACCATTTTTGGCTGCCTGGAAATGGGATTATATATTTGAATGCTTCCCCATGAAGCATGCAGAAAAACAGGAAGACAGAAGAAGGGTTCTACCCTAGCCTCTCCGATATGTTAGTTCTCAGGCTAGGGAGAGTTCTGGAAAAGCTACATTACTTGATTCTATTCTAAAAGGTGTTATTGACACTTGCACATCTACTGAAAACAATGGATGTGCTATCTGAAAGAAAAGTCTTGTTACTCTCCCTACAAAGCATTGCAATCTGAGTACTGGATAAGTGTACAGTCCAGACCAGCACCTTCAGAACAGCACAGCCTGCATAGCTTTCCTTCTTATAGCAATTTCTTACCTGATTTTCATAACTGGTACAATGGATTCCCCAACCCCCCCATTCTCACAATGCCAGTTAATGTGTTTGCACTTTGGGGGAGAAAAATAGCTGGGAATAGGGAGAAGTTGTTACCCATTCATGAAAATCAAGTCGACACCACTATTCCTCTTGAACCAAGGTGATCTCAGACTTTGCAGGGCTAAGGGACACACTTTGCTCAGAAGACAGCTGAACCTTACCAAGGAGGGTTCCATTTTCTGTTTTCTCCTTGAAATGTATGCAGTAGGATACATGGCTGCTGCAGATGTGTGTGCCTGTATCTACTCTTGGTAGGCACCAGCTGCTAGAATGCAGAGCAGCTCAGGGATTTTCTCCAATTTTAAAGAATCCAATTCTTTAAAAGTAGCATAGGAGTGGAATTAGACATGGTGCTATAATATCTTGAAAGGAAAAAAATGTCCTTGGTTCCTCAGAATGTTGGTTTGGGTATCTACACACTTAGGCTCAGTTCAGACAATCACCTAAACCAAGATAAGGTGATAAAGCAAGGTATCAAACCATAGTTTGATCCTGGTTTGTTTTAACATAGTTGGGGAACTGTAATTTGTTCTAACCAGTTGCATGTAATGTGAACATATGGTTGCCCTGAAGTGAAAGTGGAAGCTTTCACTCCTCCCTTCATACGCAGAAAGGAGAGGCAGACCATGAAAGCATGAGCTTGCCCCAGCTCATTCACAGCCACCTAACTATGATAATCTGAATCAGGCCTTAACATCCTTTAGACTACTAAGCCTGAAAAACCCTAATAGGCAGTTCACTGCATATTAACCATTTTTCAGAACCAGTAAGCATTCATTGACAGGTCCATAGGAAGTTGCAAATTGCAGACCTGACAGACTATAGATGCTCCGAGTCCGCATAACTGAAATGCCAAAGCAAGATATATTAAGCTTTGCATTCCTCAATGTTTCAGCCTTGGTTAACAAAAGAGGTTTTGCTTTATTTTCCTTGTACATGAGTTGTTTACCTAGAAACAATAAAAAATAAGCTTTTCCAGATGGGGACTTAGTTTTGCCTGATTAACACTTGACAGGAAATATCTTTTACAGCATGTGTACTTTGCTCTGAAAAACAAGACTCAGGAATTCAATAACAAAAGTTCCATCAAGGCATGAGATTAGGTCAGCTACAGAACACAATGCATTTTATGTGTTTAAGGAAGGAGAAACTAATTAGGTAAATCAGATATAAAACCTAAACATATTCTCCATGCTTAACTTGTGCAACTAAAACAAGGTTTAACTATTAAATTATCCTTACACCTCAATTCAATAAATTAATCTACATTTCTATCAGTCCTCTAATTCATATTGAGTTTTGTTATGGGCTGATCAGTATACATGTATACATATACCAGCCAGTAGCCCCTTTTTTAGGCATATGTTATATAGAAAGAACGTGCAGGAAGCAGCCTCAGAGCAGCAGCCTCTGCCCCCAACCCATGCACATACATTAAGAATGTGTGTAGGAAGCCTGCACACATAGAACTGTACACACGGAAGGCCCCCTTCAGATGTTCTAAGGAATGTGTGTAGTTTGGGATTGAGCCTCCCTCCTCCCTGAAAAGGGCTGGTGTCTTATTTCTTGATGACTTTCATCCAACTACTCTAAAAGTTGTACGCTTAGGGTCTGGTGGTGTGTGTGTGTGTTTTAAGGTTGGGGGCGGGATTTGGTTTTATGTAGAATGACCAGTCCATGCATGCAGGCTATCCCCTGATATTACAGTCAAGTAATGAACACACTTGTGCAAACGTTGGGCAGTATCCAACAAGGCCACCACACTTAATCAATAGATGTAGCACTAGCATAAGCAACCTCTAGTGCAACACCAATAGCATAAGCTGGTGCAACGGGTTTCCCCAGAAAACCCACTGTGCCAGTTTACAGTATTAGCATCATGCTAGCACTACATCAGCTGCGTAAACGCAGTGACCCCAATGGATATTGCCCTCCATCGTAAAACTGAAGTATGCATTTATACCTAGGATGAACAACATATACAAAATTGGTCTAACTTTAGTTTGGTTCTCATCACAAGCCCACCAACAAGCTCTACCCATTTTCTACACAAATTTTTAGCAAGTTGGGATGACAGTATACTTCTGATAAGGTACTATCCAGTGCCTTATTTTTCCATGAAAAAATTCCATTTCATAAGTTCATTGGTAAAAATGAGTGTGCCAATTGTAAATGCAATGTTAGGCACAATTGGCAGTTTCAAAGTTGTAATTCATGTTTTTCAGTTGATTATCCCTAGCAAGTATGTGAGAGAATGCATCTTTTTCACCCATTCCCAAGACTCTAGGTCAGGTGCTCCAGAAGGTAGAAAAGTGTGCGCAACCCCTTTTACATTATAGATTTTGACAGCTAGCTGTCAAAACTCAGACTTCCTTTTAAAATGGGGTTTTTGACAGGGCTAATCAGGGCTTTTTTGACAGGGACATATGCATATACATACAGTGCCTTGCAGAAGTATTCACCCCCTTTGACTTTTCCACATTTTGTTGTGTTCCTACCTGGAATTGAAGTGGATTTAATTGGCATTATCATCACTTGCTGTGCACAAGATACTCAACACTGTGAAGGTGCAAAGTATTTTTATTGTGGCACAAAAGTTAAGTAAACAAAAACAAACTGGCACTTGTTGGCTGCATAAGTATTCACCCCCTGTGCTGTGACATGTCTAAATAAGCTGTGGTGCTACCCACTGCCCCCAGAAGTCACATACTGTACTGTAAGTAGTTGAATAGAGTCCACCTGTGTGCAATCCCAGTGCCACATGATCTCAGATTAAATACACCTGTTTTTGGAAGGCCCCAGAGTTTGTTGGAGAGCATATCTAAACCAACAGCATCATGAAGACCACGGAACTATCAAAAACTATCAAAACAACCCCGGGATAAAGTTGTGCAGAAGCACCAATCAGGGCTGCATTATACAAAAATATCCCAAACTATGAACATCCCCCAGAGCAGCGTGAAATCCATTATTAGAAAATGGAAAGAATATGGCTAGAGAAGGCCGTCCACCAAAACTCAGTGACTGGGTAAGGAGGCATTTGTCACAGAAGAAACTAAGAGGCCAATGGTAACTCTGAAGGAGCTGGAGAGATCCGCAGCTGAGATAGGAGAAACCGTCCATGGGACAACTATCACCTGGACGCTTCACAAAGCTGGACTCTATGAAAGAGTGGCAAGAAGAAAGCCATTGCTGAAACAAACCCATCTCAAAGCTCATTTGGAGCTTCCAAAAAGGCATGTGGGAGACACTGCAAACATGTGGGGAAAAGTTCTCTGGCCTGATGAGACCAAAATGGAACTTATTGGCCATGCCACAAGACGCTAAACAAAGCCAACGGTGCTCATTGCCCTGAGAACATCATCTGCACAGTGAAGCATGGTGGTGGCAGCATGTTGTGGGAATGCTTTTCCTTGCCAGGGACTGGGCAACTGTTCAGGATTGAGGGCAAGATGGATGGAGTCAAATACAGGGCAATTCTAGAGGAAAGCCTGTTTCAATCTGCAAGGGGACTGGGATGGAGGTTCACCTTCCAGCAGGACAATGACCCTAAACACACAGCAAAGTAACACTGGAGTGGTTGAAAAACAAGAACCTGAAAGTCTTAGAATGGCCCAGTCAAAGCCCAGACCTC
This sequence comes from Shinisaurus crocodilurus, assembly GCA_021292165.1. Lineage (NCBI taxonomy): Eukaryota > Metazoa > Chordata > Lepidosauria > Squamata > Shinisauridae > Shinisaurus > Shinisaurus crocodilurus. The sequence goes on along the minus strand of CM037878.1, from coordinate 158,670,217 downwards.
AATCCGATGGAGAATCTGTGGCAAGACTTGAATGTTGCTGTTCACCAATGGTCCCCATCTAACCTGACAGAGCTGGATCAATTTTGCCAGGAAGAATGGGCAAATACTGCAGGATCAGGATGTGCAAAGCTGATAGAGACTTACTCAAGAAGACTCGCAGCTGTCACTGCTGCCAAACGTGCTTCTACCAAGTACTGTCTCAGGGGGATGAATACTTACGTAATCAACAAGTTGCCAGTGTGTTTTTGTTTACTTAACTTTTGTGCCAGGATAAAAATATATTGCACCTTCACAGTGTTGAGTATCTTGTGTACAGCAAGTGGTAACAATGCCAATTAAATCCATTTCAATTCCAAGTTGTAACACAACAAAATGTGGAAAAGTCAGAGAGGTGTGAATACTTCTGCAAGGCACTGTATGGCGTAGAGAGCCAGTGTGGTGTAGTGGTTGGAGTGTTGGACTGCGACTCGGGAGATCCGGGTTCAAATCCCCGCTCAGCCATGAAACTCACTGGATGACTTTGGGCCAGTCACTGACTCTCAGCCTAACCTACCTCACAGGGTTGTTGTGAGGGTAAATGGAGGAGGATTATGTAAGCCGCCTTGGGTTCCTTGCAGGAAAAAAGGCGGGGTATAAATATAATAAATAAATACAATGTATGCATATGTCCTTGTCAAAAAAGCCCTCATTAGCCCTGTCAAAAACCCTGTTTTAAAAGGAAGCCTGAGCTTTGACAGCCTTCAAAGGTCCATGCTCCTGTAAATGGGGTTGCTAGCACTTTTCCACCTTCCCGACCACCTAGTGTGTCAGAAAAGGGAGGAAAAGATGCAGGAGATTGAGAAGAGTCAGGCCCAACCAAAACAATTCTAGGATCTCGCCGCAAAGGGGGTGATTTACTGGCCAGCCCCTTTCACAAGCAAAGATCACTTGCGGCTTTGCTTTCCCATGGCAGCTTGCCTTTTGGCAGCTGTCAGGGGAAAGCCAAGTAAAAAAAATAACCCTATTTGCATCCTCTTTGGGTCAATGCCCACGGTGGGTGCCTACTGCACTTTGACAGCAGACACCTCCCAGGACATTCCCCAGGCAAGGCTTCCCATTTTGGACCCACATAAGTGCGCACCTCCGCACTGTCACAAGTCTGACTAAACAATTTTTAAAAATATATTACAAAAATATTTGCACACACTGGGGGCGCATTTTTTTTTAAAAAAACGTGGCAAACCAATGACAGCCCCTCCAATGTGCTGCTTGGGCACTTTGGAGGGGCTACCACTGGTCGCCAACTTGGAGATTTTGGAAAGCAATCTCCGGGGGGGGGGGGAGGAAAAAGCCACGTTGAGTGAAAAAGGGCCTGCAGTCAGCAAGGGGAGAGGGAGACAAGACGGGTCCTGCCGTGGAGTCTCCTGGGATACCCACGGGAGGACAAGCACGGCGAGCCAGATTGTCTGTCAGGTGCATCATGGGGTGTTTCACGAACAACTCACACTGCGTAGCTTATTCGCAGGGTGGGTTGTCGTGTGGTGCAAATGTGCCTAATGTAAGGGAAATACATGCTGTTGTCTTTAAATGCTTGCAAGTATTCCAATATTTTACAAGTATTCTACATAATATAACATTTAACTCACATTCAGTATGCTTTAATCCCCCCCCCAAAAAAACTCTTCACTTCAAATACTGATGGTGTATTGGAACAAAAAATGAACGTGGGATACTATTTTTACTGTTGTTTACTAAATACAAGTAAAACATGCTAAATTAGATCTCTCTAGGGTAGGAGTGGGCAACTTGTGGCCCTCCAGATGTTTTGGCCTATGGCTTTCATTGGCTTTAGCCAGAATAGCCAATGATGGGGGATGATGGGAGTTGTAGGCCAAAACATCTGGAGGGCCACAAGTTGCCCACCCCTACTCTAGAGCATCAGAACATTTTCAGGTGCAAGCTGAAATTTTTCCTATGCAAATGAATCTGTGTATATTAACCTGATTTGCATTGGAAAATTTTCCAATTCAAAATTTTCCAGAAATCCCACATCACTGCCAATAACTGAGAGATCAGATTCCCAGCCAGGACCTTTTCTCCACTGGGAATCATACGGTTAATCTAATATGTATTTCACTGAAAAAAGGGACACAACCTAGCAGCACACAGTTCTGTTTTAAAACTAGTAGCTTTCATAGGCACAAGACTCTGTTAAGATTTTAAAAAACAGCCACTTAATTTTCCTCCAACCCAGCATGAAGAACATCTGATCTCTTCACTTTAAGGCACATTCCAGATAATCACATCAGGAGCCAGTGTCAGATCCTCAAATATCAGCTGGGAGAAATTATGCTGACTTACTCAACATTAGAGGATGCTATGAAAATAAAGTTAATTATTGCTAGAAATCAGGTTAACAAAAGAATCAGATATGGTTAATTTAGGAGACAGACTTTGCCTGCATGAATAGTTCAAGCCGTGGAAGAATCCACCTAGGAAATTCTTGCCTCACATCAAATACCCTGTGGATAAAGCAGATCTTCTTTGGAAAAGTCATACAGTCTCTCTACTGGCAGGACTATGCACATTTTAAACCGTACAGGGTGTAATTCAGTATTTGGAGCAGAACTGGATTTCCTGGACTATTCTTGTAAAATAGGAACCTGCTAGTTCCAAGTTTTTGGCTCAAATTGACTTAACAAAACGAAGGCATAATAACTATTGTCTTTGAACTTGTGCCAATCCAGTTTTTAAAAGAGACAGGAAACTATGAAGTTTAACTTTACATCTGTGCCATTCAAGAGTCCCAACATCTGAGCCGGGTATTTTGACTGTTTTGGAAATGCAGCTCAAACTTCCTCAGAATTACCATCGAGGCGGCCTGTGATATTCCAAATTATTAAACTCCTTGGGGAGTGCCAATCCTCTCGCCTCTGCCCTTGATGCACACAAGCCTCCAAACTCTGAGGCTCATGTGCACCCAATGTGAGGTGTGGCGGCGTCAACCTTTGCCACCGCCGCACCTCGCGCCCTGCATTTCATCTAGACGGCTGTTTTCGGAGGAGGAGGGAAGGAGGCTGGGGCACCGTTTGGATGTGATGTCAGCTGTCGGCCCCAGCCTCCTCCTCCCCTCCCTCCCCCTGGAACGCCCAATTTGTGACCTTGGGGCGGCAGCCAGTGCAGTTCTTTCCACGCCAGCTGCATGGGGAGCAGGGCGGGGGCACACCCTTCGGAGTCTCAGCTCCAAGCTTGCAGGACCTCGGAGCTGGGACTCTAAATAATCCTATGCCGCCCCCAGGCAAGGTGGGAGGGCCATAGGATTGCGCCCTAAGGGTATCTGGCTTCTGTAAAGACATTAGCCTAGTCCAGATGTGCCCCAAACCATGGTTTTCATTAGGAAATACAGCACATGAGATGGAGAATACATGAACACTCCACAGCACAGTGCCAAGAAGCCTGGGGAAGGCAGGTGGGGGGGGAGGAGATACAGAGATGGGGCACATGATCATACATATCCTGCCCAAACCTACAACTATGAATACTCAGCCTCTGGGTCATGACCCTGACAGAGCAAGTTAGACATAGCTAAAACCTGCTGAAATTAACAAAAATTAGAAGTATTTCAGATTTACTGTAGACTGGACCTGATAAGACATGAAAATACCAGCCACCTGCTAACATATACAACAGTTGTCTTATCACATTGAATTAGTGGGGGAGGCTACACACATCTCTTACTTAGAAGTGTGCTCATGCTAAGCACATTGTGTATATGCAGGTATGAAGTGAGGAGGAAGCGAAGGTAGGAGACAATATTCCTACTGTGAGAAAATTATTGTATTTACAAGAATGAAAAACCTTCCTGCTAATAATAAGATAGCACCTTTCCCAAACATTAAACAGTTGCTCAGATACATGCTCCCAATAATTCTTAATAACCACCACATGGTAAAATAGACCAGTATAATCTCTGCATCTCAACAGAGGGAGGCAGCAAGGGAGGCAGATAGTGGCTTGTTACCCAACAGATTAATGGGTAAACTGACATTTGAACCAAACATTGCCTGATAGCTCATAATCTGAACCAGTATAACACACAACACTTTCAGTGAAACATTGGATTACACTTGTAACTCTATTAAATAGTTCATGCACACATACTGATCCTTGCTAATTTCCTAGGATACCACTCTTCTAGAACTTTTAGCAGACGAATGGAAGATTTTAGAATGAGGCAAAACAAAAGTAATTTTCAATAGACTTATTAGACACAATGTATAGAAAGAACTTTATGCAAAACTCTGCTTAGGAAAAAAAAGTTGAGCTCAATACCTCAGTCTGACCTTCATGGGCGCTGGATTCATGAGTAACGCGGATAGCCTGAAATTTCAAAATGGATTATTAGCCTATATGCAAGCGTACAGGAGACCCAGACAGGGTGCTTCTTACAACTGTCAGTGATATATTTAATTATAATAGCTAAACCAAAAAGTTTTAAACTTCATTGTCAAAAGACTATTCTGAACACTTTTAAATCAAATATCAAGAGTTGTTTCCTGAAATCATTCACCTTCACGTCCAAAGTAGCACTATAATACAGCAGAGTCATTCACTTTGACAAAAAGAGGCCCAGGCAGGGCAGTACCCCGCTTTTCACTAAGGTGAGAACGTGGTGCTTCCTCAAAGTCACCAAAACCAACAAACAGCTCGTGTAACCCACTGTTCCTCATACGGGTGCCTAGTCCACTGCCAATCAAGCACTCCAAGGTTTTCCAGCCCTGCTAGAGACCCCTTAATTGGTGGTGCCAGTGATCAAGACTAGATTTCATAGATCATAGAGTAGGAAGGAGCCTACAAGGCTATCGAGTCCAACCCCCTGCTCAATGCAGGAAACTCCCATCCAAGTAATAACCAGGCCTGACCCTGCTTAGCTTTCCACGCTCAGACAAGCTGAGCCAGCGTAAGCCACAGGCCTGTATAGAACATACCAGACCTGCATTTTATTACCAAGCTACAGCCCCTTTTGCTTTCAGTGAAACATTGTCCATCTGAAGGTCTGAAAGAAGGTACTTTATCCCCATTTTAACACTCTACATTTGTGTCAGAAGTTTGTCTTTGGATTTACTGTACCCTGTGTACTTTTAGGTGCTTTATAAATTAGTAGTAATGACTATATACTTTTATCTGTAGATTACCAAAATTTAGCTGAAAAGTTGGTGGGGCTGCAAGCTGAAGGGCACACTTGATCATTTGAAGCTCTGTTGTGATACCGCAGTAAAGAGAGAAAATACATACTAAAGTTAATCTTTCCTTCTATCAATGAGTGGCAACTTGTATATATCAAGCTGAAAATTCTTACATTTCCTTCAGTAACTCTAAAAAAAGGTACCTATCTTGAAAATTTGATATTGCACAAGTTTAAAAATATATATTTCTTGGTTAAATGGATAGGCAACGGGCAAAGCGATCCTATGGCCCCTAGACAGTGTCTTGCAAGGCCATAGGATCTTTCGGATTCCCAGCTCTGAAGCTGGATCTCTCAGAGCTGGGGATCCGTGCTCAGATCCCCCTCCCCCATTGCAGCTGGCACAGAAAGAACTGTATTGGCTGCATCTCCGAGGTCATAAGACTGACCTCGGAGAAGAGGGGCTTTTAGGGGGTGGGGAGGGGAAGAGGCCAGGTCTACCAGGAGACAACGTACCCTGGTGGCGCTCCAGCCTCCTTCCCTCCCCATCCGAAGCCCCTCAGCTGGATGGCCAAAATCAGCCGTCTAGCTGATTTTCAGGGTGGGAGGAGCGCAGAGGCGAAGATTGCCTCTGCCTGCATAGGATGACCGTAATCCTCCAAGTTTGGAGGCTTATGGGCATCCCCATTGGACTGCACCCCAGTACATTATTTCAGTCATTTGACACCCTTAATAATTGTGCCCAAGACCCTGTGCGGGCCACCCTATCCATGGTCCCTACAATCTCATTTGACAGCCACTAGCCTAGATGCAAGAGACTGTGCTTCCCAAATATACAGCAAGGAATGCTACTGACTTCATAAGTTTCTAGATATTTGGCCCTCTCTTCAGGACTCATGGGCACCGAATCATCTAGGAATTTCTTCAGTGAGGAGTTCGCTTCTAGAAAAAATAAAGATGAACTTTAAAATGTGAAACTATAAAGTTTGCCACAAGAAGATTACTGCATTTATCACATCTGATTTGTTATTACTTCACATAATTCAGCCCACAAAATGACATGGAAAAGCAAATTCAAACTACCGGTATATGGAAATCCAGCAAGATATCTTAGGTTTTCAACATAGTTATCAGTTTTCTAATTAGCTTCTCCTTAATATCATACACAATCACAAACAAAAAGTAAAAATGAAGCACATAAAGCTACATACTCACTTCCATTCTACTAAATGCAGTAGGAACATGAAACATGTTCAGGACTGGGGGAGGTCATTCACCCAAATGCTGCATTTGCTATATGCCATTTTATTTCATTTCACCAAAATTATTCATATTGTAGCAGGCTCCCCCACACTGGAGGCATTTAAGATGCAGCTGGACAGTCATCTGTCAGGGATGCTTTAACTTGGATTCCTGCATTGAGCAGGGGGTTGGACTCGATGGCCTTATGGGCTCCTTCCAACTGATTCTATGACTGTTTAAAGTACATTTTACAGTCAAATTTGCTTATTTGTAGGGATGAGTGAATCTGTCAGGCTCAAACTTGCCAAGGTTCTCAGTTTTCCACTGCCAAGCTTGTTCCATTAGGGTTCCATTCAAGCTTTCCCCCCCTGCATTTTCCAAAATGTGTGCATTTTTCAATTGTACGCATATTGGGATGCATTAACCCATTGACTAATGCATGTTTGCGCACCTTTCGGAAGCATACACATTTTTCTTTGCACATTTTTCAAATGTGTGCATGTCAAACACGTTCTGTGGAACAGAATGCAACATTCCTAATTATTTGTAAGTTTTCTTCACTCATAAGTGATAAGCAGTTCAGGACCGCCACCTACCGTTCAAACCCATAATGGCAGCATAGAAAAATGAGGTAGTTACCAAAGTTAATTTTATCCCTGTTGTTTGCAATAGCATGAATAAGCCCAATAGTTCCACAGGCATTGCTGATTGTTTGCTTCATGAAATATACTGACGGTTTTACTTCTTGTCCCTTAGCTTTTATTTTATCTTCCTCTTCTGTTCGGAATATTTCATACTGGAAGGCAAGATAGGAAGAACATTTACCAACCAAAATAGTGTATTTTCAAATCCTGGTTTTTAAAAAATCAGTTCTAGAACACAACAGCCATGTTTGCACATCACGCTAAGTCATCCTGCAAATAAGCCACGGTGGGTTGGTTGTTCACAGAACAACCCAGGTGCGCCTGACAGAGCATTGAGGTCACCATGGGTTGCTTCTCCACTCAGTCCTCCAGCCAGTATCCCAGTGTCCTTCACGGCAGAGCCCATCTTGTTTCCCCCTTCCCTCTCTGATCACTATCCCTTTTCATTCACTGCCATTTTCCCCAAGAGCCTCAAAAATGTACAGTTGGGGTTGTAATTTTTTTTAAAAAAAATTCAGCCCCAGAAAATTGCACAGTTGTGTTCATAATTTCTGACTGGAAAATTAACACTTTTTTTTTTTTACTGGGAAACTTGCAAATTTCATGGCTGGGAAGTAAATGGAGGGGAAATATAACACAAATTTCCCCTCCATTTACTTCCTAGCCATGACATTTGCATATATTTCTAGTAAAAAATATGCACACATTTTCCAGACAGTTAAAAAAAAAAACACCTTAGAGGTGGGCAGCATGGAATGGAGCAAATGGGTCACCAGCACCAGTGGGACTTCTACCCCCGCCCATGTGGCCCCATTCACTCTGTCCCATTCCGCTGTCTTCTCAGGGTTTTGTGTTTGTTTTTAGAACTGTCAGGGAACCACAGTAACCATAGCAGTAAATGCTCCAAAAAGGAGCTGTGAAAATAGGGGGAGGTTAATATCTCCCCTGTTTAGAGTAGCTGGAGACCCAGGGATGTGTTGAAAATGTGGAGGGCACTGAGAACAGTCAGTTCAACACTTGAAATCAAGAGGATTACATTGCTAAGGGGGAGATCTTCTCGCCACTCCCTTTTTGGTGCACCTCCTTTCCCCCCCTTTACTGGTGATTTTCAACTGACAGCTCGGCAACTGTACACAAATTAGCCTATATGCAGTCTTGCCTTGTCAATTTCCATCTATGTTACCAACTGTACTTGGCTCCCTTTGACAGGTGAAATGTACAAAGACAGCGACCTGGCAAGACTACATATATCAGACAGCCATAAGTGTGCACTTGCGCACCTGCGAAAGACCAACAGTTAAAAAAAAATAATTATGAAGACATTTGCACACATTTCTGGGGCCAAATAAATTAATAAATAAATAATGGCAAACCAGTGATGGTTGCTCCAAAGTGGGCATCAGTGGAGGGGCTGTCATTGGCAGTTACATGGGTGAGATTGCGAAGAGTGGCAAGGGTTTTGTGCTGCTCTTGCCAAGCGGCTCGCTAGCTGCTCCCCGCAACCCATGATGGAATCAATCTCCTAGGTTTGGATGACTCGAAACAACCCCTAGAACAAGCCATGGGATGTCAGGGTGGCTTGCTACCCAAAAATAAGCCATCCTGCAGGAAGCAGTCTAAATTCGGACGACACAACAATCCACCGTGGCTAGTTATCCATGATGAGTTGCTGTATCGTGTGAACCTAGTCATAGAGTCCTTGCCAAAATGGGTTAAATGTAACGTAGGAATAAAGTTTGTTCTAGTTTTTGAAATATTTTACTAGTTGTAAGTTTTCTAAATATCACTTTTCTCTCCACCCCACTCTGTTTTACTTTCAGCTCTCAGTATATATGCATCAAATACCATTTGTGTTATGTTCTCAGCATGTTAAAGTGCCAAAGACACCATGTTATTTTAGAGACGGCAAGTAAACACTAAATGTAACTTTTGTAGATAGGAAGTTTCAGTGAACTATGAGAAAACTATATATGTTTTAGGCTGTTGATGTGCCACAAATGGGGGCATCAACCTATACAGGCCAGTGGGCTAGTAAAAATTTGAGGGCTTCTAACTTTTTGGAGATCTGTTTGCAAACATATGGCTGAATACATGTTATACACTTCAGAGGGAGAAGATTTATTTGAAAATGAACACACTGCAGATGTAGCTATTTCACACTTAAAGAAGAAAATACTCAATCAACATTTCAAATAACTGGCACATGTGAATTATTTGGAAAATAGTGACAAAAATAGGGTTTAATAAGAGCCCAAAGTTAGCACATAAAAAGCATGACTGCATCTACCTACTACAAAGATTACCAATTATATGCCTATCATAGCCCTTAAGAGCACATAGGCCTACTGGAATCAGGCTAAAGGATTAGATCCTGGTTTGGGGGGAAATCCTTGAATTACAGTTCCCCAGTTCAGACATTATGAGAAACTGTGGTTTAAGAAAACAGGCTATCTTCACCAAAGCTAGGCACATGAGACAAGGGGAAGGGTGAGGAACAACTGTGCATGCACACTGCTTGGTCCAGGTCCAAGATTATAATGTCTGAACTGGGCCAAACTCTCCTTTTGTTAACTCATTTCTAAGACCCAGAGGAAAAGATTTTGTAATCAGGAAGGTTGTTGTGTTAGAGGTCAATAGTTACCTTTTCTGTTACTGGAAAGAGGAGAATGATAGCACAAACAGGTCGTGGCACCATGCTAAGTAGTTCTGGATCCATGCCATACACATCTACGAAATTGCCAGCTAGGATGTATCCCCAGCTGTCTGAGAAACTAGTAAAAATTGAAACATATCTATTAATAAGTATATCCTTCACATATTGTACTTTAATAGGATTTTTATGAAGATAAAATGTTATAGTTTGGGCCTTTCAGTATGGTTGAGAATGGTGTGCATGACTGCTAGAGAAAGGCAGTAATAAACAGTAGGCTAAGTTATAATAAATAGGAAACTGAATTCTCTTTAGTATAAGGAAAAATTATTTGCTTCTAGAACAGTAGGTGTCATCTTAACTGTGGCTGGAATTCAGAGAGTAATGCAACTAGTTATACATACCTAAGGGTGCTTTGGGCTTGGAATTCTGAGAACTGCCACACATTCTTCTACATTACAAATGGCCTTTAAAAACCTTGGGAAGTTGTATAAGCTGTTTGTGATTTGGACATGTAGATCTGCTGTTAAGAATTCCACAAGACAGCAACAGGGTGCGCACAACTGCCAGCGCGGTTAACAAGACATGGTGGTCCATTAACCAAGCTGCGTGTGCCAGTCACATGCCGTCCTGATTCGCTTAATTACCCTTACTGACACAGCTTATTGTGTCATCCAAACCTGGTGAGGGTGGGTTGCTGCCATGATTAACAAACCACCCAGGACTCATGGGCTGTTTTATGGCTTATTAAACATGCTGGCAATTATGCGAACAGAGCCATACTTAAGCCCTTAACAGCACTTCTGTAGCTCTTTGGACACTACCTATCAGCAATCAAGAAGCATGGGATGGAGCTATGGATGCGTGAGGACTTCGTTCAGGGGGTGAAAATCCGGCAAACTGGCTGGGCACAACCCCCCAAACTCGGTCTTGCTTACCTCCTTCCCCAGCTCAACTCGCGTTCACCCGAGTCGAGCCAGGGAAGTGACTTCTAGGTTCCCGGTGGCTGCCATTTGCGTAACGTATCTTACAGCATTTTCCACGTAAAAAGTAGCCCGCCAGGAACCTGGAAGTCAGATGAGTGGCTCGGCGTGCGTCCGCTTTTGGCCCGGCAGGCGCAGCAGTGGCGTCCGCTGAGCCAGATTGGGTCACTGGCAGATCGCCCACCACTAAATGGAGCAGTAACTCAGTGGCAGAGCACCGAAAGTCCCAGGTTCAAATCCTGGGATCTCTAAGGAGGGCTGGAAAAACTACTGCCTGAAACTGGGGAACCAATTCTAGTCAGTGTTGACAATACTGGATTTCATGAACCAATCAAATGATTCAGTAGAAGGCAGCTTCCTAACCAGCAACAGTCAACCTAAGCTATTCCTAGCTTCATTTCCCCACCCTCTCTCCAGAAATTTGAAAGTCAAGCAGACAAGAATAATCAAAGTTACCTTATCTTCAGAGACTCGTGTGCAAGCCAGGGGTGAGGAATATTTTTCAGCATGAGGGCTGCATCCCCTTGTGGCCAGTCTTATGTGGACCACATACCAGCAGTGGGTGGGGCCATCCCACATGCATGTTGAAGCATGTGGGGAGAGACTAACCCTTCCTTCTGCTACAAATCCCCATCGCCTTTTCACAATGCACTTGGGTTTGAAAAAAGTATTCCATTGGCTCCAATGAAACACTTTTTTTCAAGTCTAATTGCAGTGTGTGAGGCTGGAGCCCTGCAGACAGGAGGTTCCCCACCCCTGCACTAAGCAATACAGGTATATAAGAGAAGGTGAACCCACATTTTCCACAAGGCCTTTGGCTTAACCCCTTAATCCTTATCCTGACGTATAAGCAGGTTTTTAAAGTATGTGTTAACTTTATTTGCTCACAGTCCCTTGCTGCCCTCATCTTTCCGCCCACTTTCTCATGTCTTCCATTAGACTATTTTGATCATAAACTTTTATGGGGAGAACTTTTTTTGTTTATGAACCACTGTGAGATGCCTTGTATACCGATGGTTCGGTATAAATGATAATTCTTTAGACTGAAATGTTGGGTGGGGGAGGAGACAGGGCTTTAAGAATCACTAGATTTTAAAATAATATAAACTACTTTTAAAGGGTTTCTGGGGTTTGGAACATAAGGCAGCTTATTCTTTAAGACTGTGTAATGATGAGTGCTAGAAACTTAGTTTCCTAAGAAGAAATGCTATTAATTACTCCCATCAAGAGAATATATCCACATCACAATGCACGATTGGGACATGGCCTCCAGTGAAACATTCAGCTATACATGCTTTTTCTATATTAAACATACCGTAAATACCTGTTATATTTTCTAAACCAGTGTTCTCCAACCTTGGGTCCCCAGATGTTTTTGGCCTACAACTCCCAGCATGCCCCAGCCAGCGTAGGAGAACACTGTTCTAAACTGAAAACGACATTTGTATTACTCAAGTTTACAATCACTATAAGCCTAGCTCACAATGGATAAAGCAATTTAACTGCATCACAAATAGGAGACGTTTTCATATTGGTTTCATTCCTTGTCTACTTGGTTTTGAAGGCAACATGGAATACAAGGGTTTTTATGCACTTAACCAATCAAGCAAAGAGTTCCCCTCCCCACCCCATTTATTTTCATATCACTTAACCATGTAATGTTGGCCATGTTAAGTGGGACTGAGAACTCGATACTGCTGGCCCTCTCAACAGCTTTGGTCTTATTGCCCATGGTATCCTTCTGGGATGCTTCACAATGATGGATCTATGGGACACTCTTCTTCAGTCATTCCTTTAGGGTCAGTCCAAGATGGCTCTGAGAAACCGCTGTTCTTCCCCAGGTCCATCTACATAAAGCCACTGAGTGAAATATATGGAGGTTTGGGCTAAAGCAGCAGTGGGCAATTACAGCCCTCCAGATGTTTTGGCCTACAACTCCCATCATCTCTCATCATTGGTTATGCTTAGAAGTGATGGGAGTTGTGGCCCTTCAGATGTTTTGGCCCACAGGTTGCCCACACCTGGGCTAAAGAGTTATCAGTCTGCTGAAAACATGAAGCCCTGCCTCTATTTTGCTTTAAGAATCACTAGATTTTAAAATAATATAAACTACTTTTAAAGGGTTTCTGGGGTTTAAGAATCACTAAGAATTCAGATGTCACAATAAGCCATGGTTTATCATGATGGAAATTGGCTGCAATGAGGCTTGTGCAATGCTCCCTGCCCTCTCCTCCTCCAGCATGACTGCAAGATTTGAAACTTTCACTTCCATTTTTATTTAACTGCAGCTTGCTGTTTTATCTGAACCAAAAAAAAATAATGGGTTAGCAAGCTTGCTTGTTTCAACAACCTTAAGATTAATAATTTATGGTTCAGACACAACAGGAAACTGAGGTTAATTGCCTCTTAACTAGCTTTAGTTGGTTTGCCAGCTATGGTCTTTCACAGAGAAAACTAATCTGACATCAGTTATTCATACCTTAGTTACCCGCAGACTTGACTAAGCAATGGCCCCTGTGTGGGCTGCCTTTAAAGTTGGTTTGAAAATTGCAATTGGTCCAAACATAGCTGTCAGACTTTTGCCTGGTGCTCAACAATCTTATTGTATTACTCTGAAATTATTCCACATTCATTGCCTTCCTATTTCTTTCTGGGTTCAATCTGAAGTGCTAGCATTGGTCTTTAAAGCCCTAAGCAGTCTTTGATCACATTGCTTGAAGATACATAGATGGTGACCAGGGAAGACACTGCGGAATTCCCCTCTCCAAGGAGGCGTACCCTGCACCAAATTTGATGCATTTGACACCAGACAAAGACCTTTTAATTTGCTCAAGCCTTCTACCACGTCATTGAAGCTGGTTTTAACTGCTTATTTCTATTGGTTATGCTCATTTTATCACCCTGATGTGCTCCACTGGTTTCTATTGATTTACTATTGTGTTACTCTTTTTGTGATCCCTGGGGGTTTTTGTACACTGAATGGTGATATATAAGCATTTTAACTAAATTAATAATAAACTACTTAAGCTATATTATAACCAAAGCCATAAGAACACATAGAATAATTTATGGACCCAGACACATGATGTTTGTGCTGCCAAGATGATCACTAGGTGGTCAAGGGCAAGTTTACACACACTCAGATTACAGTAATGATATACTTTTTTTCAACCCTTGGAATAGGGTGGCAAAAATCTAAAACAGTGTCCCCTCTGTATACAACAGAGGGTAGAGGACTAAGGAATAAGTCAAAACCCAGTGGATGACACAGATATAGCCAAGCGAATACTGGCATCCAGATCTAATTAGCAATGCTACAGGTTCTGGCCATGGTCACACATACCTAGTTACATCCCATTTGGAGTACTATAATGCGCTCTACATGGGGCTGCCTTCAAAAACTGTTCAGAAACTTCCAGAATGCTGTGGCTAGACTGTTGGCTGGGGCCAATTACAGGGAGAATATGACTTGCTTGTTACAGTGGGTTCACTGGCTACCAGTCTGTTTCTGGACAGAATTCAAACTGTTGCTTATGACCTATAAAGCCCTATACAGCTTGGGACCAGGCTAAGTGAAAGACCTCCTTCTCCCATACGAGCCTGCCCAGTCAAGGTCTTCTGGAGAGGCCATTCTTTCGTGATCGCATTTTGGTGGCGATGCAAGAGAAGGCCACTCCCGGGCTGTAGAACTCCCTCCCAAGGGTAGCTAGGTTCACTGCCCCTCTGCTAACATTCCGATGGCAGGCAAAGACCACTTTAGTCACAAGGGCCTTTGGTCTATAAATGGGTCGGGTGCTGTTTTTATTCTGTGATTGTTTTTGTTGTATTTTAATGTTTTATTGTTTTAATCTATTTTAAATCATTTTGGTAAGCTGCCTTGAGTGCCATTTTTGGGTAGAAAGGCGCGGTATAAAAACTAAATAAACTCATTAGATATTTACCATCTTTGCCATTTTATGCTATATTAATGAGCCCTCTAAACTCAATCCATTACCCGACAACCTACAGTCATATAGCAGATATAAATTTACAATGCAGACTTTATTGGGGAGGTGTCATCCCCACCTGCTCCATCTCCTTCACCTATATTGCCAAAGCACAGCACTGAATTTCCCATGCTGGGGAAACCCAACAACATGCTATAGAAACAGCCTGTCCTACACTCGCTCACACTTCCGTCATTAAGGTTAAGAGTGATAAAATGAAGTGCAGTGCTTTGACAGCTGCCATGTAAACTCCTGCTTCACGCCTGCATGTCTGGATCTTAACACTGGGAGAGGAAGAGAAGCAGCAACAGCAGCTGCCTGGATTTATCACTGTACTGTGCTCCATACAGCACACCGAGGGATTGGCAAAGGAAAACATACATTCCTTGGAGACGATTCTTCCTTACCACAGAAAGTCAGGCGACTGCTTAATTACAAGGCTGAGATGCAGCATAGTAATCGATTGAGAACCAGAAAAAAGAATGTGCGGAGGTAAAGGGAGAACAGTGTTAAATTCAGGAACCACAAATGGGTCAGCTCAAGCAAGTAAAAAAAATATAGAACAAAATGTAGTTGTCTGCCAGACAGGCCTACAGGATAGTTCCTTCATAAAGGAAATGTGTTGATACATTAGCTTTTGAGCATGCTAGATGACTCATCTACTATGAATTTTTTTACCACCACCTGAACAATCCCTTATTTCTCAATCCCTTATTTCTCTTGCATTCTCAGGGACAGTCTCGAGCAATACCTTACAAATTCCAGTACACCATGTACAAAAGACCAGATTAAAACTCTTCACAAACAAAACATACTTCTCATCAATGTAACCAGCTGACATTTGAATCCATAGCTTGTCTAGAGACAATATTCCAGAATTTTACTCTTTGGTGACCATATATCTATTCTCTAAATTATGTTGGCTAGCTAGTAGCTTACATTCATTTGTTCTTTTAAAATTTATTCCTCCTCGTTCCTTTTATATACATTCTCAAAATTAAACTTCTTCCTTCTACATCAGCTCCATCATCTTTTAATTGCTGTCCCTCACTTCAAAACTGTTGCATTGCCTAAGCATCCAGGAAGTACATTTCCTTTCTCTAGTGTGACCTAGGACTGGTCATACAGGACAAAGTGAGAAGTATTACAGGTACATCAGAATACAGAAGTGGTATGGTCACTGGGTGCTTCCAGGCTCCTAGCACTACCAATCAAAAGATATGGTGCAACTATTCCACGTTTCCCTCCTTAACAGATTTTCTGTGGTAAGAAAAGACAGAAGTGATGGGAAAACACAGGAAGGCTACAAATGGAAAGTGACTATCTAAATACTCGGATTTCAAATATTTAGATATAAATGTATTTGGGAGTTTAAAACTTTATGCATTATGTTGATTTGGAAGTATTAAAGATGTTGTATAGATGTGCTAGCTCTAGAAAAAAGGGGGACTTTGGGGTTACTTATTAGTACTGAATAGTTATTATTTTATGATGCCTGGGATTTTTAATATGCTATAGCTGTAATTGCAAATAATGACAAGTGAGAATCAGGGTTAAGTATGCATTAGTTTATATATATATGCTAAATATATTAGTGAAAAAATAATTTAGAATGTGTGTGACGTAATTTGTTGGAAAGAAGATGGCCGACATATCTTCCCTAGCCATTTTATTGGAATATAGGAACCCAAAGAGTAACAATAGACTGACTTTATCCATAAAGGGTTTGGAATATTGTTTCATTTGCTGATATTGAAATATATATTGGCTTCATGATGGAATTATCGAAGGTTTAAAAAAATTATGCTTTATGCTGACTTGGAAGTATTAAGGTGTCTGGATGGGTTTAAAAATTTGTAGTATGTTACTTAAAAATAAAGGGGGTTGATGGGCCTTTTTCAAAATTATCTTAGAAGCTTTTGGTGGAAGTTAGTCAGAAGTTTTTTAGTTGAGAGTGTTGAAAAAAGAATATTGAAAACTCTAGTCTGCTTGGGATTTTTTGCTTTAGGGTTATTGGAAAAAACAAGTAAGTGAAAATTACTTGGTTGACATATAAATGCTGGTTATGCAATTAAACTAGTTAAAATTTATATGTAGGTGAGACCTCTAGTGTTCTCTTTTTGCCATAACTAGAATGAACTGTTGAAATTGAATAATTTTATAAGATTAATAATGTATTTATTTATTTATTTATTTCATTTTTATACCGCCCAATAGCCGAAGCACTCTGGGCGGTTTACGGTAATTAACAAGACAGTAGCTTATATTGCTGCTTATATTGCTGTGGTAGAATTTGGAAGTCCATTTTAGTTTTGTTTGTTGTTGGTTATGTATGTGTTTGTTTGTTCTTTATTAATAAAAAATATTTTTTAAAAAGAAAGAAAGTGACATTATCTGGCCTACCCCCCTGCCTTCTGTGAATGAGGCAGACCCATTGCACAATAAAAGCCTTGTTTGGAAACAACCACTGTCTAGTATACATATGTGAAGGAGACATTCATAGAACAGGATGGGATAAGGCAGGTTAAGGGGCAGGCAGGGCAAAAGAGTTGAAGATATGGTGAGCCAAAATAAGACATTATAGAAGCAGTGGGGTTTGAGAACAAGTTCAGATTACAGGAAGTAACAAGCAACTTACTTTAAAATTAAAGCTATGGATACTCTTACTTAGAAATGTTACTCATACTATCAATTTAAAAACACCTACACTGTACATCTGTCATAAGACGGGCTTAACTTGACCCAGCCATGGAGCTACAGCAAAAAAGCTTCCATCTCATTAGGGGGGAAATGCAGGTCATATTTCATTCATTATTAATCCAGCTTCCAAGGAAAGAACTCAATTCAAAACCCATTCTATCATAATTTATAAATATCCTAGTTTGTTACACGAGGGACAAAGGCTGGTTTCACAAATAATGTTAACAACACTACTTCGCCTGGATATCTCACATGCTAACTATAGAGAATACACATTTTTTACATCTATGAGTAGTTTCTTTTCTTTTAAACTTAAAATTGAAGTTCCCATGATCAAATGCTTTCCATAATGAAATGAGCAGGCTGCAAGGCGAGGCAGGTATGTCATTTTAGTGGCCATTGTACAAGGCCTGGAAGTAGAAGGGGAAAAGCAGGGAGCCAATCTATCTCAGCAAAGGAAATGCAAAGGATATTGTGGCACCTTGAAGACTAATAGATTTTTTATGGTATCAGCTTTCATGGATTAGAGCCTACTTCATCAAATGCCTAAAATGTTATCCTGTTGGCAGGTATGAGAGAAAAAGAGAATATAACACATTTTCTTTATAACACACCACACACATATTTATGTATGCACACATACAGAGAGGAAAAGTTATAAACATTACGGCCAAAAGTCTATGAAACAGCAGAGGTACAGTCTGTGGTAGCAAGCCCAGTAATACACACGCAAATTGATATTTTAAGGAAGAGTAAAAGCTGCTCACCTGGTTCGTGACCTGAAAAACAAGGGGTGGGGAGAAATAAAAATAAAGTTTTACTAAGTTTTACCTATCACCAAGTTAAAGCCAACCTTTTAAAAAAAACCACTCCAGAATTATTTCCTCAACTTTCTCGGATTTTCGCAACTTTATTTTTTAATTCATACTATCCTCCCGCCCTGCCCTGCCCTGCCCACCCCACCCCACCCCACCCATTCCAGCCTCTTTCCACTGGCTGCTCCCTAACGCTCCCACTTTTCCTATCTTTCCCCCACCCTAGAATATGCTATTTTTGCTCCTCCTCGCCCCGCTCTTCAACATTGACACGCTTCCCTCTATTTGCCTACCGCTGTTGCCCCCTCCTCCTTTCTCCCGCCTCCCCTCCCCCGCTCTCACATCAGGGTTCGCCTCCAGGGGCAGCCACCGGTGAGCTTCCATGAGCCGCGCCTTGACGACGTGCGGGAGAAGAATGTTGTTGTTGGAGGAAGCGTGGTGGTGGTGGTGGTGGTGGTGGTGCCGCTCCCACTGCTGTCCGCTCACCTCACAGCACCCAACTAGACTACAACGAAATACCAGGCTATTGACAGCACCCCCACGCCTCACTAGTAATCTACCCCGCCCAGTTCGCTACTAGCCTGAACACGACGTGGGCTACACCAATTCCACGCAGGTGGGGGGAGAATACACATAAATCTGCTCTCGCTCCCATTTTTCCCTTCAGGTGCCTCAGTTTTTCCGCACTGAAATAACTGCAATATTCCGTCCGTGACTTAAATAATAGAGCTTGGGAAGGAGAGGACGAGAAATATCCGTAGGATATTGTGTCTCTGTCTCTAGTTCCCCCTTCTCTTCACGTACGTGGGTTCTTCCACGCCAATGGCTCCGCCCTGGATGAGGGAGGTGTGTCTGCCGAGGGGCTGCAGAGGCAGCCCTGTGCCTCTAGAGGGCAGAACTTGAGTTCTAGCAAGTAGGCTGCATTCTCTCTACGCGACCTTACCTGCTGGGAGTAAAGTCCACCGAATGCTATGCAGCATACGCCTGAGTAAAAGGTCCATGGAAGTAAATGCTAGATTTTGCTAACAGACTGTAAAGTCTGAATATTTGCTGGTGTCCATACTGAAACAGTTTTTTCCAGGGATGTTTCATATACCAATATTTTTAATGTAACTTTGACAACTTCCCTCTGAAGCATTTGTACATGTTAGAGCAAACATAAGAAGAGTGTTGCTGGATCAAGTCAAGCTAGTCCTGCATTCTGTTTCCAACAGTGGCCTGTCAAATGCTGCTAGGAAGCTCACAAACAGGGCATGAAGGCAACAGTCTTAACTGTGTGCGCTAGCATCTGGTACTCAGAGATACTATCTCTGAATTGGAGGTCTTATTTCCTTGGTGAAGTACATTTCCCCATATAATGTGAATATACTAGCTTCTCCTGCTGATGTTAAAGCATATGACTAAGCATGTGATAGGTGTCACTGCCACACATTTGGCTAGCTGGCCATTTTAATTGGGCAACACTACTTGATAGGAAACCACATCACCATTAAGGAATGATTCATCCCATGTTGTTTACCCCAGTTTCCAGCAGTCAATACAGAAGAACAGCCCGAGCATCAGGTTACGTTACCTGATCATCCTGGGTAATACTCATTGACAGTAGTACTGTGAAGAAAAGAGCCTTTGGGGGGTTCACACACACACACCTCATGTGTGAACCGGCTGGGGTGGGGTGTGCATAGTTAGTGTGTGGAGAAAGGGGCCCTTGGGGGTTCCTGCATGCATGCACGCACACACATACACGCACATGCCTCCTCATGTGTAAACCAAGTGGGGCCAGTTGAGGGGGCTGGGAGGAAACGAAAGCCTCGGATGGCGCCTAGATGCCTGGAGAAGCTGGCCTAGGGCTTTCATATGTAAATAGTTCAAGCCATGAGTCATGAGTTCCCTTCCCCCTGCCTGGCCAGGTGAGGTGCATGGTGATTGGCTAAGAGCTACAGGGAGGAGGGGAGGGGGGGGAAAGGTATATTTCCCAAAGCGTGGGTTTTGGTCTTTGTTCTACCCGGCTGTGGTAATGGCGGTAAGCTAAGGACCCCAGGCAGCTCCTGGTGAAATTAGCTGGATTGAGGGCTCTAGTAAAGGCAAGCCTTGTGGGAGTTTTACCCATCTCGGAACTTCGGGTAGGTGTGGTAATCTCCCTCGGGCAGCGAGGCTGTGCTGGATTTAACCCTTGAAGAGAACACCCTCAGGTAACAGGTGTGTGCCTGAGAGATATTAAGGAATCAGGTTTTATTGTTTTGCAGCTTTACTGTGTACTAAAGTGTCTCTCTCTTTATTTTGTGTGCTTCTCTCATTTCCCTAATCTTGTTGTAAAATGCTACCAGAATAAACCTTGTCCTGGTTTTACCCCACATGGTGTTTGTGGATTGCTCTGTGGCTTCAGTAACTAAATCCAGGTTACAGAATTAAAGGCGAGTCCCTCAACAGAGATCCAAGTAGGATTGCAGACAGCTGAGGCTGGCAATCTGGTACCTTGAGATCTCTGGGGGTCTTGGTTCCTTTGGGGTAGGAAAGGGTGGGGGTGTGGCAGGCCAGCCAGCCCCCCCTTCCTCCACAAGTACTTCCTGCTGGCTTTTTGTTTTTCTAATTATTTTTTAATTAATACATGCCAGCGATTGTTTTGATACTGTATCAACTTCCATGGATTACATGGAATGCATCAATGGTGATTCACACTCGGTGTAGCACCACAGTGTTTGCAGCAACATGTAAAATGTGAAGGAAAGAAATACACCTTGAAGCATACTGTGAACACACATGGGGGAACTACAACAATAATAGCTTTCCAGTGATCCACTGCATGTCCTTGGATGTTTGGCATCTTTCCATTGAAACATATGTACATGTCAGAGCAAACATAAGAGTGTTGCTGGATCAGACCAAGCAAGGGTCAAGCTAGTCCGGTGTACCATAAGATGTACAGTATTTTTCCATGTATAAGACTATACTTTTTCCTAAAATTGTTAGACTAAAAATTGAGGGTCGTCTTATACACGGAAGTAAGCCGAGGAGAGAACCGCGTGGTTGCGAAACTGCCCAGTAGGGGCGTCTTATACATGGGGGCGTCTTATAGATGGAAAAATACGGTAGTCATGGCTACCAATTTAGATGGCTCAAGACAAATTCATCGAGGATAAGTCTATCACTGGCCACTAGTCATGATGGCTATATATTACCTCCAGTATCAGAGGCAGTATTTATTTATTATATTTTTGAATCGCCCATCTGGCCAGCCGTCTGGCCACTCTTGAGCGATGCCACAGTATGCCTGTGCTTGGGGAGCATACTGTGCTCATGCTCTACTTGTGGGCTCTCCATAGGCATCTGGTTGGCTACTGTGGAAAAAGAACGCTGGACTAGACAGGCCTTTGGCCTAATCTACCATGGCTCTTCTTATGTCCTTATGTTTGGGGATGTGTCTCCCTTTCACATCTGAAATCCATAGAACAGCAAACACCAGTGTACCATGTGCCAATTCACATATAAAGTGTGAATTGGCGTCTTCATATTTAGGGTTTAGGTTGTTTTGCCACATGGTGGGCTGCAGGAGGAGGGGGAATTTGATCAACCAGCAGTGTCCATTCTGCTGGTGGAAGAATTGGTAACACTGGTACAACCCATTATCTAATGCGGGGCTCTCCAACCTTGGGTCCCCAGATGTTGCTGGCCTACAGCTGCCAGCATACTCAGCCAGCATGGCTAATGGCAAGGGATTCTATACCTATGCAATGCAATGCAATGCAAAACATGCTTTATTTAGAAGCAAATTCCACTGTATTCAATGAGATTTACTCCCACGTAGGCATATTTTGGATTTTACGCTAATAGATGTGTGCTAGGTGGCATGTTGGCAGCGACAGCCCGTAGTGCAGGAATAAAGAAAGCATCTGATGAAATTCCCAGTTCTCTCATACGGCAGACTGTGCTCAGTTTGGGAGATCAAATGAGATTAGAGGCTTACGAGGCAATGTGGCCATGAACTAGATTCCCTCTTCTGCATAATTACAGGAAATTCCATCGCTTCTCCTTCGTGTGGCCATATTTACTCGGAAGCAGCTCCCGAGACTCGCTCCCAGATAAATATGCAAAGAGAATCACGCACACTCTCCCCGCCCCTGAAACGAAACTAATCAATAAGAACTCAACAGTGAAGCATCGGAGGGTGGGGCGAGCACCCTGTCATCCACTTATCGGAAAGCACGGAAGGAAACTGCAACCTCTGATTGGACAGGGGGAAAGATTCCGAAGAAAACGTTGCCTCGTGTAGGTAGGCGTGGCTTCAAAAGAACCAATCAGGGGAACCGTTTGTCGTTTGCTAACGCTACAAGGTGGTGCTATAGCAGGCTTTCTAGAGGACGAGTCCTTTTATATTAATGGCTGCGGGAGCTGCTGGATGCCGCTTGAACCGTGGGGTGAGTTTTGGGAGCAGCTGTTGCTGCAAGCTTAAGTTTGAGATGCGTCTATGGCAGCAGAAGCACGCTGAAGCATCTTGGTGGAGAAGAAAGGAATGAGGCTGCAGTTTACCTGGGAGTAAAATATAATTGGATTTACTTCTGAGTAAGCGTGCAAGGCTGTATAGCTTGGGTTGCGTCTGATGTTAGTATAACTTAAGTCCCATTCATTTCAGTGGGTC
The DNA here is from genome assembly GCA_021292165.1 of Shinisaurus crocodilurus. NCBI lineage: Eukaryota > Metazoa > Chordata > Lepidosauria > Squamata > Shinisauridae > Shinisaurus > Shinisaurus crocodilurus. Next base: position 158,647,397 of record CM037878.1, on the reverse strand, counting down.
TGCTCAAAGCAAGACCAACATTTGGTACAACCGCTTGTTTATAGAGGGTGGCGGTTCTGGAAACCGACCCATTAGTTCACGTATTTCCTCATCTTCCCGCCTCCCATGATGTAACTATGGCACATGTGTGCAGTTCTGACAGTGCAGTCGTGGAAATGGGGGGGGGGGAAGGTTTTTAACTATGTCTGAACAGTGTTTTGTGTATTATATGTTTTCTCTTTATTTTTGATATAGCAATAAAAATGCACAGAGGATCATGTATATGGCTTTGAAGGGAAGTCCAACTGAAAGACTTCCCTGAAAGGAAGATTTCAGTTTTAATATTTAATTTTTTAAAATCCTTTTCTCCGTGTCAATGATATAAAATTATTGATTATACTGAAATACAGGGTAAATTTAACAACAACAAACCCTCCAACACAAAATATGAAAACGTAAAACAAATCTAACAACAACAAAAAATTAGGCTGGCTCTCTCTCACCCCTTTTGTGTGTGTTTGTGTGTAAAATCTACCATGGAGAAAAGATCTAAGACATTTTAAAGGTTTTTCACAGGCCTGTGGCTTACGCTGGCTCAGCTTGTCTGAGTGTGGAAAGCTAAGCAGGGTCAGGTCTGGTTATTACTTGGATGGGAGACCCCTCCTATAGTTTCCTGTATTGAGCAGGGGGTTAGACTCGATAGCCTTGTAGGCTCCTTCCAATTCTATGCTCTATGAAATCTATGAAACTATTTTGTGACCTTAGTTGGAAGATGTTGCAGTTTCTCTTTGTGTTTTTTCTCCCTGGTAGACCAAAACAGATACCTGCAATTTGTTGAACGATTTCTGAGCATACTTACCCTGAAAACAACTATTTAATTATTTTGCTATATTCCACAGTTTACTAACTACAGTTGTGTAGGACATGCTTTATTTACTTCACAATATTTATCATTTTTTTTGCAGCTAATGAGTAAAAGGCTGCTTCTCTTTATTAATTCTTTAGGGCACAATCCTATGGCCCGTAGACACTGTTCTGGGGGGCGGGGAAGGGAAGAACGAGACTCTGTGTCTGTGGGGATAGGAGGAATCCTGGCGGTGCCTCAGCCCCTCCTCCTTGAGAGCAGGGGTAAAACACTTAGACTGCGCTGCCCATAATCCTACAAGTTTGGAGGGTTCGAGACAGCCACATTGGATGGCGCTGTCAGTGGACTTTGGGTACAATCCTATGCACGTTTAGACAGAAAAACGTCCTACAACTCCCAGCATTCCCCAACCAGCATGGGCTGGGGAATGCTGGGAGTTGTAGGACTTTTTTCTGTCTAAACGTGCATAGAATCATAGAAAAGTAGAGTTGGAAGGGGCCTACAAGGCCATTGAGTCCAACCCCCTGCTCAATGCAGGAATCCAGGTCAAAGCATCCCTGACAGATGACTGTCCAGCTGCACCTTGAATGCCTCCAGAGTGGGAGAGCCCACCAGCTCCCTAAGTAGTTGGTTCCATTGTCTTATTGCTCTAACAGTCAGGAAATTTTTCCTGATGTTTAGGTGGAATCTGGGTTCCTGTAACTTGAGCCCATTATTCCGTGTCCTGCAAACTGGGATGATCGAGAAGAGATCCTGGCCCTCCTCTGTGTGACAACCCTTTAAGTACTGGAAGAGTGCTATCATATCTCCCCTCAGTCTCCTCTTCCGAAGGCTAAACATGCCCAATTCTTTCAGTCTCTCCTCATAGGGCCTTGTTTCCAGTCCCTTTATCATCCTTGTTGCCCTCCTCTGAACCCTCTCCAGTTTGTCTATATCCTTCTTAAAGTGTGGTGCCCAGAACTGGATGCAGTACTCAAGATGAGGCCTAACCAGTGCTGAGTAGAGGGGAATTATCACTTCACGCAATTTGGAAGCTATACTTCTATTAATGCAGCCCAAAATAGCATTTGCCTTCTTTGCAGCCACATCGCATTGCTGGCTCATACTCAGCTTATGATCTACAACAATTCCAAGATCCTTCTCGCTTATAGTATTGTTGAGCCAAGTGTCCCCCATTCTGTAATTGTGCATTTGGTTTCCTTTCCCTAGGTGCAGCACTTGGCATTTATCCCTATTAAATTTCATTCTGTTGTTTTCGGCCCAGCACTCCAGCCTATTGAGATCTCTTTGAATTTTGTTTCTGTCTTCCAGAGTATTAGCTGTTCCACCCAACTTTGTGTCATCTGCAAATTTGATAAGCATTCCCTGCACCTCCTCATCCAAGTCATTAATAAAAATGTTGAATAGGATTGCACTGTTTAGTTATCTAAACATAGGACCAGTAGATCTAATAGGGGGGGAAAAAAGACAAACATATAAGTTTAAGTATGACAATCAAATAAAATCCTTTCTATATTGAATAATGTGTGAAGTTGAATATTCACCACTGCGAAATATCTTTATTTTGTAGATTTTGGCAATGCAGTTGACATAATTAAAACAATACCACAGGATCTGTTTGCAGAGCTAGTAAGTAACATCTGTCTGTGTTTCCCTTTTTAATCACTTATTTTATACTTCGCTTACTATATTGTGCATCTTATAATTCTTTGTAATTCACTTCCTAGTATTTTGTTGTGCAGTTAGTTCCATAAAGGAAAAACAAGGAATTAGATTACAATATTGCGCTCTGCGTGGGGTTACCCTGGAAGACGGTTCGGAAGTTACAGCTGGTACAGAATGCAGTGGCTCGCCTGGTTAAAGGCTTCCGCCAGCGTGATCACATCACTCCAGTGCTCAAAGAGTTGCACTGGCTACCAGTTGTTTGCCGAGCCGAATTCAAGGTGTTGGTGTTGACCTTTAAAACCCTGTACGGCTCCAGTCCAGTTTATCTCAAGGAGCACCTCCAGCAACATCAAGTAGGCCACTCAACGAGATCTGCCACGGATGGCCTTCTCCCTGTCCCATCAGCCAGAGAAACCAGGCTGGTGGGGACTAGGAGGAGGGTGTTTTCTGTGGCAGCCCCCAATTTATGGAACTCTCTCCCAGTGACCTCCGCCATGCCCCTTCCTTGATTAGCTTCCGCCGTGCATTAAAAACGTGGCTTTTCAGGTGGGAACATGGGGTGGGTTAGGATTTTTAAGTTTTGTACTATAATTAATTTTTTTAAATTGTGTTTTACACTCTGTTTTTTCTTGTATTTTATTGCACTGTACATCGCTCAGAGTGGCTGGATGACTGGCCAGATGGGCGATTTAAAAATATAATAAATAAATAAATAGATAGATAGTATGATAGGCTGGAGCCATGTTTCGTTATGAGGGTGTGGAATATTTTTTTCAGACTGCCTTTGCGACTTGGGTTTAGGCCTGCCCTGGGACCAGGGATTTGTCTGCCACCTATTTATTTATACATAAGCATTGAAAGCAAAGGAATACGGTTTATTTTCAGGAAAACTATGCTTTTAAATTGCACTTAAAATTAACAAGTAGTTCAGGAAAACTATGCTTTTAAATTACACTTAAAATTAACACGTAGTTACTAGCTAGCAGTAATTGAAATCCGCTTTCTTTGCAGTGTGAACAAATTATCCAGTATCTGCAGTGCCAGATCCCAGCTGTAAACACAGTAGAACTATGTCAGGTAAGATGGATTTCCAGTAGTAATATGAAAGCTCTCCCCTGAGGCCCACCTGGCGCCAACTCTACTATCTTTTCGGCGCCAGGTTAAGACTGCCCTCTATGTTGAGGTTTTTAACAACTCTAAATAGTGGTAGAGTGGTAGAGTGGTTATTTTTTAACTTTTCTACTGGTCACATTGCATTAGTTTGTTTTAGATATTTGAGTACCGGTAGTTTTAAAATTTGGTTTTAAATTGTTTATACTGTTTTTATTGTGTATATTTTATATTGTATTTTATTGTATTTTTTTATTGATTGTTGTAAACTACCCAGAAAGCTTTGGCTATTGGGTGGTATAGAGATGTTGATGATGTTGATGATGATGATAAGCAGATGGCAACTCACTTTCTAATTTGTCTTCAGTTAGTCATATGCTGTGTTTCTTTCTTAGAGATTTCAAGCAGCTGGGATTGAAATAGTCGCTAGTGACTTGGCAAAGGTATTTAATGCCATTTCCTTTGTATTCAGGTAAGCAAAAGCAGCTCTTGGTTCCCCTTTAATTTCTTTTATTTATTTATTTATTTATTTAATTTTTATTACATTTAAAATATATATATATACTACAACAACAAATAAAGCCTAACAATATTAATACATAAACCCATCCCAATCCCTCCCCCATCTTAATCCACACTAGACTGGCTGCTCTAGAGTTCACCCTTAGTTTGTGCATAACAGTGAGACCTGGCTAGCACTCTGGATTATGCCCCAGGATCTTCTAAAGCAGGGGCTTCAGGAAGTTGAGATCCAAAACATCTGGCGCTCTACCTTCTGCCCACCCCTGCTTTACAGCATACAGGAGTTGCACAGCATGTATCGGGTGGGGAATTTGTGGCCCTCCATACATTGTTGTACTCTACCTCCCATCATCCCTCACCACTGGCTATGCTGGTTAGGATGGATTGGAGTTGCAGTCCACCAACCCATTGGTGTGTTGATGGAGGGCCACACATGTCAAAGTGAAAAGGATTCCCTGAAGATGGAATGCTTGAAAACCACTGGGCAAGGCAAAACTGCTTCTGCTTAACCTACCTCATGGTGGCCTTTTTGCAACTTAAACAGAATAACTGCAGGATGGCTGTCCTGGACTCAGTGGAGTAGGAGTAGGCTACAAGCATGATAGATCAGGTATCTACAACCTTTTTAGACCCATGGGCACATTTGAGAAACTGCTCTGGGCACCACCACAAAAAGTCTAATCAGCTGATCACTGTTTTGGTGTCTATCTGTCGTATCTATGCATCTTAGGCTGTGTCTTGTTCAGCAAAAACTTTTGTATCTATTGGACACTGCAACGTCTCTTTAATGAATAAGGGATTGTCTAATTCAGCTAATTGCTGGTGGTGCAATACAGCTAATGCTTCTTTTAAACACATGTTTTGGCAATGCACAGTAGTTACTTCTTTTGGGGAGGAGGTTATTCAGATAAATTTTGTTCTGGAACAGTCTTTAATATTTGCTGATGTGGATGCTCTTTTAAATTATTTACCTGCTTCATGGAAATTAACAAATGGAAGGGGAAGTGGATTCTCTGTGCCCTTTTGACCGCTAAAATGCAGATATTCCAACAGTGGAAGGACAAACACTCACATCCTATAATGCAATAGGTTGAAGACGTTACAATGCTTTCAATATATGAATGGGTCGCGTATAGATGCCAACTTCAAATGGATACTTATTTGGATATTTGGTTCACTTTTGTTCAAGCCTGTATATAATTGCTAGAAAGTTGTACGCATTTCATACAAATCCATGTACGGTATGTATATTTAAAGGAAAACAAATAAAAAGCATTTTGTGGGAGTGCCTGTGGGCAGCACGTTGGGGACCCCTTCATGGGCATCATTGGAGGTGCCTGCGGGTGCTGTGTTGGGGACCCCTGTTGATATTTTTTCTTTCTTTATAATATTTACTTTAAAAAGAAAAGTACTGCATATAGCAGTTTCCCTGGGCAAGAGCAAAATAAATAAATGTCCATTCTTTTCTATTTAAAAACTAGTAGGTAAGGGTCTGCTTTCTCTCCGTTTTGTGTAGCACAGCAGCAAAAAATAAACTCTCGTCAGAAGAACTCTCCACCAGACTAGGCAATTCAGTCAATACTCTGCCAAAACAAGCCGTACAGGTTATTCGGCACTTTTGGAATGAACAGGGAAGATCCATCACAGCGTCAGAAGATGCAAAAAATGTAGCAGCTCTTGGACAGGTAAACTTTATTTCAGTGGAAGTTCTCACTGTAATAGTCTCCTTTTGTTGAGCTCTGGTGCAAAATGATCAGGGGTATAGTTTTTCCTTTAGAATGTTGCCTGCTTGTACTAAATGCGAATTTTTATTTGTAGAACTAAAGTCCTTACATTTTATTGTAGTGCTTTCTACTATTAGTCTTCTGGAACTTGAACAAACTCGTAACAGCTAAATACTTGTGATTGCAGCAAAACCATGTTACCTAAACCCAAGTCTGTTGACAAATGAACTACATGCTATTAACATGCATTTACTGCATATTGATGAAACTGTAGCTTTATGCAGGGTTCCCGATCACAGGAGCTATGTAACTTGTGTTCAGCCAAATTCGCCTACAAGCCCCTTTGCAGACCTTTATGCTCAGTGTGCAAAGGTCTCTGAGCTAGCCAGGTGCATGGCATGCTTGGGAGGCTTGCACACATCTTGTCCCCAATTTAGTCCTATGCGTCATACATGCAAATGCCAGCATAGGGCTTCTGTCTGTAGCTTTTAAAAAATTCTCTAAATGGCTTAATACCAGATGTCTTGGAGATCCTCCAAAGATAGTCCACATTCATCATCTTTCCTGTCTTCCACCCCCGAACTGATTTTAGGCCATAAAATCCGGTATGCCTTATACACATTAGACCATGTGGGATGGATTTTTGGTCCTTGTGGTCACTCTACATTTGACTTGTGCAGCTCAATGAAACAAATTTTATTTTAGAGCTTGCAGCCATTTTACTACACAGTTGCACCAAATGTATAGTAAAATTCTACTTGCCACTTGGCAGGGAGTATGCCTGGCAAAGTGTTTGCCTTGGGATGGGCTCAGTGTGAGACAAGAGCCCACCATTTTGGGATATGTGAATCAGGATCCTTCTGGTCTTTATGGCAGCATATTTCCTAATTCAGCAAACTATGCTACCTGGATAGGAGTTTTTTTAGCATTAAATTTTTTGTGTGTGCAGTGGAGAAGAGCTCTATAAACTGGAAGTAAATGACTCTGGGATCCACAAAAGATATTGCAGGCCCTCGGATATAGAATGCTGTGGGAATTTGCCAAGGACATAGTTCAGTGAATTGGACATAGTATCATTCTAGTTAATCTATGCTATTTTAGGAACAGATTATGAGCATTGTAAAAACACATCTGAATTGTATGAGGAATGTAGACAACTGTATATAGTAGTGGCTTTCAGACTAGTGTTCCAGGGAACCTTGGAGTACCTGATAAATTTTATAAGGTTGCACAATTAGAAGATCAGTAAATATGGCTAAGTTTCACCTGAAGGATGCATTGCCCTCCTCTGCTCACTTTTCTCTGTCAAGGATAACTGCAGGCAAAGGTTGGGTATTGTGGGGGATTTTCTCTCCCCACTACTGTCACCTCCTATGGGGAAACTGCTCCTTCACTGGGCAGTCCCACCTATAGGGTTTCTTATTTATAGCAAATACTTATATTTCTGGGCCTAAGAAACTCTCTGCCACTATAACTCAAGGAGTTCCACAAGCTGATCTTTTCCCGCTGCCACCAATTCTGTTAGAATACTTTAAAAGCTCTTCTTAGTAGCTAGTACAAGAGGCTTAGGCATGAGATGGGCACCAACACTAGAGACAAGTTGAACTATTAAACAAATAACTTGTTAAAAAGATACTTTGTACATATAGGATTAAAATTATTTCCTTTGCGGGTTTCAAAAGACTGCTTAGTGACCATTCTTTAAGACGCTAGAGACAATGTTGCTGTTACAAGCCTCTAAAGACTTTTTACCTCAGGCTGAATTCTCTAAACCTCCATCTCAAATACCAGTACAACCAAGTCCAGCTTCAGGGTACAGTCTTCTTCTGACACCCAAGCTCCTCCTGTTGTATTACTGGCTGCTTGGGTCGTTTATCTGGGCTTACTGCCTGCTTGTATAACCTTCCTCTGGCAAGATTTTAGGGCAGCCTCTTGGCATAACACAGTCACCTGCTCCCTACTCCTGATCTTCCACTTATGGTTATCCCACAGAAAAAGAATAGCTTAATAATCAAGCCTTCACTTTCTCCTCAGCTTTCTCTTAGTCCTTCTCAAACACGACACACCAACCAGCAGATCTTCTCCCTCTCTATCCACAGACTAACTCTGACCCCTGACTGTCAACTGTCATACCTTAACTGCCATTTCCCAACTGCTCTTTCCCACCTAGCTAGAATCCCCAGCCAACCAGAATTCAATTTACTTGATCCAGGCCTATCTAACAATATTCAAAGCGATTGTCTCTCTTCCCCTTCAGAATGTCACTCAGCAACTACTACACAGGCTTTAACCGAAGCAAAACAAGGCCTCACAGAGGCCACGCAAAATACACCTTACAGAACCACAATAGTTATATACAGGCATTTCTTCACAGGTATGTTCTCCCAGCACTGTCTGGTTCCCCAGCTTCATGCACTGCCTGTCATCCCCATGACGATGCCAAGCTCTGCCCCCCTGGAGGAATCCAAGGAGTATCCACAGGCTGGGTAGGGAACCTCTGCTGGACAGATTAGGCCCGCATGCCAGAGGTTCTCCATCCCTGTTCGAAAGAGTGCATGCTGTTTGTGCACAACAATGGAGAGATCCAACATATCCAGTGTAGACTGAACCTGTACCCCAGAATCCTCTCCAACATGCAGGGGTTCCTCAGCAAATGAGTGTTTATGGAAGATAGTCCCTCAAGGTACAAAGTCTGAAATCCACTGATTTATATATCAAAATAGTGTCATTGAGGAATTTCTGTTTATTCTGCCACTTCCAAAGAACTCTGCTGCCACAGCGTGTGGTTCAACAGTAAGTGTCTGAAATGTTTGTTTTTGTTCTGCAGCTTATTGATTTTCAGTGGAAGCTGGGGATGGCAGTCAGCTCTGATACCTGTAAATCTCTGAAATCCCCTTACGTTACCATGGCAGTAAAAGTGGCAGATGCTTCAGGGCACATCACAAGCAAAACTTTTGAAATGACAGTCCCACAATTTCAGGTTTGTAGTCAGCCTTCATGTAACTTAACCTCTGGTAAAGGTTGGTACTTGTTCTAATGTTACCAATCAACACTAGGAACATGTGGTAGTGGAGACTTGATTGATTCTCTGTGTTCCATGGTAGCCAATCACTGAAGCAAATGCTACAGGAAAAACAACAAAACATTAGTTATTGTTGAACATTTTAAATGGTGCATATTAAGTGAACGTTGGCAAATGCATCAGTCTTCTAGCTGAATGAACTCCATATTAACTTAAACTACAGAACTGGGGAAATATAAGCAGTATGAGCCCAAGACAATGTTGAAATGTCCTGCAAAACATGTTTTCTATTAGTTCTCTCTGTTGTATTGTACTGTACTATACTAACAAAATACATTGTTTGCCTATCTTGTGGCTTTTTTGTTTGCAGTTGCTACTTCTGGCGTTTCTGTTGTTAGAGATACCAAATTAACTATTGTTCTTGATACAGCTGAAGGCAGTGTGTGTTCTTGGCAGATCACTAGTCCAAGGAATTGTTGCTAAAGTTTGTGTGTCCTTTGTCGGCTTATTTGTGTCTCTTTTGTGTGAAGAGTATCTATTACATCTATCTGTAGGAGTGTCGTGTGATATGTAAGCTCTCCATCCATACAAAAAGACATACACACACCTGTCATAATGACAGGCATTCTGCTAGTTAAATAGTTATCATTATTACTCTTTTTTTTCCCCCCAGAGCTTTCCCAGCATACAAATGGTTTACTTAGTACCCTTCTTTTCAGGAATCCCCTGAGGGGGCAGATTAAGTTGGAGGAACGAGCTATGCCACAGGCTGTCCATTGAGCTATTAATAGCTGAGAGTGGTTTTGCACATCACATTGTTCAGGCGTGCGTATGAATTGCATTTAAATGCTTATATGTTGCCTTGCTAGGCAAAGGCAACAAACATGAAGTGGTGTTCTGCGTGTACTGTATTCTACAAATGCATATACAGGCCTGTGGCTCATGCTGGCTCAGCTTGTCTGAGCATGGAAAGCTAAGCAGGGTCAGGCCTGGCTATTACTTGGATGGGAGACCCCTCCTCTAGTTTCCTGCATTGAGCAGGGGGTTGGACTCGATGGCCTTGTAGGCCCCTTCCAACTCTAGATCCTATGATTCCTATGTATTCTACAGGTGAATATACATCAAAGAGGTGGGACAGGGAATTTTTCAATGGCAGCTCCCACATGCTAAATGGCAGCAAACTTGTTTACTATTATATAATGGCCTGATATAGATTGGGAGCACCCTGCAGGCTTGTATACTTCCTTCCTCTCCTCCCTCCCTCCCTCCTTCCTTTCCCTCCCTTGTGCACATGGATTCCCCCTTTAGAACTAACCACGACACAGCGTTACATCTGCACCTTCTGTTTCACTGATCGTGGCTGACTGTAAACCATTGTTTACAACCATGGCTAGAAATGGGATTACAAACCTAGTTGTTTGAGCTAAACTTGAAAAGCTAGTGCAGACATAACTTTGCACCATGGTTGGCTCCATAAAGAGACAACTGGGGAATGTTCTTATGCAATGGGAGAAGGGAGGCTGAAGTGCACAAGGGTGCATGTGTGAAATGGCCCTGAGTGGGAACTTGAACTTGCACATACAAACCAAACACTGTAGGCTTTTTATTTCATTGTTTCAGTGCAAAGTATTTATGTGCCCTTTCTTTTCCATTTTCCATTTTAGAACTTCTATGATCAGTTCAAAGAAATGGCAAGTGTTCTTGAGACAGTTTGAACAGCACTTGGGAAGTTCATTTAAACCCAAATGAGCCCTTTTCATCTTGGCTATAAAACTTAATGGGTTTTGCTAAGGAAAGGTATGCGAGATTGTCATGATCCTAATTTCCTACATGACTTTGTCCAATTGCTAGATTGTTCTTGTTTGAAAGAAATTCTGAAGACCCACAACCTCTATAAAACACGTCTTGTTATTGAGTGAAATTCTTCATATATGTAGAAGGATGTCTGCTGTCAAAGTGGTAGCGCTGTGTGTATAGATATATATACAACTAAACTAGGAGTGTTTAATGTATGACTAGCATGTTACCTATGAAAAATGGCATGTCACATATTTTGGAAGCCAACATTCCATTGTTTAATGTCCTCTATTAAAATATTTATTCTAATTAGTACACTTGTAGAAAATGTTGTTTATCCCTGTGAATATATCTACTGCCTTTTTTCTCACTTTCCTTATTAACTTGTCTGCTGCCATAAGTATTTCACACAGTAAGTTAGGCTGGGATTCAAAGGGATGGTTTTCCATGTGTGCACCAGGCTTTTCAGGCTGCCCCTTCTACTTTGTGCCCTTGAATATCCAATCTGGAAAAATCAGGGACCTCCAAAATCCTCCAAAATCAGAATGGCATTTAGGGTGGTGCAAGGGGGCTGAACCTGAAAGGGGGAATTCTCTGCCTCCCTCCTGCACACAGGCCTTTTGCATTCAGGCCAGCCAGTTTATGTATGAGCTGTTAAAAATAGAATTGAATCTACTGCAGAATGCTTTAAGTTGGCTGCTGTCTTGTTTCCTGATTCATATGCTGTGTTGCCTTCCAAACTAGCCTTGGGATGAATAGTGAAAACTGATCCAACAGGTACATTTAGGGACAATTGCGATTTGATGGGTAAGGACCAGTCCCTGTTCACTGCCATCCTTCCCCAGGTGTGGTCTCATTACTGGAGTTGCCATGTAGGAGTCACCAGCACACTTGCTCTTTCTTTGCCATGGGTCTCTTACCTTGCTGCAAACAGGAATTTTCCTTGCTAAGAGGCCTTAGCCACCATGATACAACCTCTCTAAGTGGCTCATCGTGGTGAATATTGTTGTTGGTGTATGCAGACAAGTAGACCTGATTCAGACGACCATCATAGGCTAAGCATGCCACAGTGGCTTGTTTAAGCTGTGCTCGTACTTGGCATGATTTGCATACTCATCTGCCAGGCTGCAGCTTGTAATGTTGTCCAAACCTGGGCAGCATGACTTGTTTGAGAGGGAAACAACCCTCAAAGAGCCCAACAACAACCCGATGGGTTATTTGAGAGTTGTTTCCCCCTCAAGCAAGCCATGCTGCTCAGGTTTGGGCAACACAACAAGCCACAGCCAGGTGGGTGATTATGCAAATTGAGTGGCTTAAACATGCTACCGTGGCTTGTTTAGCCTATGATTGTGCAAACCAGCCCATAGTGTCCTGTGGAATTTTGCCCAAATGTGAGAAGGAACACTACTGACTCACCGGAGAAAAGGCTTGGGGTGGAGTCAATCTTTCTCTATGTTCCCTCCCTGTCTCTTACTATTGTGGCAGTAACACAGAGGTAGGCAACCTGGTGCCCTCCAAGTGTGGAGAGTGTGCCTCTTTTTTGTTATTGTCTCAAAATTGTAAGAACCTATGGTTACATGCAATAAAATCAACTGGCAGTAATGGATAATAAGTAATCTGTGAGCTCCATCCCACTGGGTGAGGAGCTCAGAAAAGCTTCAGGATATTCTGGTGCAGAAGTGCATATCCATATTCTTTCAGGATGGCAGGCACTATACTAGTGCTGTAATTAACCATGTGTACACTTGGAACAGACACTAGATTCTATGCTGCTACCACCCTCTCCTGGGAATTGGCATCATGCAATTTCAAGATCAGCAGAGAGACTGTACATTGTTCAAAAAAAATATATTAGAAGTATAAAACAAGACCCGAGTTCCTGAATAGTGGAGCAACTAGTAAAATTTGGGATAAGTTAAGCATAGTTTACCTTAAAAATGACTGTAGTTGAAATTATATTTTCTAACTGCTCTTGCTCACAAGCTGCTACACAAAAAACAAAACCCCAACAACCTGTAGCAGTTCAGAATCTCACATCTCAGATTTTCTTCTCCCCCTTTAAAAATGTTTAATGGCTAAATGTTTTCTGTTGTGTTACGCTACACGCAGTGTTTTCCAACCCTGGGTCCCCAGATGTTTCTGGCCTACAACTCCCAGCATGCCCCAACCATGTTTTCTGCAACTCAGCTTCCATCCATATGCTAAGTTTCAAAGATGGCAGGGAAATGCCACAAATACCTCACATGGGATATCCTTTATTAAGCATGACATCTGAAATACTGCATTAATATTGCAGTAAATTAGTCTTCCAGTGGTAGAGTCAGGAGGCCTTAATGCCTTAATAAGTGCAGCTAAAAAAAAATTTAAAACACGAAAATATTTGCGCACATTGAGCACGCAAAAAAATTAATCAATTAAAAAATGTTTGCCAACCACTGACAGCCCCTCCAATGTGCTGCACTTTGAAGTGGCTGTCAAAACGGAGATCACAAAAGCCAGCTGTCAAGCTGGACTTCGCAATCTCCGGGGGGGAGGGAAAGTAAAGGGCAAAAAAGGCGTGGTGAGCCGAAATCAGCTCACAATCGTGGCAGGGATGCAGGAGACGTTGGTCCTGCGGGTGGACCAAGAGGGAAGGAGAGGTAGGTAGGTGGTGAACAACTCATGGTAAGCCCAATTGTCTTGTCAAGTGCACCATGGGTTGCTCGCAGAACAACAAACCCACTGTGGCTTATTGCCAGGGTGGGTTGTCATGTGATGTGAACTCATCCATTTTGTTCAATGGGGCTTACCTTAGGGTGCAAACCTATGCATATTTAGACAGAAAAACATCCTGGCTGGGGCATGCTGGGAGTTGTAGGACATTTTTCTTTCTGAATGTGTATAGGATTGTCCCCTTAACTGCTATTTTATCTTCAGTTCTTTTTGGAACAAGAGGCAATATTTGTGTGGACCAAGAATTAAAATGGGAAACAGTGATGGATGGATCTTGGTAACTTCCATTTACACCTTTTAAATTTCATTTCATTTTGTAGTGACACAATGGAATCCAGAAAAATGCAGTTCATGGGATATTGTGGAGACTCCCATCCATTGATTTAAATCTGCCTTTACAAAACAAGAACATGATGAAGAGGATGGGGAGACAGTTCTTAAAACTGAATGCCTGTTTTAAAATTACAATTGCAATGTTTCTGCTTGTGTCATGTGTCCTCGATGTATTAAGATTAACCACAGTTTACGGCTGGGACGTAACTCTAAACCAACCTTCCTCAACCTGGTGCCCGCCAGACGTTTTTGGACGACAACTCCCAGGATTCCTGACCATTGGCCATGCTGGCAGGGACTGATGGGATTTGTAGTTGAAAACATCTGGAGGGACCCTATGTTGGGGAAGGCCACATCATGCCTAACCTAAAATGGAAGCCAAAGCTTCCGATCTCCTCGTGCATGTGCCGTTGGGGTGTGTGTGCATGAGCCTGAGGCTTCCTTCAACTTATCCTACTGTATTTTCCTGCAGAAAAGAATCGAAGTTTTCTTTGCTAGTGCAGAGCTTAGTCCAAACATTTTAGAGAAACTTAATTGATGTCTTTGTCTTCAGTACATTATTTGTTAACTGGAACTACCGCCAGTGCAATGAGGATTATTCTCTGAACTTGAGCGCAGACTTGTGCCTTTAACCCCCTCACCCCACCCAGCAAACTTGCTTGTCCTCCAGTACATCTCTGTTAATGACAGGGCAGCTTGAGAGGTGGCTCTGGTAAGAACCCTCTCCGGAAGAAATTGCTACTTGTCCCCATTGGAAAGCTGACTCGGTATTTCCTAAACATGCTGTCTGAGGCACACAGTGACTCGTACAGCAAGGCAACAGAAAGTGTCCTCTGCTGATGGGTAATTTTGCTGTGCTTCTACACCAAGAGTGATTAAATGATCCCATGACAGTAGCCAACGCAGACCCAGCAGAATTAATTGTCCCCTGCCAATGCCAACTGGAGGAAGAGTCGGCAGCCTCTTGTAGGTGTGGTGGATATGTTGAACTCTCAGCAGCCTTTAATTTATTTCTTGCCACACACAGTAACATCATCATCATCAGGCGATCACTCGTGACCGAGTAAGATTGTCTTCCGGGATAAAAGGAGGAAATTCTAAAGAAGATTGTGTAGACTCTAGCGATGGGTCCGTAAGTGACTGTGGAGGCCAATTTTAGATCCACACAGCTTCCCACAGTGAGGACACAGGTTACCAGATAGAAAATGGTCCTGTAGAGGATTCATTTGACGTGCTTTTCGCTTAGCACGTTTCTCCCTTTCACCTTGCACTCGGGCTTCTTCAAAGTCCATGGAACCTTTGTGAAAGGCCAACCTCCATTTAGATCGTTCATGGGCCAGAGCTTCCCAGTTTTCGATGTTTATATTGCATTTTTTTAGATTAGCCTTATGAACATCTTTAAACCTCTTATATTGACCACCGATATTCCGCTTTCCATCCTTGAGTTGGGAGTAAAGTAACTGCTTTGGGAGACGGCAGTCAGGCATTCGAACAACATGACCGGTCCACTGAAGTTGGCGTTGAAGGATCATTTTTTCAATGCTAGTAGTCTTTGCTTCTTCCAGTACACTGACATTTGTTCGCCTATCTTCCCAAGTAATTTGCAGGATTTTCCGGAGGCAACGTTGATGAGACCTTTCAAGGAGGTGGAAGTGACGTTTATAGATAGTCCATGTTTCGCAGGCATACAATAAAGTTGGTAATACAATGGCTTCATAAACCAGTGTTTTGGTCTTCTTACAAATATCCCGATCCTCGAACACTCTATGTTTCATTCGAGAAAATGCGGCACTTGCGGAGCTCAGACGATGCTGGATTTCACTGTCGATGTTAGCTGTAACAGAAAGATAGCTGCCAAGATAGAGAAAATGATCGACATTTTCCAGTATTGTCCCGCCAAGCTGGATAGATGGCATCACCAAAGGATTGGCTTGCACTTGCTGATGAAGCACTTTGGTTTTTTTGATGTTAAGTGAGAGACCAAGTTTTTCGTATGCTTCTGCAAAAGCATTTAGGATAGTTTGGAGATCATCCTCTGAATGTGCGGAGACCACATTATCATCAGCATACTGAAGTTCCACAACGGAGGTTGTAATTACCTTACTTTTTGCTTTCAGCCTGCTGAGATTAAAAAGCTTTCCATCTGTTCGATATATAATTCCCACACCGGTGGGAAGTTTCCCCTTGACAAGATGTAAAACCATGGCGATGAAAATGGCAAATAATGTTGGGGCGATAACACATCCCTGTTTAACACCTGATCCCACTTTAAATGGAGCACCATGAGAGCCGTTGTTGTCCAAAACCGTTGCCGTCATGTTGTCATGGAGAAGTCGCAAGATATTCACAAATTTATTGGGGCATCCAATTTTCATAAGGATAGTCCAGAGAGCTGTACGGTCTACAGTATCAAAGGCCTTAGCCAAATCGATAAATGCCATATAAAGGGGTTGATTTTGCTCCCATCATTTTTCTTGGAGCTGACGTGCAGTAAAAATCATGTCTACTGTCCCTCTAGAGGGGCGGAAACCATATTGAGTTTCAGGGAGGATCTCTTCTGAAATAGATAGAAGACGGTTTGCGAGAATCCTAGCAAATATTTTACCTGCGGTTGCTAAGAGAGAAATGCCCCGATAGTTTCCACAGTCTGTTCTATCACCCTTCTTAAAGAGGGTGATAATTATGGCATCCCTGAAGTCTTCTGGGATCTTTTCTCTTATCCAGATTTTTTCGATGAGTTTATGAAGATGTTGTACAAGTTCGGGGCCCCCTTCTTTAAAGATTTCAGCAGGAATCCCATCTGGTCCACTAGCTTTGTTGTTCTTCATTTGATTAATGGCTTTTTTTACTTCATCCAAAGTGGGGAGTATTGCAAGTTCCTCTTTAATTTGTTTTTGCGGGATTTGCGAAAAAATCTCATTATCCACCTTAGATTTACGATTTAAAAGGTCATAATAATGCTCTTTCCAACGCAGTGCAATAGACTCTTTGTCTTTTAAGAGTTTGGTGCCATCTTTTGATTGTAAAGGGTTTGTACCATAAGTTTTTGGTCCATAAATGGCCCTTGTGGCCTTAAAAAAGCCCCGTGCATCATGAGATTCTGCAAGTTGTTGAATTTCTTCAGCTTTCTTTTTCCACCAAGCGTTCTTAAGTTCTCTTGTTCTTCTTTGGACCTCAGCCTTTGCGCTAGCGTAGGTTTTTTTCTTGGCAGCGCAGTTAATATCATTTTGCCATATTTGGAAGGCTTTCCTTTTTTGGTCAATTATATATTTAATCTCATTGTCATTTTCATCAAACCAATCCTGATGTTTCTTAGTTTCATATCCAATAGTTTGTTCACAAGCTGCAGTAATGGAGGTTTTCAGCTTAGACCAATGGTCCTCAATGTTGTCAGGAGGTTCCGTAGGTAGATGTTCCTTAAGAAGTGATTGAAGACGAGTTTGCTTAATAGGATCTTGAAGGACTTGGATGTTCATTTTACGCCTTGGTTTCCTTCCTTGAAGCCTACGTTGGGGAGCAATGTTGATAACCATTGTGGACCGGATTAGTCGGTGGTCTGTCCAGCAGTCGTCGGCACTCACCATGGCCCTAGTAAGAAGTACATCGCGGCGATCTCTAACACGGACAATTACATAATCCAGAAGATGCCAGTGCTTTGACCGTGGGTGCTGCCATGATGTTTTAAACTTATTCTTTTGTCGAAAGAGCGTGTTTGTGATAGTGAGATTATGCTCTGCACATATAGACAAAAGTAAGAGTCCGTTCGGGTTGCTATTACCAACTCCGTCTTTTCCAATAGTTTCTGGCCATAAATCAAAGTCACGCCCGACTCTTGCGTTAAAATCGCCCAGGAGTAACAGTAACAGTTCACCCATTGCACACTAGTGTGCCTTGGCCCATAGTTTGGAGATTACTGGACTACCTGCAGGGCTGTACAAACAATGGATGGTTTTTAATTGTGCTTATTCTCACAACCTAAAACACCCAGATATGAATCGTCAAGACTGATTTTGTGAGTAAAATGAGCAATTGAAACCACAGAAACTTTCTCATGAGTACCAGTGAAAATAGCTACCACAGGATTCCGAGGATAACAAATGATAGGCGGATTAAAGGATAAGAAGCCAAATGATGAAATAAGTGGATAAGCCTGTCAGGAGATAAAGAGGATTATCAGAGAGGTTGATGTGAGTGGGTTCTCTGATTGCTAGGCAGGACAGAGAGCGCACCATTTTATGGTCAGGCAGGCACTTTCAATCCCAACCATAAACATATTTACCCCCAAATAATGGCTACTGGTTTCAATAGCATTTGCTTTCAAATAAAACAGGCTTAAATTGCAGCCTTTAATTATCTTAAAGAGGAAACCCTTCAACCAAAATCTTTATCATTCCACAGGCAGGTTTGGCCTGCAGTTAGATAACAGGTCAAGACCATCTTATTCACCTACACTTTTAATAGGTGGCTGCTGTTTTTATTGTCTATTACTTATGTCGGTTTTATATGGTTTTAGATTGCTTTTATTGATGTAGGGTTTTTTTTAAATTATTGAATTGTTTTATAATTAGTTACTTTATATTGAAATTTGTCAGTTGCTTCAGATATTATTTTATAGTAGCTAAAATACAAACATAATTCAAGATAAAATTTTAGAGCAAGCAAGAACTTTAGGGATTCAGGATTTTATACACACACACACACACACACACACACACTAGGACCCACCAGCCAGAACAAGGTGCAAAATAATGGCTCAAGGGATGGAACTGATGCAAAATAATGCTGCGGGGACAGAGCCAATTGTCTATTCCACCCCCATGAGCCATCTATTCGGATAACTTGCATGTACAAGTAGATAATTTAGCAGTTAAATGAATCATCTGGGAATTTAAGCAGAAAAAAAGGTCAAACAAAAAATAAGCACATAATAAATGGAAGATGAATTGAAAACTATACTTCACATATTTTTCAGGGCCAAATTGTGATGGCAGCAGACCCCGATGTCAAAACTGGATCATTAAGAAAATCATGCAAAGTGTAGCACTGAAAGCATGGTGTGTGCATGGAACCCTCTCCCCACACACACTTCTCCCTGCAACTGCTTGCCCTGTCTCAGCTATTCCCCCCCCCCCCCCCCCGTGGAGCTCTGAAACCAGAAATAACTTCTGCTGGTAAGAAAATGGCTGGGGAGCAGCGGTTTCTGGCGGTGGTGGTGGTGGAGTGCAAGCAGGGGAAGGATTTTGCTTCCTTGTTCTGCCCACCCATATTGCACTTTAAGTTGCCCAGTACAGCCATTCTTTGAAATTCATCTAAATCGGGGGTCCACAACCCAGTGCCTGCAGGCACCTCCAATGGTGCCCACAATGTAGTCCCCAACATGGGGCCTGTGAGCACCAGAATTATTTTAATTAAAAAAATCTTTTTTTAATATACATAGATGGATTTGTATGAAATGGATACAATATTCTAGCAATTATACACAGAATTCAACAAAAGCAAACCACATATCCAAATAAGTATCCATTTTAAGGTGGCGTTTATATCTGTGAATATTAAAGACTGTTCCAGTACAAAATTTATCTGTGTAATAACCTCCCCAAAAGGAGCAAATACTGGACATTGCCAAAACATATGTTTAAAAGAAGCATTAGCTGTATTGCACTGCCAGGAATTAGCTGAATTAGACCAACCCTTATTAAAGAGACGTTGCAGTGTTTAGTGGACACAAAACAAAAGTTTTTGCTGAATAAGACATAGCCTAAGATCCATAAATGTGACAGGTAAACACCAAAGCAGTGATCTACTGATTAGGCATTTTGTGGTGGTGCCCACAGCAGTTTCTCAAATTCCTAAATGTGCCCATGGGTCCAAACAGGTTGGGGACCCCTGATCTAAAATTTCTAGGGTGGTTAGCTGCTTTGAGCGCCATTTTCTTGGAGGAAAGGGTAAAAATCAAATGAATTAATTAAAGGAAGAAAGATTTGGAATGACCTAGGTAGGGTTGTACCACTGTAATGTCTACTTTTCCCTTCAGCCTTTACTGTCTCTTCCATCTTATGTTTCTTAAGTCAGCAGACAATGGTGTGGGCAGGGGATGATCTGGAAGAGCTAACACAGTGCGTACAGGATGTTGAGCACTTGTGGGATAAAAAAGAGGAGCATGGTTTTGCTGCAATGCCTGAGGATCCCCACTATTGCAAAGCTCATGCCAGCAAAATAACAATGTGCCATCAACCAATATGCAGAATAGGTACCTGCACTCAGCCAGAGTAGAAGCGGTCAGTTGAATTACAAAGGCAGGCACCTGAGTGGACAAGGAAGGTTTCCCAATACTTGTAAGTTTCTGGTACTTCTGTATGTAAAATGACAAGTGTGTGCTGTTGAACATGAGGGGTGAAGGACATGGGAAGAGGAGTAAGGCTTGCAGAATATCAGGCAGAGGGAAGGGACTGGGAGTGGTAGAAGGTACATTTGTCCTGGTGTGCTTCCAGACAGGGCTTCTAAAGCTGACAATCAGAAGGCATTGTGCAGCTAGTCCGTCTTTTTCTCCTTAACAGATTTTCTGGTGGAAGAAGTGGCGGGAAATCACAGGAGGGTTAGGAGGGTTGGAAGTGGAAGATGACATCTGGAGCACCTGTAAAATTCCGTGAACGAGGCAGGGCAATGGCGCAAGAAAAGCCTTGTCTGGAAGCACCCTGGGTGTGTTGGTCCAGTTTAATGGGTCTCTGCTGAGATTTGGTAGAGTGGGTTCCCTTTCCAGTTGAGCTTCATGTGTAAGACTCTGAAGCACTATATATGTTATTTACCACCACCCCTCTTATGATTCCAAGAGCTTCTTATTTAAGAAGTTAAATCATTGATCCACAAAGCTAAGTTGCTTTTGTATCACATCCTTAACTTTAAGATACTTAAAGCAACGTATTAGCCTTTGGACAACCCAGTGAGCAGGTTAGGCAGGGACATGATAACTAGCTCAGGTCCATGTGGTGAACATCATAGCAGAGTACAAATTTGAACCTGGATTTTTCACATCTATATTACTTTATTTTATTTATTTGTAGTATTTATATACTGCTGAGTATCATAAAATCCCTAAGCGGTGTACATATAAGTATTAAAATCACATTTAAAATACAATTTTAAAAACAACATCATTATTATTATTATTATATTATTTGTGAAGGAAGGAGCCTTTGGGGGTTCCTACATGCACGCGCACACACACACACACCCTCATGTGTGAACCGGCTAAAGGCTGGGGGGGGGTGTATGCCGGCGTCCCAAAGTCTAGTGACCCGGCTTTCAAGTGCAAATGCCATGAGTCATGAGCTCCCCTCCCTGCCTGGCCAGGTGAAGTGCATCATGATTGGCTGGAGGCAGAGAAGCTACAGGAAGGAGCCTGGCCAGGTGAAGTGCATCATGATTGGCTGGAGGCAGAGAAGCTACACGAAGGAGGGGGGAGGGGGGAAAGGTATATTCCCAAAGTGTAGCCTTTGTGTCTATGTCTGGTCATCGCATGGCTGCCGGCTGTTGGAGGAATGGCGGTAAGCCAAGGAGAGGCCCAAGCCTTCGGGTGGCCTCAGGATCCGACCCCAGGTAGCTCCTGGTGAAATTAGCTGAATGAGGCTCATTTTCTGCCTCCCGAACTGCACAAGGGAGTTTTCCAAAGGATGGGTGCCACTACTGAGAAGGCCCACTGTCAAGATATTACATGGTGACATTCCATTGATTTTGGAATGACCAGCAAGGCCTCCTGAGACGATTTTAAAGGTCAGTTGGGTATATATAAGAGAAAGCAGTCTGCTAGATATCCTGGTTCCAAGTTTATGACAATAATGTAACCAGTGCTTTTTTTCTGGAGAAAAGGGTACCAGAACTATTGGATTACATTTCCTCGGGAGTAATAATAATATAATAATAATATTTTATTTATTACCCGCCTCTCCATCTAGATCGAGGCGGGGAACAACAGAAAATATAAAATACCTAAACTAAAACAACACAATATATACTATTAAACATCTTAAAACATCCTAAAAACATCTTAAAACATCTTTAAAACATCCTAAAATTCCGCCGGATAGGCCTGCCGGAAGAGTTCAGTCTTTATGGCTTTTTTAAAGTCCAAAAGACTGACAAGTTGACGTATCTCCTCCGGCAGGCCATTCCATAATCTGGGAGCAGCAGAAGAAAAGGTCCTCTGGGTAATGCTGGTCAGCCTAGTTTTGGCTGACTGAAGCAGATTCTTCCCAGAGGACCTAAGTGTGCGGGGTGGATTGTACGGGAGAAGGCGATCCCGTAGGTAGCCTGGACCCAAACCATGTAGGGCTTTAAAGGTAATAACCAACACTTTATACTTCGCCCGGAAACTGATTGGCAGCCAGTGGAGTGCTTTTAAAACTGGTGTGATATGGGCACCCCTAGGTGTACCAGCAACCAGTCTGGCTGCCATATTTTGCACTAATTGAAGTTTCCGGACTAGGTATAAAGGTAGCCCTATGTACAGTGCATTACAGAAGTCGAGCCTCGAAGTTACCAGTGCGTGCACTACCGTCTTTAGGTCTTCCAACTCTAGGAAGGGGCGCAGCTGGCGTATCAGCCGAGGCTGATAATAGGCACTCCTAGCCGTCGCATCTATCTGGGATGTCATTTGGAGCGACGGATCCAGGAGCACCCCTAAGCTGCGAACACAGTCTTTCAAGGGGAGTGTAACCCCATTGTCGAAAGTTTGCTGTTGCCCCACGTAGCAGAGTTAGGATGAGTTGTGTGCAATCACAGAGAATAACGAGGAGACGTGAGTTCATCAGTAGAAACCTTTACTGAGGTTTTTCACGCATAGATTCATTCCAATTTACAGCTGTACATCACAGTGCAAGGCTCCCCATGCACGGCACAAAAAGCATAGAGTCAAAGACTGGTGGGGAGAGAATATTACAGCATATAACTCCTCCCCACTGAACACTCTGTTTATGACCTTGGGCACACTGCCCGACTTTAACAAGTTTCACTCCCTAACAGAACTTCTGTTCACAGGTGCTCTGCTAGAGTCCTTTCTGCTCAAGGACACAATTACATACTCTGACACCCCTCCTTGACCGCAGACAGAAAGGGTTTTTATTTTCCTTTATTAAAGATCACCATTCCTAGTTCTGAACATAGTTCTTTGAATCTTGGCCCAGGCAGTGGCTTAGTAAACATATCTGCTACATTTTGTTCTGTTGGACAATATATCAATTCAATTGTCTTTTTCTGCACATAGTCACGAACATTACAGTACTTCACAGCTATATGTTTTGTGAGCCCCTTTAAATATTCAGATTTTGCCAAAGCAGAGCAGGCTTGATTATCACAGTACACGTGAACCGGTAATGCTACTTGTAAGCCTAGATCTTTTAAAACCTGAATGAACCATGTAATTTCACCACATGCTTGTGATAATGCAGTGTATTCAGCCTCACAACTTGAGTCAGCCACACTGGACTGCTTCTTTGATTTCCAACTTATGAGTGAATCACCAACCTTTATTACTATACCACTAACAGATTTCCGTGTGAGTGTACAGCTTCCCCAGTCAGAATCCACCCATACCTTTGGAACTTCAGCCTTCTTTGAATCCAATTTAAGACACACGTCTAAAGAACCTTTTAAATACCGTAACACTCTTTTTGCGGCATTCCAAGCTGTTACTGTGGGCTGTGCTGCATATCTACCCAAAATTCCAGCGCTTAAGGCCAAATCTGGCCTAGACCACTGTGCAAGATAAAGTATACTGCCAACCAATGATTGATAACGTTCTTTGTCAGAGAAAAGTTCCTCTGACTCAGAAGAATGCAAAAAATCAGTTGTCATTGGTGTTTGTACACTTTTGCAATCAGCCATTCCATAGGATTCTAACAATTGGAGTATTTTTTGCTTTTGGCTCAATATGTTACCCTTGTCATCTTTGAACACTTGAACCCCCAGATAATGGGACACTTCACCTAATGACTTTAAGAGAAAACTCTCTCCCAGTTGTCTGGCCAATTCATGAATTTGTTCAATGTTGCTAGATAAACAAAGTATATCATCAACAAAAGCAAGTAACACCATATAACTAGAACCTGAACCTCTAGTGTAAAGACACGGATCAGCAATGCCCTGCTGAAAATGCAGCTGGATTAATTTGTCATTGAGACACTTGTTCCATGCACGGGCAGATTGTTTTAATCCATACACTGCCCTGTGCAGTTTCCATACTACCCCAGCTTTTTCTTCAAATCCAGGAGCAGGATGCATATAAATTTCCTCTGTAAGATCTGCATTCAGATATGCAGTGGTAATATCAAAATGGTGAATTATGAGACCTTGCTGTGCAGCCAATGAGAGAACAAGTCTCATACTATCACTTTTTGCAGTTGGGGCAAAAACCTCATCATAATTCAAACCCTTAATTTGATGAAACCCTTGAGCCACAAGTCTTGCTTTATAATTTTGTTCCCCATTTAGAGAGATTTTCCTTTTAAACACCCAGCGACTGCCCGTCACTTTTACACCAGGTGGTGCTGCACATGGTGTATAAACCTCATTGCGCTGAAATGAAGTCATTTCAGCCTGCATGGCTTCTTGCCATTTCTGTTTTTCTGGACCTGGTAATTCTTGTACTTGTGCATAAGTTTCTGGTTCACTAAATGTGACATTACACACTCGAATCCCAGTCACTACAAATCTCTCTGGTGGTACACCTTTTGTTGCTCGTTGAGATCTGCAAACGGCAGATTCAACATTCTCAGTTTGGCTGTCTTCCCCCCCACTCCCCCCTAGCCCCTCCTCATCTGAGCTAGTGGGTGTGGAATGTGTGTGTGTGTGGCTTCTCGAGCTGCCTTCTCCGCTGCTTTCACTTTCCGCCTCTTGCTGAGCTGCTGGCTCAGACTTATCATGGACAGGAAAAAGAACTTCAGGATTGGCATGAACTCTTTCCCATCCCTCCTCAACAAAAGTTGCATCTTGTGAGATAACAACCCTGTTATTTCTACAGAAAAACCTCCATGACTTTGAACCCTCTGTCCCAGAGTAACCCACAAAACGCAGTCGTTGAGCTTTTGGTTCTCCTTTTCTCCTTTGTGCTTTGGGAATGTGTACATATGCAAAACTCCCCCAGACTCTCAAATGTTTTAAGTTAGGAGGTTTACCAAACAACCTTGTGTAAGGGATGTCATTTATAGCTACTGTCCAAGTTCTATTACACAAGTAATTTGCTGCTAAGAATGACTCTCCCCAGAATCTTGAATTAGATTCCAAACCAGCATCTTTTAACAGACAATCCTTAATTTTCTGTAATTCGCCAATATGCCTTTCAATAGTTCCGTTCTGCCATGGAGAATATGCACAGGATTTTCTGTGCACAATACCTTGGTTACTTAGAAGTTGCTGGAACTGATGATTCATGAACTCAGTTCCCAAATCTGTTTGCAATTGCAACACATTTTGCTTAAACTGTCTCTGGACATAAGTCAGCCAACTTTTGAAAACAGAATAAACTTGATCCTTTTTCTTAAGTAAATAAACCCAACCAAACCTAGTTTTGTCATCTAGGATCAACAAAGCATATCTTGCCTCTCCCCAGCTCGGAGGGAAAGGGCCACATAAATCTGCATGCACTAACCCAAACAGTGTATCAGTCTGCCTGTCAGATTTACGGTTTATAGGCTGGATACGGGACTTTGCTGCTTTGCACACACCACAGTTCAAATATTTGTTACATTTGTTTGGTTGTAAGCCTTCACATTCCTTAGACATCTTTTGAATAGTGCTAAAATTTATGTGCCCTAGCCGCCTATGGAAAAGGTGCGCGCAGCGAAAATGTGGGGGAGCATTTACGCTTGCTACAGCAGGGATGTCTCCTCCCTCAGTATCTTGGTTTTGTAACACATACAGACCATTAATTAACTCTCCTGAGGCAATTATTTTCCCTGCCTTTGACACAATACCACCTTCTTGTGAAAAACTGACATTATAACCATTTGCAATCAAGGACGATACACTTAGCAGTGAGTAATCTAAAGTAGGTACAAATAACACACCCTGCATTACATTGCTAAGACAATTAATTTTACAAGTCCCCTCCCCCAAGATAGGCGATTTATGGCCATCTGCCAACGCTATAGTCTTACTGTTTTTGTCCTTGGAGACAGGAGTAAACTTGACAAACTGTTCATAGGAATTGCAAATAGTTCTTGAACTTCCACTGTCCAGAATCCAAGAGTCCGTGCCTAGTTTTCTGTCCAACTCCACAGCAGCCGAGAATAGAGTAGATTTCTCCCCCCTCCGTTCCGACTGCATTTCTTTCTTCTCCCGGTCAGGCTTTGAAGTCAATCTGACTCGACAATCTTTCCGAATATGTCCCGGTTTATTACAACGATAGCATTTCCTCACGATGACCATAGCTCTTTCTGTTCCGTCTTCTCCAGCCTTCTGAGGTGTTATTTTTCCTTTGTTTGTGTCATTTCCACGTTTTCCCATACGGCCAGATGCAAGGTTGTTCTTAGCTGCTTCTTCCAGCTCTAACAGCCTTTTTGCCTCAGCTTCAATCAGACGTCCTGACAGGTACTCCATTGTAAGCTGATCCTCTGGCATGGCCTCAAGACTGGCCACCAAAATGTCCCAAGAAGAATCAAGAGAAGAAATAACAATCTGGACCTGCTGGATTTCTTCTAATTGCTGGCCCCTTTCAGCAAGCTGAGCCAGTAATCCAGTGATCACTTGCAAGTGTTCAGATACTTTTTCTCCCTCTTGTAACTTTTTATTATACAGCTGCCGTGCCAGTGCTATTTTAGTTCCAGCTGTGGTACGTACATGTATCCGCCTCAGTGTTGTCCAGCATTCTGCAGCTGTCTGAAGCCGTCTGACATACATTAATTGCGAATCCTCAAGCCCCAAAACAATTAAAGAGTGGGCTCTGTCCATCAGTCTCCGTTCCGCAGGACTAGGCGCTGCCGGAGGAGCATTCACTCCCACCTCCCATAAATCCTCTCTTTTCAGCAACATTCTCATTTTAAACTCCCATGAGAGATAGTTGCGGTTGTTAAGTCTCTCAACATACACACCGAGAGGTTGCTGAGGTGCTGCCATGACTTCTATATTGGGAGCAGGTTGTATCAGCTGTTCCTCACCTTCTTCCTCCTCTTCCTCAGACTTTATTCCGGCTGTCTCGTCCTCCAGCTTTTTCCCGTGAGCCAGCTTTCCGGAGATATGAATGCAGCTAAACCACTGCTCCTCCAACTGTCTCACAAAGCAAAAAGGACTATCCTCGGTTGCAATGCACACCTCCTCACCAGGAAACACAGCGTTGCGCAGCTGAAGAATCTGGGCCCATAACCTGTCGAAAGTTTGCTGTTGCCCCACGTAGCAGAGTTAGGATGAGTTGTGTGCAATCACAGAGAATAACGAGGAGACGTGAGTTCATCAGTAGAAACCTTTACTGAGGTTTTTCACGCATAGATTCATTCCAATTTACAGCTGTACATCACAGTGCAAGGCTCCCCATGCACGGCACAAAAAGCATAGAGTCAAAGACTGGTGGGGAGAGAATATTACAGCATATAACTCCTCCCCACTGAACACTCTGTTTATGACCTTGGGCACACTGCCCGACTTTAACAAGTTTCACTCCCTAACAGAACTTCTGTTCACAGGTGCTCTGCTAGAGTCCTTTCTGCTCAAGGACACAATTACATACTCTGACACCCATCCAGAACTGGTTGACATACCTCCAAACCCAGGTTGTGGCCTTTGACAGCAAGCACCTCCGTCTTGTCTGGATTCAATTTCAGTTTGTTTTCCCTCATCCAGCCCATTACTGCCTCCAGGCATTTATTCAGAGGAGACACACTATCCTTAGCTGATGCTGTTGACGAAGGCATAGAGAAATATATTTGGGTGTCATCAGCATACTGATAGCACCCCGCCCCATGCCTCCGGATGATCTCTCCCAGCGGTTTCATGTAGATATTAAATAGCATTGGGGAAAGAATAGCTCCTTGTGGCACGCCACATAGCAGCTCCTTTTTGGAGGAACAGCTATCCCCAAGCATCACCATCTGGAACCTACCCGAGAGGTAGGACCGGAACCACTGAAGCACAGTGCCCCCGATTCCCAGTCCCCTCAGGCGTTCTAGAAGGATACCATGGTCGATGGTATCGAAAGCCGCTGAGAGGTCCAGAAGCACCAACAGGGACACACTCCCCCTGTCGGTACTCAGGCGCAGATCATCTACTAAGGCGACCATAGCAGTCTCAACTCCGTATCCTGCTCTGAAGCCAGTTTGAAATGGGTCTAGAAAATCGGTGTCATCCAAAACTGCTTGGAGTTGGAAGGCAACCGCCCTCTCGATCACCTTGCCCAAAAATGGAAGATTGGACACTGGTCTATAATTGTTAAGGTCCAAGGGATCCAGGGAGGGCTTTTTCAGACCACTCCCTACGGCTTCATATACCTAGTTATTAAACTACACGGGACAAGATGGTGCCCTGTTGCACCCTACAGTTCAGCTGCCATGGGGTGGAGGTGCAGTCACCCAATGCTATTCCCTGGAACCGACCCCACAAGTATAAGTCAAACCACTGTAGGACAGTGCCTCCAACTCCCAACTCTCAGAGGCAGTCCAGGAGGATACCTCAACAGTATCAAAAGCCACAGAGAGATCCAGAAGTAACAGGGTCGCATTCTCCCAGTCCCTTTCCTGAAGAAGGTCATCCATCAGGGCAACCAAGGCCTATTCCGTCCCAAAATGACCTGAATCCATACTCAATACCTGAGCCATTATATCACACTGGCCTTATTCAGATATACGGTAATACTAAACTATGGTTTAGAGTTACATAGACCAACCTGGGTGAGCTGTGGGCTCATGCACTCCCCTCTCCAGCGCCACTGCAAGGAGATCAGAAGCTTTCACTTCCATTTTTAACAAAGCGTAGTTTACTGTTATGGCCATACTCTGGTCTTAACTATAGGTTACTGAAACAACCTAACTTTAAATCATAGTTTATGAAGCTGGTTTGTTTCAATAAACCATAATTAAGATTTGAAATATGAGATCTCCTGGATCCCCCCAATTTTCCTTGTATAGTAGCCATGTTCATTACATTTTTATATTGCTCATTAACATGTTTGACTTCGTCTATATAAAACAGATATTCCCTTTCCTTACTGTAGTTCTTCTGCTACATATACCCATAGTAAATGGGCAGTGGGTGACAACCATTTTCCTCAGCTGGGGTTCTGTCCCACAAAGAGTTTATGCTACAACCAGGCACCTCACAGGAACTACAACTGATTAACATGTGGCCAGCCCAGCCCAAGACCTTTTGCTACCTGAACCAAGGGACAAGATGGTGCCCCGTTCCATGTGTAGAAGCTGACCAGACTGGCAATGGGATAACTTCCTATTCCCTATCTGAGGGCAGCAGACAAACTTAGGCAGCACACAGTTGGCCATATGACATAAGAGCTTGCCTTTAAGACCTTGCTATCACACTTCACTCCCACCTTGCAGCATCTGCTGCCTGAGGTGGCTGCCTCACTCTGCCTAATGGCGGGGCTGACCCTGCTAATGCTACCATCTCTTTGGAATTTTAGTTTGGGGGGGTGGGGGTTTTTTTAAGTAACAATTTCCAAAGGGGAGCCATGTTCGTTTGTGGCAGCAAAAACAAAAAGTATTGGCACCTTTAAGGTGGTCAACAAGACTGGTTTTTTGTTTTGTTTTAATGGAGCACTCTATAGCTATTAAAATTAGAATGTGAGCTTTTGGAGAGGGGAAAGGATCCATCTCTCCTTGGTATGATTGAAACAAGGCCACCTCTGTTAATTCAACTTGAGTGCAAGTTGCTCAATTATTTTGCTTGAGTGCGAGCAAAATAATATACTGTCTTACCCTTAGTCTTGAAACGTAAGTTCAGCGAGGGATCCTAAGTATGCTTACTTCACATGTAAATCCTAATGATTTCAGCCCAATAGGACTTATGCTTTATTGCGTGGTTCATGTCACCTAAACGAATGAACAAGGGTTTAATTTACAACAAGGCTGAATAGCGGAAAAGCAAACAACTTGAAGATTATGAGGTTTACCAACAGAACCTATTCCCCTCTCCATCTCTCCTACATATTGGTCCCCTTCCGTTAGGTTGGTGGGGACAGATGGGAACCTTCAAAGAGTGATAAGAGAGCTTGCTACACTGTATCCATGCAGCGCACTGCACTGAGTTTACTTCCACGTAAGAAGTCTGTAGTCCTCAGGGCCGGATTAACATAGGGGCGATTGGGGTGGCCGCTCCAGGCCCATAACAGACAATAGGCCCACAATATAGGGACACGCGGCACGATTTGAGTTAGCTTTGATCGTTATCATTCAGCATAATTAATGATTTTTTCAAGATTAGAAAGGTGTTCTAAGCACATCTGCATTACAGGCTTGAGGCAAGACCTAGCAAGAACTGTTGTTCTCAAATTAGCATTTCGGTAGGTTTTTGCATTTCAATCACTGTTACTACATTTCTTTGAAGCACATGGGGGCTTGCTAGGGTCTATAATATTCAGATTTAGAAGGGACCTCTCTCTCCAGCCTCGAGCAAAAGATCTTTCTGATTCGCAGCTCAATTGTTCAAATGCTAGTTTAACAAAAAAACGAAAACGAAACAAAGCAACAAGAACAACACAATTATTCTTGGTCAAGCAAAGCTTCCTGGCTTTTTGTTGTGGCTGCTTTTTCTTTTTTAATAAATAAATTTGGGGGAAATTGGGAAGACCCTTACTGATGAGCTGCAGGAGTTTTTGAGTTTTGGCACTTTAATGGTAATTAAAATATTTAATTTGTTTTAATATAAAATTGCGTCTTCATTTTATTTATTTCCATAAAAAGGCCCACCAAAATCCTCAGCACCAGGCCCATAATGCTCTTAATCCGGCCCTGGTAGTCCTAGGTATACTTAGGAGGAAGAAGTTCCTATTAAACTCCAGGGATTATCGGAAGAAAGCCGCACAAGATCCGGCTGTAAGGCTTCCTTCGCTCCTGTGCATAGTTGGTTACCTGGAAGTAAGTCCCACGCTCCCACTGAATCCAGAGTGCGACTGAACTTCCAAATGATTGCACTTGGGGCGGGTGAAAATCCACCCGAGAGCCGCCCGGAGCGACGAGGGCGGAAAGGCAGCGCACAGAACGAAGGAGGGAGGGCGTGAAGGAAGTGCTACCGTCCGCTGTTGGGCATGCTGTTGAGGTACACATGCTCACAGTCAGAGACGCTGCCCGCAAAGGATGCGCAGGCAGAGGAGAAAATTCGCCTAGACTGGAACGGTGCTTGGCGCTTCCAGCTGCCTCCGGGCGACTCAGAGGGGAGGCGCGCTGCGCTTTGTTTTGACGGCCGGAAAAAGGAGGCGGAGGCGGCGGGCACTTTCCCTTTGCGGGCTGACTGCAGGCAAGGGAGGGCCAACCAGGCGGCCAGCCTCCCAGTCCCGTTGCTTCCCCCGCCCCTACCCCTCACTCCAAGGAGAAGGCGGGAGAAGCGAGCCCACGCTTCCATCTCACTGGCGCTGGCCGCGTGGATGGGCGGGCACAGGAGGCGGGCGTGGACGGGGACAACAGGCACGGCTCGAAGCGAGATCTGCAGGAACGGAGTTAGCGCTGAGGGAGGGTCGCGTCGGGGAGCTTGGCACTGTCTCCTGGGGGATCCAGAGCCGGGATCAATGAACGAAGGGCCAGCAGCAGCAGCAGCAACAACCACCGACGCCCTGTCTCGCTGGCTCCTGGCCGTGCGTTGCAGCAGAGAATAACATGCACCCTGGGAGCTTAAGCCTTTGCCTGTTTACTCAGAAGTAAGCCGCGCAGAGTTCAATGTGACTTGCTTCCAAGGAAGGGTGTAAAGGGCTGCAGCTTTGAGCAACATCGGGGTTGCACAGGATTATTAGCCTCCCAAGCTGCCCTTTTGGAAGGTCGCTTGTGCCTTAAAAGCAGCCAGGCCGACTTGTGGGCTGCAAACGTGGGTCTTTTGGTCCCGCTTGTTGTTGTTGCTGCTGCTGCTCCTCCTCGGTCCGGCCTCATGATGGAGAAGCCAAGTGCCGACGAGCCGTTCTCCCACCCCTTGGAGCCCGAAGCCGAGCCGCAAGCTGGCAAGGTGGCGGGAGAGAAGCGCTTCAAGCTGTGGTACGTGGGCTGGTCTTGCCTGGACAGGCGCACCACGCTGCCCATGTTGCCTTGGCTGATGGCGGAGATCCGACGGCGCAGCCAAAAGCAAGAGCCCAGCTCGGTGCCTCCCCGGGAAGTGTCGCTGCTCCTGGGCTCGCCTAACCTGCGCTGCATCCCGTCCGCCAGCAGCGCGGCCAACCCGGCAGTCTTCATCTTCGAGCACAAGGCGCAGCACATCTCCCGCTTCATCCACAACAGCCACGACCTCACTTACTTTGCCTATCTGATCAAGGCGCAGCCCGACGACCCCGAGTCCCAGATGGCTTGCCACGTCTTCAAGGCCACCGACCCCAATCAGGCAAGTCGAGGCCCGGGCGGAGGGCTTAGGGGGCTTCCGCGCTTCGTACAGCGCCGAGCGCACAGCGGCGCGCTAGATAACCAAACGAAATGTGCGCCGGCAGAGCGGCTCCCTCTTCGCTCTGCAGTGTCGCGCACGCCTCTTTCTCCTCCCTCCCAGAAGAAATGCAAGCTGGTGCTGTGTGAACAGCACCTGCCCCGGGGAGACCCGAGCCTGCTCCGTCACGACACTCCTTTAGTGACAGTCGCTCTAGCTCAGGCTAACTTACAGCAGGCTCTGTTCGTTAGGCTGTTAAAATGGCACGAGGGGCCACAAGGTAGAGTGCCAAGACCTGGATAAAAATAAACATGCTATCTATGTTTTCTCCGAAGGAGTCCCAGAGTGTTCAAGGGAGCTTACTCCGGAGTAAGCGTGTGTAGCATTGTAACCTGAAAGTGTTACCTCGGCTCTAATAAACAAGAATACCTCGAAGGTGGAAGCTCCCCCCCCATAGATTAATGACAACTCACTCTCTCCTCGTACTAATATTGCTATTTGTAGTGTAATAATTACTTCTGTGATACTGAATGCTTAGTGCACTGTTTATTGTAGCAAGCCAGTGGAACAGTTTAGGTGAGAGAGGATTGTCAAAGCTCTCTACTGAATGGTTGAGGGGCCTTGAACCTGTGCCAGGACCAAACCTAATATTCTGTTTACTGCATCACTCTTTCCATCTCTCCCCAAATATTTGGGAGGCTGGCTGGCCTGGGTGAGGAAGGGACAGTAGCAGTAGTTATCTCCTGCTATGTGTAGCATGGTAATATGATGATACACAGAGGCTGTCAAAGCATAATGTAATCTCTTGCACAGCTTGGTTTTAGAGAAAGCTTGGTATATATATTTGTACTAGTCCCACATGATGGCAAATATACCCTTCGGCCATGATTAAATTATAATTCTATTATATGCTTTCTATTTATCTTCATCTGTGGGTGCCAACTGCATTGTGGTTTTTAACTCGAATAATCCTACATTGCTCCCACCCATTTTGGGTCTGTCCAAAATGTCTGTAGTTGAAGTGGGATTTGAATCCTGCTGCAAGGGTTCTAACACGAACCTGCTGGCCCATAGATATGAGTAGATGTTTAAAAACTTGATCCCACCCCCCCACTGGTATCATAAAATATACTTTTCATAAGAAAAATCACTAAGTGAGGGAATCCTAGAACAGACAAGAAGATGATGATGATGATGGTTTGTGTGTGTGTGTGTGTGTGTGTGATGCCCAGATGACCTCAAAGTGGTATTGATTCACAGGCAAGAGATTTATGGAGGAAAAATAGGCCAATGGGGTTTTTCTGCCTGTCCCGTACAATAAAAGGGTATTATAGTGAAGATGATGTTTCCCAAAAGTTTGCAGCTGTAATTAACTTGAGAGAGGGAGCACCAGTGGAACTCAGTGGGACTTGCTTCTGAGGAAACATGAATTGCATAGTAATACATGGAGGAAGTAATGGACAAGTAGACTCAAAAACTGTGTTGAGTCTTCAGGCATGTAGCTAGTATTCCAGGATGGCGGTGGTGACCACAGTGGTGACTCCAGATTGAAGCCCTCCTGTGATGCACTGAAATATGTGCAGAAGGGAGAGAAATTTTCTAGTGAACATGAAAGGCTGATGAGTTTACACAGCTGTATATTCAGTTAATTTAAGAAAAGTAGCTAGATGACAACCTTCACAGATGCCAGAGTAATGCTGTGGATGACAGGGGAACTAGTCTGGAACAAGCACAGTGAGAGCTGCAGCTAATTCTTTGTTGAATTCTGTTTCCTGTTCAAAATCATCCATGCAAGTCCCGTGACTCTGCATTAATGAAGGGACTTCTAATAGTGCTGTTCTCTGAATCAGTTCGAGCCAGCAGTCAACAGTCAAAATAGGGCAGTGGGGGTGGGGTAAAAGAGGCAAGTGGGGTATAGACTGATTCCGATGTATTTTTTTTAAATTAAAACAGGCCATCAAAATACCAGGCACTGTTGTGCTATCATTGTGCATAAAACATAAAGAAGTGTGATGCTGCAGCAGTTGAAAAAGAAATTCATATTCTGCATGCATACTTCCATATCTCATAATTGTGTTTCCTTTGTTCTTCCAGTAAACTCTTTTAGGATGGAATCCTATGCATGTTTAGACAGGAAAAAAATCCTGCAACTTCCAGCATGCTGGGAGTTATAGGACTTTTCCCCTGTCTAAATATGCATAGGATTGCACCCTAAATGGCACAAGAAGTAAATCCACCTGGGGAATGTGTTTAGAGTAGGCAACTCTCACTTAAGTGCTAATATCATGAATACCAATGTCTGCCACCAGCTCTCCCTGCCCCCCAAAAACCACCTGGTCTACTTCAGTGTGCTATATTTTGGCCTTGTCACACTTAGGACTGGTTCTCACAACATGACAGCCCATTGTGAGTTATTTAACCCACAGTGAGGCTGCGGCACATGCGGGGTGCACGCAGCCGCCATTTTGCATATCCAGTGCCCACTCGGTGGTTGTCATATCATGCAAACCCAGCAAGCGCGTGTTATGCCGGGGTTAAACAACCCACCACTCATTGCACCAAAGATTTAGCGCATTTAGACAGGCCCATGTGGGGAAAAAGCTGAGATATGGTTATAACTTTTTAAAATCGGAACCAGCGATGTGGGTTTTGTTGGAATACCTGTAAAAATTTTAAAGATAGTAGCATGTATTTCCCTTACATTGTTTACCTGTAAAATTTTTAAAGATAGTAGCATGTATTTCCCTTACATTGTTTACATTTAAGAAAAAAATCAAAGGTACTCAAAACTGTTGACACACTAATAAATTTTAGCAACCCAAAGAACTGTGCATGATACACTAATAACCACTGATCGATTTCAACAGAGTTCAACCCTCTTCCACTGAGGTTGTTGGGGCACTTCAGTTTTGCTGTCACTACTTATTAGTTACATTTACACCAAGACATACATTTATTTATTTATTATATTTATACCCCACCTTTTTTCCTGCAAGGAACCCAAGGCGGCTTACATAATCCTCCTCCTCCTCCTCCTCCTCCTCCTCCTCCTCCTCCTCCTCCTCCTCCTCTCCATTTCCTCCTCACAACAACCCTGTGAGGTAGGTTAGGCTGAGAGTCAGTGACTGGCCCAAAGTCACTCAGTGAGCTTCATGACCGAGCGGGGACTCGAACCCGGATCTCCCAGTCCAACACTCACTGCTACACCGCACTGGCATATATGTATTCTCTCACATACTTGCAAGGGATAATCACCAGAAAAATGTCAATTACAACTTTGAAACTGCCAAGCTTGCCTAATGGCGTATTTGTAATTGGAATACACTTATTTTTTACTAATGAACTTATGAAATGGAAAATGTTCTATGGAAAAATATAGCACTGGAAAATTCTCAGTTTGGAAAATTTTCTGCCCCACATCACTGATCCGAACCCAAATCTAGCATTTCCTTTTATAGTGAACCTACTGCAACCACTGCTTCAGATGTTTGGAGGAGGAGGAGACACACCAACAGGAATGTCACCTGCAGGAGTGTGGAGCTGTGCATGAAATGTCAGTTTTGTATGGCAGGAAGTTGAACGTGAACAGGAAGTGTTCTTGACTTTCCTGTTTTTCTCCCACTCTCACTGCCTCAAATGTGTGAAACCACTCTTAGATGATTGCACTTAGATGTAGCACAGTAGATCTGGGGTAGGCAACCTTTTTGGGCCTGTGGGCACGTTTGGTAATTTGAGAAACTGCCCTGGCCACCAACACAAAATGGGCTCCCTGCAGATGAAAGCATCAACCTGCAGCCACCTGCCCCCTTCATTTCCTAAGAATGTTTCTGAGCACCATGTATGACCCAGAGGCATTCATGGGAAAAGAATATGGGGGCAGGTCGAGGCCCTCACTTTGCTTTGATCCCAGCTACCAGTAAGAAACTATGTTATTAAAAAGTAAATACAAATAAATTGTGGGAGGGGTAGGCCTACTCAACAGGTGCCAAGAAAGGTGTCCAAGGGTGCATTGGTGCCCGCAGTTTCCACACTGCCTACCCTGATGGCCTCACGATTTGGAAACCCTGTATCTTGGATATGTATACTTCTCTCATTTCTAGTGGGAAATCCACCACTCCTGAATCTAGTACTAATTTGGATATTGCTTCACAGTGCGTCCAGATGGGCACCTTCATGAGTCTTGGCTTGGCACTTGTATAATAAGCTGCAAGTCCTGGCAGATGCCAAAGAACTAACATTATTGTTATTATTTTTGTAGTGCTGGTACATGGTATTGCTCCTTGCAAATGCAAACTATTCTAATGTTGGATGCAGTATGGCTGAGCTGCCCCTGTGCCATAAAACCCCAAGTGTACCTATCTAGAACGCCCTTGAAGACACATAGCACAATTCTACAAGCGAAACATCAGATGTGGCCCCATGAGTTGCCTGCATGGGACATCATCTGGTAGCCATGTGTAAGCTACTCTAAACTTTTTGTAGGAAGAGTGGGCCTGGGGTATTAATGCAATTAATAATATATGTCAATAAATCCAGGCACCCAGTAGCTATTGATGCCCATGAATGCGGGTCTAGGCGCTTCCACTGGACTGCTTTAGAGGTCACATATGGCTCCCAAGTTTTGCAAATATTTGGGAACTTCTTATAATTCCTATCTATTCACACTGCACTGGCTTGCAATATGTGCTGTTTTGGGGCAGACAGAGGCAAATATGGAATGAAATTGCAAGCTCCCTGGATACAAGTTTGTTCCTTTTTGAAAATACTGTAGGGATTGGTTCCCTATTTTATGTTACAGTAGTAAATCATGGGAAGCCTACAAGGATGGTAATTGTGTTACGTGTGTTCTCTGAATGTTCCATAGTGGGAATGATCAATTTGCTGCACAGCAAGACTTTGAAATGGGCTTTTAATCCCAGTTAAACAAAATAAAGCAAACCGAGCATCCTTAGGAAAGAGATGAAATGCCTGCTTCCTCTGCTTTACTTTCTTTTAAGCTTTGTCTGGAATTGACTATTTGAGCATTTCAGCTACTTGGCTGAGTAAGGGTAAGTTACAGTGCCTATCACTTTAAACAGAACCAGAAAAATATTTTAAATTCTTTGGCATCAACCTCAAATGTCAAATTTTGGCTACATTGTGTCTTGAACAATGCAGCGTAAAAGTTAAGCACCAAGTTAAGAACACGATTCATTCTGTCCTATTAAAATCAACGGAAGTTAAAGGTGTTAAACTCTGACTAGATTGTGTTTCAAGACGTTTTGAGGGAAGCTCTCAGTAGCTTAACCGAAACATAGTTCTGGATTTTAGCAATATAATAGATGTATATTGGAGAGGTCATATAGACAAATGTCTGTGGTCTACATTTTTAATATGTCTTGTTTGACATACCTGGGGTTTCTCTTCCACAGATGTGAGAAGTGGGTCCCAAATGTGAGGAGTGCATTCTACACGTTCGGAATTGCTATATCAGAAATGGTTGAGAGCAGTGGTAGGCAACCTTTTTGGGCCCAAAATGGCTGTCATGGGAGGTGTGGCTAGACATAAAAGACAAGTAACCTGCCCAAAAGACTGAGCCCAAGGCAGAGATGGGGTCTAAAGCCCCAACAGACTAAACAACTCTTTTGACCCCACAGTTTTCAGCACCAAGAGTAACCTATTTCACAGAAGGCAAACTCTTTTTCTCCCCCGCCCCCTCTTCTGCCAGCCAACTCACTCCCCCCATCCCCCCATCTCTTTTTCTCTCTCACTCTGGGCCACCACCCATAGATGTGCACTCTCTCTCTCTCTCTCTCTCTCTCTCTCTCACACACACACACACACACACACACACCATTTATCCATCATGCAAGTGGGAGGGCTAGGGCACCTTGCTGGTTACCAAGGAAGGTGTCCAGGAGTGCATTGGTGCCCATGGGCACCATGTTGCCTACCCCCGGTTTAGAGAGGTAAACTGAGTCCGAGTAATTGCTTCATCATCTAGGCTTAAACCTAGATTCCTCTTTCATTATTGTGTTTTCCAGGAAGTATATATTACATTTCCTTGTACAACATATTGAGTTGCCCAGCATACAGCAGCACATCGTAACATCTGTCCTGTGAGGGTGTTTTGTGTCAAGCAAGAGTGCATGAAACCTGATTGTCCCATTAAGGTGCAGTAGTAGACTATAAATAGGTAACTAATTGTAGCTATGGGCAGGTCTGCTTTTAAAATAATAAACAGTAATCTCATCTAGGAGAACATTTTGCAGTAGTCTACCATCATAGTTTGTGATTAATCACCACAGCAGTTGTTAGTGGAATTATTAATTGTATTGGTGCAGTGAGAGACAATTATCCAAAAGTGGTTCGAATGATTTTGATGCACCTATTTTGAACTGGCACCTTCTAGTTTCACCTTCTAGCCTCCGTGTGTCACGTGCTCTTCTCCTGTAATGTGTCATTTCATTGACCTGTGGTGTGACATCTGTCATGTGTTCACCTCCACCTCCTCCACCGGCTCCTTCCAGCTCTATGAAATCTATTGGTTGCCAATGCAGGAGAACGGGTGGGTGGAGCATGACATGACAAAAGGGATGTTGCCGGTAAGTGAAGCTACACCTTGTAGAGGGGAAAGAACTCTACATGGAGAGGCCGTCTTCAGCAGCCTCTGATTGCTATTTTTATTTTATTATTACGTTTATACTTCACCTTTTTTCCTCTTGCAAGGAATTTGAGGCCGCTCACATGGTCCTCCTCTCTATTTTATCATCACATCAGTGCTATGAGGCAGGTTAGGCTGAGAGTCAGTGACTGGCCCAAAGTCACCCAGTGAGCTTCATGGCTGAATAGGGATTAGAACCCGGATCTCTCAAGTCCCAGTCCAACACTCTACTACGCCACGCTGGCTCCCAGTTCGCTACTTGGACAGACCCTTGATGGAATAGATTCTTCTTTTCATTCTTCCTTTACGCTTTGATTTAAAAGTAATAAAATCTGTGTTGTTTGGCAGTGCCTGAAGCTCTAGAGGTTGGCATAGGGGCGGAGGGCAAGTGGTGTAGTGCAGGCACTCATCATGACAGTCTCCATAGCCATGCCCCCAAGGAGAACCCAGAAATTCAGCAGCTGTGTTGATCTGTATCAGCAAACCAATACTAGGAGTTTTCATCTCCACCAGGATCAGCCCTTAATTGCCCATTCAAGAATAAGCCACCCCAAAATACTTAGCATTACAACAGGGAACAATGTATTGTTGCTGGGAAAATTCATTTCCCCACCCCCCAGCTACTGTGAGGGTTGCAGTTAAGGTCCAAGGGAACAGGGAATTCTGAGAGGAGTAGCCGATGACATCAGCATCACTGCTAATCAAAAAAAGTGCTGGTGCTGGAAGCCCTGGCTCCACCACATCACTGGTGCGGGCAGGAAAGAACATTTGCACTTCTCTTAAGCCCATGTTAAGGAGGTAGGATAAATAATGGCTTGAGAAACGTAGTATATTCCTATCCAGCCTCTTCTCAAGGCTAGATTGTTCTGGATTGTTGCAGAAGAACCGGGTTGTGATACAGATCTGTCTTAAATGGTGGAATGGTTGAAATCATGTGCGTATGATACTGATGTACGTTGCCTGCTTGATTGATTTTGAAATATTTATGTCCTGGCTTTCTTAAAATCAAGGAGGCTTCCAACAAACATCAGTCAGATGTCATTATAAAAACAATTTATGGAAAAGTCAGCTACACATTCCAGAACTTTAAGACAATTGGTGATATTGTTTCAGGCGTTTTCTGAGGACAGCTAGGGCAATATGCATGATGCATAGAAATTATGTCCGGTATAGGAAAAGAGCCAAGAACTTTATAGGTATGTGCTACGTTAAGTACTGTGCTGCATTTTGGCCTTTGCTGCCTCTGGACAAGCGAAATGTCAACAGATGCAACATCATTTCTGAAGAGAAGGAAAAGAACAAACCATGATGGGAAAACATCTAATTTTCTGCTTGTCTGTCGCACGAGCAGAAAGAGTCAAAAGTGCATTTGGGAAACTCCAGCTTTCTCAGCCGCTCTGAGCACTTGCAATGCAGGCCGAGCTTCTTCAACAGGGTTCTGCTTGTATAAATCAGTTTGATGGCAATACGGCTTTGTGCAGCACTGAGACCTGCCAGACTGCATATCACATCAGTTTCCTGGCTCAGTGCCACGAGCCTGGGAGGGAACCATGTTCCTAGCATTTCTGCATTAGAATGTATTGGGTGTGTGAGTTTTGTCCTCTGGTTTAGGGCATGCTATGGGGGACGGGGGACTGGGGACGAACAACTTGCAGTTGTGCAGAATTAACTAGCAATGCAGACATGAGATACTGATTTGTGTGTGTGAGTGTGTGCGTGTGTAGATGATGTTTACCAAGTAGATGATGTTTACATTCTGACTACAGTTCCTGGTGGCTACTAGAAGTGCCCCTTCCAAATCAGAGCCCGAAGAAGCAAAGTAACTTCCACATTTCAAAATCCCGCTCCATGTACCACTTGGCCTGTTCTGTGCTGGAATACTGGACTTTGTTGTGATATGAACTTGCTACCCCACATTTTGATGGTTAGGTGCAAAAATACTTCATTTTCCTGCCCATTCTAGTACTTGAAGATCCACAAATGTGCATCTTCAGTCTGGCAAGAGATGGGCAAGGGCTCCTCCTTGACCTGCCACTGGGCTTTGGAGGCATCTGGGAAACAGCAAGAAGTCTTGCTGCTTTTATGCAATTTGGAAGCTTAGCACAATCTCAGGGACAAGACTCTGCCCCTGAGTTGGGGGAGAGGCAATGTTGGTTGATAGCAACCACAAATTGTGGCTGGTTTCAAAGGCCAGTCAAACTCTGTGCAACCCTCCTAGTAGTTCGTGTATCTTGGACTCTATATGTGCCAAATTCAGGCTTTCTGGGTGGTATGGAAATACCTTAACCATTTTGGAATACACTTTGTGTGGTCCATTTCAAGTTAAAGAAGTACAAATGTCCTGCTTTTGGAATTATGTAGTAATGTTGATGTTTTGGACCACATGTGAGACCAACACTCAGGGAAATACACTAACAATTTCAATACCACATGCCCATGAGTGGAGTCTGTGAATCTTTATATAATATTAACAAGCGGAGAACTGCTTGAATGTTGATGTAATTTTTAGCTTGACAACTCTTGATTTAATTTATGGCTCTAAAATAGTTTACCTTATAAAGATAAACTACATGTTAAAAAACATGTAGTTTTTTAACATGTAGTTTTACATGTTAAAACTACATGTTAAAAAACATGTTAAAAAACACACTCACAAAATAGTTTTTATTTTCTTTCTTTCTGATCATGAAGTTAGTTGAGAACACCTTAAAACTTTGAGTAAGACTGTTCCCTATAGAGAGACATGTAATATTGTAACGCAAGACTAGTTTTTTCCTTTTCCTTTTCGGGCGAATATTAAATCAAATACTGTTTTCTATTAGAAATTCTAGCTGTCGGCCCATTTGGGAAACCAGCATTAAGGAGACAATACAGATTATTCTGGATCCAGGGTAGCCTTCCCCAACCTTGTGCCTTCCAAATGTGTTTGACTACAACTCCCAGCATCCCCCAGCCAGCAATTTGGCCACCCCCCAAATTGGATCTCTGGCAAGCTCCATTACTACAGCTACTACCATTCCTTCCACCTCCCCCCCACTTGCTTCTGAAATGTGAACTAAAGGGCCAGCGAATATTCTTGGGTTTTCTCTCTGTTAGGGAGTAAAGTTGAGATTGAGACCCTGGTAAACAGATATCAAAATAATTCTTAAGTGGTGTTAGAGCATTAATCTTGTTGCAGCTCTGTTCCTATCTGTTTTGATAGACTATAGACCATTCACAACGAAATACAGCATCTCCTTCCTTATAGATTCATAGATTATAGAGTTGGAAGAGTCCAAGCCCCCTGCTCAATGCAGGAAACTAGAGAAGGGGTCTCTAAACCTGAATGGCTCTGAAAAATATGGGGCTATTTAATACTTCTAAGGAAGATAATAGGCTGCTAACAGAATAGAATTTTAAAGGACAGTATATTGGCCAGTGCATGCATTAAAAACTAATAATCCTTGAATAGTTTGGAATCCTATGTGCAAATAGGATTAGTACATATAGAATGAGAAAACTCATTCTCTGAGTGTGGATGCTTATATAGACAAAATGGCACAAGAGGAAGGTAACAACAGGTGCGGGCAGGGAAACTATAGGTTTTGCCGAAGTCCCAAAAAATCTTCAGAAAAAAAAGACATGGGGGGAGGCATAGAACAACCCTGTAAGAACTCTGCATGCTCAGTGGCCATGGCATGCTAACTGCTGTGGGTGCGTGGGATGGAAAACACGAAGGAGAGGGAGAATGGAATGGAGCATTCTGGAAGAAAGCATTGCTGGCTGGCGAGAACCCTGAACAGGAGCACTCTACACTGCAACGTGTTTCTGCAGGATCCACTTATACTGTAGCTGGTTGGAATATGCTCTTGCTATTTTAGTAAAGTGTAAGCTTGAAAGTTGGCGTGTTCCAAGTTTCAGGAGTAAATTCATCTACAGGATTGTGTTGTAGATCATCACACTTTCTGTTTAAGTGGGGTCCACCAGGCCTGGCCAGAGCCCTGTGTGAGCTCAGTTAGCGTCCTAGAAAATGCCCCAGAATCCTCTACAAATCACATGGGTTCCCCAGCAGATGCACAAAATTCTTCTATGGAGAAGTCAATATGGAAAGGGTTGCCTCAAGGTAAAGAGAACAGGTGGAGGACCAGTACCAAAAAACCCACAACCTCATGGAAGGTTAAGGAACCGGTGAGCCTTAAGTAGGTGCTAGAAAACAGTACTTTTATTTTGTGAAGAATGCCCAATGCATTTTGATCATAGGTCAGCCTCAGAGTCACTTAAACAAATAACAGCCCCAAATGATTGTGTTTTCTTCCCTTTTTTTAAATTATCAGCTGGGGTCTGCTTCTAACATAGATACATGTTACATGTACATAGATACATATGTAATATGTGTGTATTACATATATACACAACATGCACTCACACCAACATAGAATGTGTGGGCTATAGCACTCTGGGCTATAGTAATAAGTTGCCACCTTTCCTCTAAGTGGCACAGGAAAAGCCCACCTTGATGTTTTGTGTGCGTGGAGCACTCTGCTTTTGAGAAGTCTTTATCACCATTTTTCCTGACTTCGCAGGCATAAGCATTCACATGCTATGTACCTTTTTCCTGAAGTGTTCTTTTAAACTTGATTGTTGTAAAGTCAATATTATGCCAACCAGATAAGAAAAGTCTGTTTTTTTCTCATTCGAAATGGGTGTAACAAAGTAAAAGCTCAGCAGTGATGTCTTTCATTTTGTTGACATAGTTGAGAATGTACTGTACTTCAGGATTCAATAAGCCGACTGTAGAGGAATAGGACATTGTAATAACAGAATTGGTTTCTGCAGTTAGTGAATAGGGAGATTCTATCAGTGGTGAATTCAAGGTGTTTTATGCTTGCAAACGGAATTGTTATTACTACTCTATAACATCCTTTTTTAGTTTGCTGTTCTGCAGCAGTGCAAACATTTTTTCTTAAATCTTTGGAAAGCTTAATTGATTTAACTGCATATTCTAAAGGCAAAATGGATGTGTATGTCATTCAAAGCCAGTTTCATCATTCTTGTCTGGTGTACTTGGGATGTAACCTTGGAAATGTTCTGAATTATTTTAAAATTCACCTTGGTGTAGTTAAAAAGCAATTCTTCTACAACAGTGATCTGATCTTATCTGTATCCTTCACAACGTTACTTTTGGTGCCAAGCAAGGATAGAGTGCATAATGATGTATGAAACATATTTTTAAAAGTTGATTGCAAAAGAAAGTGTCATTCTTCATAGCTTCTGAACACTTCCCACTAATGCATTGAACTCCA
The DNA here is from genome assembly GCA_021292165.1 of Shinisaurus crocodilurus. Taxonomy (NCBI): domain Eukaryota; kingdom Metazoa; phylum Chordata; class Lepidosauria; order Squamata; family Shinisauridae; genus Shinisaurus; species Shinisaurus crocodilurus. The sequence continues at coordinate 158,603,194 of CM037878.1, read as the reverse complement.
CAGTATAACTTGCCTTTCTGAAAAATATAATTGGTAGACCTTAACAAGCCAAACTAATACAGCCTGGGTTGTTTTTTTTTTTTTCGTACATACATTTGTGTACCTGCAATTGGCAGGGAAGTGTTACCAGAGTCTATCCTGGGAAGAGGGAAATGGTTTCATTGATGTTCAGTCTGATTTTACTCCTTTATGGCTATGTTTGCACATAACGCTATACCAAAGTGGGGAACGTGTGGCCCTCCAGATGTGAGAATGGAAATTGTCTCTTCAACTGTGGTGTCGTATGTACTGTCTACTAGGCACCTATGACAGTGGTACAGCCATGTTTACAACCACCATCTCAGTGGTATTGGGACTCCTAGCTATGAGCTGAAATGCTTATCAACTTAACATCAGTTAACATCAATTTTCTTGCAGTGGGACCTAGATGGAAATTTTTGTATCCCATTCAACCTCATTTCTGAAAACAATCTAAAAAAAAATAAAATCCAGGCCTTTTAACCTATTCACCTTTGTTTATACACACATTTATAAAGGGCCTAAATGACCTTCCATTCAAGTGGCATTTTCTATTATTGGACACCTCTGAAATATGCAGCAGATTGATGGGTTCTTTGTATTTCTTTGAGGGTTTTTGACACCTTAAAGATGTACACATTTATTATGGCATGAAATACTTAAGCAACTGCATGTCTACGCTTCCAGCATTTATCTCTGTTGGAGGCACGGGATTTAGCCTTGACTAACTCTTCTAGAATTGTATTTCTTGTGTTCATCAGGCAACTAGCAAATGTCAAATGGACACTGCTTTTGATCTATGGGCTGTTTTTAGTTATCATCTGCAGCACTACTGGCCTTCAGCAGTACATTCTTCTTATTGCAAGAAAACTTGAGAACTCAATCAGAATCCAGCACCTGTGTAGTTTTCTGCTATTCTCCAATTTGTTTCATCATGAAGGGCAGGGATGGCCAACTTCTGTATTTGTAGAGGCCACTTTGTTCTCCAGACAGTAGTCTGAGGGTCAACATAGTTGGGACTCCCATACCCAATGGGCAAGCTCTTTAATAAAGTTGGCATTACCAAGCAGTAAGGGCTTCACTAAAGAGTGGTTTTAGAATATGGGACACTGAAATCGCTTCTGGTGGAACCTAAAGCTAGAGTAAAATAGCAGTGTCAGGTGTGTTTGGAAACTTTCTTAATGCTATAATATTTGCATTATGGAAAAAATATTGTTTGGATGAAGAAAAACACAAGCAGCCATAGCCTTGAAACGGAAACCATTTTCTGTTTGTGTTGCTGGGTCATATGAATTCCAACAAGGTCAGTAAAATACCCTTTCTTCAGAGAACTGGCAGAAATGAATAATGTGTATGTCATGTGGCAAAGTGTAGCCTTGGTAGTTCTGAAGTCTGAGAACAAATCAGCTGATCCTATATTTCATGATCAGTATATATTATCATCTTCCTACAGACACTTTATGGTGAAGCTTTATTAGTGACAAGCATTGGCCAGCCCAGGACCCCATATTCCCCTGACAGGCCTCTGATCCAGCAGTCTATATAGTCAGATCCCAAAGGCTGAGACACAGGCAGAGAGCTCTTTAGCCCCATTCCCACAGCAAGGACAGAAACTTTGGCAGAACTCTCCACTCTTGCACCTCAGTTGCTCACTCCCATGAGTCAGCCAAGAAGACAAACAAATGGGAATGAGCAGCTGAGAGATGCATAGAAGAGAACTGTGCTAGACCCGGTTGCTGTTTATCTTGGGAAGAAGGGGGATGAAGAGACTTTCCCTGGGTGTCTTGAAATTAGCGGTTGAGGGGCAAACAAAGTGGGAGGGGGGGATCTCCCAAAGCCTCTTTTTTTGTTTTTGTTGTTCTCACATCTTTTAACTCTGTGGGAATGAATAGAGGGACAGGCCCAGTGTTTCTTGCCGTTCAGCCCTTGGTCTATTCCAAATATGGTGCCCATTAAAAATATATAAGCTAACCAAGGTGTAACTCTAAGCACTTTTATCTGAGAGCAAGCCCCGTTGATCACAGTGGGCCTTGCATCTGAGTATACATTCTTAGAATTAAGAGTGCATGCCTTTACAATGCCCCACCACCTTCCTACTGATTATACAGTGTATAATGTTTTAATGTTTGTATGCCTTGTTTTTGTTCATGGCAGACATTTTCAAAAGTTCATACATAGTTGCTATGACTCATCCAACTCTTGGTGCCACTGCAGCTAAAGTAATAACTTCTAGAGGAGTAGCTGTGTTAGTCTGTTACAGCAAAAACAATCAAGAGTCTTATAGATTAACAAACTGACTAGTATCCCCAACAGATGAAAGACCCCACCATCCCTCTAGGTCAGGGGTCCCCAATGTGGTGCCTGCAGGTGCCATGGCGCTCACGCAGACTTCTGGTGATGCCCATGAAGGGGTCCCCAGCAAAGCATCTGCGGGCATCTGAATTTTTTTTAATTTAGGAAAATTATATTTATATTTTATACATGGATTTGTATGAAATGCATACAACCTTCTAGCAATTATACATAGGCTTCAACAAAAGCAGACCAAATTTCCAAATAAGTATCCATTTGAATGTGGTGTCTATATGCCACCCATTCATATATGGAAAGTGTTATAAGGTCTTCAATCCTTTGCATTATAGGAGGTGAGTGTTTATCCTTCCACAGTTGTAATATCAGTGTTTTAGCTGTCAGAAGGGCATAGAAAATCCATTTCCCCTTCCATTTGTTAAGTTCCTTGAAGTAGGTAAATAATTTAAAAGAGTGTGAGTGTGAATATTAAAGACAGTTCCAGTACAAATTTTTTTCTGAGTAATAACCTACCAAAAGGAAGCGACTATTGGACATTGCCAAAAAATATGTTTAAAAAGCATTGGCTGTATTGCACCGCCAGCAATTAGCTGAATTAGATAATTCCTTGTTAAAGAGACATTGCTGTGTCCAATAGACACGAAACAAAAGGTTTTGCTGAATAAGATGCAGCCTAAGATCCATAGATGAAGCCGGTAGATGCCAAAGTGGTGACCCACTGATTAGGCATTTTGTGATGGTGCCCACAGCAGTTTCTCAAATTCTTAAATGTGCCCACAGGTCCAAAGAGGTCGGGGAGCCCTGCTCTAGGTAATTAGTTCTATTGTTGAGCTGCTCTTACCTTCAAGCCATTGCTCCATGGTTCCATGGAAGAATACTAGCTTTATTCAGATAGAGGAGACTCTCCTCTTCAGACAGTCATCCCCTACAAGTAGAGGGCGATGGAAGTGCAGAGTAGGGTGTTTTCTACTCCCTTTTCTCGTGTGTTTACTCTGCCCACTTTTATAATGCCTGATAGGGCTACTGTCTGGAAGTCATTGGCAAAGGCAAACACCATCAATAATCTGAATAAAAATCTTTTTGTTTCTACATTTTTGACTTCTTTGTCCTGCCATGTAAAGTTAAATAGTTTTGACTAATGGTTTTTTAAAATCTAGAATAATAAAAGAGGATGTGTCCATCAGCACCAAGACCGTGAAATCCAGATACTCAAAACTATATATTTATTTATTTGATTGATACCTGGCCTTTCTACCAAAAAATGGCACTCAAGGCGACTATGCAACTTTGCATGCATACTACGGGGACCCTAGGGCTGTGCACCTCGAGGTTATTTTGTTTTTAAAATACATTAATTTTAATAAATTTAGGGTGCAATCCATGGGGCATGCTGGGAGTTGTTAGGACTTTTTTCTCTCTCTAAACATGCATAGGATTGCGCCCTTAAGTGTTTCCATGTGGTTGAAACCTGCAGTAACATCTTTAGATACTACGGGCAGACTTTGCAATTCATACAGTTTGAAGCCAGGAAAATTAATAGCCTAAGGAACACAGTTATACACCTGCCCCTTCCCCCCCTGCTTTGGGGCAGCCCCCTCTCAGGGGAACGGGGTGGATGGACCCCTCCCTTAAGGGGCTACGGGGATGCACCATGGCAGGGGCTGTGCCTAGGGGTGACAGGGCTGTGGCTACACTCAGACAGGGTGGGCACAATGTGTCCAATGCTAACAGCTGTGTAAGCTTGCTTGAAGGCTTTGCTGCACCAAACAAAGGACTCTTCCAACCCCTGTGAAGCTGGGTCCATTCGCTAGTTAGAAAATAAGTAGTCCTCATGACACTCTCTCAAAGTTCCAAATGACCTAAAGAGGCTGCAGACCTCTGGTACACTGGCTGGCGGCCTTTATTGATTAATGTAACCCAATTAAACGAGTGCGTGCTGCAGCCTTCTGTATAAATGTTAAAAAGACCTGAAAAAACATTTTTCAAAACAACTTTGCATGAACCAGTTAGCCCAACCTGAATATATTTGTACTGTAGCTGTGGCTATCTTTAGTTGTGCACTGCAGCTTAAAGTCCTATTTAGAGCTACAAGTTGAGATGACACATAACACCTCGGCTGTATCAGCCCGAATACTTGTTCTTAAAAAACATATGCCTTAACTGAAATTCATACTTGGCTGACAATTAAGGAACTAAATTATTTGCTTTGAATAGAAATGGGTATCTGCATCCCAGTGCCAGACTGGAAAGTTGGAAAATCCTCTCTCTTTTTAGGATCTGCTCCTTTTTCACAGCAAAAGAAGAGCCAATTAAGCCTGTAGGGAGACTTAAGTCTGGGGGGAGCAGAGGGGCTGAGGATGGGAGATGGTGGCTGGCCAGGGCCACCTACTTAGTTCATGGCAGAGGTGAGGTGTGAATCGGGTACTAGTTTTCAGTCAATGTGCATACATGTGAGAATCAGTCCTAAGTAAGAAGATGTATTCATCCTTGTGGAATCTTTGGAGAAGACATTGGGTTGGGTCCAGGATCAACCTTCCATGGACAGAAGGGCTCTGATCATGGAAGGTGCCTTTTGGGGATCCCCCTGCACTACTGGTCACTCCACTGAGCAGGGTTGCCCAACCCTCTATGTAGTCTTTTCAGGGGGGCTGGAGGAGCTGCTCTGAGGAGGAAGGGGCAGGGAAGTCCACTTCTGCCAGCCCAGTTGGACATTCCTAAATCTGGATCCAATCAGCTATTGCAAGTGTAAGTAACCTTTTTGGGCTGTGGGAACATTTGGCAATTGGAGAAACTTCCTGGGCATCACCACAAAATGGCTGTCATCGGAGGCATGGCAAAGGACAAGTAACCTGACTGAGCACAAGGCAGAGGTGGGGTCTGAGCCTATGAAGCCAAAGGAAGACAGAACTACACTTAAGGCAGACTCCTATGCATGTTTAGACAAAAAAGCCTACAAATCCTAGCATGCTCCAGCCAACATAACTGGCTGGGGCATGATGGGAGGTGTAGGCTTGCTGAAGCTGAACCCCGACAAGACTGAGGTACTTCTGGTGGAGGACAAGGGGAGGTTAGGGGATGTTGACCTGGTGCTGAATGGGGTACATCTACCCCTGAAGGACCAGGTCCACAGCTTGGGGGTCATTCTAGACTCCCAGCTGTCCATGGAGGCTCAGGTGGCAGCTGTGAGCCGGGCGGCGTTGTATCAACTTCATCTGATACGGCAGCTGCGCCCCTACCTTCCTAATCATCTGCTCCCTTCAGTGGTTCATGCCTTGGTCTCCTCTCACCTAGACTACTGTAATGCGCTCTACATGGGGTTACCCTTGAAGATGGTTTGGAAGCTACAGCTGGTACAGAATGCGGCGGCTTGCCTGGTTAAAGGCAGCCGCCGGCAGGGTCACATCACGCCAGTGCTCAAGGAGCTACACTGGCTACCAGTTGCTTGCCGAGCCGAATTCAAGGCGTTGGTTTTGACCTTTAAAACCCTATACGGCTCCAGTCCAGTCTATCTCAAGGAGCGTCTCCAGCAACACCAAGTGGGCCGCTCAACAAGATCTGCCACAGACGGCCTTCTCCTTGTCCCTTCAGGCAGAGCAGCTAGACTGGTTGGGACTAGGAAGAGGGCCTTCTCTGTGGCAACCCCTGTACTTTGGAACTCTCTCCCAGGTGACCTCCGCCATGCCCCCTCTCTGCTGAGCTTCCGCCGCTCACTAAAAACTTGGCTATTCAGGTGGGAATATGGGGTGGGCTAAGATTTTAAAATTTTATACTGTTTTAATGTATTTTAATTGAGAAAAATGTTTTAATGTATTTTATTCTGTTTTATCTTCTGTACATCGCCCAGGGTGGCCAGTTTGCTGGCCAGATGGGCGATAAATAAATGCAAATAATAAATAAATAAATAAATAAATAAATAGGCCTCTGTTTCTGTCTAAACATGCATAGGAGTGCGCCTTTAAGCTGCAATCCTATACACACTAACCTGGGAGTAAGTGACATTGAACTCCATAGGATTTATTTCCCAGTAGATGTGCATAGCTTAGTGCTGTCAGAGAGGGATTTTCAGTACCAAAGAACAAATGCTGTGCAATGCAATCAATCCTATGCCTCTTTACTTGGAAGTAAGCCCCACTATCTTCAATGGAGCTTATTCCCAGGTAAGTGTTTATAGGATTGTGACTCAGTATTAGTAATTGTTTAGAAAGCACCATCAGTGAATAAGGAAAAACAAGTTTATTATGAAGTTCATAAGAAGTTTATTATGGCACTAGTATTCTAGGGTGGAAGTTACTTTCCTGGTAACACAAGTCCCAGGTTAACAGTCGCCCACTTCTGCAAAATACAGAAACAAAACAAAATAAATTTTACTATTCCCAATGCTATATTGTCTCTAGTATGCCTTCCCTGTCTCAGACAATTAATATCTTGCAAATTTATCTTCCTATCACACTTCAAAATGTATGTTTACCCCACAGCCAGTAGGTTATTCCTTAATAACATAAACGCTTCTGGGTTTTTGTTCCGATATAGTCCTCTCTGGTGCTAGTTATATCTGTGATTCTATTAACATTTCTGAAAAACAACTCTGTACAAATTTTTATCACCAAAAATAAATTCAGATCCTACCACATTCATATCAATGTTAGTCTGTGATAATTTTGGTGATATTAAAAACTAGCAGGTTTATCTTTAGTTCTAAAATATTGGTTCAAAGAACAGATCTGGACATTGCAAGCATAAGGCCCACATTCTACAAACACATATTTGTGCAACCAAGGCTACGTCTGAAATGCATTAGTTAGACCTTGCAAATGCATATTTTGAATCCTTCCAAGAGGGTAGGGCATGGAGGGTGATTTAGAATGGCAAAACAGTATTTGGGAAAATGGTTAGGTCTTACTCCTTCCCTCTCAATTTCCTCTACCCAGAAACAGTTTTTAAAAAATGCACAAAAACACTACAACATAGTGTTTAGGCATCAATATATGCATGTAACCTGAAGTTTGTCCTTCATTCTCCAAGAAGCGGCTCATACATTTGAAGGGCAGATTGTTTGCCATTTTTTGGTAGAAAGGCAGGGCACAGATCAAATAAATGTACAATCCTATGCACATTCAGACAGAAAAACGTCCTACAACTCACAACTAGGGTTGGGGAGTGTTTTGAGTTGTAGGACTTTTTTCTGTCTAAATGTGCATAGGATTGTGCCATAAATAAATAAATACAGTCATGCCTTGGATTGAGAGCATAATTCGTTCTGGAAACGTGCTTGTAATCCAAAACACTCTTATATCAAAACGAAATCCCCCCAAAAAAATTTGTACAGAGATTTTTAATTTAAGCCGTACTACAGTACTTGTATTGCAAGATGTCGCTTGTATATCAAGTTAAATATATATATATATATATATATATTTAAAAATTTGCTTGTCTTGCAAAACGCTCTCAAACCAAGTTACTTGCAATCCGAGGTATTACTGTATTTCAAAATCCTATCTGTATTCTACCCTTCTCTCTAAGAATCTCAGAGCTGTATGCATGGGGTTACCCCAGTTTGTCTTTTCAGCAACCCTGTGAAGTAGGCCAGTTTGGGAGATAGTGACTTCCCCCCTAACTCTAATCCTTAACAGCAACCCAACACAGAGAAATTAAGGGTGCAATACTATGCCTGTTTAGACAGAAAAATAGCATACAACTCCCAGCATGCCCCAGCCATCCATGCAGGTTGGAGTATGCTGGGAGTTGTGGGCCTTTTTTCTGTCTAAACAGGCATAGGATTGCACCTTCAGTAGGTGAAGTCCTGGCCTGGGAAAAGCTTCAATTGTGAGGTTGCTGTTAAGGTGTTTGAACAGAGCCAGAAAAAGGTGGCAACTTTTAAGTTTATCTGAGTAGGGATTTGAATGTATGTGTCTCCCTGGTTCAATATTTTGTGCTGGCCTTGTTTGGTGTGTGTGCACGTACTTTATTTAAGATTTAAAAAGTACTTCTGGTAAAGCAGTTAGTGTTAAACTGATAGCAGCTTGAAATGATAAAGCCAGCATACTATGATGAAACAAGTAGCAAGTAAAGAGGGTATAACTTTAAAACAATGAAACAAATGTAGGATAAACTTCCCTGTGAGGGACACCTGAAAGTCATGATGCAATGGAATTTAATGGTTCCATTGGGATTAAGAATTAACTTTCTCTTCGCAGTACTAATTAAGCCAATGATTGACATGCAGTAACAATAGTCTGAAAAACAGAGGGCTTCTGTGTTCCCAGGATGGATGCAGTTTGTATCATAGCAGCTTGGGATAGACTCTGTATTAGAAATAAAGGATAAATCCAGGCTATCTGATCACAAGGGGGGGGGGGAACCCCACCTATTCAGTTCTACAACAAAGCTTCTCTTCCTTATATTTCAATCATAAACATAAAATTGTAATTAAGTTTAGAATGTTTGCAAGTCAAGTTACAAATACAGTGGTTTGTTTGGTACAGCTTAGAATTGGCAGGTGATAATGTTTAGCTCTGCGCACTAAAAAGCTTCACCTGCTTGTTGCTGGACATCAAGTTGTTTGTAAAAGCACAGGAGCAGCCTGGTCTGTGTTCGGATCATTTGGCAAGCCTAGTGTGTTTAGAATAGCCTGATTGGTTCACTCATGTTGCTGTAAAAGAGCTAGCCCAGCAAGTTCACCTAGTGGTTAAGGACTTGGTGGTAACTATGTTGTTTGAAGGCTCCAACTTAGGTGCACCTGTTAACTGTAGCAAATTGGAAGGGCATGCTACGACTTAATATGCCTTGGAAGAAGCCTGTTTTCCCATCCTTTGATTTTTCTAACATGGACACCTATCATGTATTTCACTTTGTAGCCAGATGTAAAAGAAATGGTTTGCCTAATGTAAGTTTTTATGGCACTGATGGTTCTGGTGTTTCCTTGGACTGATTTTTCACAAATAAGGCTAGCATGGGCCTTTTTAAAGAGGCAAAGAAAACTGGTCAGTCTTCTGAAAATGATTGCACATAAGAGAGATGTTCTTGTTTCTAATGCAGTGTCCATGATGACTCAGTGATGTGGTTGATAGTAAAGTAAGGATTTGGGATCCAATTCTGACAATATTTAACTGATGATCAAATCTGAAAGGAAATTTAAATTGAATATAAAGCCAGCTTTCTATGTCTTTCCCTGATGAATGAGTGGAATTAAAGAAAGCTGTACCTGTTTCTTCACCTTTGGGGACAGAAATGTGGTAGCTATTTGAATGGTAGCTGCCTCTGATCCAAGAGTACATTCTTGCATGTTATGGTTGGAGATTGTGTCCTTGCAGTGCTCTACTTGTGCTGCTATATGATTGTGCTACTATAACCCCCCTTGTCTTTCAAAACATTTTAGCCTCAGGAAACCCTTTCTACATAAACGTTCCTGCTGAGAAAACTGACCCTGGTACAGTTGTGAAAGAACTTCTGCATCTTGCATTGAACTGTGGGGAGTGTTCTAAGTTGTGCAGTCCATTCACACAGTGTTCTGGCCAAGCTTGTTGGGGCTTGCCACTGCTGTGTATGTATGCACCGAGAGTAGCTCTACTACCTTTGAGGGACACCAGCATTTTCCAAGCTGTCTACTGGAGAAGCTTGTCTGCTTTTCTGGTTTTACCAAGGGTTTCTCAATGAGAATCTTTGCTGGAACTGCATGTTCTTCTGAATATGATTTGAGCCCCACTATTCCGAGCTGTAGCTGTCTTCAAATATATACCAATATAGCACAAACGCTTTTATCAGTTACCAAGTTTTAAAATACCAGAAACCTAGGATTTTAACCTAGATTATGTTCTTTTTTTTGCTGTTTGTCATTCTTCTCCATTAGCTGTTGGCGAAGAAAGGCAAATCTGAATACATGAACAGCCGTCTTACAGGATAGTGTAATGGACTCTTCTGGTGCAGTGTGCCTTTGTGTCACTGGCATTACTCCATGGTAACGGACATGCATTTATAGCTTGCTTCCTTTATTATTGTAGGCAATATTTTCTGTTTCTGCTGTGTATCCCAGTGTTTGTTTAAAGACTGTAGCACTTTAGGCAATAATTGGAATCGGTACAACATCATGCTAGGCACGCTTGAAAAGTGTGTGTTGATAATTCCATGGCTGTGCACAAAGCCTAACCATTTACAAACATGTGTAGTCCAGCTGAATTCAGTGGAATTGTGTACATACAGCAAATATATGTTCGTGCTTCAGCTGAGGAACAAGCTGAAATTGGTAATAGTGGAAAAAAGGCTGCAGATGTAGCAGGCTTGCAAAAAATCATGATTTTTTGCAAAAAAATAAAAAATAATTTTTATTTAAATCAATGATTTTTTTTTATTTAATCAATCCCCCCCCCATTTTTTTTTAGTAAAATTAATTTCAAAGTTTCAGGCAACCACTACAGAGGTTAAGGGTCTCCTCTTTATCAAGTTCTTTCCTCATTTTTTTTTACGTTACCAGTATTATCAGTTACTAGGCTACCTGCACAACAGGGTTGCAAAATATAAAAAAGTCATGAGTTTTTGCAAAAAATAAAAAGATTTTTATTGATTCATTTCATTTCATTTCATTTATATACCGCCCCACAGCTGAAGCTCTCTGGGCGGTTCACAACACTCTATACATAAAAACAACAATAAAAAACATACAAAATAGTTTTAAAAATTAAAAACCAAATTTAAAAACACAGTTTAAAATAACAATACAAAAGCCAATAAAACTGAGCCTACAGGTGACAATCCCCTCCGTGCTATTCCAAGCTCCTAACTAAATGCCTTGGCATAGAGGGAAGTCTTAACCTGGCGCCGAAAAGATAGTAAGGTTGGCGCCAGGCGGGTCTCAGTGGGAAGCTGATTCCATAACTGGGGGGCTACCACCGAGAAGGCCCTCCTCCTCATTGCCACCAACCGAGCCTCTCTTGGAGGTGGCAGTCGGAGGAGGGCCCCAGATGTTGAGCGTAGTGTCCGGGTAGATAGCGGTTGGGGGAGACGTTCCATCAGGTATTGTGGTCCTAAGCCGTGTAGGGCTTTATAGGTTAAAAAAAATCATTGCAACCCTGGTATGTACTTGTTACCTCACACAAACAGCAGGTGCAAATGTAAGAACTGTTCCTGACTATATGACTGCAGGTAGGGGAATTGCATGATTGACTTTTCCTCTATATTAAAAACAAACAAAAAACTGCACATGAAAAACTAGATGTTAGGGGGAGGTAGGTTCTAATTTAGCTTTCTCCTTGATATGTTAATGTTGTACTTGTATTAACATTACAACCTATTCAAAAGGTTTGGACTTGAGATAGTCCTGGGCCTAGCTAAGTAGCTGTTGGACTCAGGCCAAAACAATAGGGAAAGTTTCACTTGCTTCGTTGCGCGTGTATAGGCGAGATAAAGAAGAGCCAGACACAGAGTATATGGTTTCAAAGCAGGGCCACATTTATTGAATTGAAGATCTGTGAAGGGTGAAGTGCGGTACTAACCTAGCCCAGCCCTTGGCCGGGTAAAAAACCAATATTTGGCGAATACATCCTAACTGAACTGGAGGTGGGATGGCCTGCCACCGGCCAGTTGCCCTCCATGTGGAGCTGGAGGGCCTTACCATCGTCGCCTTACTTTGGCGCCTCCAGGCACCCAATGTAGGTGAGAAAGGTAAAACCCCAAAGACGTCCCAATCTCCCTCCTGCCAAGCCTCAGGGCATTAGCGAGGGCAGCCTTGGGTAAACGTCAGTCACCTTGAAAGGTGCCACTCGATCACCATAACCCTAATCGCTACGGCCTAAACCCGCACTTCCCGCAAATGCGATTAATTTAGCTAAGATCCCCCTGGTGGGATCGACATCGAATTCAAAAATGTCCATACCCTGCGTCACAGTGTAGAGTAGGTGAAACGTACCCATTGCCCCGGCCAATTGAGACAATGAGCCAAAATTCCTACTCGGCCCCCATGAAACGGGCGGCCAGAAGAGCCTACACTGCTCACAGAGCGGGAGTGGAGAGAGCCGGAAAACAGGAGCAAAGAGACCGAGGGCGGGAACCCAGGTGCCTAAATAAGCTCTTTCCTGTGTCCCCGTCCTATTTGAGCCATTGGCTCAGTATCGGTGACCCACCTGACCTGCTACCTGACTCTTCTCTCCTCCCCTACACGCAAGCCTTCTCCCCGGCCCCAGGTGAGGGGCCATTGGAAGTCTGTTCTGTGTGCCAGTCCCACCGCTATGGCCAGATTCTTTTTAAAAAAGTGATAGTACTAGTCTTGTATACTTTTTAAACATATTCATAATTTTTAGTCCTGTATACTTGACAGTCTGCTTTCCTATTCATCTGTTCTCTGCAGGGGTATATTTTTGTTTGAATAATTTTTAAAAAATCACCCGGTATAGATCATACTACTTTGATGCAGATAATGTTCTGAATAAATGTTGACACTCTGCTGTCACCCTACTCTGAAGCTGGTGATATCTTTTCCACCCTCCTCTGTTCCTCTTCTGTTTTACTGTCCCATATAAAAAGTCTGTTCAGTTATTATGTAAATGTGAGGGGGTTTTGCTTGTGGTTCACATGAAGAAGGACAGTAGACAGCATCATTACAAAACACTGCTGGCTTATTAGGCCGCAGAACTTTAGTTGGGAAGGAACTTCTCCTTTCTTCAGGGAATGAAATGACTTAATCTGTTCCACTGTTCATAATACAGTTTTCTGCAATACGTTAATTTCCAAGAACAGTTTATTTTGGTCTGTAGCCAAAGAGTGGATCACCAGCATTGACTTTGGGTGCTTCCAGTTGAGGCTTTTGTCATGCAATTGCTCTTCCTCATTCATGGAATTGGGGGAGGGGTCCAGATGTTGTTGTAGGTTTTATTCTAAGCATTTTTTTCAGCCGCACAAGAACCTGGTGCAACCCGCCGCCCCCATCCTCAATGTGTGAGCACCTCCCAAAATTTTTCTAATGATAAAAAAATAGGAATATGACAGAGGTAAGAGTAAATGAGAATGATTAGAGAAAGCAAGAGAAAGAGAGACAGGAAGACAGAAGGAAGGAAGGATAGTAAAATAAGAGAAGGGAAAATGAAGATGCCTTGCAAAGAATGGGTGAGATTATCTTCCCTCCCTAAACTTTAGTTGAGGACTAAGACTCCCTCGCCACAAAAAACATAACTGAGAGGCTGAGAATCCTCTCCTCTGATTATAATTGTGGTAACTAGAATTTCTCCTTTCACAAGATGGTTGCTGTCCTGCAAAGCATGTTGAAGGTTCTGTGTGATATACTAGGGATGAAAGTTCTAATGCTGTCACAGAGTAGAGGCTCCTCACAAAATGGCAGCTCAAAAACTGCATCGCTACCCTTAACCTGTAAATCTGTTGTAAGGGCTTGAGAGCAATTAGTGCAACAGGAAGATCAGGTCTGGCTTTAACACAGATCTAATTTTCATGTTACATAGTAAAACATTTGAAAATAAATCTACCAGGCAGTTTACTATAAGGGGGGACGGACACTTGAGTTAGGAGATGAGGATTCCCACTGTTAGGGAGCAAAACAGACATACACTACTGCAGTGTAACAAGAATCTGATGTCTTATTGATAAAGGTCTCTGGAAATGCACAAACATACATTTATTTTTATTTATTATATTTATACCCCGCCTTTTTTCCTGCAAGGAACCCAATGCGGCTTACATAATCCTCCTCCTCTCCATTTTATCCTCACAACAACCCTGTGAGGTAGGTTAGGCTGAGAGTCAGTGACTGGCCCAAAGTCACCCAGTGAGTTTCATGGCTGAGCGGGGACTAGAACCCGAATCTCCTGAGTCCCAGTCTAACACGCTCACCACTATGCCACACTGGCTCCTACACTACACACACTGGCTACATCAATATAACATATAACAAACGGATGTTTGTTTCTGGATGTTTTGTGCTCTTTCGCGAAGCTTAGTCTATAAGGCCTGGCAGTCTGCTGGGCTGAGCTGAGGCCTTATCTTGGTCTGGGAGTCTCCCTGAGAGATATTGCCTCCTGAAGAGCCTGTGCTGAACTGAACCTTCTGGAAGGCCAGTCATGTGATATGAGTGTTCTTCAGGGATTCTACAGTTCTTTGGAAGGGCGAAGGGCTAATACTGACAAACAGGAACAACAAGACCCCAAAGGATCCTGGGAACTGGAGTATGACACAGTAGAAACATGTGTCCTGTAGCTGCTGTTGTAATGGAGAGCAGATAGAAGAGTAGGAGTTGGAAAAAGGGGACAAGGAGCCTACACACAAAACTGGACTAGAGAGAATCTGTTACCCGGGCTACATTTTGCTGAAGGACTGAGAAGGAAGAAGTCAGTTCAAGGGCTGCTGAGGAGAGCTGTAGCTGCTGGAGACAGTAGCTGGAGCACAGGTTGGTTTGCTAGAGTGGAGCCCAGTCTTGATGAAACGGCTTAGCCTTTGCCTGGAAAGAGTTTTTTGCTGCCTACGACAAACACAAGTTCTGTGTCTGTAAGGATACATTTAGACAGAAGGGAAAAAAAAACCAGTTATTCGGCTTTGTTTTAACCCATATGGTCAGTCAGTTGTTAATCCCTTTATGTATATAAATCAGTTGTACTAGAATGGAAAAACATCAGTACAAGACTGCTGGTAAAAAAAACACCAAGCTCTCTGCTTGCTTGTGCTGTCCAACAATCCGCCACCACCACCACCAACTACAGCAGCATTGCTAGCTGACATTCCTCATGCACCACCTGCCGACATACCATTCACAGCTAAGCTCTCACCTGCGCCTGCTGATGAACCTCTAGTATTTGCTGATACCAATACAATACTTCCTGCTGCGCCAGCAAGACTTTCAAATGCCACCGACTCTGCCAACAATCAGGAGAAAATTGGGGAAATTTACAATGCTGTTGGAGATGATGAAATTACTACATGTAAGCCAACCACATTTGGTAGAGTGCCAGGTCATAAGGGTACTTGATACTTAATACTTGATACTTAACCAAGCACAGTCCAAAAGACAACACCTTTGAACATTTTCGTGAAAATGGCTGACACTATGTTAGGTGTAGAACATGTTTAATGTTTCTCTACATAGTAAAATTGTTTTCAAAGAGTACTCAAATGCCCCCCATTGCAAAAGAATATGGGAGTGTTGAGGAACATCTGGAACAGTCCTATCACAGTGAAAGCATGAAAGCACTTCAGCTCTCAACCATGACACCTATGGAAACCACACGTTTCCTCTGTGGGAAAAGCAGTATCCAAGGCCAATGAAAAACTAGCAGACAAAGTTGATGCCCTCCTCCTGCACATTTATAGAGATGCAAAGAAACTGACTCTGAGTGTGTACTCATTCCCAGCAAGAGTAGTTGTGAGTAAGTTAGCATCTGTTTTTTTTCCTATAACAATTGGTACATAGGAATTGCGGAATAGGACTGAGATGGACTTTCAGTACTTGACTCCAAATGCCCACAAAGAATTTATGCAGTGCACTGTAGAAAGTGACAGAGACAGTCTCACCAAGAAATTGACTGAAAACTCATTGGTGCTGTTCCTGAGATGTGATGGCATTGTGGACTGAACCAGAACTGACCATTTATGTAATAGCGAAAGTCATTACAAAATCTGAGGATAAAGGCAGTACTTTATAGGTGCTAGTGAACCCTGCAGCTTCAGCTCAGAAGGAATGCTGGATTTAGTTGAAGATGCTGCAGAAAGATAGTTGGACCAGCAGCAGCCAGGCACATCTTCATGCATGTATCCTCTTTGGTCACACATGGAGCATCTATCAGCATAGGCGAGAAGTCTTGTTTATGGACTCTCTTCCATTCCAAAATGGGGGCTAATGGTCTTCTGTCCCTCTGCTGATGTTCTGGTGTGGAGTCCACCGGTCAAGTCTTGCATAGAAATCTACAAATAACTTAGTCGGTGAAGTTGGATCCATGTCCCAGCAGCTTGTAGGGCTGAGCACATATTCCACACATCAGCACTCAGATCCAGAGAACTTGGGACACTGAGGAAGCCAACAACTGCTTTTTGAGGCCAGGTGGACAGAGTTTTCCTACTCACTATTGCATTCAATCCTAGTGTCTCGGCATTCCCAGTCCTCTTCATGAAGAAGTCTGAGGAGAAGGCAGCACGTGGGTTTCTTGCATTCCTCTTTGATGAAGATAAGTGGCTCCTCCAAGTGCTGTCTGAGTCATTTTCTCCATGCAGAGAGAGACATGGAGAAAAGCTAAATGGGTGGAGGGCTGGGCCAGATGATGTCAGGGAGGAGGAGGGGTTCTGAGGTGGAGCCCCATCTCCTGACATTCAGCCCATGGGGTGGGGTCTGGGAGAGCAATCCAGCCCCTGGACTCCAGCAAGTTTGGCACCCCTGCTTTAAGGCAAAGACAGGTAGACCTTTGATCAGTTCAGTGGATGAATGTGGCATCAGATAGCAGAACAGGAATTCATACTAATATTTGTGTCAATCTGGCTTTGAAGAGAGGCTATGAGTTTTATGCACATTAGAGACACTTAAGTTTGTAGTCAACCTCCTTTTTTGCACACAGTGCTTCGTACCATTTGTATCTTCTTTATATCTCTTTCAATGAAAATGGAATGTTTGCTTTCTACCTGCCTGTTACAGCTCCACCTTGCTTCTTTCTATCCATATGATGGAGTAGTTTTTACTACAAAGGCTCATGTAGAAAACTTAAATTATTAGTTATGCTGAGCAGCACGCCTTCCTTCTACTGACTTTTGTCCTAGTTAGTGTTCTGACTGGGTATTTGTACAAAGGAATTACTTGAATGTTTGGCTTTCTGCATTTAATGTCTGCTCAGCTCAATCTTTTAAAAAGGCCAGAATCCAGCTATCTTTGCCATGAGATGAGTTCTCTTTTACACCTATCTTTGCTGCAACTTTTTTTAGCAACGATATTGCTTTTTAAATTATTATTTAAAGGAGCTGATTGATTAAAGTTAAAAGACTGTTGATGAGAAAACTAACTGTGCATAGTTCAGTTCTTGTGAGCTACTGAGAAAAAATGTTAAGACTCTGAATTCTAATCAATCAAATTAATTATCCTACTGGATACAGGCATTTGGGGCCAAGAAGCAAATAATCATGTTGTGGGAATTTTATGAGTAACATAGTTGAAAGTTTGTTTTCCAAGTTAAGTGGAATGCTTTGTATATTTGTTAGATGGGTTAAAGTTAATGGCTGGGATCCAAAGAGCTACTTTAGACGTGACCAAGAGCTTTGACGTGCCTAGTGGGATTTCTGGCTTTGAATAGCCTGCTGCAATGGCATATTCCAGTTGCTTCAAAACTCTCCTTGGCTTCAAAAGCAGTTTGTCTTGTGGCAGAGAAGGCTTACTATTGACAGACTCAAGCCCTAACCATTTTTCAGCATTCTGAACTAGTCACAGAATTCTCTAGATCCCAGCCAATATTATTTATTTATTTATTTATTATATTTATTAATCGCCCATCTGGCCGGCCACCCTGGGCGATGTACATTGCTGCCAACGGTGTTTCTACCAAGTATTGACTCGAGGTGTGTATGAATATTTATGTAACCAACAAGTCCCAGTTAAAAGTTCCACAATAAAAATATTTTGCACCTTCACAGTGTTGAGTATCTTTTGTATAGCAAGTGGTAACAATGCCAACTGAATCCATTTCAATTCCAGATTGGAACACAACAAAATGTGGAAAAGTCAAAGGGGGAGTGAACACTTCTGCAAGGCACGGTACATACACATAAGGAAGTATGGATGCTAAAGTTCCACTATTCCAGCCTTCCCTAACCTGGTGCCCGCCACATGTGTTCAACTACAAAACCAACCACCAACTAGCACGAGCTAGCTGGGGATGATGGCAGGTATAGTCTATCACATCTGGAGGGCACCAGGTTGGGGAAGGTTGCACTACTTCCATATATGCATAAACATTTTCATGAGTCATGGCCAGAGATGATTGCCATGAGCAAATGAGTTGCAGAAAATATATTTCAGATTCAACACTCCTAGGCTGTGAGACTGGGACTCAACATTACGGGACGTGCAGGTGCCCTCAAAAATGGCAGCCTTATGTCTCCTCCTCCAGTCCCCTCACTTAACACACCTGGCAAAGTTCCCTGATGTGACAGCCCGTGGCATGTGGTTGGGAAACTTGCCGTATAGTGACATCTTGTAACTGCAGGAGAGATGTGGGGCTTGTGGGGGAGACAAGCTGTTCTCCGCGACTGTCCTGTGACATCTGGTTTTAACCCAAATTGCAGTGTGTAACTATGATTTATAACCCTCTCTTTGCCTCTATTTTGTACTATGGAGGCTACCTGTGGAATTCTTCTCTCTGTTTGCAGAAAGACCAGCTTTTAAAAAATACCCTTGCTCATTAGTGAGCTCTCATATTTTAGGACTTTCATTTCACTAAACTTCTTGCTGAGGTTTTGGATCAGGTCTAATTCTGGAAGGGAAGGATCTTCTTGCCTAAGCTGTTCATTGTAGGGCCCCCTGGTAATGAGTGGGTTACCAGCTATGCAGAATAGAAGTACGTGGCCTAGTTCTTTTTGAGGTGGTGATCCTGTGCCCCACCCCTTCCCTTTGGGAACTCTTCCATAAGTTCCTAATTAGTTACCTTAACTGCAGCATATGTCTTATATCATATAGTGTGTGCGTAATTATATGTTTTTAACATAATTGCCCTTGTAGATGGAAACCCTGTCACAGAATGTTTACTTCAGGATGACAGATAAAGCATAAGTGTGAGACTTCTTGATCATTCATGAGCTGGTCTTCCTCCTATCTAACACAAGGCTGTGGAAATGTTTTCAGCCTGTGAGGGCCGCATTCCCTTGTGGCTGAACATCTGGGGGTTGCATGCCATTAGTGGGTGGGACCAAAGTAAAAAGTACAGGAACACATCCCTCCTCTCTTTCTCACACACTCGCACATGCACACACAGCTGCAATCTCCACAAGGATCTCCCCCACCCTTGGTGTGGTAATTAGGCTAGAAAAAAGCCTCCCATTGACTCCAGTAGGAGGTTTTATTCAAGCCTAATTGCTGTATTGGGGGCAATTTTGGGGTGGGTGGGAATCGCATTGTGCAGGGAGGGTTAACCATTTCCCTACCCAGCTGTGACCCAGCCGGGTCCCAGGCAAATCACACACCCATGCACACCCATGTGGCAGTCAGGCTTTTTTAAAAGCTGCCATGGGCACCATGGAATCCTTTTTTAAAAAAGAAGCCTAACTGTTGCAGAGTGAGGTGAGGCGGGGAGGTCGCTGCCCAGGCCAGAGGTTCCCCACACTTGTTCTAACCTGTGTTAACCCTTTAAATCTTTCTAACAAACTATTGATGGATACTTCCTTGGGACAAGTGATTTTTGTCCATGAATAAGTAATATTGTTAGTAGGTATTCTCAATTGGTCGGCAGCATTCTTTGGTAAGTGATGGTATTACAGGAAGCTTGTTGCAGAGAGTTTGCTGAAGGACACAAGAACTGCCAGGTGGTTTATACAGGAAAAATCTTCTGGAGGCAGGAACCTCTTGGAGCTGGAAATAACCTGCATTCCTGCAGTATCCATTAACTGACGTTCCACTGCACATACCTGTGTTATTTTTCTAAATCTGGGAAGAATCCGGAACAGCCGGTCTTTCAAGGTCACAGATACAATCACTTTTATTAAAATGTGTGCAAGACAAGTTCTTACAGTCCTAACTTTGTACACAACCATGCCCACATTCTTAGCTTGGGTTATGCGGCGGACAAGCTAAAGTGCCCCAGGTAAACAGCTATGTCAGAAAATGTCTTGCCCAACTATTCCAGACTAGTTTTCAGATTGCTAAAACTGGGCTCAGAATGTTCAGTCCTGAAATAAACAGGACCAGGGCTGGTGGTTCTGTACTCTTCGGGAGGGTGGGGATATCACACATGTTTGTTTACTAAAGTTGAACAAGCCTAGTTTCCTTTTTTAGGCTGCAGCCCTAAGTAGTCTCAGCTTGGAATTTAGTTCTGCACCACCAATAGAACCTAGTACCTAGTGCTGGCCCAAGGCATCTTGCCAATGCCACCTAAGGTGAAGCAGCAAGTGGTGCCCCCCACTGACATTTACTTTGGCACCTGAGTCAGATCATCCCACAAGCACTTCCTACCCTCCATGATGATGATGATGATGATGATGATGATGATGATGATTTGAATTACCAATTTGCTGCTCTTTCAGAACACCCAAAATGAGCTTCTTGAGGTGGCCAGCCCAGCTGACGAATGTGTTTTTGGATTAGGGAGTCTGTGATATTGTCCATTCTTTAATTTAACTTGTCTGTTGTGCATGTGTTTTTACTGCAATAGCCCTATTCAGTTGATTTCCCCACTGGCACACAGTTACCATCACCAGAGAGGGAGAGCAGAGATGAGTATATTAGCTCTGCTCACTCCTGCACATCTCCCATTCCTGCAGCCATCTGCATGTTGGGAGCTGAACGTCTGCAAGGAGGAGCCCTTCGTGGGATCCCTGCATGATTTACCGCCCAGGGAAACTACTCGAGTAGAGAATTTCAGCTTCCAACATGTGGGAGGCTGCAAAAACGGGGACTTGCAGGAGGGGGTGAAGCGAACAGGCTCTGCCTCGTGTGGGAGATGGGAGAACGACTGAATAGGGCTGTAATCTAACCACTGATTTCTTCATATTTGTTTACTTTCAATTTTGCTATGTAAAAATAAAAAGGAAAATAGTAATGGGAAGACATCAATCACTAACCCCACCACCATGGGAACAGAAACTGACATTAAGGGGCAATTAAGAGAGGCTGTTCAAGGGATAGTTAATTAGTAGTAGGCGATCACTCATGACCGAGTAAGATTGTCTTCCAGGATAAAATTACAAAAAGAACATTATAAAAGGAGGAAATTCTAAAAAATTGTGTAAACTCTAGCGATGGGTCCGTAAGTGACTGTGGAGGCCAATTCGAGATCCACACAGCTTCCCACAGTGAGGACACAGGTTACCAGATGGAAGATGGTCCTGTAAAGGATTCATTTGATGTGCTTTTCGCTTAGCACGTTTCTCCCTTTCACCTTGCACTCGGGATTCTTCAAAGTCCATGGAACCTTTGTGAAAGGCCAACCTCCATTTAGATTGTTCATGGGCCAGAGCTTCCCAGTTTTCGATGTTTATATTGCATTTTTTCAGATTAGTCTTAAGAACATCTTTAAACCGCTTATACTGACCACCAATATTCCGCTTTCCATCCTTGAGTTGGGAATACAGTAACTGCTTTGGAAGACGGCAGTCAGACATTCGAACAACATGACCGGTCCATTGAAGTTGGCGTTGAAGGATCATTTTTTCAACGCTAGTAGTCTTTGCTTCTTCCAGTACATTGACATTTGTTCGCCTATCTTCCCAAATAATTCGCAGGATTTTCCGGAGGCAACGTTGATGAAATCTTTCAAGGAGGTGGAAATGACATTTATAGATAGTCCATGTTTCGCAGGCATAAAATAAAGTTGGTAATACAATGGCTTCATAAACCAGCGTTTTGGTTCCCTTACAGATATCCCGATCCTTGAACACTCTGTTTCATTCGAGAAAATGCGGCACTTGCGGAGCTCAAACGATGCTGGTTTTCACTGTCAATGTTAGCTGTAACAGAAAGATAGCTGCCAAGATAGAGAAAATGATCGACATTTTCCATTATTGCCCCGCCAAGCTGGATAGATGGCATCACCAAAGGGTTAACTTGCACTTGCTGATGAAGCACTTTGGGTTTTTTGATGTTAAGTGAGAGACCAAGTTTTTCGTATGCTTCTGTAAAAGCATTTAGGATAGTTTGGAGATCATCCTCTGAATGTGCGGAGACCACATTATCATCAGCATACTGACGTTCCACAACGGAGGTTGTAATTACCTTACTTTTTGCTATCAGCCTACTGAGATTAAAAAGCTTTCCATCTGTTCGATATATGATTCCCACACCAGTGGGAAGTTTCCCCTCGACAATATGTAAAATCATGGTGATGAAAATAGCAAATAATGTTGGGGCGATAACACATCCCTGTTTAACACCTGATCCCACTTTAAATGGAGCACCATGAGAGCCGTTGTTGTCCAAAACCGTCGCTGTCATGTTGTCATGGAGAAGTCGCAAGCCTCACACAACAGGAAGCAATAATACAGGCTGGTCCTGCAAGCAGAAAGCTTTTGATTAAAACCGCAAGAGCTCTGAAAAGCATCAGTAGCACTCACTGGGCTGTATCCAATGTTAGTCTGACTTAAATCCTATTCATTTCAGTGGGTCTATTCTAAGTAGGACTAACATTAGATGCAACCCACTGGACCTCTGGTGCTGCAACTGGTTTTTATTACTGAAAAATCACAATCTAGTTTCAGTGGGCCAAACACAGAAGGACAATACAAACACTAGAATGCAGTAATATGTTTACTAGACTTTTCAAAAAGCATGAGTGAAAAAGGGATGGTGATTCCAGAGAAAAGGGGCAGTGCGGAAGCAAGCCAAATAAGTAATACTCTGATAGATAATAAAGCAATTGTGAGAGACTGGGAGACCTTGGTTTTGTGATTATGGCCTGTCACTCAGTTCTGTTTTGAGCATGCAAGAGTTTTTTGTTTTTATAACTTGACTTCGACAACTGTAAGTTTTGTCTGCACAAGTTTAATTCCAGTGTGTTTCTAGCAGGTGTGTCCAAGCTGTGTGTTGAAGCATAACAGCCTCTTAAAGATCTTTATGAGGGAGGAACTCTTTCTCCTTAAAGAGAGGTGAACATTGTTCTGAATCTGAATTTCATACATGTTTGGAGACCATTAGGAAACAGAATGAAAATGAAATCGTCAGTTTAATATATAAATTGATATATAAATCTATATTGTGGGTACCGAGTCTGTATGATGCAACATCAGTTAAGAAGTGGTCTTGTCTTCCTACTCTTACTCCTTGTCAAGAGATCCTGCAAGGTCCCAGCCTGATATTGTAACAGTGGGAGTGTTTTTCATTTGGAAATTATTTCAGTGATGAGAGTTCAACTGATATTGCATATTGGAGTCGGGAGTGCCAGGTGGGTGGGCTTGGGGTGTGTGCATGTGGTCTCCATTGGAAACTTGCATCTATAATCAGCTAAAACTTTGACCATCTGCAGGAGCCAGCTTTAAAGGTGGGGCTGCAAACACTGGTTGATTTCTTGTGGCTTTCTTGGTTCTGGTGTGCTCCTGTGGGAGGGGAATGAATAAATAAACAAGAACTATTAAAGATTTTCCTCTCACACAACCGGAAATCTTTGGTTTAGCAAAAGCGATCTTAAGTTGTGGCACCTAAAGACTAACAAATTCATTCTGGTATAAGCTTTCGTGGAGTATAGCCTACTTCATCAGTTACCTTACACTTCAGTATTTTAAACAAGAACCCATATGGAGGTTTTGGCAACATGCACATTTATTTTAATTGTTAAAAGTAGATTTGCCATTTTAATTAAAGAAAACTTAGACCGTTGACAGTATGAGTTTTTTAATTGGTTAATTTACATAAATGTGTATATGAATGATGAAATGGTTCAAAGAAATAAGATTCTTTCCTCAGTGTTAGATGACAAGCCATAACAGGCACCATTTTAGACTGTTGTATGGAGGATCATCTACAGGTGAGCAACCAAATACAGGTTTACCACTTTGGTGAGAATTGGGCTTAGTGTGTCACAGAAAGAAATATTGCAATTCCAATTGCAGTTCTTTCCCACATTCTAAGAAGGTGCAGCGTAAAAACCTGGAACTTGAGTGTGAGTTAGTGCAGGGAAGGAATGCAGGAATGGCCCAGTAAAAGTTCTAGCTGTGTCTGATAAGAGTGTGGCATGATTGTGTCACTTGCTACCGAAAATGGATGGTGCAATTATTCCTACAGGTTGGCACAAATCCATTGGCAGTCTGTGGCATGATAGTATCAAGTAGCTTTGCGAGTGGAGTTGCAGTGATGCACAGTATTGGTTGGAGTTTCCAGCTGGATTCCATCTCCAAATGGGAGGTGAAGAGGGATAAAGATCTTTCAAAGCTGTAACAAGTACGCGGCTGACTATGTGTTTAAATGATCTTTGCTGCAATGTTAGCAGCCACACTATTAAAAAAAAGTGCAGTTTTATTTGATTACACCATTCCCCTCCTTGTTTTTTTTATCTTTACTTTTCCCCTTATTTTCCCACTTACCTGGTTGGTTTTTCAATAATTCTGTAGAGGCCCAAGACTGGACATAACTTATTAGAACCTCTCTTCTTGCCCAATCTAAAGGTATGATATATATGCCTTTATATTATATATATAATTTTAGTTTGTTTCCTTTGTTTCTATTATTTAGTGTTTTGTTTATGGATTATGACAAATTCCAAATCTCATATGTTGAGAAAGAACGCCTCAACACAAGATGCTGGGAGCAGGACAATGTGATTTAACTGCACCTAAAGCTGCTTAGTGGTTGACGGGCCAACAGTTAGTAGTTTCCCACAAACCTCCCAGGCAGATCTGGCAGGGCTTCCAATGTGAATCCTGTGTTGTGTTTGAGTCTAAAGTCTACTTGAAATGGATCCAAGAAACATGCTTCATCCAGGAGTGCCTGGAGCTCTGATGAAGGGGCTACCTGCATAGTTAAACTATGGAATTTACTTCCACAAGATGTAGAGATGGCCACCAGTTTGGATGGCTTTAAAAAAGGGTATTGGACAAATTCCTGGATTCATAGATCATAGAGTTGGAAGGGGCCTACAAGGCCATCAAGTCCAACCCCCTGCTCTGTGCAGGAAACTAGAGGAGCGGTCTCCCATCCAAGTAATAACCAGGCCTGACCCTGCTTAGCTTTCCACACTCAAGACAAGCTGAGCCAGCATGAGCCACAGCCACAGGAGAAGGCTATCAATGGCTACTAGTCCTGTTGGCCATACAGTATGTTACCTCCAGTATCAGAGGCAGTATGTCTATGTATACCAGGTGCTGGGGAACATGAGCAGGAGGGTGCTGTTGCACTCATGTTCTGCTAGTGGGTTTACCATGGGCAGCTGGCTGGCCACTGTGTGAACAGAATACTTGACTAGATGGACCCTTTGTCTGATCCAGCATGGCTTTTCGTATGTTCTTATGTTCATCTGCTCCAGGGGTGGGTATCCCATGGCCCTCCAGATGATGATGGATTCCAGTTCCCATTATCCCTGACCTTTGGCTATGCATTTTATAATTTTCTTTTAGCTGCAGCATCTTTTGATGCTGGCTAGATTTCCCACTTTGTGACAAAGGTCAAGAGTGCACTCTAGTCAGGCTCATTTCTTCAAGCTCCTTGGACACAGACTGAACATTCAAGCAGCCACAACAAAGCACTGCTAGGGACATTTGTGTCCTAAGAGTTGCATAAAGATTAATACAGATCTGAGCAATTCTATCTGCAAAGTGTGTCTCAGACTTGTCACAGTAGGCTCAGGATTGCATAGTGTCCAAAGGGACAAACTAGGATTTAACAGCCCTTTCACTATCCAGAACAGCAGTGCTGGAAGACTTTCTCCATAGACATGACAGTGATGAAAGATCTCTTCATTCCCACAATTTCTAAGCTGTGTTCATTTAGATTTAGCATACATACTCTAATAATTACCTCTGTGAATCTCTGTAAAGTTCCAGCTTCCTTGTAAATCAGGGTCTGCATGATGTGGGTGGAGAAAATTTCTGACCACTTGGGAAACTAACTGGATCCTTATATTCACAGAAGGTGGATCAGCCACCCTTCTGAAATTTCTTGGCAGTAATCACTTGAGCCTCTTACTAGTAAAGATCTGTCCATAAGAAAGATGTCACCTAGAGCATTCTACTTCTACATCCCCTGAATCATGGTCAGTACAGAGAAACCCAACCATTATATGCACTGCAACATGTGTTGGACTGTTAACACACTGTGATAGAACTCTATGTGTTGTGGGGAAGAGGAAGGCCGAAATTGCCCTAGGATAGGGTGCCTTCGCTGGATCCTGATATCCCTCCAGAACAGTAAATCTTGAAGGCTAGAGGTCACCTCTGAAAGACACAAAGGAGATGGAATATTCTCCCAAAACATTGCAATGTAAGGGTAGGAAGGGGTAATCAAGATTCATACAATAAAACACATACTCTCGGTATATTAAATACTTACAGTATTGCATCCAGAGTAACAGATGGTTTGAATACACATTCTAGAAATGTGGGTGTTCAGGATAGTAAATATGTGTTCAAACCATTTTTGCCATGTTTTAAATACTGCATCTGTGTTCACTCCTGTTTGCTCATTTTGATGTCTGTATGAAATTGATTTCAATGTTGTACTTTAAATATATTGAATACATACAGCTGGTGACCTGGTTCACACATAAAGGCTAACTATGGGTTAAACAACCCATAGTTAGTCATGGCTGTGCTGGAGTGAGTGTGCTGCCTCCCACGCACTCATTGCTTCCATGTTACACCTGCTTCCTGAAACAACCCAGGAACACCCCGTTCCTGTGTTGTAATGTGCGAACCCAGCACTCTGGGTTGTTTAGGTTTAAACAACCAGCGTTTTAACCCAACAACAAACCATGGGTGATTGATGGGTTCATACTCTGGGCTGTTTAACCCTAAACAACCCAGAGTGACCAGGAACAGAGTGTTCCTGGGTCGTTTCAGGAAGTGAGCGGGTGGGAGGCAGGTTGCTCACGCACACTCACGGACAACCCATGGTTTTAGTTAATTTGTTGTTCAAAATGTTAGGTCATTTTGTTGTAAGAAATTTATTTTGGAGGAGAAAAATGGGTTGGATCCAGACCTAGTCATATTTAAAGTTGAAATCAATAGAACAAGTTAGTAGGGACTAACTTAAGTCCTATTTATTTCATTGGGTTTTCTCTAAGAATAATTAAATTTGTATCCAACACAATATAACAGGTAAAAAAAACAATAATCTAACCACCCATAAGAGTTAGAGAACAAAAACAAACTTCTATCTTATATGAGTCCAATGCCTATTCCAGAATACAGTAAATGTTATCAATTTATCTGCTACATCGATTGATCCTTGCAAACTTCCTTTTTTATGAATCTCTTCAGCTAATTTATCATTTCACTCAGTTCTACACGCTTTAATAACCTTTCCCAAACTGTGGGGAATTGGGATGTTTTTCTAGTGCCTTGCCCATACAATCTTAACAGGAATCAATCAACTCATAACTAATAATTTCACAATCTTCTGTAAGCTTATTTCTATCACATTTAGTATTATCAATAAGGGGATCTAACTCAAATTTATTTATTATATTTATACCCTGCCTTTTTCCCCCTCTTGCAAGGAACCCAAGGTGGCTAACATAATCCTCCTCTCCATTTTATCCTCACAATAACCTTGTGAGGTAGGTTAGACTGAGAATAAGTGACTGGCCCAAAGTCACCCAGTAAGCTTCATGGAGGAGTGGGGACTAGAACCCAGATCTCCCGAGTCTAAGTCCAACACTCTCACCACTATGCCACATTGGCTCTCAATATATAACCTGCTATTTGTGAAACGTTATGTAATATTTGTTGCTATTGCCATTAGATCAGAGCAAATTGACATTGCCACCACACATGAAGAAGTTGTGCCCTAGGTGTCTTAAATTTCCAGCATTTAAAGTAAGTGACAGAGAATATGTTGTTAAGCTTTGCTGGAGTTAAATACAACTGAAACAACAGTTTCATTAATTAGGAAATTCCTTATTTGTAGGTACTGAAGCCAAGGAGGAACCTATCCCCCTGTCACTTGACCGCTATCCTGTCTAGGGACAGTTTGCTCATTTTATAATCAAAGTATCAAATATATCCAAATTTTAAAAGTCTGAGCTCACCTGTTAATATTAAAATTTCCATTTCTTGTTACAGAAGTTAGTGGAGATGTTCCAGGGATGAATTTCCCTTCATACTTATCCCATTGTTTTTAATTTTTGCAGGATTAATTTCGTTTCCTACTAATTTCCTCTTCTCTTTTGGGGGAACCACAGAAGGACTCCTAATTGTGTGCTGATATGGAGTTCTATTTTATTCAGTATTTTAGTCAGTATTTGAGATGTACATAGACCATCAGCTTAACTGTACCGCCTCATAATATAATACCAGACTGGGAACTGGTAAACCACCTATTTGTAAAAGATATTTCCTCAGTCCTGGGTCACTTACCTGCCCTGATGAAATTGCTTAAACAAGTCTGCCAGCTTTTTTTTGTTCTGATGTACTAACAGAGGCAGTGATAGTACAAATTTAGGAAGACATTATGTTTTAACTGCAGAAATTCCTGCTAACCAAGATAACTTTAGGGCACAATCCTATCACAATGGCAGAAGCGATCTTCGCCTCCCTGTCCTCCAGCCCTGCATTTTTCGCTAGACCGGCTTTTTTGCCCATCTAGCTGGAGTGTCTCGGAGGAGGAGGGAAGAAGACTGGAGTGTCAGGATAGCTCGTATCTTGGCCTCTGCAGTCTCCTCTCCCCCACCCCAAATGCCCCCTTTTCCTCCTCTCTGAGGTCACTTTCCCAACCTCAGAGAGCAGCTGGGGCAGTTCTTTCTGCGCCGGCTGTGAGGGGTGGGGGAGGGCGTCGGAGCTCTGACTTCCTGCTCCAAGGTCGGAGTGCTGTCCCCAACCTCAGACCTGGGAATCTGAAATATCCTATGGCCCCTCACGCGCTGTCTAAGGGCCATAGGATTCCTCCCTCCATTATTGATTATAATCCTGACTTTTCCAAATAAGAGGATCATAACTGGTTTAGGCAATATTACTGATATTTGATATTATTTTTACATCAAAATATCTAACTAATTTATTGGTAGTTTTGAAACTGTAGTTGGATTCTGATTACTCTGTCTTGGCACCAGTTAGAGCCATTCCCTAATCCTTACATGAGTGTAAACAAACAAAAAAGAAAACGTAAGGTTTATGCATTTTGGAGACATTTGCCTGTGAACAATTTAAAGAGAATTTAAAATGCCTGTGTGCATTATACCTGTGGTGGACCGTGACTGGTCCATTGTGCGGGTTTGGCACTTAAAGGGTTAACCAGCACCGAAGAAATGCCCTTTACGCGGCTTCTGGGAACTTTAAACCCAGCCGCTACCAACCATTGACACTGAATCGCATAGAATCGTACTGAGGCAGTAAGCGGCTAATTTTCAAAGAGTTTAATGGAGCGGAACTAATAGACTACAGTACAGGAATTTCACACCATAAACAAGGAAGTCCATAAAAATAACTGAAGCGGAAAGCTTCAATATACATATGAGGATAGGCTTTGCTCAATACAGAAGGTTAACCTTACATCAGAGACTCTGACTTACTGATCTAGCGTAGCGGTCTGTGTAGCCGGTCTCCGGCCGTTGCGTCCAGGGTTGAAAGTTGCTTGGTCCTGACCGTAGCCAGGGACCTGATCCGTGCCAGCCTGCACTGAGTTCCCAACCAACCCTTTGTTCTCTAGGGCTTGCCTTTTTCTACCCTCCCTCGCCCCCTCCCCGCCCTTGATGACCAGGTGGGCTGGTTCCACCCTGCGGGGTGGTGGCGCCTCTTGGGTGCTGGCATCTCCTGGATACTTTGGGGTACTTTGCAGCTCTTTGAGACTGCCCCCCACCTTCAGAATGTTTATGCCCTTCCTTGAGGGGAGATGTAAAGGTGCCCTATTGAGAGTATGCAGATGTAGCTATGCAGATGTGACCACGTACAACTGGTTTGCCCAGAACTGTGTCTCCTGTCCCCTGGGTGGGGATTATGCAGAAAGATGGGGGAACGAGGGGTGTCAGCGACAGGGGGGAAAACTATGTCAGGGTTCATTCAACCGTGTGTGCTCAGGCTTTCTCCACAATACCATATATCGGGGTCCCCCAGGTGGTGTCTGTCTGCCACCTGTTCATATATCTAAAGTGTTGTAAGGTCTTCAATCCATTGCATTATAGGAGTTGAGTGTTTATCCTTCCACTGTTGTAACATCAGTCTTTTAGCTGTCAAAAGGGCACAGCAGAGAATCCATTTCCCATTTGGTTTGTTAATTTCTATGAAGCAGGTAAATAATTTAAAAGAGCGTGTGCATCAGTGAATATTAAAGACTGTTACAGAATTTATCTGTGTAATAATCTCCCCCTGAAAGAAGCAACTACTAGATATTGCCAAAACATACATTTAAAAGAAGCATTCGTTGTATTGCACCACCAGCAATTAGCTGAATTAGACAATCCCTTATTAAAGAGACGTTGTGTCCAATAGATACAAAACAAAAGTTTTTGCTGAATAAGACACAGCCTACAATGCATAGACACGACAGGTAGATGCCAAAGCGGCACTCCGCTGATTAGGCATTTTGTGGTGGTGCCCCCCAGCAGTTTCTCAAATTCCCAAATGTGTCCATGGTCCAAAGAGGTTGGGAACACCTGCCATATATTCTGCAGTTCTCACTGTCCATGTTTATGCTTGCAATATAGATTTAATAATATCCTTTTTATGTGAATTCAACTCCACTCACTTTGCTTTAAGAATAAAACTAAAATGGTTTATAGTTAAATATTTGACAACATGTGTTTCCTGTGCTTTAAATATTGGGAAACACTTTGCTTTTGGGTTGGTAACCTTTGAAAAACCACGCAACTGTCTGAACTGTGAACTGAGTTTTTGTGGAAACGCAACAAAATTACTGGCAATTCCATAGCAAGAGAAACTCTCTCCTTACAGAGGAAAACGTCTTTTCCTAAATACACACAGTCATCTTTCTGTCACTGGAACTCTGTAGAATTTGAGAATGCCTTCTGTTCTTCGGGAATTCAAATAACAAGATCCCATTTTATTACATTTTGAAGGGGAGAAGTGTACTTCTAGGTTGCGAAATCAAAACATTTATCTAATCATAAAGAGAATCTTCATGTATCTAGGATATATTAATTGTTTGAAGTTAAATAACATTTGCATGTCATCACTTGGACAAATTTCCTAGCAGAAGCCTTTATTTTTACATGTAAAACTAGATGGAGTTCTTAATAAATACAGTAATACCTTGGATTGCAAGTAACTTGGTTTGAGAGTGTTTTGCAAGACAAGCAAATTTTTAAATATTTATTTAATTTTTTTGACTTGATATACAAGTGACGTCTTGCAATACAAGTACTGTAGTACGGCTTAAATTAAAAATCTCTGTACAAATTTTTTTGGGGGGATTTTGTTTTGATATAAGAGTGTTTTGGATTACAAGCACGTTTCCGGAACGAATTATGCTCTCATTCCAAGGCATGACTGTATGACTGTCCACAGACTTATTCAGATATTATATTGCCGTGTATTTCACATCTCCTCCTCCAAAATGGGTGCAGGGGTCAATTTAGTGTTCAAATGAAGAATTTTATTTTGTAAATGAGCATAGCATATTTCACTTTGATATCTCTGTGCTCAAGGGACACACACACGCACAAACACAGACGTGATCGCATCTTTCCTGGGACTCTTGAAAATGGGTATGGAGGTCAAGCTGGTGCTCAGTTTCTTGTCATTTGAAATTGTCGCACAGATTCTACAGTCCAAGAAGGTACTCTTGGTTATACTTAATAGTCATGATAGAAAATGTGGTTTCTGAGGCTTGTAGGACTTAAGCCATTAAGGGCTTAATCATGATGATTAGGAGTAACAATATTACACTTATCAGTTCAGAAAATCTTAAAGACTAATCTACAATTGAAACCAGAGTGGTTCCTCTTGGGAATAATGGACCATCACTTGGAAAGAAGCCATGGAACTTTACTTTTATATATGATAACGGCAGCGAGATTACTGTATGCGCAAAAATGGAAATGTCCAACTATACCTTCAACAGAATAATGGATGGTGAAGATGCTGGAGTTAGCGGAGGTGGCTAAACTTACGTTTTTAATTAGAGAAAAGTCAACATCTAGGTTTACAGTTGAATGGAAACCGCTAATAGCCTTTTTGCAGGGTCTAGAAAATACAATAATTCATAGATTCATAGATCATAGAGTTGGAAGGGGCCTACAAGGCCATCGAGTCCAACCCTTGCTCAATGCAGGAAACTAGAGGAGGGGATGGGGTCTCCCATCCAAGTAATAACCAGACCTGACCCTGCTTAGCTTTCCATGCTCAGACAAGCTGAGCCAGCGTGAGCCACAGTCCTGTTATGATTTGTTTATTTGTGGTTTGATGAAATTTTGGATTAATGGAAAAAAGTGTGCCTTATTTGTAATTATAGAGTGAGATTTTATGTTTTGTTTGTTGTTATATGTATTTGTAGTGGGTTTTTTCTTTAATTTTTTTTGGTTAATAATAAAAATAATAAACATAAGAAAGGCATAACAGTATAATTACTTAAACTGTATACACTGGTGTCTGTGACTTGCTTAATTTGTAAGAGCTGATGCAGACATTATAGGGGTACACAGTACAGTTATCACATTACTGTACTGCTTCACAATATGAACATTTAGCTTGTATGTTAGGGTGCAGCCTATGTTAAAAGCTATCTGACCACACATGAAGGCTGTCCTGCTAAATGTTGATTGGCTGTAAAAAGCAGGTGGTGATGCTTTCTGTAGGGACCGTCAGCTCAGTTTAGCTAGCCATAGAATGGAGAGGGATTATTTATGGTGAAGCCCAAACTACATACGAGAATTAGGTGTAATCTTATACTTGCAACACCGACTAGTGACTAGTTCATTCAGTCTACAATCTCCATTTTGAGATTGTGTCTAAGCTTGGAATTCATGGCCACAACTTCTGGCCTAGGTTTTGGATTTTTCTGCTCTTTCCCCATTCCGTTTTTTGTACCACCTAGCTTGATGAAGAGTTCTGGAGAACTTCAAAGTTTGTGCAATTTTTCATGGCATTTTGGTTGGTCCTAATAAAGGTATTGTCCAGCTGTGGATTTTGGACTTTGATTTCAAGTCTGCCTCATCCACCTTTACAGTGGTGCATGCGTACATGTGTGATTGAAGTGAAGGGAAAGCTGCAATGGGAATTTATTTAAAAAGAACAAAACAACCAATTATAAAGAGAGATGTTATGTACTGGAGCCTAAAAAGAACTTACTTGGTCCTCACACAATAAATGGATATTACTGTATTACAGTTGAATATGTTTAGATTTGTAGCCTGTCCTGTGCATGAATACTTGGAACAACCAATAATTAAAAAGGCATGTTTAAATTCCATTTAGAATCCAGTGGAAAATAGAGACAGTGCAGTGGAGGTGGCCAGGCAGCTCCTGTCAAAGGAGGGAGGAGACCAGATACACTCAGTGTGGCTTTTGCTTTTGCCCCAATTCCAGGGGTGGGGGAAGCAAAACTGCTGGAGCAGCTCCCACAAAGCAACACGCTGGTGGGGCTGCCCATTGTGGCTATCAAGAGTATCCTCCATTTCCTATGACGTATGATGGGACTAGCCAACTCTGCCTGGTTTGTAATTGAATGGACTTGGTCTGCCAAAGAACTCCGAACTGGGGAGTTCTGAAATTGGAAAGATGCTACAACCTGTGTCAGAAGAAGATTAAAGCACAGCTTCCAAGATGGAACTCAGAAAGGAGAAATTGCTCTCTAGGTCACCATACCGGCATTCTTGCTCTTTGAAAAACTAAAGCTGCTGTTGCTAAATTGACGTTCATGAAGTAGGTGGATTCTAACCACTGTTGCTCTTATACCCAGGAAGGTAGTTGATTAAATGTTTGAGCAAACCCAGATCACAGGTGAACAGAATGCCCAATTGACTGAGCTTGAACGCAAACTGTGAGAGATGATGGACAGCATAGTAGGAAATCCCTTAGTCAGAACCAAGTGATGAGGAGGCTTCTAGGAAACAGAAGAAAGCCATAGAATCAATAGATCCACTTAAAGTTAAAACGCTTTTGAAATAATTTCTGGAACTAAACAAGCAGGGGACTTCAGACTAGTTTTCATAAATGCATCAAAGCACATGGAGCCATATTTTAATCTTTCCATGGAGAGATGCATGCATCGCTTAGTCATTGTGGAAAAATATTTGCCTGGGGTTGCTGTTAAATCATTGCCCCTTTCCATCTTTTGTAGATCAATTTCTTGGGTTCTTTTGCCATGACTGTGCATGCACGTTCAGCACAGCAATCACTTTCCTTGTGAGACCCTTTTGTCTCACTTTTGCAGGAGAGTATATAAGGCTATGGTTAGGTACTCCTATCTAAAGCAGGACTTCAGATGTTGGTTTCTTTTGTCTGTGGGTTTCTAATTTTATGCTAATGATGCTGGTTCAGCAGTTAAAAGACTATTCCATGCTGAGAGCAGTGTTCTCCAACCTTGGGTCCCCAGATGTTATGGTGGCTGGGGCATGCTGGGAGTTGTAGGCCAAAAATATCTGGGGACCCAAGGTTGGAGAACACTGCCTTAGAGTATGCAGGCTTGCTGAGGCATGGTTCGGGTTTTTAAAAGTTGTGTTGAGAAAGACTGTTGGGTTGTATCCAATGTCGTCTGTCTGCCAGCAGAACGGACACATGTTTGCAGTCTACTTCGTGTTCATAGAATAGTCAGGGCCGGTGCTACCATTAGGCCAACTAGGCAGCTGCCTAGGGCGCAGGGCTAAAGGGGGCACCAGAAACGCCTTGGGAAAAAAATACAGAGCTCTCAAGTGGGGGGGGGCGCTAAATATCTGATCTTGCCTAGGGCACCAAACTGCCTTGCACCGGTCCTGAGAATAGTCCCTCTTGAACACAGATGATGGGGAAATTTAGCTCAAATGTGTGCTAGGGGGATTGTTTCCGAATGCAACTCTGGCTCTATTCTGCTGGAGAATAGGCTGCTCTCTATCTGGTAAAGCTGGTCCAAGCTACCACATATTAACCAAACACAAGGAAAGCAAGCATGGGTAAAGTTTTGAGTGTTTAGTCTGGTTAATAGAGTACACCTAAGATACCCAAAAGACAAAGTCAGGACTTTTCCAATAAAGAGTGTTGTTGAGAAAAATATAACCAATAGCAATTAAATAGTTACTATGAAGGGCTTCCCAGAAAAAAGGTAGAGGAGGAGAGATTGTGAGATGAGTAGCACAGCTGCGCACCCTGGCTTTTTGCTTCAGAGTAGACGGAGGGAAGGGGGAATTACAATAGAATTTAGAGAAAGCAGCAGGAGACAGTAAAAGGAATAGAAAGAAAACTGATAACTTCTATATTCTTTCTGGAACTGAAGAATAGAGTGATAATTCAAGGAGGCATTGTGTAGACTGAACTTGAAGACTCAGGAAGGAAAAGGAAGACTCTAGAAGGGAAATAGCAACTCTGAAATCCTGATGTGCCAGGGCGGTTATAGATTTGGGTTGGTCCTGGAAGGACAATCCCCAGACACTCAAAAAGGAGAGAGTTTTATGGGTTTTGATTTCTAAATATTGGTAAGGATATCGAATTTTTTTCTGTGAAAATAGAGGAAACTTAGATTGGATAAGGATTCGTAATGTTTGTCAGACAATGAGGCGGAAGCCAAATGTTGTTTTGGAAAATTCAATTAAAAAAAAAAAAGGAGAGAGTTTTCTTGTGCAGTTTTCACTGGATTTTGAAGTGGTATTTACACTACTACTGATACAGTGCCCTTTACTTTTTAGGGCTCTCAGTGGCTATGTAATCCAGTGAGCCTTTGATTAGATTGGAATGGGAAGGAGGGAAGTTGGGCATTTACTATATTGGGAGTTCCCACGCTTAGCTGAACAGTGGATGGGGACTTCTCCCTTGTCAATAGAGAGTTTTGGCAGGTAATTTCGAAAACTTGATTTGCCCTGTGCTGCACTGCTTACCTTAGGTTACCTTTCCTAGGCAGTGGGAATGGCAGTGGAATTTTGCTCTCCTGGCAATGTCAGTCTAAACCAGTGTTCTCCAACCTTGGGTCCCCAGATATTTTTGGCCTACAACTCCCAGCATGCCCCAGCCAGCTATGCTGGCTGGGGCATGCTGGGAGTTGTAGGCCAAAAGCATCTGGGGACCCAAGATTGGAGAACACGGGTCTAGAGAATTACATGATGACTTAAGGGCTTTATTAGTAATGACCTTGAATTTTGTGTAAGAACGCCCTTCCCCCTAAGAACTGGGCCACTTCAATTCAATTCAATTCTGTTTATTACAGTCAATGACCAGTATAAATTACAAAAGATAAAACAAGATACACGATGTTCATACATACAATGCAGTGTTAAGAACATGCTAAAATCACCTGTTGACGGGTTTTAATGGCGGCAGTACAAAATTTAGCTACCTGTAAAGTAATTGTGGGAAATTGGGCCACTTCTTTTCTGCACCAACAGAACCTTCTGAACACTCATCCAAGGCAAATCTCCAGGAGCCGATCCAGAGACCACATACCTCTCCTGTGCACACTGTAGCCTTATAAAAGTGTTGTGGGAAGTGCCCCTTTACTTCCCCCAACTTTGGAAAATGGAAAGTGTATAGTTCTTGTGTTTTGAATGATGATTCTCTCTCTCTCTCTCTCTTTTTTAAAGGTTCCAGATGTTATCAGTAGCATAAGGCAAGTTTCAAAAGCAGCCCTTAAAGGGGATGTCAAGCCCAACAAAGATAGTGACGATGCCTTCTACAACTCTCAGAAATTTGAGGTTCTGTACTGCGGAAAAGTGACAGTGGCTCACAAAAAGGCCCCTTCCACCCTGATTGATGACTGCATTGAGAAGTTCAACCTGCATGAGCGTCAGCGCCTGAAACTGTTAAGCGAGCACCGGAATGCAGAATCTAGCACAGACCTTGCCGAGTGTGAAGGGGATACACCCTTAGACAGTCCATTTGAGGAGATGGATAGCCCAAATGGTGGTAACGCCGGGATGTTCATAGTGGGAAGCCAGACCAACGTGGCCAGCCTGGCTAGCTGCCGTGTCTCTTTCCCGGAGCGGATTCTGGAGGATTCTGGGTTTGATGACCAGCAGGAGTTCCGTGCTCGATGCAGTAGTGTTGCAGGTGTCATGCAAAGGAAGGTCCATGATACGAGTTTAAAAACACAGTCACGAAGGCGACATGCAAGTGCTCCGAGCCATGTCCAGCCCTCTGACTCTGAAAAGAACAGGACAATGCTGTTTCAGGTATGTTTTTAATGTGATCCTCAATATTCATAGCCCTCAGGGTTAAAAGGAGTGGACGGAGGCAGATGAATGTACATAACTACTGTTTCTTTAGCTTATGTCTTGAAGTGGGGATACTATTACACAGACTTGCTAGGAGGCAAATGAGCATGCTGTACACCAACAAACCACCTTTGGGTGTGTGGAGAAAGATCTCTGTGCCGAACATTTAGTCCAAGCAGCCTCTCAAAAGTTGGCATATAGGGGTCAGAGGCTACACACTACTATCCCCCACAGCTGCCCCTAATGCCAATGACAGCTGCTCTAAACTGCTTGAAACATAATCTGCCTCTTTAATGAAAAGATCTGTTCTGACAATTGAAGTTATACCTAAAGTAAATATAATCAGTAAAATATCCATTTTATCATAAATGTTCTGTCATTCAGTCATAGTTTCCATTCATAAAGCCAACTGAATAAAGGGTTACAATTGTGAAATGGATTAAAAGCCCATCATGGCATCATATATATATATATATATATATGAAGTAAAAAAAGCCATTAATCAAATGAAGAACAACAAAGCTAGTGGACCAGATGGGATTCCTGCTGAAATCTTTAAAGAAGGGGGGCCCGAACTTGTACAACATCTTCATAAACTCATCGAAAAAATCTGGATAAGAGAAGAGATCCCAGAAGACTTCAGGGATGCCATAATTATCACCCTCTTTAAGAAGGGTGATAGAACAGACTGTGGAAACTATCGGGGCATTTCTCTCTTAGCAACCGCAGGTAAAATATTTGCTAGGATTCTCGCAAACCGTCTTCTATCTATTTCAGAAGAGATCCTCCCTGAAACTCAATATGGTTTCCGCCCCTCTAGAGGGACAGTAGACATGATTTTTACTGCACGTCAGCTCCAAGAAAAATGCCGGGAGCAAAATCAACCCCTTTATATGGCATTTATCGATTTGGCTAAGGCCTTTGATACTGTAGACCGTACAGCTCTCTGGACTATCCTTATGAAAATTGGATGCCCCAATAAATTTGTGAATATCTTGCGACTTCTCCATGACAACATGACGGCAACGGTTTTGGACAACAACGGCTCTCATGGTGCTCCATTTAAAGTGGGATCAGGTGTTAAACAGGGATGTGTTATCGCCCCAACATTATTTGCCATTTTCATCGCCATGGTTTTACATCTTGTCGAGGGGAAACTTCCCACCGGTGTGGGAATTATATATCGAACAGATGGAAAGCTTTTTAATCTCAGCAGGCTGAAAGCAAAAAGTAAGGTAATTACAACCTCCGTTGTGGAACTTCAGTATGCTGATGATAATGTGGTCTCCGCACATTCAGAGGATGATCTCCAAACTATCCTAAATGCTTTTGCAGAAGCATACGAAAAACTTGGTCTCTCACTTAACATCAAAAAAACCAAAGTGCTTCATCAGCAAGTGCAAGCCAATCCTTTGGTGATGCCATCTATCCAGCTTGGCGGGACAATACTGGAAAATGTCGATCATTTTCTCTATCTTGGCAGCTATCTTTCTGTTACAGCTAACATCGACAGTGAAATCCAGCATCGTCTGAGCTCCGCAAGTGCCGCATTTTCTCGAATGAAACATAGAGTGTTCGAGGATCGGGATATTTGTAAGAAGACCAAAACACTGGTTTATGAAGCCATTGTATTACCAACTTTATTGTATGCCTGCGAAACATGGACTATCTATAAACGTCACTTCCACCTCCTTGAAAGGTTTCATCAACGTTGCCTCCGGAAAATCCTGCAAATTACTTGGGAAGATAGGCGAACAAATGTCAGTGTACTGGAAGAAGCAAAGACTACTAGCATTGAAAAAATGATCCTTCAACGCCAACTTCAGTGGACCGGTCATGTTGTTCGAATGCCTGACTGCCGTCTCCCAAAGCAGTTACTTTACTCCCAACTCAAGGATGGAAAGCGGAATATCGGTGGTCAATATAAGAGGTTTAAAGATGTTCATAAGGCTAATCTAAAAAAATGCAATATAAACATCGAAAACTGGGAAGCTCTGGCCCATGAACGATCTAACTGGAGGTTGGCCTTTCACAAAGGTTCCATGGACTTTGAAGAAGCCCGAGTGCAAGGTGAAAGGGAGAAACGTGCTAAGCGAAAAGCACGTCAAATGAATCCTTTACAGGACCATCTTCTATCTGGTAACCTGTGTCCTCACTGTGTGGGAAGCTGTGTGGATCTAGAATTGGCCTCCACAGTCACTTACGGACCCATCGCTAGAGTCTACACAATCTTCTTTAGAATCTCCTCCTTTTATCCCGGAAGACAATCTTACTCGGTCACGAGTGATCGCCTGATGATGATGATATATTTGAGCCTTTTAAGCTACTCTTGTGACAGTTTTTATACATCTGTTGTCCAATTCAGTTGGTTAATTCTTGACACCCAGATTGCTTTCAGAAATTGAATGATGAAGCATTGAGTTTCCTCAATAATACTCATCAAACTTGTTTTGCTTGGATATCGAGCCAACTGTAAAGATGAAGTAATTCCCACATAATTTATTATTCTGCCCAAGCCTTACCACTAAATTTGACACAATACCTGTTTTCAGAGATCATGCCAAACCTTGGTTTCCACTATCCATAGTTGGAAGCTCAAAACCATGGTTTGGATATGGGCAGAGCAATCCTGAAGGGGTGGGGGGAGTAAAGTGGCAGATCTGCTGGAAATTGTAAAATTGCCTGCTTAAATCAATGAGGTTATGTAACCACTAGTTACAGTGGGAGAAAAGGGTTAATTGAACAATCCCCTCCTCCTTTCTTCCTGCCTCTCTGTGGCCAGTGCTCTCTCTCTCTCTCTCTCTCTCTCGCTCGCTCGCTCTCTCTCTCTCTCTCTCTCTCCCAACATGATGGACACACGCATATCAATAAAGAGGCCGGTAAGTAAAACTAATAAATGTCTTTATTAGTTTTAAACCTTGTATGGACAATCCATTTCCCTTTAAGAGCCTTTTAGCAAGGGTTTAGCAACCCACGTGGTGATAACCAATTTCAATAACCAGGCTGTGCATAAGGGGAAAACTCTGCTTCGGTCTAACCAGTGTAGGACCTGTCAGCAGGACCGACTCCTTCCCATATCCTCCAACAAGATCATCCACCACTTTCAAAGCCCTGCTCGGTTGCACCCTCTGAGCAGGCAGTGTGTATCTTTCTTCTTCTTCTCCTCCAGCATTTCCCTGCCCCTCTCACATTGGTTTCATTGGAAGGGAAAATACCTGTGTCGGCTCCGAGCTTGTGTAGCTGAAGGCCCTATTTGTAGGTTCTCTTGGGGAACAAAGGGGGCATGGATCCACCCTGTCCCAGCCTGTTGTTGTTGTTATTTATTATTATTATTAGGCCACCTATTAGCACATGTTCCCTGGGTGGCTTAACGAATGCCCTGTTTCAGGACCTACAGCCAGTGGAAACTTCATTGGCAGTAGATTTATGCCCATGGAATTTTCCTTGAATGTACCATAGGCCGCCAGCAGTGGGACATTGTATCGCATCCTGATCCCCTCCAGCCAGTGCATCTGGGGGTTAGGATTGTTCTGCAAAACATATAATAGACAAGCTAGGATTTAGAGTTCCTCTTCTGCTTTCGTTTTTCGTTTTCTTGTTTTCCTGTTCACTTGTCTCCATAATTCAGCAGAACTACAGCTATTTCATTTCATTTCTCTTCATTTTCATTTTTTACATTTCTATACCTCCCACTAGCCGAAACTCTCTGGGCTGTTTACAAAAATTTAAACCTTAAAAATAGATTATAAAAACCATTTACATATAAACAGACAGCACATACAGAGACACACATATACCTAAAACAATTTTAAACCATCAACAACAAGATTGATAGAACAATGGCTTATCAAAAAAGACCAAATTGTGGTTAGCTAACCCATTTCAAATGATGTTTTCTGATCACGTTTTGCTGGCTGATGACAGGGTATGAGGCTGGTTTGCACAACATGACAGTCCATCGTGGGTATTTAACCCCCAATGAACTGCGGTGTGTGCCAGGTGCCATTTTGAATATGTGACCCCCAATCGGGGGGTTGCTGTGTTGTCCGAACCTGGCCAACGGGGGTTATGAAGAGTTAAACAACCCTTGGGTAATCCCTGATGGCTGGGTTCGCACAACATGACATATTCAAATTATGCATGGCATGTGCTGTGGCTCACCATGCCTTGACAAGCCATGGTGAGCCAGCATGTCGTGCGAACCAGGTCAGATATGATCTAATCAAACCATAGTTAAGCTGTTTGAACCGTGGTTTGCTGTGATATTTGACTTGAGCCAATGACAGTCCAAGGGCTGGCACTGCAGTGAGCATGTACCTATTTTGTACCAGGGTTGTTTTTGCACCCTCAGAGCAAGTCCAGCAAAAAAGCAAAGCAAATCCAGAACAAGCAGATAATCATTGCCATATTGACCTTATTTGAAAAGATCAATTCTTGCTCTATCTCACTTGGAATAATATGCCAGAAGTAACCTAATATCTGTGCAAAAGCACCTGCACTGTGGGAAGAAATGGGGCAGCCTTGGGCTATGAACAAAGTTCTCAACATTGGTGCAATGAGGAGAGTTTGAGGTGAGCATCCAATAGCATAGCTCTCACAAAATGCTTCTAATTAAATGCTCATTGTTTCATTCCCCAATTAGCCTTACATTTGCTTTCCTAATACTACAGCATCAGGCCATCCTTTAGTTAAACAACAAAAAAGGATTCTATGTGGTGCCACACCTCGAATTCCTTTCCCGACGAGGCCTGGCTGCCTACATCACTCATACGTTCAGAAGGCAGTGTAAAACTGTTTGTTTGTGTTTTTCTTTTCACCAGGCTTTTAAAGGTTATGTTTAGGGGCTTATACAGTAATACTTTGGATTTCAAGTAACTTGGTTTGAGAGCGTTTTGCAAGACAAGCAAATTTTTAATTTTTTTTTTTTTTAACTTGATATACAAGCGACGTCTTGCAATACAAGTACTGTAGTACGGCTTAAATTAAAAATCCCTGTACAAATTTTTTTTGGGGGGATTTCGTTTTGATATACGAGTGTTTTGGATTACAAGCACATTTCCGGAATGAATTATGCTCTCA
This sequence comes from Shinisaurus crocodilurus, assembly GCA_021292165.1. Taxonomy (NCBI): domain Eukaryota; kingdom Metazoa; phylum Chordata; class Lepidosauria; order Squamata; family Shinisauridae; genus Shinisaurus; species Shinisaurus crocodilurus. The sequence goes on along the minus strand of CM037878.1, from coordinate 158,560,685 downwards.
ATCCAAGGCATGACTGTATATGTATGTTGCTGACTGAATGGATTACTTTTTAGCTTCAGTTGCAGTTGTTCCCAGGATCTGGTCAGAAGCCCAGGAGGCATCAACCCTGCTGAAGCTAAGCAGGCCTGTGCCTGTTCAGTGCCTGGATGGGAGACTACCAGAGGCCCTATGAACACGGCTTTGGGTTATATTTCATTTCATTTATTTCATTTCTATACCGCCCAATAGCCAAAGCTCTCTGGGCAATTCACAAAAATTACAGTCCAAAAATACAACATAACAAAAACATAATATGAAAACATTAACATTCAAAACTTAAAAACAATTTAAAACAGCTAAAAACAGTTACAATAAGATATTGGGACCTGATAAAACAATTGACATTAAAACCCACATCATATGCTGTCAAATGCCTGGCAGTAGAGGATAGTCTTAACCTGCCACTGAAAAGATGACAATGTTGACACTGGGTGGGCCTCATGGGGAGAGCGTTCCACAATCAGGGGGCCACCACCAAGAAGGCCCTCTCCCTTGTTGCCATCCTCTGAGCCTCCCTCGGAGGAGGGTCTCAGATGATAAGCATAGTATACGGGTAGGTTCATACCAGGATTGCTGCTCCATGAGGTCTTGAGGTCTTGAGCCATGACAGCCTTTATAGGTTAAAATCAGCACCTTGGTTTGGGCTTGGAAACATACAGGCAGCCAGTGAAAGCGGGGCAGAATTGGTGTTATATGTTCAGACATCCTGGTCCCTACTGTCAATCTGGCTGCTGCATTTTGCACATAATAGAAGCAAAGCAGCAAGTAAAAAAATAAAATTGCATTTACAGCAGAATACTATACATGTTTACTCAAGATATTTCATAGATTTCATAGATCATAGAGTTGGAAGGGGCCTACAAGCCCATTGAGTCCAAACCCCTGCTCAATGCAGGAAACTAGAGGAGGGGGTCTCCCATCCAAGTAATAACCAGGCTTGACCCTGCTTAGCTTTCCACGCTCAGACAAGCTGAACCAGCATGAGCCACAGTTCTAGACAATGTTTTTGGCAGGCTGATCTGTTAACAATTTTAAAACGAAAAGTTTTATAAATGCATCTGATGAAGTGGAGTCTAGTGCAGAAAATAGCTTATGCCATGTTTTTCTTTTATCTTTAAGATGCTACAAGATTCCTTATTTTGTTGCAAAACAGACTTAACATGGCCACCGCTCTGAATGTTTCTGTTAGCAATAGTTTATATGCTTAATATGGCTGCACTGTTGATGTTCACTGAGTTTATTATTTATTTTTAGTATATTTATAGTGTCTTTCTGTAAAAACTACTAGAGCGGGGTAGTGGTGGCTTCCCAAAGTGAAGTTGTGCTAGGAGATATGTGATGGCCCATTTGTGGTTGATGGTAAACTTGTGAGGCCAGATTTATAGTTTGAAACATTGGGGAAGAGGAACTTTTTATTTCACTGTCTCCAATTAATATTACATGGGCAGTTCACTGTAGCCCTATTCAGGTGTGATTAAAAGTGGTGAAACTCACCATGCGAGCAGGAATGGGGCCGCCCGGAGTAGCCCCGCCCCCTGACATAGTGTCATAACGAAGCTTGTCCCAGAGGCATCCACACGTACATCACGCACGCCTGCAGCGAGAAGGTCTTTGCGTGTGCAGCTGTACATGCATAGGCTTCCACGTGATTGGGAACCCTGTGCGATCAGGGTTCTGAATTGTGTGGAAGCCTAAGCGCTTACAGCTCTACGTACAAAGGTCTCCCTGCTGCAGGCATTCACATTGTATGTGTGGATGCTTACGGGACGAGCTTCGTTATGACACGACGCCGGCCCTATTGTGACTCATGTGGTGAGTTTCACCACTTTTTAATCACGCCTGAATAGGGCTTGTGACTTGTTTGGTTGCCCACCTTTGGGTTATGAACATACCAAAGCTAATAAAACTAATTCTAAAATAAATGTATTTCCCCCCAAAGTGTTAAGTTGTTTGCACAGTCAGCAACTTTCTGTACTACTCATAAGATTCCTTATTATTTACCCTGTTTGTACCTCTTCTCCCCTTCCAGTGTACTTAAATCTGGAGATGTGGGTTCAATCTGTAAGAAAACTAGTGCATGGGCATCATGTTTCTGGAACAGTGAGAGAGTGAATGATTGGTTGGTTAAGATGATGTTAAAGTACACCCTTAAACATGACGAGTTGAAAATCCAGTATTTATTCTAGTGTTGAAGAAATCCAGTATTTGCAGACAAGGTTTTAACCTTCTTGAACCAGACTACCACAAATTAGTGATAGGTGAGAAATTTCTTGTGTTCACATTTTAATGCACACATACCAAATGCACACTTCCTGAACCTACACAGAAATCGGAATGCTGTTACACACCGATGTTCACGCTTTTCCCGATTTTGCAATGCCGTTTGCAAATTCAAAGCATTTACATAAAAACTGTATATAAGCAGAAAGTGCACACCAAAGCACATTATATTAGGGGAAATTGCTTGGATAAAAATGTATATTTGGAAAAGTGCATACAAAAATACATATATTAGGATACATGCACACAAAGGTACATACAATTTTTTATGTGGACTTGTAAGAAAAGAAATTGCAAACGAATGGGGAAATACGGCGGAATGAACTTAATGATGGAACAATGAGAAACTGACTGGAATCTAACTTGGCGGATTCGTCCATCCCTGCCGCAAATCCATCTTTGGTTACTCAGTGAGCAGTGTCCAATGGGGTGCTGCACCCCTGCCGGTTCTGTTGTGCTGCCATCAATTCTCTTCCGCAAGCGAGACCCGCTGCTTCTGCGACAAGAGATTTAGCAACTCCAGGAGCAACCAGAAATGAATGGAAATGTTTGTTTTGGGAATGGGGCAGGTCAGCGGAGCTCGCATAAGAAACAAATGTTTCCGCTCATTTCGGGGCTTCCTGTAGGAAACATTAAATCTCAGTTGCGCAAAGCTGTGTGTCCTGCTTGCACAATGGCCCCATTGAATACTGCCCAATCTCTCTTTTTAAGCTGCATACCACCAACACTACTCCTTGTTCCTTTTGAACTTCTCTGTACTGTTTTACTTTACTGCTTTTATTGTTCATATTTTGTTTTCTGCTTTTGTTCTGGATATCTTTGATCATCTTGACTTTTGGCAGCATTTTAGCGCCTTGTTCTTACTGAGATGTGTCTTGGGTGGGAACTCACCTGACTAAATGCTCCTTCCATGTAAAAACATCCTTCCATATGCAAAACTAGTGAGAAGGGCCTAGCCTAGTTTTGTCCCCCAAATCCTAGTCTTCTGCATGTAGGGATAGGGATCTTTTTGGCATGGTGGAACATTCAGTCATGTGAAGTCCAACCTGCTGTCTGAAGTGATACAACCCATGGAATGCAATTCTCTCTATTTTCCATGTCCAGAGAGTAAGCCCATTGGGAACAGTGGATAACTGGGGCAATTTAGTTGGGTGCTGGGGGAACCTCTGCCCTCTATGACCCTTGGCTATATTCTTGTCAGAGGACAGGCTGGTGTCATAGTTTCCGTCTTGTAGAGCTGGCCCTGGATAGCATGACCTGTCAAATAAACAGGAGTCTAGTGTGGGTAACTTTAGGCCTTGGTTTGGATAGTAGTGTGGTTTGTAGTGTAGTAGTGTGTGGTCTTGGTTTGGAGAGCCAGTGTGGCGTAGTGGTTAGAGTGTTGGACTGGGACTCGGGAGATCCGGGTTCAAATCCCCACTCGGCCATGAAACTCACTGGGTGACTTTGGGCCAGTCACTGACTCTCAGCCTAACCTACCTCACAGGGTTGTTGTGAGGGTAAAATGGAGAGGAGGAAGAGGATTATGTAAGCCGCCTTGGGTTCCTTTCAGGAAAAAAGGCGGGGTATAAATATACCTAATAAATAAAAAAATAGTGCTTCCCTGTAAGGTTTGTGGTGAAAGGAAATGGAGCTGAGTCTTTGGCACTTAGCTCAAGAAGGAGTTTTATTAAAGTGTAATAAGATATAAAAATCACTGTAATGTTACTGAAGGTTATCCTATAGGAAGGAGGAGAGCGAGCGAGCAGGGGATTGCTAGCGAGACAAGGGCAGTGAGTGGCTGTGCCTGGGTGAGAGAGAGGAAGAGGAGGGCCTTTCCTTAATCTACTGAGAGAACTGGAGACTCCTCAGTGGCAGAGTAAAATTCAAAAGGCCATTGCAAAAACTAGGGTGTTGACTGAAAGGGGTTTTCCAAAGGAACAAATAGGTGGAGATGCTAGGGCCATTTTCTTAAAATCCAGTAGACAGTCAGGCTCTCAGTATTATCAATTGGTGAGTGGCAGGGTGTTGCCCTGATTGCACTAGGGAATGGGGGAGATAGCCTTTTGCATATCCAAGAGTTCCTTGGATAAGCCTGTGGCTTACGCTGGCTCAGCTTGTCTGAGCGTGGAAAGCTAAGCAGGGTCAGGCCTGGTTATTACTTGGATGGGAGACCCCTCCTCTAGTTTCCTGCATTGAGCAGGGGGTTGGATTCGATAGCCTTGTAGGCTCCTTCCAACTCTATGATCTATGAAATCTATGAAATCTATTAGGACACCATTTCTGTGGAAGGTGGAGGCTAGTCCCAAGAGTCCAGCATTCCTGTCCTTGCTTGCCAACCTTGCCTAGCTTTGCAGCAATAAATAGACAAGATGGAAGCTGAGAGACAAAATGGAAGGGATCTGGTAACACCAGACACAGGTTGACCATCTTGGTGAGAGTGAGGCTAAGTAGTGAGCATGCCATGTCCTTTCTCTGTTTCAGTTGGTTTAGTAGGACTGGCACCCCATCCTGCCTATTTATGTTGACATAACATCAACTTTTGTGATACTCCCCTTTTATATAGCTTTTGATAAGCCACATAGGTAAACAGTTAGGTTCTGGCCCCTCAGATATTAGTAGTAGCTATTCATCCAAGATGTTTTGAATTGTCTCTTGCATTGACATGTTTGTTTCTTTTTCAAGGTTGGTCGATTTGAAATTAACCTCATCAGTCCAGACACTAAATCTGTTGTCTTTGAGAAGAACTTTAAAGATATCTCCTCATGTTCTCAGGTAGGTATACTTACTGGATAGAAGACAGTTTAAAGAAACTGACTGAACATCTTCAGAACAAAAATAGATTTGAAAAACTGAGCAAAAACACAGAGTGAGTGGGGGGGCACTTGTTAATGTATGCTTAGTTGTTGTTTCCTTCTTTTAACTGTAGGATTCAGCATATTCTACAAAATATGCAGAATACTGAAAATAGAATTCGAGAGAATTGTTCTGTATTCAGAGACATCTGTTGAGTTACATGTAGTTTGCTGATGATTTCTCAATTTCCACCCTTCCCTGGAATCTACTAACAGTACTCTAAAGGAGACTCTTTAACATTTTTTTTTAAATGACATTAAAAAAAATAACATTTTGAATTTTGGCCATTGAATATTTCTGATACAACAATTTGCCTACATATTGAAAGGGAAATTTCAGTTCATTCTCGTAATTAAGGTAGTCACACAGGAAGAGCAAACTCTTCTCAGAGTCTAAAATTAAAAGTACCTATCAAAGAGCTAAAGAATGAAACAGAGCATTGGGGTATTTCCTGACCTTTGTTTTACAGTAAATTTACATTTATTACATTATTACATTTATGAATCGCCCATCAGGCCGGTCACCCGTTGCAGGCAATTAATAAGGCATAACAAGTGGGCTGGATGGGAATGTGCACGTGCATGACGGGGTGCAGCCCAGCGGTACAAAGGATAGTGAATGGGCCTTGGGATGTGGATAGAGATGCACACACAATGCATGTGCATTGGCTATGTGCATGGAAGGCAGCTTCTGCAGGCAGATCTGCATTGCTGGATTGTGGCAACTATTTTTCTATGAGAGTTGTGGGTGGTGCCTTCATTACATAACCCTGTTTTGATGAGGAGTGCTGTGTAACCTTTTTATAACCAATTTTAGAGTTCCTCAAGCCATGTATATTACCTACTGCGTTCTGTTCCGATTTCCTTGGACCAAAATAGCAGTGCCATTTCAAACCACTGTCTGATGACTGAAGTGTACTGGTTTGTGTGGATTGGTTTGATTTTAAACCGGAAGGTTCATGCGTAAACTTTGTGCAAGTAGGCCGTGAATGTAAACACTATCAGTATAACATTGTCTGTTAAAAGCAGCTGTATGAATTTCCTTGTACTGTGGAGAACAATAAACAATGGTCACATGTTGTTCTTGGGATTCTGAAACAGCCTTCTAGGGAAGAATTAAGATGAAAGAGAAGGGAACCTAATTGGCAGGTACATTGGCCTTAAGTTCCCCCCACCCCATATACATCACCTCTTATATAACTAGATTAAAATAGAATATGTGGTTGTCCCAATTACACTGTCTCATGGTAAGAAGCAAGTCTGTGATTATCTTCACTCGCTTTGTGCTGGTGAAGCAACGAGAAGCCTTTGCTGCTTTCGGCAGACTAGGAGCTTCTGCTCTATTAGTTGATGTCTAAAGTCCTCTGCAAATGCAGAAGACACCTTTACAACTCAATCCTGTGCCTGTCTGCTCAGACAGAAGTAAGTCCCATTGAGTTCAATGGGACTTACTCCCAGGTAAGTGTATACAGGATTGCCTCTAGCTTGTTTAATGTAGCCCAGCCTTCCCCAACCTGATGCCCTCCAGATGATTTGGACTTCAGCTCCTAGAATCCCCCAGACAGCTAGGCTGGAGAGGGCTGATGTAGCTTGTGCCAATTTGAAGCATTTGAGCTTTTTTTTTTTTTTTAACTTTATTTCTTGTGATTTCCATGTTGCTGCAAATAACAAAACAAGGTGCAACCAAATGATCATGGCTAGTTTAAACTCAGGCTATTGCCTGCGTCCCAGAAGTTGGGAGAGGATTAAGCTTGCTAAGAAGAGTGCTGCTATTTTCATTTTGTATGGTGGAACTTAAAAAGGTCAGAAGCTGTTCAAGAGGGAGACTCATTACTTCAGATCTTCCCAGGTACCCCACACAAAGGCCGCATTCGCATGTCACGATAAGCCACACTGCGAATAAGCAACACAGTGTGTGTTGTTCGCAGAACAACCTACAGTATGCCTGACAGACAAGTGGGTGTGCAGTGGCTTGTTCTACTCCTCTTTCCCCCTTAGTCCTCCAGCCTATATCCCAATGTCCTTCGCAGCAGAACCTGTCTTGTCTCCTTGTCCTGGCTTCCCCACTCCAATTGTGACCCCTTTTCATTCGCCACCCTTTAAAAAAAATTCGGTGCCTCAGGAGTACTCAAATGGGATCCTATTTTCTTTTCTTTTTTTAATTATTTTTTCAGCCCCAGAAAATTGTGCAAATGTCTTCACAATTTTTTTTTTTTTAGTCTTTTGCAAGTGCACACTTACAGCTGTCTGATATGTGGTTTTTCCTTGTCAATGTCCTTGTAAATTTCAGCTGTCAAAGGGATTGAAGTGGGGTAGGTAACACACAAGGAAATTGACAAGGCAAGACTGCATATAGACAAATTTTTGCACTTTGTTCCCTTTGATGACTGAAACTTACAAGGACATTAACAAGGCAAGACTATGCATATCGGAGAGCCATAAGTGCACATTTGTGCACTTATGAAAGACCACAAAAAATAATAATTTTAAAAAAATTACAAAGACATTTGCACAGTTTTCTGAGACCAAAAAAAAGGGGTGGCAAACAAGTGACAGTCCCTCCACAGTGCTGTTTGGGCATCGGTGGAGGGGCAGTCACTGGTTGGAGGTGGCATGGGCGAGTTTGCCAAGAGCAGCAGGGGTTTTTGCTGGTTTTGCCAAGCGGCTTTGTAGCCAATCCCGGCAACCCATGATAAAATTGCTCTCCCTGGTTCAGACGACACAACAACCCATTGTGGGTATGATAACCCCTAGAACAAGCCATGGATTGTCAGAGTGGCTTGCTCCCAAAAATTAAACCGCGCTGCGGAAACCAGTCCAAATGACATGACAACCGATCGTGGCTAGCTTCCCACGATGGGTGGTTGTGTCATGTGATGCAAACCCAGTTAAAGTGAGAGATCTCAGAGAGCCCTCTCCGATGCAAAGCTCTCTGGAGGAGTGTGAGGTCAGAGGACCAAGTGCATACCAGGAGGAGGAACTGGCCCGTGTGTGATGGATGTTCCCTCAATTCATGCTGCTTGTGCCCCTCTACCCTTGCCATTTAAAGGGCTGCAAGGATTGTGTCTTACTCATTTGCCCCTTACATTCCAGGGCTGGCCATGATGATAAACAGGAAAACATGAAATCAGAAAAATGATCCTGACTGCACCCAATGGGAGCAAATTTCCTTTTTGCTGAAAACCTAGACTCTTTAGTGTAGGAATTCAGAATGGTTGTTTGTTTGTTTTGGAGAGATACCGTAATAATGTGTTGACTTGGCTGAGTTAACACTCCTGGATGGGGAAAATGTATTACATTTTCAAATTAGTTTATATGTGTGTATTTATATACTCTCATTAAAAAACAACAACAAGAATCTCAGTTTCAGTAAGATTGGAAAATAATATATAGAAATGAGTTTAGTTACTCTTGATTAATAACATGCTGAATTCTAATGATCACTGGTTGGTGTACTTCAACTCAATTGTGATAGTATGTTAAGCTTTTCTTTTTCTCCCCCTCTAGGGCATAAAACACATTGATCATTTTGGATTTATTTGTCGGGAATCTACTGAACCTGGCATAAATCAGTATGTTTGCTATGTATTCCAGTGTGCAAGTGAATCTCTGGTAAGTCACGATTCTTTGCAATATTACTCAATGACCAGGTTTGCACGATCAGCGGGGAAAATAACCCACGGTGGCTTCTTTTCCCCACTGATGGTGCGAACCTGGCTAGTTTGTCTAGTCATTGTCAGAAGGGTTATAAACCTCCAAAATGTGATATGATTCTTCCTCTTTTTATGGGAAGTGGCCAACTCCATATTATGATCTCCTTCTGACTCTTAGTTCTCATGTGGGCTAGTTAATATACTACTGAGTAGCAGGAAATGAAGCAGCAAAAGTTACTAGTCATAGAATCACAGAGGTAGAGGAAGCCTGAAGACCATCCTGCCCAACCCGCTGCTCAGTGCAGGAAATCCAGAGCTAGATCTTCCCCAACAGATGGCTGTCCAACTTCCACTTGAAGCTCTTCAGCAAGGGAGAGCCCACCATGCTTCTAGGTGCTTGGCTCCATTGTTGAACTGCTTTATCTGTCAAGACCTTTCTCCTAATGTTCATCTGAAATCTACCCTCTTGTAACTTAAGTCCATGAGATCTAGTCCTTCCCTCTGGGGCAGCAGAGGACAAGTCTTTGCCCTCTTCTATGTGACAGGCCTTCAGGTATTTGAATAGGGTTATCATGCCCCCACCAGACATCTGTTCTCCAGGCTAAGCATACTGAGTTCCTTCAACCTTTGCTTATAGGACTTGTTTTCCATATTGCTGAGCATCTTTGTTGTCCTCCTTTGAACCCACTCCAATTTGTTTGTGTCCTTCTTAAAATGTTAACTAGACATAGTACTCCAGCTGAGATCTGACTAGTACAGAATAAAGTGGAATTATTACTTTCTGTGACTTGCAAACCATAGTTCCATTAATACAGCACATTAGCCTCATTTGCAGCCGCATTACACAGCTTTACTCATGATCGTCTACAATCCTGAGATCCTTTTTATATGTAATACTGCCAAGCCTGTGTTCTCTTCCCTCATTCTAATGCAGTAATTCCAGATCATGTGCTGGGACACATTTAGTATACAGCCATGCCTTGGATTGAGAGCATAATTCATTCCGGAAACGTACTTGTAATCCAAAACACTCTTATATCAAAACGAATCCCCCCAAAAAAAATTTGTAGAGATTTTTAATTTAAGCTGTACTACAGTACTTGTATTGCAAGACGTCGCTTGTATATCAAGTCAAAAAAATTAAATAAATATTTAAAAATTTGCTTGTCTTGCAAAACGCTCTCAAACCAAGTTACTTTCAATCCAAGGTATTACTGTACACTGATGCATCCACCACTTCATGCCTGTTGGAGCAGGGAGACCGAGTGCAGCATTGATCTCCCTTCTCTCTCTAACAGTATATGAGCAGCGCCATCATCATGAGGAAGTGGGTAAGGGCACAGTGTGATTCAAGAGTCTGTGATGTAGTCCATGCTACAGTCTCGTTCCAGAGTCCTGACTGTCTCGGCAAAGGGGAGGATGGGATTCTGGGAGATGATATTATTTGGGCTGCCCCATAGTTGTAAGGAGGATGCTTGCCTGTTGTGGTACCTGATTGACTAAATACATCTGTAGCTCCAAGTATAAGAGTGGCTCTAATTTTAAGTCAGGTATCAGTTTGTTTCTGTTCTACTGTTATGTGGGCTAGGGCTAATGGTTATTGGCTAGAGTGAGATCTCAGAGCCCCAAATTACCTCTGAGTTCATACATGTGTGGTGGCTTTCAGATCTTCTACTCTGGCAGGGAAAAAGTTTACATTTTAATTTGAGGTGGTGAGAAGCCAGCCACAAACATTTAATCACACAATTGATATGCAAAAGTATTTTGACAGAGACATCCCAAAACAGAGTCCTGAACCTAGGCTCTTATGATATGTAAGGCTTTGGCTGAAGAGTAAAGGTACAATCCTATGCATGTTTAGACAGAAAAAGTCGTACAATTCCCAGCATTCCCCAGCCAGCCATGGCTGGCTGGGGAATGCTGGGAGTTATATGACTTTTTCTATCTAAACATGCTGATAGGATTGTGCCTTAAAGATGTAAACAATGATAAATAAGGATGATTATTTCAAAAGAGATAATCTTTTGAAATAACGATTGATGGTTTTTCAAAAGAGAAAATTGCATAGCTTCTGAATTCTTAGCAAAGTTCCGTTAAGTATCAGTTCAGAGAGGAGGATCTCTTTTTTCCCTTCCCTTGCAAATATCATTCACAACAACCAGAAGTATGTCCAAATGTTAAAAGAAGAAGTTCAAATCAGAATAGAAGCTACTGTAAAAAGCTATTCCGGTTCTAGTGTTTTCCAGACTCAAGGTCTGGTTTTCTTAAATGGCATGATCCCTTCATTTAAAAATATATGAAGGCAAAGAAGATACTGAAAAGCTTTTATGTGAGGCATGAAAATGGATTTGAATCTGTATACCAGTTGAGGGGAAGCCTTGTAACCTCTGACCCTTTTCCCCACAGAGAATGTAAAGTTTGGCCCCCTCTAACGTGGGAGAGTGTGGGAACCTTTCATGCCTCTATTTGTGGTTGTGTCGGGGCAAGGCCCAGACTGGCGTCTGGAAACAATAAAGGCTGATGAGCTGTTCAGCTGCTTACTAATAGGCTGTTAGCATGTCTTCTGTTCCTTTTAATCCCAGTACGTACATACATAAAGGAACAGCACCCTAAATTATCTTCTATCTAGGAATGGTGTTTAATAAATGTTGCTATGTTTATTGGGAAACTTAAATTTTGATCCCTTATCACACTGTTCAACTGATCTTTTTTTTTTTTAATGTTCATTGCAATCAAATCAATGTGAAATAGAGCTGCAGCCTGTCAATAAGACTGCACTGAATAGCCCATTTTGTAGTACAGATAATGAACAGATATGAACACAATACAGTGGATAGCCCCATTGAAATGAATGGGAGCTCAGTTTCTGTGCATGTCCTGTTCATTTAAATGGGGATTCTGCAGGAAAATCCCCCAATGTATTGTGCCCTTTCTATCTAATATAAGGCCATATTTGGTGGTTTGAAAGTCTAATTGAACACGGGCAACAGTCTTTCTTGGCATATACATGCTTGTGCGCGCGCACGCACACACAAGCATACAGGTTTAATTTTTCTCCCTTTAATTATCCCTTTTCAGGTTGATGAGGTAATGCTCACTCTGAAGCAAGCTTTTAGCACTGCTGCAGCCCTCCAGAATGCCAAGACTCAGATTAAACTGTGCGAGGCCTGCCCGATGCACTCCTTGCACAAACTCTGTGAAAGGATTGAAGGTAGCTGTGAGCCTTTGCTTACTTGCTTTACATCTAGAGCACTGTGTTTTTTCATGCTGCAAAAAAGCCACAGGGCATTGTCTTTTCAGTAACATTAAAACCGGTTCTGCGTGTTATGCCATACAGGCACCTTGTTCAGTCTCTCAGTGCTCATATGCATGACTGATGCTGCAGTCCTATGCACACTTGAACATAAGTCTTGTTGGACATATTTGCAAGGTCTGCCTTGCAGATACCATAGGTGTAGAAGGAATGCAGCTGATTCTGTTGTTTTTGCTTTCTTGGAAACATTAAGGTATGAGAATAGGTGTATTCAACTTTATGTGTATTTAGAAGCCCAACCATGCCCCGCACCCCTCTTTACAGGATTACCAAAGCCTTGCCATCACTGTATACCAGACAGGAAATTTACCAGATGGTCAGGGGGGCTTCCTTTACCTATATGAGCCAGCCAAGATGGATAGCTCTGAAGGATCAGACCAAAGGTCCAACATTCTGTTGCAAATGGAGGCCAGAGACTCTTCTGAGGCCAAAGCATGATGGCCACAACCCCTCCTCCTTTTGTCCACCCTCCCCCACAAAATCTGCTGTTGAGAAGTATGCGGCCTCTGAATGTGGAGGCTCCATTTGGCAGTCATCATGGCTACTGCTGCTGTGGGTAGTCATGCCACCAGAGGCTGCATGAGTGCAATTGTTAACTCAGAACGTGTATTTTATATACTTCTTGTAAACTGATTTGACGGGGGGTGGGTGGGTGTTAAGTTGAAAAAACAACAAGTTATAAAATAGACCAGCTCATGGAGGATAGGTCTAATTCCCCTTTAAAGCCGTCTATGTAAGAAGCCTTAAGACATTGTGTCAGCAAATTTCACAAATTAATCATACATCGTTTGAAGCAGTACTCTTTTCTGTCCTAAACCTACTGCCTGTTGATTTCATTAGGTAGCCTCTAGTTCTAATATTAAGAGACAGAGTGAAAATTACTCCCCATCAATGTTCTCTACAACCTCAGCAAATCCCTCCCTTAAAGAAAACGCTCTGAATTCTTTAGGTTTTCCTTGTGGGGAAAATACATTATCATTTTGGTTGCTCTACTGTAGCTCTGGTTCACTTTTCAAGATGGGGTGACCAGAACTGTACAAAGGCTTCCAAATGCACCAACACTATCAATTTTATATCAGGGCCCATGAGGCTAGTAGGTTCATTTTTAATCTACTACTCCGTAACATGAAATTTCTCTTGAGATGTTCAGGCGAGGCTCGACCTTGTGTCCCATATATCTGTGTTAGAGTTGAAGGTATGCAGGTTACAGCCTCTCCCTGGTGGTATCTACTCTATGGAAATCCATTCCTAGGGAGGCCTGGCTGAGTCCTCATTGGCAGGTTGTTTCTTTGAGGTGGCCAGTGACAATATTATTTCTTATTGGTTAGCTTTTGGACTATGAACTGCACTGGTTTTCTTTTTATTGCTCCTTTGTGCTGTAATTATGTGAGTAACTTTTAATTACATTTGGCAGATGTAATTTAAGTCATCTTGGGCAGAGATTTATCTTAGAACGGCAGCTGATATATTTTAAATAAGCAACAGAGAAATTAAAAACAAACAACAGAATGGAGGGCCAGCGGAAGTCATTTGCTGTACTGACAAGATGACAAAATTGTCTGTGTGGTAACACACACACACCCCGGGTTCCCCCCGAAAGGTTCAGGAAGAATATATTCTGCCTTTGCTTATACAGTAAAACCTTGGCTTGCAAGTAACTTGGTCTGCAAGTGTTTTGCAAGACAAGCAAATTTTTAAAATAAAATTTAACTTGATAAACAAGCGATGTCTTGCAATACAAGTACTGTAGTATGGTCTAGAAAAATGAAGACTTTACACTATCATTCTTTATTGCAGCTTAAATTAAAAATATGTGTACAAATTTCTTATGGGGAATTTCGCTTTGATATACAAGTGCTTTGGATTACAAGCACGTTATCGGAACGAATTATGCTTGCAATCCAAGGTATTACTGTAGTTGCTTCCTGCATTGAGACTGCATGTTTGTGTCTGGAATGAAGTGCTGTTCTGCCCAATGAAGCTAATAACTCTGCTAGTGGACTAGCTCCCATAAATGTCACAGCCTGTCTCTGTTTTATTTTACTTTCTCCTGTAGTTATAAATGTTTATCATGGTAGCACATATTTAGTTGTTAGCTCCCTCTGGTGGGCAGAGAGGCAAAGTAAGTGAAGTCTTTGCACAAATGCAGTTGTAGTTTAAGCTGAAGTTTTCTTAAAGGAACACCCTTTTCTTGTTGCAAGGAGTGAGTTAAAACAGGAAGATTCTGCTTTGTTCTGCCATAAATTATATCTTCCAAAGTTACTGGCTAGCATCTAGGCTTCCTGAGTACCCACCTGGAAATCCTGGGCAAGGTCTAGTTTTTGAAAGGAGTGCATGTCAGTCGGTGTCCTATTTTTATTTTTATTTTTTTTGCTTCAGGCAGAAACAGCTGAAATAGGAGTATGGGCCTTGAGCAAGTGCCCCCCCCCCACCATTTTTCTTTGATTAGTTCAGAATTCTTCTCAAAGCTCACACTTCCCCAACAGAACCTCCTTTGGTACAGCCCCCAATACAGAAGAACATTTTTAGTACAAAGCACATTACTTCTGCGATAGCCTAATCCTGAAGGTTTAACTATTATATAGATAAAAACTCTTGGGCATAACTAGCACATTCACTCACAGAATGTGAGTAGTAGAATAGTAGAGTTGGAAGGGGCCTATAAGGCCATCTAGTCCAACCCCCTGCTCAATGCAGGAATTCAAGTTAAAGCATCCCTGACAGATGGCTGTCCAGCTGCACCAATGCCTCCAATGTGGGAGAGCCCATGACTTCCCTAGGTAATTGGTTCCATTGTTGTATTGCTCTAACAGTCAGGAAGCTTTTCCTGATGTCCAGGCAGAATCTGGCTTCCTGTAACTTGGGTCCATTATTCTGTGTACTGCACTCTGGGATGGAGATGGTTGAGAAGAGATCCTGGCCCTCCTCTGTGTGACAACCTTTACAGTACTTGAAGAGCGCTATCATATCTCTTCAGTCTTCTCTTCTGAAGGCTAAACATGCCCAGTTCCTTCTATCTCTCCTCATAGGGCCTTGTTTCCAGTCCCTTTATCATCTTTGTTGCCCTCCTCTGAACCCTCTTCAGTTTGTCTACATCCTTATTAAAGTGTGGTGCCCAGAACTGGATGCAGTACTGAAGATGATGCCAAACCAGTGCTGAGTAAAGGGGAACTATCACTTCACGCGATTTGGAAGCTATACTTGTATTAATGCAGCCCAAAATAGCATTTGCCTTTTTTGCAGCCACATTACATTGCTGGCTCATATTCAGCTTCTGATCTACAACAATTCCAAGATCTTTCTCACTTGTAGTATTGTTTAGCCAGGTATCCCCCCATCCTGTAACTGTGCAGTTGGTTTCTTTTTCCTAGGTGCAGAACTTGGCATTTATCCCTATTCTCTAATGCCCTGCCAATTCTGTTGTGCAAATGGCCCCCACTGCTTGCACAATGGTGATTTAGCACTCTTGGGGCAACCTGAAATGAGCAGAAATGCTCATTTCTGGAAGGAGGCAGGTCGGTGAAGTTCACATAAGGGAGCTTTGCTGACCTGCATCCTTCCAGAAGCAAGTGTTTCTCTTCGTTTCAGGGCTTCCCCTAGGAAGCGCTAACTCTCCCTAAGCCTAAGTAGTGGGTTGCGCTTGCGCAACAGAATTGGTGGGACCCACCACTTGCGGAAGGGAATTGATAGGGCAGAAAGGAATCAGCGGGGGCAAAAGCGCCCTGCTGGATTCTGCCCAATGTAAATATTTCCTTCAAAATGGGGGTACAAAGTGTACTCCAAAATGGTTAATTTTAGGATCCATGTTGTTTATCCTTGCAGCAAGCAAGCAAGCTTAAATTAATTTGTATTTATGTCTTGTGTGGCCTTGGCTGATATGTGGGGATTGTATTTACCTGCTTGCGTGTTTGAGTTACTTTTTACATTACTGCGTTTTCAATTTATGCAGAAAGAGTGGGTTTCTAAAAGTTTTGGATTATGAACTTTTAAAAAATGGTTGTTTGTGGCATTGTTTGGTTTTTTAAAAAAAACATGAAATCTGGGCTTCTTGATGTTCTGTCATAATGTAATGTGCTGCAAGACAAGCTATCTATCTAGTGTTAAACTCGTTTTATATGTGAGGTTCTAAAGCTTTGTGCAAGGAAGATGATGGGATAGTTTGTCAAATGAATGTAACCAAATGTCAATGGATGTCTCTCCTTTTCTAAGGTCTTTATCCACCAAGAGCTAAACTTGTGATTCAGAGACATCTGTCGTCTCTCAGTGACAATGAACAAGCTGACATCTTTGAGCGTGTTCAGGTAATAAACTGAGCCTGTTCACATTCATTCTGTGAATAGGGCTGTGGGATCAAGTTGCTAAATTGGAAACATCAAGCGCTGTATCTATACCTTCTCTTTCTCCTCCCTCCCCCCAATTCAAAATTGAAATGTTATTGTAATGTAACTGTTTAATATTGTTTATTTAATAGGATTTTTATTAATGTCTGTTGAATTTTATTTAGTTATTACATTTATAGCCCACCTTTTTTCCTCTTGCAAGGAACCCAGGGTGGTTTACATAGTCCTCATCCTCTCCATTTTATCCTCACAACAACCCTGTGAGGTAGGTGAGGCTGAGAGTCAGTGACTGGCCCAAAGTCACCCAGTGAGTTCCGTGGGTGAGTGGAGACTAGAACCCGGATCTCCCGAATCCCAGTCCAACACTCTAACCCAGTGGTTCTTAACCTTTTTGGTGTCACACCTCCCTTGTGAAAAATCTTATGGCTCATGCCTCCCATGTGTTAACGGCCCAAAATTTAGGCTTAGGCAGGATGAGTTTGCATTTTTTAGTTTATGCTCTGTCTCGACTAAAAAAAAAAAGCATATTCAATTAAATGAACGGCGTAGCTCCCAAGATTAGTAGAAAGAAATAAGGTTAGGCCAACCGCCAAGCTGCGCTGCTATGTACTTGTAAAATAATCAATAGTTGAGGGAGGCGTACCCCACAGGTTACGCCTCCCCTGGAGTCAGTCCAAACCTCCCCTGGGGAGGCGTACCCCACAGGTTAAGAACCCCTGTTCTAATCGCTATGCCACACTGGCTTTTGTTTTGTTTTTATGCTGTAAGCTGCCTTGTGAAGACTGGTCTTGAAAAGGAGGCTTTGCTACACAATCATTCACAAATGCATACTCCTGTGACTGTTATTAAACTGTGGTGAAATAAATTCATTTCGCGATCCCATTACTACGAGTGAATGCTCTGTTGTCATATAAAAATCCAAGTTGAGCCATATGACAGGTGACAAACCCCCCAAAATATCTTGCTTATTTCCCACTTCACAGAAAATGAAGCCTGTTAGTGACCAGGAAGAAAATGAACTTGTGATCTTACATCTGCGACAGTTGTGTGAAGCTAAGCAGAAGACACACATGCATATTGGAGATGCGCCAATGGTAAAATGTTTGTCCCCTGTTGTTGTTTGGTTATGCTGGGAAGTCATATTGGAGCAATATGAGCTCAATGCTACAGCTGGGTGTTTTGTTCCTTGTCTTAATACCCTAATATTGCAATTCTAAGCATACTTAGCTGGATGTAAGTTGCACTGAAATCAGTGGGACTGACTTCTGAGGGAATGTAATGATCCGGCTGGCAGAGCAGTTATCTACTGCTGCCTGATCATGGTTTCTGCAAGTTAATTTTGTTGGCAAAATAATGAAGGTAGCAATTAATATGTACTATGGTGCCTAGAAACGGTAATCTGGTGAGAGACACTTGGCTCACTGAAAAAACTCTCAAGCATTATGAGCACATTTTTACTGCCTTAGTAAACTGCCCATTGATCCAAAGGTCATCAAGGCAGGTGTTAAGCTGAAAACACAATTGGTAAGAAATAATACTGTGGCAAAAAGACAGCAAAACTTAATAGTATCAGAGCGGTAAGGTCAAATCTCAGCAGACATTATTTATTTATTTATTTATTTATTCATCTATCTATTATATTTATACCCTGGCTTTTTTCCTGCAAGGAACCCAAGGCGGCTTACATAATCCTCCTCCTCCTCCCTATTTTATCCTCACAACAACCCTGTGAGGTAGGTTAGGCTGAGAGTCAGTAACTGGCCCAAAGTCACCCAGTGAGTTTCATAACCGAGCGGGGACTAGAACTCAGATCTCCCAAGTCCCAGTCCAACACTCTCACCGCTACGCCACACTGGCCCTCATTAACAGTTATCAGTTCATTCTTCCTCCACATCATATTTTTTCACAGTCCATTAATACAGATGTGTAATCCCTCACTGCTTCCCTGCCCCATGTTCATTTTAATCAAAAATATAAAAAGCTACTAATTTAATTTTTGTGGCCTGGTTTGGTTTCACGTGCTATGACTAAAATGGGCTTCGTCCTCTTAAGTTCTTCCATCTCCATGAAGCTTCAGGCAGCACGTTGAGGCACCCCCAGTGACAAAATTCATATGCCTCCATAGAATATGTAGAGGGTGCCAACTGAGTGTCTCTTGGGAGGCATTCCATAATTGTGGGATAACTACTTAGAATATGGTACTCTATGTCCTCTGAATCATTCCTATTTAACAGGTCCTACACCTGACAGCTAGAAACTTGATGCTGCAGCCTAGATGGTTGAAATATTTATCCAGTGCAATGCAGAGTTGGCACCAGAAATGTGAAAAAAATCATGCAGCCCTGGTTCTGCAGACAAGAGTTGAGAAAATCCACAGGATGGCATTAGTGTTAATATCTTGGGCATAAAACTCAAAATGTTGGGCAACCCAAATATCATTTAACTTCAGAAGCATTTTGGTTTGCTTCATTTTTATGTATTTGGTTAATTACCAATAGCTTCGGCTATTAGGCGGTATAGAAATATTATAATGTAATAAATAAATATAGTAATTAAATTCTGGATTACTTTTGTAAAAACATCAGTATTAATAATGTTTTCATATAGAACTTGCATGTTCAAAGTGCTTCATTATAACAAATTTAAGGTAGACCTATATTATACCTATATTATTTCAGATGAGGACTGAGAGTAATAAAGTAGTCAATTGCCTAGGGCCATCTTGTGAATTCACGGTTGAAGCAGAATTTAAATTAGAGACTTCTTATCACCGCTCACCCTCTTAGGGCCAAACTAGATATGATGCTTTACTCAGTGTTCTCCAACCTTGGTCCCCAGATGTTTTTGCCCTACAACTCCCAGCATGCCCCAGCCAGTGTAGCTGGGAGTTGTAGGCCAAAAGCATCTGGGGACCCAAGGTTGGAGAACACTGCTTTACATTAATGAATGTATCTCTGATACGTATGACATTTGTTTGTTTTTGCTAAAAGCAGCCAGAGGGCCCTCCAATTTGGTTCAGGACTGCAGTGTAGAGGAAAGCGGTTAGCCTCCTCCTCCCCGTGCTGCGGCTCCAATTCAAATCACTTTTAGCAACAACAAAAGTCAGTTATTTATTTATTTATTTATTATATTTATACCCTGCCTTTTTTCCTGCAAGGAACCCAAGGCGGCTTACATAATCCTCCTCCTCCTGTTTTAGCCTCACAACAACCCTGTGAGGTAGGTTAGGCTGAGAGTCAGTAACTGGCCCAAAGTCACCCAGTGAGTTTCATGGCTGAGTGGGGACTAGAACCTGGATCTCCCGAGTCCCAGTCCAACACTCTCACCACTATGCCCATTTGATTTCACACCTAACTCCCACACTGAACTAAAAAACAGAGCTTACATTTCATTGCATATTTTTAGTGTAGGACAGCTAGCCTAGGAAAATAATTTGGAGCCACGTTTTACTTCTTAAAAACAAAAAAGAACACCCCACATGTTTAAAAAGGCAACATGAGATAAGTACACTTTTCCCCCCTATTTGTTCTTTATATGAATGTGGTTAGCTTGACAGTAGTATGTTTTGGAGGTCTTTAGCTGGCTGTATAGATACCAAAGCTTGCCTTTATTTTAGCAGAGTGCCTCCAACAACACAATTCCTAGAAAATGCAGCCAGTGGTGGCAGGTTCAAGCTTGACATTCTGAAAAACAAGGCCAAGAAATCCTTGACCAGTTCTCTAGAAAACATCTTCTCAAGGGTAAGATGAATTGCTCAGTAACAACAGCTCTTTGGGATATACCGGTAATTGTCAATAAGATCATAATGTTTTAGATCTTTTGTTAGCTTCTTTGTTGGCAAATTACATAGGAGTTGGCACCTATTTTGGCCAAGTGCTTTCCTGCATCCATCTCATGAAAACTAAAATTGTATCCTTTTGAATCCTAGTGAATTATTCATAAACTTGCCTCTGCAACTACTACTGCAGAAATGAGGACTAATTTCTTCATGACAAATGTAGATGTTGGGAGAGCATGATTTAGTAACATACATTATTACTTTTAATTTGTTTACTTTTATATTTTAATATTGTTAGTAGCTTCAGCAATAACTCACCTTTTATGTAGGTTAGATGTGACACTTTAAGCCATCTCAGTGCCTTCTGAAATTCCATTGCTTCTGATTCTGTTTGCTAATTCTGTTTAGTAATGGCATTGTCTTCATTAAGAGCTCATGTACGAAAAAGGAGAAATAATCTTGGAGGCTTGCATCTGAATTCTGCCTATCTCCTGCTTGCTTCCTTAGACAACTTTGGGAAAAAATGAGTTGACATAGTATCTATAGCAGGTGGGGAAACATCAGTAGCAGGTGGCAAGTAGGTCTAAACCAAGTTGAAGATGTGGATTGATTCTCAAAAGTGTGTTCTGGCTACAAATATTTTTATTTGTTTGTTTATTTATTCAATTTATATCCTGCCTATACGTAAATGCCCTAGGCGGCATACAAAATCATAATAAAAGAAAACAAATATACAATAATATACAATTAAAACTAACTAATACAATAAAACAGAATAAAAATTCCATAAAATTCCATAAAAATTGATAAAAGTTCCATAAAATTGTAATAAAATACTATAAAAGCAAGGCCTGCCAGAATAATAAAGTCTTCTTCAGTGCCTGCTTAAAAACATTCAAAGAAGTCAGAAGACGCATTTCAATCGGCAGATCATTCCACAACTGAGGAGCAGCAAAGGAAAAAGTTCTTCAACGTACAGCTGCCAGTCTCACATTGGGCAGCTGCAACAGCTGACCCTCAGAGGACCTTAAGTGGCGTGGTGGAACATAGGGGAGGAGGCGTTCCCTAAGTCAAATATAAGTTTGACTGATGGTGTCATTCCTTGATGGCAAACACACTGCTTCCATTATATACCGAGAAAGCAGAGTAATGTGAAAATTGAACCGAAAAGTAGATTGACATTGAATTTTAGGATTTTACTTTTAAAGAGGGAACATGCCCAGTATATTCTGTGTATAATATTACAAACGTTGTTAACTTGGGCTGCTAGATCTGGTCTTTGACAGATAATGTGTATGGCCCTGGACGATTACTAACTTTACTGAAGGGCCCATGAAGAGGGATGAAAGGTGTGGAGGGCAAGCAGTGAATCAAACCACTAGACTGTTCTCCAGAGTGGGCTGCTGGCAAGACCCATGGTCACAGCCATTGTTCTCTGTACTCTTCCCTCTTGTCCCTGATTTGGCAACTGTGGTGTTGGTAGTGGTGGTTAGAAAGTGGTAGAAAGAGGGGCTCTGCTGTGGCCCTGGGGTTCCCATTACTGATACCTAAAATATTGGTTCCAGTGCTTCAGTAGTAAGGATCCATAATACATTGGATTGCTCACAAGTACATTTAGTCTAAAAAAAACTAACCAAGAAAAAATCAAGGCTCCCCTAGTTGTGTGTGCTAATATCGATTTAGCTTAATTGCAAGTACATAGCTCAAATGCTCTTCTGTATTGGAAGGTGAATATGGAGGGACAGACAACAAAGTGGGTTTTCAGTTGACCGAATAAATATAACCTGTATTCAACCCCAGAACTCATAAATGCAGCATATGCCTCTTGTTTTCGAAGCATGCCAGACCCAGTTTTTGGTAGCTTAAAAGTGAAATATGAATAGTAAACACATTTTTGAACATTGAAAGGAAACCTTGGTTCTTCCCTGAAGCAAAATCCTGAGCCTCTTAAAATACTTTCATTTATTTTTCCAGTTGTTTATGGTGTGTCAATAAATACTTGTTTCCACTTTCAATAATTTTGTTCAACAGGCCTTAGTTAGTATAAGGCAAATGCTCAGTTACCTTGCAAGCTGAATGACACCTTAAACATTGGTCTTGTTGTTAGGGGGTAATTTCAGACATTTTTTTTTATTCATTAAACGTCTTCTGTGAATAAAGTATTATCTCAAATTTGATGCAGAGAGAGGAGGGAATGTACATTTGGCCTAGATGCTCCTACCGTGTGTACTTGCTCATGCGTGCATACTGGAATGCAATCAGGCTTCTGTAGTAAAGTCCATGGCTTGGATCCTGAGTTCCCCTTCAGTGAATATAAGCGCCTTTGATTCAGCAGAGTGTCACACTGCCAAAAGGTGGAGGGCAATTTTTCCCTCTTCCCCCTGCACCTCCTCCTACACTCCCAAAATCTGGAGCAGATTTTTAGAAGCCTGTATGGGAAAGGGGGAATTGGTGAGAATTGCCCGCTGCTGCCTCTTTTGCCAGCAGGAGCATCCCATGGGCCTGAGTTCTGATCTCAGGCTCCATGCCTGTATCTTTTATTGGCACATGAGTGCAATAGAACTTAGTAAAGGGAAGAGATGCAATTTGCACAGGATTGCAGTTTACAACTGAGTATTTAGGCAGGGATGGGGACTCGGACTCGAGGACTCAACTCGTGAGTTGGACTGAGTCCCCCCTCTGACTCGACTCGGACTCGAGTCCCAATATTTTTAATGGGACTCGAGACTCGACTCGGGACTTGAGACCAAGGACTCTTCAACATCCCTGGGCTGTGCCAGAAGGAGTGGAGAGGAGCGTGATTGCCGGCGAAGAGCGCATGGAAGCGAGGTGTGCCGCTGCTCGGCCACTATGGACGGCTACCAGGAGTGCAGCCCCAACAGTGTGTCAAGATTTATTTTGATTGATGTGTTGTGTACTTGGGAGAGGCAGAAGAAGAACCTGAGATTACTCTGTGTGGCTGCTCTGAGTGTGTTTCTGGTTCCAGCAAGTTCATCACCAGTGGAGCGGGTGTTCAGTGAGGGTGGAATTGTGATGAGATCTCACCGTTCCAGAATGGGGGCCAAACATTTAGAAAAAATCATGTTCCTCAAATGCAGCATGGATAAGTTTTAGGAAGTACAGCAAGTTTATTTTTTAAATCATTTTTCTAAAATGCAACCTTTCAGACATTTTGGGTTTGGCTGCCTCTGCCTGCCTGTCTGGGGTTCCCAGCCTCCTCTGCCTGCCTGGTCTCTTTTTGACCAGTTCAACAGTTGAATTGTCCAAGACAAAGGCCTCTGCCTGCCTGCTTTGGGGTTCCCTGCCTCCTCTGCCTGCCTGGTTATTTTGGTTTTTTCTGCCTGGTCTGTTCTTGCCAAAATCAGTTGCAGAGTTTTGAAATAAAAAGGCACACTTGTGCCTAGAATTTATTTAAACCACACATCTGAAGTAGCCTTATTTTGTTGGGAAAACCCCCCATTGATTTTAATAGGGACTCGTGGAGTCAGCTTTGGGAGTGACTCGTGACTCGTGAGTCACCATTTTGGACAAAGGACTCGGACTCGAGACTCGGGTCCAAAGACTCGTGACTCGACTCGTGACTCGAGACCAAGGACTCTTCAACATCCCTGTATTTAGGTTACTTCATGGCTAATCTGGAAAATGTTCTAATTCAGATTTCTTTATATCAGGGCTGACCAATTTCATAAGCCTAGAGGAAAGGGAGAAATGCTTTAGCACTTAGCTGCAATATATATGTAAAACTGGAAGCATTTGAAGATATGCCAGATACTGTGGCCTGTTCTTGCTTTTAAAAAAAATGCTTTTCCATGGGATCTACAGGATTGGACAGGCCCTAATTCAGATAGACTTACGGAGGTGTTGCATCTTGCAGGGGGCATCTGGCAGCATCTCATTACCACTGGTCCATTACTGCCCCAGGCGAAATCCTTTTGTGTATTGCCATCTTCCTGTTCCTCATAATCTAAAGCAAGTCCTGTCTCACTGACTGGGTTCGCGCGATCAGCGGGGAAAAGAAGCTACCGTGGTTTCTTTTGCCTGCCCTGCGTGTGCCGGTCATGCACTGTGTGATTGGCACATTAACCCTTGTGGTGCGTGGCTTCCTGTGTCGTTTGAACCCGGTGAGATGCACAGCTCCCCCCAGAACCCTGCAACAAGCCATGGGTTCTGGGGTGGTTTCAAAGCCACCCCTGTGGCACACTTCGCTGGGTTCAGATGACACGGGAAGCTGCATGCTGCAAGGGTAATTAGGCAAATCGCACGGTGCACAACCGGCACACATGGGGCAGGGAAAAGAAGCCACAATGGCTTCTTTTCCCTGCTGATCGTGCTAACCCAGACACTGACTGGGTTTGTACGACATGACAACCCACTGTGGCTTATAAGCCACGGTGGGTTGTTGTGTCGTGCGAATCTGGTACAGGTTTGCCAGGGTGGCTTATTTTTGACCTGTAAGTGACTCTGACAACCCATGGCTTGCAGTTGGGGTCGTTTGACCCATGATGGGTTGTCATGTCATCCAAATGCAGACAGCAAGACCCATTGTGGGTCAAGCCTATCAACAGGCGAGCCTCTTGGCAAGAGCAGCAAAATTCCCTATGCCTCTCTTGCCAAGCGGCTAGCCAGCGAGGGCCACTGCCAGCTGCCTGCAAAGTGCTGAAGCGGCACTTGGGGGCAGCTGTCAGAGGCTCCCTCCGCTCCCTGCCGCCGCTGCCAGCTGTTTTGGGCCGGCGGCGCCAGCGGGGAAGAGGAGTTCATTTCAGCCAGCTGTGCATAGCTGGCTGCAGCTGACTCCAGTTCTCTGCCGCCCCCCACCAGCCCAAAACAACCGGCGGGGGCAACGGGGAAAGGAGGTTGCTTGCACGGGCTGCACATAGCTGGCTATACGTAGCCGGCTGAAGTGATCTCAGATTCCCCACTGGATGTTTCGGGCTGGCAGTGTCAGTGCGGAAGAGGCTTCCCCACTGCCCGCCATGGCAGCGAGCCCTTTCGCCCCACCCCCACAGTGGGCGGCAGAGATCTCTGCGGCTGATTCGCGAGTCACCGGCATCAATCATGGCTCTGCTGCTCCTACCTGCCACACCATGCCCCAACATTGGGGCATGGTGCGGTGGCCTAGCACAGCAGCTAGGAGCTAGCATGGCTTCCCCACTGCCCAACATGGCGGTAAGCGCTTTTGGCCCACCACTGACTTGCTGCTCGGGGGTTCCCCTACTCCCTGCTTTGGGGAGTGGGGACAAAACCTCATTGCTCCCGTGGGATCCCCTGGGATAATTGCAGGAGCACCGAGGGGGGAGGTGGCGGGCAAGGACCCATGAGTTGCCCGGTCGTCTGTTGGGCACATCGTGGACCCTCGGGCAGACAACCCACACTGCATGGCTTGTGCCGCAGTGTGGGTTGTCGTGTCATGCGAACCCCCTCACTGTCTCACTAACGTTTTAGAGTTCTTTGAGAGTGTCATTAAACATGTGGACATGGGTGATCCGGTAAACATAGTTTACTTGGACTTCCAAAAGCCTTTTGATAAAGTCCCTCACCAAAGACTCCTGAGCAATCTTGGCCTTCATGGAATAAGAGGAGTGGTCCTCTTATGGGCTCGTAACAGAACAGAAAGTAGGAATAATTGGTAAACTCTCCCAATGGAGGGATGTAAACAGTGGGGTCCCACAGGGATCTGTATTGGGACCAGTGCTTTTCAACTTATTTACAAATGATCTGGAATTAGGAGTGAGCAGTGAAGTGGCCAGCTTTGCTGATGACACCAAATTATTTACAGTAGGGTGGGTAAAACGTAAAGGGATTACAAGGAGCTCCAAAAGGATCTCTTCAAATTGGGAGAATGGGCATCAAAATAGCAAATGCAGTTAAGTGTAAGCAAGTATAAAGTTGGGGGGGAGGATCCCAACTCAAGTATAAGCTGATGGGATCTGAGCTGGCGGTGCCTGACCAAGAAAGGGAACTTGCTGGACAGCTTGATGTTGGACAGTTTGTTGAAAATGTCGACCCAATGTGTGGCAGCTATGGAAGGCTGTGGAATTCCATGTTAGGCATAATTAGGAAAGGAATTGAAAATAAAACCGCCAATATCATACTCGCATTATACAAATCTACGGTGAGACCACACTTAGATTACTGTGGACAGTTCTGGTTACCACACCTAAAGAAGGATATTGTAGAGGTGGAAAAAGGGCAGAAAAGGGCACCTAAAATGATCAAAGGGCTGGAGCAACTCCAGCCCTTTGAGGAAAGGTTACAACAGCTGGGACGGTTTAGCTTAGAAAAAAGGTGAGTAAGAGGAGACATGATAGAGGTGTACACAATTATGCATGGTGTGGAGAAACTGAATAGGGAGACATTTTTCTCCCTCTCCCATAATACTAGAACCCAATGGGGTCATCCCATGAAGTTGATCAGTGGAAGATTGAGGACGGATAAAAGGAAGTACTTCTTCACACAGTGCATAGTTAAGCTATGGAATTCGCTTCCACAAGTTGTAGTGATGTCCACCTATTTGGATGGCTTTAAAAGGGGATAGGACAGATTCAAAAGGGGATTGGACAGCATAAGGCTATCGATGGCTACTAGTCCTGATGGCTGCATGCTACCTCCAGTATCGGAGGCGGTATTCCTATGTATACCAGTTGCTGGGCAACATGGGTGGGAGGGTGCTGTTGCACTCATGTCCTGCTTGTGGGTTTCCCATGGTCAGGTGGTTGGCCACTGTGAGAACAGAATGCTGGACTAGATGGACCTTGGTGTGATCCAGCATGGTTCTTCTAATCTATACATTCTTAAGTGTCTGTATATTACAGGGAATGAGTGTAACAGCAGTTTTTATGTTCTTTAGGGAGCTAACAGAATGCGTGGCCGCCTGGGGAGCATGGACAGCTTTGAAAGGTGCAACAGCCTTGCTTCTGACAAAGTAGGTAACGTACTTTAAGAAAACAAATGGTGCAAGAACTTTTACTGGATATATAATCTGATTCTCATTTCTTTTTTTTAATAAGAAGTACACTCTCTGATATAATGTCTAGTCATGGATTGCTGACTATTTTTACATGCAAGACTAACCAATAAATAGCTTTATCCAGGTAGCCACTTGCCTTGTAGCAAGTAAGAGACACAGCCCGGCAACATTGGTAAGGAAGTTTGTATCAACACAAAAAGTTATACATTTGTGGTAACTTGTTGTTATGAAAGAAAATAAGGACTAACATAGATACTTGTAGGCGTTTGGGTTAGTGGTGGTAATGGGGCTAGTAACTTGTGAACTTACTTGCAAGGCTGCTTAAATAAAAAAAACAAACCCAAAGGAGAGAGCAGGACAATATTAGCCTGTCTTAATTTTATCAGAATTGTACAGGATAATGACTAAGAGGAGAGTAAGTCAGAAAACCTACCGTACTTGCTTTATAGGTACAAGCAGAATAGTTTCTTGTTGATTAGAATGAAAATATTTGGGGGGTGGGGGTAATAAACATGTAAAGTGAGAAAAATAAAGCCCTTATTTATCCCAGTTGTCATGCTGTCTCTAAAGCATTGGCATTTTAAATCTATCATCCTTTCCTGTTAGCGTGCTGTACAGTTTCCATTTATTTCCTGTTTCAATAGCTTCTCAGCCACACGCACACTTGGGATTACTTTTTCCCTCAAGAGACATGGATACGGAGCGGTTCTTGTGACTTTTAATTTTCCTGTTGCTGTTGCTCTTAATGTAACTGTTTTAATTATAGAGCCTTTTTCCAGGATAATGCTTTGGCAAGACAGGAAACCCTGTGCATGACCTGTCCAGGAAATGAGTGAAGAAGCCAATGTTGATTGGAGCCCAGGCCTATTGCTTGAATTTCCCCCTCCTCCTCCTTCCCCCACCAAGGCATGTTAAAATGTCTGTCCAGTAGCTTTTAGTCTGTTTTAAATGCTGCTTAGGTGTTTTTTGTTTTTTTTGTGTGGTATTGTCCGTGAGAGGGCATGGCACTTCCACCAGGGCAAAGAATGTCTGGCACAGTTTTTCATTAGCATACAGTAGGCTTGTTTCTTTTTCATCATCCAGAAGGAGCAGCTTCAGCTCCTTTTTTATTAACTGCAGGGATCACTCTGACATGCTTAGAAGTTGTGGGGCACAGAGGAGAGAGCCTCATTCCTGTCTGTGACTGACTGCTTTTAGGACTGCTCCTCTGGGGAGTCTCCTCCCACAACCCCCCCTGCTTCTCCCATATCCTCGGTTTGGAAGCCCTTCCCCGAAGAGGAGTCTGATTCGCCGCAGTTCAGAAGACGTGCGCATACGTTTAGCCATCCACCTTCCAGCTCAAAGAAGAGGATCACTTTCCAAGACGGGAGGTCCCAAAGTGTGAGGTCTCCTCTCCTGAGGCAGAACTCTGTCGAGCAGAGCAGGTGAGTTCTGAGCCAAGTAACCTTAGCATTTGCAGAAGGACTGGGGAGCTGGTGTAGTTATTTTTTCTTTTCCGATGTGTCCTTGGCGGTGGTACATGCCCTGGAACTTAAGGGCCAGAAGTGTATTGGAATAATTACTAGGGTGTTCTTTCCTAATGTAGGCAATCGGAGAGTAACATTAGCATTTACAGCATGATCATAAGCATGTTTTACTCAGAAATAAGTTTCAGTGACTTTAGTGGGACTGCTTCCCATGAAGTGTGCATAGGATTATAGCCTTAGGTTATTGTGTGCTACTTACATAGACCTTTGACCTATGAATGTGTGTTTCTGTTTTCTTTTAGTTTGATAACATCACTTTTATGTGATGGCTATAAAAATATTTTAACCAACTAGGTACATATAATATTGATAGGTTACACTTATAAACTAGAAAGCAACTATAGAGTATTGCTTAAATGTAGCTAATTGGTCTTTGGGCACAGCTCACTCAGATGTTCTCCTGTTGAAATGAATGGGAGATGCACAAAACCAGTTGGGCCCATTAATTTGTGAGGTTTTATTTATTTAAACCAGTGTTCTCCAACCTGATGTTTTTGGCCTACAACTCACAGCATGCCCCAGCCAGCATAGCTGGCTGGGGCATGCTGGGAGTTGTAGGCCAAAAACATCTGGGGACCCAAGGTTAGAGAACACTGATTTAAACGTTAAAGGCATTTAATGTTTTTTTATAAGGTAAGGTAAACATTTTTAAAAGAGACTTGTTTTGTTTTGTCTTAAACTTTATATTTTAGCGTGGACTTGAGTCTGATTTTGCTTTATTGCAGTAGGGATCAATTTCTCTTTGCATTGTTCAATAATTTATAATGCAATGGCTTTATTTATATTATTTTTATATTAACACTAGCTTTTTTTTACCCGGCGTTGCACGGGTCGTCCTTTTCCTATAGGCACTCTTTGTTCGAAATTCCTTAAGGTAGCTGTCCGCTGTGAAATCCCTGCTCCCCCCCCCCATGACTGCACAATGAAATCCCTGCTTCCCCCCATGACTACACAATGAAATCCCTGCTTCCCCCCCCCCCCGGGACTATGCAACAATGAAATCCCTGCCCCCCCAGGGGCACACAATGAAATCCCTGTGTGTCTCCCCTCCCCGCCGGGGCTACGCAATCAAATCCCTGCTTCGCCCCTTCCCCGGGACTGCACAACAATGAATTCCCTGTGCCCCCCCGGTACTACACAGTGAAATCCCTGCTTCCCCCCCCCCTGGGACTATGCAACAATGAATCCCCCCCCCCAGGACCACACAATGAAATCCCTGCTCCCCCGCCGGGACTATGCAATCAAATCCCTGCTTCCCCCCTCCCCCGGGACTGCACAACAATGAATTCCCTGTGCCCCCCCCGATACTACACAATGAAATCCCTGCTTCCCTCCCCCCCGGGGACTATGCAACAATGAAATCCCTGTGTCCCGCCCCCCAGGACCACACAATGAAATCCCTGTGTTCCCCCCCCCGGGACTATGCAATCAAATCCCTGCTTCCCCTCCCCCCTGGGACCATGCAACAATGAAATCCCTGCCTCCCCCCCCCGGGATTACGCAATCAAATCCCTGTGGTTCATGTGAACATTCTGTTTGGACGTAGGAAAGATTTGCATATCCGCCTCTGATTGGGCCCCTGTGGAGGCAGTGCATACCAACATTCTATGTGCCGGTTGGAGCTATTTGCATAACGCCTCCTGAGTGGCTCCTGCGAGCATTCCAAGCGATGCCATTGGCTCTCATCTATTTTGGGCCGTACAGGCGCGGCAAGGGCTTTTCGGAGATTTTAACCCGCCAGTCTTTGTCCTTGGATGATGGGGAGTATGCGTGCCAAGTTTGGGGCGGATCCGTCCAACCGGGTAGGAGCCAAGGCGACGCAAACCCGCCGCGCGGACCCACGTACAAACAAACGGACAAACATTCACTTTTATATAGTAGATAGGCTGCTTTTCTGATTGAAAAGGACCCTCAAAGTAACATATAATAAAGAAGAAAAAAACTATTAAAAAAATATAAATACAAGAAAAGGTCAGTCAAATTAAAGCAGGCATTAAACAATGAGGATCTTAAGCAACACAAAAACAGGAGCAAAATCAGCAACAGTACCATTGAAGTACCACACCGATCGGAGTGTGGGATAGGGAACAACTTAACTCATATTAAAGGCATGCTAAGAAAGGACAATCTTCAGACAGTGAAAAAAAAATGCTAGGAAGGGAAGCTCTATAGTCTAGGTCAGGGATCTACAACCTTGGGTCCCCGGATGTTGTTGTTGGACTACAGCTCCCAGAATCCCTTGCCATTAGCCATGCTGGCTGGGTATGCTGGGAGGTGTAGTCCAGCAACATCTGGGGACCCAAGGTTGGAGAGCCCTGGCCTAGGTGCTGTAACTAAGAAGGCCCCATTCTGCATTCTCATCTACTATATGGTGGGACACACGCAGGATAACATGGGATCCACTGGTCCTTTAACTCCTTGTTCCCAAACCATGTAGGCCTTAAAGATGATTACTAGCACTTTGAATTGGGCTCAGAAACAAGCTGGGAGCCCATGAGGATCAAATAATTTCAAAGTGGCATGCTCCAAAACATCCAGCTCCATCAGCATTCTGCACCAGCTGCAGCTTCCAAACACTGTGCTAAAGGACCACAGCGTGTTACGGTACACTGTGACCAAGGCATGTGTGGAAGTGGCCAAATCTGCAGTACACTTTGACCGACTGACAGTGCCTACAAATGTTGAATATTCCTATGCAGTGGCTGTTAAATTGTGGTCCTTAAGGCTACAATTTTATACAAACTTAACTGGGAGTAAGTCCCCTTAAACTCAGTGGGGCTTGCCTCTGAATAGACATGGATTGCACTCTTAAGTGTCCTTCAATGGTTTCACAACTAGAAACCTGGTAATTTGCAATAATTATGTAGATCTATTAATAGATAGATAATAAGTGTGTTATACAAAAACTCTTGTTCTTGTCCTTGAAATCCCAGCATCTCCTTCCTTACATGGAAATCTGCAGAGCTGAATTATACTTCATGTGGGATTTTGCAGGGTGGGTTGGTGCAGTGGAACCTCCTGAATGCTGCTGCAGAAGTCGGCTGTACAAATTCTAGGAGCTATAACACAATTATAAAACACACTGAACACTGTCTCCTGAATCACTACTTCAGTCAGCCATGATTAGTGGAAACTGGTTAGAATGTGCTGCATCATAACATCTCTAGGGTAGCTTTCGTTTTCTTCATTCCTAGGGTACAGAAGGTGAACATTTCTGAGCTGTTAATGTACTAATCCATTTTGGTTTGTTTCTTTCTCTGTTGAAATGACTGACAGAACAACTTGTTAAAAATCCACACCAGTCACTACCAAACTGGTGATAACACCAGTACCAGAAATCGTCACAGCTGAGCTTGCTGCAGAGGTATACATCCGTCACCTCTGGCACTTACACCTCTGCTGATCTCCAACTCCAAATAGGGTTCTCCTTCATCCATTGTTTGTGCCCATGTGCATATGAGAATGCAGTGCAATGGAAGCACTTATTTCAGGTTCCCAATCTGGTAGCAGCCTCGCTACTGGTGTAGCTCCATTCAGGGTTAAGGAGGCTACTACAGCTCTGTGTAGTAACCTCTTCACCAACTCTTGGCAGCAAATTATCCCCAGTAGAAAGCCTGCTTGCTAAGGGGGGGGGGGGAATCTGTCACCAATTTTACCCACTTTACTGTTAACAGTTCGCTTAGGAGCATCTGTAGATCTGCATTCCTCTTAAAGCTCTGTTCAGCAAAAGGGGGAAATCAGTTGGTTGCTTGTCAGAAAAGTGACCTTGTGTTTTTGCAGATAAATCTAGTGTCTGTCTTTTTCCTTTTTTCTGTTTTTGTTTTCTCAAACTGTAATCATGATGTGCAAGATTCCTGTTTCACTGCAACAATAATTGCTTTAGACTTGCTGACAGCATTTATTTGTCTATCACTGCAGAGTTGTTGTCTTGCTTGGTCAGCAGGTTTTCTAGTCAGAACAGCAACTATACAACAACGGCATGATCATATGTTGTTTTTGTGCACGTGTGCCGACTCAAAAATTACCAATCTAGAAATGTTTGGTAGCAGAGACTGCAATGACTGCAATTATTTTAAAAATAATTCTAATGATACTTATGTTTCCCCCCACCCCCCACTAAGTGCACCTTTGTAGAAGTGTTTAAAAGTTTGGTTGATCACTTGCCCTATAAACTGTATTTAGCTTCTCAAATGTTTTTTGCATAACCAAATTTTAAAACCTATTTGTTCAGCTATTAAATGAATAAGTCTTTAAATGTTTAGGAATGCTTATTTCCTTAAAAATCTAAGGAGTATGGTATACTTCATATCTTGTCCTTGCAACTCCATCCCTAGAACAATTTCATTTTGACCTACTTCACCATTCTATAGTCCAGTGTTCTCCAACCTTGGGTCCCCAGATGTTTTTGGCCTACAACTCCCAGCGGCTGGGGCATGCTGGGAGTTGTAGGCCAAAAACATCTGGGGACCCAAGGTTGGAGAACACTGCTATAGTCTGTAACTGTAAAATGACTTTAATAGCACACACACACCAAAGTCTGTGGAAGGGGATCCCCCCCCCCCCGTTGTTGGAAGCAGGCCCATATCCAGAAAGATTGTGGCAGAGAGGGACCTGAGCTTACATTGTGGGGTGAGGGGGCAGTAGCCTAATATGATTCAAGTTAGTGAATCTATTAAATAACTTCAATTTAAAAAAAAACAACAACTTTAAAATCTGCTACTGGCAATCATCCAGTTCCTTTTGTATTAATAAGTCAGGCACTTAAAGGGCAGTAACAGGCTTACTATGGGCTGATGTAATAAACTTGCAGTTGCCACCAAAGATGGCTGCTGTGCTTCTAGCTCTCCCTTGCGCTTTCATAACATGTAGTAGAACTTACTTGTGTCAGAATGTTATGATGTCAGGATGTAGATAAATCTATGGCATATTGCAGTCGGAGAGGGATGAGTTAGATCCAAGGCTGGTCATTTCAGCAACAGCAGCAGCCCTTTGTTTAGCACAGTCTCATTTGCTCAGTAGAATACTGACGGCATGACTTTCCTTAGATCTCAGTATATCACAGGCCTTATGATCTTGTAAACATAACAAAAGCTGAAAATCTAGCAAAGGGGTCATACATATCCCAGGAGGGTGTAGTTCACCTTGACTAGAATCCTTCTTGAGAGTAAACACATGATCCACCTGTTTGGTTGCTTTCAAATTCATGCCTGTCATCTTTAGCAAAATTTCATGATGTACCAACACGTAATGTAGGCGATTTGCACACTGGTTTGGTGGTAATGCCAATTATAATTCAGGTCTTAACTGAACTCAGCCTCCAATATGGTGAGTATAGGTGAGAGTCTGGGAGCTCTTTAAGAAATGTTGTACTGAAACTTACTTGCTACGCTTTCTCTTATCGCCTGCTGTCAGGCCAACAATTTCCCGACGCGCTCGCAGTGAGAGTGAATCATCTGCGCCGTCCAGTCTCCCTTCTTCCTTCTCTGCCCCGTCTTTCCTGAAAAGCTTTTACCAGAGCTCAGGAAAGCCAGCTCCTCAATCTGAAAGCGAACTCCCCAAGAGGTGAGAGCATTGGCTTCTGCCTGGCCGGCAGTGCTGCACTTCCCACGCAGCTGGCTTGCAATAGGGATTTTTGCCACTTGCTGCTACTTCACTTGTTTCCTGAGCATCTGTGAGCAGTGCATTCCGTGGAAATGCTTGCTGAAAGTTAAAGCACAGAGATCTTGCTTAACTACAGCACTGTTTTTAATTCTGAAGCCAAAATTAATATATATATGTATATCAACATTGCCAAACCCAACCAGTGAGAAATCACGAGGCACTTCTCTAAAGCTCATGATGAAAATTGGTTTGTTTTTTAAACATGCCCGTAAGACTTGGATTTACTTCTCTAAAGGGCCTCTATGTCGAACGAGTATAATCAAGTACTATGCTTGGATGGGGAAGTCCTCTTTTATTCTTTGGTGGCCTTAGGCAAGGGCAAATATGTTTTTCTCCACCTCTTTCCCCCATTTGTAAAATGGGAGTACTGTTGATCTACATCACAGAATGGTTGTAAGGTTGATTTGAGGAGGAGATGATGATGATGATGATGATTAGAGCATTTTACACATTAAAATTTGCTATATTTGTAAAACCACTACAAACTTGGCCTATCAGATTAACAAAAAAAAAAGGTGAAAAACCAAGTTTACATTATTGCTGAGTTAATGATCTAAGGAAAATATCCAGCTTTTCTTCTCTAGATTTTTTTGGGTGGTGGTGGTGTAAGAATTGGCAATGTTGATGTTTTTAGTGAACACAACTAATTAGCTTCTTTATAGTGTGCTGAATGGCAGAGGGAGTGTTAAGGTTGCCCAAGTGTGACTAACATTGGCATGTTTTTTTTTTCAATACTTTAAAACATAGAACATAATTTGCACCATCTTCAGCAGAGTGCTGGTGCCTGGTATCTTTGAAGCTTGTTATGGGGCAGCCTTCCCATCCTGGTGACCTCCAGATGTGTTAGAGTACAATTCCCAACATCCCCAGCCAGCATGGCATAGTGGCTGGGGGTCATGAGAGTTGTAGCACAACACATCTGGAGGGCATCAGGTTGTTATAGAGTGCAGGAGGTGAACCCTCATTTGACTCCTGTTAGCCAGTCTGGATATTTGCATTTCTAAAGCATCCATCAATGGTGTGTGCCGGAGGTGCAGCTGTATTTGAACCCACAACCATTCAATACACAATTACATATACATTCTGATGGGTCTTCCTTAGCAAGTGTGAATTACCCTCAACTCATAGATAGTGGAGTTGATTGTTATGCGAGGCCCAGCTATATAGATCCACTTTCCTTTCCTAGGAATTGCAAGGTGAAATTATTTTTGCTACAGCTGAGCAAACCCTTCAGAAGTAACATATCCATTCTGGGAGCATCTCTACCACCTGTAGTGTCTCAAAATAATTTTACCATTGAGGGTGTCAAAACTGCATTTGAATGGTTTGGGAAATGTGGTTTCACCATCCCGGTTGCGCAAGAAATTGTAGACTGAACTGGAATGGTCAGCCTCTGAAGTGGATATGTCCTTCATGGTTTTTCTGCCTCGCTTCTAGTGTCTCAGTTTGGTGGGGATTTTCATTGTGCTGTAACTGGAGGTCCGCAGGCCCAATCTAGTGCTCATGGACCCAGAATGTTGAGGATATGGGATTATGTCTGAAGTTCTGCTCTTTGCCAAACTAGCTTGTGAGTATACAAGTATCCTGGTATCTCCCCCATAGAGTACAAAAAGCTGCTGGTACACACTGATTTGCACAAAGCATTTCTTATTAGTAGCTTTGCAGAATTTGCAGTAAAGAACAGGAAATAGCAGTTCATAGGTAACGATGGGATGGATGAAATGGTCACTGGAGGATATCAGAACCCCACAGGAACCAAGGTACACTAAACTGAAGAGTTTAGGAATTGTTTGGCTGCAATGATGTACAAGTGATTGGTTCCTGATCTTTTAAATCATTTGAAATATCATTTCAAATTGATTATTATATGTGGTACATCAGCACTGTGGAAATCATTTGTGCATAGCTCAGTGAGAGGGTGACTATCTAGTGAACACAGTCACAGCTACAGTAAATATCAAAACTGATACGCATCCTGCAAATTCAAGCTACCTCTGACCCAATAGTAGGCTCTGACCTGATATTAGGCCATCCAACATTCAAAAAGTGTCTGAACAAAATGTTACCAGATTTCAGAAGTTCGGCAAGGTTTGATTTTGTTGGATTTAATAGACCAACTGAAACTTGGAGAGTTAACAGACACAGATGTCTCTAATCAGGTTACAGCAGTCACCCTTCTTATCTGTGGGGGTCTCATAACTGTCGGCTACAATCGACAAGCTTGTATACCTGGTGCGTGCTGCACTTTTTGTTCTGAAGAGGAGCTAAGCTTGGAGAGCAGAGAAGCCTCTCATAGAGCAAAGCTCCTTTACTGTGCTGATCCCTTGTTTCTAGGTTGGGAGGGCAGAAGAGGCATCTGATCGTGGCCCCTCTTTGTTGCCACCATGCCAGCTCACTGCAGTGAAGTGCTTCAGTATGTCCAGAGCACCCCGTTACAGTGATTATCTTGTGTGTGAAAACAGAAAGCAGGTTGCTGTTGCTGGATGGGACATGGGAGTACTTGTTCCATAGTTGCAAGTGACATCTGTAATTCTGTAACTGTTGGGCTTCCTGATATTTTTACACATTTCATCTAGTTTTGTGCAGTGCTTTTCCTCAGCAGCAAAAGAAATTAAATTAGGAATTATGTATTCTTCTTGTAGTTTTAGGGCAAGCAAAAAAATTGGAGGTGTGTGATCTCACTGTAGTTTAGGGCACTGCAAAGAGGTGAACGACATCAGGATCAGCCAGTCAGAGAATTAAAACTGATAGGAACTTTGCAGCCTCAGGACAAATATCTTCATCCCTTGGTGGTTATGAATCACGTTGGTAAGATAAAGTTATGTAAACATTTGAGCTGTTGTTCTTCTTTGTTCACTGCATGTTTTGGTTTTCCAGCTAATTTCAAAAAGTACAAACTAAGAGGTGAGTTTGCCGGTTTAATTTCTTGTGTTCCTTTAAAGGAAAGGAGAACTGAAAGCAAATTTGAAAGTGAGAGAATGCAAAGTTTGTCATGGGCAGCAGCAAAAAAGAGTTGCTCTTGAGTCGGCTGTAATGTGCAGCTTAAACTTCAGAAACATCCTAATTATGCACAAAAGAAGGGGGAAATTATTTTGGAATGACAATCATGAAAGGGTGTTATGAAGATGTAGTGCTTCGTTGGGGCGAGGTTCTTGCCACTTAGGAAAAACCCTGCTTGTGTTTGGGGAAGCTCTGTGTTAAGTTAATGAAACGAAGAAGGAAGTTTGCAAATGTAGAGACATACTTCAGCCTGATCTCATAGCTGGCTAAAGTGAAAACAGGTTTGTGGCACCACAGGTAGGTTTAAGTATGTTGGTAATTACTTTTGGCTATTTTACAGTATAGCAGCTGCTTAAGGGTAAAAGGGCAAAAAGATAAAAATGTCCAAGGCTTTTCACTGTAGTTCTGATTTGCTTACCTCCATGTGCTGCTTCAATTAAAAGGAAAAGTTGCAGTGCAACTTCAGAGAAGGTTAGGATGATAAAGGATTAATGGCTGCCTTTCCGGTATTAATTGATACTGATTTTTCCGAACTGTGATCTGTGTTCACGAGAGAATCACAGGTATTTGCTTTAATCAAGAATACTGGGACCTCTGCTGCTATATTGTTAAGAAAACAGGGCAGGGAATGATTAAGCTGTAGACAGATGTAACTTTCATGGCAGCCTTATATGTGTGTGCTGGACACTAGGACCGCAACTATAACTTATAAGCAGGAGTTAGTAGTGCTGCTTTTTTCTTGAGTTTGCTATTGGTAACCTCTTTTGGATGGATAGGTTGTTTGCCTTTTTTTTTTTTTAATCTAGTGAAGATTTCCCCCCCTCCCACCTCCACAACTAAAATGTTAAATTGCAAAATAAATGCACCCCCATATACTTTTGCTGCATCAATGCAATACATTTTGAGAGAATTCAGAATTTCATTCTCCGAAACATGTGTATCCCCCTTTTTTCCAGCTCATCAGTTCTCGTTTCTTCCTTGTTTGTAGTTCTGTTTTTTGTATATGATCAACAGATTATTTGTTTGTAAAGATTAGTCATGATTATTAATTATAGCGTTCCAGCTTAATGTTTTGTTTGTATATATATTGCTTTCAAGAACTGGCAATTATATTATTACTATTAATATTATATTATAAAGTGAAGAGTTCTATTGGTGTTGACTGTTTCAATGGAAAGTGCGCAAGGCTTATAAAGGAAATTCATAATAGACCATTTTTGAGTCGCAGGCGGAAAATATTATTTGATCCTTGCTAGTGTATAGGACAAATGATAATGCCCCTCTCTCTTTTCCTTCCCCTTTTTTTAATATGACGGAGGCATTCCTTGCTTCTTGCAGTGCGCTCCATTGCATGTTGTAGAGCAGTGTTCTCCAACCTTGGGTCCCCAGATGTTTTTGACCTATAACTCCCAGCATGCCCCAGCCAGATGACCAGCATAGCTGGCTGGGGCATGCTGGGAGTTATAGGCCAAAAACATCTGGGGACCCAAGGTTGGAGAACACTGTTGTAGAGTTACACTAGAGTGTACCCAGTGCAAAAGCATCTCCTGAAACCCTGGATTGTCTGGGAATTTAAAGCCCCAAAATATTTCAGGCATGATTCTCTTAAAGCATACATGAAGTTGGGGCTAGGGAATTCAAGGACGTTGGTGGTTCCAGAAACCAAAATTGGCCTGAAATAGTCTTGCTAATTTCTTGATGTAAAAGATATTGGCCCTTTGGGCAGGGACTTGCGAAGGAGCTGTAGTGGGCAATGGGTTGGAATCTGGTGGAATCTGGTCAGATACAGACAGCAACAAGTTGTTACCTGATGGGCCAGGGGAAAAGCCAGGATGGCATCAGATAAGTCATGGATGGTGCCTGGTAGAGTCTAGAATGGATAGGATTAATAGCAAAATCTTTAAGCTAGGCGACCTCTGGAACGTATTGGAAATTTCTGAACCTGATGCTATTTACCTGCCAGTAGCTGGTTCTTATTAGTTGTGTCTAATAATAAAGGGGGGGGGAGAGGAAATGGATGGCAACGTTAGCCTGTAAATGGAAGCTCTAATTGAAAACTGCATTTGTGTTCCAATGTGCATGGGGTTCTTCGAACTGCAACTCCTATCAATCCCAGCCAGCAGATATTTCCCAGTTATTTTCTTTCACCGTAAAAGTCTTGTAACCAAGGTAGTAATCTATAATTTTGTATCATCCTAGCTGGAAATTCTCACTCTTTCATGGCATTATATGTAGGTTGGGTTCAAGTAAGCTCAAAGGACCATCCACCAATGGGATTTCAGAGGTGCCTACTGCATCCCCCTCATGATCTGGTCATTGGTTCCATTCTGCATTGTTCTGCAATATTAACATTTTTCTGAACTGGTGATTTGCAATAGCTCTTATTATTTGTATTGGATGAGATCCTCCTGCTTTTCCCTAACTGGTGACCCCTGGAATAGCTGCTATCATGTTCCTCAGCCCCCAACTACATTTTCAAGAAACGCTTTATCTGATTGTAATGGACCACACACATTTCACCCTCTTTCCCTTGCAGCACATAAAAAATTATAGACAGTCTTTTCTTAGCCCAAAATGGTGCCCTGTATTTTTTCTGAAAATTTAGCAACCTTCCATGAGCATCGTGTCTCAGCCACACCAATTCACCTGGCGCATAAATTTGGTTAGTCATTTTGACTTCATAATATTCTTTTTGTCTTTGGGTAGCTTTTTGATGTTTCCTAACTTCCTGAATGGTAGCCAGTTCCCTAGCTAGTTGGTCACATAGTCAGAAGGATTAGAATATTGTTCAGAGATATCTGCACCAACAAATAGTTCTATAGGAAGACAATTTCCCTTCCATTATTACCTTATATGGACTATGAAAAGTAGTTGTCTGCACACTACTTCTGTATGCCATCATTACGAATAGCAAAAGACTGTTGCAGTGGGCGGTCGCACTTCTCTTCGTAAAGGTAGCGTATCACACAATGTAAGATTAAAACACTTCAAAACGTCCATTGGATTGTGGGTGGCATGAAGGAGTACAAGTCTTGTGGATTTCAGTGAGCTCACAGACCTTATGAAAGAGTCATGACTCAGAACCCATACCTTAATCTGTGTGTACAAGTGTCATGCACACATATTTCTCAACAAAAAAACGGGCCACAGTCAGGGTTTCCTGATCAGGAAGTGCATAGGCTTCAGCACATTTGGAGAAGTAGTCCATGACCACTAAAATATATCAGTGTCCTTTTGGTGCACCAGAAGAAGATCTAGCATATCCATGATTCTATGTTCTAGAGGATGCCTAGCAGACAGAGAGATCATTTGTACTCATGGTCTTTAGCAGCTTTCCTGGCTCCACACGTTAGATGTTTTTAGCACCAGTCTTTTATTGATTTCTTCCATCTAACCCAATAATTGCAATTTTGGATTTTCTGTATCATCTTCTTAATGCGTAGGTGTCCACCAGTTGCACTGTTGTGCAAGACCTCTAGGCTCTTTTATACAGCCAAGGCAGGCACAGCTATTTGGGTCCAGCTGGGCTGACCATCCCTAGATGGTAATCACTGTACAAGTGAAATTCTAGTTCATTGCATACACAGCAATATTTCCATAAGCTGAAAGGAATGATGGTCTCTTTTGACCACTGACTGCCATGAGTGGCTTTCCAGTCCTTTGTAGGCTGTATCATAGCTGTATCTGCTGCCTGGTATTTTAGCAGAGTCTTGAGCTTAATGATTTCCCCCTTTTTGTGAGAAATCATCTGCTATACTTACTGGATTTGTTCTCTGTTTTTTTCCAGTTTCTTCTCTTGCAGGCCAGTGAGATGAGGCATCTGCATTTAGCTGTTGCTTCAGCAGACAATGCACAATAGAATAATTAATTTCTGCCTGCTGTTCCAGCCACTAATCATGTTGTCCATCTGCCTCATGAAAGTTATGGAGCCATTTTAAGGTTCGGTGATCTGTCCTCAGAGTAAACTTCTGCCCCCATAAGAAATGCTGGAAATGCCTTGTGAATCTGATAACAGCAAGTAGGTAGCTCTTTTCTAGTAGTGGTGTATCTT
This sequence comes from Shinisaurus crocodilurus, assembly GCA_021292165.1. NCBI lineage: Eukaryota > Metazoa > Chordata > Lepidosauria > Squamata > Shinisauridae > Shinisaurus > Shinisaurus crocodilurus. Next base: position 158,519,243 of record CM037878.1, on the reverse strand, counting down.
TGGTCCGCTTTATTTTAGGGCCTGGCTGCATAAACAGTGACTCTTTCATAGCCATCTACCATCTGAGATAGGACTGCCCCAATCCCCACCTCACTGGCATCAGTATCCAGAATAAATGGTAGGTTGGGATCATGGTACGCCAGCACTGGAGCAGGGATTAGTAATCTCTTAAATTCCAGAAAAGCTGCCTGACAGAAATTTGCCTGGCTAAACTTAGCTCCTTTTCCTGTTAGTCAGAATAGTTAGTCGGAATGGGCTAGCAACAGTAGCAAACCTTTCTACAAATCTCTGATAATATGAAGCCAACTCCATGAAACTTCTCAGATATGAAGTATTAGTTGGCACTGGCCACATTCTAACACACTCAGGGTTTTTTAAAGACCAGTTGCTACTCCCTCAGCAGATAGGATATGTCCTAAATACTTTCCCTTCTTTCTATACAATGTGCACTTTGAAGGTTTTACCTTTAAACCTGAGGCTGAGTCACTGGAATACAGCATGGTGTCTTGTAAGATGTTTCTCAAAAGTTCTTGCAATAACTACGTCATCCAGATATATAAGACAGGAAATACGCTGAAGGTCTGCTAAAACAAAATCCACCAACCTCTGGAAAATCTCAGAAGCATTGCATAATCCAAATGGCATTACATTGAATTCAAACAGTCCTTGTTGGGCACGGGATGCAGTTTTAGCTTTGTCCTGCAAATCCATTTCAGTTTGCCAATATCCACTGGCTAAATCTAAACTAAAAAACTGCCTAGCATCCGCTAGTGTTATCTAGGTTATAGCCAATTCTAGGGAGAGAGTTGGCATCTTTCCTTGTAATCTCATTAAGCTTCCATGTAGTTTGAGGCAATTGTGAAGAATGTTTTAATTTCAGAATTAATATACTTTTGAGATTGCTTCCTCACTTCCATATCCGTCTTTCTTATGAATGCATTGGCTTTTTTTTTTTTTTTTTTTTACTTCAGTCACTAGAAAAGATCAGATGTTGGATGCAATTGTAAGATAAGTATTGCTGTGACAAGCAATACTATGGTGAACAAACTATACAAAAGTTTGGTCAAGGGTATTTCAGTGAGCCTTGGTATTGGTTTCAGTAGCAGAGGATGAAGGCTAGATTGAGCCATTTTCTTCCCCTGTTAGCTTTGCCATTTATGACAAAGCTTAGGGTGCTTCCAGACCATTATTGCACAATCGCTCTGCCTCAAAACACAATTTTATGAGGAGTCCAGACAACACATCTTTCATTTGTAACCGTCTTGTGTTTTCCCACCACAAATCTTTCCCTTTTTTTTTGCTACAAAAAATCCGTTAAGGGGGGAAAGACAGAATAGTGAATGCACAATTACTTTTAATTGCTAGCAGTAGGAGCTCTCTACTGGAAGCACCCTTAGCTTGTAAGTGCTCCAGGAGAGGGACCTAACCTTTGCAAATGTTACCCTATAAAGCAGGGTTGGGCAGAAGGTAAGTCAGGATCTACAGATTGCTGGATAATTTGCAGTAGATCAGCAAATTGCTTTAACAATAGTAACAACCCCTGTGTCCATCCGTGCGCCCCCATAACTGATCTGTAGTAACATATGTAGAATCATATTTGTATATACATGTCATCCCATTGAATGGCTCATGAGATGTAGCATATAATTGGTTCTGACCCCTCAGCCACCATTTTGCATCTTGCTCTGGTTGATGGGCCCTGGGATTCTGGTAAAAAAACATGCAAATCCCACAAGGCTGAAGTATAATTTACCCTGTAAAACAGAGAACCTTTGTTATTGGCTAGTGTATAACTGTTGTAAATAGAATAAAATTAAGCACTATGCACATCAGCCTTCCCCAACGTGGTGCCCTCCAGATGTGTTGGATTACAATTCCCAGCATCTCTCCACCTCTACAGGTTTGGGAACGCTGATATACATTGATGTTGTATATATAACTATTTCATTTTTAAACATGTCTCAGAGATTGTCAATGTGAGCGATGGGGAGTGGAACTATTTCTGTTCATGTTCCTCCTTTGTGCATTTCCCTTTTGTCGATTTGTGGATGGAGTAGTAGAAAGGGGTACAAATAAAAGAAGGAAATGTTTCTTCTGGCAGCTGCTCCCTCACCCTTATTGCCGCCCAATGTTGTCTTTACCTTTCATTCACTGATTTACAGAAAACCTTTAGAGATCACAGCTGCAAAGGGAACAAATTATGACTCTGCAAAAGAAGTAAAAGCTTGATACTTTGTTTGCTTTCCTGCACGCAAATACCTCCGGGAATGTTGGTGCAATTAGAAAAGGGAGACTTAATACATAGATTTTGAACTTCACCCCAAGTTGAAGTGCCTGATGTGTATAGTGTACCAGCCTCTATCCAAAAGGCCTGAGGCAATCATGAATCTTCAGGTAACTAGAAGCTGGGATCAGCAGCATTCCAGGCTTAAATTCAGGATATATGGACAAATTTGGAGAAATGAGTCCTGATTTGGATTAGGAAGATACTGTATCCAGTTTCTTCTTCTAATTGCTGTGCAGCATTCAGTTTTAGTGATTCCAGAATGGTAGCATGGGACTTATGGCTTGTAGAAACCTTGTGGTTGTCAGGCTTCCAGCTATAATATATATGTGCATGCATGTGTGTGTGTTGTGGGTGGAGAATACTATGCCAAGGGCTAAAATAGGGGGAACACTTGGGCCAAGGTGAGATAATAGAAAAATTTGGGAAACCCCAATGGATCATGATTATACCGTTAGGATATAATCCAGTGTGTTTTAAAGGCTTGTTTTGCTGGCTTTGCATGCATCGTTAGTAGGTTTTTTAAATCAATACTACTTCTTAATGACTTGGGTTGTTTCTTTTCCTCATACAGTGATGGAGAAAGAAGAAAAAGGACCTCCTCTATATGCAGCAATGACTCACTAAATGCTGGTGGAATCATTCTTACTCCCCGCCGGATCTCCTGGCGTCAGAGAATCTTCCTAAGGGTTGCATCGCCCATGAAGAAATCCTCCTCAGCAATGCAACTTCAAGGTCCGTGTGGATTTAGTGAGAGCAATCTATGTATACTATAATGTCCTTTGATTTCCTTTTCTCTTTTTAAGAGTAGGATTCTGTTTTTAAAGACATGGGTTTGTCCTAATGAGGTCCAGTATAGCCTGGGCCTGAACATCTTCCAGAAATGATTTAAATCTTCCTATCATCTTCTTAGTAGATTCAACTACAGTGCCTGTCTGAATAGGTCTGGAATTCTGTTGTCTTTTGTTCTGAAGGAAATTTAGCATATTCTACATTCTGCTTTTTAGATGTACTTTTGGGACAGGCAAACATAGAGTGGGTTAGATGCTTATATCCAGTAGTTAATCTCCTATTAGTAAAAACTTGCTAAAATATAAATGAGAGAGAATTTGTTTTGTTCACTTTTCTGAGGTTATAAAGAATTGCATGCTTTTCTGCTGCTTATTCCGATAATCATATTGACAGGTACTGCTGCTACCCGAAGGATGCTCTAATAGCAATTTTGGATGCACTGATTGCATTTTGCAATTAGCAGCTGGGAGGTATTTATTCGAGGGAGCCTAAGGGCCAGAAGGGAAAATTTCAAATTATTCAGTATCTTTTCAACATGCATATTTTAAAGCCAATTGATGACGTATTAAGTAATATAAAATCCTGGCACTTCACTCTCCAAAACAAAACTTGCAAATTATAACTGTCCTTTTGCACTTCTGATTACATTGGTATATTCAGGGCACTTCTGAAATTGAAAGATATATTCAGAGCACTACGGAAATGTAAATATCCTTCATTAGTACCCATTATATTCAAAATTGCACGTGATGGGGTGGTGCTGATTGCTAGAATGTATTGCCTGTCTTTATGGTAGATCAAATTGTGGATGCCAAGAGTCTTAAACAGTGTGCTTACTGTTGCATGAAGAAGCAGTATTGGATGAGATAATAAAATCCAAAGTTGAGCTAGTCAGGCCAGCATGATAAATCTAAGATAATGGCCAAGAATAGTTCTGTCCTTTTCTGATGAGAGTACAGTTGTGCCAGTAGCTGCTTGTGCATATGTTCCATTGACTTCAGTTAGATGAATGTATGCTATTGGGTGCAGGATTGTAGCCTAAAAAGACTTCATACTACTGTTGCTGTTGTTCTTTATAAATATAATCAATGTACCTGGCACTACTACAGCATAAGCAAAACATAGAAACACAGTAGCCCAGGTCTCTGTCCCAAGGAGCTTACAATCTGCAGTTTGCCATTGGGAAAAGAGGAAAGTGGGACAAAGGTAACTATGGATGAATATGAACATCTGTGGTTACATGCACTTAGGTACTTGGTTACATTTATTTAATAAATCTGTGGTGGTGGTGGTGGGATTTGTATATTTTGCCACTGAGGAATTTCTAGCAGACAAGGTTTAGTTAATCTGTGGCTAACATACAGTTCTTTGCAGATGGGGGTGATGGAAATGAATTGTTACCACTGTCTCCTCTTGCACCATCTTTCGATGAAGACCCACTTGTTTCCATATTGCAAAATGATGATGCCCAAGATAGGACTGGGGAGAAAAAGAATTCTGAAGAGTTGCAGAGTCTGTGGAGAAAAGCCATCCATCAACAAATACTGCTACTTCGAATGGAAAAGGAAAACCAGAAATTGGAAGGTTAGTGAAGAAAGAATGGCAGGGAAGTTTGTCCCGTCCCGTCCCCCATTCCCTACGAGGCACAGATGGCCCAGTGATCAGCAAATGAATTCCACATGGAACTTGAAGCAGAATTAGTCAATGGAAACTTGTTGTCTGACTGCCAAACTTTATTTCTTCTATTTGATGGGCTTATACCCCACCCTTCAATGAAATTATTTTCAGAGCGGCTCACAAAATTAAGAAGAAAAACTATTTAAACAGGTGACAAATCCATCCTTCTTTAAGGCATGGCAGTTGTTCTTGGATGAGCCTAGGATCCCTGTAGGAGTTTAGCACCTTGAAATCTTGGTTTATTTTCCTTTCTTCTATAAGAGAGGTGGTTCCTGCTGCCAATTTCCCCTCCCTTCACAGTACTTGCTGCTATTCTCCCTGCTACCTTCTCCCTCTTGCCACACTCTGCTCGTTTTTCTTCCTCGCACAGTGGTTTTCAGCTGTGCTTTGTCAATGACAATATCAGTATTGGCAGGCCAGTTTCTCTAAATGCAGCTGGCCTATTTTTGCTGATCTTTGCAGCCAATGCACAGGTGAAAAGTAGCTCAGTCCGTGTTTTCGGACATGCACTCAGTCCATACTGGGCAATGGTGAGGCCTAGGTAGCCTGCCTAGCGTTCCACATGATCTGAGATTGCGCCATAAAATCCTCTGTGCTCTGAAAGTGTTCCATGGCAAACAAAATCCCTGTTAGGCATTCTGGCCATCTCATGATTAGAATTGCATGAGGGGATTGTGGGGACACATTGGCCTCCCCCATGTGCCAGAGGACAAAGGTCTGCAGTGGGAGGCCTGCTCTACTCATGTTGGCTGCCCATGCAATTTAGAACCCTGTGTTTTAGATCTTGTAGAGAGCCTACACATGTAGGGCACACTCCCCGCTGCAGACCTTTGCCCTGTAGCGTATGGAGGGCGATGAGGACATGATAGAGTAGACGGGGCCAGCTAGCGCATCCCTGTTATCCCCTCACTGTATGAAGTTTTGAAAGCCTGAAAAGGGCTTCAGCAATGCAGAAATGTTTTCTGGCAGGTAGGAAGTCTACCGTATTTGGTCCAGAATCTCCCAGTCTTAGGGGCAGTATAGGAATCTAAGATCGTGAGTTTCAGAAACATCTGGAAACAGGCAGCAATGCTTGTTTTCAGAGCAGGGCAGGGCAGCAGAGCTCCCTTCTGTGAGCTCCATTGAGCTGTTCCATTCCAGAACCGAGAATTGGTGCTCGTCTCCGGGTTTTGTTTTGCTTTTTAACCACTAGTTCCTGTTGCACGAGCGTTCGGTTCCGCTTGCATAAGAGAAGCTGCGGAGCCACAGCAGCAATGTAGGATGCTTACCTTAACCTGCAGAAAATCCCTGGTTTTGGAGCCAGCTTAGACATTCAGCAAAATCCAGTAGTAAAGCTGGGTTCTGGACCATACACTGCAGGTGGGATGTGGTAAGTTTAGAGAAAATTCAGTCTTGTATGTATGAATCTAGCATGTTGGTGAGAAGAGTTCAGCCTACTCCTGATTTCTATATGCAAGGAATTGGTGGAGGGCGGGCGGGTTGTCTTGTGCAGAAACATTCAGTCATGCAGTCCTCTATCATCAGCCTATAGTGGTGTCGCCCAGAAACAGATTTACGATTTGACTATGCTGACCATTTAACCAGCCCTTAAATGGGACACTGGGTATGGATTTAACTTGTGCAGGGTTCCATGTGACTGAGTATTGCATTGAATGGGTTCTTAACCAGTGTGCTGGCCCTTACGTAGGACGCATTTGCGTGCTTGTCACCTGTGATCTTAGTGAAAATCGTGCTGAGTTAAGGATCCTTTGAATGTGGTGTTGGGATACATACATAGAAACCTTCATAGGTATGTTCTTTTTGCAAACCAATTCACAGAATGAAATGCCTTTTAATCTTTTTCTGTAGATTAGGGATTACAGACTTTGTAAAAATCCGTTCTATCTGTGTTCTGCGGATTTTCAGTCACCTTCATTTTGTCATCCACTCATCGATGGAATCAGATTTTGCAGAAATGCATTTGTACACATTTGTGCAAATTTGCACTTCTGAAAATGTGCAAATATCCCCCAAATGTGTATATTCATGCCTTAGCCTATGGGAGAAATATGCATTTTCAGTTGGTGTTGTGTTTTTTAAAAATTTGTTTTTCTATGGCTAAATTTGTATAAAATTACAGATAGTAAAAGTGGGGGGTCTGGAAGTCCATGGAATCTGTGCAACTTAGGAAAAGCTGGTTCACTGTGAATCCGTGGGTTGGGTTAAAAGAAATTCAAACTCTTTTGGTCCGTTGCAGATTTCTCCGACATCCCTTGTGTATATTACGGACTAAAAAAGCATAAAGCAAGTGCTTTGTTTCTTTTCTCTCATAACGGTTAATGTGAAATGGTGAAAATGAGAAAATAATCAATAATGGCAGTGGGAATTCTGCTTGAGTGAAAGTTTTAATCCATGTGTTTCAGCTTGTTGACTTGCATCAGCATCGTATTTCTTGCTATATCACATAGCATCTAACACTGCATAATTAGATGACTAAGACTTAGACAACATTTGGCTGTACACCTCCCCCCCCCAACCACCCTTGCAGTGTGTGGGGGTGTGTGGGGAGTAGGTTGCAGAGGAGGTCACTCCATTGCCATCGTGCAATGATTCTCCCTTAGCGCCCCAACACGCACACACTTTTCTTCCCTTGGTTTAATAATTATCTATAGAGTTTGTCAACAAAATACTAATAAAGATACTTCCCATTCTTCTTAATGCTGTCGAGGAGGCTTGAATGACATTTTGTTTTATAGAAGGTAAGATGCATGTGAAGACAATCTCACCTCTCCTTTCCACAGACGCACACTTCTAATGACTAGTGACCTTCGTTATTTTATAAGATCCCTACTTGGGTAACTTCAAAGCCTGAAATGTCTGAAAGGCAATCATTATCCTTAAAGTAGTCCTTTATGTTGCCTGTGGATTCTGTGTACTAAAGAAAATCTGACAATCGTGTGCATGGGTTGACAAGCCAAGAATGTTGGATCAGGGCTACAAGTTTTCTCTCTGCCATGAGCAAGTCATAGTGGCCCACAAGCCTCTGTTCCCCCCACTTGCCAGAGTTAGAAAGTAAGAAGTGTACCAGGGAGTTCCACAATTTACTTGAACATGGGATCTTCTTGACCTTGAGAGGAAGAAATCTCTTAAGAGTGGGAAGAGCACATACGCCTGAGGCCTGTTCCCAACTGCACTTTGGGATAGAATCCTAGGGTCAAAGCCTTGAGCAACTTGCCCACAGCCGGCACAACCAGCCCATGATAGAAAGTGAAACAGTTATCCAAAAGTAAACTATGAATGAAACTTAAGATCCAATAGCCTACTGATTTAAGAGAGGAGACTTCACAAACAGAAGCTTATAATCACATTTCCTTGACATTTTAAACTGACCATACACGTTTCAGAGTTCCCATTGTTGGTCAGGATTTCCAACACCATCTCCTGCTTAATTGGCTGTCATTTTTATTGTAGGTTGTGAATAGACATTCCTGTGGCCAGTTAAAAAATCTGTTTTTCTTAGGAACATAGGAAACTGCTTTTTTATACCAAGTCTGACCACTGACTTGTAGCTGGGTATTGTCTACACCAGGGCTCTCCAACCTTGGGTCGCCAGATGTTGCTGGGCTACAGCTCCCAGAATCCCTTGCCATTAGCCCTGCTGGCTGGGTATGCTGGGAGCTGTAGGCCAGCAACATCTGGGGACCCAAGGTTGGAGAGCCCTGGTCTACACTGACTGGCAGTTCTCTAGGGTTTCAGATGGTGGACTTTCCTAACACTATCTGGAGATGCCAGAGATTCAACCTGGGACCTTCTGCATGCTGAGCACATACTCTGCCACTGAGTTATGACTCTTCTTCTCGACCCCCTCCCTCCCACTCTGGTCCTGGCAAGTCTCTCTCAGCCTCAGTTCTGCATGCACATCTCTTAAATTGTCTGCTTTAACATACTGTTGCAAGGTTGAACTCAACCAAGATGGTAAAGCATAGTCAAGGTTCCCCCCCTCCCCAAAGTTATGCACCATACAATTTCAGATTGCATAACACACCTCAGAATACCAAGCACCCAATGAGTATACATAAGAATGATGGTTGTACTTGGCAGCACAAAATTCAAACACAACAGTATCACCATAAAAGGTCTCATGCAAGAGTTAAGCTAGATATGACAGTTAGAAAAGTATTCTGTGCTGGTGGAGATGTAGCACTACTCTGCACTGCAGTTAAGAAATCAAGAGTGGGTTGCAGGCTGTGAAAGATTAAGGCCTACACAGGCTTGAGTTAGTTTGAGGCCTGAAGGCCCAAATATCTCCTGATGCGAGGGGGGCATTCTTGAGTTTAATTTCCCCCCTAATGAAATTAAGTTTCATTTCCCCAGTTTTAGGTCACGTGATTGTAGCCTTCTAGTTCTGTGGGAGGCTATATAAAGAGGTGTGGAAAGCTGAGGAGAGAGAAGTTGGAGAGAACAGAGAAGTTGCAGAGACAGAGTGAGAGAGAGACTGAATATCACAGAAAACTGCAGAACAGCCAGCTAGGATGGAAAGGAGTCTCTACTAAGGCATACTGGTGAAAGCATAGCTAGGTTAGAGAAAACTGCATTATTATTTCTTTTTCTTCTTTTTTTTAAAATAAATTTTATTTTAAAAAATTTCAAACCATATATAAGACAACTAAAATGACAAACATAAAACTTATATAGTGCACCCGTCACCACGGGACCAAAATATACTTTCTATCTCTATAATCAATTATGGTTCATTATTCCAAAAATACAACATATCTTGACATCGCATGTTCCCTTCCCCCTTTATTAAAAGAAATATTATTTCTTTTATTTCCAATATACATGCTTTTTGAAATCTAACAGCTCTATTTGTGTAATCACCCTAAGTTAATGTGAATTTACGATACCAAATTTAGTAAAGTAAACAGTTATTGTTAACCTCAGATTGTCTGGAGTGTCTTTCACGACACGCCTACGGTCTAATCCCACGTTATGGGAAGAAAAGGCAAAAGGCAGAGACGTGGCGTCCTGATGGCAGGAAGGGCTCTTAAAGAGGCAAAATATCTTTAAGGAGCTGATCAATGGTGTCCTGGTAAAGGTGGAACCTTGACACAGGCATCCCTTAACAGTGTGGATTTTAGAGAAAACCATGTTACATCTGTAGGATTTATAGATGTAATGCCATTTACAAAGTTTAGATTGACAGGATGAATTGTCTTCGTACATCTATTTTATGTGTGAAATATATCCAAAATGTAGTTGAATCAGATATAGTCAGAGTTGACACCTCACTAATTGAATTCCTGTAGACCGTGTGATGCCATTCAATTAACACTGTCTTTGACAATTTGAATTACTGTACAGTGGAAATGTAGCTTTTAATCTTGCATGTTTTCTGTCTCTCTCTGTGTGTGTATACTGTTCTTTGTAACTTAGTAAAAATGTAATGATTAGCCTTAAGACAGGAAAATCAATCACATGAAACACATAATTTGTACATGTGTACACAGAAGCCAGATTATCTGTCCTCTGCATGAACAGGAGGGCTGGCATGCTGGGAAAGAACTGAGCACTTGCCAGTTGGGAGGTCAAGTATCGGCCCAGCAGTTAAGGCCATCTTCTGCTATTTTTCATTCTTGCATAGCATTGTACAGAATTAGTTTAAGAGCTGGTTTGTATGAGGTTCTAAATGTGAGGCTCTTAAGTGTTCAGACCTTATGCACAGCGAAAGAGCAGTATTGCATGAACCTTCCTCCAGACATCTTCTCTACCTTTTGACCCATAGTATGGCCACATGACATAACCTTGTCTGAAGTCCAGTATGTGTAGGCCCAAACTCTGTGGTGGGAACTGCTCATTTCTGGTGGCTAATCTGAAGCAGTGTGTGCCTTGTGTTCTCTCCTGCAGCAAGCAGAGATGAGCTCCAATCCAGAAAAGTTAAGTTGGACTATGAGGAAGTTGGTACTTGTCAGAAAGATGTTATCAACATCTGGGATAAGAAGCTATTGAACTGCAGAGCCAAGATCAGATGCGACATGGAAGATATTCATGCTACTCTAAAAGATGGTAATTTCTGAGTGTAGTTTGCTTACTGCATAGAGGAAGGCAAGAGCTGCACATAGACCTTGCATCTTCAGTTTGAATGCCACCATGTGCTGGGAAGGATCATAACACAAAACAGAAGAGCTAGTCTGTCTCCAAAGCTCTATGGTGTCATTTTATTTGCAATAGTTGCCCTGCATTTTCAGTTGAAAACTGGGTAAAGTTTCTTTCAGCCTTGCGTTAGCACTGGCCATTTGGGTAAGGGGCAGCCAACAAATAAAGATTTCTGGACTAGAATTAATGACGAGGAGAAGACAGCAGGCAAGGCCAAACTGTTTTCCTAAAGCTCAGAAACAGCTTCATTAATTCTGAGGTCAATTCAGGCCTTGTCACACCCCTGATAATGTCACTGGGAGCTCAACAGGGTCCAGTTCATTGCTCCCTAGCAAGTCTACCAATAGACAAGGCCAGTGTAGCATAGTGGTTAGAGTGTTGTATTGGGACTCGGGAGACCTGGGTTCTAGTCTCCACTCAGCCATGAAGCCCACTGGGTGACTTTGGGCCAGTCACTGACTCTCAGCCTAGCCTACCTCACAGGGTTGTTTTTAGGATAAAGTGGAGAGGAGGAGGAGGATTATGTAAACTGCCTTGGGTTCCTTGCAGGAAAAAAGGTGGGATATAAAAATAATTAATTAATTAAAGGTATTCATATAGAATGGAGCATGGAAGTGCAAATTAATTATGGAAATAAAGAGAAATGGGTAATCTTATCGATATTACTGGATATATTCAGCGAATGCATAATTCCCTGAATAATTTGGATTGGTGTCTCTCTTCTCCCCTCTCCCTTATTTTTGTTTTTGTTTCGTTTCGTGTTTTGGTGTGTTTTCAGGTGTACCAAAAAGTCGTCGAGGAGAAATCTGGCAATTCCTTGCTGTGCAGCATCGTGTAAGGCATCGGCTGCCAAATAAACAGCAACCCCCTGACATCTCTTATAAAGAACTTCTGAAACAGTTGACGACTCAGCAACATGCTATCCTTGTGGATCTAGGTAATTTCTGTCATAGATGTTCTGGACTTTAGCTTCCCAAATGGTGGGAATTGTGGCAGAAGAGAGGTTTGCTATGCGTGTGGAACAGACTAAGCCTTGGGCTTTTGTCAAGTGCATGAGAAGGTGTATTCCAGATGAGCTAGCACCGCTTCTGCTGCAGATATGAATTTGGTAGGTGCCACAAAGAGTGGCCTGGTTATCTTCCTGTTTTGCATCCTCCTCCTTGCCCTACCAGGGCCACAAAAACTTGTTATCACATACAATATGGACTCTCTTCTATATAGCTAATGAGATTCACTTTACAAGTTGTGTGTGTGCATACGTGTGTGTACACACACACACACACACGCCTGCATCCCCCCCACTCACAGAAATAGTGGCTCATTGGTTGTTCCTAGAGCCACTTCACATAATGTGTGATAACTCTGAGCCAAATTACCGTACATGCAGTTGTGTGTACATTTACCCAGACCTAAAAAAAACAAAAACAAAAAACAACCAACAGTGGGAGCTATAAATCTAAGCAGTGGTTTAGGAGGAAGTGATGCTTAATCAATTTCTTGCCTCCTGTTTTTCTGCTCAAAATCATTTCCACTAGCTGCCTTTTCCACCTGCTAGAGAAAAGATATGGATGCTCATATTTTGTCCTGCCAGGTGGAAAAGAAATTGGAAGAAAGGGCAGTTTTGAGTAGAGAGAGTAGGAAGGAAAAGGGTGAAGCATCTCCTTCCCACCACTGATTCCCCGTTCCTGATTGTGGCCTCCCATGGTTGCTTTTTCTTCATTAAAGAAAGAATGTGTGGGGAAATGTTATTAAGTGTAACATGTCATTTGGGCCTCAGACTACTGCATAATAATATAGGTTTGTGCAATTGGCCAATTGGGTCATGCATAATCTGTGTGTGTGTCTACAAAAATAAATTCTGTTACAAGATTATCAGTCCTACAGCTTGTATAATAATAATAATAATAATAATAATAATAATAATAATAATAAATTTTATTTCTTACCCGCCTCTCCGTCTAGATCGAGGCGGGGAACAACAAAAATATAAAATACACAATACGTACTATTAAAACATCTTAAAACATATTAAAAACATCATTAAAACATCATTAAAACATCATTAAAACATCATTAAAACATCGTAAAAACATCTTAAAGGCAACCTAAAATTCCGCCGGATAGGCCTGCCGGAAGAGATCAGTCTTTGTGGCTTTTTTAAATTCCAAAAGACTGGTGAGCTGACGAATCTCCTCCGGCAGGCCATTCCATAATCTGGGAGCAGCAGAAGAAAAGGTCCTCTGGGTAGTACCCGTCAGCCTAGTTTTGGCTGACTGAAGTAAATTCTTCCCAGAGGACCTGAGTGTGCGGGGTGGATTGTATGGGAGAAGGCGATCCCGTAGGTAGCCTGGACCCAAACCATGTAGGGCTTTAAAGGTAATAACCAACACTTTATACTTCGCCCGGAAACTGATTGGCAGCCAGTGGAGTGGTTTTAAAACTGGTGTGATGTGAGCACCCCTAGGTGTACCAGTAACCAGTCTGGCGGCCATATTTTGCACTAGTTGAAGTTTCCGGACTAGGTACAAAGGTAGCCCTATGTACAGCGCATTGCAGAAGTCGAGCCTCGAAGTTACCAGCGCGTGCACTACTGTCTTTAGGTCCTCCGGTTCTAGGAAGGGGCACAGCTGGCGTATCAGCCGAAGCTGATAATAGGCACTCCTAGCCGTTGCATCTATCTGAGATGTCATTTGGAGCGACGGATCTAGAAGCACCCCCAAGCTGCGAACACAGTCTTTCAGGGGGAGTGTAACCCCATCCAGAACTGGTTGACATACCTCCAAACCCAGATTGTGGCCTTTGACAGCAAGCACCTCCGTCTTGTCTGGATTCAGTTTCAGTTTATTTTTCCTCATCCAGCCCATTACTGCCTCCAGGCATTCATTCAGAGGAGACACACTATCCTTAGCTGACGCTGTTGCTGAAGGCATAGAGAAATATATTTGGGTGTCATCAGCATACTGATAGCACCCCGCCCCATGCCCCCGGATGATCTCTCCCAGCGGTTTCATGTAGATATTAAATAGCATTGGGGAAAGAATAGCTCCTTGTGGCACGCCACATAGCAGCTCCTTTTTGGTGGAGCAGCTATCCCCAAGCATCACCATCTGGAACCTACCCGAGAGGTAGGACCGGAACCACTTAAGCACAGTGCCCCCGATTCCCAGTCCCCTCAGGCGTTCCAGAAGGATACCATGGTCGATGGTATCGAAAGCCGCTGAGAGGTCCAAAAGCACCAACACACTCCCCCTGTCGGTACTCAGGCGTAGATCATCTGCTAAGGCGACCATAGCAGTCTCAACTCCATATCCTGCTCTGAAGCCAGTTTGAAATGGGTCTAGAAAATCAGTGTCATCCAAAACTGCTTGGAGTTGGAAGGCAACTGCCCTCTCGATCACCTTGCCCAAAAATGGAAGATTTGACACTGGTCTGTAATTGTTAAGGTCCAAGGGATCCAGGGAAGGCTTTTTTAGAAGCGGCCGTACCACCGCTTCTTTCAGACATGATGGAAAATTCCCTCCCTGGAGAGATGCATTAACAATACGTTGTAGTTGTAATCCAACTGCATCTCCTCCTTGGACAACCAACCAGGAAGGACAGGGATCGAGAGGGCAAGTAGTCCTCTTCACTCGACCAAGCAGTTTGTCCACGTCCTCGGTACTCACCAACTGAAACTGATCCAGTGTAATCCTACTTGGGGAGTTACTGGACACTCCATTGTCTGCCTCTGCTACAATGAGGGCGTCTAAGTCGGCTCTTATCCGAGAGATTTTATCTGTGAAATGATCGTTAAAGGCATCACAGCAAGCAACCGTAGGCTCTAAAATCGGGTTCAGGGGGGAAGGTGTCTGCGTTAGACCCCTCACCACCCTGAACAGTTCTGCTGGACGCGAATTCGCAGACGCAATGCGTGCAGAAAAGAAAGCTTTCTTCGCTGCACGTATTGCCACCCCATAGGAGCGAAGATGCTCTCTATGTCGTGTCTTATCGGATATGAGTCGAGTTTTCCGCCATCTGCGCTCCAGTCGTCGTCCTTTCCGCTTCAGCTCCCTGAGATCTTCTGTATACCAGGGTGCCCGGTTAGAAGCGGGCCGGAGAGGACGTTTGGGGGCGATCGTGTCGATAGCCCTAGTTAGGTCTTGATTCCATCTGTCAACCAGGGCTTCAACAGGTTCATTGACGGTACCAGCCATAGACCCCTCCAAGGCTCTCTGGAATCCAAGAGGATCCATTAGCCTTCGAGGGCGGACCATCTTAATAGGTCCGCCACCCCTGCAGGGGCGGATAGTAGCTGCGATACTAACCCTAACCAGAAAATGATCTGTCCATGACAATGCAGAGGTATTGATAACCTCCGCCCACAGATCTGTCTGTTCAGAACTGAAAACAGCATCGAGGGTGTGACCTGCTGAATGGGTGGGTCCAGAGACCAATTGGGATAGGCCCATGTTTGTCATGGATGCCATGAACTCCCGAGCTGCACCTGACAAACTGGTCCCAAATGGGATGTTGAAGCCACCCAGGACCAAAAGCCTGGACGAGTGCAACACCAGCTCTGAGACCAGCTCCGTGAGCTCGGCCAGGGATTCTGTTAGGCAGCGGGGTGGCTGGTACACCAACAGAATCCCTAGTCTATCCTTGGTCTTCAGACTCAGGTACACACACTCAATGTGATTCAATTCCCGAACAGGAAGTCTGGTCAGGTTGAGATTGTCTTTATAGACCACAGCTACTCCACCCCCCCGCCCACTTTCCCTCACCTGCTCACTAACACAGTACCCAGCTGGGAGGGCCTGGGCCCATGTCGGGCCACTGTCATCTCCCAGCCAGGTCTCTGTGAAGCACGCCAGGTCAGCCTCCTCATCATGAGTTTGTATAAACTACACATTAAGAACGGTACATGTTTAATTTCTCCTGCTTTGCTCAAATTTGTTCTGGTTTTGCTAGTCATGGGGCAAAGAGCAGTGTGGGGGCACTAAAGCTGTATTCCCAATCCCTAGAAAACTTATTCAGCCATTCTTCTGGTTTCTGAAACTTTATGTCTTGTTATCTGCACACTTCCAAGGGTATATATTAGCCATAAAGGCTAGAAACTGAATCTCCCCCTCATTTTAAAAAGAGAGCCGAGATTTGGGGGAAGTTGAATTCAGTGCCCAGTAATGCATCCCATGCTGCTACTGTGCAACCCACAGTATTGTGGCATTTGTATGCTCATTTCTTCATGGTTGCTAGTTGCTGTACCAGGGAAGTGCTCCTGATAATGAGCACCCTGTTTTTCATTGGCAAAAGGACATCGTGAACATGGGATGAGAGTGGCATAGTGCAAGAAATTAGGGGAGATAGAGATTCCAAAGTCCTGCCAAGTGTTGAGGAAAATCTTACCATTCTGTTACTATCCACTGTTGGTTAAGAAGTGTGGTAAAATTCACTTCCCCTTTTGTACAAAGCTGGTCAGTAACACAGATGATCAGCTTCCCAAGTAATTAGATTTACACTGGCAATTTAACCTCTTTGGCTAAATGATCATTGGTATTCACCCACTTTTGACTGTATATATGAACCCTTAATGCTGCTGTTTAAAAGACCAAAATTTTTAAAAAGTGTGTATGAGCCTCCTGTGAGTTATAAATGCCAGCTGGCAACTCTCATTCCCTCCCTCCCTTTTTGTTTTGTTTTTTTGGCCCCAGGAAGGACCTTCCCGACACACCCTTACTTTTCTGCACAGTTAGGAGCAGGGCAGCTGTCACTCTTCAACCTTCTGAAAGCTTATTCCTTGCTGGACAAGGAGGTGGGCTACTGCCAAGGTATCAGCTTTGTGGCCGGAGTGCTGCTTCTCCACATGAGCGAAGAGCAAGCCTTCGAAATGCTCAAATTCCTCATGTATGATCTTGGCTTCCGGAAACAGTACAGGCCAGACATGATGTCACTACAGGTAAGGAAAAAAAGAAGAAGAAGAGAGATTTCAGTTTTTAATCTGCAGTGTTACACTAAGGTTGCATAAGGTACTGATAGTCAGTTGGTGGCCTGTGAAAGGAATATGGCCTGTGACCTGGTTCTGTTTCATTCTTGATCTCTCTCTTTCCCTATCAGATGCCTCCAATCATATTCAGTATAACCCTCCTTGTAGTCCCTGCTACCTCATACAACCCTCCTGCTACTCTGGAATCATATTGCCTTGGTGGCCAATTCCCTTCCCTGTATTATATTATCAACTCCCTACTCATAGTTGTTTACAAGTTTTTTAGACGACATTGTGACCCTCCAGGTTCACTTCTGTGTCTGACCAGAACTTTCGGCGAGGTTTTTTTTTAGAACAGGGAAAATGCAGCATTTAATTGTGAAATTGAAAGAAAGTATGATTTCCTCTTGTGTATTTGTGCTGTTCTGCTATATACTACAGTGCCACTTAGAGGTTAAGTAGCAGAAAAGCAGGAAAGGAAACGCTCCTCGTGTACTGCTCGGATCTCAATTCTGCGACAAAACCAAAAGTAGATACTAGTGGAGTAACAGCTGATTAACTGCCTCATGTAGAAAAACTCAATGAGAGGCTGAACACTATGGTACTTGATAGTGTAATTGCTGAGGAGAATGTAAAGAATAAAATCTGCCTGAGCAGAAAAGAATCTCGTGTGTGTGTGTGTGTGTGTGTGTGTGTGTCAAACCACAATGTCATGTGATGACAACTATATGTGTCATAAGGATCCATGTCAGGGTTTTTTTCTTAATAGCTGGTGGGGGATTTTTATCAGTACTGTAGCGTATAGCATGAACAATGTGCAGTTCTGCCTCTACTCTGGTCCTGATGCAAATTCCTGCCCCTCTCCATGATACTATTAGCCCTGGGGGCAGGGGGGCGGGAAGGCTCCCATTAGCATTTAGCAACACATGTAGTTTGGCCTGTAGAAGGCTGAAGCCAAAAATGCGTGGACCAAAATGGAGAAGAATGGAATAAAACAGGGTATGTGTGTGAGGGGTGTGGGAGCAGGTGAATGCTCGAGGTTGTTGAGAGATGAAGGAAGGAAAGGCACTCCGCACATAACCTCAAGCGTACATGAGCTTTTAACCAAAAGGCGCTATAGTGCTTCAGAATTTATCCATTGCCGGCATGAAGAATGGAAATTACACTCAATTAGCCGTTTGGATCCCCGGGAGCAGCTTATTTAGTAAATGAGCATGCATGGAATTGGGACTGCAGGTCTGACAAGCTGTTTCCAGACTTAGGAATAGCTTCTTTCTTAAGTGTAAACCTCCATTAGCAATGTAATAAGACTTGGCAGCTAATCAATACCTCCCTGCGTCTCATTTCTCTTCAGAGGAGATTGAGAGTCTGTGTTTGGAATGGCAAATCAGTTAAAGGAATGCCAAACTTTGAATCGGGGGGGGGGGGTCTGTTTCTGATGAGCAGTGGCTTTTTGTGTGTTTCTTGAGGGGGTCGAAACACAAAAGGCTGAGGTGTTTGGGGCTTCTTGGCTTAAGTGGGACGTGATGGACGCCTATAAAAGGGCTGGCCGCAGCAGTGGGGCAAGCCTCTTCCCCACTCCATCCCCTCTGCCAGGATACGAGCCGTTTTCTGCTTGGGCTGTTGTAGAGGAGGCTGAGCAGACCGTGCCCTCCCCCATTTGGTGCGGCAGCGGCCAAGTGGTTGCTGCACCAGGCGGGGGTGGGGGACAGCCATGTTCTGCTTGGTCTCCTCCAGAGGAGGACGAGCCGGGGGGGGGGGGACGGACGAGCCGGCCCCTCAAGCCCTGAGCATGCAGATACGTACTGCCCATGATGAATGTGTCAATCATACGTTGTTACTTCATGAGCCTATTTGGCAGCAGGGGCTTTTGTGGAACAGGAGCAGGGGGCCAGTGGGCCTGACTATAGCAGTGATTCAGACCTGTGCTCCTTTTCTGGCTTTTCCATTGTAAGCTGCTACTTGCTCCTTGGCTTACTAGACTAGAGGCAAAATCACTCAAAGGCATGGTGGTCTGAATATGTTCCATTGTGTACAGGCGAAGGGCATACCCTCAGACTTTGGACTTGACCTGTGGCAACACTGAGAGGGGAAAAAATGGCTATAGTTATAAGTTATGAATCCATTAGAAGAAGTCTGAGACGTTCGTAATCTCTTCCATTTTTCATGTTTTAATCTAGATCCAGATGTACCAGCTGTCGAGGCTCCTTCATGACTATCACAGAGACCTCTACAACCATCTTGAAGAAAATGAAATCAGCCCTAGCCTTTATGCTGCACCCTGGTTTCTTACTTTATTTGCCTCACAGTTTCCATTGGGATTTGTAGCCAGAGTGTTTGGTAAGGTGTTTTTTTTCTTTGTTTTTTGAAATAGTCATGAAGTGAGCAGTCGTTGCTAATGTCTGGAGGTTGGATAGATCAGAATGGTACACACACACACACACACACACAGTCCCCCCCTTCCATGTTATTAGGGTGAACATTGCTTGTATTTAATCTTGCTAAATAGGAATAATCGGTAGGAATTTTAAGGCTGTTGATCTTTGCAGTTTTTAGTTAAAACTGATTCATGTTTGTTTTATTTTTAAGGTCAATTGGGTCTGGTTGTTCTTTCCTGTGAGTTGAGATTCTGACTACATAACCTTTTGTGGGCCATATGTACACTTTCTCTTCCCTTCCCCACCCACCGCCAACTGCCATAGCCTGTGTAGCTATAGCTCAGCAAGAAGGGATCTCTAATTCTCAGAACCCTTAGAAAACAACAATTCCCAGGTTTCTTTGGGGAAAATCATGAGTATTAAACCAGTATAAAACTGATGCAAGTTTGGAGTGTACAGTCTGTTCAAAGCCTTGTATTGAACACAGATTGATAAACCTTTGTTCAGTGTAGAATGTATGCTTGCATGAAAGGCAAAAAGAGAGCCACATATTAGCAATAAAGTTATGTTTAGTGAGACTGGCCCCATTACATTTTGTGCTGGCTTGACTACACCATTGCTGTAATTAATATCCTTACAATTCAAGCATGTCATTGTGTTTTGTGACATTATATTAGATGAATGTACAAAGTTATTATTTTTCCCCACAGGAAAAAGGAAGTCCAGCGACAGGCTTACATTACATAGCTTTTTATGTACATGGCTCTATGTAAATTGCTTGTCCTAAGACTTTTGTCCAAAGACTTTTTCAAAAACTTTTGGACTTTTTTGCACATATACAGAGGCAGGCTCTGTATATATGAAGCTGCAGCCGACTATTGCTTCTTAACAAATGTACCTGTACAATTGTATGTTTGTTGCATTTACACTTTTTATGTTCAGGTGTGCACTTAGGGTTTTTTGTGTTTGCACTTTTCGATGTTTTAGGTGTAAAGGTGGTGATATAAGGAAAAATAGGACTTCTACAGTACAATCCTAGGCATGTGTATTTACTTAGAAGTAAGTATCACAGTGTTTAGTGGGGCTTATTTCCAGGTAAATATGTAGAGGATTGTAGCCTAGATTACGGTACCTTTTATATAGTATACATTTATAGCAATAGATCAAATTCCTTTGAATGAAAAATAAGGAATGATGTATATAGAGCAGCAAAAATAAATATTAGCATATAAAAACACAATGAGCTGAAACACTGGATAAATTCTACAGCTAATCTCTTTTAAGAGGCAAATATCTTGAAAATTTGATTTTGAATACTAATTTACATTGGAAAGGTAATCTAATCTATTGTTTTGTTTCCCATCTCCTGCCCCAGATATTATTTTTCTTCAGGGAACAGAAGTCATATTTAAAGTAGCACTAAGTCTGCTTAGTAGCCAAGAGGAGCAAATCATGATGTGCGAGTCTTTTGAAAGCACTGTTGAGTTTCTTAAAAACACTCTCCCAGACATGACAAAGTCCCAGATGGAGAAGATTATGACACAGGTAATGGTCTTTCCCCCTCACTTCTAGCAGTAGAATGCATTGATAATACATTGCTTGTCTAGCGTCGTGTCTTAACAGACTGGGTTACGTATGAATCAAGGGTCCCTGGTTTGAACCTTCATTTCTGAGCACACTAGGTAGCCTTAGGCAAGCCATTCTCTCTCAGCCTTTCCCCATCCGATCTGTGATATGGGTGTAATAATACCTTTCATACAGGGTTGTTGTAAGAACTACTGAAGTAATATATGTGAAGCACTATATAAAGACTACTATTCTTGTTGTTTAATGTGAAGTTGTGAAATCGGCTTGTACTCTTGATTGTATGAGTAAAAACTGCCCACACCATGGGCAGCTCCTTCACTTTCCACCTCAACTAGCAGGCTGGGTGCTTATTGTAAGCAGCTTCATGCACAAATGAGCACCCTGCATCCGCTCTTTCTGTCTGGGAGAACAAAGCTGGGGTGAAAATGTCTTTAAGAAGCTCATGGGTTAGACTATGTTTGGGCGAATGGAGGAGATAAAAACTCTGTTCTGTGAAGAACACTCTGAATAGTGTGTACACTTTATGGGCTGCTGTAATTAAGTATCTACTCCTTCAAACTTGTGCTAGCTTCTTTGTGCTTCAGTTTCTTTGAGTTTGTTACATGCCATTAAGCATGTTAGCAATAGGTCAAAAAATGTCATAGCTATCCTGTTACCAATACGCTCTTCATCTTTACAAGATATGCCTGTTGGCCTGCATAGGAGTCTCGCCAAATCAGCCTGAATCTCACATGTTCCATTTTGGATCACACACTCCACTTGGCTTTCACTCAGAAACACCCTCTGCTCTAAGACTGGGTTTGCACGTCACACTAAGCCACGGTGGGTTGTCATTGTGGGTGGTTGTAGACATCCAAACCTGGAGCACTTTTCCCAGCATGGGTAGTTTTGCTCCAACAAGCCATCCTGAGAACCCATGGCTTCTAGTAGGGTTGTTTAGGGTGGCTTGTTCTCAGGTGGTTTAGTGTGACATCCAAACCTGGCAGGGCAATTTTTTTCATGGGTTGTTGGGAATGGCTAGAGAGCCAGCTGGCAAGAGTGGCAAAAGAAACCCTGCCACTCTCCCTCATCCTTTCTCAGCCTCAGGATAGATTTTTAATTTTTTGTTTTGTAGGAATCATGAAGAAAGGACACCAGAGAGTGGGCTGAACGCATTCACAATTTTTAAAAATTATTATTTTTATTTTCACTCCTGTGCAGGAGTGAATGACAGCTGCTAGGAATCTTGCACAATTTATGCCTCCATGTTACTGCCCTGCCATGAGAGTTGCACAGATTTCCCCTCTGTTCTACTGTGATCCCAGAAGCAACCCCCCCCCCAAAAAACACCTCTTCTGCAGCTGCCAGCTCCATTGCTAGCTGTCGGATATACATGAGGGTTACAGAGCAGTGAGCGGGAGCACAAAAATTATGCAAAATTCATGGCAGAGCAGTAGAACAGAGGGAAAATTTGCGCAAAATTTCATGGCCGGGGGGGGGGGGATCGCAAACCCCATCCCGTGTTCATAAGGGCTCAGAAAATTATTTCCTTTTTGTGATCTGATGCAGGATGCAGGGAGTTTCTCTTGTCAGCCAGCAACCGCAGCAGACCGATTGCAGAAAGGGTGCTGATGCAGGGAACAAGGGAACAAGGATTTCTGCTGCAAAGGCCTCTGGAATACACGCTGGCAGTGGGCTGGATGACTAAACTTAGTAAGAGGGACTATCACTGAGGGAGAAACAAGCCATGGGAAGCTGCCGAGCGGGCAATCATCTTTGGGAGTAGCAGTCAAGCCATCCACCATAGCTTCTTCTCAGGGTAGCTTAGCATGATGTGCTAACATGCCCAGTGTGTGATCCTTCCTGGGAGAAGAGAACTATGAAATCTGTCTTGACTTGTATAGCCAAATTAGGGCACCTTCATGGGCATGCTTCTCCCTTTTAGATTCAGGAGGTTCAGACAGTCATGGTCACCTGAATTAACCAGTGCATGACCCCTCATAAGGAAACCTGTTTTCTCTTTCCTTGGTAGGTTTTTGAGATGGATATTTCCAAACAGCTTCATGCCTATGAGGTGGAGTACCATGTTCTGCAGGATGAGCTGCAAGAGAACTCAGATCTGTGTGATGATGGTGAGGTTCCAGAGAAACTTGAAAGGGCAAACAATCAGCTGAAGAGGCAGAATATGGACCTGCTGGAGAAGCTACAGGTAAACCACTAAGGGCTGAGCTAGATGTTTGGCAGAACACCTGAATCAGGGTCTCTGGTGAACATCTAAAATGTGGCAAAAGAGGAGCCCTGGGAAGGGGATGCTTCACACTCCCCCCACCCTTATTCTCTGTACCGCCATATCCAGTCCTCTGTTCCTCAGAGGACACTCCCAGACTTTCATGTTTGTGGCTTGGGGAGGGGGTTATAGGGAAAGTGTGCAATTACTCCCACCGAGCATCCTCCCCTCCAGATTCCGTCTGCCCACCCCACCCCTCTGTTTTTTTTTTTACTTACATGTTTGAGAGAAAGGCACAGGTCTTCTGCTAAATATTTAGTTTGGTCCTCAGGATCCATACAGCTGGGTAGGACATTGAGCAAAACCCGGCAAACATTGGTCATGAGAGAGGCATCCAGTAGGCAGCCAGACAGTTAATGGAATTGACAGAATAGAGTGGTAGAGCCTTTTCTGGACTGTGTGGCTTCAGGTTGCATGTGGGGAGTTTTGCAAAGCACCCAATAACAGCTAAGTGGGTAGGTGCTTTGGGCTGTCAGGAATTTATTTATTAATTGATTTCTCATGGCCCATTGCTGTGCCCCTCAGCACACAGTTTTGGAAGTATTGGTGTAAGTAGTCATGGACTGACATGAGAAACCTGGGTCAAAGTCCCAACTCCCTGAGCCTGAAGGGCAAGGTGAGCAATTTATGCAAAATATGTACAGTTATTTACACAGGAAGATTTTATTTTATTTTATCAAATCAATTATGAGTCGCCTTTTGGCAACTTACAATTCAAAAATGTTGGCTTCAAAACAAGATATCATCTATACTAAAAGTGAACTCAATTATCCACGTGTAGCTTCTTATGCAGCCAAAATGACAGCATCCAGCCACAGTAGGGAAGTGTCCGCAGACTCCGGGGAATCCCCAGGATTTGCAGGAATACAAAAGAATCTTTAGGGGGGAAACCCTAAGGAGGGGGAAACCAAAAGCAACCCAGTGAGGATTAAGCATGCTCAGTCGCCATGGGCTGCTGACTGACTGTTACTGGGGGAGGGGGGGGAGACAACTGGTTGAGAGGAGGGAATGGAATATTGCGGAGGTGGGCATGGCTGGCTGACTGGAACATTTTACAGGAGCACTCCACACTGTAACATTTTGTTGCAAGTCCCGCTTGTTATATCTTAATACTCTCAAGTATGCTCTTGTTCTAAAATCATTCTCTTGCTACTCTCTTGATAGGTAGCTCATGCTAAAATCCAGAGTGTGGAATCAAACCTGGAAGATGCCTTGGCAAGGGAGAACAAAATGAAGAACTTAATGCAGTCACTGGAACAGGAGAAAGCGCTCTATCAAAAGACTATTGAGAAGATCTGGAGATACTTGCCTGAAGAAGCACTGTCTGACTGTGAACAGCTGCTGAAGGAGGCAAACTGTAACACAAGCAAAATCTATAAATAAGCCATAAGTAAAAAGTTGCAGGCAACACGGTTTCTGACAATAAAGAAAAGGAAAAAGACAAGCAGGCTGCTGTAGAAGGTATCTGCATCATCTCACACGGGTACTGGGATTCTTATAGCAGTGAGGCCTTTTAAATCTTGATATGCAAATCCCAGGTTAAATGTTTTTAACAATGTGTGTACATAAATTGCAATGCACAAAACAAATCTAATGACGACAATTAGATGTATATTTAGGATTGATCTAAAGGAAAAGGGATGAAATGTCACCCTTTGAGACTGCGGATAACTCAAATGTCAACCTCCATATGTTCCCTTGACATGGAGTGAAAGGAACATGTTGTGTCTTTTCTATACATTGGTTAATACTTGAAAAGAAAAGCAAGAATGTATTTTTTCCCCTCCAAAGAACAGCATGTTTCCCATATTATTGGGGGATTTCTTTGTGTTTTTGTGTTGGGTTTTTGTTTCTGATAATTTTTGTGGGGAAAATCCCTGTAAGCTCATATGTGCCTGTAATTAATTCTACTGACAATTGCATATGTGCAACAATAATTCTGACGGGCTGTCATTCTGCAGCTCTGCTACCGAGGAGAGTTAACAGTGCCAGGTTGCTTTCAAGTGCATGTTGAAAAGTAGCCAGGCCTTATTTTCCCAGCTATGCTTCAAGAAGTCAGGAAAAGTGGGTAGTTCACTTCTCTCTCTCTCCCCCCTGTACACTGTTATGTGAAATTATAAACAAACAGATGTGAAATTAAAAACTGAAACAGACTAGCAGAAGCCTCACGTGATGGCTCTGTTGGTGGGGCTGTACCATGTAAGATGGCAAATGGGAGATGAAAAATTTGAATGCTCCCCCCATAACATATTCCCTACACATACAGAACCTGTTCATTAAGGGGAAGGTTCTAGGGTAGCTTTTCCTCTGACATGCTAATTTGATACATGTAGGTATTATGTGATGAAACATATAACATTTCAGCTCTTATTTGGTGTTTGGCGTGGTACAGCCCCGCCAACAAATAAACCACATGGGGCTTCTGCTCGTCTGTGGTTGTACATAAGATGTGGAATAGCCTTCTATTTGAACGCTGTATCCTGCAGTTTAATATGTAATGATTACAGGGTTTCAATGAGCCAAAGAAACCTTGTAAGTTTTTTCCCCTTCCACCTCTATTTAAAGGTCCAGTGACTTGTCCAGCTTTTTTCCTTCATTGGGTGATGAGCACTAGAGAAAACTTAAGTATTAGGATTCCTTAAACATGTAGAATATTATAATGCATCGACGATGCACTAGCCTGAGAGAAGCGTATAGGCTTTAACTGTGTTAACTCTACAGGGAGGTTGTTGTCCAAATTTAGTGGTTGGTACATTTCAGCTTAAAATGTCTGTCCTGTAGTACACTTTCCGTTGCTTTTTTAAAAGAAAGATTAAAAATCATAGACACAGTTTGATGCTTTTCAGGTAGCTTCTCTCCTTTTATTAGTCTCTGCTCTGCACATTTCTGGAGATGTGTTATTTTTGGAAGTCACTTCTGTCGTGTAGACCAGACACAAGTCAATATTTGACGTGACAAAGCAATGAAAATAGCAGTCAATCATACACAGGAAATGTAGATTTTCATTTTGGGACATGCTTGAATTGTTGTAACATTCAGTGGGAATTATTTGTTCTATTCCTCCAGATATTATTTTTAATAATAAGCAAAGTGCCAAATTCAGCCAAGTGTCTTACTCATACAAGTTATATGTGTGGGCTGAGGGTGGGAGGGTAGAGTGTGGGTGCCAGTGCTCCCATTGTAACATGCATTATGCAAACAACAAGCAAAACTGAGGGACAACAAAGGGCACAATCCTATGTATGCACAGACAGAAGAAAGTCCTACAACTCCCAGCATGGCTGGCTGTGGTATGCTGGGAGTTGTGGAACTTTTTTCTGTCTAAAGGTGCTGATAGGGTTGCACCAAAGTTGGTTTTCTGTTTTATTCTTTTACAATGTAAGTCTTCCCCCGCCCTGGTGTTAGGTGACAGTATTGATGGAGTTATCATGGGCACAGTTCAACAGGAGTGAAGGAAGTGAATGGGAGACAGTGTAGTAATTTCAATTGTGCAAGAGAGATTTCTAATAGATTGTGCCTGGGATTATTGTCTCGTCCTTGCTGCCTCTTACCAAATGAATAGACTTGCATGGAATCTGGTGAAGTTGTAATAACATCGCATTTTACCAGACAGAAAGCGGGGGTGGGGATGGGGGGGATCTTTCTGGGTTTTTTGCGATTTCATTTGAGTCAATCTTATGCATACAGAGCTAGAGCGTACTGTTGAACTGTGTATTGCAATAATCGAGTTGCTACAGCACATGTTTCTTTCATTTTATTTTTTATTTTTTTAGAGGCACAGAAAGTTTCACCCTGTGTTGGACTTACTGACTTATTCATGTATCACCTGGAGAATTTCCAATAAATGCCATTGCTGCATTTGCTCTGGTTGTTTTCATTTGCAGTACAGATCCATGGGACATAACGGTAAAGCTCCTTAGTCATAAGGGTACAACTCAAGTTCATGTAGCAGTAAATTCAGGACTGATAAAAGGAAGTATATTTCTTCACATCATTTTTTTACAGGAAAAAAATGCAGAATTATCTGCCCAAAGGTATCTTGATGTCCACTGGCTTACATGACTTTAAACAGGGATTGGACACATTCACGAAGGATAGACCAGTAGCCTTTTATTTGCTAAGTGGAGCCTCAATGTTCAAAGGCAGCCAACTTCTCAGTAGCATCGGCTGCAGGCGAACGGCGGGAGAGGGCTGTTGCCTGCATCCTCTGCTTGCAAGCTTCCTATGAGCATCTGATTCAAAGGCAAACTGAATTAGAACCTGACATAGTTGAAGTTACACAATAGGGTTGGATCCAGTGCTGGTCATCTGCTAGCACAGTGTTCTCCAACCTTGGGTCCCCAGATGTTTTTGGCCTACAACTCCCAGCTGGCTGGGGCATGCTGTGCAAAAACATCTGGGGACCCAAGGTTAGAGAACAGTGGGCTAGCATACCACTAACAGAATAGGTTTCCCCTCCTCCCTGCAGTCCCCCCCCCCGGCAAAATAAATAATGCTCTGGAGGGTTGAGGGATCCTGTGGACCAGATTTGGAGGGACCCTGTAGACCAGATTTGTGCAGGGGGGCTGCATGGGGGAGCCAAGCAAGGGGGAAGTCCTGATGCATGAGTGGAAGTCTGCTCACACAGTGTTAACCCCATGGTAAAGGCTTCTAAATCTAAAGGACAACATAACAGAAACTTGACATTGTTGAGATTATACGATAGTGGGTATGTCCTGTTTCGCATTTTCTTAGTATACTTGCATTCCAATAGATGACAAAGGTTTGCCAGACTTGAGAATCTAAACTAGCTTTCCCTTTTTTCCTGTGATTTTTTTTTTAAAAAAATACATACGTAGTCTGTTCATAGGTATGTTGTGGCAATATTTTTTTCTTTACTACTCCTCAACTGTGGAAGGGTTTTTTTCTTCCTGTTTTCCATAATTTGGCTACAAATACCTAACCAACAATGAATAAACTTCAGTTGTTTAATCACATTGTCCAGATATCCTAAAAGCTATATCACAGGATCTAATGGGCACTGATAACGCTTAATTTTTACAACTGTATTCATTATAATGTCCCACACACAAACTTGAGTTTGTGTATCTGCCAATCTGCACCTGGCAGCTTATCCGCCACCAGTTAGTTGTTCAATCTATATATACTAATAGGAGTATAATAGAACATATAAAGGATTTTGTTAATTCTTTGGAACAAGCATCTGTTGAATAACTTGAACCCAACCTGCAGTACATAGTTCCGTTGTTTCTCTGAGATAGTTGGATTACATTGTATATCAGCATCCAAACCTATATCTCCAGTCACACCCTTGAATCTCTAACAATATTCTCTTGTTCAGCAGCATTGATTATGGTTTTGTTCAGTTACTGAGTGGCCAGGTCCTCATGGGTACGCTCTGGAACTAAGTTTCTAAGTGTCATCTGCTGTATACCATATTAAAAATGTGACCAAGAGGAAAAATACATTAAAATATTCTGTTCTGTTTGAAATAAGGGCAAGATGGTCAATGCATGCGGTCTACCTGAGAAACTCTTCTTGTTCTAGACAAGATTAGGGCTTTTGCAAAACTGGTTAGATAAGAGAACATGATGAGCAGATAAAAAATGTGTGTACCACAGGCAATGAGCGTTCTACAAATATTTCTCTGAAAAGCTGTCTTCTGTATGCAGACTTGGAGAGATGGTGAGTTACAACATGGTTACCCACTCTATATTAGCCACTAGATGTCCCTGTTGCTTTTGTATATCCCAGTGAAATTTCCCAGACATTTGCCATTAGATATGCTCAGTGCAAGGGTGACAATACACATTCACCTTCACTAGTTAATGAACCATGTGTACGAATTCCCTGTAGATGCTTCAGACGTGGCTGTGCAATCTAAAAAAATAAACATGTTTTTATTTTATCGCAAATAAATTTCCCCTCTATTTTGCTTTCCCTGTGTGTATTGTGTAGTTTTGTTCCTTCTTCTCCTGTCAATCCTGTTCCCAATTCCTGTTTGTCAGGGCATCTGGCTATTCCTTGAAGATGTTTTTGGTTGTATAATTTCCTGCTGAGGCTTTGCCAGTAGAATGGCAAGTGTCGGCCTCTGCTGTACTCCTATAGCTATCTCATTTGGGTTGTTCTGATTTCTTCAAACAGAAGTTACTGTAATGTTTGTGTGGTGCAATTTAAGGAAGGCAGGGGTCCTCATTCCTACACCCCTGCTCAGTTTTCAGATTGAGAGCAATTATTTTGCAGGAGCATAGATTTCATAGATCATAGAGTTGGAAGGGGCCTATACAAGGCCATCGAGTCCAACCCCCTGCTCAATGCAGGAAACTAGAGGAGGGGTCTCCCATCCAAGTAATAACCAGGCCTGACCCTGCTTAGCTTTCCACGCTCAGACAAGCTGAGCCAGCGTGAGCCACAGGCATCAGTTTCCAGTTGTCATCCTTTTCTTTCCAGTTGTAGATTTTTTGTGCTTTTAACATATTCTACTGCAATAATTTTGTGTGTGTGTTTTTGCTAAAACAAACAAAAAAAAACAAAACACCACACACACACACACACACACACAGCTGCACAACAACAACAACAACAACAACATTTTTATTGAATCAGTCTGCAGACCATTTTCAAAAACAATATAATACACAGGAGTACACAATAAAATACTTACAATAGTTCCATTTTTGGAATATAAAATATATAAATTTTTAAGTTAAATTTTTTTAAAATTGCCTATACCAAAGTTTTCCTTTCTGCTTCTTTTCTCCTTATACAGGCAGCCCTAATAGCAAATAAGGCGACCCTCTGGGAGACAAAGCAATTAGAGCCATTTAAGAGAAAAAATAATTTACCAGTCCCTGACAAATTACTCATATGCTCCAGAAAGGGAGCAAAATAGTGTGCCCTACAGCTGTCATAAAGGCGGCATTCAAGAAGGTAGTGCTCTAGATCTTCAATTTTTGATGCATCGCAGATGCATAATCTATCAGCCATAGGGATGCCATGAAATCTCCCTTGTAAGACCATGGTATCCATCTGTTCAAAACGAAGCCTTGTAAAGGCTATGCGGAGACATCTCTTCATATTGTGAAATAAATAATTCTCAGACTTGAAATGTGTTTTTGTACTGGCTAACCATTTCACAACTCTCGAATTAGCCAGGGCAGCGATATCCAATTGGGCCCTTACATCTGACACTCTCAGCTTGACTTGATTACCCAAGTTCAAACTGGAAACACTTAAGACCGGCAGGCTAAAACCATGGGTTGGAAGCATTTTAGAAAAATTTGATACCCAGGAGGTAGCCAAAGGGTTC
Source organism: Shinisaurus crocodilurus (assembly GCA_021292165.1). NCBI lineage: Eukaryota > Metazoa > Chordata > Lepidosauria > Squamata > Shinisauridae > Shinisaurus > Shinisaurus crocodilurus. The sequence goes on along the minus strand of CM037878.1, from coordinate 158,488,856 downwards.
CCCATCTGTTCTAAAAGACATTTCTTAGGTAACCTATTCACACTCATCCTGGCCAACCTAAACCAGTAACTGTATATTTTTAACTGGATAATGTCAGACACTGCCATAAACCCAAGTTCCGACCTGAGGGCATATGCCGGACAAGATTGGGACACCCCTAACAACATGCGGAAAAATTTATTTTGAACTCCTTCCATTCTCAGGATGGACGAGAGGCCCCAAATTTCAGCACCATAAGTTAAGACAGGCAATACCTTTGCCTTGTACACCTTGATAACTGGCAGAAGGGAGCCAGGGTATCTAGAGCAGAGGAGCTTGTATAGAGACTGCACACAGGCAGTAGCCTTCAGCTCATTTCTTCTATGTTGTAATACCCAGGAGCTAGAAGACGAAAAAACCAGACCAAGGTATACATAAGAATCTACCTGTTCAACTGCCCTGTCGTCCAATAACCACCTGTGGCGTTTCTTTGTTTTTCCGAAGACAAGAATTTTAGATTTCGAATTATTTATCATAAGATCGTTTTCCCTGCAGTAGGAGCTAAATTTCCTTAGTAGCCTACGCAATCCCACCTGAGAAGTGGAGAGAAGAATCATGTCATCCGCATATAATAAAACATTCAGCGAGTATTCCAATACCTTAGGCATATGAAAATCATTGCAACAAAGTGCAGCAACTAAGTCATTAATATAGAAATTAAAAAGAAATGGGGCCAGGATACAGCCTTGACGGACACCTTTGCCTGTAGGGATTTCGTTTGTTAGGGCTTGATTCACTCCTGTTCTTACCTTCAAAGAGGTATCTGAGTACAAGGCTTTTATTAGAAAGAGAAGTCTGCCATCAACATTTGTACTGGCCAATTTCTCCCAAAGCAAGCTTCTATTTATCGAGTCGAAGGCAGCACTCAGATCAATAAAAGCGGTGTAAAGTCGCCCGCCCTTCTCTGTATATTTTGATATTAAATGGGATAGGGTAAAGCAATTGTCAATTACAGATCTCCCCTGTCTAAAGCCAGACTGTTCCTCCACTGGGATGGAGTTTTCCTCTGCCCAGGACACTAATTTCATCAAAAGATATTTTGCAAATATTTTGGCTGATACATCAATTAGGCATATAGGTCTATAATTGGAAGGTTCCCTATTGTCACCTTTTTTAAATAAAGGGATAATGCCAAGTTTCCAGCCTTCAGGAACACGCCCGGTATTACTAATATGCGTGAACAAGCCTGCCAGAATGCCAGCCCACCAATCAATATTACTTTTAAAAAGTTCGGTGGGGAGAAGATCTTCTTCAGGGGCTTTATTGTTTTTTAGGGAGCTGATAAGGGGCTTTATTTCCATGGGTGAAATAGGGGGCCATTTGGGAAATGCATCAATAGACCCATGCAGGTTTGAACTAACAATGGTTCTTTTTGACCTGTTTTCAAATAATTTGGCAAAATAGAGTTCCCATGTTTTAGCAGAGATGGGAATTTCCACCTGGAAGTTAGTGGATCTGACTTTAGCAGCTGCTAGGCGCCAGAAACGAGCAGAATTTTTGCCTCTGGCCTCTAACTCCAACTCTGCCCATCCTCTGGCAAAAAATTCAGCTTTTTTTGCTGCAATTAATTTCTTATACTTGCATCTAAAGTTAAGCATGAGGACATTAGCACCACAGTCGGTAGAGGTGCGTGCTCTTCTCATTAGCATCCTCAGATGTTTCCTTGAGTCCCTACATTCTAGATCGAACCAACCAAAATTTGGGGCCCTTTGTCCCTGGCGACTGGCCTTGGATATTAGCCATGGTTTAATTAGGTGACAAATTGCCTGGTAAGCAGACAAGGCCAATTCGCAGGGGACTTCAGGATCCCGAACCTGATCTCCAAGACCATTTCCCTCTAAGGAACACAAAAAGGACTTTATCTGCTCAGAATCTACCAAAGCCCACCTTAATCTTTTCTCAGTTACCTCTAGTTTGCTTGTTAGAAACTTGTCTGCCTTAGTCAAGGGTCTGCGGTCCGAAGCCAAAATTATCTGCATTGAGATAGGCTGATGGTCGCTTTCTTCTCTTAGCAGAACTGTGGACCCGGAAAATAAGAAACTACTATGGCCTGATACGCAGAAGTAGTCAATTACACTACCCGCATACTGTGAGAAGTATGTATATAAATATGGATAGCTGGGATAGGAATCGGCCTTCAAGGTCCAAGATACAGTAGTGCCAACACCAGTCCCCCAAGCCCATGGGCCCATCACCACCCAGCCATGTCACTTCCTTCATTGGCCAGCTCTCTGCTCCCTCTGCTCCCTGGAGAACCAGACATGGTAGGGTAAAGCCTTGTCACTTTCACTGCATGGTTAACTTCCCTTTCAGAACTACAATTTGGGGGACATTTGTGGGTTTATTTACTTATACATATTTATATGTAAACTGCTTAGAGATTTTATTATATATAAATAATATAAAAAACAAAACAACCCCCCTTCAAGCCCCCCTTTTAAAACAAAAAACAACTCCCCTTCAAGCAACAGCAAAGACACTGGAAGGGAAAGGGTAGCTGCATATCTTAAGGAAGGAGGGCCATCAAATCCTCACTCTCAAGGCTGGCCCTGGAGTTTGGGGGGAGAGGGGCTCTCCCCTCACCACCACTGCCTGCCTATTCACCCATGGAGCCAGAAAACACGGGCAGCTGATGCTGTTCCTTTCCACTGTTGCCACTTCTGCACTGAAGGCAGGTAGGCAAGAAGTCAACGGTAACAGCGTTATGTCAAGAGACAGCAGCAGGGGGGTTGCAGTCCGCAGTGGGCCCTTACAAGGTATTGGCAACTGCCTGAAGATCCTGGCCCTGCTCCCTCCCTCCCTCCCTCTTAGTCCAGTGGTGAGACTTTGATGTGGGCAGGACCTCAAGCAAAGGTGGTACAGTGGTGGCATGGAGATTAATCAAGCGATGTGGTAGAGTTCCTATGCTGCCTTCCAGAAGCACCCCAGATCTCTGGCCTTTCTCTCCTAGTGACTAAATGAAACAAGTTTTCTCGAAAGTGTAAAACAAACCTTTGCCATTCATTGTCTTCACTGTGGCCGACAATCTAACAAAGGGGAGCCATCAAGGAGACAGTAGTCCTTGACAAGGTTTTAGACTGGAGGGCCAACATCCCATGTGGCAACATATACCATGATAAGCACCGAAGAAAAAGCAGTAGACAAATGTGGATAAGATGCCTACACCAGGGGCCGTTTCGTACGACACGGAAACCGCGGGGGAGCAGGAACCCCCTGCAGTTCCCGTGTCGTGCAAACGCCGGCCGGGGGTGCCCCCGCGGGAAGCACGCAAAGTGACCATGGGCGGTAGAGCGGTAAGCCCCTACTACGCGTGGCCACCCTGCCGTGCGAACAGCAGGCGGCTGTCCCGTGGGGGCAGTACAGAGGCGGCAGCCCAGAGTGGCGGGAGCTGTGGCCGCTCCGGCCTGTAGGGGCAAACGGTCCCTCTGGGCATCCCGGGTCGCCGCCCCCTAGCTCCGGGAGGCCCGCGCTGCGGTGTGGGGACTGCCGGCTCCACCGGGGTCTGTCCACGCGCGCGGGGCGCAGGTCGTCTGCGGTGCCCCGCTGGACCCCACAGGCAGCCCCGTGGTGCCTCCCCCGCTCGCCGCCTGGGTCGTACGAGACAGCCCCAGATCTCATCCCATGGAAGGTACCTAGAGAGGGAGAGGGAAATGTTTGTAATTAACCATGAATCACACTTTGGAAAGCATTTGTATCAACAGCTTTATTGTATGAAAAGGAACAGATCCACAGGATATTCAAAACGTTTACAAGTTCTAACAATGGACAATACTTAGATTTTATAGAAAGTCCCACAAGGAATACAGTTCAATTTCATGAGGCCAAAGGCCAGCCATCTCAAGCTCCACTCCTGGAAAATACAGGATCTGCATAGAGAACGAATACTGGTTGAGCTGGCATGTGGACTGGACATGGAACCACATACGGGTGCAGCTGCTTTGACAAATATGCCACACACGACGTCTAAGAGCTAAGGATGCTGCTATGCAATGCGTGGTGTCTAAGGGCAAATGCTAGATTACTGTGCACTTACAGTCTATGTCACTATATTTTGATCCATAAAGGCTAGAGTTTTAAGCATCGGCCACGCCAATTCCTTTCTGTGCCTTGTGCTGGATTTTCAAGATAAAGATGCTCATTTAAATTCACTTAAAGTGAAGATTAATGCACAATATGAAAGTAGGGCAGACGAGGCTTTCAGTGCTCTTTAGGAGTCATCTCCAGTTGGTTGGCTGCAGTAGCGTCCTTAAAATAGTGACAAAGGTTATCCATTTCAGGGTATTGTTAGAGAGGAGATTTACAGCAAGATTCTGTTACCGCATGCCCTCAATCACACATGTATGTAAACTTGCATCTGTATATGCACCAAACAACATGGAAATATTAGCATCTTTTGCAGAATAGTGGTGTGCAGATGGTGGACTGCATGCTAAACTTAGACAACGGCGGGGGGGGGGGGAACTATCTCAAGAACATCAACAAAGCTTAGTGGTAAGAATACATGTTTTTATTTTATCGCAAATATTTACAGAAAGAAAAGTGTGGTTAGTGCACTACCCTTAGCACTGGACTTGCAGCATATTTTCTTGTGGTCTCTAATAGCAGCAATAGAGCAAGAGAATTATACTTTGCCAAATAGGGAGCTTGCTAAGTGCTAGGGCAGTGATGGCAAACCTTTTTGAGCCCGAGTGCCCAAACTGCAACACAAAACCAACTTATTTATTTCAAAGTGCCAACGCTGCAATTAAACCTGAATACTGGGGTTTTAGTTTAGTAAAAACAACTCATACAGTTGTCTGAACTAATTAACATCTTTTGTCTTAAAAGAAAAACACAATAACACAATAACTTTGGGTCAGTCACTGACTCTCAGCCTAACCTACCTAACCTAACCTACCTCACAGCCTAACCTACCTCACAGGGTTGTTGTGAGGGTAAAATGGAGAGGAGGAGGATGATTGTGTAAGCCGCCTTGGGTTCCTTGAAGGAAAAAAGGCGGGGTATAAATAAATAAATAAACAGCATGAGAAAAATATCTTAAAGTACATTTAAAAGCCTAGGAGAATAAAAATGCATTTGTCTGGCACCAAAAGGATAACCATATTTGGCAACTGGTGGACCTATATGCGGAAAGGATTCCACAAAGGGGACACCACCACTATATTCCTGCCATGTAGAATACCGATGTAGAAGCAACACTAAACCCAGTGCAACCCCACTATATTCCGGCATATAGTGCAGGAAAAAAGGCGGGGTATAAATATAATAAATAAAATAAATAAACAGGGCTTTCAATGATACAATGATACAAACAGTTTTTTTCATTGAAACAGGGCTTTCAATAAGACAAACAGTCTGTGGAGGGAGAGGAGAGCAGGGGCGATTGAGCGGGCAGGAGAGCCCCCGGTCCCAAACGCAGCCTTCGGCGGGGCAAACTGCGGGAAACCAGCCCGAGCCCCCGCCCCGTTCAGGCACCAAACGCTGCCACTGTAGTCACGGCTGGCAGCTCAAAGAGAGGATGGTGTCTCCCAGGGCTGATGACCGGCCGCTGCCTTGCTGGGCGAAAGGCCCGAATGAAGCCCGCCGGGACGGGGATGGCTGGGCGGGCTCGCTCACCGGTGGGCACGATCGCGACGAAGCTCCAGCTCGCCCTCACGCAGCGGATTCGCTCGGGCTCGCCCAGCGCCACCGGCTCCAGCCCGGCCTCCGTCGCCGCCTCGAAGCGGAACCCGAACTGCTGCTGCTGCCACCGCCACCCGTCGCTCTTCTGAGTGTTCTCCACGCCGCTCAAGCCACCGCCGCCGTCGCTGCCCGTCGCGTCATGTCTGGCATGCTGGATCCCTGCGCTCTGTTTTTGGCGGGGGGGAACCAGGGCAACAGGGCTTAAACAGCCCTGTTGCCCTGGTTCCCCCCCGCCAAAAACAGAGCGCAGGGATCCAGCGCGCCGGACATGACGCGACGGGCGGCGGCAGGTCCAGCGTGGGCAGCAAGGAGGCAGCAGGTAGGCCCGTCAGCCCGCCCCGCCCGCCGCGTCACGGCCTGAGCCCGGGCGCGCAGCATGGTGACTCTCCTGGTGACCTATGGCTTGCGTGTCAGCAGAGCGGTCCACACGTGCCACCTGTGGCACGTGTGCCATAGGTTCGCCATCACTGTGCTAGGGTAATGGCGGGATGGTGTTTCGAGGCTGAGATTTAATGGGAAAGGCTCAAGTTTCAATCGCGAGGTTGGACACGTGAAGGGCAGAGTGGACAGATTTAGAGTGATATCAGGAAAGAGCAAAAAGATCAGAATATGTTTCAGAAGAGGGGGAAGGAAAGGGCTTCAATTCCTAGTTGGTCCCAGGGGAGGTGCCTAGGTGGGACGTGGCACCTGGCTTGAGAACCTGCAAAGCCTCAACGAACTGCCCTTCTTGGCTCTCAGCTTGGCTGCAGGAAGGGCAAACCACTGAGCTTCAAGTCAACAGTCCTTAAAGTCCTGCTACTTGCTCCTGCTGTGAGGCATGGGCTCCCTGGATCTCCCAATGATACACAAAGGTCCGTAACCCCATATTCCACATGAAAGGGAAGAGAAGTATAAAGCCTATGCTCTGCATGCAGCCTAGCTTTACTGTATTGGGTACGGTTAGTCACAGCTGCATCCCATCCCACCCCACTTCATCCCATCTCATTGTTTTGCATGGGACTTAGTCACAACTAGCTTTTGCTGGGTTGTGCCCATTAGCTCTGACTATGCTGCAAGACATATTGGGTTGTATCGAGCTGTGTCCATCTGCTGGTGGAATGGATTGCCCCTTCTCCCCGAAGCTTTTCATGCACCCCCAATCTGCTCCAGAGCGTTGCGGGGAGGACAAGGGAAATCCTGTTGCACGAGTGGAAATCCACTTTTGCGACATTTGATGGAACCCATAGGGTTTCATCTAGACTTAATTGTGCTAGACCCATGGAATGAGTAGACCCAGTAGGTCTCTTGATCTTTATATCGGGGGATATTCCCCCCCCCCGAATACTGCATAATTACAATGTTGAGCGTGCTAAATTACTAGGGTCCTCCATCCATACAGTATAGTAGCGCACACAGTAAATATGGCAATAATGATAAACAGCTTATCTGTTATTTAGCTGACCTTCCCGGGTTGTGTTCATCATTTATTTTGCTGTAACCCTATAAACGTGTGAATATGGTTCTCCTTCCACCACCACCTGGCATTTTTAATCCTCCTTTTTGCATTTCAGAGTTAGAATGCAATCATAAAAGTTAACACAGCTCTTCATAGGGTTCTTCTTTCTGTAAGTGTGAGCTTCATAATGGAGATTTAGTGGGCTGTAAACAGGATGTCGAGCAGTGCCCTCCGTCAAAAATTAATGATGGCAATGGAGATTAAATCATTCTTCCATGAAACTGCAGCACATAATGCTGGGAGAGGTTTCCAAGCAGGCTTAAAATAGGCTGATCCCCTAGGGACAGCCCCAAGAGCTTGCTGCTGCCTACTCTTTCGTTCCCTGCAGAAGCTCCACGCTGCCCACAAAGGGGAGCCGTTTCTAAATCCTGCCGAAATTCAGGACAATCTTTTTGAATCATGCCAAGTGGGAGCATTTCATATGTATGCTGATATATTTATCCTCGTCTTCTCATATACATGAGTTACGGCTGCCTTGATTACTTTGGACTGGTCGATCGCTATGGGCTTGCCTGATGGGACTTGGGGATTTGGCAAAAGAATTTAATGGTTCTCAGTGACTGTGGATGTCCCCCCCCTTTAAATCAGCAATTTACCTGCAGAGGTGGGATGTGGGACCCTTGCGCAGGTGTGGGTGGGTGGGTGTGAAAGAGAGAGAGATGGCCAGTTTACAGTTTTGAATGGAGCGGGAATGGAACAGAGAGAAAAGAGAGAGCTGGAGTTACTTGGAAAACTGGAGCCTGAAAAGGAACTGGAGGGCTGGGGCTGCACAGATTGCTTTCTGGGAATCTAATACAGGACTATTGACTGGCTGTCTGAGTGCACGAGTGAAGTTGCCTCTATGCTGTGCTTTTCTATTTGTAATTAAAACCAATATTTTTTGTGTGTGGTCGGTAGACCGTAAATCATCATCATCATCATCATCATCATCATCATCATCATCATCATCATCATCATATTTAAAAGATGTCATAAGGATTCATCCAAAGGAAAAAAGGTGCTTGACACCTGGTTATCTGAAGGTCCATCTACTATTGCTTGAGTCTGTCTGAACCCTTTCTTAGTCACCTGAAGCCCCTCTTTGGGTCTCCCTCTCATCAAAGTTAGGGTGGGTGGTGAGAATGCTGTCTCGGTCATGGGGGGCCCTTTGTATGGAATGTTGACCAAGTGCCATTGCCAACTTTGATGTCTTTTTGGTGCCAAGTGAAGACTTCTTTATTTTCATCTGCCTGGGCATTCCAACAAGTTTTATAGCTAGGTGTGTGTGTGTGTGTGTGTGTGTTTATGGCTTCCCAGATTGAATGATTTTTATATGGCAGTTTATTGTGTTATTTTATTGCTTTTATTGTATCTTGACCTGTGATTCTTGCCGTGAAGAGAAGTTTATGTGTTTATAAAATAATAAGTAAATCTTATATTACCGCCCTGGAACCTCTCACCCCATAGGGAACTTAGGAATTCCCAACATTTCATCACACTCCGTGTGAGTGCTTTACTTTGGAATCTCCGCTCACCCACTTTTTACAGTGCAACCACATGTTGTCATTAGCAAATCCTGGACCTGCCGTGTTTTCCCCACTTTCCTTCCATGTCTTTTTAGACCTGAGGAAATCTGACTTTTTAAAAAAGCACAGAAGAAGAGCAGCACAGTTTCCACAAATGTAGACAGCCTTAGTGCTGTTCTTCCAGCTTCTCAAAAAGATGTGCACTGATGTATCAAGAAGGTGAACCCATCACCACTTCACAACCTCTTTCCCTAGCCTTTGCTCTAGCACTCAGCACCCTGTCCAGTTGGTGCCTTTTGTTCAAGAGGGTAGGGGGAAAAGAAGAATCCTTCTCCCGCTTGCCCTCTTTGTGCAAGATCCTACCCTGCGCACCATGCTCCCGCCACCCTCCATTTCAGGGTGTCAGGAATGAATTAAGCGTCTCCTCAGAGTGAAGCTATGTAGGGCTGTCGCTTCCATCTCTGCTGCCTTTAGACTCCTCTGCCTCCTTTCCGCCCCAGTCCAGTTTGCCCAGCCCAAGGCTACCCGCTGGCAGAATCCTGGTTCCTGATGCAGCAGCTGCCTAATCTAGAGTTTTTCTTAATTGCCTTTATTAGTTGTGCAATAATGCTTTTTTCTCTCTTTTTAAAAGAGGCTGTTTCTTAGTTACAAGGAGTTTGAGGAGAGGCACTGCTATAAAGCCTGCTAATTATCTGCCTTGGTGGAGGATCACCACTCTAACCCTTGTTTTGTATTTTGACTGGAGAGTTGGGGATTAGCAGCTGTGGTCTCTTTTTAGCACTCCTGTGTGCCCCCCCCCCCGAGTTGCTGCTTTTTGATCCCTGCCAGACCAAAAGGGGTTCCTTTGCAGGGAGTGGGAAATTGCCTATTCCCCCAAGAGGATCATTCTAGCAGCAGTAGCCCTTGGCAACATAAAGTGATCAGCCAGATTTTAGCCAGGACATGGGCCAAGCTGGGCTTAACCGGCCAGGGAGGAAGCGGGCACTGTGGACTATAGAATCATAGAAAAGTAGAGTTGGAAGGGGCCTACAAAGCCATCGAGTCCAACCCCCTGCTCAATGCAGGAATCCAGGTCAAAGCATCCCTGACAGATGGCTGTCCAGCTGCACCTTGAATGCCTCCAGCGTGGGAGAGCCCACCACCTCCCTAGGTAGTATAGAATCATAGAGGCAGCAGAGAGAGAAGTTTCCCCACCCACACGGCTATATCACACCCACTAGTGTGGATAGAACATAGCAGAATGTTTATGCACAAAAAGCACATTAACCCCAAAGAGCAATGAATGGATAGCAATAAGAAGCTGCCCATCTGGAAGCACCCTGTGATTGATTTAAGAATAGGATGAGATAAGACTATGCAGAGAGAAAACCAGCTTGGATATCAATTCGGTTGCTGGGATCACCAAGGGCAGAAAGCAAGGTTAGTCTTCACCGTCCGCAGCACTGTCAAAGTGCACCCCTTGACTTTATCCCGTAGAAGTCAAAGGTCAATTCAGTCCTGTAAAAGTAAATATAAACACCACTGCAGTGAGGTCAAAATCTTTCCTTCCACTTCTAACCTTGGGTGGCCCAGCTTTCCATGAGAGGAAGGGGTTTTGCAGGGTGTCGCCAACTGTGTGCAGGGTCCTCAAAAGTCCACCTCCATAGGCTGATGTGACCAGCAAGTCTTCCCAGCACTCATAATCTGGGCATTAACGATGGGCATTTTGTTTCTGAGTACCTGCCAAAATCCTCTGGTTGGATGTTCAGTTCTGCCCAGGTGGGTGCTAACTATCCAGCACCAGGAAATCTGTTGATTTTAGTCTCCGTAAGGATTCACTCTGATTTTGTGCACATGTTATTGGTGGATGAGAAGAGTATACAAAATTGAAAGTATTTATATATTTATCGACTTGATCACAAAATGCAGGTGTAGATTTCATAATAGAGTTGGAAGGAGCCTACAAGGCCATCGAGTCCAACCCGCTGCTCAATGCAGGAAACTAGAGGAGGGGTCTTCCATCCAAGTAATAACCAGGCTTGACCCTGCTTAGCTTTCCACACCCAGACAAGCTGAGCCAGCATAAGCCACAGGCCTGTAGTGTTGATACATTGCATGTATAGGAGAAAAGATTCTCCTTTGACATGTGCCAGTGCTGGTTATGTTCCTTTTCTAGTTGATATGCATAGGGTCAAGCAGACTTCTCATGCTTCCAGATGGAGAGCTCCTAGAACTACGGTACTAATTGAAAGACATTGTGCAGCTATTCTGTGTTTTCCTCCTTAACTGTGTGTGTGTGTGTGTGTGTGCGTGTGCGTGTGTGTGTAAAGGAAAAAAGGCATAAGAAGAGATGGGAAAACACAAGAGCATTATAAATGGAAGACAATGACATCTGGACCCCCGCATAAAATTTCATGAATGTGGCAGGGTGATTACCAGACTCATATTTCAGGAAACCCACCCATTTGTAAAAGCCACCCAAATCATGTCTTTCATAGAGGCACCACTAGATGGCATCATATCTCTGAGGATTTTCAGATGATTAATGCTTAGCCTGGTGTAGAGGAGGATCCCCAAGGCAACCTTGTTTCCCAAACTGATTTTTCAGATTATTGTTCTGTAAAGATGTAAACAACACACACACACACACACACACACACACCATGTGTGCTGTGCAAGGATGTGGTTGATTGCTAGTTTTGTTCCAGATACTATGAAATGACGATCAAATCTTCTGCACCTTTTAATTCTCTTACACAAAAGAACCGCTGGGAAGGGCGGAAGGGGGAGGGGTGGGGAAACCATCTCATTATCTTGCTCACCTTCTTAACTCTAGCAGTTATTGGCTTGGTTTCTGAACAGTAGCAGGCTTTTATCATATGAAGCATCTAGTGGAATTACTCCAGGTTTGTTTTTGTTTGTTTGTTTTCTGGTACCCCTATGTTCTTGTATTCTGGTGTCAATTCTCCTGAGGGAAAAAAAATCTTTGTTGCTCTGGGCAATCTGGCTGTAGAAAAACACACCTTTTCATGTTGATTTTTTAAAAGCTCAGTGTTCAAAAGGTTAACATATTAGCGTACTCTTATGATACACACACGCACGCACGCACGCACGCACACACACACACACACGACTGCAGGAATTTCTCTGTAAATGCAAGATATATCTCTTGATAAAAAATGTATGAGTGATTATTGTACTGATATTTTGCTTGAGAGTACTATTGGCTAGGTGATTAGAATATCCAGCCCGTTCCTGCAAGAATATCCAGCCCGTGAGCAAGTAGTGTTTGTTTGTGGGTGTTTGCAATAGAAGAAAATACACTTTAAGTGCAATTTAAGATTCTTGTATACATGAGTATTTTATTTTGTGTCTGCTGATCAAAGCAGATGGAAGATCCCCTGCAGTTCTTTCTTATTAAGCCCCACATAGTTGCACTGAAAATCAGGGCTGGGCGGTTAACCTTTCCTCCTGTGCTATTTCCTGCATCTAAATCCCCCCTCCTGAAGCTAATATTAGCTCTGCAGAGGATAACATAGAGCTACTGTACAAACACCTGAGTGTTTTCCCTGTCAGAGCTAATAGCAACTTCAGGGGACAATTTAATTGGGGTGACAGTGAGGAAGAGGGAAAGGATTTATATTTTATGTATTTAAAATATGTGTATGTCTCATGATTTCTAAGGTGGCTTGCGATATAATTGTTCCCACATTGCTCCCAGCATACAAAACAGCTAATTCCAGGGTAGGCAACCAGGGATGTTTTGGACTACAACTCCCATCAGCTCCAGCAGCCAGCATGGCCAATGGAAAAGGATTATGGGAGTTGTAGTCCCAAAAAATCTGGAGGTTACCAGGTTGCCTGCTCCTGGACCAGGTAGTTGTGCCTCCTTGTATGTTATATCACACAGAAGCAATGATTGCATTGTCTTCTGTGCAGGATTAAACAGAAGGAAAACGTCAATGCTTATAGAAGGCAACACTCCTCTTCCTGCTTTCAGTCAGAGCATATGACAAAGTAGGGTTACCAACTGACCAGAAGAAGAAAAAAAACCCCAGCCAAGTCTGCTCTTGAGCCTTAAAGGACTGGCTTGTCTATAGTAATGCCAGTCTCAGACCATCACCCCAACAATCGGTTCTGATGGGTGCAACCACACCTAAGTCAGTGTGGCGTAGCGGTTAGAGTGTTGGACTGGGACTCTGGAGATCTGGGTTCTAGTCCCCGCTCGGCCATGAAACTCACTGGGTGACTTTGGGCCAGTCACTGACTCTCAGCCTAACCTACCTCACAGGGTTGTTGTGAGGGTAAAATGGAGAGGAGGAGGAGGATTATGTAAGCCGCCTTAGGTTCCTTGCAGGAAAAAAGGCGGGGTATAAATATAATAAATAAATTAAATAAATAAATAAGGGGCATCACCCCTGAGGGCACTGTGTTTTCTGTAAACACACTCACACAAGTATGAGTCCTTCATCAAACCAGTTGACCATAGGGTATATTTTCTCTGCCAATTCTCAACTTGCAGTAGTAGTTCTAATGTTGTATATGCTATAGAATGCCCTTGCTGAAAACTTCATGTTTGCAAAACTAAAAGATCCCTTAAAAAACGTATAAGTGAACACCTGAGCAATATTAGAAACAACAGAATAGACACTCCTTTTGTGGGTCATTTTCAGGAATATGCACACACAGCTAAAGATTTTATCTTCAGGGTCACTGAAAAGCTGCACATGCCTAATGACAGGTTTTTTCTCTCCAGAGAGAGAGATGTTCTGAATAGTCCAGCTCAAGAGTTTGTCGCCTCTTGGGATCAATGAACATGTGCTTCTGTTGTAAACAAGTGCTTGGAGAATATCAATATAGTATGGAATAGTCCATGCAATTCAAATGTATGCAGTGTGTTTTCTGTTACATGTATGAGCAAACTGTTATTTATGAGAAAACGTTTGATCCTATACTCAGAAGCAGAGTGTCCCTCATGCATTCACTCCCTAACAATATACAGCTCTGACTCTTTGATTAGCATGCATTGTGCAAGCGTCGCCTGAAATGCATTGGTGGTAATGTAAGGAACATTCTTCCATGCAGCTGACCTGATGGTGTATGAAGGATAGCCATCACCTTAGTAAGCTGGCTGAGTTTGTTTGTAGCGCAGCACTTGCATTTTATAAGGTATTCGTTTTAAACATTTAGGTTTTTACTAAGAGCTTACAGTGATATTTTTTGTGTTCTGATTTCCTGTAATAATGTCTGGTTTTTAAAACAAAATGTTTTTATTTAGCCTTTTGACAGTCATTTTTAATGTTATCTATGTTATTACTTCCTCTTGCCCTTATGTTTGTACTTTTACTTCTTTACAAAATACTGATCCCCCCCCCCCAAAAAAAACCCCACGGATACTTTTATTCTTTTATAGCATTTACAATGTTTTGGTCATTGAAATTTATGTTGAAGTTATTTACTTTGTATAATTGCTATTTGCTCCTGATGAAGGACCCTCTCAGCCTCCGAAACGCACTGGGCTTAAACAAACAAGTTTCACTTTGGCACCTCTGAGAACTTGTTCTCTTTTTGCTTTGCATTCTGCTGCCTCCCTTCTGGTTTTTGTTTACTTGTGGAAATAACTGTTGTTCCAGTTTGCATAATCTTCAAGGATATTTTGGATGGCTTAGAACAATTTACAGAGTAATGGCTTCATTGCAGTTTTGTTTTTTTTTAAAACATGTTTTAATTAATTACTGCTTGCCAGCCAGTGTGCCTACTACTATATTCTTTACTAGCAATACCATGTCCTTAAAAAGTCCATCACTCCTTTGTTGTACCTTTTGATTATACTAAAAGTATGCCAAAACAGCATCAAGCACTAATACCATCCCTTCTATTTCTGACATTCAGGCTTAGGGTGCCATTCATTATTATGTAGCCCAAGTGACACCATCCATACACAAGAGAGAGATATCAATACATTTGGGGGAGCAAAAGGTTTGCAGAAGTTCAGAAACTGTTTTGGAAGAAGTCAAGAGGGGTTTGACCCAAAAACAGCCCGATGAAGCCTGAGCATGCGGAGTCACCACAGAATGCTGACTGACTGCTGGGGTACGGAAAGAGATGGAGTGGCTGGAATCCCTTACAGCAGCACTCCACCACACGGCAATAACATGTTGTAGGTCCCTCTTCTTTCCTCTATTTCTGATGTTCAGGGTGTGAGTGCCATTGCTTATGTAGCCAACATGGTATCACCAGGACGGGTGGGGGAAGCCCCAAAACAGCCCACTGAGGACTAAGTATGCTCCGTGGCTGTAGAATGCTGACTTACTGTTTGGGAATGGAGTATCATGGATGAGGGCATGGCTGACTGAAAGAAGCACTCCACGCTGCAAATTTTACACAGGAGATCAGCACTATAGCATTAAAATAATTTATAAAACTTTTATAAAAAGTACCAAATTAAATATATATTTTTACATATAATACTAAAGGGGTTGGATATATCATCAAATGTCCATGCCCATTGCTATACGTAGTAGGGTTGACTACACGGATTGCTAAGACTCACATCTGTGAACATCAAAGTTGTGTTAGAACAGGTAATGTTCAGGCACCCCTAGTCAAACATTTCCAGAAGTATAACCATGAAGAAAAAAGTCTGAGATTCTGGTGTGCAGAATGTATACAATCTCAGGGGAAACAGCTATTCAGTATGGTATAGTGGTTAGAGTGTTGGAATGGGACTGAGGAGATCCAGGTTCTGGGGCCCATTCAGCTATGAAGCTCACTTGGAGACTTTGGGCCAATCACTGACTCTTAGCCTAACCTACCTTACACGAGTGTTATAAGGTTAAAATGGAGAGGGGGAGGAGGACCATGTAAATGGCCTTGGGTTCCTCAAAAGAGGAAAAAAAGCAGAATATAAATGTAATAATAAATATAAATAAATAAATAAATACAACCAGCTAAAGAAGAGGGAGGTCTATTGGATTTATGAATTAAATACACTGGTGCCTAGTGACCCCAGTGATGATATTGTCTGAATGGCAGTCATATAATGAGCATCAGTATTTGTAATTTGGTTTAAAGTTAGTAACTTACTTGCAATTGTTGGGACTATGTTCTTTGCAAATGTTATACCTGTTAAATTCCCATTAGGGAAGGAAAGATGGGTCTTTTGTCTTGTCACCATGTTTATTTGTATAGCATGTATTATATGGTCTGTTGTTAAGTTTTAGTGGGATCAGGTTTTGTGAAAGTTAAGCAGTGTGTTTCTTTATTAGACAAAAGCTTAAAAATTTTTTTTTTTAGTTGACCTATCTTCTTATGGAATTGGCCTAACTGTAAAGATATTTCAGGTGAATTTCCTCTTGAAAGCAATACATAGCCACAAATCTTCTAAGCATGGATCTAGAATGGCAGAAGGATTGTTAGTGAAGATAATTTCCCTGAAGGTGGATGGAAATCTAAGTGGTAAGTTCCTCAGTTCCTACATTAAGATTCTTAATATATGGGGAAAGCCCCCAAATTAATCTGGTTTAATTTATCTTTTGTAGATGCTTTCTGCTTCATCATTTGAATGTAAATTTTTCATTTAGACCCTCCAGGTCTGAATAGAGGAGTATCTCATGGTAAAGTATTATTTGAAGTAAAGTTGATGGTATCTCTGAAAACAAATGGGGAAGGACTAGTAAGTTGCAAAATCAACATTTTTTTTTTTACTTTTCTTTCTTTTTTTAAACAAAGCATTTATCCTGAGTGGTACTAGTTTGGATACTGGGTTCTCTGGATCCATGCTGAAGCAGCCATTTGAAGTTTTGTAAATCTGCCACTGAAGAAGACTAGTTGAAATGCATTTGGCAAACAATAATATTAACTTTAATAGATTGCCTTTGTAATCTGAGATTGAAATTTTTTTTAACAGGGTTATGACATGTTTTATCTGAATTTAGCACATTTTGTATATTAGTCATGCCTTGGATTGAGAGCATAATTGGTTCCGGAAACAGGCTTGCAATCCAAAACACTCTTATATCAAAACTAAATTCCCCCCCAAAAATGTGTACAGAGATTTTTAATTTAAGCCATACTACAGTACTTGTATTGCAAGACGTCGCTTGTATATCAAGTAAAAAAAATATTAAATAAATATTTAAAAATTTGCTTGTCTTGCAAAACACTCTCAAACCAAGTTACTTGCAATTCAAGGTATTACTGTATTGTGAATTCTAAAATTAATTTCTTTTTTATTTACCTATGTCTGTACCTTTTATTATCAATTTTTAACTATGTTTTATCAATTATTTTAATGGTATAGATTCTCCTGTATAAAATTTGCAGTTCCTTTCTGATTTCTTATTTGTCTTTGTTTTGAATTGGTCAGGAAAACTATCTCATCTGTTTGACTTTGGACACTCCACACTGAAACATTTTGTCTCAAGTTGCACTTGTCCCTACTATAACAGAATGGGAAGAAAGAATGCATGTTTATGCTGTATTGGTTAAGTTAACTAACTACATACAATTAAAAGAAGGAGGCCTGTGGCTCATGCTGGCTCAGCTTGTCTGAGCATGGAAAGCTAAGCAGGGTCAGGCCTGGTTATTACTTGGATGGGAGACCCCTCCTCTAGTTTCCTGCACTGAGCAGGGGGTTGGACTAGATGGCCTTGTAGGCCCCTTCCAACTCTATGATCTATGAAATAAGACAGTAATTTTCTTTCCTTTCCTTCCCCTCCCCCATGGCATAAGACATCAACATTTATTGTACAAGCCAACAGCCGACAAAGGAGTATAACCTCCAAAAGTACAGATAACTGGAAAAGGGGGAAATATATACATTACAGTGTGGCCCCAGGTCTCACGTTCCGTGAAATCCTAACAATGTTTGCTCCAGTTTCCTTTTCTAATAATGCAAACACTAATACTTTATAGGTGGTTGCCGCATAAGACATAGTCTTCATTTGTTTGATATGTTGTGAACGTTAAAATAGCGTACAATTAAATTTGCTTTTGGTTATGTGTTTTTATTTGTTTTCTGTTATAAGTAATACGTAATATATACAAGTTGTATATATACAATATATACAATCTTTTCTTTTTTATATATAGGTACATTAAAAAATCGTAATAAAATTTAAATGAAAAAATAAGTTCATCCCTAAGATCAATAAATACAACTTTGCTTTTCATGCTAGACTGCTGCAGGAATGTTGTAATTCAATCTGCACACTGCTTGTGTATGTGTCTTCCTGTGGGGATGGGAATGTGTTTGGTACTGGAGAAGCAGAGAAGAGCAAATTCTCTGGGGGGTTTGTGACTTTATGGAAAGAAACTCCTGGGGGGTCTATTGAGACTCAGTGATATTGAGCTTTTTGCTCAATTAATTGATTGGTTAATTAACTTTAAAAAAGCCCTCCTAAATTACTTTGCAAGCTTTGCTCATTGTAATTATTATAGCATTCCGGAAATCCTAGAACATCCACAGGGGTGTTGTATATATATTCTCTCTCTCTCTCTCTCTCTCTCTCTCTCTTTCTCACACACACACACACACACACACACACTTTCATGTTTACTGGGGCACATTCATTGTCATTATTATATGCAGGGTTAGAATTCTGTTGCTAATCTCCCAAAGGTGTTGTGTACAGGCCTGTGGCTCACGCTGGCTCAGCTTGCCTGAGCGTGGAAAGCTAAGCAGGGTCAGGCCTGGTTATTACTTGGATGGGAGACCCCTCCTCTAGTTTCCTGCATTGAGCAGGGGGTTGGACTCGATAGCCTTGTAGGCTCCTTCCAACTCTATGATCTATGAAATCTATGATGCTTTGGCTTCAACTGTTTACATTCTAATTTTTAAAAGTAAATAAGGCTTTGGAAAAGCTTGTGCATAGCTTAACAGGCCCCCCAGAATGCCTCTCTGTTGCCCAGTGCCAGTGTGTAGGGCTGCTGCTGGGTTTGTGATCTGATATATGGTTAAGCCACATGAAGGTGTGATCAAGAGGATGTGGCCAGGCAACATGAAGGTGTGGCCAAGAGGGTATGGCCAGGCAACCAAAGGGCATGGTCAGGCGCAAAAGTTATTAGAGGAAACACACAAAACTGCAGTATTTTAAGCACAGAAATCTTTGAATTTACGTATTGCATTTAGGGAAGCCTGAGGAAAAAAGAAAATCCCACATCAATAAATACAACTGTGTGTGTGTGTACACCCAACATTAACAATAAATATAACATTGTTCTAAAAATAAACATTATTATAAAATAAATAAATAAATAAATAAATACAACATGGGTGAAAAGTCTTCATTACAAACAGTCATGTAACCATGACTCTCCTCCCTCTCAGGGTTTGGATCTCAAAATTGAAAATTGAAAACCTTGACTGGTGCTGAACCCTCAGTATTTTTCTTTGCTCTCCTGTATCCTGTACTCAGGCCTTCAAACTTCGCTCTATTGTTTGAAGTACTACTTTCTTTCTGATGCTAGATCTATATGTTCCTTTTCTGATCCTCCTTATGTTCTGCCTCTCCTTAAATTTCCCTGCTATAATAGGCTATAGTTATGAAGTGTTTATCCTTATCTCTTATTATATTGTCAGTATTTGCCATGTTATATTTGGCCCAACTACAAATTTTCTCTTTGTGCAGAAATGCATCCTTTAATTCAATGTGTTGGTAACTAAGGCTGAACATCTAGGCATGCCTATTTATTTATTTTATGTATATTAGTATCAACTTGGCTTGTCAATCACCAACCTGAAACAGCTAATAACCCATAACAGATCACAGAGACACAAACGTGGAGACCAGAAGTCTCCCCAATGACATGGGCCTGATCTGGATGGGTTGAATTTTGGCTGGAAAACAAAAGAAAAAAGAAAAATGCCCTAGCCACCCACCCCATGATCCTGTTTAAGGGCTCTGACCACTCTGGCGCCACTTTGATCTCCAGACCCGTGATGATGGTGGTGATTGCTGTTGTTGTCATTATTATTATTATTGTACCATCAATGTGCATGGTGCTTTACCGAGTATAAGGGAACAGTTCCCTGCGGCCCTGCCCCAAAGAGCTTACCATCTAAAACGTAATATAGAGGCGACAACAAATGGTAGGAAGGGGTAAACCCGGGAGGAATATGCCATTATTTCAGTCAAACATAACTTTCAGCCTACTTTCCCCACATTGTGCAGGAAACTCCTTGTTTTAAAGATCTCCCTCCCACTTAAAAAAGGGATCCCTCCATGGTGGCTTTGTTCTCATTAGTAGTTTGCCAAAGAAATAATAATATTACAGTATTCCTCTGATGCCAAAGCTCTTCCTATTGTACTACCAGCTGCTTGGACTGTTTATCTGGTTTTTAATGCCTACTTGTGTAACCTTCTTCTGGCAAGATCTTAGTACAGCTTCCTTCCTCGCATAATACAGCCACCTGCTCCCTACTCCTGATCTTCAACAGCCATGTATGGTTATCACAATGAGAAGGAATAGCTTAATATTCAGTCCTTAGCTATTCACTTTCTCCCCAGCTTTCTACTAGTCCTCCTCTCCTATCTCCACTACACACCAGCCAGCAGCCTTCTCCCTCTCTGACTGGCATTGACTGTTTAACTGAGTCCCTAACTGTCAACTCCTAATTGTCAGCTGTCTTTTCCCAGTTGCTCTTTTCCACCTAGCTAGAATCCCCAGCCAATGAGAATTTGATGTTTCCTAGACCTTTCAAAATTGAATTTACCTGACCCAGGCCCCATCTAGAAATATTAAAAGCACCCCTTTCAGAACACGTCACCAAGCAGCAGTCCTGTGCAGGCCTTTGACAGTAACAAAGCTTGGCCTTAGGCCTACACAGATACACCATAGCCTCAGAGGACACACAAACTAAACATTACAGAGCAACAGCAGTTATATGCATGGCATTTCTTCACACTCCATATGGAACCTATACACTGTATAGGTTTCACATGGAGGCACCAATTCATATAAATGAGCACTCCTATGCAACCTCTTCCTACATGCCCATAGACAGATGATTATATGGAGGCCATCCGGAGTTTGAACCAGGTCTTTGCATCTTCATGTTCACATGAAGTTCATCACCAAAGTGTACACTTAATGTAGTATGGATTGGGAATACAATATAGGTAGAAAGACAGTCTCTAATGTAGTTTATAGACCACAAAATCCAGAGGGCTTTAGAATAAACTCTGGACTGCACCTTTAAGTGTCATCCACAGAACAAAAATGCAACACAGAAGCAAAGATTTGACTAAACTATAGATTTCAGACTATGACTAAAACTTGGAAGGGACATGGCCTGCTACGGAGACAAACATTAGGAAATAGAGTGTGAAACACTAGGGTGATGGCAGGGTACTGGTGCCTCAGTCTTGTGTGGTACTCTGTGCTGCATCCCTGCCATTATCAGATAATACTAGCTGGGCTTTGGGCTGCCATACAAAGGTGTGGCAGTCTCAAGAATTTAACTTATTGTAGATTATGAAGCTTCAGTAGTGTCTATCAAAACTGGAATAGGGGAGACCAGAAGGGGGAGAAGTCAATAGTTCCCCATGAGCTAATCCCAAGTTTATAGAGGGCTGTAACTAACTGGAAAGACAGTGTGTGCCAGGATTGAGATCCACAATAGATTTCCACCAATACTACTTCCCTGCCCAATTGCTTGGAACCGATAATGTACTGTAGACTAATAGATCTATAAATGCCTTGTCATTGACTACCCAGAGAGATGTTTGTCTTCCTCCCTCACACGGTAGAAGCCACGACACTTAAGATCACCAAGTCTGATCATAGCCAGGGAGTGTGTGGGTGGGGTGGTGGTTACCCTTCACTTGCTGGAGTCTCTAAAGTCTAGTTCTAGTCTGTGTATGCCATTGACCCTCTAAAGCAGGGCTCTCCAACCTTGGGTTCCCAGATGTTGCTGGACTACAGCTCCCAGAATCCCTTGCCATTAGCCATGCTGGCTGGGTATGCTGGGAGCTGTAGGCCAGCAACATCTGGGAACCCAAGGTTGGAGAGCCCTGCTCTAAAGTGTCTCTGATCTGGAGTGGTGAATAGAAGTGGGTGGCCTACTTTCCTTCAGCAGCTTTGGCTGACGACTTCTGTTAGGAACCTGTGGGTGACTCACTTCCAGATCTTGACGGCCCAAAACAAATCCTCCTTCAGTATATCCCCTCCAAGCCAGTGCAGATGTTTTTGCAACTGTCTGACCCTTGTAAATCATTGTTTGTGTGAGTGGTCTATGCATGTGAGCAGTACAGCACTGAAAGACCAAATCTGTGCAAGATTGCACCTTCTCTTTTGTGGCTAGGGAAGGGAAGATTCAGGGAAGGGAAGATTTCTCTCTGTGTGACCGCCTGCTCAGTGTTCTCTGACTGTCTGGACTGGCTTTTTCTAGAGTCTAGGGAGACTGGCTGCTTTTGCCTTGTTTAGGGGACAATCCACTTTAACTAGACCTTGTCGAATCAGGTTCAATTTTAAAATATTGCTAGTTTCCAGAAGGATCCTACCAGTGGCCACTGACTACACAAGTCTTGAAGAATGTTTTGCAATGGACATAAGAGCATAAGAAGAGCCATCCTGGATCAGACCAAGATCCATCTAGTCCAGCATTCTGTTCACACAATGGCCAACCAGCTGCCTGCGGGAAATCCACAAATAGGACATGAATGCAATTGCAGTCTCTCACTTGTGTTCCCCAGCAACTGGTGTACATAAGCATACTGCCTCTGATACTGGAGGTAGCATATAGCCACCAGGACTAGTAGCCATTGATAGCCTTCTCCTCCAGGAATTTGTATAATGCAGAACAGGTGGTAGAATGGTGGAGTCTCTGACAAGGAAGTCCTAAATAAAGATGAAACTTTGCTCAAAGATTTGCCTAATAAAAGAGTAGAAAACTACCAGGCTTTGGTCACGTAGGGCCAAGTCAACATGTAACTTCTGATAAAAGCAGGCTCGGTGAATGGACTGGGAGCACCTAATTCTGAAGCTAAATAGCTAGGTATGTACCTGATTGTTAAGCTGGATGGAAGAAGGCAAGTAACAGTGTAAGTGTAAGATTAAGATCTACCTATCTAGGTTATGGTTCTGATCCAATGGAATACACATGTAGCAGCTAGGGGCCGTGTAGCTTTTAGACAGCTCAGATTCTGTGAATCAGTTACCTGATGGAGAATAAGTGCAGCAGAGAGGGTGGACTGAATCCAATCCAGCCCCTACTTCCCATGCTGAACAGCTGACTGTGGGATTCTAGCTTTTTTTAAAAAAGCATTGTGTGTGCATAGCCCTGGCTGCTAGATCAGGTGGGAAACTGGCACACTCAGCATGCTTTTACAGGGATAACAACTCCCCATCCAGCTAGATGTGCATATGTTGAAGCTTGCATCCACAGGTGTATTGCTCCTAGCTGGATTGGGACAGATTCCTTTAATTCTATAAAATGAAAGACATGCCCCCCCCTTTTTTTCTAAGGAGGAATCCAGAGAAGAACCATTAAAAGAGTAATTTTATTCAAAGTGTGTGTGGGGGTGGGGTGGGACACTACACTAGGCTAAATATAATTTCATGTCCACAGGTTATCTTTACAGGCATGAATGCGACTGGCATCCACAAACAAAAAATGCTCACAGATGAAACTCGACAGATTCCGACCAAAGCATTGTTATAAAGTGAAGACATTCCAAACCTGCAGGCAGGTGGTGTGGGGTGTCTCTGTGTATGTTTTTAAATCCCTCTCTGTCCTTGGTAGATGTAAATCCAGGTAGGATTCCTGCCGCCGCCTCATGTTTAGAAATGGGGAAATTCAGGTTTCAAATCCCAGCTCAGCTCAAATTATACAAATGTCGAAGGTGTATATGGGATGGTGAAGGGGGGGGGAGGATTCCCCAGAACCATTGGTGTGCGTCCAATTATGTACAATATTAAGTGCTTTGATAATGGCTGTTTTTAAGGCAACAATATTGGCAGACTTGGAAAAGGACAGATAGGAGAGGGCGACAAATGAGGTCTGACATGGAGATTGCCAGATGAATGTGACTTGAAATGAAATTTCAGCTTTAACGCGGTTGGAAGCCGACCCTTTGACCTCCTGTTTCCCGGTACCGCACCACCACACCCACAGGCCTCCATTTCATCTTTCGTCCTAGACAGTCCCCAGGATACCACTGCTTCAGAACTCCCGCCCATTAGCTGCAGGAATCCAAGATATCCATGGCAACCAGTCTCGATTTTAACCCCAGGGAGGAGGCAGTGGAATTGAAAAGCCCCAGCCTGCTCCTGCGTCTCCAGCTCAGTAAATTGACAGTCTAGTTGTTTCCTTAGCGCCATTAGATTACGATGTACATTTCTATATCTTCTTTGTTCCTTGCTTTGCAGCCTCTGCAGCGCGCGCTCTGTCTGCGGGCGAACCCTTTCTTGGTGCTCCTGCTTATAGAGCTCTCTTGGCTTTTATTGCAGGGTGGGGAGAATCTGCTGAGCGTTTAGAGGGCACACTTTACAAATTAGTAACAAAGGTGCTGAAAGGTCTCCCTGAATATGCCAAGTCTGACACAGGACTGATCTCATAAGCCAGGCGGCTTGGATAATAAATAGGGTTTTTATGGTCCAGTTAAAATGCAGGAGAAAATAAGTGTAATCATTACAAAACTGATTGTTTATGGCACAGATACTTAATTTGAGATGCTTCCTACCTCCTTGATAATGTTGCACAAATACAGCCGATTTCTGCACTGTAACCCTGTGGAATTACAGTTTGGACCCCAATGGATTTGCATATGATAAGTTAGCTGGCAGTCCCCATAGGATCCAAGATAGCGCATGCTACTTGATGTGTTAGTCAGCACGGTCTCAAGATCACATTTTGCAGATCAGCTACACTTCAGTGCACATAGCAGTGGTTTAAGTCCAGCATCACTGTAGGTATAAAAAACTGGAAACTGTCAGCATTGATCAGAAGCACTATAAAAACCATGTCAACAGTCTTGATCTTCTGCCATCCAAAGTAACATCCGCACATGCAGGCTGTTTAAATGTGGGAGTGATTTAAATTGACCCCAGTTATGTACCTGGGTATCTACTTACACAAGGATATTGCTATATAATCATAATAAACTACAGTTGGAAATAAGTAGAGATCTGTGGTTTTGGTCAAGCCTGCCACTGTCTTGACTTGGAAAGGTAGCAAGATGAACCCACTGCCAGGGTTATAAATTTTATTTATGAATATCTCTCTGGAATGTAGTTTTGTTGTAACAGATAAATGACAGAAATGGTTACCAAAATTTATATGGCAAGAGGATAAACCCATCAGGAACTGCTGCACTGTCCACATTCAATGGAAGCCTTCCAAAGATTAGGTTGTATTATTCTGCATCCAAAATAGCTAATGCTAGAGACAGGTCCTTTATTTCAGAGAAGATGACACCTGATAAACAAGAAACCTGTTATGGTACCAGAAAAGGGGTAGCTGGGTTTGAAAGTTTTCATTTGCCATCTGCAGTGAGTACCTTGTCTTTGGTATAAAAGCAAGTATGAATTAAGTCTGTTAGTCTGAACCATTCATCTCTATTTTTTATTTTTTACAATTATCCTGCTTATGTCTATTAAAGGATGTATCTATTAGGTATGACCATAGGACAGTGATGGCGAAACCTTTTTGAGCCCGAGTGCCCAAACTGCAACACAAAACCAACTTATCTATTTCAAAGTGCCAACACTGCAATTAAACCTGAATACCGAGGTTTTAGTTTAGAAAAACAACTCATACAGTTGTCCGAACTAATTAATATATTTTGTCTTAAAAGAAAAACACAATAACAGAGCTTTCAATGATACAAACAGTTTTCACATTCATACACAAAGACATCCCTCCCCTCCTGTGCACTTAGCTTTACATTTCTGACTACAGACACATGGGTCGCAATCCATGCCAAGGAGCTTCTAGTTTGGGATCGAGCGGAGGGTCCTTACACGGCTAGCAGTCTTCCTGCCGCTCTCCCGATTTAAAATACACAGGACTCAGGGGCCAGGATGCATTCAGTGGGGGTTAATAGGTGGATCTCGAGGCTTTACTTTCCAGTGTGGAGAATGAGCTGCTGGGAAATGCGAAAGATCCAGGGAGGGCCAAGCCAGGAGGGAGGTGCTCCGTGCCGGTCGTGATCCATTCCGACGTTGCCCGCTCCCCCCCTTCTCGCCTTGCCTTGGCTTGCCTCGTGGCAGGGCGGTGGTTACCTCAGCCCACATCTCTGCGTAATGACGCGCAGGGAGAGCAGGCAGGCAGGCAAGGCTGGAGGAGGAGGAGGGCACATGAGAAGGAGGTGGGCAGAGAACGAATGCGGGAGGCGGAGAGAAGCCAACCGAGCATTTAAAGCGGCAGCCCAGCCACCCCTTCGCCCAGTGCTGAGCGCGACAGGAAGAGGATCACGGCCGGGAGGCACGTCGACGGAGCCGGAGCTGCCCTCCCTGCCTCGCCTCACCCCGCTTGCTCTCCCGCCCCTCGGGGGAATCCTCGCGGCAGGAGGCGCCCGGGACCCCTGCCTGATCGCCCACTAGCTGGTTAGCTGGATCGGGTTGCCGCATCTCGCTCCGCTCGCGTGCCCACAGAGAGGTCCCTGCGTGCCAGCTGTGGCACGCATGCCATAGGTTCGCCATCACTGCCATAGGATATTTTTAGATTTTAGACTTGAATATTTATAACAAGATGTATAATTTCAAATGTTAATCATTAAGATGTGTGGTGTTCCCCATCTACCATCTTCTTTCAGTATTTTCAGATAAAAGATGTAATGAGATTATTTCATAAGTATACCTCTCCCCATGGGGGAAAATGGATTAAAATTTCTTTAGGGCGCAATCCTATGCATGTTTAGGCAGCAAAAAATCCTGAAACTCACAGCATTTCCCAGCCAGCTATGACCTCAAGGGGTTAATGTGCCCTTAGGGGGTTAATGTGAAATGCATATTGGCTTTTATTGAAATTAGGTACAACAAATTTAAATACGAAACTAATTGCGAATGTAAAGGGGGGAAATGATGAGTCGAGACGCTTAGTTGGTGTTTAACTGGGCCACGTTTATTTACATACAATGAACTGCAAAGGGCTTGAGTGCGGGTTATTCTACTCGGCCTCCGAGGCCGCTCAATCGTGCCAGTGGGCGGAGCACCCAAAAACGGGAGGTGGCGATGAATCCGCCACCGCCCCATTTTTCACTTTATAGTGATGGGAGCCTTTGTTGCATCGCCTCCTCTCGGAGTCTCACGACAACAAGCTTGGCGATAACAAAGGTCTCACAGGCGTTCCTGATCCCCAGCTGTCTGAGCCTACTGACCCATCAACCTGAGGCATCCTGAAACCGCCTGTCACCTAAATGGTGCCAGGTATGCTCACCTCACCCTATCAATCCCCTAACCCACACTTACCTGCCAACTAACTAAATGTGACCATTTGACTAGCTATACACTAAATACAAATACTCCCAAACCCTGCAGCAGTATGGAGTAGGCGAAACGCACTCACCCTTCTAACAAGGATGAGCCAAAATTCCTACTCGGCCCCTTAACGGCGACCAGAGGAGTCCATACTGTATACAGGGCGGGAGGGAGGGGGCTGCAGGAAAACAAAGAGGGTGTGGGGCGGGCTGCGAGGCCTAATATTGGCTTCTGTAGCCCCGCCCCCCTTGCTGACTGTATACCTTCGTCGACAGGTATGTATGTCTCGCCTCACTTCCCCCCACATCCGCAAAATTTCTCCCCGCCCACAGCTGCGCGTGATCTGGGGGAAGGTCCTAGTGGCTCAGTCATTCTCCTTGAAGAATGTTCATGGATATGGAATAACATGTCTCAGGCTGCAATCCTATACACCTGGAAGTAAATCTAATTGAATTCAATGGGACATACTTTTGAGTAGACATAGGATTGCACTATTAATTTGTTAAATATGAATATGAAATATTTCCCCCACCATAAAATTCAGTTTGGTATTTCATAGATTTCATAGATAAGAGTTGGAAGGGGCCTACAAGGCCATCGAGTCCAACCCCCTGCTTAATGCAGGAAACTACAGGTGGGGGGGTCTCCCATCCAAGTAATAACCAGGCCTGACCCTGCTTAGCTTTCCAGGATCAGACAAGCTAAGCCAGCGTGAGCCACAGACTAAGACTGCAATCCTAAACACACTTACCTAAGAGCAGGGCTTTTTTTCTGGTGGAACTCACCAGAACTGAGTTCCAGCACCTTTTCTTCTATTAATTGCATTACAATTTAATCGCCATCTACTCCTGAGGAAATGTAATCCAAGAGTTCCGGTACCCTTTTCTCCAGAAAAAAAGCACTTCCTAAGAGTAAGTCTCATTCAACTCAAGGGGACATGCATAGGATTGTACTGCAAGACCTTTATAATATTCAGCGCAATCTGATGCATGTCTACTCAGAAGTACCATTGAGCTCAATTGGACTTACCTCCAGGTAAGTGTGTATAGCAGCCTTCTCCCAACCTGGCACCCTCCATATATGTTGGACTACAACCCCATCATCCCTAGCTAGTGTGGCCAATGGTTGGGGGTGATGGGAGTTGTAGTCCAACACATCTGGAGGGCACCAGGTTTGGGGAAGGCTGGTTTGTAGGATTGCTGCCTTAGAATATAATAACTGCTGGCATCGTCAATCACCACATACTAATTATTTTCAATTGGGGGCATATTCCTTAGTCTTAAATTTTCAGAAGTATTAAATGAAATGAGAGCAAGATATTCCACATTATCCTAAAATTGGTACTTTAAGGATAATGCTATTGAAGATTATGATCTTGAATTAATTATTTGCCTATCTGCAGCAAAAAAATATGTACTGCTTCCCACTAGAAATCTATAACGTTTAAAGATTGCTGCAAACAAGTATGGACTGTGCCTTTATTGAGTATATTAACATATTATAGGAACATAATCCAGGGATCGCCGCGATGTACTTCTTACTAGGGCCATGGTGAGTGCTGACGACTGCTGGACAGACCACCGACTAATCTGGTCCACTATGGTTATCAACATTGCTCCCCAACGTAGGCTTCAAGGAAGGAAACCAAGGCATAAAATGAACATCCACGCCCTTCAAGATCCTATTAAGCAAACTCGTCTTCAATCACTTCTTAAGGAACATATACCTACGGAACCTCCTGACAACATTGAGGACCATTGGTCTAAGCTGAAAACCTCCATTACTGCAGCTTGTGAACAAACTATTGGATATGAAACTAAGAAACATCAGGATTGGTTTGATGAAAATGATAATGAGATTAAATATATAATTGACCAAAAAAGGAAAGCCTTCCAAATATGGCAAAATGATATTAACTGCGCTGCCAAGAAAAAAATCTACGCTAGTGCAAAGGCTGAGGTCCAAAGAAGAACAAGAGAACTTAAGAACACTTGGTGAAAAAAGAAAGCTGAAGAAATTCAACAACTTGCAGAATCTCATGATGCACGAGGCTTTTTTAAGGCTACAAGGGCTATTTATGGTCCAAAAACCTATGGTACAAACCCTTTACAATCCAAAGATGGCACCAAACTCTTAAAAGACAAAGAGTCTATTGCACTGCGTTGGAAAAAGCATTATTATGACCTTTTAAATCGTAAATCTAAGGTGGATAATGAGATTTTTTCGCAAATCCCGCAAAAACAAATTAGAGAGGAACTTGTTGCAATACTCCCCACTTTGGATGAAGTAAAAAAAGCCATTAATCAAATGAAGAACAACAAAGCTAGTGGACCAGATAGGATTCCTGCTGAAATCTTTAAAGAAGGGCCCCGCGAACTTGTACAACATCTTCATAAACTCATCGAAAAAATCTGGATAAGAGAAGAGATCCCAGAAGACTTCAGGGATGCCATAATTATCACCCTCTTTAAGAAGGGTGATAGAACAGACTGTTGGGGCATTTCTCTCTTAGCTACCGCAGGTAAAATATTTGCTAGGATTCTCGCAAACTGTCTTCTATCTATTTCAGAAGAGATCCTCCCTGAAACTCAATATGGTTTCCGCCCCTCTAGGGGGACAGTAGACATGATTTTTACTGCATGTCAGCTCCAAGAAAAATGCCGGGAGCAAAATCAACCCCTTTATATGGCATTTATTGATCTGACTAAGGCCTTTGATACTGTAGACCGAACAGCTCTCTGGACTATTCTTATGAAAATTGGATGCCCCAATAAATTTGTGAATATCTTGCGACTTCTCCATGACAACATGACGGCAACGATTTTGGACAACAACGGCTCTCATGGTGCTCCATTTAAAGTGGGATCAGATGTTAAACAGGGATGTGTTATCGTCCCAACATTATTTGCTATTTTCATCACCATGATTTTACATCTTGTCGAGGGGAAACTTCCCACTGGTGTGGGAATTATATATTGAACAGATGGAAAGCTTTTTAATCTCAGCAGGCTGAAAGCAAAAAGTAAGGTAATGACAACCTCCGTTGTGGAACTTCAGTATGCTGATGATAATGTGGTCTCCGCACATTCAGAGGATGATCTCCAAACTATCCTAAATGCTTTTGCAGAAGCATACGGAAAACTTGGTCTCGCACTTAACATCAAAAAACCCAAAGTGCTTCATCAGCAAGTGCAAGCTAACCCTTTGATGATGCCATCTATCCAGCTTGGCGGGACAATACTGGAAAATGTCGATCATTTTCTCTATCTTGGCAGCTATCTTTCTGTTACAGCTAACATCGACAGTGAAATCCAGCATCGTTTGAGCTCCGCAAGTGCCGCGTTTTCTCGAATGAAACATAGAGTGTTCGAGGATCGGGATATTTGTAAGAAGACCAAAACACTGGTTTATGAAGCCATTGTATTGCCAACTTTATTGTATGCCTGCGAAACATGGACTATCTATAAACATCACTTCCACCTCCTTGAAAGATTTCCATCAACATTGCCTCCGGAAAATCCTGCAAATTACTTGGGAAGATAGGCGAACAAATGTCAGTGTACTGGAAGAAGTAAAGACTACTAGTGTTGAAAAAATGATCCTTCAACGCCAACTTCAGTGGACCGGTCATGTTGTTCGAATGTCCCAAAGCAATTACTTTATTCCCAACTCAAGGATGGAAAGCGGAATATTGGTGGTCAATATAAGAGGTTTAAAGATGTTCTTAAGGCTAATATAAAAAAATGCAATATAAACATTGAAAACTGGGAAGCTCTGGCCCATGAATTATCTAGCTGGAGGTTGGCCTTTCACAAAGGTTCCATGGACTTTGAAGAAGCCCGAGTGCAAGGTGAAAGGGAGAAACATGCTAAGCGAAAAGCACGTCAAATGAATCCTTTACAGAACCATCTTCCATCTGGTAACCTGTGTCCTCACTGTGGGAAGCTGTGTGGCTCTAGAATTGGCCTCCACAGTCACTTACGGACCCATCGCTAGAGTCTACACAATTTTTCTTTAGAATTTCCTCCTTTTAAAATTTCCTTTTTGTAAATTTTTATCCTGGAAGACAATCTTACTCGGTCATGAGTGATCGCCTGGTGATGATGATGATGATGATGATGATGATGATGATGATGATGATGATGATAGGAACATGAAAAAAGATAATTTTCCAGAAAGGATTGTGAGGGAAATGGATTTTATTTATAACCTATAGTAAATTTCAAGATAATATATACATCTACACATTATTTTCAGTTTTTGAAACCATAATTTGCTTATTTGTATTGTAGATGATATTGTTTAGTAGTATTTATTTTAAAATAACATTAAAGAAGAGTGAGGTTTTCTCATGTGTGGAATTTCTGTAAGGCATTTTGCTAAACTTAAGAAAATGCTTTTATTTCTCTGAATGGATTTTTTCTTGAATTGGGTACTCCAAGTTTTGTTTTTGTTTCGGAGCTTTAGGCTATATTTGGGAACAATTTTATTTCCTACTGTTTAAATTTATGATAATACATGAAATGGTAATTGAAATCCATAAATATGAGGTTAAATGTAGTTGCTCCAGCTTCATTAATACAGAGTAAAATAATGGGAACTTTATGAACAGTATAATAATTATACTATATTTTATCTAGGGGTGAGCCAAAAGTACTTTCTTTTGGCAGTGTTTCATCTTTACAAACATTTTCATCAGTTTTGGAAAATGCCTGCCTGGCTTAAGTAGTGGGGTTTTGTTTGTTTGATTGATTTTTTGAATTCCTTGCAAAAATGTAGTTTGCTGTCTAGTTCTCATATTACTTTCAGTTGGCCTCAGTGATGTCATCATGTAGCCAAGTCTGATTGGCCTGCATAGCATTGTGAAGTCAATCAAATCTTTATTATGGTCCAAGACCAGCATAGTGAAGTCATCCTAAGCCCTATTCAATTGTACCTGTGGAGTAAACTGTCCCTGCATGCACTGACTCCATTCCCCGGCTTTCCCAGGTTGAGCAGGAAGGTCTGACGCAGGATTCTAAGTGTGATTCTAAGCTGAACACACTTAGAACCCTCCTTCAGACCTTCCAGCTCAACCCAGGAAGATTGGGGTGGAGCCAACATGTGTGGGGACATTGAGCGTGGGACCAGCACATGCAGCCTTACTCCCCCTCCACAGGGACAATGTAATAACGCCTACATAGAGCTCTATTCACTGTTTGATCTCTGACTTGGTGGGATCACCTATGTGATTAAACCAGGGGAGGAGAAAGAAAGCAGCAAGTAGAGGAAAGAATGGTGCTGATAAGATAGGATTCTGCAAAGTAAATATTGGCAGGAAGGGTTTTGGGGGAAATATTTCCACCACATTGAAGCCCTCTATTTTTGACCTGAAAATCAAATTGGATTGGACAATATTCAATGCAGCTCTAATGTTGTCACACAATGTAACATTTTCAAGCTCTGTTTATGGGGATGTGAATTTCCCCCATCTCTGTAACATCCCCAGTGTGCCAGTCCAATAAGCATTAGGGCAGTTTCAGACTTGCCATAAAGTGTGTTAGATCCACAATGCTCATAAAGCTCTTGCACCTTCTATGGCTCTTTTCAGAGGGCAGTAAATCAGCACAAATTAGTTGCCCATGGTCTCCTGCCAGAGATGACCTGAAGCCATTG
Organism: Shinisaurus crocodilurus; assembly: GCA_021292165.1. Classification (NCBI taxonomy): domain Eukaryota; kingdom Metazoa; phylum Chordata; class Lepidosauria; order Squamata; family Shinisauridae; genus Shinisaurus; species Shinisaurus crocodilurus. The sequence continues at coordinate 158,456,078 of CM037878.1, read as the reverse complement.
TGCGCTGCCTGGAAGCATCAGCCTGTAGCTAAGCATGTGGTGATGACTTCATTTGCATTCTGCTAGACTCCATCTCATTCCTTTCCACCCACTCTCTCAGTATGTTTATAAAGCCAGAGTGTGGTCAGGTGAACATTTGGAACATCATCATCATCATCATCATCATCATCATCATCATCATCATCAGGCGATCACTCGTGACCGAGTAAGATTGTCTTCCAGGATAAAAATTTACAAAAAGGAAATTTTAAAAGGAGGAAATTCTAAAGAAAAATTGTGTAGACCGAGTAAGATTGTCTTCCAGGATAAAAATTTACAAAAAGGAAATTTTAAAAGGAGGAAATTCTAAAGAAAAATTGTGTAGACTCTAGCGATGGGTACGTAAGTGACCATGGAGGCCAATTCTAGATCCACACAGTTTCCCACAATGAGGACACAGGTTACCAGATGGAACACATTTGGAACACTGAGTTATCGTCAGTACATTGACTCCATTCAGACCCGTGTCTCCTTTTCATGGGACTCTGGTCCTTCATCGGCCTGTGTCAGTCCAGTTTTGATAGAGACCTGAAAGTACTAATAAGAATAAGTGGAACCACTCTAGAAGAAGGAAGTGACTCTTCACAATTTACAGGGGTCATCCTTCCTTGGTTATTTATTTATTTATTTATTACATTTCTAACCCACCCAATAGCAAATATTATCTGGACTTGTTCTGGTTTTGTTCCCGCTGCTAGAATTTCAGTTACAGTGACATCTTCTAGGAGGGCTGCTGAGATAAGCTAGCCTGAAAGACTTTGTACAATATATGAAAGATATTGGGACTCTTGAGATGCGGCATAATATAAACATGTCCACTGGCTCTGCCCCCTGAATACCAAAATGGCAGATGTTCTGAATGAGGAGTCAATGCACATACAGCTGCATTTGTTCACATAGCTCCTCCATGTGATTGGGAACTCCAATCATGGCACAGGGTTCTGGATTGCATGCAGAGACCTACACATGTATAGCTGTACACAAGTAGGCATCCTGTTCAGACCTTCTGCCAAATGTATGGGGATCAGGGAGTGGAGCTGGTGGGCATGTTGACTTGGGGGCATGGCTAGCAGGCATGCCCCCCTCCTCCATACATGTGTTCACTGAGCATATGGAGGGTCATGTCTGAAAAGACTTTTTGTGTGCTTGCTTTCTGATGCTTCAGTTGGAATCCATTTGGGATGAAGAGTTCCCTACTTCCTGCATGCAATCCTGGGATTTTATACCATATGTTTTTGATATGTATTCCCCCTTTGTACTTTATGTGTTTACTGTGGCAGATATCATGTGAAGCTGCCTGTTGTTGTTGTTGTTGTTGTTTTTGTGTGTTAACCATGGGATTTGTGGTTCAACACATCTGGAGGGTGCCAGTTTGGGGAAGTCTGGACTATTCTGACTGACTGACCAATATTATCTCTTCTGGCATGCTGCAGCTTTACAAAGTCACAGGTGATTGAGGTCTTGCTCAGCCCTATTGCCTGAGATCCCTTTAACTGGTAGGGGATGCTGAGGATTGAAACTGGAACCTTCTGCATGCAAAGCATGTAGACCAGTGAGCTATGGCCCCTCTCTGTGATACATTGGAGTATCAGGGCCACTGAATAAAGTGCTGTGTGATGAGTGGCTCATGCTTATCAGGCAGCTGGGATTGGCAGTCGAGCTCCATCAGGAGCATACTGGATGGCCAACTTGCATTTGCGGCACTTAATTTATGAACGAGCCCTTAACAAATGGGTTTTATGGGTACTCAAAATCTGATTGATCATCCTAGCTGAAGGCAGGAACGTGTTCTTGCTCGTAAGCAATTTTGCATTCCCTTGCAGTATGTGGCTTGGAGCACAAGACGTCCAGGCTACTTGCTGTGTACGAAAGTTTCTGCAGTGCACTTGCCTTCTGCTTCTGATACTTTCAGATCTGGACAGTGTGCATGGAACTGGCAACGAGATAGCCATATGTTTTGTGTGTATGGTGTGTGTGTGTGTGTGTATGTGAAGGGTGGAGTATATCATACCTGGATTCCTTCCAGTTTTATCTTTCTCTGTCCTGTTTCTCCTGCCTACTTCTTCGCCTTCTTCACCAAGTAGGCCGCTCAACAAGATCTGCCACAGACGGCCTTCTCCTTGTCCTTTCAGCCAGAGCAGCTAGACTGGTGGGGACTAGGAAGAGGGCCTTTTCTGTGGTGGCCCCCGTACTGTGGAACTCTCTCCCGAGTGACCTCCACCATGCCCCCTCTCTGCTGAGCTTCCGCCGCTCACTAAAAAATTGGCTGTTCAGGCGGGAATATGGGGTGGGCTAAGTTTTTAAAATTTTATACTGTTTTAAATGTATTTTATCCTGTTTTTATCTTGTGTACATTGCCCAGGGTGGCCGGTTTGCTGGCCAGATGGGTGAGAAATAAATGTAAATAATAATAATAATTATTATTTGGGGAAGGGTCTGGTGGGCAGAGGAGCATTTAGCATGATCAGAAAGTTTAGCCTTGGTGAGCAAGAAAATGTGGGGGCGAGTCCTACAATATCAGTAACATGCTATAAAATAATAATGGCAATAAAGATATACAATATTGATGCCCACATTGCACAATACTGTGCTGGAAGGCAACCAAGGAGCCTATACTTTAAAATAATAATAAAAAGCCTGCAGATTGTGGGCACTGGCTCCCCTATACAGGAACTACTGCTCCGAGGAAGAAAGCGCAGACAGTTCGAGCAAGTAAGCTCACGCAACAGCTCAGAATCCTTCTGTTTTGGGGGATTGGGTGACCCCAGATGGCCATTGCCTGATATAAAGCTACGAGATCTGCCACATTTGCCTCAGTGTCGCAAGATACACTTTGCCTTCTCAATTCTGCAGTTACAGTTTCTTTTTCACCAAAAAATATTGGGCTCAATTTATTTTGCTGACAATCAGGGATATGGGAACTCCCCTGAGAGATTTCATTCTACTTATTTCTTCAGATAATTGCACCCAAGGAAGACCCTACACATTTTCTTTGGGTTCAGAACAAGTCCAGCTACCTTCCTGAGAAGTTTAATGAACCTTACTGGAACTCTTTTGGTTTCCTTTGAAATGTTTCACCTGAGGAGGAGCCCTCAGAAACAGAATTCTCTTCAAACAAAATTTCAGGAGACTCTCCGATCTATAATATCCTCTGGCTATTAACAATCAAAGACTAGATGATGGCTCTTAAGAAAACTACAGGCTAGCAAGTTGCTTACATACAATGCCATGCATAAATAAATACAGGCACTGCTTCTGAACAAGACATCAGCTCATTTCAACTATAGCTAGGTTCTCTGCCACATGCATAAGAAAGGTATAGCTCTGATAAAATGAATGCTTACATGCATAATTAAGCAGCAGTACAATATGACATAGCCTGCTAATTTGTTGAACAAGACTCAGCATCATTATAAAAAAGGGAATATAGGATGAGCAAAATCGTAGCTTACTATATGACAGAAGGAAGACAGAGCTGACACTGTTCTTTGAATATTGTAACACTGTCCTGGCAGAAATTGCATACAAATTTGGTTTTAGTAATTTCTGAGCTTGAAAACAAAGACACAGTATGTTCAATTCAGCAGCAAAATTGTGTGTTTAAATATGTATGCCATAGGAATGCAAAACTGCGGCAAAGGTAATGAATATAAGCATTTTTAAAAACACCTTCAAAACGGATTGCTAACTTGGAAGGTACATTGGCCCATACACCAGCCATGGTGGGATCTGGCAGCTAGATATCTTTTGCAGCAGCACTTTATCTCTGTGTTGGTTAGCCATGTAATTGGTTCTGGAATGGAGGAAAGCACACTTCAGTTCCTAGGCAATGTAGTGGCCCCCATCATCAACACCTCATAAAATGGCCAGTTGCACTTGGGGTACAGCAGGAGCATTGCTCCCACAGGTACTACTTAGGAATTAGCCAGTCTAGGACTTTTGTGAGACTGTCACTCTATGGCAGGGGTGGAGAACTTGTGGCCCTCCAGATGTTAGACTGCAACTCTCACCACCCCTCACCAATGGCTCTGCTGGCTAGGGCTGACAGGAGTTGCAGTCCAGCAACATCTGGAGGGCCACACGATCCCCATCCCTGCCCCATGTAAATGATCTGGCAAGTGGGTGGCTACTAAGAAGGGGGCCTTTTCTGCTGTGGCACCCCAGTTGTGGAATGAACTTCCCAGAGAGGCTCGCCTGGCACCTAAACCGTGCTCTTTTCAGCACAAGCTGAAGACCTTTTTATTTCCCCAGGTATTTTAGTTTTTCAGTTTCTGTTTTAAATCTGGTATTGTATTTTAAATCTTGGCACTGCAGCTAGGTTCTATTTGGTTATTATTTTTATACGGTAGTTTTAAACTTTAAAAACTTTATCTTGCATTTTATGGTGTTAATTATTGTGAACCACCCACAGAGCTTTGGCTACTGGGCGGTATAGAAATATATATTTTTAAAAAAATGTAAAACGTGTCTGTGTTGCAAAGTGTGACTGAAACAGTGTGACTGTTGGTGCTGAAGGAGAAATTGTAATCCATGTGCCAGCCTTGGCTATTTGTATTTGTGTGCCACATAATTGACCATAAGGAGAAGGAAGGCAGTAGAGTAAATCTTTCAGCGAGTAACTGGTGAGGGGGAAGGTGATGGGTGGTTGGACTGATCCACTTACCCTGAAACAGGCAAATTACTTTCCCTCACTCACCACCTGTTGCCTCTGTGCTCAACAGAAAATGTTCAGCGCATGCTACAGCAAAGGCCCTTCCTCACAACCATCTCAACCCCAAGGCAAATGTGGGAGGGAAAGTCAACCATGTAAGTTAATGGTGTGCTGGGAGCACTGGTTAAATCCTGTGCATCAGGGCTGAAGAACCTGTTGCCCTCCAGCTGCTGTTGGACTCCAATCCCAACCAGCATGACCAATGATAAGGGCTTGTGGGGATTGTAGTCCAACAACACCTTGAGGGGCGCAGCCCTACTATACACAATAGAGGCATTTCATTTTCACAGCTGCCTTGCCCTTGGCTGACATGGCCTCGAGTTCATTTGATATGTGATGCAGTGTCACTGAAATGCCTATGTTTAACAGTGTCTCTTGTTTCGTGCACTGTAGGGTGGACATGCCAATGTGGGTGCTGCCTAGGTCAAAGAATGCTAGTATGAAAATTGTATATAGGCTGCTGCTGCTGCTTGAGGTAGGAACCTTTTGAGCATGACACAAATGTGGATACAGGCAGTCCCCAGGTTATGAATGTCCCGACTTACGGACAACTCATACTTAAGAACGGACCGCCATATATGTAAAAATATGAGTTAAATACAATGGTTCTTACTTACGAATGCACGCACTATACTTTGCGACACTTTGCAACACTTTGAAAACATTGTGCGGCTTCTGTTCCGACTTATGCACACATTTGACTTAAAGACAGACCTACGAACGGATCTCGTTCATAACCTGGGGACTGCCTGTACTTTAAAATTACGCACAAGAGATGACTTCACAAGCTTATGCTCAAAGCAACACTTTTTTTTTTTTTAAAAGCCTGCTCATTGAAGTATGTTATTGAAAAGTTGTCACGTTGTAACCATTTCCCAGTGATATAGTTGGTGATGCAGGACACATATCAATAAGTTTCAATTTTCCATGGTTTCCTCTCCCACCCCTCAGCACAATATTCTTTTAAAGTAGCTAGAGACTTTTCTTAAAGAGGAAAAGAGCAACTCTGAAGAGAGTGGGGAAGGTTTTATTGAACTCTTGGAAATATAATTATGAATGAATGTTTAAGACGATGAGGACATTTTAACCTACGTACTTCTGAAAACAAAGAACCAGAAAGAATTGACAAAACATGGGAGCAAGGCATGGGAAGGATAGATAGAAGAAAGGTCCTCACTCCATAGCAAAGGAACTACAGTAATACCTTGGATTGAGAGCATAATTCGTTCCGGAACCGTGCTTGTAATCCAAAACACTCTTATATCAAAGCGAGTCTCTGGCGGGCGTGAGCGGGGCCGATTTCGGCCCGCTACGCCTGCTCGAGGCGAGCGGTTAGATCCCTATGGACTACTTGTCTTGCAAGACCTTGCTCGTTTATCAAGTCAAAATTAAAAAAAACTTTTTGCTTGTCTTGCAAAATGCTCTCAGACCAAGTTACTATTACTGTAGTCAGTATCTATGGGTGTGGTAACAGCAACCACGAAATAGTTCAAAACCAGCAACAGTCATCTATATTGCTGCTATTTAGCACAAGTTTCCCTATGGTCCCCCTATTTAACTACATTGTATGTTTTTATTGTTGGTTTTTATGTGGATTTTATTGTATGAATGGTTGTGAACCACCCAGAGAGCTTCGACTGTGGGGCGGTATAGAAATGAATAACAACAACAACAACAACGAGGGACTCAGGGCCAGCTTCTCCCTCCTGGAACCCACTGGGGCCCTCACCCTGCCCCCTGCTGCTGCTGAGCCATCACATTTGTTGCCAAAATTCAGCAGTGCAGCATCAAAAAAGGGCTGTCATCCCCCCCCCCCCATTTTGCTGCTGTGGTGCTGCAGCACTGAATTTCGGTGGCCAATCTCAGCTTGCATTCCCTCAATGCAAAGGGAAATCAGCCTCTTTGGGCTGCTATGCCACCAAATTTCTGCAGCAAATTTAGCGGGGGTGGTACAAAGGCCAGGGGAGCACCTACGGGCTGTGTGTTGCTCACCCCTGACCTATTTTCCTATTTTCTTAGGAAAATGAAAACAGGAATATAAAAGATAGCTCTGTGTCATAGATATAGTTTCGATGTTAGCCTCCTCCCCTTTGTATTAAAAAGTGAATGGAGAAAATGTCCCTAAATTATGATTATACAAGCAATATTGTATATTAGCCAGCCTATATAATAAGAACTTCAATCCTGTGCACACTTGGGAATAAGTCTTACTAAATTTTAGTGGGGCCTACTTTTGAGTAAACCCCCCCCCCCCAACAAGTATAGGATTGGGTTACAAGGGCTGCGTAACCAGGTCTCTGCACAAAAACTGCCCCGATCTAACTAAATCAGTTCTGTAATTGATTTAGTCTAATTTGGTGTAAGCCACCAATGCAGGCACATCAGGTTTAGAATAATTTGGTTAAATTGACATGAGCTATACTTAACCTGATTTAACAGTTGACTGTATCTCACTTGAAGGAATTAATTTTGTTAAATTGGAGCAATTTCTGTGAGTAGGCAAGTCTTAAGTAATAGTGCAACTGTTTAATTCTCTTTCTCTTTTTACTGGCTTTTCTCAGCGATTTACCTTTTTTTTTTTTTTTTTTTTGCAAAATTAAGTTTTTGTTAACATTGGACAGAAAGGTTACTGCTTTTATTTTTTGCTTATCAGAAAAAAAACCCATAAGTAGGAATGTTCAACAGTGTTAACAATCATAAATGATTCCCCCCATCTTTCATGATTTCCCAACAGAGTTACACCCCATTCCTAAAGGTATAGAGTGATGTTTCTATGTGCCATATGAATGTGTTATTCATTCAGCACAGTATAATGCTACGAAGCTGGTTTGCAGCAGTCCTTTTCTTAAAGCACCGGGCAGTTATTATTTTTTAAATAATCATCTAAATGTATTTGCCATGTTCTAGATTGGGCCAGCCATTTCATTTCACCTGTAACCACCACTGAAGCCTGAATGGATGAACCTGTCTGTGGCACAGTTGTATTAAAAATGATAGGTCTATAAACGCTGCAGTAAACATTGAAAAGCCGCCTCTTTATTTCCATCTCAACTTCAGCGTAGGCAAGGATTATGGAAGCTTATTCCACTGCCAGGAGTTCCCCAGCGATAATGGAATAGACGTTGCCTGCCAGAAATGCAGTTGACACCACACCAAATTATTTCATTTTCTGACTAAATCTAGATTCGGGCTCAGTTCAAGCAAGATGAGACCCACAGTATCCCCCAGGTGTGTGTCTCTCCAAAAGAGCCAACAGGGGATGACACGCTTGCCAGTACCATCTTATGCTTGAGTCCCTGGTGAACATCTTTTCATGATTTTAACTGTTATCCGGGGTGGCAGGAAGAAAATGACACGGCAGCCTTTCATTTTAAGATTTCAGCGTAACAAAGATGGAAGAAAATAGAGATATTATGATTCTAATGCTTGGGATTAGTTTACCTCAGCAGAAAATCTATTACAATAATAACTTTTCGATGAAACACAATTGACTTTTTCTTTCCCCTAAAGTCCCTGCAATATTTCAATGGCAAGATTTCAGTTATCTATTACACCTCTCAAAGGATTCCTTTTATCAGCTGCACTGTGTGTTCCTGCAGATAACCAGAGGTATACATGTGACCGGGAAAGTGACTAACCTAGAAATGTTATGAGATGTATGTAAAGGTGGTGTGTGCTTGTGGTTTTATTTATTCAATGCTTGTTTGGCATGCCTGCCAAATTTGTAAGACCCCCAAGCAGAGCTCAGTCCACCAGTCATGTACTGTGGCCTGCTGGATGCTTCATCCACACACAACACACCAACTATTTCTATGAACCAGGGGTGGGCAACCTGTGACCCTCCAGATGTCACTAGACTCAAATGCCCATCTGCCCAAGCAAGCATGGTCAATGGCCAAGGGTGATAGGAATTGTAGTTCATCAACATCTGGTGGGCCACAGGTTCTCCACGCAAGCTATAGACCGAAGCAGTCAAGTACCAGGAAGGAAGTTTAATAGTCGTGTTGAGCTTGATGGGTCATGATTTGTCTAAGCCAGTACTAAAGCAAAAGATGCCTACAGTGGAAGGAAAACCTATATATCATTATTGGATATGATACTAAACCTGCAGCCCTGTACACACGTGTATTTGGGAGTCGAGACGATTCGAATGGCTCAATCTATTTCTGGTCGATGTCAGTTCCACATGTGTTCATTTGCAAGTCCACCCTGTCCCGGGTTCATATTAACAAACAAACAAACAAACAAACAAAAATATGCACATATTTAAATATTTTTTAACACAACATCTCACAAAATATGTGTTTCTAACCCCGAAGGGCTGGATTGGGACCCCAGGAAGGCAGAATTTGGCCCCTGGCCCTGAAGTTCTGGACCCCCTGCAATAGAACACTTGAGGCATGTGCAGTGGTGGGAGAAATGCACATTTTTGGTGATGATGGAAATTCACATTTTGCAGTATTATTTCAGAGGTAATCCAAGGCAAGCCATGGGTGGCTTGCCCATCTCTGTCAGGGGACTGTTCATGCAGTTTTCTTTTCCTAAAGTTTTCATATATTAACATTAAAGTCACGGCTCAGAATTCCTTCTTCCTTGTCGCTGAGGCTGGCAAGCAGGTAAGTTGTGAGAGTGTCAAAGACCAGTTTCCCTCAGCCTATGGATCACCCCTTTCTTATGTCTGAAGGGCAGTACAGGCCCTGGTGGGGTGCAGTTTAGGAGGCCTGGCTGATGGATACAGCTGCATGAGGGATACAGCCTTTTTCAGTTCTTGGCTGGACTTCCCTTCTACCTCCTATGGAGACCTAGGACCAGGATGTGTCTGAGAAGCTTTCCCTTTCTTTCCCTACTTGCTCTTCCACCCTTGTAGGGATCAACCTTCTCCCTCCTGGTGTTCTTCCCTTGGTTCCCTCTGGGTTGCTCTAGTCTTTCCTTTCCCTCAGTTCTCTTCCTTTCCTTCTTCACTGTCTTTCCTCTGTCTTCCTTCCTGCTCTGCCTCTTTTAATAACAGTTTTCTCCTTCTCTGCCCCACAGGTCTCAAAGCTCTTCCCCCACCTGTTTTGACTACCAGGGTGGGCAAAGTGAGGTGCTTGCCTCAGGTGGCAAATGCTGGGAGGTGGTAGCAAGGTGTTGGAAGAGAGAATTGTGTGCTATGTTGTCTTCCCTATGCCCCCTAAGCTGACTTCAGATGTGGCAGAGGATGGTGTCCTATCATTGGTGTTGAGGAAAGATGTTTACTCTTTAAGAAAGTAATGGAATGGGTGGGGGTGCCATCTTGTTCTTCGCCTCAGGCAGCATAATGTCTTGGGCCAGCCCTGTGAGTGAGCCCAACTTTGTTCTTCCTGTCTCCAGCAGTCTCTCACATTTCCCCCCTCTCTGCTTCCCCCCTCCCTTTCTTGCTTGGCTCTCCTCCCTCCGACTTTGCTCACTCCCCCTCCCCTCTCCCTCATTCTCCTCCTTGAGGCAACTGAAGTGGTCTGGCCTCTCCTACACTCTCCAGCTCCATGTCCCAGTTAGCCACAGCTCTGGCTTGTGTCTGGCAACAGGTGGGTTGGTGAATGCAGGGCGCCTGCTTTTTATGCCATCTTTGGGTGCCCTGCTCACAGCCTGAGCCTGGCCTCAATTGGATCAGAAGGCCAGTGTGGTGAACCCCAGCAGTTCTCTGCAACCATTACCAATCATTATTTAAAAAGATGAATCAAGATAGTTCAATGGGCCACAAGTGAGCATTGCAAAACACAGATGTGGACAGTGCCAGAAGTGGGAGAAAAAAAGGAAGTGGGATGATTAGGCTAGATTGGAGTTGTGACCGGCTGAAAAGAAGTGGGGTGGTTATAAGTCCACTTGAATAGATGTGGGATGGCATCCCACACCACTTCGAACCCTGGATGTGGATATGAATCTAGGTACACATCCACATAACAGCTGCTTTTCCATGTGGATCTTCCTAACTAGGTATTTGCCCCTTGAGAGGGCGAATATCTAGTTAGCCTAGTATGTATAAGCAGTACCATCAGCTATATGTGAATTTTAAAATATAAAAATATATAACTTGCCATGTACAGTCAATATAATCTTTCCATGGAAGTTACCCACATCACGATTTGTCACCCATCTGGAGATTTATTTATTGTTGTGTAGCTGGCCCTTGATTGATGTAAGAAACAGAAATGTAGAAAACAGATATAACATGTTGAGAGAGCAACGGGGCAGGTTGAAACAGCCTTACTACATTCAGTTGAAATGTACCTATTCATCTCTGGGACTGAGTGCGCCGGTGGGGTGGAGGGGGTGATTCTGTAAGGTTGCAGCAGAAGCCACCTGTGCAGTGTGTGTTGATTGACAGGTCCCACATGATGCCACAAAGAAACACACCTTTCCAATCCCTGGGGCTGTTTTGCACTTTAAAGATAAGTTCTATTCTGGTGTGTGTGTGTGTATGTGTGTTTTAACTAATATAGCAAGAAATGAATAGATAAGTGCATGAACGTTCATTTGGCACTTTTAAAAATTAAAGAAAGGCAGGCAGATGTACAAGGGCACAGGGCAGAGATAGGACAGATGGCCAAGTCAGCATTTGTTTCGCTAGTATGTATGTCTGTCATTTAGGTTGCAAAGCCAGGCTCAACCTGAGGGAGACACTGTGAGTTCTCTTTTTCTATTATGTCCGCCTTCCCCCTAAATGAACCAGGCTGTCACTGAAAGCAAATTAATCTTGTGACTGAGGACGAGATCCCTCCTTTAGGGATCTCTGGGTAGTTCTGAATAATAAAAACATATGGATGAAGGCAGAAGCGTGTTACCTTTATGTCCAGAAAGCTGTCAGGCATGAAATGGAGTATCACTTTTACCCAAATGACTCTAAGCTGTAGTCAAATACTCTGTGTGCAAAGGCACCAATTTCCTAAGTAAACACCCAATGAAATTATACTACAGTTTATCAAATGATATTCTATATGATTCCGACATTTATTGCAGTTATTTTTTGCAACCTCTTTTGACCATAATGGATTCTACTAATAATTTTTATGGAAAGCATCCATTTGCTTGATTTGTGATGGCAAATACTATTATTATTAGCCACCTTTGTCTATCAGTTGCAGCTCTCTTCAAGTCAAATATGCAACTGTAGCCCAGTTTGCACATAATAATAAGCTACTATGGGTGCATTTCCCACTGGGGTTTGCTGTTGCGGTGGCAGCCACCATTTTGAATATTCGGGGCATGGCAGGGGCATGCCATAGCTTCTCATTACGTGTGAACCTGGCGAGGGTGGGTTGTTGGGATGGTTGGCAAGCCACCCGCAACCTGAAAACAGCTCATGGATTCTGGGTGGCTTGTCAACCACCAACAAAACCCACCCTCACCAGGTTCACATGTGACGGCAAGTTAAGTGCACCCCCACTGTGCCCCAAATATTCAAAATGGCGGCAGCTGCTGCAATGACAAGCCCTGTGGAGAAATTCACCCATGGTGGCTTCTCGTTATGTGCGAACCAGGTCCTTCTCTGTAAAGGCTGGGAAGACACCTTATATTAATAAGCAGGGCTAAAAGATCCCAGGTTCCTGGTAGCTTAGGTGCCTAGAAATTTTTAACTTTCCCACTACTTATGCTGTATCAACTGACTTCAGGGCACGTTTCTTCAGTAATACCAACAGTGAGGAAGGAAAAGAGATACCTCCTAGTCTCAGCAGAAACTCCAAGTTCTGTTTTGGAAACCTGATATAGGCACAATCCTATGGCCACTAGACAGAATCTAGATGGCTATAGGAAAGGTTGGAGTACCGCTCTGACCTCAGAAACACACTCCGAGGTTGGAGCTTGGACTCTGACCTCGGAGTGCCCTCCCTCTGTCCTCGCAGCCAGTGTGGAAAGAACTGTGCGGGCTGTGGCTCTGAGGTTGGAAAGACGAAGAGAGGTTGGTGGGCACTCCAAGGGACAGGGAGGGAAGCAGACAGGCTCTGGCTGGCACGGTACATAGTATTCTGGTGGCACCTCAGCCTCTCCTCCTTGCATTCTGGGGCAAAAGAGTTAGACGGCCAAAATCAGCTAAGTCTTTTGCAGGGTAGGAAGAGCGCAGAGGTGCTCCTCTGAGCTCCTTCTGCCTTCCATTGGATGCCCGTAATCCTCTGAGTTCAGAGGGCTACAGGCAGCCACGTTGGATTGCTCTGCCTATAGCTAATGGTTTCCCCTTAAAAAGGGATTTTGGATTTCAGAATGCAACAGGTCTGCAATATAGTGAAACATAAAAAGTACCTTATAAAATAAACTGCACCCTGTTGCCTTATAACTATGTGTCCTGGCTGTAACCACAATAAAATGCCACTCTGCAATAAATCTTTACATGGGGGAGGGGGGTCAATAAAGCAATAGTACTTCACTGTGAAAACTGATCATTGAATGTAACGACTGATTCATTACGCCATTAACATGTCCTCAGCTTTGTCTTAAAGGCAGTTTACTAAGCGAGCGCTCGTTAACTTCCGTAATGAATAGTTTCTTGGAGGGGGGAAAAGACATAAAATAGTCTCTGTGTAAATTTATCAACAATGGTAGGGGCTTTTTAGAAGACTGAAACAAGAGTATGATGATAGATATTAAGTGACATTTAATCATGGCAGAGTTTCAAGATTTTGAATAGATTGCTAGGAAATGGATCTGGGCACACGAAAAAGCATGCTAAATTGGAATAAATGATCATTTTAGAGGGCAGATGTCCATGTACTATTTTCTTGGAAGTTTATTTTTTTATATATATGTACGTTGTGTCTTGCCCTTTCTCCAAGCAGCTCAAGGTGGTGTATGCATTTCTCCCCCAACCTAGGTTAGGCTGAGAGATAGGAATAACCTCAGGTCATCCAGCAAGCTGTGTGGGTGGATGGGGGGCTTTTGAACCCGTGTTCCTGGTCCTAGTCCAGGCTCAAAAGAAATGAAAACCATCTGAACTTTCCTTGATGCAGGGTTACGATGATGAGCATGGATTTTGCACGTGTCATCATTCCTTCTAATACCGATTCAGGTTTCCCCATGCTTGGGTGAATGTAGCCAAAACCGCACTGCCCATACAAAAGAAAGAGGTGTTAGCAGACTTAGAAAGCACATTAGAAACAGGAACTGGTAAACCAGGGGTCCTGAACATGGCACCCATGGACACCTCCAAGGGTGCCTACAAAGCTCTCCATTCTTTGCCCCTTCCAAAACAATTTTTTAAATACAATCCTTGGAAAATATTAGTGCAGCCTTCTTTCTCTCCCTTTCTAGCCTCACTATTTCTAACCCCCACACCTCTTTAGCTCACTGTTTTCCCCTCTTAGCCTCTAGCCTTGTTCTGTCTCTACCCCTTTGCCTTGCTCTTTCTCTCCACTCCCAAACCCTTTAGCTCACTTTTGACTAGCCAAGCCCCTACGACAGGCATTCTGTGACTAGCCACATCCTCTGTGGAAGCCGTCTTGTGGTGATGTCCACAGCAGTTTTTCAAATTCCCAAATGTGCCCACAGGTCCAAAATGGTTGGAGACCCCTGTGATAAACTAGGCGAAATAAGATATCCAGCAACGGATCCAGGGCTCTGCTGAAGATCTGAAAAGTGTATGTGTGTGGGAAGGGGAAAATGGTAATTCTGAGCCAGTGTGAGGACCAGCGTGGTGTAGCGGTGAGAGTGCTGGACTGGGACTCGGGAGATCCGGGTTCTAGTCCCCGCTCAGCCATGAAGCTCACTGGGTGACTTTGGGCCAGTCACTGACTCCCATCCTAACCTACCTCACAGGGTTGTTGTGAGGATAAAAGGGAGAGCAGCAGGAGGAGGATTGTGTTAGCTGCCTTGGGTTCTTTGCAGGAAAAAAGGTGGAATATGAATATAAGAAAGAAAGAAAGAAAGCAGTGTAGGGTATTAACCCTTTGTCTGTCTGTCACCTCTCTGTTACCCCCCCCCCCTTCTCAGCCTAGGAGAAAAAGCCCCGTTGGAGAGAAGAAGCTGCGGACAGGGAAAGAGTTAAGACAAGAGCCACCGTATCTCTCCTTCAAACCGAGTTCTTCCTCTCTTTAGATGTTTGGCAAAACTCAGGTTCCCATACCTGGGTCTATGCTGCACATCTAGTGCCGCACTCATGTATAATAAATATTAATAGATGTAATGGATTCTTAGTATTTCCATAAAATAAAGTATGATCCATAAGGTGAGTTCAGGAGGTGAATTCTTTGTCTCTCACAAGCCATAAAAGAAGAGTCCAACAATCCTCACGGAACAAGCTGAGGATGTTTCAATGAGAACCTTTTCAATAGAGTTTCTCTCTAATCTGGACTTCCTCTTTAGCAGTATTTTCCTTTTCCTTTTTAAAAACCTGGATGGGGCTCTTGACCCCTTAAACTTCGGAGCCGCAGCTAATGTTCAAAATATCTTGTCCCTTTCTTTTGTGAAACCCTTTAGTTAGATCCTGCCCTGAGTTGTTCATAAAAGAGAATAATAAACAAGCAGTCCATAAAATAATATAGGCCATTTTCACACAGCACTGCAGTTTTCACTCCCCCAACATATTTTAAATCCTTTAATCCCTTAAATAAGGAATATATCCCAATTTTACAGCCCTGAGCTTTTGGGAACCTGCAGAAATAAAAGATGTTGAAATTCTGTGGTAAAGGGATTACTCTGCATAAACTATTGCTTCGTGAGCATTACTGCAGCTTCTAAATCCAAATGCCAGTAGGAAAACAGCAAAGTCTGATTGGGTAGAAGCCTGAACTGAGAGAAGTTAGGGTCATGGGTTTTAAAAAATAATGATCTGAATATTTTACCATCTGATTTACATATAACTCAATTTGCAACAAATAGAAAGTCTGACCAAATTACCAGTTAGAAGAAGTAATTGAATGCTCTCTATGTGGCTAAATTCTGTCTCTGTAGAAGACAATAGTTCCAAGGGCTTCTGCTTAAGCGAAATATGAGAATAATTATAATGAATTACCCTACTTTCTTCCATGCCTAAAAGATGTAATATGGGAACTATGTTTTCATTGCTTCAGTTTCCATCTGAGTCCATTGGTATCACTTATAATTATACAGTGCTGTCTTAAGCAATGTGACTGCCAAAAGTCATTATTTCTTCCATCTGTGCAACAGCCCTGTGAAGGAGACCATTATTGCCGAGAGGGGAAGTGAGGCTGGGGATCATCTTGTGAGCTCATTATGGAAACACTTAACAACAGTAAAATAAGGCTATTCGCACAGTAAAATGACTGCATATGTAAAATAATCTAATATATTATGATCAAATGATCTAATATATTATTGACTCAAGTCTTTGGAAATATATATAATAGGATATGTGCAACAGTCAGTATCAAGAATACATCAATATTCAAATACACCCTAGGATTGCAATGTGAAACAGACACATAATTTTCGAAAAACAGAATTCTTCTCTTGACCATGTGCATTGTTGGAATATGGTTCAAACTAGGGTTGAACCATGGGTGCAATGGAGGGCATTTTCTGACAATCTTAATTAGAATGGAAAAGGCCTCTTCCAGCAGTTTTTCATGCCTCATTTACTTTTGGCTGAGGAGGCCCATGTGACTTGTACACAACGCATTGCTTTATATCTAAATTGGCTTCATTTGCCATTAGTGATGTCAGAAGTAGCCAAATCTGATTGGCTACATTAAACCGGAGTTTTCTTCCTGCCCACAAACACATTAGGGAAAAGAGTTGGGAAAGGGGGGAGGAGGAGGAGAAATTGTTCTTTCCCTGTCCATGCAGCTAAGTCCTGTCCCGCTCCCACTAGTGTGGACAGAACATAGCAGGATGCATACACCAAAAAGGTAGGAATGTGTGGACGGCCCATTGCAATTCCGATTATAGCTTGCATTGGAAAAGCAAAGATTTTCCAGTGCTAGGTTCCTTCTGTCTGGAAAAGCCCTTAGTCAGTAACTGAATTAAATTATTTTGAATCCATTCCAAATGGGCACAGCTAGATCTATATGTCTAGCATACTGGCTCAAAATATTAGCAATGCAACTTCAATAGTAATTTTTGGACACAAAATGCCACATTAATTTCTTCGACTCTGGGCAGCTCAATCCAATGAGGCTGCCTGTGACCCTCTGAACTCGGAAAGTTACGGGTATCCAATGGAGGGCGCAAGGAGCATGGAGGCGAAGATTGCATCTGCGTTTCTCCCACCCTATTTTGCCCCGGAGCGCGAGGAGAGGAGTATGCTGGCGGAGCCTGTCTCTTCTTCCCCTCCCCGCCCCCTCCTCACCCACAAAACTCCATCTCTGAGGTCGCTCTTGGGACCTCGGAGCTGCAGCCGGCGTGGTTCTTTCAGTGCTGGCCACAAGGACAGAGGGAGGGCACTCCAAGTTTGGAGTCCCAGCTCCGACCTCAGAGTGAGTTTCCGAGGTCGGGGCTGGGACTCCGAATTACCCTATGGCCAGCTAGACTCTGTCTAGCTGGCCATAGGATTGTGCCCTTGGTAGATTAGCAGCCTGTTTATAGCCTATAGTTTCTAATGAACAAATTACAGGACACTGCTTATATAAAAGTATTGAGGTATAAGAAGGGAAGTAGCTTTTCTATTTTATTTTTTAAAGTGGAATTACATAGCTTATTGCAATAATTAACTCTCTTCCTTTTATAATGTTATGTTATTTCCCCTCCCCCACCATGTTTTGTTCCAATAAACTCCTAAATCAGTGACAAGCCTCTTAAGAGTGATGGGGGGGGGGGATCCAGTGAAATGACTTTTTCCATATGGATGTAATATTTGTAACCAAAAAGACAATCCTTAAGGGTTTTGTCAGGCTTCTCCCTCCCCTCTCCTCACACCCACAGGCTTTTGTTATCAGCCAATAAATCTGTCTTTGAAAAACTGCTACATTAGATTGTTTTTGGATGAAGTGTTAGAAAGAGGTGGTGGGGGGAGAGCTATTGCTGGAGCGTATTTCCCTCCCTCACAGCTGCCAGCTCATCTTTCTTGTCTGTAGCATTTCCCCTAACAATTTCTTATGCAGTGGCCAGGGATTCTAGCTACATGGGAATATCTGCCATGCCTCATACTTCAAGTGAAGAGATGATCCTATTTTGTATAGCTTGATTGCTTCCTAATGGGCAGTTGGTTAGTTGATGTTTCAAGATCTATTGGTTGATATGACCTGCATTCTACACTCTAGAATCTAGAGCGGAAAATGCAGGTCAGACTCATACTCATACCAACCTGCAGAGCTGAGACTGTGAGACCAGTTGGAATGTAAGTGGAGACAGAACACTTCGATTTTTTTGCAGTTTGTTGCATGGGGCCGTGAAGGGCATGCTTTTAAGTCCTGGTTTGCACACAACAATAACCCAGATTTTTTTTTAAAAAAAACCCTCTGGGTAATGAGGAAGAAAGCAATACACACTGCCCGATTGCTCTTGCTGCAGGTGGGAGCAGCTGAACAAAACACAGACCTTCCGTCTGTGGTTTGGTTAGCACTATGTGTGAACCAGGAGCAATCCTATATACTCACATTCCTGAATGGAAACCCCATTGAGCTCAGTGGGAATTACCGTTGAGTAGACATGTATAAGATTTCTCTGCAAGCCATGCAGCCCAAGAGTAGTAAAATGAAAAATAAAAATATTTTTATTTCTCTTTGTAAACCGCCCAGGGAGGCTTTTGGCTGATGACGGTGAACAAATATACTAAATAAATAAATAAATGAAGAGATACTAGTTATGGAAGTTTTCCCCATGTCAAAGTGAAGACTTTCTACTCCCCAAACCTGGGCATTCCCATGGTTCTTAACAGTTGAAGAAAGAATTCACTAAAGACCCTAGTTCACTAATTTATATTATTCATGTAGTTTCCTATCTAGCCAGTGTGGCGTAGTGGTGAGTGTATTGGACTGGGACTTGGGAGATCCAGGTTCGAGTCCCCACTCAGCTATGAAACTCACTGGGTGACTTTGTGCCAGTCACTGACTCTCAGCCTAACCTACCTCACAGGGTTGTTGCGAAAATGGAGAGGAGGAGGAGGATTATGTAAGCCGCCTTGGGTTCCTTGCAGGAAAAAAGGCGGGGTATAAATATTATAAATAAATAAAATCTATCCATCTATCTATCTATATACAAATATGTGTATCAAAACCAAAGTTTGGAAAAAACCAACTCTTCTTTCTTAAAAAGGGAAGAGCAAATGACACCTCTTTAGCCTTTTAATGTCTGATCTTAGGAGCCCCAGAAGTTATATTTTCCCATGATCTTTGTGACTGAGGAGACATATTCAATCAATCGGGCCCAGTCCCTCACCCTCACCCCCACCTATCTGGTCATTTCTTCAGAAGGCTCTGGGTTTTAATATTTCCCGTTCTGCTCTTTCTCAGCAGCACTAAACCAAGTCATGATTACCTCAGCAAGATTTGTGGTTACACCTTGAGCTTCCTCTGCACTAAGCACTGGGGTCCTGATGAATCCTTTAAGGACGAGAAATGGATAACAGGTGCTCGTTGGCTTGTCCCAGTAATAGAACGTCCTTTATACACTGTATATGCTTTACACTTCCTAGAATCCTCTCTCTGGGAGCCATGGATAGAGCTGGCTGGAGCCCAGAGGTTCTCAAAACGTGAGGCAGGCCTTTTCCGGCCACTGCCAGGGGAGGTGTGTGAGCTGCTCCCTGGCTACTCCTGATAGATATAGTGTTCCAGGAGGCCGAATATCAGACACAGCTTCTGTCAAGTCAGGCGTGGGCTGAAGCAAGACAGAGCAAGGTGCAAGCGAAGTAGGTCTGCAGCTGGCATCCCAAGCAGATTCCTCTAATTGTGCAAACCAATCTTCAAGCCTGACCTGGAAGTTTTTATAGGGGGTCAGGAGTTTTTATAGGGGGTCAGGGAGTTTTGCCAACTTCTGTTGGCCTATTATGGTTAAAAGTCTAGTCTCCTTGTATTTCTTGCTTTGCTTGGAGCAGAGTGACGTTGTACAGATTGAATCCATGTTGGACATCCCCTGGGTAACCAATAAACCAGAGTGCCACAATGCACACAACTGCAATTGTGTGCATTGTGGCACTCTGGTTTATTGGTTACTATTTATCAACTGCAGCCGTTGTTGTTTTTGGGACATCCCTTGGGTTCCGGGGGTCACCAGCCATTGCAGTCAGTCTCCCTCCTTCCCGCATACACACTTTTGCGCTTGCATTATGCACAATGTTCATATGAACAAGGCTACTGCAGGCTTACTTTAGAACTGGGGGTGGGGAGGCAACTTGGCTATGTTGGCTAGGGATGATGGGAGTTTCTGTCCAACAATATCTAGACAGAACCTGCCCACCCCTGATTTAGAAAGTGCCAGATAGCTTCTCTACCACACAGCGTATGCAAGGAGGCTGCATTTCCCCAACTCTGGGTTGATTACTCAGCCTGAGAGTGTGGGGGAGAAGGGGCAGGTGTATCAAAGGAAATACCCTCCATGTGCAAAGTTTAAGAACTTCTGCCTTAACTGAGGAGTGGGCTCCTAGTCCTGCACTCCTTATGGCTCTGTGTTCTGCCCTTCTCGGAATCAGCAACATGCTTTCTCCCAGCTACACACAGCCACCTCCCCAATTCTCAGGGGCAAGACCCAGGGTGATTGTCCCCCTTTTCAAGTGGATAGTAGCATGCCTTGGCCATGTTTTGATTCATGGGCAGCAGAGCAGCAGCTGCCAAAAGGTAGAGGCAAATATGGCTGGACTGACCTCTGGCCCCAGCTGGTGAGAACAGAATCCTCCCAGAATTACCATCTAGGCGTCCAGTTTCAACACTTGCTAGTCACTGCTGAGTCTTGTTCTTAGCCCACAGTATTAACAGCGGTGACAGAGGACAGAGGCATCCATGCTGAAGTGTGAGCCTATAGGTACACAGGTCACACTTGGAAACACAGGGGTCAGGAGGTTTTCTGTTGGTCTTCCTTAGTCATAGACATCCAGAGCCGGCCCTACCATTAGGCAGAATGAGGCAGTTGCCTCAGGTGGCTGGTGCTGGGAGGCAGCAGCGAAGTGTTGGAGGAGAAAGCTGTGGGCTCCACAGCCTGCCCTGTGCCTCCTAAGCTACTCTGCTGCCTTCAGGTGTGGTGGAGAATGCTGTCTCACTGCCAGGGCCAGTCCAACTGCCAGTCCAGTTGACCTTTGTACATGGAATGGGAGGGGGCGCCATTTTGTCCTTCACCTCAGGCAGCAAAATGTCTTAGGCCAGTCCTGTATAGACTGTTGTGTTCTGCTGTTTCCTTTCTGGGACCTTTATATTTTCTAGTCAATGCAGATTGAAAGTGGATAAACGGGAGGAGCTACACATGCAAAAAGAATACGTGACTGCTGGCCAGAACAGTGGCCCTGAGTCAAGTTCTCCCCCATAGCAACTTAGCCCTTATCTTGATGTCATTATATGTGTGTTTCCCTTCCGCCACCAGCAACGGCCAATGACATGGAGAGAAAAACCACAGCAAAATGACACCAGGAAGGGAGTGGGCAGCACAACACAGGGCTGCTTTTTTGGGCAGAGGCCCATGGTATGATCCCTGCCCTCACCCCACACCTACCCACATCGTGACGTTTCGCAAGTGCAGCTGACTCATTTTACTCATGCCGAATTCTGTTATGTAGAGAAATTTTGATTTCCCTTCACTTGGGGCCACTTGCAAACCTTTTATGGATATGAACACTATGTGCTGAATGCACTCAGTTTCTGGGGAGGGGGGGGGGAAGAAACAAGTTTGAATGTGTACCTGTGTTGATTTGCGGGGGGAAAGACACACTTGAAACAAGTAAGATGATTTCTTTTATTGGAGCTATCAGAACAATATTGATTGGGAACGTGCAGTTTATTAAACAAACTGTAACACAGAGAGTTTGTGGGAGGGCAAAGAAAAGCAGAGGGCAGATGCCTGGGATTTCCATTTCCCGTGGGACAAGAATGCCTTGTCAATGAGGGCCAGAATGGAGCAGCTCTTGTCTGCTGGGTCTCAGAACTGACAGAGCTAGGATCTGGAAGGCAAGAACCTCTTTGGTTTTCCCTGCCACCACTCTCCTTTTCAGATCTGAATGAGAGCTGGCAGGTGTCGAGTGCAGCCAGGGGACGGTGGGCGGTAGGCTAGGGATCGATGACAATAATCATACATTGGTTTTTGGATAAAAGGAACTGCATATTGGACAGAACAGAAAAAAGCCATGCATTCTCATCAGTTGTACGAAGAAAAAGAGAGATATATTTTTTTCATGCAAGTATTTAAACAATTCAAGGTGACGTTCGTAAAATATTGAGCAATACACCGATTAATAGTAAGCAGGTGGTTTAAACACTTCTTAAAACCCAGGCTTTCTTTATGAATCAGTATCTACCTGAGTGGCATCTCACACCTGGACTAGAATGGGCCCAGGTGTGGGAGATAATATACTTATTTGGGTGTAGGAATGCTTTTGGAAAATTGTCCATATTTTCTCACATAACCTGAACATTAGAGAAAATTGTTCCAAATGTTTTCAGGATGGTATACCGTATTTATTAACCTTGTGGTGATTATTTAAAAGAAAAAGAAGTTACTGTAAGCAGGAAGAGCCAAAAAGATCTCTGGCAAAAATGCCGTCCAACGAAAAAAATTATTGTCCCACTCCCACCGGTGCAAATATATATAGCTCATAACAGTAAACATTTGCTCTAATTAGATTCTTTGTTATTTTTTCTAACATATGTTGACGATAGCATGTGGATAATAGGGCATTGATCACATTTATCATTACTGCAGCTAGAAGGGTATATGCTTGGTAATGGAAGTAAGAGATAGTTAAACTATGGAATTTGTTGCCACAGGGTGTGGTGAAGGACACCAACTTCAAAGGATTTAAAAGATTAGGCAAATTCATGGTACAAAAGGCTACCAATTGCTAATAATCATGCTGGCTATATATTACCTCCAGTATCAGAGGCAGTGTGCCTTTGTATGCCTTTGTGTCCAGCTCATGTCCCCTTTGTATGCTAGGGGACATGAAAATCGAGCATCGTCTGAGCTCCACAAGTGCCAGCATTTTCTCGAATGAAACATAGAGTGTTCGAGGATCGGGATATTTGTAAGAAGACCAAAACACTGGTTTATGAAGCCATTGTATTACCAACTTTACTGTATGCCTGCGAAACATGGACTATCTATAAACGTCACTTCCACCTCCTTGAAAGGTTTCATCAACGTTGCCTCCGGAAAATCCTGCGAATTACTTGGGAAGATAGGCGAACAAATGTCAGTGTACTGGAAGAAGCAAAGACTACTAGCATTGAAAAAATGATCCTTCAACGCCAACTTCAGTGGACCGGTCATGTTGTTCGAATGCCTGACTGCTGTCTCCCAAAGCAGTTACTTTACTCGCAACTCAAGGATGGAAAGCGGAATATCGGTGGTCAATATAAGAGGTTTAAAGATGTTCATAAGGCTAATCTAAAAAAATGCAATATAAACATCAAAAACTGGGAAGCTCTGGCCCATGAACGATCTAAATGGAGGTTGGCCTTTCACAAAGGTTCCATGGACTTTGAAGAAGCCCGAGTGCAAGGTGAAAGGGAGAAACGTGCTAAGCGAAAAGCACGTCAAATGAATCCTTTACAGGACCATCTTCTATCTGGTAACCTGTGTCCTCACTGTGGGAAGCTGTGTGGATCTAGAATTGGCCTCCACAGTCACTTACGGACCCATCGCTAGAGTCTACACAATCTTCTTTAGAATTTCCTCCTTTTATCCCGGAAGACAATCTTACTCGGTCACGAGTGATCGCCTGATGATGAGATGAGCTATTGCCCACCCACTCATGTCCTGCTTGTGAATTTCCCATGGGCAGCTGGTTGGCCACTCTAGGAAAGATAGACTATGGTCTTCCTATGTTGTATTAGTGAAAAATACCAACAATACAAGAGTAGTGGGATAAAATGTGGGAGTACAAAAGATGGCAATAGCTACACGCTATATTTAAGTTCAGGAAAAGAGACAAAGATGGGATTACTGTATTCAAAACTGGGAACACTTTATTCATTTTTGTAATGTTCATAAATTACAAGCAAATGTACAGTTGTGTTTTGGAATGTTTTTATTTGTGTATAATCAGGTACGACTATCTATCTATCTATCTATCATCTATCTCCAAGCTAGTTATACTTCAGATCTCTCCTGTTATAGAGAGACGTAGAGATCTGAAATTTGAAACTTGGGCAAATAACACTGACTGTATAGTATTTTGTGGGACAGAAAAGTTTTAATACAAATCAGTAACAGATTCTGGCTGTAATGCTATGCACAATTACCTAGCCGTAAGTCCCATGGAACATAATGTGACCTACTTCTAAGTATACATGCATAGAATTGTGCTGTAATAATATTTTGATTGTAAAAATACCACGATTTTTGAAAGACAAAAATCTCTTGTGCTTTTGAATGAGGGAACATTACAGAAAATGAGGATGTGGCAGAATCCGGCTGGGCATGTCGCTCTGATTTCTTACACTGCTTAGACCCTCAAATCCCCCCCCCCCTTCGCAGTTAGCTTTTTTCATGGATCGTAAGGAGGGGAAGAGGGCATGTATTGGTTCATTTTTCTTGGCTTGGGGGTGGAGTTGAACAGGTGGCAAAAAGGGAGCTAGTTCTCCAAAATGTTGGCCAATACTAAAGAAAAACAAGAATGTGATTATTCTTACTCACATCGTGAAACTTCGGAATTGGACCATATTTGTATTTCTTTCCCCTCACTCTAGATTCTGCAACCTGAGATAAACTGCATTCATTTCCCAGCTGCGCTTTACTTGGAAATCTCTCACTGGAGCTACTTTTGAATTCCTCGCCTCTCTGAATCTGCCAAGGCGCTTCTTTTTACCCCTTCCTGTTATGGGTCTTCCCCCAAATATGTTTCTTGTTAAGAAGGACTGGAAATTACTGCCATCTGCATTTCCAAGACAAGGTCCCAGGTCTACAATAATTCATTATGGCACAGCAAAATATCGGCCCTTTGAAGATGGTTCAAGCCAGGGTACACTGAACACGTGGGGTGGGGTGGGGTGGGGTAGCAGGCTTATTCATGCACTGCTTTGTGGGCAGGACTGGTACTGTCAGAAAGCTAAGAGGGAGGGCAAGGTAATAGAGTCTTTGGTGAACCTGTAACCTTTCACTTAGGTGAGAATTCCCCAAATACCCCTTGCCTAATAGAAACTGCGTAGGAGAACACACTGCTTTCCCTTGTGTTAGGGAGGCATCCGTGCCTTTGTAACATCAGCATTATTCTAGACAGTGCCAGCTCCAGATTTTTGAGGGCCCTTGGGCAGGACACCCCCAATAGGCCTGCTCACTGCCATTGCCACCAACTATTGTTCTTCATTCTCTTTCTCCTCATTGCTACCACTTTCTTGTGTGACAGGCAGAGAGCAAGGAGGTGGCGGCATCTACTGTTGCAAAAACATGCTAGATCCTAATGTACCCAGTTCAAATTATGCACATTAGGAAGGAGAGAAAGGCTGGCAGTGGTCCAACAGATTTATTCTCAAGAATTGGAGATACAGGAGTATTATAACACTTCAAAGCTGCATCTCAATATGGAGGCTGAAATGCTATCAATTTATACAGTATCTTCTGACGCAATCCCACACATGCGCCGAACTAACAGGAATTTCTAGCTGAGAAAGGGAAAAATACAGAAAGGTAAACAAAATCTTAAACATGCATTCTAAGCAACTGGAACAGAGGTAAGTCAGGTCATACTAACTCCTTCAGTCCCCTTTCACCCACTGTCTTTAGATAGCTCAAGGAAAAGAAGATAGCAGGACAGCAACATTCCTGTCTTTCTCTCATAGTCTAAACATCAGTCTAAGCAAAAGAAGAAAGGAGAGAGAAGCATTTCATTAATTTTAACACATCAGTTACTGAATATTTACAACACTCCTCCCTTAAATGCTTTTCTCCTTATAAACCATATTTGTATCTATTCAGCACTTGAAATCATGAAGAAATACATTGTTTACATTAAAGGAATACATTAAAGAAATACAACAGCATAAACACATTCCAACTAGTACAAAACATTCCCAGCCCTTTCCATAACCATGACAGATTTATGAACCATGAAGAAAACAGGTCCCAAAACTCCATTGAGGTGTTTCATGTACATGTTGAGCTGTTGCATGTAATTGGCTTATGTCATGGCCACCTTCTCATTTGCATCTGGAATATAAACACAGCATGAGGCATTTAGCAATGTACAAACTCCACCTCTATCTGCAAGCAACATATCCAAAGTCAATCCATTCTGTATTGTCATTTGTCTCAAGGCACTAACTTCTGTATTTAGAACCTCCTAAGGCATCTATTGATTGATTGTGTTATCAACTACCGGTACTTGTTCCAACACTGCTGTCAATCTTCTTTCTTGCATGGCAAAGGCCACCCCTAACCTAGGAAACATATCTCCAAAAACTTCTTTGTTACATCCTTTTGTATCTTCACTTCCCTAAAGGAAGTTCTTTATGCACTGTGAATGCTGGAACCAACTCACCAACATAACAAGTTCTTCCCCAATTACCTGGTAACACTTTGTAAGCACTGGAGCCACAGATGAAATAATGCCCAGTTAATGCTGGCATCTTTTTCTTACCAGAAGTGTGCATTGTCCATTGAGAATAATATCCAGTTACATTAAAGCTATACAATTCTACATCAGGCTTCCACTTCTCACTACCATCAGTTCTTAATATCAAGCTCTATTTATGAGCATTGACCATTCACACTTACTTACTCCCATCTTTATCTTACCATTGCATGTTCAACACCAATTTCCCTCTCAAGGGTGTACCTGTAAAAATCCCAAATCATAGGATGTGTCCCACCAAGTGTACTTTCTCACTCTCCTTCCTGTTGAATTCCATACCTAGCAACACAGGAATCAAAGGTTCCCTGCTTCAACCTGCAAAGACATTTTAGTACAAATCCCAACAATTCACTAAGCTTAACCTTCTTCTAACAATCTTATTAGATTTAATAAACATGTTCCCCTCCCCTTCTGAGTGAAGGAGGAGACACAGTCCCAAAAACAAGAACGCTTTCATTTTTAGTCTCTTGAACAACAGTTTCAGATCAAAGTCTCCTTTTTTCACAGTCTAGTTCCTCAGTCCTCTCTGGGGTTGGAGGGGTTGGCACCCTCTTCAGCCTGGTGTAGTGATTCCACTTCTCAAGGGGGTTTGTCCTTCCAGGACTTGATCAGCACCCAATCTCCCAGTTGCCTGGAAAGAGAAGATCTGGAAAGAGAAGACAAAACAAACTGCAAAGCAATAACATATTCTTTAATTCCATTAAAGAAATAATAATTTCATTATTTTCCATTTCAACATTTACATTTTACATTCTGAGCAATGGTCATGAGCAAAATTCTAGGGGGTCTCCCAGAAAGTAACTCAAAAGGTGACAATTTCATCCCTCCCCTTGGCTGACACTAGATCCTAGCTAAAGCTATAGGAAGGACTTGGAGTCACTTCAACTTAGTCTCTGTGCAGAGTTCTGTCAACATAGTCTTCAAAACTCATAGTTACTGTGCAAGTTGGAAAGTTTTCCACCCATCCAGTCAATTGGTCCACAATAACAAGTAGTAACGATTTCCATGTGAGCATAGTTCAGCAAAGTCTATCTGAAGTCTTTAAAACTGGTAGAAAGCCCATGGCCTGCCTCCCTTCAGTGGAGGAGGTCCAGCTGGTCTTGGGTTAGTCTTCAAACATGAGGGGCAGTTGGCTGCAACTCTCTGGATTCCCACATACAAGCCTGGGGTCACTATGTGTCTCAGCAGTAACTCCCTTTCCATGTGTCAGCACATACATCAGAGCAATTTCTCTGTATCTGTTTTCCATTTGCAATCTTCTGCCCCAATGCAGTGATGAACCCTCTTTCTTTCCACAGCATGTACATACTGTGCTAAAAGCATATCAAGAGTCTATGTAAATGTTAGCTCACTTCCCTTCAGTTAGTTCAAGGGCTCAAGTGAGAGCAGTTAATTCAGCAGCTTGGGCTGACCAGTGACTTGGTAAGCATTCTTTCACAAGCACCTTCTCTCTGTCACAACAGCACATCCAGTACACTTCTTACCATCTAGAACCTAGCTGGATCCACCAACAAACAGTTCAAGTTTAGGTTCTTCCAATGGCACATCTGTAAGATCAGGTCTCACTAGAGTTGTTTGCTCTAAAACTTGAAGACAGTCATGACAATTAACATCTGGCATAGGAAGCAAAGTACCGGGTAGCTGGATTCAAAGCCTTGCTGAGCTTGTATGACAGACCTGGATTTGACAACAGGAAAACTTCATATTTGGACTGCCTAGCTGGATTCAAAAACTTCTCTCCTTCAATTCCAAGTATCTAGTTCACCCCATGTGGTGTGTGCACTTCCATATCTGCACCCATAGCAATCTTCTGCACATCTGTACCAACAAAGACATGTGGGCCAACCTTTCGCCACTGGATCTAACATTTTTGAATAATATCCCACAGGTCTCCAGGTATTCCCCATTCTCTGAGACAACACACCTGATGCCCTTCTTCTCATGCACACACAGTCTGTACAAGGGTTAGGGATTGGTAATGCAGGAGCAGACAACAGAGCTCGCTTCAATTCAAGGAAAGCCTTTTCCATCTTTTTGGTACATCTCCAACTACTGATGTTTTCTTTAGTAAGCGACTTATACAGGGGTTTGGCCATAATCTGAGATCCACAATCTGCAGAACCCAGTAAGTTCCAAAAAATGTTCTTAAGGCCTTTGGGTCTTTAGGGCATGGCATTTGTTGGATAGCTTGCACCCTTCCTTTCCCAAGGTTCAAGTTCTTCTTGCAAATCTGTACCCCGAAAACACTACTTCACGCTTACACAACTGGGCCTTTCTTCTGTCAATCTGAGACTTGCAATTCAGGGCAACCTCTCTCTCTCTCTCTCTCTCTCTCTCTCTCTCTCTCTCTCTCTCTCAGTGTCTTCTTTCCTTACAATACGTACACACATTCTTTTGCCTCTCTCTGGCCTTTTTCTTCTTCTCCTCAGAAACCTCTCCTTTTTCCTTAACTACAGCTGCCATCAAAGCTGTGTGTAACTTGACTCTTTACTCTCGCACATTTCACTTCATATACACACTTTTACATGCCAATTCCATCAATTCTGACACTGATTTTCTTACTGTCCCTTTCAGTCTTCTGCAACTTCCCCTGCATCACTGTTTCATTTCCACTCCAGCTCTTCCCTGGGGTGTTACTGTTTGCTTAAGAGTCTTTTAAAAGAGACACAGTTGCCTGTTTGCAACACTCTTCAGAGTCAGCTGCAATTAACAAATCATCCACATATTGTAAGAGGTCCATATTTGAGTTGCTTCCTTTCCAGTCACTCAAATCTTTCTGTAAAGTCCCAAAAACACAGTGGGACTCAGTCATGCATAGTCCTTGTGACAGAACTGACCCATAAAGCTGAACTTTGAGATTCAAATCCTCCCACTCAAAAGCAAAGTACTTCTGACTCTCTTTGTCCAAGGCATCTTTCAAGTCTAAAAAACCAACTTGCTTTCTTTGACACTTGGGTGACAATAGTGCGTAGATTTTGTACAACTGGGTAATCTGCCAACACAATCTCATTTATAGCTCTGAGATCTTGAACTAAACAAAACTTTAGAGAGCCTCCCTCAGGTGGGCTTCTCAACCCGTATGATTGGGGTGTTGTAAGCTGAATATGTAAGCCATCCATATTCTCTGAATTTGTCAATTAGGGGTTTCAATCCCTTCCTTGTAGCTCTAGACAAAGTATACTGTTTCACTTGCACGGGCTTTCAAAGTTACTCTCACACAGATCCAATCTTTCTAGCTCTGGCAGGTAGGGCCATTTCTGCCCAAACTGTGAGTGGGGGTATTTCTCTCTCTCTCCCACAATAGTTGCAGCCTTGCTGGAGCTTTTCCCTTAGAGGCGGAGGGAACAGCTATCTGGTAATTTGAGCCCTGCTGTTTCAGGATTCCACAACCAAGATTTTCTCCCTTAAAGAAGATTTCAGCCTGCAACTTTGTAAGCATGTCTCTTCCAACAGAGCTATTGGACAAGTCTCAGAAACCACAAATTCATGTTCTAGTTTTTGTAAGGAGGGGGGGTAGGTGTAAGGAACTCGTGAGGGTTTCCCCCTCAATCCTTCTATTAACACAGTCCAATTATAGGTTACATCTTGGGGAGCAAGTGTTGGGAGCAAAGAATACGTAGCACCTGTGTCAGTCAGCCAATTTCCAATTTCCTCCAATTTCTTCCCTCCACCTTTATAGTAAGCATGGGGTTCTCTATAATGTCACTGACTTAAAGGGAGGAAGGCTTTGGACTCTGGTCCCCATCAATCCGATTCTTCCTACATCATGATTGCAATGCAGCTGTCCCTGCAGCCGCCCCCCTTTGCTCCTGCCCACTCAAATAATTTCCCTTCCACAACAGCAGCAATCAACACAGCCTGTTGCATTGCCCGTTTGTCTTTTTTCGTCTTCTTCTTTCTCTTCTTCACCCCCTCCTAATTCACTAGCTGAGATAAAAGCATGCCTGCAGCACCATTTGGCCTCTGTTTCTGCCGTCTGGTCTGTCTAGCTCGGGTTCAAACATGCACCTTTCTTCAGTCTAAGAAATTCACTCAGCAGTTAGCATTGTTTACACATCTCCCAGTCCCAAGGTGGGATCATGGCTTCTAAAAATGAGGCAAACAATCCTTGCATCTTTTCAGGATCCTCTCTGAGAGAATGATTCTGATTGCACCAATTACACAAGTCTGAGGTGGTGAAGGAAACATACACAAGTGCTCTGGCTGGCCCCTCTAGTTTCTCTCAATGGGCACATTTTCCTTGGCTCTTTCTCCCATGCTTCCTCTGTAGCCGGTCCTGTCAATCTAGTGGAAATCTTTCGGGGGGGGGGGGGAATCTGGGCTTTGCTCTCTTTTTCTCTCATTCTCTCTTCAACCTTTTTCTCCCAACCACAACACTCCTGTGCCAACGCCTCAGCTCTCTTCACCTCCCCCACTAGCCAGTCCTAAGTCAGCCTCCCCTGTATGAGGGGATGGGGTTCTCAAATCACCTCCCTGCACCCCAAACCAAATTGCACCTGGAATCCCTTGAGCATCATACCCTGGATCAAAAGACACACTTCCCCACTGAGGCCCTGAATCTGGAAGCATAGGGGTTGAGGATTACCTGACCCAGATTTTACCATCATGACCTTACAAAAGTTCATTTTACACTTTTACACTTTTGAATCCAAGAAGGATTTTTTCTGTGTCACAAACTGTCAAACATCACAAACATCAATGAAATTAAACTGATCCCCGTGCCCCTCCCTCAGTCATAAACAACAACAATTACTTTCACATTCCAAGTTTCCCCCAGCCGGCATTGAACAATGGCCACTCTTTATTGCAAACCTTAAGTCAGATTTTATCATTCTTGCTGCAGGTACCAAATACCAAAGCATGCAACTCAAAGGGTCACCCCTCTTCTCCTCCTTCAATAGTTCCGCCCCCATGCTTCCCTCCAAATGTGAGACACTTGCAGATGCAAGACTAACACTCACCCAAACCCGAGATCCCAAAGAATCACGGCCAAATGGGAAAGAAAGGCGAAACATACCTTGGGAGGAGGCCAATGGATCACCAGTGTCCAAACCAAAAACCACTCCGCTTTTCTCCTTTCAGATGGAGTCCTTTTTTTCCAAGGTACCACAATGTGAGGTCAATCCTGCAGTGACAGGCCCAAACGACCTGGTGCGCACTTCACCCCAAAATTGGTCCCACAATGCAGTCCTCAGGTCAGGAAAAGTAGCTCCTGGCTGCTCGCCATTTTGTTGCAAAAACATGCTAGATCCTAATGTACCCAGTTCAAATTATGCACAGTAGGAAGGAGAGAAAGGCTGGCAGTGGTCCAACAGATTTATTCTCGAGAATTGGAGATACAGGAGTATTGTAACACTTCAAAGAAAGCTGCATCTCAATATGGAGGCAGAAATGCTATCAATTTATACAGTATCTTCTGACGCAATCCCACACATGCGCCAAACTAACAGGAATTTCTAGCTGAGAAAGGGAAAAATACAGAAAGGTAAACAAAATCTTAAACATGCATTCTAAGCAACTGGAACAGAGGTAAGTCAGGTCATACTAACTCCTTCAGTCCCCTTTCACCCTTTAGCTAGCTCAAGGAAAAGAAGATAGCAGGACAGCAACATTCCTGTCTTTCTCTCATAGTCTAAACATCAGTCTAAGCAACAGAAGAGAGAAGCATTTCATTAATTTTAACACATCAGTTACTGAATATTTACAACACTACCACTCCTTCTTCTCACCCCACCATTGCCTGGGCCAGAGCAAGAGTCAGGAGAACAAAGAGGTTGCAATGGTGAATAGAAGAAGCAACTCCAGGGCCTTCTTGTTAGTGGGTGGGTCACTGCTGGGTTATGGGCCCTTGGAAGGTGCCCAACCATATCTACCCTTGATGCCAGCCCTGATTCTAGACCTCAGTCCTATTTGCATGACTAGCACAACCCACATGCTCCACACTAAGGAAGGGACATAGATTGCCATGTTTTACAAGGTTGGAAGGGCAGGGTCAAGAATCAATGCAGGCATGCAGAAGTGAGCGACAACTAGCAGAGGAACTGCCTGAAAAGAAACACGACTGAGTTGCAGCGCAGGATTTGGGGGAGCAGGGACAGAGATGAGGGCAGTCTCAAGGGTTGGAGATGGGGAGGAAGTAGAAAGCAGGAGAAAGAAATGTTGGGTACAGCCAGCTGAGAAGAGATGTTGGGGCTCGTACTCATTCAGCCACTCACCTACAGTACATCTTTATGTCTATGTTTCCAGTATACACACATTTCCACTTTTTGCTAGGCATCTCTCTGGTATCCATACAGTGTTCTAACACATGTCCTTGAGTGAATGTGTCTGCCCCACCTTCTCATCCTGAACAGCTTCACCACTGTGGGTGGAAGAACCACCACTGGAAAACGGAAAGGGCGGGGAGGGTCATCAATGAAATAGGTTGTGTTTGAGGAACTTTCAGCCCTTCATGCAGAAGAGTGATAGTACCGTAAATTCCCCTTCATATCGAGGCATTGCAGTGGGGAAAACAATCTGCAAGACAGTCTCAGTACAACCGTACAAGTATTTTTGTGGCATTTACAGCAAACAGGCCAGTCCTCTCCCGCTACCTACACTTTCTGAGCTTCTACCAATAAGCTTGCCTGGGCATGCTGCTGATTCCAAAGGTTGCCTAGAAACCAGCCAGGGAGAAGGAAACAGGTAAAACCAATATCAACAGGAAGGGCCTAAAGATATGCAAAGAAACTCTGAAATGCGGTGGGAGCAGCTGCTGGTTTTCTGAATGCATGAATTGGCTCTCCTTCCTAAGACGCACACCTTTTCTTTGCAGAATTTCTTGTCCTTCTCCTCATTTTAGCATGGCAGTCATCTTGTCTAGTGGTTTGGCTGAAGTACAGTTCTAAATAGATTCCCACCCTGTAATAAATCTAAGAGTTTTCCTGGTTGGAAAGTTGATGAGTGACCTCTGGCCTCTCAGCCTTGAACCTATTTAGCCTCAACATGTTTCTGCCACATTTAACTCTGTTCCTTATGCTTCAGGAACAGGGCCAGGCTTAAGATTTGGCTGTTCTTCACAAGATGGTCAGATACTTGGCAGGCAGTTTTAAATATTTCCTTTCATCACGCTTATGCTGCTAAAACTGAATTTTATCTTTCCTTTAAATGGTACACAAGAGGAAACTTTCTAGTAACCTTTATCTAGAAATCTTTATCAACTATAACACTTAGGAATATGTCTAACTAATTGCAAATGGAGCAAAAACCACTTCCCTGAGTCAGCCTTCTAAAACTGGTTATAAATAAGATTATGTTGACAGTTTCTTAAACATAACGAGTAGTAGTAATGAAAAGTATGCTACTGCTTCATACAGGACATATGGTTTACTAAATGGCTTCATAGACCTCATGGTAATGCTGCAGCCTTGTTCACATGGCAGGAAATGTGGGGTGGGAAGAGGTTCAGAATTGTTTCTGCTGGCCCTGGCCTGATCCGTACATTCAATACAGCTTGTTAATAGACCCCACACAAGTATAAGCTATGCACAGTCGGGGATCCTGTAACCCCGCCAGCACCCAGGCAAGCCTACACTTTGATCTGTTCACAAAAGCAACTAAACATACATAGGTCAGGGGTGGGGCCAGCAGGCATGATCCTTACCCCAGCACACATTCACTACATGCCATGTTGCATGAATGGGGCCTAGAAGAAGATATTCACAGTTATTTCCATTTTACAGAAGGGGCGCAGAGGCTGAGAGATGCTGCTCTACCAGAAGGCTGGGACTCTGGGAGTCCTTAGCAGAGCTGGGATATTAATCCAGTTCTTTTCCCAGACTTGCATCCAATTCATTAATCATTGAACCACATCAGATCCCTTTTTGTCACAAATGACATTTGTCAAAAAACGTTGTGAATATTGTCGCCTGCCCTTTGTTTTCTTTCTACAGAGGAAATCAAGGTAGAATCTAAGAAGTGTTGAGAGTGCAAGCAATGTAGGGATTATGAGTTATATATTCTCATTTGAGAAAGTAATTTCCTCATTTGGTTAAGCATTGCATTGTATTCATGATTAGAACACCAGAAATTATTTAATTGTGCTAATGCTTCAGCAAATACTCAGGTTATCCATTTCATTTGCATTCCATCAAGCAGGGGATATTTTTCCTGTTTCCGTTATCTTTAGTCTTCACCTTGTTTAAGTTGATTTGGATGTACAGCTACCTTTAGATACAGTGATAGGAATTTTGTAAAATACAAAAGGCTACACAGGTTGCTTGTGAATCTCTCGGTGGCTGCTAGATTGACCTATGTGCTATGACAGGCACTGTAAGATATGATCAGTACCAAAGGTGAATGGCTACAGCAGATCTGGGAAATAATGAAATCAGTGAAGCCAGCAGCATACCAGCATGACCTGCTAAATCACAATTACTAAACAAAATGGAGACTTTCTTGCTTGTTTGGTACATAATTGCATAAGGCTGTCCTGGACACAGGGCTGGCCCTACCATTAGGTAAAGTGAAGCAGCTGCCTTAGGTGGCAGATGCTAGGGAAGCAGCACTGAGGTGTTGGAGAACAGAGCTATAGATGCAGCCTGCCCTGGACCCCTAAGCTACCTCGCTGTCCTCAGGCGTGGTGGAAGACACTGTCTCATCACCAGTGTTGAAGTAAGATTGAAGTATCAATGACACTCAAATAGGACTGTCATTGACTTCTGTATGTGGAATGGGAAGGCTGCCATTTTATCCTTTGCCTCAGGCAGCAGAATGTCTTGGGCTGGTCCTGCCCGGGCGACATTTTTAAATATTTAAATTGGAAGAATATCTTGGATCTTCAGTACAGTAAAGAAAGTTTGTGAGTGTATGATTACAAGGGATCTCTTTTTCTTTCTCAACCCCTCATGCTGTCAAGCACAGGGCATGATGTTGCACATCCCTGTTCCATTCTGTGCCTCAAGAGTGCGCTATGGCTTGTGCAAACACAAGACCTAGCCTCAAGACATTATAGATCAATATATACCTGATAGGTATATATCAGGGGATCTATATCTATATATATCAGGTATAGATCCCCTGATATATACCTACCTCAGTATTTCTGAAACTTTTATGCTTTCTAGATTAATAAAGCTCAAAATGATAAATAAATATTTTCTTCATCAGCATTCAGAACAATAGGAAGTGTCCTTCAGGCCTTGCAACTGTAGGTTAGCCAAGCTGAAATTGTCTTCTACTGGCTGCCGTCAGGGAAATCCCGTGTGGCCTTACCCTTCCCTCAGAATAAAATCATTGTCCCTATGTTGGCAGAGAGAGGGGAGATCAATGTACAGCACACGCACTCCAGAGCATATAGTGGTGGATCCAATGGTGTGTTACCGCTAGTGATATTGACATTGCACAAGAAACCAATGCTTGCATGACATTAATAGCACTTTCTAGCATGACACATTTTCCGGGAAACCCATCACGCTAGCAAGCGTTACTGACATTGTGCAAGCACTGGTTACCATGGTTTCAATAGTGGTAGCTGTTGCACACTGTTGGATCCTTCCCTGTGTGTGTCAGGGAGTGCTGTGGTTCAAATTACTGGGTGTTGGTCCTATTAGATGCTCTTATAGTTGTCTTGCTGCAGTGGATAATGGGTGGAGTTTTATTCCAGACTTGTTATGTGGCAGTAAAGTACTGTTGTACTTGAGAGGCCTGCTTGATTCTTTCCTGTTCGCCTACTACCCAATACAACAACTGGCTTAATGGGGATTTAAACCTAAGCTTCCCTAGTTTAAGTCCAGCCCTCTAATCATTTATAGTACATTGCCTCTTGCTGGTCTGATGCCATCCCAGTGGTCTCTCCAGAGTGGCCCTACCTCTTTTCAAATAAGGGATTCTTTCTGGTCCAGGCTTTAAGCTTCCGCTGACTTTCATGCAGAAAGGATTGGAAAAGAAGAGCCAATAATGTTGTTGAATAGCAGGCGGTGGCAGCACGGCTGGCAAGGCCCAGCTTGATTGACCAATATACAGGAAGGAAGGCGATGCTAACATTTCTGATTGGCTGAGGCTGAGAGAGGAAGGAGTGTGGGGCTGCCTGCCAGACCTCACTGTCTCCTCATGGTTAAGTGGGTGGAGGTAGAAAGGAGAAGGAATGAGCAAGTGTTGTGGACTTGCAGCCTGGCTGCAGAAATCTGTGGGCTGAATTTGGCCCATGGACTGAGAGTTGTCTACCCTTGCCTTAGAATCAGTGCCAAATATTATGTCATCTATACTGTGTGCTGCCAGTGGAAACTCCTTAACGGTTAGACATATAGCTGCTGCTTCCTAATATGACAGAAAGGCATAAAATAGTGTGCTTTTGTGCACTGGGAAATTGCTTTCTGGAATTTTTCTTATGAGGTGATAGTGGGTGACATAATAATTCTGAGAGATTAAGTGCTACTGAAGTTGGACATTGATTTTATTAAATCTATTCAATCATTATATTATTTGAAGTTTAGTTTGTTTAATGTCAAAGCTCTAGAGAGATGATTGTCTTTCTTAAAATAAGGCATTATTTAAAACTGGATATGGACACAGAGATGATCATTTTGATGATTTAAATCTGCAGCATTTGGAAACCATTCATGTCAGAATTGGGTAAGTCAGGCAAGGTTTGACTGGAATGACGATGGGCTGAAGAGCATTACACTAGTGGCAATATTTGTTCTGGAGAGAGGATATAGTAGGACTTATGCAATGGGAGGCAATTGCTGCGTTGGAAATCGGGGTCAGGCAATTGACGGGAGATGCATGCATGAGAGCAGACAGCCCATTTGGCCGATAAGGATTTTTGGGACATCATTATGTGGTGTAACTACAGTCTGATTGTGCACTATGCTGTAGTCCGGATTGATTGTGTGGGTTGCTCTGTAGAGGTGTTGGGGGGCGGGAAGGAAGAGAGGGTTCTGTGCTGAGGGTTCTGCCTTTCTGTGATATCTTGATGCTATATAATAGTGTTACCATCTATTGATTTCAAAAATATTGACCTCCAACTGAAGCCAGGGCAGAATTTGGCAGCTCAGAGCACGGAACCAGGGAAGGAATGTGGTGGGTCAGGAAACGGAACCAGGGTCGACTCCGTTGGCTCGTTGAGTCAGTGGCCAGAACCAAGGTGGTAAGGCAGAGTGTGGGAAGCCCAGCATCCTGAGAGGCAGGAGTGAGCAGGGGGAAGTAGCACAAAATCGCTGTCAGGCTGGCTTTAAGCTTTACTGTTATGTCAGATTGCGATATTGATTAGCTGCCAGAATGTGGTGTTACTGACTGGGACAGAAAACTGATGGCCAGTTGGCAACCCTTGTGCATAACAGGGACGGGTAGGCCTCCTTCAGAAGCAGGCTAGGCTCTGAGGAAATGCAAAACTACTGTGTTCTTTCTTATTGCCCTGCCTCTTTGCCAGCATAACACAGAAACCTTCTCTACGTAATTAAGCCAATGTAAAGAAGTGGAGTAGAAATACCTGTATTTGTGAGTTGGATTAAGTAAGTCTGTATTAAAGATTTCTCAGAACCTCTTTTCTGTAACATAATTAGGAATTAATTGGAATATTACAGGTAATCAGTGTGAGGATTACTGACAAATTATGTTCAGACTGTATGATGCTAAATGCCATCAAAGTTCAGTCTAACAATAACTTACGCTGCATGGCAATTTATCTTCTTTCATTTGGAGACATCTTAACAGCCATCTAGTTGCATTTATCCCCTCTTTTTAATTGATAGAACCTTGATGCTATGGTCCCAGTTGTTCTAAGTGTCCAAAAATGGTGGTGGCGGCGGTGGTGGCAGCGTCTCCTCCTCCTCCTCCTCCTCCTCCTCCTCCTCCTCCTCCTCCTCCTCCTCCTCCTCTTCTTCTTTTAATAGCAAAAGCATATGCTTTTTATGTTTATTCAGTTTCTAGCCCAATGTTTATTGTAGTTTCTAGTTCCAAAAGGGCTTGAGGTGAATGATACTCCCAAAATGCACTGGGACTGTATACAGTTAATCCAAGGTAAAACAAAACACAAGCCTCAGCTACAGTGCATGCCACATGTGGTTTGGCTCTCAGATTCAGCTGCCGGTCCAGTTGAGTTCCATCCATGAAATGTGTTGTTGTTGTTGTTGTTGTTGGCATCCTGTCCTTCACCTCAGGCAGCAAAATGTCTTCAGCTGTCCCTGGAAGCTAGCTGTCCTTGTGGAGTGGGGCTTCAAAGAAATGAATGAAAAATCAATAATTTCCTCATAGCCGAAAGAAACTTCTATAGCACCAAGCACAACTGTCTATGTGATTTTTTTAAGTGTCTATGAATATATCTTGAATTCAGTTATTTTAAGTTCAGAAGCTTTTACTGACTTATAATGAATACTTTCCTTAAATAAATAATAACAATTTCCTTAAGCGCACTGCCCAGTCATAGTAATGGTATCTAAAAGGGAACTCTTTTTCCCTAGGATCACTTAAGGTTGTTACAGGTGGAAGTGATTTTGAAAAACCCTCCCATAGCTCGGGAGAATCTTGGGGGAACAGGGGTGGCTGAAGTTTGAGCACAACCACTTTTGTGGGGTACCAAACACCACTGCTCTTTTTTTTTTAACCAGACACTTTATTACTCTAAAGCCAAGTCCTCATTCTTTCAATGGAATCGGTCATGTCCCAAATTAAAAGGCCTATTTAAAAAAAAATAATGCTGCAGGTAGGGCTGTGCAACCACTGGCTTTACCCTGGCTACAGCCCTGATAGTGTGTAAGTATGGTTTGAGGAGCTCATAGGGTGGCCTACTTTACAGAGGACAGTCCTCTATTTTGGAGAGCTGGCAAACACTGTATTTTAATTTTTCTTTATTTCTGTAAGTATTGTAGGTATGATGTGTGACCAAAGACTATGGTGTATGTGACCCCATGAAAACCTTAGTATAAAAAGAAACATCACTTGGAATACTGCCTAACAGTGTATTTTTATAAATGTATGTACAGTTAGCAATACTCTAGAAACAGCTGAAGCAGCCAGTCACAAGTTTCACATTGATGGAGGGTACAATAAGAAATATAAAAAGACATGGAAATTTTGTAGAAATGTACATGAGTAGCATGTACATGGAAGACACAAAATGCTGATAACAGCACTCGCTTATCATAATGTTGTTATAAACGCATCTTGTTCAATATATCATCTGTACATTGCGGGAGCACGCAGCACTGTTGCACTATGTCTTCTGATAGTAAGAGAGACGTTATGCATGTAATTGCAACTGTACTCTATGTTGGGACTTTCATTAGATGCTAGGAGAGGATATATTTATTAGTTATTATCCTTCTGTCCTCACGTTAGTGAGATCAGCAGAGTGCGGTCCCTTTTCAGCTTAAAAGGGAAGCTTAGATCGACTAGCGTTAGCCTTTTGTACTAGTAATCCAGGATGCTTTAAGGCAGACTGGATTTTCCTGGTATTACCCCCTGTTTAGTCCTGTAAACAATAATCGCACAAGCAGTCTTGTGAAAGGCAAAGAATAACATTTACTCACTGAGTATGCAGCTTTGTTCAGGAAGACTTCAAATGGTTACTCAGTTACTAAAACATACCTAAGCCTAGTTTAACATGGAGTCTGAGCTTGGAGCTCACACGTACAGATGTTCTCACGTTGCTAGTATATTGTAGAGCAGCAAAAGCAGGAAAAGACGCACGCGCGAGAGAGAATGTGCAGGCAGAGAGAAATACATATATAGCCACACCCACTTCCTGTCGGGGTACAAAAGGGGAAGTGACCTCACAGAGTCCCCTCCAGCAAGTTCACAGGAAAAACTCTGTGAGCCTCAGCCCCTTCATGGGCCTATCTAGCAAAACATGAACTGTTGGTTTGACTGCATTTGAATATCCCACACTCTAGGTATCACCAGCAATTTATGTGGATCATTTCTTCCCTGCACAATTGCAGATGGTGGCACCCGCAATCTCTCCAACAACAAGAATCGCCATGTCAAGGAACAGGAAGGCTGGCAAGGGTCCCAATGAGGCTGCTACTGATCGCATCATGCGCCATGCTGCTGCACAGAATAATTGCTTACTTGAAAGAATGGATCATGATGTGGAAGCCTTTAACACTTACATGTGCCACATTATTGAGGATGAGGTTGAAGTAAGGAAAGATTTTTTTTAAAAAAAACCTTTTGTTAGTATCTTTAGATAATCAGTGTTCCTTGCTGTATAGAATTCTGGGTAAACTTGGAGAGAGCCTAGAGAGAGCACAAACATCTACTATCAACAGTGCTGCAGTCAGCACTAGCAGAGTAGTTGCTGTGAAAGCTACCGTAACTTGCTAATTACATCCACTGCAGAGAACTCCCGCTTCAAGGAGGGCATGTTCACCCGAAAGTGTTCCACTTCTCACTTCAGCTCCCAAGAGATGCCTTACTGAGCATGAAAGAGAACCTCACCCTCATAAAAAAACACCTAAGAAATTCTCCCCATCATGATCCAGAGGTTATCCTCGTGCTATTATGTTGCCCTGGTTCACAGTATTCCATTGCTAGTATTAACCATTACATTCTGTATCACACCACTGCTTAAGAGCTCAAAAGTATAAGACAAGAAGGAAATGC
Source organism: Shinisaurus crocodilurus (assembly GCA_021292165.1). NCBI lineage: Eukaryota > Metazoa > Chordata > Lepidosauria > Squamata > Shinisauridae > Shinisaurus > Shinisaurus crocodilurus. The sequence continues at coordinate 158,415,135 of CM037878.1, read as the reverse complement.
GCATGTTACCATTTCATCAAAATGTGTAAGTTTAATAAGAAGAACAGTTTAAAAGTTTTTGTAATAAAAGTTAACAATAAAGCTATTGTTTCCCTTCAGACAAGTCCGGCTCCCCCTCTTCTCTCCTGTCTTCCTGATTTGTGCACTCAGAAGACGTGCCATTCCAGCCTTGCCAGATGTTCCTCCGGTCGCCAATACTGTTGTGTAATAGAAAGAATGTATGGTTTGAATTTATGCATAGCCTAGCAATGTAAACCACATATGAGGTACAGATAACATTTCACATATTTAAGAACATACATGATCTGTTGACCTGTTGACCAAGTCATGCAGTGACAAAGACGTGGCGGCACACAAGTTGTCAGTCACCAGTGGATGATCCCTTTCAGACTCAGTCCGGGTTCAAGAGGCTGTGTGACCTCTCTGACTACAGACCCAGAGTGTCTGTGCGTGAAATGGAGAAGTTGAATGTTGTTCACACTCCATTCATTACCACAGCGGCAAACAACCAGTACATGGATAAGTAAGGTGTTATGTCGTGCCTGGTGAAGCAGAAGTCACTTGTCTACATTATTGTTAAGAAATGTAGTATGCACAGCATGTGCAACGACACAGTGCAAGCTCACTGTGTGAAACCGAGCACCTTTTCCCCCCCCTTTAAAAAAAAAAAGCTGACAAACATTGAGGGGCATTTCTGTGTTAAAACATTTCATATGTTTGAAATAGCAAAAGCATGACAGGGGATTGCCTCACTCGCTGTTACAAATGAGAGGCAGGAACATGCACATTGGGTCTTGATTACTACAGAAAAGAATTAATAGTTCAAACATAAGTTTATATCCTTTGACCTAATTTCATCATAATATGTACCACTGAATTAAAGGCCAGGGTTGAAAACAGTCCATCCATGAACACATGCCACACGTCCAGTACATGGCATTTCACAACGTACCATCTGAAGGAGGAGTTGATCCATGCGAAAGGAGCAACTCCTCCATCCGCATCCTCCACCACCTGCTCCTTGTCCAGGACCTGCTGCTGTTCCTGGGACTGAGCAGTCGGCTGAGGTACTGAAAGTGTGGAAACGGAAGAGAGTAGTAATTGATACAGGCACAAACAACCCTTCATGTGCAGTAATGAATGTTCACATACAGCATCACATTTCCAAATAGGTCATTTTCAAACTCTTCATTGCTGAGTTCGCATCCAGCACTGCTGGCAGTACTCCAGTTTTGCAAACTCCCGTGTCATGCAATGTCAATTCCCAATCACTTGCTGTTAGGTAAATTAGGGAGAACAGATTCACAATGCAGACACTAGAAATTAGAATTATGACGCTGAACATTGACTGCTTCTAGCTTTTAATTCCAAGGCTAAGGAGGAAAAATGAAGAATAGACTTCCAAGTCTAACTGGTGTGGGTGATGGTTGAGTTGTAGATGGCTCACCACTGTCAGCGTCTCCATCCCCTTAAGAGGGCTCCCTATCAGCTCCCTTTCTTCTTCCAGGGATGCCACCTTATTTTTCAGCACTAGAGAAGACGTAGCATCCAAGAAAATGAACTGTCAGTGTGAATAGCGTTGGTGTCGAATTCAAAATGTATTAAAGTGCGTAACTCTAGCTGGGTTTCAAAACACTAACACATCTGAAAGAATTGGAGATATGTATCTGACTCAAGTATTCCTTCTGATATCAGTAACGGTATTGGTACCAGTTTGATCAGTGTACATACATAGAAATGTAAAATAAATACATTTCACACAGCTCTGTTACTCTTGCAAGGAGAACAGTATGTATATAATGGGCATCTTCCTCTGAATTTCATCCTCACACAACCACCTTCTGCAGAGATTGGTATTGACAGTAAGTGAGTAGCATAAAGCATAAGGTTGGGTACATTAATGACTGCACAGTACAGCACAGATTTACACTGCATGGAAGGGCATTCGTTTGTCCAGACAGTCAACTTTGATGAGTGATACATCAGCAATCAAAGCACAATTCCTCCCCCTAACCTTCCTTTATTAAAGCAAGCATGCACCATAGTCCCTCCTTTTAAATCATCAATGAGGCATGAAGGACACGCCTGTGGTATTGCCCCATGCCTGCAGAAAGGAATGTTGACCTGTGCTGTGTAACATTGTACATGTAACGGTGTGTATAATAATAGTTATAATCAGTTGCTCCAGTGCAGCTTACTTTGGACTCCAGACGACTATATCCATGGGGCCATCCATACATTCCTGCAGTGTAGTCACGTGAAGGAACAACGGAGGCTAGGAGTGATTAATTCTAACTGTAGAAGGGAATGTAATAAGGTTCCTCCTGAGTACTCACTTGGTGGTCTCTACTCCTGCCGGTTTGGTCTGCCTGCCCTCACCCACAGCTCATGCATTTGTCTGCAGTAGCGTGGCCTGTCTGTGCAGGGTCGTCCACTGTGATGTTCAAGGGCTTCAAAAAAGGCTCCTTTAATTCTCTTGAATTTAGTATGGCACTGTGTGATGCTCCGGGGGAACTGAAAAGCTTCTCACAACCCTCCTGACAATGTGGAACATTGGTAGCAAAGACCTATGGACCACGCTCTGTACCAAACCACATTCTAGGAGGAGTTGCAGAAGCATTTCCATTTCTGGGTTCTGCCAGTATGCCACCCTCTGCAGTGCCATTCCCCCCCCCCACAGGAAATGATATTTGAAGATAGAGACTACTGTACATAATACAATGAACTTCCTGATTAGCGCTCTCTGGGCCGGTTCGTACAACCCAGGCGGTGAGCGGGGGAGGCACCATGGGGCCACCCACAGGGTCCAGCGGATGATCTGCGCCCCGTGCGTGTGGGCTGCCCCCGTTGGAGCTGGCATTCCCCGCACCGCAGTGCGGGCCTCCTGGCGCTAGGGGGTGGCAGCCTGGGATGCCCAGAGGGGCTGTGGAGAAAAGGAGCCTTTGGGGGTTCTTACATACACACACACACACACACACACACACACACACGCACACGCCTCTTCATGTGTAAACTAAGTAAGGCCAGAGAGGGGGCTGGGAGGAGGCGAAATGTACATAAAGTATTGGCTGGGCATGGCAGATGAGGTGATGGCGCCTAGGAGTCCTGAAAGCCGAGACTCGGCTTTCATATGTAAATAGTTCAGGCCCAGTAAGCCATGAGTCATGACTCATAAGTCTTCCTCCCCCTGCCTGGCCAGGTGAAGTGCTTCGTGATTGGCTCAGAAGCAGAAAAGCTACAGGAAGGAGGAGGGGGGGGAAGAGCTATTTCTTAACGTGTGAGTCTTTGTCTTTTGTCTTTCTGGTCTTTGGGCCCGCATGGTTGCTGTAGAGCAATAGCGGGCCAAGCAGAGGCCTCAAGCCTTCGGGGGGGGGCATCAGGAACCGACCCCAGATAGCTCTTGGTGAAACTAGCTGATTGAAGGCTCTAGTGAAAGCATGTCTTGTGGAGGGCTATCCATCTCGGACCTGCGGGTAGATGGAATAGTTCCCCCCGGGCGGCAGGGCTGTGCTAGATCTAACCCTGGAAGAGGACACCCTCAGGTAATATAGGTGTGTGCCTGAGAGATATTAAGAATCAGGTTTTGTTATTTTGCAGCTTTACTGTGTACTAAAGTGTCTCTCTCTTTATTTTGTGTGCTTCTCTCATTTCCCTAATCTTGTTGTAAAATGCTACCAGAATAAACCTTGTCTTGGTTTTACCCCACATGGTGTTTGTAGATTGCTCTGCTTGGTTCAGTATCTAAATCCAGGTTACAGAATTAAAGGCGAGTCCCTAAACCGAGAGTCAAGTAAGATTGCAGACAGCTGAGGCTGGCAATCTGGTACCTTGAGATCTCTAGGAGTCTTGGTTCCTTTGGGGTAGGAAAGGGTGGGGGTGTGGCGGGTCAGCCAGCCCCCCCTTCCTCCACATGGTGGCAGTGGTGGGATTCGAAGCTGAACCGCAGAGTGTGTGCACGTGGGCAAATGAGAGAAATTAGAGAGACTTTAGTGCATGGATAGAGAGTTTGTTATTTTTTAGAGATTTAAGTGTGAAATTGAGCCTTAGGAAAAACGTTCAAATTGCTGAAAGGGGCTGCCCCAGTCGGTGGAAGCCTAGCGCCAGCGGGGAGCATTGAAGGCAAGAAATCTCAACTATGGAGGAGCTCCAGAACAGCTTGTGTGCCCAGCAAGTGAGCAGAGGGCAGCAAGTGTGAGATTGAGCCTCAAAGAAAGCATTCAGATTGCTGAAAGAGGCTGCCCCAGTCTGTAGAACCTAGCGCCAGCGGGAGCGTTGAAGGCAAAAAATCTAAACTATAGAAGAGTAAGCAGAGAAAGCAAAACTCCAAAAAGTCAGCCTGTGTACCCATCGAGTACAACAGAGGCTGGGAGCAGAGGCTAAGAGCAGCAGTTGCCAGTGAGTAAGCAGAAGATCCTACCCATCGAGTGCCAAAAGTGGGTAAGCAGATGGCGGCTGCGTGATCCCAAAGTTTGGGGGGCTGGAGGAGCCCGGAAAGAGAAGAAGAGGTGGTGTGTGCGCACGCGTGTGTGTTCCAGGAGGAGGGAGAAGACCAGAAAACCTCTCCTAAGAGAATGGTAAGCAAAACGTTGAGTTTTGGGACAGCGTTTGATGAGTAATTTTAGTTGTGCTATGTGCCCCAGAGAAATTGTCGAGACTTTGGGGAGGGAGGGCACAGTCCTGCCCTATACCTCTCCCACGGGAGAAGGACTCAGATTTTGAAGTTGGACTGTCCAGTTGCTCTTGAGGGGGACATGGTGAATGGCCAGGCTGGGCAGCAGCAAGCAGGGGGGGGGACATCAGAAAACACCCCCCCCCAGAAAAAGAGACTTTGTCCCCTGTGCTGCCAAAGTGGAGGGCTGAAAAGAGCAGAAAGAAAAGGAGATTTCCCTCCTAGCTAGCAGAAAAGCACAGACAGAAGAATTTCCCCTCCAGGTGTCTCCAGCGAAAAGAAAAGAGGACAGAGATTGGGGGTTAATTAAAGCCAATGAAAACTGTGAAATAGTTGCTAGAAGGGAGGGGATGGGTGATCCAAGTGTAATTGTGTTGTCTTTGTGTTGTCTTGTTGCTGGGCGGGCGATCCCAGTGTACGCAATAAAAAGCTGAAAAGAGCAGAAAGAAAAGGGGATTTCCCTCCTAGCTGGCAGAAAAGCATGGACAGAAGAATTTCCCCTCCAGGTGTCTCCAGCGAGAAAAAAAGAAGACTGAGATTGGTAGTTGTTTGATTAAAGGCAATAAAAGTTAATGGGTTGTTCCTCGAAGGGAGGGTGAGGGTGATCCAAGTGTATTTGTGTTATCTAGATTGTTGCTGGGGGGCGGGGGGCGGGGGGCGGGCGGAAGACGGGTGATCCCAGTGTAAGAAGTTGAACTATTGTTGTATTGTCCCAAATGCAAAAAGTTAGTCCAGACTGGATCAGGTAAATTTGAAATTTGAATGTAATGCTAACGTAAAGCCAGAAACCTGTAAGTGTTCAAAGGGCCTCAAGAGGGCAGGGAAGAGTTGCCAGAGAAAAAATTAGTCAGAGGCCGAAGAGCAAAGAAGTTAGAGGCGGAAAGCCCTCTAGCAGCTGAAAGAAAGATTGCCAAGCTGAGCCTCTATGGCTAAGCATTTAAATTCTGAGGGAGACAGTCATCCCGTGCAAGTTTGGGTGGTGGGCTAAAAGAGCCAAGCCCAAGAGGCTGGAAGATTGCCAGGCTGTGTGTTCTAGAAGGTGCCTTTGGGAAAAGGGGGGTGGTGAGAAGCCACCAGCGAACCTTTGGAACAGTCATCCCATTCAAGTCATTGGGTAGAAAGTGCCAAAAGCAAACCTTTGGGAAAAGGGAGTGTTGTATTCGTGTCATTGGGTGGTGGGAAGCCACCAGCAGGCCTTTGGGAAAAGGGGTGATGGTATTCATGTCGTTGAGTACAGAGTGGCAGAGGCAAGCCTTTAAAAGCAAACAAAGGCGAATTGAAGAGTCACATTTCAGGCAGTAATCTGCCCCCTACAGGCTGTGTGAAGAACAGCAACCCTAAAAAGTTTTTTTTTAAAGTTGTGTATGCAAAATGGATGTTGTGTATGCAAAACGGATGTAATGCAAACCTGTAAACTGCTGATTGATGGTTATTGATTGTGTTTTGCTGTTTTGATGTTTAAAGAGCTTTAGCAAACCTGTAAACTGCTGATTGATGGTTATTGATTGTGTTTTGCTGTTTTGATGTTTAAAAAGCTTTAGCAAACCTGCAAACTTCTGATTGATAATTATTGATTGTTGTTTTGCTGTTTGATGTCTAAGATTTAAGCTTTAAGATGTTTAAGATGTGTTAAAATTGTTGTTTAAAGTTGTTTCTTTTTTCTGTTTTGTGTGTATGTGAATGAGAAAAGGTGTGCTAGTAGTAGAAGGCTAGCAAAGGCTTTTTCTTTTAAGTTAGTTTAAAATGAAATGAGAGGGTTGACCTCTCGGGTTTCATTTTTTTTTAAAAGGGAGCGTGTGGAGAAAAGGAGCATTTGGGGGTTCCTACATACACACACACACACACACACACACACACGCCCCTTCATGTGTAAACCAAGTAAGGCCAGAGAGGGGGCTGGGAGGAGGCGAAATGTACATAAAGTATTGGCTGGGCATGGCAGATGAGGTGATGGCGCCTAGGAGTCCTGAAAGCCGAGACCCGGCTTTCATATGTAAATAGTTCAGGCCCAATAAGCCATGAGTCATGACTCATGAGTCTCCCTCCCCCTGCCTGGCCAGGTGAAGTGCTTCGTGATTGGCTCAGAAGCAGAAAAGCTACAGGAAGGAGGAGGGGAGGGGGGAAGAGCTATTTCTTAACGTGTGAGTCTTTGTCTTTTGTCTTTCTGGTCTTTGGGCCCGCATGGTTGCTGTAGAGCAATGGCGGGCCAAGCAGAGGCCCCAAGCCTTCGGGGGGGCCATCAGGAACCGACCCCAGGTAGCTCCTGGTGAAACTAGCTGATTGAAGGCTCTAGTGAAAGCATGTCTTGTGGAGGGCTATCCATCTCGGACCTGCGGGTAGATGGAATAGTTCCCCCCGGGCGGCAGGGCTGTGCTAGATCTAACCCTGGAAGAGGACACCCTCAGGTAATATAGGTGTGTGCCTGAGAGATATTAAAAATCAGGTTTTGTTATTTTGCAGCTTTACTGTGTACTAAAGTGTCTCTCTCTTTATTTTGTGTGCTTCTCTCATTTCCCTAATCTTGTTGTAAAATGCTACCAGAATAAACCTTGTCTTGGTTTTACCCCACATGGTGTTTGTAGATTGCTCTGCTTGGTTCAGTATCTAAATCCAGGTTACAGAATTAAAGGCGAGTCCCTAAACCGAGAGTCAAGTAAGATTGCAGACAGCTGAGTCTGGCAATCTGGTACCTTGAGATCTCTAGGAGTCTTGGTTCCTTTGGGGTAGGAAAGGGTGGGGGTGTGGCGGGTCAGCCAGCCCCCCTTCCTCCACAGGGGCCATTTGCCCCTACAGGCTGGAGCGGCTGCAGCTCTGGCTGCTCTGGGCTGCCGCCTCTGTGCAGCCCCCACGGGACGGCCGCCTGCTGTTCACACGGCAGGGTGGCTACGTGAGGTAGGGGCTTACCCCTCTACCGCCCATGGTCACTTTGTGTGCTTCGTGCATGTGCCCGTCCCCCGGGGGCGCCCCCGGCCGGCGTTCACACAACACGGGAACCGCAGGGGGCTTCTGCTCCCCTGCGGTTTCCATGTTGTACGAACTGGCCCTCTGTCTCGACTGAAAACGCAAATGTGATCCTGTGCTTCTCCAAAATAAAGACTAGGGTGCGTGAGGTTGCAGAAGTTGTCTAACTAAGTTACCTCTTAGCTGAACTGGACCGCTTCTATTAGACAGCACAGACTGCTGCTTCTTCCTGTGCCCCAGTGCCATGCGTCTGCGGGTGACAGCCGTAGCAGAGCTTAACGTGCTTAACAGGAGGCGTGGTGCTGTTTGACAGTTGTATTAGGATAACATGAGGCTTTTTGGCCTGTACAACAGTGATATCCCCCCCAGTTTAAACAGAAAGAAATCTCTTGTCCTGCTGTGCGCACACAAACACGCATGGGAGATATTGTGCCCACATATGCACAGAGCGAACTTACAACACCTGGCATTACACAATTGAAATGTGTGCTGTCATGTCCTTTGATGTTGCAGAACACATGAAGAAGACACAAAAAGAGTACTGCGCTATATAATGTAAAGATTTACTAACATGACAAGATCTAAAGTTTACTTAAATGATTACTGGGAGTTGTAGGACTTTTTTTCCTGCCTAAACATGCCTAGGATTTTGCCCTAATTCCACTTGTTTCAGCAGCATGCATGTGGCAATAACAAACATGGATTGGTTGTCAACTCAACATATTCAGAGAAATGTGGAAAGGATTCTGTGGCTGCTGAAAGCTGAAGGCCACTAAATCCCCATGGTGATTTAAAAACAAAAACAAAAAACACCTGGGAATCCTCTTCAGAGTGAGGAGATTAATCTGACACCTTTGGAGGTGGATTTTCAGCCTCTTCCTACTTGCTGTCACAAAATCGTTTTAACTGCAGTACTGGAATATTCTTGTTTACAGATTCAAGTTTAATTTAAGGATATTCATAATCTTTTAAAATTAACCAACATCTAATTAGTTAATAAGCCATGGGCATGATGGTGATGACACCAGCATTTACTGTTCAGCTCATGATAAATAAGTATTTTTTGGCCCCTGATATTTCCTCAGAAGTATATTAAAAAAAAGGAGTTTCATCTGATTGTACCAGTGATGGGTGAACTGTCCTCAGCTTGATTCAGAATTCATTTTCTTTTTATGAGCTTTCTCAGCACGTGTTCAGGAAACACCCATTTGTTGTTGTTCTTAGAGTTTCATTCTGTCTTGTAAAATTTTCAGCTAGACCCCACAATTCCATCTTTTTTTCTTTTTTCTTGCCAAAGCCCTGGACATTAATCACAGCTCAGACAGAGCTATGCAAAAGCCTCTAAAGCAGTGTTCTCTAACCTTGGGTCCCCAGATGTTTTTGGCCTACAACATTGTAGTTGTAGGCCAAAAACATCTGGGGACCCAAGCTGGGAGAACACTGCTCTAAAGGTTCTTTTTTTTTTTTTTTTTTTAAAGGCTGCTGGGATAAATGAGTCCTCAGCCTACAGTTTGGGGAAGCTCCTGGTCTTTGGAGCAAGGGAACCCTGCAGTCACCACCTGTAGTTGGGACTGGGGGTGGAGCTAGGGCAAGGTATTCAGCGCCAGTCATATGGGCTAGGAGGAGGGCTTGCAAAGGGTATATAAAGTCATGCTGTGATTGGTGTCCATGATTTGAACAACAAGAAGAAAGGTGAAGCACGACATTTCATTGGGTGGTCTGGTCTGACTCCCTTGTCTCAGTATACGGCCTATACTATGGGCTTTCCTCCATCTTAATGGCAGTGGTCCATTTTGAAGGGCAGGCTCTTACCATAACAGTCTGCATAGCCGTGCCCCCAAGTAGAGTCCAAAAATTCAGGCAGCTGTCTTGATCCATATCAACAAATCAGGTCTAGAAGTTTCCAATTCCAGCAGAAGCAGGTCTTTTGTAAAGCTAAGCCAGCCCCAAATACATTACAACAAGAAAAAAATATATAGTCGCTGGGAAATCCATTTCTCAGCAGCTGCTGTGCAGATTGCAGCTCAGAGGGAACTGGGAATTGTGAGGGTGTGGCAGATGACGTCAGCATCCCCGCTAATGAAAGAGTGCCGGTGCTGCGTCCCTGCAAGCCCTGGCCCCGCTACACTGCTTCATAGACGATAAAAACTAGGAAGGGGGATTTCTACACTGCAGCACACAGCAGTAGTAATTCCTATTCTATTGTGCTGGCAGGAAGCTTTTATTGTTGAAAGGGTTGCCATGCATTTATGACTCACCTGTTCAAGGAACTGATGATGAGAGAAAATCAGGAGGTAGCCTGGTTCTGGAGGGAGAGGGGAGATTAGATGAGGAAGGAGGAAACCTTAGGAAAGCAGGAGTTAAAACCAGGCCCCTTCTAGGCTCTCTATTTACAAAGAGTGGCCCTATATAGAAAGGTAGGTTCCGAATGACAGTTTTTCTTTTTCTTTTTCCGTTTTGCATCTGCACAGTAGCTGCTGCATTTTGAGTGGCAGTGGAATTATTCCTAATTAGTTTGTAAGCCTGTCCTTTTTTTGTTGCTTTATTTTAAACAGTCCTAGAGTGAGCATATGGACAGAGTCATTGGCTATTCAAACCAGCTACCCTAAAGGGCTTCTGCTGAGCAATCCTTCTACAGGAAAGCAGCTACAGCTGTTTAACTCTGCCGCAAGGTGAAATGATGCTTGTCCACAATGCTGGAAGAGCAGTCGCTGCAGTAAACAGATAAAATGGGAAGACAAAATAGATGAGACAGGTGCTGCATAGCAAGGAGACAGATTAGCCTGGGCTCAACAACGGGTGAAAGGATGTCAGACCACAGGCATCCTAAAAAAAGAACATAAGAAGAGCCATGCTGGATCAGACCAAGGTCCATCTAGTCCAGCATTCTGTTCACATAGCGGCCAACCAGCTGCCCACAGGAGACGCACAAGCAGGACGTGAGTGCAACGGCACCCTCCCGCCCATGTACCCCAGCACCTGGTGTACCTTAGGCATATTGCCTCTGATACTGGAGGTAGCATAGAGCCATCAGGGCCAGCAGCCATTGATAGCCTTCTCCTCCATGAATAATGATTATTGATTATTTGTGGGTTCCATATCACAGCAATGGGCTGCATCTTGATAGGGCAAGGCAGCCTGAAAATAAACATCCGGGTTCAAATGGAGCTGTCCTAATTGCAAGCCAATGTGGTCCAGTGGGGCAGTGTTGGATCAGGGGTAATGTTCTGTGCTGCCATGAGCTCAGTGTGTGGCCTTGGGAAACCCATTATTTCTTAGCCTCAGTTCTCCATCTGTCAAATGGGAATACCAGGGAGAGGATTGTTGGGAGTGATAAAAACACAGTAAAGATCATGAAGAATTTAAAATTAAAAGTGCTGTATGCATTCTAAATATTTATTAATTATAATAATAATAATTAAAATTATTTTTAGGCCACCTTTAAGGATGAAACCCTTTCAAGGCAGCATACAACTCAGGGACGATATTCTCTAAATGGGAGCTAATGGATGGGGTATTTCTCTTGCCTTTGGAGGTTTTAATTTGTATGCAGCCTCAAAAGGGTTTCATCCTTAAAGGTGGGCACAATAAAAAATCCATAAAAAGCATATTCATAGCAAAAATCCATAAAAACAAATTACCAATAAAAATAAATAAAAGCAGAACTTACCAATAAAACCAGCAGCTCATACTTTACAGGAAGGCCGGCAGTCCCAGGTATGGTCTGAAGGCACATGAGATTAGCCATGTTGCTGAAGCTAAGTAGATTTGGGTCTGTCTGGTCAGGGCTTGGAGGGGAGACCACCTGGGAATCACATGTAGCCGCCTTGAGTTCCATGATGGAAGAAATGTGGGATATAAATATAATAAATAAATAAATAAATGAATGAATAATAAAACAGGTGGGACTTCAAAGCTTTGCCAAAGACCTGCAGAGAAGGGGCCAATGGAAATTAATTCCACAGGTGCGGGGCCAACACTGAGAAGACTTTCTCCCTTGTACTCACCAGCCTAACTGCCCTTGGTGGTGGGCAAGTGAGAAACAGTAGTGGACAACTATTCCTGTGCTTACTCTGGTGATAGCTTGAGCTTGGCCCCAAGACGATGGTTGGATGATGTGGGAAGGTAAAATTTAGCTCAGTTTTAGGCCGAATGATCAGAATTCCCCGTGTCTTTAGACAATGCATATAAAATTGGCTGTATACTGGCCTCTCCCCATCTACTTTCATTGCTTTTAGGGTGGCTGCTGGTGACCATACCAATTGTTTGCAACTCAGGGATGATCAGGGATGGGGACTCGGACTCGAGGACTCGACTCGTGAGTCAGACTGAGTCCCCCCTCTGACTCGACTCGGACTCGAGTCTCAATATTTTTAATGGGACTCGAGACTCGACTCGCGACTCGAGACCAAGGACTCTTCAACATCCCTGGGCTGTGCCAGAAGGAGTGGAGAGGAGCGTGATTGCTGGCGAAGAGCACATGGAAGCGAGGTGTGCCGCTGCTCGACCACTATAGACGGCTACCAGGAGTGCAGCCCCAACAGTGTGTCAAGATTTATTTTGATTGATGTGTTGCGTACTTGGGAGAGGCAGAAGAAGGACCTGAGATTACTCTGTGTGTGTGACTGCTCTGAGAATGTTTCTGGTTCCAGCAAGTTCATCACCAGTGGAGCGGGTGTTCAGTGAGGGTGGAGTTGTGATGAGATCTTACCGTTCCAGAATGGGGGCCAAACATTTAGAAAAAATCATGTTCTTCAAATGCAACATGGGTAAGTTTTAGGGAGTACAGCAAGTTTATTTTTTTAAAATCATTTCCCTAAAATGCAACCTTTCAGACATTTTGGGTTTGGCTGCCTCTGCCTGCCTGTCTGGGGTTCCCAGCCTCCTCTGCCTGCCTGGTCTCTTCTTGACCAGTTCAACAGTTGAATTGTCCAAGACAAAGGCCTCTGCCTGCCTGCTTTGGGGTTCCCTGCCTCCTCTGCCTGCCTGGTTATTTTGGTTTTTTCTGCCTGGTCTGTTCTTGCCAAAATCAGTGGCAGAGTTTTGAAATAAAAAGGCACACTTCTGCCTAGAATTTATTTAAACCACACATCTGAAGTAGCCTTATTTTGTTGGGAAAACCCCCCATTGCTTTTAATAGGGACTCGTGGAGTCAGCTTTGGGAGTGACTCGTGACTTGTGACCCATGAGTCACCATTTTGGACCAAGGACTCGGACTCGGACTCGAGACTCGGGTCCAAAGACTCGTGACTCGACTCGTGACTCGAGACCAAGGACTCTTCAACATCCCTGGGGATGATGTTCTTTAAATGGGAGCTAATGGATGGAGATTTCTCTCGCTTGCCTTTGGGGGTGACACCCCTCCAGCTAGTGGGAGGGACAGAGTATTGGTGCGGTTGCCCTTTGAACTGGGAGAGAGCTGGGAGCTTTTGATCTACATTTTAGTTGGGCTGGAAGCAACAGGGGGAGTGGGAGATTGTGAAGTTCACACAATTGTCCACTGGGAATCTAATGCAGGATTCACTGGTGCTGCTGCCTGTTTCTATGAGCCCACTTGGACATTTGTAAACATTACAAAGGCACCATGAGTCTCCAATGCTGTCTCATCAAAAGGAAACTAAAGCCTGTAGCACTGGCCAAGTGGGAAGCAATTAAATAATATTCTATTCCCTGATTGATGGTTTAGTTTAGTTTTGCTTTTGTCCATCCATTGGTTGACCTCAAGCCACTGAATCATGGTGGCTGCCAGAAAAAGCAGTGCCAAACATTTTAAAATAATGACCAAACTGGAGAAATCTGTACTATTGTCTGGATGCTGTACACTCAGATGAGAGCATTAACTATTTATATGAAGTTATTCACTGCAAAATTATGTGCTCCATTCTGCGCTTAAATACATCTGCAAGGATCACTGAAAAGGGCTGGAATTTTTGGATGATAAATGCAATGAAGTGACCAAGATAATAAAAACTGCCTGTTGTCTCAATTATGCCCTAAAAGACATGGCAGCTTATTCTTTGCAGATGTTCTTTCTCTGACTTGGCTGCAAAGTTGTGCCTGTCAACCCTTTTGGACTTGGCTTTTTGCTCCCGGATGTTTTAATTGGCTGAGTATTCTATGATCTGCTCTGGAGTCACTTAGCATAGGTTGCTGATTTGAAGGGTTTCTGTGTTTTTTTACCCCCAGAGTGCAATCCTATATTTAAATTACACTGGCTGAAGGGCAACAGCAGGTGTCCCCACGTGGCCAGTGTGCCTGTGGGGACCTCCAATGGTGCCCGTGAACCTCTCCACTCCCTGACCCCTTCAAAAATGTATTCTTAATAAAAAGCTTGAACAATGTTAAGGCGCCATGGTCTGCTTCCGGTTCCTGAACCTGCCATGAACAGCAGGCAGGAAGAGAAGGAAAGAGTTGCTTCTTGGCCCCGCCCACTCACCAAGACCTTCCCCCCCTCTCTCTGTACTCCAAACCCGGGGTGGCTGGTGACTCCTGTGTCAGTGGGGCTCCACATCCATTACAGCTTTTATTCTGAGCTTTATAAGAGCTATCCATGGTGCTCCATGATGGTGAACCTATTTGGGGGGGGGAGTTCAGCACCATGGATAGCTCCTATAAAGCTCAGAATAAAAGCTGCAATGGATGAGGAGCCCCACTGACACTGAACTCATAGATTTCATAGATCATAGATTTGGAAGGGGTCTACAAGGCCATCGAGTCCAACCCCCGGCTGCTCAATGCAGGAAACTAGAGGAGGGGTCTCCCATCCAAGTAATAACCAGGCCCGAGCCTGCTTAGCTTTCCACGCTCAGACAAGCTGAGCCAGCGTGAGCCACGGCTCACCAGCCTCCCCTGCCGCTTTCCTCAATCCTGCTCTCCCCTCTATCCCTTTGCCTTGTTGTTCCCCCCTCCCGCCCAGCCTCGCTACTAGTCCTCTCCCCTGCATGCCTTTTTGCCTTGCTGTTTCTCCCCCTCCCAGCCCCCAGGCGCGCGCCTTCTCCTGCTGTTTCCCTCCCGGTCCCTAGCCTTGCTCGTTCTCTCCCTCTCACCCCTTCATCTCGCTGTTTCTTCCCCCTCCCAGCCCCCCTCTTTGCTCTTTTCCCCCTCCCCCTTCTCATCCCAGGGGCTCTGATGGCAAAGGAGGAGGTAGGAGTGCCAGGTGGGGAATGGCGTGGCTGAGCTTGGGGTCGAGGGAGGGAAAACCTTTTCTTTCTATTTGGGCTTGGGGGCATTTTTCCTTTCCTTTAGGGCTGGGTGTAGAGCAGTCCTGTGTAGGCCTACTCAGCTGTGCAGCAGTGGCAACTCCTCCTATTTATTTATTTATTTATTCTATTTATACCCCGCCTTTTTTCCTGCAAGGAACCCAAGGCAGCTTACATAATCCTCCTCCTCCTCTACGTTTTATCCTCACAACAACCCTGTGAGGTAGGTTAGGCTGAGAGTCAGTGACTGGCCCAAAGTCACCCAGTGAGTTTCATGGCCAAGTAGGGACTAGAACCCGGATCTCCTTAGTCCCAGTCCAACACTCTCGCCACTATGCCGCACTGGATCCTACTCCTTGCCAAAAGGGTGCAGCCTGGGTGAGGGAGCAGCTCCTGGTATGCCATTTTAAATGATAATTTTCCTGTCTTAACTTTTGATTGGGAACACGGCCAATGGCAGTGCAGGAGTGGTGAAGGGGCGGATCTTTACGCTGCTCCTTTGCCTTCATGGGCCATGCCCCCCAAGGCAGCATCTGATTGGTTCAGCTTGCTGCCACTCAAAAGTTAAGAAACAAAAAAATAATTTAACATGGCAAACCGGGGCTGCACCCTTACACGGCCTGCTGCCGCAGCTGTCTGTAAAGGGGCTGTTTGGAACCCTCCCAGACCTGCAGCCTGTAGTCTGAGCCTAGAGGCACCAGTGGGACACATGGGCAAAACATAGGAAGAGCAGATCTGTGTTGAATCCAATGCCTCTTCAGAACTTGAACATGCCCCCAACACTGGTGAAACTTTACACTGACTGAACTGGTGTACGTGTGAGCCTACAAACATTCTGTCTGAGTGGGAAGGAGGGAGGAATATGAGCGTGGAATGCTCACATCCTGCTTGTGGGGTTTCTGTGGGCAGCTGGTTGGCCGCTGTGTGAACAGAATGCTGGACTAGATGGACCCTTGGTCTGATCCAGCAGGGCTCTTCTTATGTTCTTATGAATCTTGGTGAGGAAAAAAAGAAAAGAAGAGAGGCTGTAGATGTGGGACCAAGAGAGCAGGTTGGATGTTTTTGAGAAGATTTCATAGATCATAGAGTTGGAAGGGCCATTGAGTCCAACCCCCTGCTCAATGCAGGAAACTAGAGGAGGAGTCTCTCTCCCAAGTAATAACCAGGCTTGACCCTGCTTAGCTTTCCACACTTAGACAAGCTGAGCCAGCATAAGCCAGAGAACTGATTGATTCCAGTAGTTTGTAAATTACAGTAATGTGTAGATTTCCACAACCTTGTGGAATCCTTTGCTTTTGGAGTTCTTGTTTATGGATTTATTTTTCTTTAGGGGTACTTCTGACTTTTCCTTCTCTTTGAGTGTTCCTGTATTTTGTGTGTTCCTGTATGTTAATTGCATGTATGAGTTGTTTCTGTTTGCCTTTCATCTGTAAAGAGTTAACTTTGTTCATTAATATTTGCTACCTATAAAGCTAATTCAAAGTTCATGTTTTATTTTTATTTATTTTTTATTTATTATATTTATACCCCACCTTTTTTCCTGCAAGGAACCCAAGGTGGCTTACATAGTCCTCCTCCTCTCCATGTTGGTTTAAAATGGGAGTGTAAATTCAATCTGGCCCCATCTTGATGTGAAAATGAGAGTAACACATCAAATGGGGTTACATAAGGAAAGTCCCTCCCATTCAACTCAGTGGAGAGGAAAATGAACCAGAAGCATTGTTGTTGGGGCCTTGCAAAATGGCAAATCAGAATAATGTCACAGTCACATTGCTGTATTATTACTAATGTAACATGTTAGACCACACTGCAAAAATGAGTTGTCTAGATCTCAGAAGAGGAAGATGACAAAAAAGACAACATGGGAAGAGGGGGAAAACACCACTCTAATTTGGCAGTCTGGAAGAGAAACCCATTCCTTTTAGAGAAAAGGAAAAAAACATGTTTTGGGAGGATTTCACAAAATTTAGTCATCATGATAATGCAAGACTTATTCCAAAATTATCATTTTTAAAACTGTTTTTAGAAGCACACAGATGGGATCTGAACAAATTGGTCTCTAACTGGAGACAAATAATGCTCTGTAGAAGGAAATCTGTTTTACATTATGTTAAAAAAAGATTTTGGAGAAGAGACACAGTGAAATTAGATTTATTTCTTCAGCTGCTGAATTTGATACTGGTCCTGCTGCACAACTCTCAGTTTCTTGCTTTTGCTGAGCTGTTAAACATAAGGTTGCAACCCTACACAGACTTCCTAGGAACTAAGGCTGCAATCCTGGACATATTTACATGGGAGTAACAGCACAATCCTATACATGTCTACTCAGAATCAACCCCCACTGAGTTCAATAGTGCTTACTAACAGGTAAGTGGGTATAGGATTGCAGCCGAAGTCCCATTGGACAGAGGAAACCTGCTGCTTAGGATCAGTCTTCATGCTGGATATCTGGCTGGCTATATTGAACAACAAGTTCATTGTTTGATCACATTTGGCTTCCTCTTCCTTTCCCTTGAATGGTATCCAGCATAAAGCAATACACTAAGGGCTTCTCTAGATGAGGCATTTATTGTGTACTTGTGGTAGTTTGTGGGGGCTTTACACGATGTCATTGTCCTGCAGGGCCTCTCCCGTGCTTTCCCCCGCTGTTTTTAGGGCTTCTCTAGATTAGGTGTTTAACCCGGCGCTTCATGGAGGCCCCTTCTTCCGTTTTCTTTGAGGGAGAAAGACAGCGCCATTTACATGTCGTCCCCCCCCCCCCGGGTTTGCTTTCTCTGCCTCCCTATATGTTGTATTATACAACCACAAGGTGGCACTGTGGTATAATGCAATGGCTGAATTACACAAGCTTTTATTCCAGTTTGTCACGCCTTTAAATTTTAATACCTCATTATCCTCGCTTTTAAAAAAGCCGTGAAAATAGCTACAAAAGGCAGGAGAGGCCCTGGAGGATGGCGACATCATGTAAAGGACCTGCCAACTTCCGTAAGTGAAGAACCATGAGTGCACAATAAATGCCTCTGTGTAGAGAAGCCCATAGAATGAGGATAATCAGCCATTATCTAGCTGTGCTAAAACAAGCACATGTAATCCAGCAATTGAGCTATACTGCAGCGCCACCTTGTGGTTGTGTGATAGAACATATAGGAAGGCAGAGAAAGAAAAACCCAGAAACAAACAAAGTGTAAAGGACACGCTTTTACTCCTGCAAACAAAATGGAAGAAGAAGCCTCAGTAAAGCACCAGGTTAAATGCTTCATGTAAAGAAACCCTAAAACAGTGGTTTTCACTGTTCTTTCTGCCTTGAGGGAACTTTTCCTGTTGATTGCTGAGGAACCAATACATGCCAACCGAGGAAAACCTACAGGGTGCAAGGAATTCTGGGGTATATTCTGGGATGCGCCCTCAATTCATGCAAGGCCTCTTGAGGCTCACCATTGCTTGGAGTGAACGGAAATGTCTCTTGAAGCTGCGTATGGCAGGAAAAAAAGTTGTTAGTAATGGACATGATCTCTTTTAAGGAAGCTTTTCTATGGTTTCTAATCTCATTGATAAGCTTCTGAAGAACCCCAGGGCTCTCTGGAATACAATTTGAAAACCATTATACTGAAGAAAAATTGAGCAGGTCACTTCAAGGCTATTTCAAAATGGATTTCTTTTGGAAGAAATAAGTAAAATGATGGTTAGACATCCAATAGTGAATAAAAAGAATGAGGACAAAGTCCCAAAGTGAGTTCCCTCCATCAGTTAATATCTGGATATATGGCTGAAATGTCTTAATAATAAGACCTGAAATTACTAGTCCCAAATCTAATATTTATAATATATGGAAACCATTCCTAATCTACTGGAATAGACAAGAAACTAACCTCACATTCCACCCTTAAAGGCGGGCTATAAATAATTTTAGACAGATAAATTATATGTGTTTTCTAGCCTTTATGTACAGTTTTTTTCTCCTCCCATCCTACTTTATATTGTTGATTGTTCGGGTATTTTTACTGGTTGTCAGATTTCTGTATGTTGCATTGATAATAAAACAAATGAAAGAGAAATAAGCAGAAGCAAATTGGGTAAAAGATTAATGACATGCGGGGTAGGGATTCAATTCCCCTATCGCCCCCAAGGAAAGAAAATTGCCTAATGAAAACTAAATAACTTCTCTTGTTGCTTGCTATAATGAGCGGGGAGAGCCCCACATTGACAGACAAAGTAATCTCTCTCTATACTTTGGTACCCTATTTTGGTGGCTTGTGGAGCAGAGGAGAAAGATGGAGGCAAGCATTTAGCGGCCACTTAACTGCATTGTCTGATGGCTTTTAAAGTATAAAGAACATTGCTTCTGTTTCCTAACAAAATAAGACCGTTTTGAGGTGGGAGTAGTAACACTACATCTAAATTTCTTTGTAAAGCAGGAACTTGAATGAAAAGCAGGAGAGCCAGTTTGGTGAATTGGATAAAATGTTGAACTTCAAGTGAGGACAACATGAAGCTTACCCCGATGACCTTGCGGCAGTCACTGTATCTTAGGCTAGGGACGGGGGGCGGCGGGGGGGGGAGAAGTTCAATCAGTTCTCATCTGGATATGAGCATACCAAATTCGCAGTTCCCCAATTAATATGTGAACTGGAACACATTTATCCTTCAGTGTTTGCATTCCCCTGGGTTTTGCGATACAGTTCTCTGAACAAAAAATGCATATATTAGGGAAACTTGTACACAGAAATGTGTATATTAGTGACTCAAAAGCATTATATAATGAATTGTTTGCAAAAATACCTCTATAAGAAGAAACACACATGAAAATGCCTAGACATTTCTATGCAGTCATTTTTTTTAAAGTCGTACAATGATACAGGAATGGGAATGGAACAGATCTTGCCAGGATAGAAGTTGGACATAGATTTCATAGATCATAGAGTTGGAAGGAGCCTACAAGGCTATCGAGTCCAACCCCCTGCTCAATGCAGGAAAGTAGAGGAGGGGTCTCCCATCCAAGTAACAACCAGGCCTGACCCTGCTTAGCTTTCCACACTCAGGCAAGCTGAGCCAGCGTGAGCAACAGGCCACTGATCCTTTATTTGAGTTGTACCCCACCTGTCTACCAAGAAACTGGCACTCAAGGAGACTTACAATCATAGATAAATAATTAAAACAACAATAATAAAACAAATACATTTAGAACACAATTAAAAACACAACAATAACAGAATAAAAACAGCACCCAACCCAGCGGACCCATTTACAGAACGAAGGCCTGCTTGAATGAAAATGTCTTTGCCTGCAATGGAAGGACTTGTAAGGCTGCATTCTTATACAGTAATTTAAAACGAAGGCTGCATTCTTATACCCAGCTACCTGAGAGTAAGCCCCACTGAACTCAATGGGACTCACCTTTGAGTAGACATGTTATAAGGTTGCTCTGTAAGAGTCTGAAGCATGAAAGTGTTTGCATACGCAATTCCCCATCTAGCCAGGGAATTATGCTCAATTAGCAGGCATAGCTAATAACTACTCAATAAGTAGTATAGCCCTTGGCTGGATCGGAATGTAAGTCTTTTGCTTCTTTCTGTTTGATGTTATGAAGATGTCCTCCACCCTCTATCATTTTATCCAAACAACTGCAGCTGTGCTTCCTAGATCTATTTATCCATTTGAGTTCACCTTGAACTTATCATATGCACATCACTATAAAAGGATTCGGTTCAGATAACAAGATGCTTTCTTGGATATTAATAAAACAAAACGAAGGACTAGAAGTCTAAATCATCTTGGCCTGGAGTCTCATGCGCTGGTGCACAGAGACCTTACAGCAAGGGTGTGCATTGATCCTCATCATTCCTTTAATATATAATAATCACAACCAGCAGCACCGTATAAAGATATAATTGAATGAGTTGCTAATGTGTGGGATGTGGAAAGCCCTTTGAGGAAAATTATGAGCTTGCTTTCTGACTGTGACTCTTCGAGTATTTCACAAATAAATGATCAAATCTATTATTATTATTTTTTAAAAAAAAATTGAGGCTGTCTGAGAAATATTGTCGTGCAGTGTTCAAGTAGGTTTCAAGGCAAATATCTAGAATTAAAGCCCATGGAACAGATGTCACTTCTTAAAATTAAATTTCTTAAACTTTCATTTGAAAAAAAAAAGTCATTTCATCTTTTTGAGTAGGAGGATTGAAGAATATAAGCTAACGGTGCACTATAGTCAAAGACAGATATTCATTATATGTACCCATCTCCCACTGAATTTCTGTATATATGCTGATGACATTCTGCTGCAGCTTTAAGAAAGGTACCTTTCTATATAAAATATGAAGCATAAATCACTGAATGCCAATAATAAAAGTTCCTTCATAGGTTTATTTACTCATACTGATCTTTTTAAAATCATGTCATCTGAGTAAAAGTGAGGTTTTTTTTTTAAAAGTTCCTGATTCTTAGAAATTTCAATGATATTCATGTGCATGAAATCTCTAAGAATCTTCCACATCTACCGTATTTTTCTGTGTATAAGACGCCCCCATGTATAAGACACCCCCCACTTTTCTAACCCCAAATTCAGAAAATAATATTTTGGGTGGGGTGTTCACACCCCGCCGCCAGCTCAGCCGCTCCTCCTCCCCTTCTTCCGCCGGCTCAGCCGGCCAGAGGACCGACGCCTGCCCTGCAGGGCTCCGGGCGGCTCGGCTCAGCCGCTCCTCCCCCCCCCCCACTCATACCGTACTTCCGTGTATAAGACGACCCTCAATTTTTCAACAATCAATTTAAGTAAAAAGTATCATCTTATACACGGAAAAATACGGTATGTGTACTTTGCTCATCCAATTCTACACCTGTTCTTCTTCTGCAGCGTCAGTCAGCAGACAGGCGAGGGGCTTCTGTGGTGGTGGGCAGGAATGGCGGGGAACGGTGGGGGGGGACGGCAGCAGTGGGGGGGGCGTGGCAAGGGCTCATCGGCAGCAATATGCTTAGTGCCCACTGGAATCTGCTGCTGACCCTGGCTGAAGCAAACGGGCACCATAGGGGAAAACCATATTACACAGTAACTTCCCGCAGGAATGCTACAATGTCCTAGGGGAGCCCAGGAATGGAGAGTGAACTTTCCCACATACTGTCTGGTTCCAGGTTTCTACTGTTCTAGAAGGCAGGCAGGACCAAGCAGAAGTGCAACCACCACACAACAGGATGGACTAAATCAGGCCAAAGTCCTACACCTATGAAGAAACTCTAGGTGAGGGAGGGGAAGAAAGATTGACCACTGCAGTGTGTTTTTATTGTTATAGAAAAGAAATATTTTAATTGGCTCATTTGAACAAAGAAAGGGAGCACATATAAAATCCCAATATTGTATAATTGCCAGGAGCATATAATTTTCCATGAGAAATTAATAATGCTATTTAAAAATACCATTACAGGTCTTTCTGAATACAGCAAAAGAAGTTACAAACTTTCTGCTGGGAGTTATGTTTTAGTGTTACAGAGGTCTTCCTCATACCTGTAATGCTAAGTGATAAACATTGTGGGAAGAAGTTTGTATTTTTGACAGGAAAGAACGAAAAACTGGTGCCCTTTGCTTGTCAGCAAAAGCACATCTTCCAGGAATGAGATGGGAACAAGGTGATGTGACAGACTGGAATCCTGTTGTTATGGAAACTGGATTTTGAAAGGATGGAGACTATTTTTTTAAAAAAAGCAAGAACAAGAATTCTACTATAGTCCACTAGGATTAATTAGTGTGAACAAGCTCAGTTGTTAAAGAAAACACACCTAATAAGGTGTAAGCCTTATCCTACACATCTGGCACCCAAGTCAGTACGATATTTCACATCAACAAGTCAACCACATGCAAGCTCGATGCCACTGACATGTCTCTTTAAAGCAGTGTTCTCCAACCTTGGGTCCCCAGATGTTTTTGGCCTACAACTCCCAGCATGCCCCAGCAAGCAGATGGCTGGGGCATGCTGGGAGTTGTAGGCCAAAAACATCTGGGGGCCCAAGGTTGGAGAACACTGCTTTAAAGAAATGTATTTGATTGTTGTTTCGTATGCTTTTCAGTGGTGCAGCTGGGGCTGTACCTTGGGGACAAAGTCTAGTGCCCTGCAGCTTAGGGGACCCCAGAGGGCTCGTTTGCACGATTGAACAGCCCACCATGGCTTATTTAAGCCATGGTGGGGCTCCGGTGCATGCTGGTGTGTGCAGGCAGCCATGTTGAATATTCACTTCCCTGTCACGGCTTGTCGTATCATGCTGACCCAGGCGGCTGGGGTTGCGAGAGGGTTAAATAACCTTGCATAACCCATGGCCTGTTATATGGTCATGCAAGGGTTGTTTAACCCCTCACACAACCCCCACTGCCCGGGTTTGCACGACACGACAAGCCACGGTGGCCTATTTTGATTGTGTGGACCGGGTCAGTGAGCAGCAAGAGATGAGGGCAGCAGAAGCAAAGTCCGTTTTATTCTGGTCCTCATGCTGCTGCTATTTGAGTGAGTTTAAAATGCAAAACTGCACACCCTCGAAGTATTTTTTTAAAAAATCAGTGTAGGCAAACAGTTCTGTTGTTGTTTTAACATACCAGGAATGTAGAAGCAGTTTTAAAGCACAGAATGGTGGAGACGGAGTAGCGGGTGGGTAGAAGGGAAACGTTAGTTGTGTGCTTCACAAGTGGTGGCCATCTAAAGGGGCCCACAGAAGATCATTAGGTCCAGGGTCTCAAATTACCCAGCTGCACCACTGATGCTTTTTATATTTTTGTGTACATTGTCTTGAGCACATTCATTGGAAAAATGACTGAGAATTTTTAAATAACTCAATAATAAATTTAATAAAATGATAGAGCAGAATATTACCTTGGATCATATTGGATTATCATCTAAATATTACAGCATATCATCTTGGATTGTCATCAAAAACTAATATTATTTTAAGTGGCACTGAAATGCAGGAGTCTTCTCTTGTTTGTGGCATATATTGCTTTTTATTGCATTTGCTTAACTTTATTGAGCATCAGAAAAATTAAGTGTCTGTTAAGGAGCTTGGTGGAAGAACGTCTAGATCCTGAAAACTAGTAAAATCCATTTATTGAGAGGCACTGAGAGCTGCTGCATATGAAATATTTTTTTATCTGGGTACAAAACATAGAAAGAGCGAGTGAAGCAGAGCTTTTCTACATGAGGCATTGATTGTGCGCTCGTGATTCCTTACTCATGGTTGTTTACTGGCTCTTTTGATGAAATTGCAATCCTCCATTTTTGCTTCTGTTTTTTCAGAACACTTTCCCTTTTTTTTTTTAAGAATGGGGAAAATGGAGTATTGTTTTAGAACGGGGGAAATGGCACTGTTTCTCCTTGTGTATTTGAGCTATTCTGCTACAGCACAGCTCCACCTAGAGATTATGTAGTGGAAAAGCAGGAAAGGGGAAGCTCTTTGAGTAGAGCTTTCTGCAACAAAACCAAAAATAGATACAGCGATTAACAGCCTTGTGTAGAAAAGCTCGCAGAATGCAAACGTGTATTTTCAGTGTTTGACTCCATAAAACACACCTGTAGACAACCCAGAACTTTCCCTAGTTGCTGCTCACATGGCTCTTACAGAGACACACATCAGAAAATGCATACATGTACACTACGTATCTCTAACAATGCACACATATATTTTGCATTTGGGCCTCACACCCAAGGACAAGAAGATGTTGTATTAAGTGGTCCCCACACTAAAAGAACAAATAAGAGTGGGTTGCAAACAAGTCTTTTGATATAGTGATCTTCTTCCAAGCATGCAGATGCAGCCCATCTGGGCATGTGGAAAAGAAGAGCAGATCCACGTTCCCGCCTTTCATACATGGAAACCTGCAGAGCTAATGCAGAAATCCAGTGCAGAGTGGATCTAGAGCTCTATTTTTACAGCTGCAAACTGCTGTCCATGGGGAAATGGGCATTGTCAATGTACTTTTGGATTATTCACTGTCCTCCCAAGCTGGCTACCTGTACACCAGCCGCAGCCCCTTCTGGACAAGAATAACTTGGCTGAAGTCCTACAGGCACTAGTAACCTCAAGACTGGATTCCTGCATTACGCTCTATGTGGGGCTCCCCTTCAGGCTGGTCCGGAAGTTACAGCTTGTGCGGCATGCAGCAGCTCGACTGTTGTCGGGAGCTGCCCTTTTTCAGCATGTAACTCCTTTGCTGAGGGAACTGCACTGGCTGCCTATTCGCTACTGGGCCAGGTTTAAGGTTTCACTACTAGCTTACAAGCCTGCCCGGTCACTGAGGTCATTGGATGGCAATCTCCTGGAGGTTCCTCATGGACCTATGGCCTTATTGGAGCCCACCTGGAGCAAAGCCTTCAGTGTACTGGCTCCCTCTCTATGGAATATGGGGGTTACTCATACCTCTCCGCGGCTCGGGGTTCTCCGCGGCTCACCCCTCCGCGCCGCCGCTGGCCCGCTCTCGATCTTCTGAGCGGCGCGGAGCGTTCTCTGCACCACTCAAGCCGCCGCCGCTGCACCGCTTCCGGAGCCGCCGCCGGACCGCCGCCGGAGCCGCCACCGGAGCCGCCGCTGCCGTCACCGCGTCCTGCTGCTCCAGCGTGCTGCTGGACAGCCCTGTTGCCCTGGTTTCCCCCGCCAAAAATATAGCGTGGGGGTCAAGCGCGCCGGAGCAGGGTCCCGTCGCGTCACTTCCGCTGCGCCAGAAGTGACGCGACGGGACCAGCGCGGGCAGCGCGGGCGGCTCTCCGCAGAGCACGAGGAGCCAGGTAGGCCCGCGCTCGCCGCGGAGAGCCCACACGGACACGGGCGGGCCGAGTTTGGGCCTCACTCGTGTCCGCGCGGGCAAAAGTTACATCCCTATGGAACTCCCTGCCTGTTGATGTCAAGCATGCACTGACGTTGTTTCATTTTCAGTGCCTGCCGAAGACATTTTTATTTAAACAAGCCTCCCCTGAGTAACTAGCCATGGCTGGATTCTTTTTTTCCTCCCCCCCCCTTTTGTTTGTTCACTGCTCAGGAATTTTATTGGATGTCGAGCAGTATATAAATCTTGTAAATAAATAAACAAGTGCAGTGGGTGAATACATGTCTGTATCCAAATGGATATTTCTCCCTGAAGTGAGGGAAGAACAGTGATACTACTACTACTACTGCAACCTGGCTTTTGTGGGAGGGTGGCTTTATTCCTTATCTTTTACTCAGAAATTAGTCAAGCATTGTATCATATAAGCATGGGAAAAGGCTAATATACCTGGCTGCATCAGAGGGAGGGATAACTGTTTCAACAGGGATCAACGGCTATTTAGCTCTTTGGGCTTCTCTACATGAGACTTTTAACATGCCACTTTCCCAAGGCTTCTGCTTCTGAGTTCTTTGTGAGATAAAGACCGGCTCTTTTACATCTTTTTTTACCCAGGTGTTGTTGTTTTTCTTCCTCCGCCTTTCTTTATGCTCCATTACATAACCACAAGGTGGCGCTGCAGTATAGCAAAATTGCGAAAATACACGAGCTTCACAAAGCGCAATTTCCAGAAAATAACACACTTTCCTCGATCAAAAAAATAAAGCTGCAGAGATGGTGGTAAAGCACAGGAGAGGCCCTGGAGGATGGCGATGTCGTGTAAAGCACCTGCAAACAACTGAGGGTGAGGAATCACGAGCATACAATAAATGCCTTGAGTAGAGAAGCAGCCCTTCCTCTCTCAGAACTCTCTCCTCCATCGGAGGCTATTTTGTGCAGCTGCCTCAGAGGAAGAGACACCAAGGGGCCGTCCTCTGGTTCGGTTGGGAACAGCTACTATTTTGCACCCCACCTCCCAGAACGGTTTCCTCAGTAATTATCCCGCCTGCTCATTGTGTGACTTCATTACATGACATTATGGAAGTGTTAGTATCTGAATTATTTTCCTCTCCCCCCCCATTACTTTTTTCCACTTTTGTATCTTTTCTCTTAAACGATAAGCCATTATTTTAAATTGTAAACAGCCTTGGGTGTTTTTGCAGTAAGCCTGTACATAAATGCAGTAGATGAATAAATATTTAAAGAGGAGAATTGTCTAGGTTGCTAGCTTAGTTTAGCAAAATGTTGAATTTCTTGCATACAACTAGGCACTTATTCAGGGTTTCCCTTCCCCACAAGTTGGCTTGCCCCATCCATGTTTTGTTCGATATCATTTTATCAGGACTTTGGAACAGACACACAACTAACAATGATCTGACAGTATTTACAAAGCTGTTATGATATGTGCATATCTAATCCAAATCTGAAAGAATAAATTAACTCAGAATAGCAGGGTGCTTTTAGCTACTGTACCTCACTTTCGGGGGGGGGGAATAAAGTAAAGCGAGACCAATTCCTTACAAGATCCTGACACCTTTATTGCAAATGAAAAATTAGCCATTTGCCACCCCCAGCACTGTAACATTTTGAAAGGTTGTTCTTGGCAAGGGTTGTCGTCAACAGAACGGGAGATACAAAGGAAAACATTAACAGACCTTGATAACCAAACACCTTAAGGGGCTTGGCTGACCATTCAAGTGTATACAGTTGTACTGCTCTGTAGAACGAGACAAGAGAACAAAACAAACAAGGTAGAAAACAAGGTAGAAAACCCCTAGAAATAAAAGGCGGTATTTAAAGCAGGGGTCCCCAACATGGCACCCATGGGCACCACAGTGCCTGCAGGCACCTCCAGTGGTGCCCACACAACACTTCACTACCTACCCTCTTTAAAAAAAATTATAAAAAATTGATAAAGTTAGGGTGCCAAGTTCTCCTTCCTGCATCTGCTGCTGATCAGCTGTTCAGTGGGCAGGAAGAGAAAGCAAGGCAAAGGGGTACAGGGGAGAAAAAGAGCAAGGCTAGAGCTAGGAGTGGGGAGAAACAGCGAGGTAAAGAGGTGGGGGGAGAAAGAGCAGGGCTAGGGACTAGGAAGGGAGGGAAAAAAGAAGCCTAGGGACGGGGAAGGGAGAGAAATAGCAAGGGAAGGGGTTGGGGGAGAGAAAGAGCAAGGCTAGAGGTTGGGAGTGGAGAGAGAGCGTGCGGGCAAAGGGCTGTCTGGATGGAAGATGGTGGGCCAGGAAGCAACTCTTTCCATTTCCCCCTTCCTTCCTGCCTCTAGCCTCACTATTTCTCCCCCCACACACACACACACCTCTTGACTAGCCCAAGCCCCCATAGCAGCTATTTATTTATTTATTAGATTTATACCCCGCCTTTTTTCCTGCAAGGAACCCAAGGCAGCTTACATAATCCTCCTCCTCCTCTCCATTTTATCCTCACAACAACCCTGTGAGGTAGGTTAGGCTGAGAGTCAGTGACTGGCCCAAAGTCACCCAGTGAGTTTCATGGCCGAGCAGGGACTAGAACCCGGATATCCCGAGTCCCAGTCCAACACTCTCACCACTACGCCACACTGGCTATTATGTGGCTAGGCACCTCCTCAATGGGAGCCATTTTGTGGTGGTGCTCACAGCAGTTTCTCAAATTCCCAAATGTGCCCACAGGTCCAAAAACACTGGGAACCCCTGATTTAAAGGATTCCCCCCCCCCACTCCAAAAGCAAGAGACTGTATAATATCGGTAACATAAGGAGTTGGTAATTTGGAGAATGGGAGAACTCTGTCCCTAGTAGTAATGTTTATGGATATCACCTTGGCAAAGATGATTTCCTCGAGAATTAATGATCGGGTGTTACTAATGTCCCTCTGCTCTGCCTCGGGCCATCAACTCCTAGCCAGCATTTAATTTGCAGGAAATGTATTGTGCTTTGAAGGCTGCACCTCTAAAAGAATGGGCATTGATTCTGTCATACTAGATTCCCTTAACTGCTTTTTTTTTTTTTTAAGGAAGTGGGGAGAGACCTGCAGGTCAGCGCCACTCCCCTAATACTCCACCCAATATTTTGCAATCAGTATTTTTAAAAAAGCCATTGAAACAAGTATATCTTCAGCTTAAAAACACAGGGTTGAATCCCGATTTGGTCATACTTAGAGTGGACCCATCGAAAGCAATGAGGCTGAAGTTAGTCATGAATGAACTCACATTGGTTTCAAATGGACTACTCTATGTACGACTAAGTCTGGATCCAGCCCACACATTTTACAATCCGAATAACTTATTCAAAGTATGCTTATTTACACTGCTTTTTTTTTTTCCTGATTGCCAGATGTTGGGTATTTCTAGTGGTAAAATATAATAAATTCGGGAGTGAGAAATAGAACATGACTATGGGGCACTGAAGAGCAATGGGTATATAGGGGCAACAACACCATAGGGACCGAGGTATATATAAAAAGGACAAGAATCTGGATTGGATGTCATACCCTCCCCACCACTGGATGCTCCACTTAGTTATTTTCTGCAAGTAAACAGGTATCAGTTGGAGATAGCCCAACTTTGTTCTGCAACTACAAGATGCAATTGCCTGTGAGATATTAGGGATGAGTAGATTTCCCTTGTTCCGTTCCTTTATTGTTTTATGGGTTTGCTCTGTCCCTATTAATTTCTCAATTCATAAATTCAAGTTATGAATTTCTCAGATGGAGAGTTTTTACAGCACAATCCTATGCATGTCTGCTCAGAAGTAAGCCCCATTGAGTTCAATGGGACTTACTCCCAGGTAAGTGCGAATAGGACTGTAGTCCTACTAAGCAATATTCAGGCTTGTGGTTTGATCTCCTGAAATGTTATATGTGCGATTTGGGCAGCAATTTGTTTCCCTTTGTTCAATCCCAGAACTGATCCTTTTTCTGTATCTTGAAGAACCACATCTAAAATATAAGCAACATAAGCAGCCTAGATGACCCCCCCCCCAAGTATTTATCATTAGGCTGATCACTGTGGCAACCAATTAATTCATTGCTGTTGATTTTAGTTTAGTTTTAGTTTTAGTTCTGCGATTGTTTTTCCTGAGGGCTTAAAAAGAAAGAAATAAGCAAAACAGATGTGGGTGACTTCATACTGAACGCAGGACCAGCAGGAGAGGAAGGTTGTTGTTGTTTTAAAGCTCTGTCCTTGTCAGCCAGTTATCCCTTCAGAATCACCCCACCAGCTGCTATTTTGCATTATTTAAAAACAATCCCAGAAATGAGTGTGACATGAAATTTTGCCCAGTTAACTGTGCTATATCTGCTATCATAGGATCTGCTTCTTCTTGTTGAACGTGAGCTACATCATGGCTTTTGATCTTTTCTGCCTTGATTCTGTTCCTTATGCCACACGCCACATAAAATGCTGAAAAAAGCTGGGCCAAAGTTCAAAGATTTTCCTTATGTCTATGTGAAGATTTTGGATTTTTATCAATAATAAATTATCCAGATGATGATGATGATGATGATTAAAATCAGGTAGTGATGAATTTGGAATAGGAGATATATATACTCCTATTGGACATACCGATTCTTCCAGAAAGGGAACTGGGCAAGCAATCCTACACTTAATCTATGTCGGTTCTGGAGCTGCGTTGCCTGCTGTGCAGGTGGAACGGCAGCTCCACTGGTGGCGTTTTTATTTGTTTAGGGAGCAATTCTATGCATGCTTAGACAGAAAAAGTCCTACAACTTCCAGCATGCCCCAGCCAGCCATGCTTAATTAATTAATTCATATCTCCCCTTTCCACCAAAGCATGGTGCTCAAGGTGGCTAAAAATAAAATACAGATTAAAAACAAAATCCTAATTAAATCGTATCATAATAACAAATAAATTAAAAACACAACAATAAAAGAAATAAACACAGTCCCTAACCAAGTAAACACCCCTTCAGCAACAAACCATCTTACATGTCAGGGTTGGGCAACTTGTAGCTCTCCAGATGTTTTGGCCTACAACTCTCGTCAACCCTAGCCAGCACAGACAATGGTGAGGATACAGGCCTGTGGCTAACGCTGGCTCAGCTTGTCTGAGCGTGGAAAGCTAAACAGGGTCAAGCCTGGTTGTTACTTGGATGGGAGACCCCTCCTCTAGTTTCCTGCATTGAGCAGGGGGTTGGACTCGATAGCCTTGTAGGCTCCTTCCAACTCTATGATCTATGAAATCTATGAGGGATCATGGGGGTTGTAGGCCAAAACATCTGGAGGGCCACAAATTGCCCACTCTTGTTATATACCAATGGCCTGCCTGAATAAAATCATCTTTGCCTATCTGTAGAAGGGCCAACCTAGCCTCCCTCAGCAGGGAGTTCCACCGCTTGGGAGCAGCCACCAAGAAGGCCCCCTCTCATGTCCCCACCAAACAGACTGGTACCAAGAGAAGGGCCTCCCCTGAAGAGCTTAAAACCTAGGCAGGTTTGTATGGGAGAAGGGGGTCTTTCAGGTAGCCTGGTCCCAAGTTGTATAGGGCTTCATAAGACAATGGATACTTGCTAATTTTAAAGTGCTATATAGACACCATTTTACGGACATACTTTCCCTAATTATAATGGCACACACATCATTTTGAAAGGTAGGAAAATTGATGTTTTCCAGTGTGAGAGCCAGTGTGAGAGCCAGTGTGGCATAGTGGTGAGAGTGTTGGACTGGGACTCGGGAGATCTGGGTTCTAGTCCCCGCTCGGCCATGAAACTCACTGGGTGACTTTGGGCCAGTCACTGACTCTCAGCCTAACCTACCTCACAGGGTTGTTGGGAGGATAAAATGGAGAGGAGGAGGATTGGGTTCCTTGCAGGAAAAAAGGCGGGGTATAGATCGAATAAATAAATAAATGTTCAAGGAAAAAAATAGCGATAGTACTTGAGCAAAATATGAAAGTCATAATTTAAGGGAAAATTCAGTGCTAAAAATACAGAAAATACCTACCATTTAGTGTACCATTTCTTGATAGAAAATAAAAGGTGAGTTGTCTTTCCCAATATTTGATCTTGAAACTGACGTGTCTGTGAACTTGGCAACCGCACAATTCATATTTCATTTTAAAAATAGGATTGATCACGAACACACCAATATGCCCTGCCACAACTTTGAGAAATGGGACTTGGTTCTGAGGGAACACAACAGAAATCGCTCCAATACTTAAATGGAGCTGATTCTGCGAAGAAAAAGAAAAATCGTGTAGAATTCACAAATATAGAGCACACCAAAGATCCCATCTACATTCCTGTTAAACTGGGCTGTGACTGCCCAGAATTGAACAAACATTACTTTCCAAGTTGTTGTTTTTAAATGTGAACAAGTTTCACTATCATTTTCTGTAATGTAACATCTGGTTTTTCCTATTACATTTTATGTGACATTTGTGGGAGCAACATGGCTAAATAAAATAAATTGCTTATTTTCCAAGCGCTTGAACTCAAACAAGAGCACACTCAAAATATCTCAAACAATAAAGCCCCCTATTTCCCTGGAGAATGTTACTGTATGATTATGGTAAATACATTGCAATGAGTTTTATGGTGAAATGCAATTGATGTTGATTTTATCACCTGCTGGGTGTAATCAAGATAGCAATTTCTCTCCCAGGTCTAGAGAGTCTTGGCCACAGAACCGTAACTGGGGAAAATGAGGAAGTAACATGACCACCTGTATTGAGTGGCAGAAGAGGAAAATAATTATGGAAGCACAGACTTCATGCAAACCATTATAGGGGTAGACTGTACCAAAAGTTTAAAATTATTTGGTCCCTGCATATGGTGCATAGTATACCGGGACTTAGCAGACAGATGGATTGTACAGATGCAGATATGGAAAGTACCCCATATTTGAGAAAAAGTTCTTTTGAAGGGTGTGTGTGTGTCCTCCTCTTAAAAAGCAAAGCAAAGCAAAAAGGAATCAGAGCAGTATTTATTTATTTATTATATTTATACCCCACCTTTTTTCCTGCAAGGAACCCAAGGCGGCTTACATAATCTTCCTCCTCTCCGTTTTATCCTCACAACAACCCTGTGAGGTAGGTTAGGCTGAGAGTCAGTGACTCGCCCAAAGTCACCCAGTGCGTTTCATGGCTGAGCGGGGACTAGAACCCGGATCTCCCGAGTCCCAGTCCAGCACTCTCACCACTACGCCACACTGGCTCAAAGGGTTTGGGGTTCAGTCTCCTATATAGTTCCTTGCCCCCTCTCCTTGACTCTCCGGTGGAAACAGAAGTCCTTTTCAAAGAATGGAGGTCCTGGATGGGAGCGGGATCAAGTATCCCGTCTCTGCTCCTCCTGACACATTCAGCTTAATGTGTACCTAGATTGAATGCAGATACTACTCCTTCCATGAATTTCACTTTGTTAGTTTTTGGCCCAGTTCTCCGTTCTATCAAGCTCATTTTGAATTATCCCTTCCAGTTTTGTGTCATCCACAGGCACAGACTGGATAAACCACCCTTTTATTTAAGTCACTGAAAAAATTGTCAAAGAATTACCAGACCTGGGACAGAGCCTTGTGGTACCCGACTCGAGACCGCCTTCCAGTTCGATGAGGAAGTATTGATGAGCCCTCTTGAGTATGGTTTTCCAATCAGCCCTGAATCCACCAAACGGTCTGCGTTTAACCAGTTTGCTAACCAAAATATTATGGGGAACTCTGTCAAATCAAGATAAATTACATCCACAGCATTCCCACTAAACTAGTAACACAATTTATTGCTACAGGGGTAAGACTAGCCCGGCAGGATTTATTCTTGACTAATCCAAGCAGCAACGCCTGTCAGGCTTGCCAGGAGAGGAGGAGGCTTAGAGCCTGCTGCCACTGCTGTTTCCACGCTGCGAATGGAACCTTTAGCCGCACCTTCCACAGTGATACTGCAGCAGCCTACCCACCCACACATCCCAGTGATCTTGCTGCAGCATCACTGGGATGGGGGCAAGGTTAAAGCCTCCCCCCTCCCAGTATGTGTGTGTGTGTGTGTGTGCATGCACACATATGCATTTTTGGGTATGTGGATGCACTCATGTGTAGCCCCCCCCCAGGCCTCGGCCAACACCGGGTGTGGCCCTCGGGGCTGAAAATGTTGTGCACCTCTGGTATAAAGGCAAGGTATACATTTCATTTTTAAAAATGGACCTCTGCATGTTGCTAATTTTTAAGAAGTCACATGGGTACATTTTAAAAATGCAGATGGCGATCCAAATTAGTGACTTGTTGATAAGATTTCTCATCTTATTAATGCAAGTATTAATTCTTGATAGACTGAGTCCTCACACACACATGTGATTTATTTATTTGTCTCCTATTTATAAGGCAATGGAAATTTAGAAACCTCTATAAGAACAGCAAATGGCACAGATGAATTTGATAAAGCCGTGATGAGGTGACAGGTCAGTGAGCCGACAGAATGGATTATACGTAAAGATCCACTCTCCAGCTGGATAATTTCCTGGTAGTTATGAACACGAGATTATGTAGGCCCTTGCTTGGACCCCACAAAATGCCTTTCTCATTGAACACTTGCCCTCTATATATTACTGGGGAAATGCCTTTAGTAAAATTGGATGTTCTTTTATTTGTATACAATCACAATAATAATAATAATAAAAAAAGGTTTGAATTTCAAAAAGAGGGTTAGGGTGCAATCCTACATACCTCCGACCTTGTCTTGGGGGGGGGGCATAGGAATGGGCCTGGAAGGTGCTGTGACCTCGGAAATCCCTTCTGAGGTCGCAGCACCATGGAGCGCCTCCCCCCCCCCCCGTAGCCGGTGCAGTTCTTTTCGCGCTGGCAGGGAACCGAAGACAGTCTTCTGTCTTTGGTTCCCCTGTGTGTGTGGGGTGTTCCTGGGGTGGGGAGGGGTGAGGCTCCTCCTGCTTCCGATGAATCCAGGTGGCGCCTCAGCCTACCTTCCTCGCAAGGAGGGGAAAAACAGCTGGACAGCCAAAATCAGCTGTCTAGATGTTTCTGAGGGTGAGGGGAGCATATCCTGTCTGCCATGCTCCTCCCACCCTGCATAGGATGCCTGCAATCCTCTGGGTTCGAAGGGCATCCGGAGGATTGCCGGCACCCTCATAGGACTGCACTGTTAGATGATTGCAAGAAGAGATCCATTTATAGTCAGTTCTTAGAGAACTAGCGGTTCCACATGAAAACAATTTTACCAACCACAACCACCCATCCCTCTGGTATCCCTGGCGTATGGCATTACATTATCTTGTCGCAATTCTTTTCTTTTCAGGGTCCATTAGTTTCCAGGTTCAAGCTGGAATAATGTAGAATGTAGAGTAATGTCGTCATTCAATTGCATTTGTTATGTGGAAGAGCAAAGCTGACACATGTAGAGATTTCTATTTGCCACTGGCAGAAATGAAACCTGAGTCAACCACCACAAGCTCCCTCCAGCACAGCATTATGGTTATTGGCCACCTCAAAGTATTATTCACCAAATATCTTGACGGGATGTTTCTGGTGCAACCTGGTGCCCTTCAGATGTTTTGGACTACAACTCCCATAATCCCTTACCAATGGCCATGCTGGCTGGGGCTTATGGGAGTTGTAGTGGCATCATATTGCTTGCCTTTGATTTATTTACTTACTTATCTCTTGGATTCATCTACTGCTTTTCTACTTATATTCCCAAAGCAGCAAACAACAGAAATCTAAACAAATGTCATAAAGCAATTACAAAGCAAAATTAAGACTTAAGCGTGATGGGGTCCTTACGCGATTGCTGGAGAGCAGGCCGTGCTGCTGGCTCCTCCCTAAGGTTGTGTGGCTTTCTCCGCCCCTGACATCCAGACATGAAGTGTGCAGGGAGAAAGCCTACACACACAGGTATCTTCATGCACGAACTTGCCTGGGAACTGCAGCACTGCATGTTCAGGGTTCCACTCCTCAGGAAACACATAGAGGTCTCCATGAGTCAGCTTTCCCCCCACAGATGTCCGTGCCTCATGTCTGGATGTCAGGGGTGGGGCCAGGAAAAGCTGTGCAACCTCAAGGGCGGGGCCAGCAGTCCCTTTCCCCAGTAATCACGTGAAGACTCCTTAGCACATACAATCCATGAAGAGGGCTACTGTCAGGCCCACCACGAGCTCTCTTCCCACCTGAAGTAGAAGAACTCATGCTGCTGCCATGCAACCCTCCCTGCCGCCGCCACCATTGTGGTGGAACCCTTCATCCCTGCCGCTCCCGCCACACAACCCACCTTTGCTGTCGTCACCAGCCCCAGCCTGGAGAGCCTGCCACCTTTCTTTTGTTGCCATGCAGGGACTCTGCGGGCTGAGGCTGACGGCAGTGGTGGCAGGGAGGGAAGGTAGCATGGGAGCGGTGGTGGCAGGGAGGATTGAGATCTTGGTAGCTCTGGGCTCTCACAAGATCTCAGCACATGGCCAAGATATGGTGAGGTGTCAACCATGTGCTGAGATTTCACGAGAGCCCTGGAGCCCCACAGCAACATAGGGCTGGTAGCTTCTCCAAACAGCCCCGCCAGCCCCTTTCTCGCTGTGGCAAAGGCCACAGTGGGAATGTGGCTGGTGTGGCTCTCTAGAGCATCTGCTGGATGTGGTGGTGGGCTCTCCGGGCTGGGGCTGGGGAATGGTACAATTTGCCACCCTTCCAGCTCCACCGCCTCATGTGGGCGCCTCACCCTGCTTCATGCCTTAATTAAATCTCCCGTTTCTCTCCGTGTGTGTGTTTGTGTGTGGTTATCTAGTTAATGGGGTCTAGCAACAGTTTCTCAAGGAGGGGCCAAACAGTCACCTCCATCAAGGCAGATGGAAAGTGACACTCTGAAAAATATAAATTAGTTACCATACTAACCTGCTTAGTCATCCTACTTCAACAAGATGTTGCCAGTCAGGAAGGGCAATGGTCAAGCAGACAAGCTGTGGCATAGATCTTTCTAAGCATCTTGTTTCCATGAACAAGCAACTCAGTTGAAGTTTAGCCAAGGAACCATGACTGAGAGATGCCTGGGGGAACTGGAAACTACAGAACTGTACAGAAATTAATGTGGCATCCAAGTCGCTGGCTCAGCTTGTCTGAGCGTGGAAAGCTAAGCAGGGTCAGGCCTGGTTATTACTTGGATGGGAGACCCCCTCCTCTAGTTTCCTGCATTGAGCAGGGGGTTGGACTCGATGGCCTTGTAGGCTCCTTCCAACTCTGTGATCTATGAAAGTCAGAATAGATGCGAGTGGCTTATTATTTGTTTCTTATATTTATAGCCTAGCTTATTCTTCAGCCAAAATTTACTCCCAAAGCTTGAAAGAAGTACAACCATTCACAAAGATGCAATATAAGATTTTAGAGATACATGGGAGACAGGCAGGTCTGGTCAGTATCTGGTTGGAAGGGAAGACTAAGAGCTTTGTTCAAAATGGAGGGCTAGCCTAGCCTACATAGATAGAGCAGTTCATCTGGAGTTACTAGCATTGTATCTGGAACACACACACACACACACACACACACACACACACAAGTGTGTGTGTGCGTGCGCATGCATGTGCACATGCGCAATGCGGGAATTCTCTGCATGAACCTCTTGAGTACTCATTGTCAGCTATTTCTAACAGAGCAATCCTAAGTGGAGTTGGGGGAGGGGGTGAAGCCGCAGCAACTACTCCTCTGCCACTTCCAAGATTTTCTGGCTTCTGCTGGCCAGGATGAGAGGAGTGTGGGGTTGGTTTTACTCTTACCTTTCCCATGCAGGTCCTCCAAGCCTTTTTTGTCCCTCCCCCCCATTGGTTCCAATGGTAGGGAAATTAGGTACTCCATCCCCAGACTCGCAATGGGTGGGGGCAATCCTGGGGCCTCTCCACCAAACAAAAGGGCCTCGGATCCAGCAGATCCAAGACTGCCCCAGTCCTGCCCTGCTCTGCCCCAGAATGCCCCATTTCGGGGCCCACCGCCAGCGACACTACATTGGCGGTAGATTTGCATCCACTGAGATTGCTGCAGGCATACCAGGGGCTTCTATGGTAGACAGACCTCCCCCCTCCCCCACCACCAATGGAGCTCTTCTCCACTGACAGAGGAGTTCTTTCGCATCATCCTAACCCCCTTCGGATGGGGTTGCTCTGTAAGTCATGTACATTTCATTGCATCTGGAGTCAGTCAATACATATATCTACAATTTAGAAGGTCCCCCCCCCCCCGTGTTGAAGCTGATAGATTTTTGCACAGTTCAGGCTGAATAGCAGTACACATTGAGTTAAATATATTTGATTTGTGCAAGCTTCCTTAATGCTGCCATACTGTCTTTGGATGCTGTATGCCACTGTTTTTATAAGAAGTTTATCAGCACTATATATCTCTTTCTGCATGCGTGTAACCCTGTATATAGAGAACTAACATTCTGCCTTCTACCTAATGCTTGATTTGGCTGATTGTATAAATTGGCACATAGAAAGATTGTTTTAATGAAAAGAAGTCTTGCATTTTTAATCTGAAGCAGTAAATGTCCTAATGTTATAAAGGTCCTACCAGCCTATACAAATCACTTGGATAGCAAGAAGGGACAGTCAGTAACTCCACCTCAGTCGGAGAGGGCCAGAGCAAACTGCTTTGTCTCCCTTTCCAGAGAGCCCCAGAGGACTGTCCTATAATTAGCTCCGCACATGCAAGGGGCAGGCAGTGCTCCTACAGACTCTGCCACTGAGCCTAAGGGGGTCTAGTGAACCCGCTGAAATGTTCAGTCAAAGCAATGCTCAGATGAGAATTTCAGACAGCCGTAGTAGAGTACCTTCCCCCACTGACAGGGACTCAGAATCAGAACAAGCTACAGAGAGATGTATAAGATCAGTGGGCTATTGGAGAGAGGGGGAAAGTACCACTTTGGCTGTGATATGGAATGCTTGTGGCATGATTGCCAGCCAGGTTGCAAACCCAGAAATGCATGTTTTAACTACTGAAACACTGATAAATTGGGTGTTCAAGAAAGTAGGTACACAAACATGCGAGCCAGGAGTCATGCTGTGCTGTGTAGACTGCCCCTCCCACTGGTGTCC
The DNA here is from genome assembly GCA_021292165.1 of Shinisaurus crocodilurus. Classification (NCBI taxonomy): domain Eukaryota; kingdom Metazoa; phylum Chordata; class Lepidosauria; order Squamata; family Shinisauridae; genus Shinisaurus; species Shinisaurus crocodilurus. The sequence goes on along the minus strand of CM037878.1, from coordinate 158,376,453 downwards.
ACATGGAGGCCTCCACAGGAGCCAGAATGTGGGAGGAGTCATGTGATGCATGTGGTGTCAGGGGCGGGTCTACACACCGTGGCCCCACTCCTGGCTTACATGTTCATATATCTGTTGGATGCCTGAAGAGGGCTCTAGGCAAATAGCCTGCTGTGCCTGCTGAGCTGCTCCTGTAATATTCTTCTCATTTATATGTGGGTTCAGGAGAAATCCATACTCGCGTCACCCCAAAAAGTCCTTTAGCACTGGTGATATGTTCCTGGGAGTGAGTCCCTGTTAATAATAACAACCAGGCTGCAACATTTTCAGTCATCCTCACATGGAGTGCACTGCAGTATTCCAAATCTGAAGTTACCAGTGTGTGAATGACAGCACATAAGGAGACAAATATAAAGAAGTCTGCTAAGGTGGCCACTGATGCCAAAAAAGAGGAAACGCGTTGCCAAAAAAAGAGAACAGCAATCTGAATAACAGTTACATATGCGAATGTGTATGTATAGGTGCACATGTAGAAATACTATTATTTAAATAGAAATAGAAGATATCACACCATAGTGTAGAAGTCTGACTAGCTTGCTCAGCCTGCTGTCCAGGTGCTAACTGTTGACTTCTCACTTCAAGGCCCCTGCTCCATCTCCTTATGGTTCTTTGACTTGAAACCAGACTTGGACTGGACAGCCCATCCAATAGAGGACATCTTTAAATACAGGGCATTCTCTTCCAGCTCTCCAAAATAGAGGACTGCCCTCTGAAAAGTAGACCTGGCCACACTAAAGACTGCCGGTGACAAGGGTCTCTTTTTTTGGTCTCCATCATAGCCCCTTCCAAGTCCTCCAAATGGTCTCACTATCTCAACCTTGGCTACTTTCTCTTCCTCCACATCACACAGGCTTTTGGCCCACTCTTCCTGCATCTCATATAGACCCACACCTTCCTTGGTATCTTCTTCGACAATTAGGGAGGTTTGATTCCCTGGCACCTCCGGGTAGGGCAGCAAAAACTCCCCCCTGAAACCCTGTAGAGGAGGTGCCAGTCAGTCAGCGTTGACAATTTTGGGCTAGATGGACCAATGGTCTGATTCAGTATCAGGCAGCTTCCTTTGCCCCTATGTTCCTAATCCCCTGCATATCTATCTTTCTCTCACAGAGCAGGGTCAATTCAAATGGCACAGTCCTCTGAAGGCCACCGAAAATTGCTCTTGTTCTTCAGCATTTCATATAATACAGCTGTAAAGTTGGGAATCCACTTTCCACAAAGTTCTATTTAACAGAGTGGAACATCTTCACACAATTAGGTGTAAACTTGTGGAACCTGACTTTCAAAAGTGTAGCTTCTCTATGGAGTGCAGGAGCACAGAAGTGATTTTTGGCAGCTTACCCATTTATTTTATTTTTATTTAATATATCCCTTCCCCGACTCTTCAAAGAGGTTTTCAAGGTGGGGGTACAACCTATGAGGTGGCACCCAAACCTAATGTAGTATAAAACCATTGGTATTTTCCTTACAGAAATCTCGAGGACCTGTTCTTAGGACCGGAACTTATCTTTCAATATGCAAAGGAATAATACAGTACATCTGAGCATGTGCAGAGTATTCTTCCCTCACCGCAGCTAGCTCACAAGTATCTGGCATTAGGGCAATGACGTCCAGGTCAGTGAGTAGGACTTCTACACAGCCCTGAGGTCTAGTTCCTCTGGAATGTATGTTTCTGCTGGGATTTTACTCAACATATGAGCCTGTTCCACGTGAACTGTCATGGTACGTGCATGTTCACTAAGGCATCACATGTGGTGAAGGCTGCATTTGTGATGTAGCACGCACATACGTGCTGTGAAGGCCTTGTACCCTGAATGCAACCTTATGCACATTGTGCTGCCACATGGTGCTCTACCCCATAATAACAAAGTGGAAATGGCTGGTTCCAATTTGCCAGGACAGGAACATTGAGTGAGACTACGTGTGTGTGTGTGTGTGTGTGTGTGTGTGTGTGTCGGTCTCCATGCTGCTGCACGGGTATGCCAACCAGCCCTTCTATCTAGTAACCGACTCTCTTTCCATCTCAGGTTACCTCTCAGGTGGAGCCACTTCAACCCTAATACAGCTGAAGAAGCATCCCCATCACAAGGAAAAGACACTCTACCCATGCTCAGAGGCACTTTGACCTTAGGTCCAGTTTTTAAGGAACTATGCACATGTTGGAGCACTTAGTGCAAACTGCCAAACGTTTTGTAAACAAAAGGTGACAACCATGGGTTAGATCTTGATTTAAGCTGGACCAACTGCACTGGCAGAAGTCAACTTCCTGGCACCGTCCTTCCCACAGCGGCCCCTCCAGCCCCCTGAGAATGCTACACAGAGAGTCAGGAGACGTTGTTAAATGGGGTGAGCTGTAGTGGGGTGGGGGCATCCCCCAAAATCAAGTGTGTGGGGCCTTCTGTGAGTGCAGCCCTTCCTCTTGTGGAAGGTCCCTTTCTCTTACTGAAGTCAGATCCTGGATCTGACCCCAGAAGTGGATGGTTGGCTCTTCCTGTAGAAAAGACCAAGGAAGGCTGTACTGCAGATACAGCTTTTGAGCGATATGCTTGTATAATACACATTGAATGGATAATACAAAATCTAGAGGATAAACAAGTGTATTTACAGAATGCACTTGTATAGTGTATAGTTATATGGTGTGTGTGTGTGTGTGTGTGTATATATATATATTCCTGTTATTAACTGGATTGTGTCACAGTTTGGAACAGACTAGCAGCAAACTGTGCCTGGCTAGCTAATGATTTTTTTGGCCTTTCGCCATACCACCTAGGGATGTGATGTCTTCAGATCTTGGAAGCTGAGCAAGCGGTAATAGAAGATCACATTTTGTTGGCCGCATCTCTTGGGATTAGTCACCATTTGGAAAGGACATCTCCAAAGTAAGCAGAGACGTTGGAGGATGTGGTATTGGTGAGTCACTAAGTGCCCATTTGCTCCCGCTTGAGTCATGGCTGGGCCTAGACTCTGTCCGCATTAAGAAATGGGCTGCTCCTGAGGACGTTTTCATTTTTTTTAAAAAAAAATGTTCTGGCTGATTCATAATCCTGCAGTCCTTGCCAAGATACACCTCATCATTCTTTGCATCATCTAATCTAGCCTCTCCCATGGTGGTGCCCTCCAGATGTGTCCGCATAGCTGGCTGGGGAATGTTGGGATTTGCAGTCCAACACATCTGGAAGATGCCAGGTTGGGGGAGGCTCATCATATAGTTTCTAATGGCTACACTCACAGGCTCTGTTTACACATTTGCTCCAGTACATGGATGGGGATCCACCTTGGCCTGTTTTGAATTCTAAGAAGGGTGGGCGGAGTCCCTGTCTATCCACATTCTGAACCATTAGCAAGGAAGGGGAGGCTTCTGGGACTGGCTTATCATTCTGCACACTCTCAGAGAGGAAAGAGGAGGAGACCTGACCACCTGGCACAATCCCATCCTCCTCAGCAGAAGCAGCTATGTCTTAAAAGCATCTCCTCATCCCTGGCTCCATCAGCCACCACTTTTTCCTAGTCAGACCTTGCATTACAAAGATGTCTGCAACCACTGAGGAGGATAGGTTGATGTGAGGCATGGGTGACAGCTGTTTCCACCACCACTCCCCGTCCTCTGGGGAACCTCAGTAGCAATCCCCCACTGCAGGACTACAAAGGTTATCAAGCCAGCCCCTGGTGGAATTTGAGGCAAATAGTGTCATTTTCCCATGGGGGATGCTGTCATGTGCTATCCAGCTCCTTCCTTGCATGGGAAATGGACACTTGCAAGATTTGTGCCACTGCCTCAGCTGCTTCCATCTCCCCTTCTCCTGCCCCGTAAGTAATGTTTGTGGGCCATGGGGTGGGCAGAAGAAGGGTGGCAGTGTAAGTGGCAGCACATATTTTGTTTGGAGTGCGCATAAAGAATTGAGCCCTTTTGGGACACACAGAGGGATGCTCATGCATCGCTAGAAAGAAGGGGTATGCAATGTGTGGTTTTATGAGCCCTGCGTGTGGCGGGGAAGGGAGTCGGGTTTGTGTGGCTGTATGAACACTGTGATTGGTGGGTTGTCGTGTCATATGAACCCAGACTATCTCCTACAGGGTGGCTTGCTCGTGGGCAACAAGCCACCCTGACAACCCACAACTTGTTCTAGGGTTGTTTCACCCACAATGGTGAAGGGGAGTGGCGAGCAAGACACTTGTCAAGAGTGGCAAAAAAACACACCTTGCCACTCTTGTCAAGCTCACCTGGGCCACCACCAGTGACAGCTGGCCCACAACTGTCCAAGTAGCACTTTGGGGCGTGGCTGGGTGTTCCCTGTCACGATCGCGAGCCCTTTTCACTCATGGTGGCTTTCTCCCCCCTTTAGACTTTTTTTTGGGGGGGGGATCGCGATCTCCGGTTTGACAGCCAGTTTTCATGATCCCTGTTTTGACAGCCACTGACAGCCCCTTCAAAGTGCCCAAGTGGCACATTGGAAGGGCTGTCAGTGGTTGGCAACTTTTAATGTATTTATTTTAAATTGTCCCCACAGTGTGGGCAATATCCTGGGGGGTACCTGCTGTCAAAGTGCAGCAAGTACCAACCCTAGACACTGACCCAGAGAGGGTCCAAATAGTTTTTTTGTTTTTTTTTAACTTTGCTTTCTCTTGACAGCTCTCAAAAGGCGAGCTGTCAATGGAAAGCAAAGCCGAGCTTCCGGTGGAGTTTAATGTCGAACTGATGCTTCCTTGGAATCGGGGGGGGGGGGACCGACGGGGCGTGAAATCCAGTCAAGAGGTTATCCTGGTTGGTTAATCTCCTCGGAATAAGAGGATGATCTAAGAGTGATTCCCAGTATATCTCTAAATGCTCTCTCCGTGAGTTATTTTGCAGTGGCTTGGGTGCCTGCAGTTTCTCTCGGGGAGGGGTAGAGAGTGGGAGTATCCATCATTGCTCACCGTCGCGTTTGGAGTGGAGTTCTTTTTTCAAGAACCTGATGATCGACAACTCCATTTCTTAAAGATTTATTGCCAATTAGCAACAAAGAGAAATTTTATCCACAATCAGGACTAAATACCCTTTTCTCTGGAATATTAAGAAGAAAATATGCTTTAAAAACTTCATAATGGGAAGATCAACAAATGTGCTTTGAAACGAGAAAGAGAGGTATTGTAACTCCTGTTACTTTGGATTCTGGAAAAGTCTAAAGCAGTAGTAGCGGTCTGTTAAATTTATACTGTGTCACAGACAAGATGGCTACTTATGATGTGTGGCTGAAGTTAGCTGAAGAGCTGATGGTGATGTTTAAAGTATTCAAAAAAAAAAAAACTGCTGGGGAGGTTGGTGAAATCAGAAGTGCGGAATGTACAAATAAATCAAAAATTCCAGGATAATACAGAGGGTGACCGATTGTTTGTGAAGTTTGAACAGAACAGGGAGGACAAGGGGAAGATTGATATGCTGCGAGAGATAATTGAATTTTCAAAGAGAGAAAGCAAAAAGGAGGGGATGGCCATTGAATTGGACAGTGAAGACGTTTTCGAGAAGCCATTCACGGAGAACTGGAAAGGTGATTGCTGCCGGGCTATTTGGAGGAAGCCAGCTACGGGGGCTCACAAGGGGAAAAAACGTCTTTTGTGGAACATGAGCCTGAAAAAGATGTATATTGTGAACACTGTGTTTGATCAGGGAAAATGGTTTGCTGATTATTGGATGGGATAAATGGTTTGACCCATGTTATGATAAAAATGGTTTGCTGATTATTGGATGGAATAAATGGTTTGACTCATATTATGATAATTGCTGACTATTGGTGGAAGGGGGAGGTTCTTATGAAAGAAGTAAGAGGGTTTAGTTTCCCAAATGGATTGGTGGGAGGAATCCAAATGGGAGAAATCTAAAGGGATCGCTGATAGTGATCCAAAGAGAACATTCATAGATCTGAACCTAAAGGGGTTGGTGAGAGGAACCCCTTTGAGAGAAAGGAGAACTTCTCCAGTCTGAGGTGGTTTTTCTTTGTATTTTTCATTAATGTGGTGGCTTTGATCTTGAAGGGGGCATACTTGGGAAGGATGGGATTAGAAAAAAGATTAGTTGCTGAGTAAAATAAGGATAAGGTTTAATATTGAATTAAAATCTGAATAGTAATTGGTTATTGGTAAAAATGTATTGAGTCTGGATGAAACTTAGCACTGAGAATGACTAATGGAAAGGAACCAACTAAATGTGGATTAAAATTTGGGATGTGAAGTAATGTGGAAATGTGAAACTATTTTTAAAAAATAAAATAAAAGCTAGGCTGTTCGTTTTTATAAATAGAGGGAAAGAAGATAGAGATTTTCATTAAATATAAGTAGAAATATTAAATATTGTTCAAGTAGAAGGATTATTATCTATGTTTTTGAAGAGGTGACCTCGAAGGTGGGGTGGAATAATATATGGGATAGACGGATTGTGAAAATGATGTCAATTAGGATAAAGGAAAATTTTTATAAACTAATTTGGAGATGGTATTTAACTCCAGTAAGATTAAATAGAATAGATAATAATTGTTCTGCATTATGTTGGAGAGGATGTCAGGAAAAAGGGACATATGCTCATATGTGGTGGAGTTGTAAAAATTTACTGGTGTTTTGGCGAGAGGTTTTTACAGAAATATCGAAAATTATTGGTACTAATTTAGAGGTCTGTGCAAAATTAGCATTGTTATCAATAACTGAGAAGCTTATTTGTGATCAAAATACGAAGGAGTTAATTGTAAACTTGTTAACTGCGGCCAGGCTAATGATAGCGAGAAATTGGAAAGTACAACATGTTTTCCTAATAACAGACTGGTATAAGGAAGTTTGGGACATAGCCCTAAATGATAAACTAACTAGTAGTATCAAATGCAAAAAAGGATTGCTAAAGAAGAATAATTTTATGGAGATATGGAATCAATTACTAGACTATGTATTAATAAAGGGGAAGGGTAACATGCCTTGTCAGGATATGTTATATTTTTGGAATTTAGACTTTATTTGATCAAGAGGATAGAAGTATATTAATTGGTCCCTTGGAGGGTGGGGGGGAGCACTTTATGATTTATTGTATGTTGATTATGTTATATTTGTGTGATAATTTTGTATTTTGCTAAATATATTTTCTGTGTTATAATTTGTTTTGAAAAATAAATAAAATAATAATAAAAATATATTATCTATGTTTAGGAGTAAAGTACTGTAAGGTTTCGAGGCTTTGTGAATTTGTGAGGTTGATAAATAAGAGGGGGATTTTTTTTTGCTTAAGAGAAAAAAGAAAGCAATTTCTTTATAATTATTATATAGAATATTTGATGTTACTTATACTTGGTTGTGGAAAAATTGGAAGTCCTTTTTAGTTTAATGTTGTTTTGTCTCTGTAGTGTATGTTTGTTTGGTTTTTGTTTTGTTCTGTTTTTTGTATTTTGTTTTTATGGATTTTAAAATTCAAATAAAAAAAATTACAACAACAACAAAAAAGGGAAAGCAAAGCCAAGACCAAGAGGGATCTTTGCTCACAAAAAGGGGGTGGCGAGATTTACACCGCCTTCATGGCACAATCCTTATCTTTTTCTTTTTTGCCCTGACTGTCCTAAGGGTCCTGTATATTTTGCATTTCCCCTCCGAGACGCTAGGAAAGTGCAAAGGTGCATCCCACCCCATTTTATGGGGGAAAGGTTAGGGTTAGGCTAGCTGTCAAAACTCAGGCTCTTTTAAAACAGGGTTTTGACGGGGCGATAGACGTTTTTTTGACAGTGACATATGGCTGTATAGGTCCCTGTCAAAAAACGTCCACTACCCTGTCAAGAGAAAGCAAAGTGTGTCTGTCGGGTGCACTGTGGTTTGTTTGGGCAACAACCAACTCACCGTGGCTTATTGCCACCAGTGTGGGTTAGAGTGACGTGCAAATCTGCCCTGTATGCATGAGAGAGAAGGGTATATATGTTGTCATATCAGTGTGTGTCATGTTCCCAATTTCTAAAAGGGGGAAATATATCTTAGTAATTATTGTCTGAAAAGTGGAATAAAAATATAGAAAAATGAATTAATCTGGCAAAAGAGATTTCATCATTGCATTATTTTTTTTTAGAATCTTCTACAAGTTAATTTAGAACATTTATTGGCATTTATTGATTCATGACACTTATCTTTTGATTTTTAATTTATGGCCACTGATTACATTGTAGAGTAATATATATATATATATATATATATATATGAATACCACCTGGATATATTATACATGACAGGTGGTATAGAGACATTTTAAAATAAACAAAAATAAGTAAATAATTTCTTAACCACATAATGTGTGTGATCTGTACTCTGCATATGTTTTGAGTTCCCTCCCATGCATTCACCCATTGTCCTTAGGTCTAGGCACATCAGTGATATTTCTCTGAATACTGCGAAAAATATTTTATAGAATGCCTTCTAGAAGATTCCTTCCTCCATAATATGCTGCCAATATCAGGGTTGGGATTTGTATGCTGCTGGTCTCACCTGCTTGAGTTACCTACTCTCTGGATGCTCTTGCTTTGTGCTTCTAACACAGGTGTAGCCTGAATCATGTTTGGCCTAATATTTTGGTTTGCGTACCTCTTTTCAATACTTTTGCCTTCTGATAAAAATATTCAAGGTGGCAAACAAGTATACAAGAGTTAAAATAATAACCAAAGCTATTGAGTTAAAATTAGGCTAAAACAGGATAAAAATCAAAGTTTATATTTACGGGCATAAGAAGAGCCGTACTGGATTAGACCAAAGGCTTATCTACTCCAGCATTCTGTTCCCACAGTGGCCAACCAGCTGCCTTTGGGACGCCTACAAGCGCAATATCACCCTCTTGCTCATGTTTCCCAGCAACTGGTATTGAGAGGTAATATATCACCATTTTCAAATTGCAGTTTTCAAACTGTCTGTCTTCAAAGGCATTCACCTCTGGGGGTATTGCAGTAAACTAATTTGGAAGTGACCAGGGGCCAGGTCTGGCTTCATATGGAAACTATGTAGCTGGCACACCAGCTGAAACTGGTACGTACAAGACACTCCTGCTCCTGGCTGCGATCACTGCCTGACCACCCAAGGGCAGATATTGTATGTATGTTCTTGGTCCTTTGACACTTGCCCAGCCGTTCTGTCTTAGGGTGCTTCCAGATGCGGCTTTTATCATGCCATTGCCTCACCTCATTCCCCGAGTTTTACGAGGGGGTCCCGTGTTTCCTCACCACTTCTTCGGGGTGCAATCCTATGCATGCTTAAACAGAAAAAAGTTGTACAACCTTGTAGGACCTCCCCATCTAAACATGCATAGGATTGTGCCTGAAGTCTGTTTCCTTACTGCAGAAGATTCGTTAAGGAAAAGGAGATGGAATTGTTGTGCAGGGCCTTCTAATTAGTAGCGCGAGGAGCCCTCCACCTGGAAGCGCCCTTGTTCTCTCTGTGAGCATTTGGAACAGAAGAACGTGGGAGCTTTACGTATTGGCACAATAGAATTACCTCCCTGGAACACCTGGGGTGGGTGATGCTACAAATCTCAATGAATAAATGAGACCACAGATATTGGACAAGCCTGATGTCCCTCCCAAACAGCTCATAGTGATTTGTGAGAAAAGGTGGCAAACCGTCGGCTGTTTATTTCCTCTCCCTCCGTATTTGTGCTCTCTCCAGTGCAGGCTGCAGATGCTTATTTTTAGATGATATCTCAACATTTCACTTGTAATAGTTATTGCGAAGCAGCTGGGAGTACATTTTCATGAAAATACCTGAAGGCCAAGCCAGACACTGTTTTCTTCTCCCCAAGGGAGGCTTCTAAATCTTATTCAGTTAATTTAAAACAACACTTGAACAGTAAAAAATGGTTTGCTCAGCCTTGCACAGTAAAAGCATTGATTTACAAGCATAGTGACTTTAATGATAGCTTTATTATATTAAATTATTTATTGCTGGGGATTCAAACAAACGAATACTAAATGCAAAACCAACCATCCTCCCCACACTCTCTCTCTCTCTCTCTCTCTCTCTCTCTCTTTTGAAAGAAATTTCATTCCTTCTTACTTAACTGTTTTTAGCCAAATAATGTATCTTTACTGATTTGGAACATGTGCCTAGGATTTTAATCAGCACGTTTGTATCCTCTCCTTCCTCTGTACCCAGGACAGTATATATAGAATTTTGCCTTTATCCTCGCAACAACCCTGTGAAGTAGGCTTAGCTGAGAGGTAGTGAGTGAGTGACCCAAGATCATCCAGATAGCTTCATACCTGAACAGGATTTTGAACCCCTGTTCAAAGTCCCTACACTCGTTTCATCACACTATACTGGCTCTCTGACACCCCATTGGCTCTCAGTGATGAAATGGTATGCAGTGCTGTGCCAACCCCTTCTAAGCAAGAAACCCTTTTTATGACTCTTCCATATGCCTTATATCAGTTGTGGCCAACCTTCTTGGCAGGGGTGCCACCAGCCAAGTTCATAGTATGAGTGGTGCCCCTCTACAGTGAATATGCAGCCCCTTTTGCCTTGGCTTTTTCCCCGTGTAATCGACTGTGCAGGCATCATGGGAGAGGCAGGCCAGGGCATAGATTGGCCCCAATGCCCATAGCCACATCCTCAGGACCCATAGCTCCTGTCTAAATGTGCCACAAACTTGCTTGTGCCTCTTGCGAGACCCATGACATGGGCTATCAAAGTCCTATAGTTGCCTAGATCAACCCTGTTCCAGATTACAGCCTCATATTTGGAATGGGACAACTTTGCCATCAATCCACAGATAAGTGCAGCATTAGCATACGAAAGGAAGGCCATGATTCAGTTTTCCCACATCCTGGGCTCTAGTATGATTTATTCTGAAATCTGGCTCATCTGGATCCAGTGTATCACAACCAAATGTTTGTTGTATGAGGCCAACCCAACCCTTAATTTGCTCCCGAATGTGTTTTATCTTGTATGGATAAAACTATGTTGCTAACAGCGGTCTGCAGGCATGGTAGCTGTGTGGTCCCACAAGCTCAGGCTGGTCAGTACAGTAGCCTCAGATCTTTTCATGAGGAGGAGGAGGAGTCCTCCACAGTGATATCCTTCCCTTTTCTCAGGAATTCAGTAAGCAGATACACAAACAGGATGAGCCCTGTGCCCTTCCTATGTTCGCCTGCTTGTGTCTAGGGCTAAAGTATGGAAGGGGTGGGCGGGCCTGCCTTATCAGGGTTTCTGATTGCAGGAGCTCAGCTGAACGCACTTACAGAACCCTCTTCAGACCATCATGCCCAACATGCAAAGGTCTAATCAAGTTCTGGGTGTGCGGGGATGCTGGAGATGGGGCTTACGTGCACGCCCAAGTCCCTCTCCATGCTTTAGCCCTACAGGCAAGCAGGTGAGCACCTGCATAGTGCTCCGATCAACATAGAAACCATCTTTACTAGCATGCAGAGTAACCAGTTCTGGGTCTGCCGGAAGGCGAAGGGCAAGTGTGTTATACACCCTTCCAAATACAAAATTATTTCCTTTCAGAAGGCTGCCAGAAACAAAAGGGAGAAAAATACACAAACAAGGGCTCCTTCTGTATTTGCCAGATACGGATATTCTGCTTTTATTCACACGGTAAAAAGATTAATTATCCGTTAATGGGAGGACTTTGGCAGTGTGAAATCCAGATTACATTGGTCTTGCTCAATCTATACACAATTCTAAGTATTGTACAGTGATAATTACTGGTATACATCTGGTATCTGAGTTCATCATTTTTATGTAGACCTCCTGTGATATTCACTTAGGATCCATAAAGATCCTCTTATTGTATGGTGATAGACAGCAACTTTATTTTTTCACACCAAATCCTGTTACACAGCTGCCAACAGAGTAGCGACTTTTATGCCTATGTGCATTATTCATTTATTTATTCACAGCATTTATACCACACCATTTAGGCAAAAAGGCCCCCAGAGAGGGCTTACAAAGATAAGCAGTATGACAGTCCCTTCCAACTCTTATCATTCTTTGTGGATGGTATTGGTTGCCTTTTGGGTACTTGTAACATGGAATCATGGTAGCTTCAGTTGCATAGAGTCTATATGTCAATTACAGCGAATGGACAAATCTGGGACTTAGGTCCACCACTCTGCCAGTCACTGACAGCCATCCAGTTCGAAAGGTAGTGGGGAAGCTGAAACTAACCATATTGTCTAAATAACACATCTGTTAAGGGCATGGCTCTTAACAGCTGTAATTTCCCAGCATTTTTGGAGCTTGAGTGAACATGGAAAGCCCTTAACAAAGCATGCTAAACCAGTGTTCTCCAACCTTGGGTCCCTAGATATTTTTTGGCCTACAACTCCCAGCATGCCCCAGCCAGCTACGCTGGCTGGGGCATGCTGGGAGTTGTAGGCCAAAAACATCTGGGGACCCAAGGCTGGAGAACACTGTGCTAAACCAAAAGGTTTTATGTTACTTCTTGAACAGTCAGTTGTTTTGTGTGGATACCTTGACACAGCAAAACCTGAGAGGCCAAGAAAACTCAAGCGGGGCCAAATATCTCCACATACAAACCTTTGTGGGATCATTTGTTCCTGCAAAAGTGGATGGGATAGTCAGCAATGGGGGGTGGGGTGGGGGATTTCAAAGATTTTTCTCATCTTACCTTATGAGGTGGGTGAAGATTTTTGTTTGCTTGCCTGCTTGAACAAAAACACCTTGCTGCCACTTGTGGCCAATGGGAGCAGCCATTGCCCCCACCCCAAGATTATCCCTGGGAATTATGCTATGCCATCATAGAAAAGTAGAGTTGGAAGGGGCCTACAACTACAAGGTCATCACATAGCATCATTTCTTCTATCCAGGAATGCTGCCCGAGAAGCCACATTACCCCTTGAAGTAGCAGCAAGGTCTTTTTGGTTAAGAAAAAAAAAGGGGGGGTGGGACCCTTCAGCAACCTCATCAGGTAAGGAAATGAACATTTTAGAAATTCACCCGCCCACAAAGATTAATGCAGTACTTTGGCCCAGCACTATAATAAATTTCTACTAGCGTTTTGGTGAATCATATTGAGGCATCACATCTATTTGACAATGTACCTTGCTTGCACTTACACACAGGGAATCTGCATGGCAGCCAAGAGAAGGAGAGAGAGTGAGTAGATTTTCCAAATGCTAATATCTCTAATTCCCTCTTGTGACAATGTTATACCTATTCTGCTGCTCATACCTTTAAAGTTCTAAATGGCTTGGGGCCAGAGTACCTAAAGCTGTGGCCTGCCAGATGTTGTTGGATGACAACTCCCATCACCCCTGACTATTAGCCATGCTGGCTAAGCCTGATGGGAGTTGGAGTACAACAACATCTGGACGGCCATAGGTTGACCACCCTGATCTAAAGGATCGTCTTCTCCTGTATGTACCTGCCAAACCCTTAGGTCATCTTCAGTTGCTCTCCTTTGGGTGCCCCCACCCAATGAAGTGAGAGAAAGTGCCTTCTCAGTTGTGGCACCCTATTTTTGGAATGTCCAAGAAGGGACTCCTGACACCCACACTGTTATTCTTTCAGCACCAGGTAAAAACATTTATCTTCTCTCAGGCGTCTTAGATTTTTATTATTATATTTCTTGTTTTTAATCTGTTTTATTGTATGAGCTGCCTTGAGAACATTTTGTCATAGGGCAACAGATTGATTACATAAGCATATAAGACTGTTAAGGCGCAATCCTATGCACATTTAGACAGAAAAAAGGCCTAAACTCTCAGTATGCCCCAGCCAGCTACACTGGGAGTTGTAGGCCTTTTTCCTGTCCAAACATGCATAGGATTGCACCCTTAGTATTTTAAATTCCCTACAACTAGGGCTAGGCTAGAACAAGATGCAGGGCACAAGCAGAGCCACTTCCCAAAACTCCAGCCCAGCCTCTCTCCCAAATAACATCTAGTGATGCAAACCACACGCTATGATGTCATATCACTTCAAGTTTCCCTACCCCCATTAGCACCAGACAATGAAGTGAAGTGAGGGGTGGCAAAACACAGTGCGCAATGACATCATATCACTAACTATTATGGGATTGAGGGAGAGGAGGTGCAGAGCTGCAGTTTTCAATGGCAGCAGCTGTCTAGCAGCTGTCTTTTGAATATAGCTACCACTCACCAACTATGTGACAAGAGAATCTCCAACTATGTTCCGAAGAGTGCAGAAGTTTAAAGAAGTCTGGATTGTGGGAAAGGTCAGAGAAGTCATTCCCCAAGTGCTTTTATTTTGGATACTATAGGTCGGATTTTCCTCATTCCGGACCCACCCATGACCGAGATCTTACATAGCCAGTCTTTCCTTGTGCTGTCCTGTTTTCATTTATGGTCACCCCAGAAACAAGACCTTCCAAGACCCTGCTAGTAGGTTCTCTGACACACCCTTTAGAAATTATTGGAATATTACTGAACACTGGAAAAGTATCTTACATGAGTATTTATTTATTTATTTAAAACATTTATTTACCGCCCATCAGCCAAAAGGCTCCCTGAGTGGTTTACAAAAACAGTAGAAAAAACAACAAAAAACAACAACACAAACATATTTAAATACACCAAGATAAAAAACAAGCAGCCAAATAAATCCAATCCCGAAGTACAGTGGTGATAATAAAAAGAATAAAAGGAATAAAATTATCCATTAAAATATTGGGTAAATAAAAAGGTCTTCACCTGGCACCTAAAAGAATAGAGGGTAGGCGCCAGGCGGACCTCCTTGGGGAGTTGATTCCATAGATGGGGTGCAATATGATAATATTGCACTATTCAGTTCCCACCAACAAATCTGATTTCTAAAAAAGGACCAGGATATTGTGTGTGGAAAGTTTCAAGGAGCCTTGGAAAGTTCTAAAGCAGTAGCTTGGGAAGGAGTGCTGTGACTTTTGTTCTCCACAGAAATCAAGGAAACGGATAATGCATCCCATATTTGGACAGAAATAATGCTGTGTAGCCAATGTGAGCCAAAAACAGAGGATAAAATAACTCTGCTAGGAGCTGATAGGAATAGGAGAAAAAGGTTGTACTGTATTTTGTAACATTTCAAACTGGAATGATAGAACATTACATGTTTTGTTTCTCAGTAGTTTTCCGACTTTTTCCCTTCAGAGAACAGTTTCACATCACTTTGTCTGTCTAGAGCAGTGTTCTCCAACCTTGGGTCCCCAGATGTTTTTGGCCTACAACTCCCAGCATGCCCCAGCCATGGGTCTGGCTGGGGCATGCTGGGAGTTGTAGGCCAAAAACATCTGGGGACCCAAGGTTGGAGAACACTGCTCTAGAGCCTCTGTGATTTGGGAAAAAGGTCCCTGGATCTGTTTTAGGGCCAAGGTCAGTGTTCACCACACAGGTAACTGGCCAGGCTATAGTTATCTTGCAGGAACTGAAAGTGAACCCCATGACACACCCAAGACTCCCCAGCAGCTGAATATCACAGGGGGAAACTGGCAACAGAAGGCAAGCCAACCTTCCCATTGAGGAGAAGGTAATTTTTCCAGAGTTTCCTGGAGCACACTTTGAAGCCACTGCCTTATGCAAAAGGATTGGCTGCTCTTGGATCTTTTTTTCTTCTACAGAGACATGCCAGGTAGTGGCAGCTGATGAAGTGATTTGCTAGGTGAAACTGCTGGAAGCTGCAGTGTGGTGATGGAGTGGGGAGCGGAATTCTCCCCCTTACCTTTTGGTGCTGGAATCTTAGCTGCAGACCCGGAGCCCTCAGAGTCATTGAGTAGTAGTAGATTTAAGGAGGAGATGGATCCACTCCCTGGCCCTTCCCAAGTATATACCGTCCCTAGATCCCGGAACCATGAGGATGGAGCTTTGCCTCAGGAATAGACGACCGACTCCTGTGAGGATCAAGAAAATCCTGAAGAACATCCACAGGCCATGTCCCCACCACCATAAAGGAACCAACAGCTGCATGAAAGAACACTGGCCCTTTAACTGGCTAAGCTGCAGCACTCAGAAGGCGGAGCTTCAGTCTGGATCCTCCAGGCTGGACAATAAAACTCTGGTAGTTGCAATAGGCCAGCAAGGAGGGAATTTGTTCTCTTCCTCCTAGCTGCAGAATTGCTGCCTGTGATCCTGAGGCTCCCACCCTTGAACTCTGAGCCAGCACCCTTGAGCCTGTCCAGGGTCCGACTTCACTGCAATATGAAGCCTGCTCCCCTGAGCCTGTTTCTCACCATCTTGTTTGGGCCTTTGCCTCCTTGTGGTGACAGAGATTGCTATAAATCAAGACAGCTGGGAGGTGGTGTGTTGGAAGTGTGGGTGGTGCTAGCACTCGGCAATGATGTGGTTGCTGAGTTAATGGTGCATTCAGGTGAAGACCACCGACATCGGCAGGAGTGACCATCCACTGAACAACCATGTACTTTCATGGTGTTGGCTGGAGCATGCACGCACACACACACCTGCCATTGCCTCTCGGTGCTTAAAAGTAAGAGCAAGAATTCCCCTGCTCCTTCTATGGCCATGCACGCTGTAGCTGCTGGCAATTTGGCTAAGCTAACCACCTCACCGGCCACCCTGACCACAAGTAGCCTCATCAGAGCTGGTATGGTGCTGTAGTGTTTAAAGATATGAGGTGGCTGCCCTCCAGATGTTGCTTGACTACAATCCTCATCATCCCTCATCATTGGCTATGCTGGCTAGGACTGATGGGAGTTGTAGTCTACCCTTTCTCTCTCTCTCTCTCTCTCTCTCAGCCTCTGCTTCTATCTACAACAGTGTTCTCCAACCTTGGGTCCCCAGATGTTTTTGGCCTACAACTCCCAGCATGTCCCAGTCAGATTGTTGTAAAGATGACTGTGATAATGCTTGTGAAGTAGGAATGCTAACTTATAGAAGAATTTTTAATTGATTAACCATTTTCCTTTTAATGAACTCACTAATACATTGATTAAATCCTGAATACATTTGTATAGGACCAGTATCCCAACACAGACATTGGAGAACATTTGAAGGATGCTTAAGATTAAGTTACAATTTGTGGAGAAAGCCTGCACACTCACAGTGACATGAACCCCAACACAGTTGTCCCCAAAGGACCCCATTTAGTTTCCCTGGCAACCCTCATCTGCATAATCCTCATCAGGGGGAAAACCTGGAGATACCAGTCTTGGCCAGACAGGCACACAATAGGGACCATCAACTGAATCCACAAGAAGAGCCATGGATCACCCAGGGGCAAAGGGCAACAAAAGGCACCAGTCCTTGTTAGAAAGAAGGGCTACATTTAATATTTGCAGTAAAACACACCAGAACAAAACTAGCTTCAGACAATCAATGAGTTTGTCCCAAATTCCTAGCCCTGTCGACTAAAATGTGCCTTCACCCATCAAAATTTGCTCTGAGCAACTAAAGCTTTAGATGACTAATCTATTGATTAATCTACAGATTAAACTGAGTAAAGCTTGCAAGTCTAATATGAAACTACTAGAGCCAAACTAGATGGGATGTTGGAGATCTATCATCTGATCTCCCAATGTCTTTCTCTTTGCTTAAAAGCGTCTGGGGGGAGGGGGTACATGCATGCACAGAATATGGATTGGGGTAGAGGTGCTTGGGGAGAAGGGAGTTAACCCTTTACTCCCATGCAATTTCTACAATCGGGCCCTGAAGCTGCTCTTAGTGTTGGGCTGGGGAAAAGACAGATACAATGGGTACTTGTCCAAATGTCTCCTCTGTGGCATATACCAACTTCAGAGAGGTGGGGGGAATTTAAATGGGGAAAATGGTGTTGGTGAGGATGGGGAAGGATTAATTCCCTTATTCCCCAGCACCATTGCCCCAGTCCAAACCAGGCTGCTTTAATGAAAAGGATATTGGGAGATCCAGTCATGTGATGTCTAGTTTGGCCCTTAAACACTCTGGGACGCTATATAAATGTGAAGTATTATATTTATTCCATTTATTTATTATTTATTGCACTTATTGCCTTGCAAAGGAACATACTTTTACCCCCCAAAAAAGCCTTCCTACTCTACTCATGAAGTACAGCTGCTGTTTCCAATCTTACATGTTCCTGGCAGGGAGAATAATGTTGAATAATGATTGTGGTACCCACTAAGTGCCCTTGTGCCCTTTTCATTCAAAGCTACTTCCCCCCTCCTCCTGGCCACTGGAAACAAATTACAGTTTTGCTCATGGAAGGAACTGTATATTAAATGGCTAGCGAATTACTTCATATTGATTTTCATAGGGAATTGAATTATTATTGAGTTAAGGGAGATTAAGATAAAGTCAGCTATACGTTTCACAGGGTGGGTTGCTCTTAAGTACTCCCTCTATATTTTCTGGTAGCCTGATTTTTTTTTTTTTTTTTTTAATCATTTAAGTTGCTAGATGCCACCGCTTGAATTCTGAATAAGGAGAAATTGGACACCCCACAGGTAACCACTGACAGGCTGGGTTGTGTGGTGAGGGAAGAAATGGAACCATCCAATTTGAATAATCTAATTTAAATCCCAGGGCACTGCACAAATCATTGCACGTTATTTAGAAAGCAAAACAAACTGATAGAGAGATGATGGCTAACAAAGCAGAAATTAATCCAAAGTAATATATGTGAGTGCTGGGGAAGTGTCAGTCAAATGGAACCCAAGACTATTTTGATTAAACCGGGAGAAAGAAATGAGTTAACTGTGCTTGGAGTTGATAATAAGCAACATTAGAAGGCATATTGTAGACGGTGACAGTTATACATGAGAAGAATGACACTGATACAGAAATAATTGGAGAAATTAGTTGCCTGACATCCACGAGAAAGCATTGCTTCCAATAATGTTAAATATGCAATCAATCAACTAGAGCACGGACATTCTTGTGGGAAGGATGAAAAAGAACAGAGTAAGTGATAAGTTCTTGATAATGGCCTATAGAAACTATAGGCTATTGAAACCACCATTTACATTGTATGGCTTTTTTCTGGACATTGCCAGCAAGGGATCCCCTTAGTAAACAATTGTAACAACAATGTCCAATGAAATCTGGTATTCCCCAAAGGAACAACATTATGGTACTTCACAAATATATTACAAATACTGGGTCAAGCGCAGTGAACCATAACTACTTGGGAAGAAACAATATTTCATGATACAATGCACAGGAATATCTTCTAGTGAGATAAGAACAGTAACAAATGCTATAAAGGACCCACAAATAGCAGTTCTGTAGTCCAACAGCTGCACATTTGTTCAGCAAGAGTCTGGGCAGCTAGCCTGTTTAATAAATACTTAGTCAAGAAAATAAGCATTGAAAGGATCCTAAACAGCCTTCCTCCAGATATGTTGGACTACAACTCCCATCATCTACAGCCCACATGATGGGAGTAGTAATCCAACACATCTGAAGGGCACCAGGATGACTTATATATAGGGTTTTTTTTCCCCTGTTGACTTCTGAAAGGTGACAATGACAGAAGTCAACAATTAGCAAGTAAGTTAACCCTTCAACAATAAATATATACATTAGGATCCTTCCCAGCATTGTTTTTGATGCTCATTAATAAGCCTGTATGAAATGGACTAGCTGGTCATCTTACAGTGTCTCTTTAGAAATCCATTTTATTATGAGCAAGAGCCACTAGCCAGTTAGGTTTGTTTAAATCCCACTGAATTCAATGGGATTGAAATGCCCAAGATTGTGATCAATACCTTGCCCAACAGATTGCTCTTGCCAGAGATCTGAATTGATCACATGCAGAGGGCTTTTGAAATTAGGTTGAGGGCGCCATGAACTTAGGCCAAAGGCTACATGTGGCCCTCGTGTTGCAGGTTGGCCACCACTGTAAACTCTGTGTGTGTGTGTGTGTGTGTGCGCGCGCGCTTCTATGAACTCACTGTCCTCCCCACACCGCAGTAAGCCATTAGCTTCATGGTGAGCTCCAGAAGACCATATATATCATATATGGCCTGGCACTCCATTCTGCAGATCATACTTTGCTTTTTTTAACCAGTGTTCAGATTACAGTAATACCTTGGATTGCAAGTAACTTGGTTTGAGAGCGTTTTGCAAGACAAGCAAATGTTTAAATATTTGTTTAATTTTTTTTGACTTGATATACAAGCGACGTCTTGCAATACAAGTACTGTAGTACGGCTTAAATTAAAAATCTCTGTACAAATTTTTTTGGGGGGGATTTCGTTTTGATATAAGAGTGTTTTGGATTACAAGCACGTTTCCGGAACGAATTACGCTCTCAATCCAAGGCATGACTGTACTGTATTGTTGCAAATTATGTTGCATTCCTGAGATGTGTTGAAGCGATGAGACAACCAGTTCACAGCTCAGCAGTAGAACATGCATGCTTTGAATGTATAATGTCCCTAGCATGTTCGGTTTAAAAAAATGATTTGAGGGTTGGATCCAGATCTACTCTGGATCAATGGTGTTGATGGAAGTAGAATTTTGTGGAGAAAGCCAACCTAAAACCCCTTTCTGACACACACACACTCACCAAGGAGGGGGGAAGGAGACCCAGGGGGCAGAGACAGCCAGTCTCCACAGAGACCAACAGGGACAAACAACATCTGCATAGAATCACCCCAGGGGGGAAGGCAGGAAGCATCCCCAGGTTCGTCAATGCTCTCGTATATCAGCCCCATCTACATAAGACTTGAATACCTTGCGAGAGCAGACATTTCGGCACCCATAAGAAAGGGCCATTCAACACCACAGGATGGGACCATTAAGCAGGTGGCTTCAAGGGGACCCCACCCACCTGAGGAGGGTGGCAACCCACCTGATTGGCCGCCCACCTGAGGGGGGTGGCAACCCACCTGATTGGCCACCCACCTGAGGAGGGTGGCAACCCACCTGATTGGCCGCCCACCTGAGGAGGGTGGCAACCCACCTGATTGGCCAGCCACCTGATTGCAGAGGGAGGGGCTACCTGAAACCCAAGGTATAAAACACCCTGCGCAAGGGAACTGAGTTGTTGGACCTGATCAGCAGTCTTCCCCCATGCTTGGGGTAAGGG
Organism: Shinisaurus crocodilurus; assembly: GCA_021292165.1. Lineage (NCBI taxonomy): Eukaryota > Metazoa > Chordata > Lepidosauria > Squamata > Shinisauridae > Shinisaurus > Shinisaurus crocodilurus. Next base: position 158,355,459 of record CM037878.1, on the reverse strand, counting down.
AACGAAGGGATCGGCAACCCCGGGTAGCAGCACCCGGTGTGCTCCAGCTAGCTGAAATCACTGGCCGCTTGGGTTGACCGGACCCCCGGGAAACCAAGCTGAAATCACTGGCCGCTTGGGTTGACCGGACCCCCGGGAAACCAAGCTGAAATCACTGGCCGCTTGGGTTGACCGGACCCCCGGGAAACCAAGCTGAAATCACTGGCCGCTTGGGTTGACCGGACCCCCGGGCAACCAAGCTGAAATCACTCACTAGCCGCTTGGGTAGACCGGACCTCCGCCGGGAACCCAGCTAGCCGCTTGGGTAGACCGGACCTCCGCCGGGAACCCAGCTAGCAGCATGCGGTTGACCGGGCCTCTGCTGGAGCCCGAGCTGAGCTAACTAGCTGAGAGCCCTGAAATCACGGTGTCCTTGAGATTTCTTGCTTGCTACTTTGTGCTGTACTGATAAGCTGTATTGCTGGCGTGTGTCTGGGTTTGTGACGGTCATTTTGTAAATAAACTTGTTTTATAAAAGATACTTTTGTGGCTATAAGTTATCCCTTTGTTCTAGGCTAAGGGTGATAGTCGCTGGGGGACCTCAGAGAAGGCCCGCCCCCAGGACTCGCTACCCCTTAGTATTGAACCCGCGCAGAAGACCAGGTTGGCGGTCTTCCACTAATTTCCTGCCCACTCATTCCTGCGGCAGCCCCTCCAGCCCCCTGAAAAGGTTACAGAGAGAGTCAGAAACCCTGCTGAATGGGGTGAGCTGTGGTATGTGGGAGGGGGATCCCCAAAAATTGGGTGGAGATACTTTCCATGAGTGGGGCCCTTCCTTTTGCAGAAGGCAGATCCTGGATCCAACCTTCAGATAGCAGTTTGATGAAAGACCTCTACTAGAGACTTTGACGGGGCCATTTCCAATCAAATAGGCAGCACTAGGCTAGTCCTCACTGTGGGAAGCTGTGTGGATCTAGAATTGGCCTCCACAGTCACTTATGGACCCATCGCTAGAATCTACACAATTTTTTTAGAATTTCCTCTTTTTATAATTTTCTTTTTGTAATTTTATCCTGGAAGACAATCTTACTCGGTCACGAGTGATCGCCTACTACCTACTAAGTAGCAGCTTATTACTTACTTCATTTTAAATTTTGTATACCACCTTCCCAAATACATTGGTCAACAAATAAGCAGGTTGGTCAAGAAATAAAACAGAACAGTATAAAGCAATACAATAAAATCTAGATGGCCTAGTACAACAACAGCAAATAACATCAGCAGCAGAAGGAACTTAACAGAGCAACCTAATTATATTAAGAAACATAAATACAACTCACTAGAATAAATCAGGGGGCTGCAGGATTTAAAAATAACTTAAGGATACAATCTTATTCACATTCACTTGGGAGTAAACCCTACTGAACTCAGGGGGAACCACAGCAACCCCGCCAAAAACAGAGTGACGGCGCTGGCGGCGTGACACGGCATGCTGTGTACGATGGCGATGGCGACGAGGTCGATGGCAGCGGCGGCGGTGGAGGAGGAGGAGGGAGGAGGAGGAGGTGAGGGCGGCGGCGGCAGCGGCGGCGGCAGAGGCAAGGGCGGCAGCGGCGGTGGCGGATGTGAGGTGAGGGCGGCGGAGGTGGAGGTGAGGGCGGCGGTGGCAGCAGAGGTGAGGTGAGGGTGGTGGAGGTGGAGGTGAGGGCGGCGGCAGCGGCCCATGGAGGGAGCAGGAGGGTCTCTGCGGGAGGAAGGGCAGCTCTTCTTCCTCTCGCGGAGACCCTCCCGCTCCCTCCATGGGCCGCCACTTTGGGAGTGACTCGAGACTCGACTCGAGTCACCATTTTGGACCTCGGACTCTAGACTCGACTCTAGACTCGGGTCCAAAGACTCGGGACTCGGGACCAAGGACTCTTCAACATCCCTGCATAATAGAGCAGTTATAATTCAAAAGCAAGTATAATAAAATTAAACAGACAAATAACACAAGGTTCTCTAACTTAACTCCTGTCTGCCTCTCTCCTCTGCAGTCAGTCTCTCTCTGGCTCTAGCTGACCACACCCCACACAAATAAAGCCTTCCCAGGACTGGAAGGTTATAACCATGTGACCTTGAACAGGAAAAATAATACTTAACTTCTATTGGGTGAACTGAAACTCACAAATGCCCCCTCCCATCCTGAAATGTTTGGGCCTTCAGGCTTCAACTAATTTAGGGAAGTGTTTGGGCCTACAGGCTTCAACTAACCTAAGCCTGTGTAGGCCTCAATCTTTCACACCACCATCCCACCAAATCCCATGGACCTGACATTTGGCATCCCTTCAGAAGGGGCTACTATGAATGTAAATTTCATCCAATTTGGCCCTTCCCCCTTCTTTTTAAAACCTCACAATTCAAAGTCCCCGTGCACAAAAGCCCTTGCACCTATTTGCCTGAAACTTGATAGACTCCATCCTCCCAAAAGGAGCTACTACACCTGCAGATGTCACCCCATTCTGTCATAAGTAAAGAAAATCTGTTGTTTCCCCCATGATTGTCAATGGGGAGATATGAAGCTTCGGATTCTCCAAAGTGCGGTTCTGCTTTAGACCCAAAGAAAAGCGGGATGCTTCTGAAATGGCCCAAGCCAGATTGACCCATATTTTGAAGCACCAAAGTGGGGCCCCAACCAAATCTTGTCTTCTGGGCAAACTGCTACTTTGAATGTCTCTCAGCTTCGACAACAAAGTCCTTCACATTTTGCAAAGGGACTGAAGTATTATTTTGCCTGTGAGCTTTTCATGCACTGCTCTAGGTAATTGTGTGAGTCTGAAATATTTATACGTTAGTCCACTGATCTCTGACAGCCCATTTTGTATTGCCTTTCATCATGTGACTGTTGGCTATGAGGAAAGCCTGCTGAGGTTTCCAATGCCAAGGTTTGCACTAGCAGTGAAGAGTTCCTTCCTATGCTAACATGTCAATATTAGCTATGGGAACAGTTACGTAGAATCGTATGCTATTCTAGAAAAAAATATTAGTTCCATTCTATGCAAAACTCTAAAAACAAAACAAAAAAAATATTGTGCAGAGAAGTCAATTGGATGGAACTGGATCAGCTGGGGGGGATATACTAAGGGGAACACTTTGCTGGTGAAAGCCGACCATAATAGGATGTTACACATTCATTTATTTATTTATTTTAGTATTTTTATTCTGCTCCTCAGCTGAAAAGGCTCCCAGGAGCGGCTTACAGATAATCAATAAAATAAGACAGTTCCTGCCTGCAGGCTTATAATCTAAAAACAACAAACACAACAAGCAAGGGAAAAGGAATGTGAAGGGGAGATTGGGAAGATTAAGTCTTTCAGCAGGACTGGTGAAATGGCCCAGCTTCCCCTTATCATCTCCCTCGTACGGCTGGCTGGAATAGCTGGTAGGAGTGACAGTTGAGGAAGGAGGAGCCTTCATGGGGGTGGTCTTCAGCAGAACTGGTGGAATGGCCCTGCTTCCCCTCTCGTTTCCCCCAGTAATAGTAAAGATTCAGTAATAGTGTAATTCCCTTATCTAGGCAGTGGTTCCCAACCTTGGGTCCCCAGATATTGCTGGACTACAGCTCCCAGCATCCCTTGTCATTTGCCATGCTGGCTAGGTATGCTGGGAGCTGTAGTCCAGCAACATCTAGGAACCCAAGGTTGGGAACCACTGAGCTAAGGAGATGGACACGTGTAAGCAGGCTTCTGAACATATACCTCCTACTGGTTTGGGAACCATGGGCATGAATCAGATGCCCATTCAGATGAACATCTAACTGCTCGTCTGAATAAAGATACCATCTATCTGCGCGGTATTGCTTTGAATAGGATGCACACTGTGATGTGCATCTGAATGCCACATTCTTGTGCAAGTACCTGCATATTAACACCTGGTTTCTATGCAACGAGGGCTGGATCAGGGCATAAGATTTTAAAATTCCTAACCCAATGGAGAGGTTTACAACAAAATGCACATTTATCACAGTTTATTTAACATTGCCATCTCCCCAGAATGAAACCTTCCTCACGGAGTAAGTTCTGCTCAGGATGCCAATCCAGTTATCACATCTTGACTTAATTCAGTTAATTCACTCACTCAATAAACTACCCTTCTTGCATTTGGCAGACACAACAAGAAATGATGAGGCACTTAGAGAAATTACATTTCTACATTATTTCATAATAAGATCTTAATGACATAAAACCCACGCCAGTCATACAGTTTTGGTCTATGGGAAACCACACTGATTAGCATGAGGTTTGGAGATGCCAGAAACCAACCTCATCTGATTGACATGTTAATGCATCAATGGCTCCCTAGATGTGTAAAAACTATTATGACATTATATATGGCTTTTATTAATTCTTCAGCATTGGGTAACTGGAAGCCCATGGTGTTATTTAAAATGACGAATTAGAGATCTCGGCTCATTATACACTTTTTAATTTCATGCTTGTCTTCTGCAAAATCTTTTTCCATATATTTCACTTGCACAAAGCATAGATGCAGCACAAAACTTTACTAAGCTATTGATTAAAATTTCAGTGCGAATCAATGAAATTAGAATACTTTTTACTTGAGTGTACGTTGCTATTCGGAGCAAACCAAGTTACTGAGGAATGGATCAGGCTGGGAATGACCAATATTAAAACTGGGATGCAGGCAGGGACAAATTCATGGATGATGAATGGCTACTAGTAGTGGTGTCTATAAAAACCTCCAGGTTCGGATGCAGAATGCCTCTGAGTATATCAGTTGCTAGGGAAGAACAGCAGGAGAGGGGCATTTCCTTCGTGTCTTGCTTGTGGACTTCCCACAGCCATCTAGTTGGTCACTGTGGCGAAAACGAAACTAGACAGGACTTTGATCTGATCCAGCAGCACTCTTCTTATGTTCTCCTATTCAATTGAGGCTGGTTGTTCCAATGTCAGTGGGGCAGTTTCTCCACTCTGGGTTGTAGTCTGAACTTGTAAGGAGCCATCCATGGTGCTGAACCTGTTTTGGGGGATAGGGTTGAAAACTGTGGATAGCTCCTTTAAAGTTCAGACTAAAGTCCAGAGTGGATAAACTGCTCCACTGACATTGGGGCCACCACCACCAGACTCCACCGCTCCTATCCTATGGTTCAGTTCCCCTATAAGACTAGCTAGGTATTTGCTCTTGCTGATGTGCATCTTTGCACATGCAAGTCCACTTCTGCGATCCAGGAGATGTGAGAATTGGCATGGATATATGTACATAATAATGTGGATCTAATGTATCTACGCAATACTCATGCCACACTCGTGTGTCCATAGCTACATAGGAGTGCATTTGGACAAACAAAAATTCACAGACATTCAGCAAAAGGAAGCAATCAGGTAGAGTTGCAGTTTGGTAGCCTAATCAATAGAAAGGTGTCCTAGCTTCCATATGTACTATTTCTGAAGATGTTAAATTGAGATTGATTTTTTAAAAATGGATGTTGTGTGTATATTGGACATTGCAGAGGCTCGTTAAGAAGAGGCTGGCTAGCTCTGCTAGATGCTGGCGGTGTAATGTGGAAAATGCTCATTGAGGCATATGATGTGGGCATGCTCTGTGGTAGCTTCTTTCTGGTTGGAAGTCATGGATCATATACATTCTTGAAAAAGCTGTGACAATTGTAGATGTTCATGCACTTTTAAATTATATTCCTGTGATGTGGGGATTAACAGATAGACAGTAAAAGTGGACTTTGAGAGTCTTAGAGTTGCAAAGAGACTCATACTACAAGCTTGGAACCTCCCCCCCGCCCATAACTTAATGGTCTGAAGATCTTACTGCTCCTTCTGCATTTGAATAGTCATCATCAATTTTGTCTGGATGCTATTTTAGATATATGAACCACAGTCAGGGGAGGCTGGTAACTTGTATTTTGGTGGGGCTCCTAATCCAGTACAGGTTTTATCTGGAGCTTTATAGGAGCTAGCCATGGTGCTGAACTCCACCCCCAAAATAGGTTCACCACCATGGAGCACCATGGATAGGTCCTATAAAGCTCCAAATAAAAGCTGCAATGGATTAGGAGCCTCACCGAAATAGGAGTTACCCGCCTCCACTTGAACTGCTTAAATTAATTTGAACCAGAAGTGTTGAATGCTTTTTTCCTTTTTTAAAAAATTAATGGAATTGTGAACAATTCCTATGAATGAATATGCCTTAATGTCATGCCCTTTCTCCCCCATCCCTGTTGCTGTTTTCCCCTTTTCTTTTTTGTTTCTATAATATTGCAAATAAAAATTATTATTTTAAAAAATAGAGCTGTAGTGAAAGGCATACAATTGTCTGTGACCTCCATACACATTTAGGAAACCGTATATACTGAATCTCTGTGGTGTGTACAGGACTCTCCACCCTATCTCATTCCATCTCTGCTTCTATGGTTCAGTCTCTCTCATTCCATCTCTGATTCCATGAATTAAATGAAATCTATTCATTGTTATGTATGCTGTGGTTCAAAGCTAGTGCTTTTTGGACCTCTTGAGCTTCTGTAGTTTTCTTGCTGCAGTAGCTCATAGATTATTCCAGACATGTCATGTAGCAACAAAGGACAAATTGTGTTCAAAAGGCCTGCTTGATCCATGCAGGTTTTCTTGCTACCCCAACACAACATACATCCACATCCTTATTCATGTACATACAATATGCACTATGTCTCCTTTCCCAGTTTTGTGGGCTAAGTGTCATACATGATTTGAATATTACACCATATAGTATATTACATACAGAAGTACATTATAGTAATTGGGTGTATACATGTTGGAGTTTATTGTGTACATCCCGTTTAAATGTGAAATTGAGCGCATGGAGACGAGGAAGGCAGCAAATTTCTGTTGGTTCCCATTTTAATATGAACCAACATAATTAGCTCTTTCCAAATAAATATGCAAACCAGAAAACAATTATCCTTCAGCTTTTGCACATCTCTGAATGTTGCGATGAAGTTCTCTGATTTAAAAATGTGTACCAAATTGCTTATGTTGGGGGAAATTGCATTAAAAATACATACATTAGGGGAAATGGTGTACAGGAAGGTATATATTAGGGGAAAGTACTTGTGGAAATGTGTATATTGGTGGGGAAACTGTGTACAAAAATGTGTACAAAATTTAATGCACATGAAAATTCATATGAATATTTGTGCAGACTTTTTAAAAAAAAATATCCCCAAGCAGATGTGGAAACAGGATGGAATGAAGTTACGCTTGAAAAAAATGCAAACATTCTAGGAAGTGAAACAGATACATTCACCCATCACTAAGTGGAGAAAATGTGATGTGATCCCACAGCTCTGCTAGACATTTCGCACACACTCTTTGCCAAATGTGTATACATGTACAGGGTCATAGGATTCTGATTTGAGGGGGAAAGTTATATCTATAAATGGTAATCTTGTATTTATTGGAAAATATGTGTTTCCCAAAGTATTAATTTAAGACCATAGTATGCTTTCCATTGATACCACTAATTAGTGATCTGTGATTAGTAAATGACAAAATAATTAAAAAGGGAGGAAGAAAACAATAATAGTGAAGAAGTACGGTTGTGTGTCCTCTTTGATCAATGTGAAAAATAGGTGGAAAGGCTCTGAAAGGGAATTTTCTTCATATATAACTGTGTGACGCTGCTGTTCCCCCACGTACGTGCATGCAGCAGTATGTATTTGAGTCATGACTTAATGGAATCTTTGAAAGAACTGTGTGAATAAGATAGGATTGGCAGGAGAACATGTTGTCAAGGCAATATTGTCGTCAGCCTGGAGAAATCTTCCACAATGATGGCAAAATGGCTGTGAAATAATCCTTATAATGCATATGCTCTGTGTAACCAAAGTAAATGCGGTCAACTGCCATACATCAGTATGTGTTTTGAGATACACATTTCACTTGGTGTGCCCTGTAGCTAATGAGCATCTGAGAAGGTGAGTCACCTCATCCATCACCTCCTCCGCATCCAGGCCCCGAAGCTCTAAATCAAGCTGCTGCTGAACACAATGTGAAAGGACTGTGACAAGGCAAATGCAGAGACATGCTACTTCTGCTGTGGGGAGGATGAGTGAGGTAAAATAATTGGGCAAATGAACCTGGTGCATCACCAAAAGCCAAACAAAGAGGCAAGCTCTCCTCTTGTCTACTGGGATTATAAATGCATCTACTAAACACAACCGGTTTCTGCATCTTAAACAAGAACATATTTATTTTTTTAAAAAAAATCTCCCCCCCCCCCAAAAAAAAAAATTCAACATTTGAGGAAGTAAATGGTTACTGTGCTGTTGCTAACAATTTTATACAACACACTAGAAGGCATCTGGAACTTTACAGAGGAACATCAACAAAAAGATAAGATTTTCTTTGGGTGGGATAAACCTAACAGGTGACACTCTCCTAGACACTGTAATTGATGAATTGTCAAATTATTTCCATCAGCATATGAATTTTAGCCTGGAACACAGTTCTCTCTTGATAGGACTTGATTTGTCAGATCCGTTTAGAGATAGTGAATGATTAATCAAAATCCTATAATGACCTTGATACATGAGTGATTGATTTTTATACCACATTTCTCCAAGGTTGTTTTTCCAAAGCACATTGAATGAAGGTAATCATAGGCCAGTGCAAAACATGCTAACAGTAGTAAACAATTGACATATTAAATCTTTCTCGGAGCTCCTTTGGCTTCATTTCCAGGGCTCATCCATTGCCCAGAGATTCACTCTGCATTATCTAGATCTCACTCACTTTGATTTTAACATCATCTGACATTGTTATAACTAATTCTCATGCTGTCTCAAATTTACTAATTTGGGCTCTTTTATCCTAGCAAATCTGATCCATCATTTAGTCAAATCACCACCCACTTGTTTTGTTGTGCTGCTTAAGACATAGCCAAAGTGATTATTTAGTATTTAATGCTATTTCTTTATCCACTCTCTCTAATTCCCCACTATCTTGTCTAAGCGGATAAGTCATTTCACTTTGGCCTCCTGCTAGTGCAGTTTAAAAGCTGCCATCACTTATTTTTCTTTGCGCCACTAATTATTCCCCACTACCACTTGCTACAGTAGACCTTTAGATTAATTACTTTAAATGCTTTGTGTTTACCCTTGACATCCCTCTTTATATATTAGGGAATGCAACACAGAGTTCAGCACACTTAAGCCTGTTGATTTTAATGGGCTCACGTCCGCTTACATCACTTTTAGATTGTGGCCTTTTTCTATAGCTACAGCTTTGTCTCACATGCTCTTACTTTGGGTTCTTAACATTTAGTGAAGCACTTACCGGTAGTTCTTAAGCAGATCACTGACTTCAGAGCTGCACAGTATAAAAAGGAATAAATGGGGCTCTGCAATGTGAGCTGTAATGTGTACATGTAATGTGCCTGAACTAAACATGGTTAGCAGTGTTACATCTATACCAAAGTTAACATTAACCATGGTTAGCTTCAAACCAGTGTTTGCAACCAAAGTATGAAGGTTTCAAGTGCCTTCCAACCTGAACAGCTGCCCCAAAGGCAAGTAAAGCAAAATGGTGTCAGTCGGAAGGAGCAGAGGTTGCTCCATTTTCTTGCCTCCTTGGAGCAATTAGCGACAGCCTGCAAAGCTGAGGTCTCCAATGTGGTGCCTGTGGCTCCCTGGCTCTCTTGATTTTCATTTTATTTTTTAGATTTAAAAAACATTTAAACTGGGAGGCTGACATGCTGCCAAATGAAGCTCCAGCCTTCAAAGTCACGTTTATTTCCCAGAATGCCTCTGGTGTCCCATGTGGCATCATTGGCCAAGGTACTTGTCTCTGAGCCTCATCAGTTTGCTTCCTGTGAAACGGGCATTGTAGCAGAAAACTCTGGGTTCAAAAGAGTGGTTTTGTGTTTAGGAGCTCAGACCTCACCTTTGCCTTGTATTTAGATTCTTGGGCAAGTTGCCTGTCTTTTAGCCTTCTGGTTTGTGACTAGCCATATCTACCATGGCAGCCCTTTTGTGGATGGGCAAGCCACCATGAGAACGCCCACAACACACACTCAAAATTCCAAATGACCCAAAAGCTTGGGGAACCCTGTCCAAAGTCTCCATCTGAAGCATCTTGGACCTTTTCATCAGCCAGCTCCACAAACAAATAGCATTTATAAACAATACCAGAACCCTGAATACCCCCACATGAATTCAGGAGACAACTCGGGTATTCTGGGATCTCTCCATGCTACCTCCCAAGAGCTGGGCACAGGCTTCCATCTTGGTAGGCACACATCATCTTCTAACTATGGTTGGAGGTTGAGAATGTTACATCTGCACTTGTTCTTCCTTGTAAATAAAGTGCCTCTTCACATACACACACAAATGAGCACAATCCAGCCAAAGTTAAGCACTTTTTAGTTCCATCAATCTCAATATAAGAGACTGACCAAAGTGCTTTACACTGCCACCGAAATCAATGGTAGTAAAAACTGTATGGCTTTGATTCAGTAATGTTCTGTGTTTTGCAGTCCTTACTTTTCCATGTGGTAGGAAGTACCAGGGATAGTACTTTACAGGATCAGCTCCATTGTGAGCAAGCGGAGAGAGGCAACTGCAGATTTATGGTGCCTCTTACATTAGCATTTATGGTGCCTCTTACAAAGTACAGGTCAAGCATGCTGCAGGCAGTCCCGATCCCCAAGCAACTTTAATCCAGAAACACAAGATTTTGGAAAGCAGGACAGAAACCTCTTTGCAGCCCAGCAGGCTACAAACTCTTTCTTCTGCCGCAAAGCAAAAATGGCTTGTTCATCCCAACCTAGGTTAAGGATATACGGACTTTGTTGAATCTGTTTCATCTACGTTTCGTGGATTGTCAGATGCCTTTTGTTCCATCATCTGCTCATTGACGGAATCAGATTTTGCACAAATGTGCAAATATTTTTCTATTACTAAATTTGCATAAAATTATGGGTGGGGGGGACTGGTCTGCCAGTCTACGGAATCCGTGTGACTCAGGAAAAGCTGGTCTGCTGCAGAATCCACAGTTCGGATTAATAGAAATCCAAACTTATGTGAATCCATTGCCTACTAAGTAGGATGCAAAACACACTAAACACCATTAATTAGAGCTGTATTGCCCACCATCAGGTGACAGTCTATGCAATGCAAAAAAAATAAAATAAAATCCCTGGTGGGCATTACTCGTAGGGATGGGGGAGAAATTCATTTGGTTTGCATTTTAATTTCACCCTTTCAAACCAATACACAAATCAAAACTGAGTTATCCTTCGGAACTCTGAATTTTACAGTGGAGTTCACCTATTTAAAATGCTTACAAAACTGTAAATAATAGGAGAAAGTGCACACACACAAATGCATATATTTGTGAAAATAACATTAAAATGCATTACATTAGGAAAAACGCTTGCAAAAAATGTGGATATTAGACAAAATTGCATACAAACATGCATGCATTAGGAGAAATGCATACAAAATTCTGCATGGATTTTTATGTGAAGTTTTAAAAAAAAAGTTCTTAAAGTGTAGGATGAACTGAACTTAAGATTGCAAACATTCTCAAAGTTCAGGACAAACCGAACTTTAGTTCATAAAAATGAGAGACTGAGAGAAATCAAAATTAACACGTTCATCTAATGATATATAAGTGACATACTGCTATTTGGTCTAACCAAAGAACATGCTTATAATGTATATTTCTGCATTTTTGCATCAGAAGCACAAGTTAATAGTGTTCTCAAATTTCAGCTTTGGCTAAAAGGCTTGCTACATTAAATGGCAGATAAAGTTTTGTGATATGGCTTTAAACTTCCCTATCTGTTATATTGATCTCATTTATCAACTCCACAATAAAATGTCTTGCAAATTCAATTATCTTCTCTGGTTAGACAAGCCTTACTAGTGCGACTGGCATTAAAGAGCAGTATAGTATCTGATTTAGAACAAAGACGATATATATTTGGCCCCAGTCATAAAAATCTGGTTTAAAAAAAGAATCACTTTTCCAAAAAATTCTTTAGAAGGGAAGAATTGTATGATTCTTTTTATCTTAACACTGTATTCTTTCATGCTTTCCACTGCCAAATACTAGGACATTTAAGAAAGGACAGCCTTACACAAAGGAGGTTCCACACTGTCCACACAGCTGGCCCAAGGCATTTTGCTGCCTGTGGCAAAAACAAGATGGCTCCCCCAACCATTCTATATACCAAAGGACTGGCAGGCAGGGATGTTGAAGAGTCCTTGGGCTCGAGTCACGAGTCGAGTCACGAGTCTTTGGACTCGAGTCTCGAGTCCGAGTCCGAGTCCTTGGTCCAAAATGGTGACTCACGAGTCCCGAGTCCCGAGTCACTCCCAAAACTGACTCCACGAGTCCCTATTAAAATCAATGGGGTTTTCCCCCAACAAAATAAGGCTGCTTCAGATGTGTGGCTTAAATAAATTCTAGGCACAAGTGTGCCTTTTTATTTCAAAACTCTGCAACTGATTTTGGCAACAACAGACCAGGCAGACAAACCCAAAATAACCAGGCAGGCAGAGGAGGCAGGGAACCCCAAAGCAGGCAGGCAGAGGCCTTTGTCTTGGACAATTCAAACTGTGGAACTGGTTAAGAAGAGACCAGGCAGGCAGAGGAGGCTGGGAACCCCAAACAGGCAGGCAGAGGCAGCCAAAACCAAAATGTCTGATCCTAACCCCCCACAACAACACATCAATCAAAATAAATCTCAACACATCGTTGGGGCTGTGCTCCTGATAGCTGTCCATAGTGGCCGAGCAGCGGCACGCCTCGCTTCCATGCGCTCTTCACCGGTGATCGCGCTCCTCTCCACTCCTTCTGGCACAGCCCAGGGATGTTGAAGAGTCCTTGGCCTCGAGTCCCGAGTCGAGTCTCGAGTCCCATTAAAAATATTGGGACTCGAGTCCGAGTCGAGTCAGAGGGGGGACTCAGTCCGACTCACGAGTCGAGTCCTCGAGTCCGAGTCCCTATCCCTGCTGGCAGGTGAATCTTACGTCAACACTGGCAATGAGCGAGCATCCTCCACTGCACATGAAGGCAGCAGGCTAGCTTAGAGGCCACCGGGAAGCCACATGGCCCACACAGGCCTGTCATCTAACACCTCATTGACATTTCTGCTCCTGCCCAGCATTTGCTGCCTCAGTTGGCCTAGCAGTAGGACCAGCCCTCTTTGGCACAGGGAGGGTTGGTGAGTGAATAACTCAAGGTGGGGGAAGACAGGGCTCATGAGCCAAAAGTTGTCCATCCCTGAGTTAAACCATTTAGGCTGCAATCCTATGGTCCCTGGAAGGGTTTCCCAGGGATAGGGATATTGGACAAATCTGCAACAGACTCAAATGAGTTCAAATTTCTAAGCATCTGACCCACGGATTCCACAGCAGTCTGGCTTTTCCCGAGTCGCATGGATTCTGTGGACTTGCAGACTATTTTTTTTTTAATCTTATGTAATTTTATGCAAATTTAGTTATAGAAAAATACGTAAAATAGACCGAAATGTGCATTTTCCCCATAGGCTAAAGCATGAAAATACCCATTTGGGGGCGGGATTTGCATATTTTGGGGGGATTTGTGCATTTTCAGGAGTACGAATTTGCACAACTCTGAATGTGCGCAAATGCATATGAATGGATTTTCACAGAATCTGATTCCATCAGTGAGCGGATGATGGAACAAAAGGTGCCTGTCTGCCTGACAATCCACAAAACATAGATGGAATGGATTTTACAGCCTCTGTACATCCCTAGCCAGGGGGCATAGAATATTGACAAGATAGCCCCCCCCCCATGTCCCTCTTCTCACTCCTCTGCGCTCTGGCTAGTGGTGAAACACGAACCTTTCAGGGGGGGCGCCTCTCCGTGGCCTCTCCTCTCCGCGGCGGCACCCCCCCGCCTCAATCTTCTGAGCTGTGCGGAGCTGTCCTCCCCGCCGCTCGAGCCACCGGCGGCACAGGCAGCTCGCTGCGGAGAGGCGAGCCACCACCGGAGCCAGGTAGGCCCTTGCGAGCCTCGCGCAGGCGTGAGCGGAGCCGATTTCAGCCTGCTACACTCACGCGAGGCGGGGAAATGGGGAGTGATGGGCAGATTGAGAGAGGCCTTGGATCCACAGAATCCAAAGCCATCCTGTTCCCTTGACATACTCCTGACAGGGGCCCAAAGTACACCATCCCTTCCCCCCCCCCACACACTTAGGGCATGTTCACACGACACGGGAACCGCGAGGGAGCAGAAGTCCCCCACGGTTCCCGTGTTGTGCTAACGCCGACTGGGGGTGCCCCCGCGGGATGACTGCGCGCAGGACGCACGCAAGCGACCATGGGCAATAGAGGGGTAAGCCCCCACCGCGTGTGGCCACTCTGCCATGCGAAGAACAGTGGGCGGCTGTCCCATGGGGGCTGCACAGAGACGGCAGCCCAGAATGGCTGGAGCTGCGTCTGCTTCAGCCTGTAGGGGCAAACGGCCCCTCTCGGCATCCTGAGCCCCCGCCCCCTAGTGCTGGGAGGCCTGCACTGCGGTGCGGGGACTGCCGGCTCCACCGGGGTCCGCCCACGCGTGGGGGGTGCAGGTGGTCTGCGGCGCCCCACTGGACCCCGCAGACGGCCCTGTGGTGCCTCCCCCACTTGCAGCCTGGGTCGTGCGAACCGGCCCTTAGTGTCAATGGGAGGGGAAAAATTAAAAGGAATAATGGTGGTGTCGGCGGGGGGGGGGCGCACCAGAAAATCTGGTGGGTCTGGGAAGTGGCAGTTCCTCTCCCTTGTATTCTTCCTCCCCTGCCCCATAGGATTGCTTTGCCAGCCCTTAGAGTGCATGTAAGAAAACTATGCCTTGATTTGCTTCAATGTAACATTGATCTTAGTAGATTTTAATGGAAATATTTTGAAACTGGGGCCATTTACATTGAATCACTTTGCTAGAAATGTTGTTATAATTAGCACACAACAGATACTTTAGGCTCAAATTGGGATTTACTGTGTAACAGGAGAGTTCTGGAATGTTGTGACACCATGCTTATGTATTTTTTATTGTAACGTTTAATTGCACATTAAATATGTAACAAATTTGACAAAGACAAAGTGAACCTCAGAGAATAAGCAGCTCAACTATATTTTTGTAGTTTGAAAAAAATCCCCCACAAATCTAATGCATCCCTTTTCTTCTCTTAGAAGGAAAATAAAGGGAGATTACTTAGAGCTCTTTAGCCTGGATTTGCCAGTGAGTACACACTCAAATAAGAGTGCAATCCCACCTACTTCCAGCCACTTTTTTACAAGTGGTGTTCGGTCAGTTAATAGCAGCTGCTTTGGATTCAGTGAGAATATCTATTTTATACCAAAGTCCATTGTCAGGCAATACCTTTATTAGGATTTCCCCCTCCCTCAAGGACCAGCTATCTTTAAATTTTATACCAGTTTACCTGACATGGCTTCCCCCAAAGGATCCTTGGAACTGTGGTTTAGGAAGGCTGCTGGGAATTATTCACCAAAGATTCCTAGGCCACCTCACAGATGTATAATTCCCAGGTTTCCATGGGTGGAGGCAAGACTAGTCAATCACTTTAAGTCTGAACTGTTGATAAACACCCTAAATGATAAGAGATGTATATTGGTGTATGCATGATTCCTAAGTATCTGTATCTTTTGAGTGATACAACTTTTATTAATCTTCCCATGTGTTAAGATCATCATCAAAGGCCTTACTCACTGGCCTGCCATTAAGATCTGCGAGGTTTGTGGCCTTGTGGGCACTAGAGATAGAGCCTTCTCAGTGGTAGCCCCTGCCCCATGGAACTCCTTTCCGAGAGCTATATGGCTAACTCCATCTGTTGTTTTTAAAACTTCCTTATTTTTTGGGGGCTGTCAACTGGAAGGGCTTTTATAATTATATATGCTGCTTTTGTTATGTACGTTACATTTTGGATTTGGCCTGTTTTAAATTGTGTTTTATTGTAACTGATTTATTCTTACATTTGTTTTTAAGTGATCCATGATTTTATGAACTTGTTATAGTGAAAGTGAATTGTATGTTTATATTTTAGGCCACCTTGGAAAGATGGCAGTCTTGAAAGGTGTCTAAGAAATGCATTAAATAAATAAATAGAGACATGACAATCAGTAGTAACACAGGAATAAGTAAAAAGCACTGAGTGGGTTAAAGTACAAGGCCTTCCAGGTCTTATTTGGAGATAGGCTTCAATGGAGTCAAGATTTCACCCAATTGTCTGTCAGTGGGTGTGATCCAATGACTGTGAATCACGTTTAAGTCCCTAGCCCAAATCTTACCTCATCCCATCACACAGACCGTCAGTGGTATAGCCAAGCTACTATGCTCTCAGCTTCAGCTCCCCTCTGTACAATACGTGGTTAATAATACTGATCTGGTCTACTTTACAGAGCTGTTGTAAGGATTACTGAGATGTATGTGAATACTCACAAAAAACTCCATGAATGTTGAGCATTATTATTAGTATTATTTATTATTATTAGGGTTAAGCATAATAATGTTTTCCTGTTAAAATCAACAGGATTCAGAAGCACTTAACTTTGACTAGATTGTGCCCAGTAAAATAAATATTTCAATCCACATTAATATTGTGGTAAGTTTATATTATTTGCAAGAAAAATGTATAGGCAGAAATGTACAGCCTTCTTTTGCAAGTCATTTATATTCTATTATCTTGTTCATGAAACGGTCCAGCTCTGCTGAAAGCAATACATGAATCAGAAACATTTATGAGTCAAGGACCCAACAGTGTCTCAAGTCATTAAGATTTTCCATGTTTTCAGTGGAAATCAAAGACCCTGCTGCTCTCTTTTGAAGCTGTTGCTGTTGGTTTATGGAGCAGTCAATATACTTTGAGAAAATGTATTTTACTACAGACATTGGTTGCTTCACAAAGGAGCTATAGACACTGGGGAAAGTCTCCAATATCCTAAGATCCAGTCCCCCACTGCTATGACACTCTTAGAATGATATTAAGCATCTTCAATAAATACTTAAGCAGAAATATTGAAGGAGATTCCTCAACTTTTGAAAGCAACTTGGAAATAGATCTGATGTCATTCCTGACTTGAATACTGAATGTCACATGATAACTTGCAGTAGGGATTATGTGTATTCGCGGGGAGGAATCCCTAGGTCACTGCAAGGACTTCTGGAGGCATATGGCTGGTCAGTGTTAGAAACAAAATGCTGGATTAGCTAGACCCTTCTTCTGATCTAGGAGGGCTCTTCTTAGGTTGAAGACATCCACTTTATAATCAATTGTGCCAATGTAAAAGCACCCTTACTTCATTCCTTCCAAATGTGCCTAATCACGTCCGGGGTCATCCTCTGAAAGAACAACAGAACAGTTCTGCATGTGTTGGGAAAGCCTGATCTACAGATGGCTGCAGCTCTTTGGAGCTTCTGCATGATAGTCTTTCAGAGATTTGAAGACGGTGATCATCATGTTTCTTCTCCAGGCTAAACATACCCCTGATGGTGCTGACTGACTAGTTCACATGATGGGCCCATTTTGATCCCTAGTGTAGAACAGGGGTGGGCAACACATGGCCTGTGGGCTAAATGTGCCCCCCGACTTCTTTTACAGTCCCTGCCACCCCTCAAATAACTGCTGCCACTGAATTTTGGTTGTGCGGCAGTGGCAAAAAAGCAGCATTTTCACTTTAAAACGAGGTGTGTGGCTTGTTTTAATGCAAATTCACACTCCTCCAGGGACTCTGGGAGTACGACCATGCATTAAAGCAAGTGAAAATGCACCTTTTAACAGAGTGAAAATTCGACTTTTTTTTGCCACTGCTGAAATGCCACTGAATTTTGGCACTTCAGTGGCAGTGATTTCTATGGTGGGTGGCCTGTGCTGGGTTCCGGGGTGGGGAATTGGCCCCCAGGCCCTCTGAAGTTGGCCACCCCTGCTGTAGAATGACATTTGCCTACCTTTGCTTCTCTTTTTCCCCTTTCTTTCTCTTTCTTTTATTGTGCTCTTTGGCAGATATGTTTCTTCCCAGGTACTTTCTAAGAAAAACTAAAATTCAATAATAATAATAATAATAATAATGATAATGATAATGATAATAATAATAATAATAATAATAATAATAATAATAAATCAACAGATGGATAGACAAACATAGATGTAGCCCTTTAAATCAGGAGGCAATTTAATAATTGACATTTCTTATCTGAAACTGTTGCGAGTGCTTGTGTTTTCTTAAATATGTACATCTGCCTGCTACAGTACTCCACTATGAGAAAAGGACCCCCGTTAACTTATTTCCCTTTTGTTCTATTTACCAAGGGCAAGATTGATTTTCTGCCCCCAAGAGATTCCCAAATGTTCACTGTGCCAGACACCTGTATATTAACTCCGTCAACTTCTAGTCAGAGATTGGCAAATTGCATTTTTGGCTCAATTCACTTTTCACTTCATTACATTTAGGAAGTTCTTTCTTCTTTTGTTTAGATCTGCTGGACTTCATTTCTTCCTGGATGCTTTCCACCTGGAATCCAATTTTGTTCACTTCTTGTTTAATTATTTGTCCATTCAGTTTGGCACTCAAATTAGCCACAACATATTATGTAGTTCTGAAGTTACTTGGGCACCCAGCTGATAACAGGGGGTGGGGATGAGTTAAACAGAGGGCATGGCAGATGAGTTCAATTCATTGGTTACATACCTGGCATTCATAAAGGACAGTGTTCTCCAGCCTTGGGTCCCCAGATGTTTTTGGCCTAAACATCTGGGGACCCAAGGTTTTATAGGCCAAAAACATCTGGGGACCCAAGGTTGGAGAACACTGATATAGGAAGAGACCTGGCATTCATATAGGAAGACTGACTGTTGCCCGCGGCTTCGCTTGCGTGGATTTTAGGATTTGGTACAATTGTCCACCCGCTGTCAACTTGCACAAACCACCATAAGTATGGGGTCGGGACATGTTGTCAAAGTATGCATCATGGGACATTATAGAGAATTCATCCCTGTTAAAATAAATAAAATAAAATAAAATAAATCTCCCTACCTAGTTTTTGACTGCCATACATAACGAAAGATAATGCCCGGAATAGGCACGCTCCATCGCCTACAATTGGTACGACTGTGTGTGGTATAATCAAATTTGCATTTTGAATTTTTTTTTTTACAGCGAAGAAGAAAAAAAAACAGGTTTAAAAATGAAAAGGGTTTTGTTTGGTTTTTTCTCCTTGAAGGCTTGCGAGAGCTGTATGGAAAAGATACAGTGTCTCTGACTGAAAGTGTAACGTTTAGGCTGGGTGCTGGCAGCAGAAATCTTTTCTGACAGAAATATCTGATCTTAAAGAAAAATCAGGTTAATCCTGAGAGTCTACAGGTGATGAACAATGACCGTGCCAAGTTTGGGGTAGATCCGTCAAAACGTGATGGAGCCTATGTATGCGACGCTCCCCCCCCCCACAACAGTCATGCAGTCAGTCAGTCATTTAAAAAGTTTCCCTCCCTTTTCACCCCCTTAGAGAACATTCTAAATGGCCTAGGGGAGATTTGCATACCCACTCCTATTGGCCCCTGCAGGAATTCATGCGAACATTCTAAGTGTCATATGGGCTAGTTGCATAACTGCTCCTGTTGGCTCCTGCTATGAGGTGAGGCCGATTTGCATAACTGCTCCCCTGTTGTTTTGCCCATAGGAGATATGAGAGTGGGGCAATTCCCCCCCTTTTTCACCCCCTTAGGGACGGAATTTCCAAAAATCCTTCCTTAGTGGGTGTCTATGTCATAAAAGCAATGTCCCTTCAAAATTTCACGTTCTTAGATTAAACTGTTTGAACTGGGCGTTGATGAGTCAGTCAGTCAGGACTTCTTTTATATAGATAGATTGGCTCACACGGTCACTGAGATTTATGAGATCTTGAATTATATTAAAGCATGATTATGTTCTTATGATTGTTGTGCAGGGGCATTTCTGAAGAAGAAATTACACCTTCTTGGAAGTTACATCTTCATACTAGGACTAACCAGTTCAAAACCCAAAGAGTTGCTTGCTGTGTCCATTTAAAGCTACTGATTGCAGCAGTCATAGCTCTACCTGATGTGTGGCACACCTGGAGTCCTGTTTGGTAGGTGTAAAAAAGGAACAGAGTATGGACAAAAGGATTGGAACTCAGCATTGTTAAATCCGTGCTGTCTGCGTTTCACAGATTGTCAGTAGCCTTTTGTTCTGTTGTCCGCTCATTGCTGGAATCAGATTTTGCACAAATGTGTTCATACGCATTTGTGCGAATTCACACTGGCGCAAATTTGTACTTCCAAAAATGCACAAATCCCCCCAAAATGTGCATTTTCATGCTTCGGTCAATGGGGGGAAAGGCACATTTTCAGTTGGTGTTTTTTAATTTTTCATATTTTTCCATGACTAAATATGCGTAAAATTACAGAAAGTAAAAAAAAAAAAAAGATCTGCAAGTCCACAGAATCCACGTGACTCAGGAAAAGCTGGTCTGGTGCAGAATCTGCAGGTTGGATTAATAGAAATCCAAACCCATTTGAAGCCGTTGCAGATTTCTCTGACATCCCTAATTTGAACCCAAGTCTCCCCAGTCCTAGTCTGACATTATTAGCAATATGAGAAACTGGCTCTCTGGATTGTGACCTGGCCAGTTTAGTTTTTGACTGGGTGTCCTGCTCCCAAAATAAATGGCAGCTAAAACTATAGTTTGGCAGTAGTTACTCAGAATCACCCCGTTCACCCTTAAAAGCACTTTATCCTGTACCACCCGCATTTCAGGAATTGCACAGAAAATGGTTCCAAGGCTCAAATTAGGTCAAGTTGTCTGCCTCTCATGAATACTGAGTATGATAATTTCAGAGTTGAAACAGGCACACATCTTTTCAGTTTTCCAGGGCAACAGAGACCTCACAGCATAAGGCTGCAATCCTGAACTCAGTCCATTCATTAGTGATCACTGCCCCATGCTGTGAAGATATATCAGCATGCTTTGGGGCAGAGACTTCTGCCGAAATATGCAGCAGCTGTTTCTTTCAAACTAACAAACATACTAGCATGTGTAGAGAACATGGCTTGAATTATGTTGGAGAGTATCTTAAACCACAATTTATAAAACAACCTATTTTGATGCATGAAAAAATGCATGAATAGAGAGAGCACTTTTAAAAATAGTTAACACATGCTTCTTTTTTAATCACTGGTTCATGCACCCACTTGATAGAATGTATCTGTAAAAATGTCTGTGTTCAGTCATCATTTCCATTTAGCACAGACATCTAAGTGGGGACAACAAGTTGGAGAGTTTTAACTCTCTACCATCAGCCTTACTGGAGGGTAGATATCAACGAACTCCTTATTCTCAACAAATTTGTTCGTGCCTATGGGGCGAGGTAGAAACAATCACACACTTGTGCTACTTCATTGTATTTATTATAAGGAAAGTTGCTCCTCCTATATAACCCCATATTTAAAAAAACTCTCCAGGCAGATCAAGCACATTATATGTCTCTTTCCTCTTAGCGGGCTCAAGAAATGAGGTTACTTTTAAAGTGGCAAAATTTTGTGCCCCGGCTTGTAACATTAGGAAGCAGCTGGCCAAGGCACTTTAAAGTCTTATAAACTACTTTACTTTTAATATATTTGTGTATATAATCTATGTTTTTACATGTACTTTTTCTTCCCCTTTGTGTAATAGAAACATGTTGATGCTGATTCTTTTGTTTGGTCATTGACCGTATCTAAATAAATAAATAATACAATTATAAATAGTGTGAAGATGGTGGGCAGGGAGACATTTTTTCTCTGCTCATAATATTAGAATAAAATGGATGGCCAATCGGTTGGGGAGAGATAAGGAAGAACTTCTTCAAATGACACATGATTAACCTATGGAACTCATTGCCATGAGATGTGATAGCCACTAATTTTAGAGAGCTTTATAAAGGGTGCTTGCATTTAATTTCATAGATTTCATAGATCATAGAGTTGGTTCATGGAGGAAAGATATATACAGCTCTTGAAATCTCTAAATCTGAGGCAGGGTGCCTCAGAATGAAATGCTGGTGGGAAATAGGAGAGAGCTGTTGTCTTCATTCTCTGTTTCTGAACTTCTGATAGGCATTAGGATGCTGGAATATACAGACCTCTACAGCACGATCCATATGTTTACTCAGAAGTAAGCCTCAATGTATTCAGTGGGGCTTATTCCCAGGTGAATATGCATGTTACACTAATTGTGTAGCATGTAGCTTTTTCTTTATCATCACGAGCAGCCCCAATTCATATTGGGACCACCATGCACTGGGAGGGGAGGATTAAACCTCCCCCTACACCATTTGCTTCCTGAAATCCCCCCCCCTTCCCTATGGGGGTAGTTAACAAAAGAACAACAGCCTCAATTCATGCCAATTGAGACTTTTTTCTTTTGTAAACTCCCTTGCGGTGTGGGGTTTGGGGGAAGCAAACAGTGTATGTGTGGAGAGGGGGAGGTTTAATCCTCCTCTCCCGGTGCTTGGTGGCCCTGATCTGAGTAGGGGCGTGCAGGCTTGTACTAGAATACAGAAAAAGGCAACCCTCAGCTAGCAGACTATACAATTAGCATAACATGCCATTTTGGCTCTTATTAGTCTCATCTAGGAAAGCAATTCTTATGATCTGAAGTTCATTCTTTCCCTTGCACACATTTTGATTTCCACTTAGTTTCAGCACTAGTGCCAAAAAGCTACAAAACTCTTGTAGAATCTGTTGTGCGGGTGGCGAAATTGAGTGCCAAACAACAGACAGATACGGTAAGTAAATAAAAGGTGAAAAAGTTGGTTTCCAGCTGGTATGCATCCAGGAAGAAATGTAGTCCGGAAGAAGAAATAACTTTCTAAATGCAACAAACTGAGCCAAAACTGCAATCTGCCAATCTAAGAGATGATAGAGTTAATACACAGGAGCCTGCCAAGGTATATATATGTGTGGTTCTTTTGTGGCAGAAAATAAGGTGTGTGTATGTGTGTGTGTGTGTGATCCCTTCCTAAGTAGAACAGAAGGACATTGAGAGTTAGTAGAGGCACTTTGTAGATGTAGTTAAGAAAATTCAAGTACTCTTACAGTACAGTCCTACGCATGTTAATTTGGAAGTAACTCCCATTGCTTCCTAGGTAGTAAGTGTGTGTGTATAGGACTGCAGCCTTAAGGGGTTTTGGACAAGAAATATTCATTACCAACTAGCCTCCTGATTTGGCAGCAATGCTGGAGTCCTGGACAGAAGTGGTAGCATCCAGACAACAGATGTGTTTTGAATACACTTGGCTGGAGAAAATTCTTTTTATATGCTCCTTACAAGGGATGTGAACATTTTATGTCAATTCTTAGAAACTGAACTGTGTGTCTTTACAACAACCATAGGCATCAGAAAAGTCTAGTCTAGTTTTTTAAATCCTTTCTTTGAACATGAAACTCTTAAGTCTGCATTCCTTTATGTTTATGCATTCCTATGCATGTTTACTTTATGTGTTCAATGGGACTTACTGTCAGATAAGTGTGCAAAGGAGCCTAAAAAGCTAGATTCCCCCCCCCCAGCTTTTAATATTGGATAGTTTCCTCTGTGTTCCATTTCAAGGCAAAAATAAAAATAAAAATCAGACAATGAGTTATCTATCACAATCAAGTCTGGCACTGTAAGTCTGTAACATTACAGACTGAAGCAAGCAAATTTAATGAACCTGGGAACCATTAGTAGCCCACAGAAGGTGATGAACATCAGTGAGCCAAGATACTTGAGGCCTTGCTTTTGACATGTCTACACAGATAGGGTTGCCATAGCAACTCTCTGGATTCCTTCGGGGAAAGCCAGGTAAACACCATATTTCTCATGTGTATTGTGGAAAGAATGGAGCAAGACACTGCATTCTGCAAGTCTTGAAAAATGCATAATTTTGAATCAAATTCCAGGATGTTTTTCTTAAAACAAAAAAACACCCAACTCTAAATAAATAACACAGAAAATTTTAATTATTTTTCCTTTGTTCCTGAGACAGAGATGCACCCAAATCATTGTTCATCTCGAAGGACTTACAGTTGTCTGCCTTCACCCATATACTCAACATTATCTTCACCCTTGAAATATTTTTTTTGTGCAGCTTGGTGATGCAATTTAAGGCATGTGATTTGAGTCTGACAAGGGTTATCTTTTGGATGTAAACTGGTGGACATATGGGTTAGTGCTTGGAGAATGTCAAACCCACATCTTGTAGCTGTAAACTCCGTAACCAGTGCTTCTTTTAAGACTTTTCTTCGGTATTTAATGATTTATCATCCCCTTTGCCATTTTTGATATTTTATTAGGTGTAAAAAGCAACAGCACACTTACAACTCTAGATGGAGAAGTCAAATAGGCATCTATCAACTGGGTGATTATTGTATAAGGTTCGTGTGTGTGTGTGTGTGTGTGTATGTATATATATTGTGAAGTGAATGTACATATTTATCCTGGGGGCCCTGTATTGCCTTCGAGTCTGAGACACATTTGCATGCAAATGCCCACCAAGTACTCTAGGTGGGTCAGAGAGTCACCCTTCTGGAACCTAGGAGCCACCCCTCCCCTCTGACCTAGCCCAGACGAACTAATCATGATTGCCCAAGGGATGGTCAATACCATCAGCTGTGGCTTCTGGGCCTTGTTGTTGTCTTGGTGCCAAGGAGTGCGGCAGGCTCAGGGTGCTGCGAGTCCAGAATAAGAGCAACCCCCAAGCTAAAGTGTAAGTGCCTGGGTATTATAGTGCGAAGACTAATTTTGCTATTTTGTAGCTTTCCCTGTGTGTAACAAAGTATTTCAGTCTGTCAATTTCACTTCCCTTATCTCCCCACCTAATTTGTAACTGACTAACCCAAAATAAACTTTCTTTCACTTTCCCCTGCAGGGTGTGTGCAGTTTTTTTGGCGGTTCAGTGCTCATTCCAATGCCAGAGATGACAGAGTCAAGGCAGGCAATTTGTGGCCTTGATCTCTCATCTGTAAACAAAGGACTGGGTGCAGTCCTTCACACACACACACACACACACACACACACACTTTGGATACTCTAAAATGGGTGGGGAACAATGCTGTTGGACTCCAACTTCATCAGCCCCAGCCAACACGGTGAATGGTCAGGGATGATGGGAGATGCAAAATGTGTCACTGAGGACAATGTGGAGGACAGTGTCATTTGCCTCCTTCAAAATAATCAATAAAGTCCTTAGATGTGATCGTCCGCTTCAACGCTGAACTACCAATGTGTGAGAGAAGCCTGCGCTTATGCACAACCTGACATAAACATTTGTTCATATATATATATATATATATATATATAGAAATAATAGAATGTTTAAAATGATGTTATTCCTGAATTCCCCAGAAGGCAGCCAAGCTGATCAGCAACTCCACTAGTGAGCTGGGGCTGTCTACGTATATTTTGGAGAGCAATATCCAGGCACCAGTGAGGGCATGTGCTACATTTTCACACTGAAATTAATGAGGCTTAAAACAACTTAACTTTGGCTGGATTGTGCCCCAGATTTCTAGATTTCATTAGTTACACAGGGAGCTTTGACACTGATTCCAAAAGAACAAAACTCAGAAGACTAATTATATTATGAATAACCATGCCTGCAGATTATTTTGAAGGAAGATGTAAGATGCAGGGTGCCAGCTACACTCCACCTATCTGTGGCTAAGGCAAAATGGGAGGACATTGTATCAGGGGTCCCCAACACGGAGCTCCCTGGCAACATTTGTTTTAATTCCCCTCCTCCCCATTTGTTAAATGTTAAATTTGTTAAATACGTACATGGATTTGTATGAAATGCATAGAGATGTAAAATTGAGCCTCGCCGGGCAAAACGAGGCCGAAATTGGCCCCACTCACACCCGGCGAGGCCTTACCTTTTTTCTTCGGAATGGCTCGCCTCTCCGCCAGAAATGACGCGACGGAACCCTGCGCAGGCGCGCTGGACTCCTGTGGTGCGTTCTGCGCCTGCGCAGGGTCCTGTCGCGTCATTTCCGGTCTCGGAAGTGACGGACGGGGCCAGAGAAGTCCGATCGAGCGGCGCGGAGAACCTCTCCATGCCGCTCAGAAGATCGGGTCGGACAGCCGCCCCCGCGGAGAATCGGGTTGGGGGCGTGACCCGGCTTTGGATGCATGCCTAGAAATGCATACAAATTCTAGCAATTATACATTGCTAAAAATGCATTGGAAGCAGCTGCGATGACACGGCCCCTTCACACTAGGACCCGACGCATAAACACTTCTCAGGCCAAGCATCAACACTTAAAAACCTGAGGGGAGGGTCAAATGAAACCTTTCCCCTACCAACGAGGGAAAAGATTAATACGGGTCATTAAGGATCTATTTTAAATGTATGATACTGTGTGTATAAAGGTGTGTGTGTGTGTAGATTTAAAAGTAATGCAGGTTAATAACGCCAAGCTGACACGTAGGATTTGGGTAGCAAACAAGAGAAAAATAAGTTTATTTTAATTCTCAAAATCTTAGTTCCAGAAAATAACTTTAAACCTGCCTACTACACCAAACACTTTGTAATTAACCTAAGTCCCTATAACTCTAAATACTTTCACACTTCATACAAGCACTGATTTTTCTCAAAACTCCTGACAGACAATGACCCAACTAACCTAACTCCCCAACTCCCAACACCAACACACTCCAAAAACTCCCTCTGACACCACTCAAACACTCCTTATATACTCCTCCCCTCCTTTCCAAGACATCACAAACCACACCCACTCAGTTCAACATTCTATACTCAATAAACATACTAATGCAGCAGACATACACCAGGAAACTGAATTGTGGGATTATGCCACATATTCCCCCCTTTCTTTTAAAACCTGAGTAAGGAACTGGTTAGATACCTAGTCCTTAATGCAGGGTTTTGGGAAGATAACAGGGTAAACAAACATTTATAACAACAATAATTACAACTTACATGTAAATACAAACCATCTGTAAAGTAAAAACAAGTTAATGGGTAATGTCCCAAAGTCAAAATTATTGGCTCCAATTTTAGTCCAGGAGCACAATATAAAGCTCCAAGATAAAAGTCTCACTTTCCAGCTGCGCTCGAAGACTCCCTGCGAGATAGTCCATCAGCAACAATGTTCTCTCAACCGGCCACATGCTGGATCTCTGCATGAAATTCCTGGAATTGCCACGATTACCGTTGCAAAAGTTGGTTGTGGTTTTGCATTGTCTGCAGCCACAACAGTGCTTTATGATCAGTCTGTAGAATGAATCGTTGTCCCCACACATACAGCCTGATCCCGTCTAAGGCCCATATGATCGCCAGACACTCCTTTTGCACCAACGATGCAACGAGTAGTTTTGCTCCCGATCCAACAACTTCCGACTGAAGTAGGCCACCGGATGCTTGACCCCGTCTCTGGTTTGCATTAGGACAGCCTCGCTTCCGACTTCCGATGCGTCAGTGGCAGGCAATTCAATGCGATATGTGGTTGGGTCCAATTTATCCTGAACAATATATGGTCCCTCCTAACCAACCTCCAGTCAATTAGATTTCTTGGGCAAAAACACCATGATCTTGTCTCCAATCTCAAATGTTCTAGCTCTGGCCCCTTTGTCGTACCAGCTCTTCTGTCTTTGTTGGGCTTTGGCTAAATTGGTGTGAGCCAATCACTCAAACACTCTTTATATACTCCTCCCCCCACCCTTTCCGAGACATCACAAACCACACCCACTCAGTTCAACATTCTATACTCACTAAACATATGCAGACATACACCAGGGAGCTGAATTGTGGGGTTACCCCACAGCAGCATTTGATTGCATGGGGATCACATGTTAGAAAATTTTGCCTGGAATGTTATGAATGCATGCTTTTTATGGTTATATAATGGCTTACGTGCTGCACACAACAAATGTTTTACATTACATTACAAGTACTGAAATAATTATTTGTTTAATAGTGAACTTTATCCTGGTTACTGGTCATCAGTGCCTGAAATCACTTTTTGGATCTGTGGAGATGACAATACTGCAGTCTGCTGAAATACTGCTGTGTTAAAATTTGTACTTGTTGTGTTCAAAGCCCCGTTGCCTCCTCTTGACCATGTGATTTATATTTCCTGCATGGACATCACATTTGTCTAACAAAGATATGTTGCTTAATTTGCACTAGTTCTCGATATTTTTTGAAAATGTATTCTTCTGGAGCACTTGTAAAGGAATTCAACAATAGCTTTTTGTGAAGGATCAGCAACCGGATCCTTTGCGTGAGTTCGGCAACTCTAGGGTTAACCGGCCGAGCAATACAGCTCATATCGGCTTTCAGTACAATAGGAAAAACCACAACCCTTTGTATGCCCAAATAAGGCTTTTTATTTGTTTATACAATAATCAGATCGGAACTATCAGCCTTCTAAGAACACGTTTACAGTCAACACAACCTTAGCTGACCCGCGTCTTACCCAATGAGCGGGCTCCGTGGCTAGTAGATGGAATCTGGTCAATATCCTCACATCAAAAATACTACTTCTAGTCAGTTTCAGCCCAGCTCCCGATCGGCGCTTCCTAGCGGAGAACGGTGCACCTGGACGGCTTCTGCTTAGGAGGATATGGCCCCGTGGTTCCCAACAACCCACTACCGGAAGGGAGAGGGGTTTTTCTACCCCGGTTTTCCCGCTCCCCCCGCCCTCTGGGTCAGGTGGGGGCTTGTGCCTGCCCCTTCGTTCATGTGGGCTTATTCCTGCCCGGGAAGATGGTGACGTAGTGATACTTTGCAGCTCTTTGAGACTGCCCTGTTTGTTGATGGTCCTTGATGGTCCTTCCTGGACGTTTGTGGATCTCTGCCGAGGTCCTCCTTTGTTGGGGCTGATGACTTGTCTGGGTACTCCCTGGTGACCTCCTCCCTCCTCCCTTGCCCCCTCCCTTGGGGAAATGTGTGTGCGTGTGTGTAACTGGGGTTTGGGCTTTCTCCACACTTTTGAATTCTGTTCAGATGCTACAAGTTGCTTTTCAGCAGCTGATCCAGTTCAGGTCACTGAAAGGTCTTTCCATTGTTAGCGAGCCAAATGCTTGGAAAGAAATTCCAGCGGGTGTTTTCTTCTCATACTTCACAAGCCAATTCTCTCCACCATTGTCCACCAAGATGAGTCTCTCCAGCACCTCTATCATATTCAATCCTTCAAATGAAGGAGTCCCATTATTAACCCAATTGCACATAAAACCTTGTAGCAGCTATATGAAAGAGCAATCCTACTGGGGGTAGAAGTGGCATTGCCAAAAGAAAGAAGATACCCATCATCACAAAAGAAGACAAAAGAGGACAGTGATCTGCATAAAATCTGCATGTGTTAATTTGTGTATATAGATGAATATTTTAGATATTATTATTATAATTGAAAAAGAAATGCAATGCATGTCACCAAGACCAGGTGACCTGTGTGCCTGCTCAGTGTGTTGTCCAGGTGCTCTCTGTTGATGGGCAACTTCAGGGCCCCGATTTACTCTCCTTTCTTATGGTTCTTTCACTTTAACCCTACTAAAATGGGGCGGCCTAAAGGGGTACCCCACCTGTCACACCCCTCCCCTTATAGGGTCCTCAAGTTTGCCCTCCTTTTTTGAGCTATGGGTGTGCTTACGTAAGGTTGGGGGTTTCTCTTTCTCTAACCCTTACCCTTACACCTCCCACACTGACCTTGGGATTTCTATTATCCCTACCTTATACTTCTCTGACCAAATATAAGGCACAGCTTCCCACACAGGTTGCTTCAATAAACAATGTAAAGTTTATTTTAAAATACAACAGTTTCTAGAAATAAGTTTCATATGTAAGTTTCCGTCAATATTAATTAATTTACTATCCTATTCTATTTCCAATCCACCCTCATCAACTGTTCCCAAAATATTAATCCCTGTACTCACTAGCTAATCTCCTAACAAACCTAATCCAATCCTCTCAACTCCTCTCTCTCCCTCCACTCTTCACTCAACTCCCTCTCCAGTCTCTGTGCCAATCATCTCACATATGTAAATACATAATTTTTCTTGCCCATCATTTCTCACTCACCCTAGACTTACCTAACATAAAACCCAGAGATGCAACAGGAATACATACTTATAACCATAGACTCAAAACAAGAGCACATTATTGTACTTACCATATATACACTTTAATTTACCCCCAATAACATAACATCACAGTACCCCAAATTCACTTTTCATTGCAGAACATACATAGAAGTTGACCTACAACATAGTCCTACAACATAGTCTTCCCATAACATGGTTGTTTTCTGTCACCTGCATAACGTTCCCAAATTTTAGCCTCTTACCACTTACCATCTTCTTTCTGGAAAAGATCCCCAACATGGGGCATAAAATATCTCCAGAAGCTATTGATTTTGTCATTGTGGCATCTCCATGTCCCCAAAACTAGGCAGCATGCTGGGGGTATAAAAAGGTCCCATGGATTTTCCAAAGAAAACTGTTCCAGGGAAG
Organism: Shinisaurus crocodilurus; assembly: GCA_021292165.1. Taxonomy (NCBI): domain Eukaryota; kingdom Metazoa; phylum Chordata; class Lepidosauria; order Squamata; family Shinisauridae; genus Shinisaurus; species Shinisaurus crocodilurus. Next base: position 158,324,969 of record CM037878.1, on the reverse strand, counting down.
CAATCTTAAGTACTCTAGGTGTCAGTAGGTTGGCACAAATCATGGGATTTCATTGAGGAACTTTTACCTCACCAGAGACAGATTTGTTATGGGGTAGAAAAATACCCTACAACACCATTTTTATTTTATTGTTTGGATGTATTTTGTCTGATCCCTAATAGGACAGTTGGGTGTTCAGTCTAATAGCGACTTCTGTTTTAATCTTATCATTTTATAGAACCTGTGTATTTGTATATTTTATAGAGCTTCAGTGTTTTGGTGTATTTTATAGAGCTGGTGTATGCATGTGGATTTTTGGTTGATATGACCATGATGGCTGAAACAATAAATAAATCACTCACCCCACAACACCAAAAAACATCAGTTCTTAGTAATAAAACTTTTACCTAAAGTTTTACTGTGACAAATTATGATACTTTTCTAATATTTTGACTGTATAAGATGCACTGTCTGACACCACAGACACATGTTTGCTTGTGGGGAAATTTTACCAGCCCAGGATACATTGAAAAAATGGCTTGGGGTAGTAAAATGCCCCACAAACATGTTTGAGTATATTTTTTGCAACCACTGAATGAGGGTTAAATTGGATTTGGACTGGACAGCCCTTCAAATAGAAGATGCTTACAAATAGAGGACTGTCCTCTGACAGCCCTTGAACTAGAGAACTGTCCTCTGTCAGGTTAGACACATGGCCACCGTATGGGTGGTGGATTCCATGGTGGAGCAACTGCCACATCCATAGCATTATTGTCTCAATAGGGCCAAGGCAGGGGTTGGGGAGGCAGATTTTTCATTTCAATGGGAGAGAAATAACTATAGAAGACCCAGGGTGGGTGCAGTGTTAGGCTAATTTTGTGGGTGAGTTGGGGGAGTGATCCTGAAGATCCTCGGTTGTGCCAACATTAATTAATTAATTCATTCATTCCATTTCTGCACCATCTAATAGACAAAGCTCTCTGGACAGTTTTGCAAAGATTAAAAACATGGCCCTGGAATGCCCCTTTTTATCCTCCAGTACTGACAGAAAATCAGCAGAGCTTTCTACGGGTATACTGGGTGAGGGTGGAATTTTGGGATGAGAACAGGTAGCGAGAAAACTTTTTTTTTTTTTAACCCTCCTGGAGTGCCATGGTCCCAAAGCGGGACCACACACGCCTACTATGAAGTAAATAAACCAATCCTGCATTGCTCTGCTATGCATAGTTCTTCTAATAGTTTGGTCCTTTGACCCTTGGTCCATCTAGCCCAATATTGTTGACACTGACTAGCAACTGTTCTCCAGGGTTTCAGGCAGGATTCTTTCCTAGCCCTTCCTGGAGATGAACCTGGGACCTTCAGCATGCAAAGCGTGGGCTCTACCACTGAGCCACGGCCCCTCCCTGATGGCAACAGAGCTGTCCTTTGCGGGGTTGGGGGAAGCAGCAGCATAGTCTCCAACTGCCCCAAAATGCCGGGACTGTCAAGAAAACCCTTAAGCCATCCCGGCTTCTCACTTTGTCATGCAGAATCCCGAATTCCCCTGCCTCTGCAACTGAAAGCTACGTTAAACTTTTAAGGCTTTTGTTAAAGGAGCCATGCCATGGGCAAAATTGCAGCTAAGCTAAAACTGCAAGCTTAGCTGCAATTTTGCCCATGGCATGGCCCCTTTAAGTGTAGCTCTTTTTAGGCTCAAACAGCTCCACTGAGAGACAGGTGCTCGGAGGATGTGTGCGCATGTGCACACACGCTCTACCTGCTGAAAAGGAGGCTGCATCCAGTGGCCTGGACAGAGGGAGGGAGAGGTGAATGAGGGAATTTATCACATGATTCCTATCTTTATATTGCCAAAGATTTTATTTCCTAACAGAGCTGACTCTGTGCCTCTAACAGGCAGATTTACAGTGTCAGAAGGAAATGCAAGAAACTTCCCCTTCTCCCTGAAGCTCCATGTTTAGGGTGGTGGTGGTGGTGGGAAGCTTCACCTGTTGAATGTGTGCCAATCCTGGCCATTTTAAAACAAAAAAAAGATTGCCCTGCAAGCACTGACTCCCCTAAAACACCAGATATCAACAATTAAGGGTTTAAGTAAGGTAAAAAAAATTACAAAAGCCACTTATAAAATATATAATAATGTAATAATTATAATCAGGGCTTTTTTTCTGGTGGAACTCACCGGAACTGAGTTCCAGCACCTTTTCTTCTATTAATTGCATTACAATTTAATCGCCATCTACTCCCGAGGAAATGTAATCCAAGAGTTCCGGTACCCTTTTCTCCAGAAAAAAAGCACTGATTATAAGATTTTGTGTATTTCCTCTAACTTTTGTACTTGACCATGCTGTTTGGTTGCCTGACCATACCCTTGGCCATGCATGCCCTCATGTTGCCTGGCCACGCCCTCTTGATCACACCTTCATGTTGTTTAACCATACCTACAAATTCACATGTGTGTCCCTATTTTCATCTGTGAAATGTTGGAGGGTATGCAGCAGGCCTCTGGAAGCTTCACACTAATTGCCACCAGTTTTGTTTCTCCAAGCTCTGTATCCCTTTGCTTAAGGAAAAGTACTTTCAAAGGCAGAAAAAAGTCCCACTAAGTTCAAATGTCTATGGGCCAAATAACATGGCAGCTATAATAGGTCTGGATAAATAGTGGGGTAAGCTCTGAGTGGGGAACATTAAAGTACAGTGATAGTAACAGCTGGAACCTTCATTACCTAAAGGGCAAGGGTCAGGGCTTCTGCATGTGTGGATGGGTAAGGAGGGGCCCCATGTATTTTGGGAATGGTGCTGTCAATGTTTCCCAGCTGTGTGGTGCCTCAATAATTTTGCATTCTGAGTTCCCACCACTAAACAAGGCCACATATTAGAAAGGCAGGTAGCAACTCAAAAGGGCATTGAACCCATCCTGCCCATTTTACAATGAGTGCACTGAATGGTGTGGAGAGACACCTGTCCATGCATCGCTGCAGCTCCAGTGGCCTCCACAGTTCCTGCTATGGCTCTCTGATCACCTAGTACTGTTAAAAAAGAAAGAAAATAGTAAGAAACGGCAGGCTAACTGCATTGGCTTCCAGCCTGTTTCCAGGTGCAATTCAATGTTCTGGTTCTTACTTTTAAAACCATATATAGTTTAGAGCCTGACTATTAAGATCTTCTTCAAAGGCTTTCTCCAAGTCCCTTTCCCTTCAGATGTAAGTGGGCACTGAGCAGGGAAAAGGCCCTGTTGTGGTTGTGGAATGCTCGCCCTTGGTAGGCTCACCTGGTGCCAACTCTGATATCTTTTCAGCATTGGGTGAAGACTGTTTTATTTGCCCACGCATTGTAATGTTAATTTTAGGTCTGCTTGAATGCTTGACCTTTTTTGTTTGTTTGTTCTTTAATACTGAGATTGTGCTGCTGCCATTGTTTTAAATTATTGATTTTATGTATGCTTTGAAATTGTAATCCACTCTCAAACTCCGTTGACCAAAGAGCGGCATATAAATATTTGCAATAAATAAGAAAGCACACACATCTATCTTCCTTAGTTTGTCATGGAATCTTACTGGCAGGAATCTTCTGCGTGCCTGTTTCCCCGGCCCATTTCATGAGCTGGGCCTGTGATTCCAAGTGGATTGTCTTGGCTGCAGTCCTATACCTGAGCAAACTTTCCAGTGGTGGTCAAGACTGACAGGGTCAGGTCTGGTTATCACTTGGATGGGAGACCCCTCCTCTAGTTTCCTGCATTGAGCAGGGGGTTGGACTCGATGGCCTTGTAGGCCCCTTCCAACTCTATGATCCTATGAACTCAGCCTGTTGTCATATTAACAAGGGATCATTGACTGGGTTCCTTAATCATTCTCTACAAACCACTTATAGGTGACCTGAAAACACTGATTTTGATTGATTAGATGGATTAACCCCTTAAAATATTTGCCACAAATTAAAGATGGCAATCTATGAAAAGCTGTGTAAAATATAGCCATGTTGATGTTTTCTATTAATCTAGTGCCTCAATCGCTAATTGGGTAACTGAAATCACTTTTCTTCAATTGGTTGCCTAATTTGCACACACACACACACACACACACAGGTCTTCACCCTGTTAGCACTAGAATGTAGGCAGTTGGGCGTGCCGGGCACAGCAGGTATGGACCCTATCAGAATGGGGCTGGCACTTGGAAAGCACATCAGCACCTACAGAGGGCTAGGCTGGACGGGGAAGGCAGGAAGGAAGGGTGGGGGGGAAGGGGCTCTTTGTTGGCGTTCTCTATGCAACTGTGATCAAGCGGAAGGGGAGAGTTGGGCTCCGCCTGCTGGCTCCATTCCTGTATCTCCTCCTGTGACCCCCCATTCCCCCCATCTGTAAAGGAAAGCCAAGCCTATGCAGGTGGCAGTCCCTTTTGCAGACATTTTCCCTGATGTGTGCATGGCAGGGTTGTCAGGGGACGCATGGGTGGGACTGGGCCCAGTGGGCGGAGGCCTGCTCCTCCCCCGCCCCGCATGATTTCAATCACACAGAAGAGAATGCCTGATAGGGGCTAGAGCAGCCTTCCCCAACCTGGGTCCCTCCCAATGTTTTGGCCTACAACTCCCATCATCCCTGACCATTGGCCATGCTGGCTTGGGCTGATGGCAATCATAGTCCAAATCCAGGGATGTTGAAGAGTCCTTGGTCTCAAGTCACGAGTCGAGTCACGAGTCTTTGGACCCGAGTCTCGAGTCCAAGTCCAAGTCCTAGGTCCAAAATGGTGACTCACGAGTCACAAGTCATGAGTCACTCCTAAAGCTGACTCCACGAGTCCCTATTAAAATCAATGGGGGGGTTTCCCAACGAAATAAGGCTACTTCAGATGTGTGGTTTAAATAAATTCTAGGCACAAGTGTGCCTTTTTATTTCAAAACTCTGCAACTGATTTTGGCAAGAACAGACCAGGCAGACAAACCCCAAATAACCAGGCAGGCAGAGGAGGCAGGGAACCCCAAAGCAGGCAGGCAGAGGCCTTTGTCTTGGACAATTCAACTGTTGAACTGGTCAAGAAGAGACCAGGCAGGCAGAGGAGGCAGGGAACCCCAGGCAGGCAAGCAGAGGCAGCCAAACCCAAAATGTCTGAAAGGTTGCATTTTAGGAAAATGATTTTAAAAAATAAACTTGCTGTACTTCCTAAAACTTATCCATGTTGCATTTGAGGAACATGATTTTTTCTAAATGTTTGGCCCCCCCATTCTGGAACGGTGAGGTCTCTTCACAATTCCACCCTCACTGAACACCCGCTCCACTGGTGATGAACTTGCTGGAACCAGAAACACACTCAGAGCAGACACACAGAGTAATCTCAGGTCCTTCTTCTGCCTCTCCCAAGTACGCAACACATCAATCAAAATAAATCTTGACACACTGTTGGGGCTGCACTCCTGGTAGCCGTCCATAGTGGCCGAGCAGCGGCACACCTCGCTTCCATGCACTCTTCGCCGGCAACCATGCTCCTCTCCACTCCTTCTGGCACAGCTCAGGGATGTTGAAGAGTCCTTGGTCTCGAGTCCCGAGTCGAGTCTCGAGTCCCATTAAAAATATTGGGACTCGAGTCCAAGTCGAGTCAGAGGGGGGACTCAGTCCGACTCACGAGTCGAGTCCTTGAGTCCGAGTCCCCATCCCTGTCCAAAACATCTGGTGGCAGAGAGATGGGGGGGCGGAGAGTGGGGAATATACAGTGGCCACTTATGAATCACCAAAAAAAAGAGGAGTTGCATCAACAAAAGAGGACAGCGGTTTGCATAAAATTTGCATATACTAATTGTATAGTTGCAAATTTATTCATCATCATCATCATCATCATCATCATCATCATCATCATCATAATCATCATTTAAATAGCAATACATCTCAACATAGTGTGGAAGACTGCGACCAGGTGACCTGTGGGCCTGCCTGTTCAATCTGCTGTTCAGGGACTAACTGTTGATGGGCAAAGGTTCTTACGGTCCTTTATCTTTAGCCCGCAATTGGATAGGACAGCCCTTCAAATGGAGGATGCCTTCAAATAGAGGACAGTCCTTGGGCAGCCCTTCTAGTAGAGAACTGTCCTCTCTAAAAAAAAAAGGGGGGGGACACACCTATACTGCATATTGAGTGCAGGTATTTGGAAGGTGTTGAGAATAGCCAGAAACAGAAGGCCAGAATCTGGCTATTGCTCAGGCAACCAGGCTTGGCATGGAAGTGTTCTTAGGGAGGCCAAGCTTTGGAGAACCACTGCGATGTCTGGGTCTGGGCAGGGTGGGTACAGTGTGATGCTGGAAAATGAGTGAGTAACACAGTTGTTTTCGCCTCCTCTCTGCAGCCTTGAGTTGCTGAGCACAAAGGGCAGCCGAACACAGCTCTCTCTCAAGGCCTTTTGGTTGTAGTCCTGGCTGCTCCTGACATGCCCTTGTTTAAAAGCTCAGCTTCATGTTCTCTGTGTGAGACAAAGGGTATCTGAACTTCCATTGTCTTGTAAATGAATACAGCCCTGTAAGTTGCAGGTATTCCTCTGAGGTTCAAATACCAGGTGATGAAATGCATAAACAAAAGGGCACCTGCTCCAGTTACTTTTGTATTTACACTAAAACCTGAGTAGTAGACACTATTTCCAGAGTCCTATTACTTTCACCACCCTTGCTATTATGTAACAAGAATCATTTGGATGCTCTCTGGTGATCTGGCACATCGAATGGAAACAAAAAACAAAACAAAACAAAAAACCCCCAGCAGCATTCCAATGGGGGCTTGAAAGTTAAGTGGAATGCGGACTCCCTCAAACCAAAAGACAGAAACCTTTGGAGCAGAATGTGATGTGTGATTGAGTCTAATCAGTTCATTTCTCTAATGAGTTATGTAAATCCACTTACACCGACTAGCAAAATTAACTCTGGGATTGGAACTAGCTAAAACAGTGCCAGCTCTCAGGGTGTTTTCACACATGAGGTTTAAAGTGACTCTTATTTCAGTTGCTAGTTTGTAATGTGAATGTAAAACTGACATTTGCCAAAATGCTTGTTCTAATTACAATTACGGTACCTCTCCTCTGCATTCTTTTCCTCAACAAATATCAGATGTTTGTGAGACAGCCTCACATAAGAAAACTTTCTAGCATATCTGCTGAAGACAATTTCAAAACGATGGTGTATGTGTGTTTTTTGCCACAGAAACACACAGAGAGCAACACTTAAAATAAATCGAAGATCCAAATGATTACTCCTGGGAGACCTGTCTAAATGATAATATTGCTCCGTCTTGAAATCCAGCATTCTGCTACCTGGATCGAGTCTGGGGACAGAGCCTAGAGTCAGTGGGTGCATGCATACGTTGCACCAACACACCCTGGCGATACAATATGGCCAATATGTAGTGCCTGCCCAATTGGTTGCAGAAAGATAGAAGACTTATGTCATTTTCTTTCAGAATGTCCTCCATATTTAGAGTTGAGAACTCAATACTTAGATCCTCTCATTGTCCATATTGGAGATGTTAACTCTCTAAAAAAAACTGACGTTTTTGTTAACAGGATCTGATTATTATGTGTCCTATCGTATGGCCAAGTACGTTAAATTAGCCTGGATGAGGAGAGAGATTATGATATTGTCTGCTGAGAAAAGATAATGTTGGGTTTATATTATTGCTTTAGCTGTATTAATTATATTGCGTAAGAGTTTTACTGATTTGTTTTATGGTGTTTGTTAAAGCCTGTTTGGCTAAGCAAAATAAAGTTATTGATTGAGTATATGTCCTAGTCCAAAAACACCCATTGCCCTGTCAAAATCCACTTTTTAAAAACACACACCAGAGTTTTTACAACTAGCTGTCAAAACTCCTTTTCCCTAAAAAAAAAAGGAAAAAAAAAGGGTGGGTGGGTGGGTGGGTGGGAGGGATGCACTTTTGCACTTTCCTGAGCAGCTAGAATCTCAGGAAAAAGTACAAAATGTGCATCACCCTGGTCACTGTCAGGGTAAAAAGAAAAAGAAGACGAAGAGGATCTTGCCACAAAGGGGGTATAAACCACAGCATCCCTTTTTCATGAGCAGAGATTACTCATGCGTGCCTTTGCTTTCACTTGACAGCTTGCCTTTTGACAGCTGTCAAGAGAAAGCAAGGGGGGGGGACCATTTGGAGCCACTTTGGGCCAATGTCCAGGGTTGGTACCTGCTGCACCTTGGCAGCAGCTATGCCCCAGGACATTGCCCCAGCCAAGGCTTCAAATTTCCACACTTGCGCAACTGCAAATTCTCATACATCCCTACAGTGCAAACCTCCACAGTTGCGCAAGGGTGGATTTTTTTTTTTTTTTTTAAAGCAGAAACCTATTTGGGCATATTGTGCGTGCAATTTTTTTTAAAAAAAATGATCTGGCAGCCACTGACAGTTCCTCCAAGATGCTGCTTGGGCACTTTGAAAGGGCTGTCAGTGGCTGTCAAAATGGAGATTGCCAAAGTTGGCTGTCAAGCCGGCTTTCGTGATCTTTGAAGAAAAAAAGGGGAAAGGAGAAAAAATTGTTGCAGTGAACTGAAAACAGCTTGCAATCACAGTGAGGAGGGCAAGAAGCTCGTGCCAGCCGCCTCCAAGTGCTGCTCGGGCACTTGTGGGGCGGCTGGCACTGGCTGGTGCGCATGCACACTTGGCAAAAGCAGCAAAAGGTTTTTGCCACTCTTGTCAAGTGGCTCGGTAGCCAATTCCCGGTACCCACGATGGGGTCGATCACCCGGGTTTGGATGACACAACAACCCATCATGGGTACATCATCACAACAACCCATCATGGGAACAACCCTAAGAACAAGTGATGGGTTGTCAGGGTGGTGTGTTGTCCATGAACAAGCCACCCTGCGTGAATCAGTCCAGGTTTGCACAACATGACAACCCCTCATGCGTAACAACCCCCGATGGGTTGTCATGCCTTACAAACCTAGTCAGTGTGTGGGTGGAGCTGGTGGGCAGTTTCTGGTAGGTTTGGGAGTTGTATTGGGAGTAGAAATTGATGATTTCAGACAGGTCTGGTGGCTAAGCTTTGGCTTCTTGGCTACTGGCTCTTTAATTGGATGTTTCTTTTCCTGCATCAGCCATTTACTTAACCAGTTCCTATTCCCTACCTCAATGCTCATTCATTAATTTTATTTCATGATTGAAATTGTGCAAATGCATTAATAAAAAAAACAAGTTAAAATAAATGAATGAGCATTTGCTCTGCTGGGAATGTCCTGCCAGGTGATAACAATAACTAATTAGATGGGTAATTCAGTAATTCTATGGCTTGAGTGAAAAAAAACAACTAATTCTAGAGCCAGGAGCCAAGAGCAGAAGCTGCTTTAAAAGAAAGGAGCAAAGAAGAAGCCATTAATTAAAGGGCTAGGAGCTCGTAGAAGCTGGACCTACGCTGAATGGGACTTACTCCTGTGTAAACATATTTCAGGATCTTGCCCATGAAAGTGGGCTTTGTGGTGTGATTATGGGCAATCTAGTGCTATATTAGGTGCCATTATAGAAGGGCAATGCCAAAGCAGCCACTCCCTAGTGACATCCACCATGCCCCCTCTCTGTTGAGCTTCCGCTGCTCACTAAAAACATGTCCTGCCTTATATTCAGGCGGGAATATGGGGTGGGTTAAGATTTCAAAAGTTATACTGTTTTAAATGTATTTTATATCATGTATTTTAAATGTATTTTATCATGTTGTACATCGCCCAGAGTAGCCGGTTTGCCAGCCAGATGGGCGATTCAGAAATACATCAAATAAATAAATAAATAAATAAATAAAGGTTCCTAGTATGGTAGCAGACTAAGACTGAGGCTTTACGTCAGTCAAGAAGTTTATGTAGGGCTATCTACCCAATTAAAAAAAGCCAGGCATTCAATTTCAGCACATGTATACAACACTTAATGTTTGTAATACACTGGAAAACTGCAATAATTAACACACAAATATAAAAAAAACAATCCCATGTTGGAATAAGAGGAAAGCAGTTTCATTTCAAATAAATTTTGGTTTCAAATACTGAATATTTAGTACTCATTATATCAGTTATCTAGGAGTAAATATAATGTTTTCTTTTAAAGTGGTCCACAAAAGCTTATTCCACAATACATCCGTGCTCTGGCACGGAGCAACTTTTATCAGCTTATTTACTTATTTATTTATTGCATTTATACCCCGCTCTTCAACCAGAAAAGGCTCTCAGAGCAGATTAATAATTTTAAAAAAGGCTGATAAACCAACTACATCCTTATCTGGACAGAGATAGCCTAGCTACAGTTATCCATGCTCTGGTAACCTCTCGTTGGGGTTACTGCAATGCATTATACGTGGGGCTGCCTTTGAAAATGGTCCGGAAACTTCAGCTGGTCCAAAATAGGGCAGCAAGATTATTAACGGGGACTGGCCGACATGAACATCTCATCTGCACTGGCTGCCAGTCTGTCTCCAGGCTCAATTCAAAGTGCTGGTACTAACATTTAAAGCCCTAAATGGCTTGGGGCCAGGGTATCTGAAGGATCGTCTCCTCCCATATGTACCTGCCTGGACACTAAGATCCTCTTCAGCGGTCCTTCTCCGAGTGCCCCTGCCAATGGAAGTGAGGCAGTTGGCTACCACGAGGAGGGCCTTTTCTGCTGTGGCACCCCGGTTTTGGAATGAACTCCCCAAAGAGGCTCACCTGGCACCTTCATTGTACTCTTTTCGGCGCCAGGTAAAGACCTTTCTATTCTCCCAGGCATTTTAATCATTTTAATCTTGTAGTTGTTTTTAACTCTGTTATTGTAATTTGAACTGCTGCTGCTAGCTTTGCTGTTTGTTTTTTAATCTGTGGTTTTAAATCTTATATTTATATTATATTGTATTTTATGGTTTTAACTGTTGTAAACCGCCCAGAGAGTTTCAGCTATTGGGCGGTATAAAAATGTATTAAATAAATAAATAAATAAATAAATAAATAAATAAAATTTGTTAGTCTTCCCTTCATAAACAGAAATGAAGAAAGCAAACAATAAACAAAACAATTTTGTGCACATTTTTCTACCCCATACAAAATTCAAATGTACTTTAGGGTAGTAAAATATCCCCAAAACAAAGCCATATGTGTGGTTACAGATGATGGACACTTAATTCTACTTTCCTGTCTCATGAGACATTTTTTTTTTATCCCAATTGGTCATTTAAAAAAATCTCAATACTTTTCATTGGCAGGGATGAAAAAAAGCATCCCAGTGGCAAATATCAGTATATTTACTGGGGTATTTTTGTCCCAGGCTCTGCTTCCCTGGATCAGTTTTAGTTGAAAAAAATTGAGCCCCATACATAACATTGGCTGGGACAATATCCCAAACCTATGATTAGATTGAGGTTTTTGTGGGATTTTTTTTTTTTAATCACAGGCTTTTTGTATACAAAAAGAAAACGATAAATATTAAGTGGCTGAAATGTGGAGATACTGTTTACTACTGTACTTGATAATGTCTAAAAAGGCTTTGTGTACAGCTTGTAGTTCTACCTCCATGTAAATTCTGCAATAAAAAATGTCCCCAGGGTAGAATTCTACCCCCAGAAATTTGAATAAGGAGGACTGTTTTTATACATAAAAAGATGCTGGGCATCATTCCCTTACTGACAGGGTCATCAAAATTTGTTAAGGCACCTCCAAAAAAGGCACTAAGTGTGATGTGGTGTACACTTAGTCACGGACACCCTGGTTACAAGAAAAGCCTGAAAATAGAAAACTGTTGTTTGTCACATGCAAAACATGCACATGACATCTACTGCACAATACCAAACAGCATTCTAGCAGATACTAACCCAAACCCTATGTTCTGCACATCCAAGGAGTTTGGAACGTCCCCTTTTACAACCTTTAATGATGATTAGTTAAATTATTTGATTGCTTTAGGTCCTTTTCAGGCTTTCATTGTTGACTTGCTTGCTTTCCCTGTCTTGAGTGCTTCCTGAAGTTCTTTCTAGCATATTCTATGCAGTTGTAATGAATTATTATTATTATTATTATTATTATTATTATTATTATTATTATTATTATTATGCTTCCCCTGCACTAAACTCACGGCTATCCAGTTTTTTAACTTTCTATGCAGAGATGTAAAATATGTCTCCATGAGTCAACGGTGGCATCATAAATACTCCATTATGGGATATTAATGAAAGGGACTGCCAAGTTACCCATCACGCTAGCATAGCAAAGGGCCCGTAAAAACAGCAATAAATCAGATGGTCTTAACAGCCAATCTACACTCTTCAACACATAAAAATGTGGCCTTCATCAGATATATGGCTCTAGGTTCTCTAGGTCCACCAGTTTGGTGTCATGTATAATGAAAATAGCCAGGATAATGATCTTATCAAGTACTACCAACCTTCATTTATATACTAGTTACTCGTCTCTTGAATGCATGGTAGAAATTGTAGGCATCATAAAGACACATCTGTTAGCTGAGTAATACCATCGACCATATGCTCCCTGAAAAGATATATGGAATAAGAAGTTGGCAGTGGAGGAGGTGCGGCAAGATGGCCAGTCAGATGGCAAATCCCCCCACCCCCCGCCCCGGGAACTCTGTGCAGAAAATAGTATTTGTGATGACATCCAGCACTACCCACTCATTCAAGGCAAGCACTTGTTCCAGTTATACTAAATTTGGACCCTCAATAAAAATATCCAAGTAGAACGTCTTTTATCATTTGTACTATACTATAGTGCCTTTTAGTACTGGAATGCCTATAGACAGTTGTGAGTGATGGATGCTGGATGCTTTCAGTTCCCAGTTTCATACACTGCAATGAAGCAACAGCTCTAGGAAAGCACAAGGCAGAAGCCTTCTAATCTGATTGCCTTTTCCTGCTCCACTCGTCCTTAATTTTCTATTTAATTCCAAACCAGCCCAATCCTTAACTTTGGGTCCTGTGGAGACCGTCCAAGCAAAGCTAAGCACGTAACACGTTGACATCTCATTCACCTGAGTGGGAGAGACTGAAGCATGTACTTCACTCTCTGATTGAAATTAATGGGACTTTAAAAGTGACTAACTTCAGACTCTAAGATTCTTGCAGGGAAAACCAGTCCATGCAAGGTGAACTCATGTAGGTGAAACAGATGCATAAACCACTGCTTTCTGCTACCTGGAGCTAACGATCTGTCTCTTTTGAGCAGTTAAATGACACATTAAACTAAATGCATGATAGCATTTCATGAGTCAGTTTATTTTTCTAAATAGCAGCCATGGGCCACCCCCACTGGAACCACAGTGCACCAGATTGGAACCACAGGATTGGAATCACAGTGTGAGGGGAGGAAATGTTAACCTTTCCCCCCTGCGCTGTGGTCCTGATGAAGATGCCACCTGCACTGCTGTTTGCCATAGCAGGAAAGATACTATTGACGCCAGTAGCATCTTCCATCTTTAATCAGGACTCTTTCATTGCAGCACAAGAGGAAAGAGGGTTTAAGCTCCCCAACACACTTCCAAGCCTGCAGCTGCTATTTAAAAAACAACAACAGACATCGCACATTTAACATAACATGTTGTATGGCCCTGAACGATTTCATCTCTTGTTTGGATTAACATTTGTTTGACTTCCATAGAAGACTGACATATCTGTCAATCCATCAGTGGAGGCTGGTGACTCCAAGGTCAACGAGGCTCTATATCACTCTGGGTTTCAGTCTGAACTTTAAAGGAGCTGCCATTATGCTGAACCCTATCCCCCAAAAAGGTTCGGCACCATGGATAGCTCCTTAAAGTTCAGAGTAAAATCCAGAGCAGATACACAGTCCCGCTGACATTGGAGCCACCGGCCTCCACTGCTATCCATCCTAGCGATGATAACAACAAAAATAAAGCATGCACGAGAAATATGCAGCTCCAAGAGTGCCATTTCATACTTTTAGTGAACGCTTTTCAGGAATGATCCGTGCACTCTCTCTCTTGGATTCTTTTTGGATTCAAATATTAGAATTTTCTATTTTAGCAGAATGCGTTCATATTACTTTCTATATTACAAAAATAGATTATAGTAAAAAAGAAGAAGAAGCCATATTAAAATAATGGAAAAATTACCAGCAGAGGACAAACCAGCTGTATTTGCAATGAAGTGCCTTCGGTAACCTGACTAAACAAGTGCCAAACAAGTTTTGACTTAAAACACAAAAGCAAGCTGGTGACGGCAGGGATGATGCCAGGGCTCAACAGAGTTCAGCCTCAAATATATTTTAATGAGTCTTGGAATATGAGAGGTAGTATAGAATCATAGAAAAGTAGAGTTGGAAGGGGCCTACAAGGCAGGGATGTTGAAGAGTCCTTGGTCCCGAGTCGAGTCCCGAGTCTTTGGACCCGAGTCTAGAGTCGAGTCTAGAGTCCGAGGTCCAAAATGGTGACTCGAGTTGAGTCCCGAGTCCCGCCCAAAGCGGCGGCCCATGGAGGGAGCAGGAGGGTCTCCGCGAGAGGAAGAAGAGCTGCCCTTCCTCCCGCGGAGACCCTCCTGCTCCCTCCATGGGTCGCTGCCGCTGCCGCCCTCACCTCCACCTCCGCCGCCCTCACCTCACCGCTGCCGCCGCCCTCACCTCGCCAACGCCGCCGCCCTCACCTCGCCAACGCCGCCGCCCTCACCTCGCCAACGCCGCCGCCACCGCTGCCCTCGCCGCCGCCGCCCTCACCTCCACCTCCGCCGCCCTCACCTCACCACCTCCGCCGCCGCTCTCGCCTCTGCCGCCTCTGCCGCCGCCGCCTCTGCCGCCGCCTCCACCGCCGCCCTCACCTCCTCCTCCTCCGCCGCCTCCGCCGCCTCCGCCGACCTCGTCGCCATCGCCGTAGCACACAGCACGCCGCGTCACGCCGCCAGCGCCGTCGCTCTGTTTTTGGCGGGGTTGCTGTAGTTCAAAAACAGAGCGCCGTCGCTAGCGGCGTGACGCGGCATGTCGCGTCACGCCGCTAGCGACGACGCTCTGTTTTTGAACCACAGCAACCCCGCCAAAAACAGAGCGACGGCGCTGGCGGCGTGACGCGGCGTGCTGTGTGCTACAGGCGATGGCGACGAGGTCGGCGACGAGGGCGGCGGCGGCGGCGGAGGAGGAGGAGGAGGAGGAGGAGGAGGTGAGGGCGGCGGCGGCGGCAGAGGCGAGAGCGGAGGCGGAGGAAGAGGAGTCCTTGGGCTCGAGTCCCGAGTCGAGTCTCGAGTCCCACATAAATTATTGGGACTCGAGTGGGACTCGAGTCAGAGGGGGGACTCAGTCGGACTCACGAGTCGAGTCCCCGAGTCCGAGTCCCCATCCCTGCTACAAGGCCATCGAGTCCAACCCCCTGCTCAATGCAGGAATCCAGGTCAAGCATCCCTGACAGATGGCCGTCCAGTTGCACCTTGAATGCCTCCAGAGTGGGAGAGCCCACCACCTCCCTAGGTAGTTGGTTCCATTGTCTTATTGCTCTGACAGTCAGGAAATTTTTCCTGATGTTTAGGTGGAATCTGGGTTCCTGTAACTTGAGCCCATTATTCTGTGTCCTGCAAACTGGGGTGATGATCGAGAAGAGATCCTTCCTGGCCCTCCTCTGTGTGACATCCCTTCAAGTACTGGAAGATTGCGATCATATCTCCCCTCAGTCTCCTCTTCTGAAGGCTAAACATGCCCAGTTCTTTCAGACTCTCCTCATAGGGCCTTGTTTCCGGTCCCTTTATCATCTTTGTTGCCCTCCTCTGAACCCTCTCCAGTTTGTCTACATCCTTCTTAAAGTGTGGTGCCCAGAACTGGACGCAGTACTCAAGATGAGGCCTAACCAGTGCTGAGTAAAGGGGAATTATCACTTCGTGCGATTTGGAAGCTGTACTTCTATTAATGCAGCCCAAAATAGCATTTGCCTTCTTTGCAGCCACATCACATTGCTGGCTCATTGTGATCTACCACAATTCCAAGATCCTTCTCACTTGTAGTATTGTTGAGCCAAGTGCCCCCAATTCTGTAACTGTGCATTTGGTTTCCTTTCCCTAGGTGCAGCACTTGGCATTTATCCCTATTAAATTTCATTCTGTAGTTTTTGGCCCAGCGCTCCAGCCTATCGAGATTGCTTTGAATTTTGTTTCTGTCTTCCAGAGTATTAGCTGTTCCACCCAACTTTGTGTAATCTGCAAATTTGATAAGCATTCCCTGCACCTCCTCATCCAAGTCATTAATAAAAATGTTGAAGAGCACTGAGCTCAGGATCGAGTCCTGCGGTACCCCGCTCATTACCTCTCCCCAGTTTGAGAAGGAACCATTGATAAGCACTCTTTGAGTCTGATTCTGTAGCCAATTGTGGATCCACCTGATAGTTGTTCCATCCAGCCCACTTTTAGCTAGCTTGCTAATCAGGATATCATGAGGCCCTTTGTTGAAAGCTTTGCTGAAGTCCAGATATATTATGTCCACAGCATTCCCACAGTCCACAAGGGAGGTTACCCAATCAAAAAATGAGATCAGATTAGTCTGGCAGGATTTGTTCTTGACAAATCCATGCTGGCTTCTAGTAATCACTGCATTGTTTTCAAGGTGCTTGCAGACTGACTTCTTAATAATCTGCTCCAAAATTTCCCCAGGGATTGATGTTAGACTGACTGGTCTATAGTTCCCAGGTTCCTCCTTCTTGCCCTTTTTGAAGATGGGAACAACGCTTGCCCTCCTCCAGTCATCTGGCACTTCACCTGTCCTCCATGATTTCTCAAAGATAATAGACAGTGGTTCTGAGAGTTCTTCTGCCAGTAATAAAGTAAAGGTCCCTCTGAACATGTGCTGAATGCTTTTCTCTCAGTAGTGATCACTTTGGATCATTTCTAGGTTTGGTTGGCAACTGCTTATCTTTTGCTTTGGAAAGCATGTTCGCATCCTCTGTTTTGGGAGCGTATGCCCATGGGATCCAATGCACTGAGAGAGAAAATAACTTTCATGCCTGCTATTTCCAGAAATAGATGTCATTTCATAATGAAATTATATCATCTGCTAGAGCTTTGAAAAAATAATTGCATTGAGTGCAGCCAGATATGCACTAAAAGACATATTTCAACAGAAAAGGAAGACGTGTTTTCTAACTATACCATGCAATCCTATCCACCAAGAAGAGTTTCCTCTTTGCTGAGTCTTTCAGCTGCTATGGCACCTCCACTTAATGGTCCCACTTTATGTGGATTTACTAGGAAATCTTACAGAAGATTTTCTAGGGCCTTGTGCCACGAAGCATGACTACCGGTAAATACTTACACTTTCTGCCACGCCTTCAATTAATTACAGTGCTAGACAAGACAAGACCAAATTATTTTTTACGAGATCAGAGCCAAACAGATATGCCAGCCCCCCAATTTTCTGAGCAGTTGGGCCAGGGGCAGGCTGAAGGAAGATTGCGGATCACTGAATGCCTACTTGTTGCCGGCATCCTTGCAGGGGATGCTGGGCCAGATGGCTCTTCATCTGATGATCCAACAAAGCACTTCATGTACAAGAGCGTTCACATGAATATGCACACACAGGATCTCTGAACACAGAAGGCTTGTTCAGACCTTCCTTCCGCACATGTACTGAAAGTGTGGAGGGAGATGTGGGATTGCACTCACTGGTCCTGGCCTTTAAGAATACAGCAGAAGATTCAAAAGGGACTTGTACATATGTACCACTGTGCACACGTGGTCTTTTCCCACTTGATCAGGAACCATGTGCAATTAAGGCTCCTGATCATATGGACTAGCAACCGCACAGGCGTGGAAGCTCTTTACAGACCTTCTCCTCAACACAGAAGGGTTTTTTGGCGGGTGTGAGTGGCTATTAGGTTATCCCATTTCCTCTTCAGACATCCTGTGGAAGGAAGGTCTGATCAGAGCTAGATTACTTAGGCATTAACTATTACGAGAGCCTGAGTATACTTTGTAAATTTACAACATATTGGTTGACTATGGAGACATTTGGTCTTTTTCTTTTTTCTTTTCCTGTAGTGCCATACAGGACTCAATTTTAGCCTGCCCCTGAGTTAGGCCATTAAGATATCCTCCCCCACCTCCTCCTGCGAGCTCTAAAGCTTTACAAGGCTCCAATTCCTGGCTAGCCGGAGGTCTGAACAGGAGCACTCCAGTGAGGGGCTGTGGACACACTCCCACATTTTGTGGAAGGGCTCCACCTGTCTTTTCAGGATTTCAGGATGGTTTCACCATAGGGAAGTTTGTGCCCTTCACCTTCTGATTTCTGGTGAATTAAGAAAGGACAATAGTGTTGGGAAAAGTACTTTCCCCCCTCCTGTCAAGAAGGTGAGGCTCAGCTGAAAAATAAAATGATCAGGCCAGGCGCTGGACTTCTTTATCTGGCTCCAACATGTGGCTCTTCTGATGGATTCTGCCCGACACAATTCGGAGCATATGTATACCTTACGCAACAGATACTGATCAGGCTTGCTCTTGCACGTGCTCCTTATTTGAGTTATAAGGAGTGTAACTCCGTGGAAAACTCCCCAATAAACTTAAAGCATAGCTGTCATTGATTACGGTTTTACATAATTCAAATAGTAAATCGTTCAACATTTTCCCACTCGTTCATCTTTCACAGCAGCTTATGATCCTAATAAACCATGAAAACATAATTGTTTTTCCCTGCTTCTTCATTGCTGAACCTATTTGCAGGGCTGCTCTTGTAATATGTGAAATGAATAATTTGGCATGTTTCATTTGGTCATCTGTTTTCTTGGAGCTGGTGGAGCAGGGAGAACGGGGGGGGGGATACCAAGAAGATGAGTGTGGGGTCTTGAGATTTGGACTCAAGTAAAGAGTGTCCAGGTTCTATCACTTGAATCAATTGATCGCATCATTCTGGTGCTCAAGGAGCTGCACTGACTACCAGTTGTTTGCTGAGCTGAATTCAAGGCGTTGGTTTTGACCTTTAAAACCCTATACGGCTCTGGTCCAGTTTATCTCAAGGAGCATCTCCAGCAACATCAAGTAGGCCGCTCAACAAGATCTGCCACAGACGGCCTTCTCCTTGTCCCATCAGCCAGAGCAGCCAGGCTGGTGGGGAATAGGAAGAGAGCCTTTTCTGTGGCAGCCCCAAAACTGTGGAAATCTCTCCCCAGTGACCTCCGCCATGCCCGCTCCTTGATGAGCTTCCACCGTTTATTAAAAACATGGCTTTTCAGGCGGGAATATGGGGTGGGCTAGGACTTTAACATTTTATATTGTATTTTATTCCACTCTGTTTTATTTTATATTGTGGGGTGGGTTAGGATTTTAAAATTTTATACTGTTTTAAATGTATTTTATTCTGCTTGTTTTATTTCACATTGTACATCGCCCAGAGTAGCTGGGTGCTGGCTAGATGGGCGATCTAGAAGTACAATAAACAAATAAATAAATAGCTCCTGGTCTCAGTCCTACAACGACTATTACCTGTTGTCTGGATCTTCATTCCTTCTTACAGCAATAGGCCCTCCATGCTTCCTTTACATAAGAACATAGGAAGCTGCCTCATTCCCTTTGGCCCATCCCCTATTGTCAACACTGACTGGCAGCGGCTCTCCAGGGTTTCCAGCAGGAATGTTTGCAGCCTTAGCTGCAGATGCCAGGGATCGAACCTGGGACCTTTTGGGTGCAAAGCATGTGCTCTGCTACTGAGCTATGGTCCTTCCCCAAGTTCAGATGTAGGAGTGGGAATAAGATTCTCTAAAAGAGGATTAAAGGCCCATTCTTGGATATATTCAGGACTTAATAGCAAAAAAGCCGTGCGTGTTAAAAGCATTGTTTGTGATTTTAAAAAAAATATTAATCACTCATCTTAATGGTACTAAAAATGATTCTCAAACTGTGGGGTAGTCCTCACTTGGGGGGAGGTAAGGGAGACCAAAAGGACAGGATCACGAGGCAGATTTCTTGTCCTCCAGGAAGCCATACTGCTCAATCATCTTTTCTTTAAACAAAGGATTGGTGGTCTTTCACATGTATTAATAGTAACCTGCTGTGCTTGTCCAGAAACACAGGTCCTCCTGAGGAATAATCACATGAGGCCTGAACCATGGAGGAGTGATGGCCCCTTTGCCCTCCCTAATTTGTTCCCCACTTTACTTCACTGCCTGCTGTTTCCAAGCAACACAGAAGCATCAGTGCACTGCACATTGGCATCAGTGCCCGTATTAGGCCAGTCCAGGGAATATTGTTTTTAAAGGTGTGAAATGTACCCTTACTCTTCAACTCCATATGCAATGTCATAACGACATGTGCAACAGATATCCATGATCTATGACTGCATGATTCTATGCAGAGTTAGGAGTACCTAAATCCATTGACATCAATGAACGTAGGTATGCCTAAATCTGCGTAGGATCTAGTTGCATGTCTGATGTTCCTCAAAATAGAGCAGGTTTCACCAACCTGATACCCTTCAGATGTGTGGGACTGCAACTCCCATCATTCCCAGCCAGCATGGCTGTTGATCATGCTGGCTGGGAATTATGGGAGTTGCAGTCCAACACATCAGGAGGCCACCGGGTTAGAGAAGGTTGAGTTAGTGCTTAGAAGAGGACATGAGAAATTCCTGCATGTTCTTAGAGCCTGATGGCTACGTTATGAATTAATTAACCGAATAAGCTGACCTTCATTATTCCGTGGCATGGTAAATGGCCATAAGAAGACCACCACGTTATATTAGCTGGATCAAAATAATCTTCTTCTTGGTGCAATGTAATGTGGCACTTCTAATTTTTTTAAATCTTTTCATAAAAATGTCAAGAAGCTAATGAAGAACTTCACATTGATTAACTTCTAATTTGTTATTTAACCTGTCATATGACAGAGCCATAAACACTGCACTACTCAGTAGTTTGACTAACTCCAGTTTCTGTTCTTCATGTGAAATGAATTGCGTTCTCATTAAAAGAGGTAGATTTGTGAGTGATTTTATGTTGAGTTTTGATAATAAGGCACTATTAAAAGTAAAGCAATGTCGATGCATTATTGGTTCCTGGTAAAATGGACGTACAATATTTTCTTATCATATTGCATCAATTAATTAATATTTTCATTTAATTTATGTTGCTGGGGATGTAAACTAGGATGAGGCCAAGATCATTTAGTGCAATATCATGAACATGTGCTATTAGTGTTCATTTCTTGTAAAGTTCTGGACCGATATCTCCTCTACAGGAGACATGAAAGATTTAAAATAAGATTTGTGGAGGTAGGTGTGATGCCTTAGACTTGCTGGACCTGAACAGAATCACTTCTTCACCTGCATAAACGCTTGCAGACTTAAAGGACAATAAGTCCCAGACTTCCCACACTTCCATGGACTGGTTCAAACACTACCTCACTTTGACTATGTTAAAATGTGACATATTGCATTCACAACTATGAATTTGAACTGCAGATGGATATTCACATGAGTGAATGCTCCCTCACAGAAAACAAGTACAACAAAAGCAGCAGCAAGAAAAAGCCTCTGTGCAGAATACCTTCTCTAGGTGAATGCTGCATTAGAAACCTCTTCTGACATCTAGTTTTGTACCTGCAGGGATTTATTTTTTTTTTAAAATGTATTAAGCATTTGATCACACGTCTCCCCCTGCAACATGAGGAGGTACAGTCCAGTTTATCACTTCAGTGAGAGCTAGGCTTTTGTTTTTGACCAGAATGGGGCAAAGCTTTGACATGTCTTCAGTGTTAGTCCTCTTCGGGCATTTTAAATTCACGTAGTTTCTACATACAAGGAAGAGAGTGAGAATGAACATGCTAGCTCTTCCCATTCTGTTGTTGTTCTTGTCATGCTCCACATGTGGAGGGCGACTGTCTGGAGCAGAGGACCTCCATGGATAGAGGAAACTCTCCGCTGCAGATAGTCGCCCTCTGCACATAGAGGAAGATGGGCAGGAGAGGGAACAGAATGCTAGTGCGTTTGTCCCTGCTCCCCCTCCTTGTGTGTAGAGACTGCACACATTTAAAATTTCCAGAGGGGGCTCCTGTAATGCAATGATTCTCAAACTGTGGGGTAGTCCTCACTTGGGGGGAGGTAAGGGAGACCAAAAGGACAGGATCACGAGGCAGATTTCTTGTCCTCCAGGAAGCCAAGGCTTAGATGTGTTGAATTTAGGGTGACCAGGTGTCCTCCTCCATTTTGGAGAGCTGGCAGAAGACAGTCCTCTATTTGAAAGTATCCTCTATTTGAAGAGGTGTCCAGTCCAAGTCTGGTTTAAAATCAAAGAACCATGAGGAGAGAACAGGAGCCTTGAAGTTGCCCACCAACAGTCAGCGCCTGGACATCAGAATGAACAGGCACACAAGTCACCTAGTCAGTCTTCTCCACTATGCTCAGATGTCTTGCATTTCTATTTAAATAATAGTTATTATTTCCAAATTTGCATCTACACATATAAATGTGCATATGCAAAAGATATGCAAATTAATGTCCTCTTTTTTTCTCTTTTTGGTGCTACATTTCCTCTTCATTGGCAATGCATACGTGGCCAGCCTAATTGAATTGCCCTATAATAGAGGACCCACATTGGACTTGTGAGGGTGGCTCCATCCCCATTGCCCCATCATCCCAACCTGATTTGACCCCTCCCCATCCAAAAAAGGAAGCTCAGGAATAGTTGCTGTTCCCAATGATAACTTATCTGTGTGTGGCTTTGGGAGGAGATCACTCATGGAGAGAGGATGCTCTCTGCTCCTGACAGTCGCGCTACATGGAGGGTGATGAGAACGAGGATGGAGGATGGAGTGTGACCCACTCCTTGTGTGAAGAGTTTGAGAATCACAATATTACAGGACCCTTCTGCTGTTCCCCTTCTAATGCTAGTGTTAGTTTACTCAGCAAGTCTACAGATCCTCCCATGCAGGAGAAAGCTATATACAGCTGTACAGAAGAATCTTCACACTTGTGGAACAAATTTAATAGGCAGGTGTGTCAACATAGACCGGGGTCCTAATTCAAAATGTTTGTGAAAGATAGTTGTAATGCAGCCTTCTCCAACCTGGCGTCCTTCAGATGCATTGGACTGCAACTCCCATAATTCCCACTGGCCATGCTGGCTGGGAATTATGGGAATTGCAGCCCAGCCCCAGCACCTCTGGAGGGCATCAGGTTGAGGAAGCCTGTTGTAATGAACGCTTAAAAACAACAACAACCTTTGACATCCTTGGGAGGATGAGTATCATTGTACTCATGATGAGACTAATTTAACATCTTTAAAAAAAAAAATTCTTACACTCTGGAGTAGTTTTTCTGAAGTCAATTGGATTACTTAGAAATCTTTCCATTATGATAGCCATACTATTTCAGAGGCAGTGTTAACAAGAGATATGATGCTTTTATTTCATGAACTATGTTTGATGACTTCTCATTATAATATATGCAAATCGGCAGTTGTATCCTTTCTGATCTCTGCCAGCATTTCATAGTAAATGAATCTATTCTGATTTTACTCGTGTTTGTTTAGTTCATTTAATTAGTCTTTGTGAAAATGAAAGCAGAACTGTAACAAACTAACTTAGCAAGCCCCTGGAGTTTTACATTCATCAGTCATCCAATCAAGTAACGTGCCCGTCTGCATGTGATTCATTATCAGCCAACTGCAGGCTACATAATTAACATGTATAATGCAGATTAAACAAATCCAGACATTTGCTTCACTGTTTGACGTGGCATTTTGTGAAGTGTCAGCACATGGCAATTAATTTTGTGACATTTTCATTTGTTTCATTGTCAGCCTTGTCACCTCAGTGGGTTATAAAAATTAAATGAAGTTGCCATCTGAATTCCATACAGCAAAAATTGTGGATTTGGTGGGGAAAACTTGGTCTTTGAGTTTCTGCCATTCAAATGGATTAAGTTCATTGAATTGTATGTTGTCCTTGAATACTCAGTGCAGCTCTTGGTAGAAGCAAGTTGGTTAAAATACAGTTTTACACACACACACACACACACACACACACACTTCCCAAAACTCCATTTCACTTTCCCAACCATCTGTCACATGCTAGCATGACCAAGAAACAGAAGCCAGGATAAGGCTGGAGCTGGCTTGATTCAACTAGAGGATGCAGGTTAGCTCCCATCCTAATTGTATATCCAGGTGCACCTTATATTCTCCAGTATAAGAGAATATACAATTCACTCCTACTGAAGGGAGGAGTAAACTTTAGTGGGCAACATTGTGGTGGAGGGAAGGTCCTTCACCCCTCATGCTAGGTAGCCCAACCCTTACTAATGGGGATATGTAGGGCAGGATGCAAAAACCACCTAAAATAAAATAATCATAGAATTGGAAGTCACATCAAAGGTTATCTAGTCCATCCCCCTCCCGATACCCAGAGGAGGCTGGTGACTCCTATGTCAGTGGGGCTCCTTAACAGTTGCTGCAATTTTATTCGGAGCTTTATAGGAACTATCCACAGTGGTGAACCTATTTTGTGGATGGAGTACAGCACCATGGATAGCTCCTATAAATCTCAGAATAAAAGCTGCAATGGATGAGGTGAGGAGCCCCACTGACATAGGAGTCACTAGCCTCCCATGCGGATACAGGAAATTCACTACGATGGCATTCCTGATAGGTGGTCATCCACTCCACTAAAAAAAACCTCTAATGAAGGAGAGTTCACTCCCTTCCACTGTTGAGCAACAGAAAATGAATTTGCTCTATCATCTACATGACAGCCCTTCAAGTATTTGGAGATGGCTATCATATCACCTCTTCATCATCTCTTCTTCTAGCTAAACACACCCAACTCCTTCAACTTCCATGATAGAACCTGGTCTCTAGGCCCCTCACTATCTTCATTCTTAAACTGTGGTGCCCAGGACTGGACACCGTACTCCAGGTGAGGTTTGATCAAAGCAGAATAGAGTGGTGCCATTACTGCTCATGATGTGGACACTATACTTCTGCGAATGCAACCTAGAATTGCATTTGCCTTTTTAGCTGCTGTATTGTTGATTCATGTTTAGCTTGTGGTCTATTAAAACTCCTAGATCCTTTTCACATGTAAAGATGTTGAACACTGACTGGGCCTGGGACAGAACCTGACTTGTCACTTCTCTCCAGCTTGACAAGGAGCTGTTGATAAGCACTCTTTGGGAATGGTCCATCAACCAACTACTACAAATCCATCTAACGGTAGCATCATCTAGCCCACATTTAGCAGCTTGTCAACAGGAATATCACCTGTCACCATCATGGGAATTCTGCTGCTATTGCTATAGCACTCAGTTCTCACCAAGATGTTATTTTATTGAAAGTTCATCATGTTCAGGAAATGTGGATCTAATGTTATTTCCCCTCCTTTCATAGCCCTCCAATTTCAGACTATTAGCCTATTTTGAAGGAGGGTATTGAAACAGTCCTGTAAATATACAGGTGAAACTACGTGTTTGGATGAAGTTCAATGTAACAAAGTCCCAATGGCTCCTTCACAATGGCAAAGCATCCCGAGGAGGGGGCAATTAGCAGAAGTTGCAGGGGGGGGGGGGAGGGAGTGCTTAATTTAACCTTTCCCCTGTCAGTCACTTCCCTCAGAAAATATTCCCAGTTACTTTTACCTCCATGGAGTTCCAGAACTATGTTTGCAAGGTCAGTGCAGCTCAGAAACACTGCCAAGGGTAAAAACAACTAGAGGGAAGTGGGGGATGGTAAGTAGGGGAAAGATTAAGCACTCCTTGTTGGAGTATGTGATGAGAAGATGTCAGCTCTGCAGGTAGGGTTTTTAAGTTGACTGCCCAGTAAAGGGTTAAGATAGACTGTTTTTTTTGTTTTTTTATATATATATTTTAATTTTTATTTACTTTTTCAAGACAAAATATGACAAAATACAAGAATAACACAAAAATATAACATAAACAACATACAATAAATCATAAAGTGCACCCCCCCACACCCTCCAAGGGACCAATTTATATACTTCCATCCCCTTGATCAAATGAATTCCATAAGATAGACTGTTATACTCTAGTACAGGGCTCTCCAACCGTGGGTTCCCAGATGTTGCTGGACTACAGCTCCCAGAATCCCTTGCCATTAGCCATGCTGGCTGGGTATGCTGGGAGCTGTAGGCCAGCAACATCTGGGGACCCAAGGTTGGAGAGCTCTGGTCTAGTAGGTAAAGGGCAAAGGCAGAAACCAAGCTTCTTTGAGAAGTCAGGGAGCAGGGTTCAGTGGAGCAAACCACTTAGTGGTATCAAGGAAGGGAATGCTGGTCGTTGCCTAGCAACAAGTTAGAAATTCCATTCTCCCCCTCTCTGACAGCTAGACTGTTCTACAGCTGCCTGAATTGACTGATGCTTGCTAGGGTTTAGCAAGGAGATCTGGTCTGTGTCTTCCTTACCTCACAGAATAAGTAACATTTAAGAAACTGTACTTGCTAGAAATCTGTAACCATCAAGTTTAAAGTACCCGAGTAATCTTCTGTTGCTGTTATTTACTTTAAAGGCATTTACTTTAGAAATAAGCCTCTGTGTGTGTGTTTGTCTGGGTGAAATCTGCTGCTGCTATTGTGCTCTGCCACCCCTCCCTTCCCCTCCCTCCCTCTCCATATCAAAGCACCCTCTCTCAAAGTCATTTTGCAACTGAGAATGAGCCATCAGGCTTCATTACACCTGCCTGCAGAGTAACATGTAGTTTGCCCTATCATCTATTTATTTGTGGCCAACAGGCAGTTGACAATATAGTTCCTTGTGTCTTTTCTTGCCTGCTGCATGTACTTCCCAGGGAAAGGTTTCTGGCTGAAATTCTTGCTAAGATTGCAAACAGGAAAAGTTTTGATAAGAGCAGATGAAGATAAATATGTAAGATACAAAATAGCTTTATATGTGGCTTCAGCACGCAACCCCCACTCCCCAAAACAGGTTTAATAAATGTGTGCAGTCCAGTGCTGTATCCTGTCATGCATGGAAATCATTTATCTTAGGTAATAGAGAAGATTATGAATTGTGTGGTTTGTTAATCTTTCATGGGCTATGTGGCTTATACAAATGAATCTGCGTGTTTTTGTGACCACCGTTGATTTTAAATGAACAAACTGAACTGGTTAAAATACTAGTTGGTGTGGGCTCCCTTATGTTACTTAAGTTGTGTGGAAAAGGACTGCAACTGTCCTTTTGGCGGGTTTGGGCACTCAGTGGTTAACCGGAACTAGGTTAGCCCTCTGTCAGCGGTATGTGGCTCTCTGGCAGAAGCCGCGACCATTTATAACGCAGGAGGAGTGAGGAGACCGAGTTTGAATGGATGCTACTACACTGTTTACAAGTAAACTGAATTTAATGGAGCGTATCAGAATATATACAAAAGCAACAAGCTAGGCACACGCCCGCAATTGATCTAGTAGCGAGCCGCAAAAGCAATACAGACAGCAGTTACCTGGAATGACCTGGTTCCTAGAAAGCCGCTTTGACTCTTAAAGGGCTAGTCTGAGGTAGCGTTGTTCACCGGGAGCTCCCTCCGGGGCTGGAGGCTGAGGTCTGACCGGAGCCCTGGACCTTCGTGCAGCTTGCTACCCACGACCAACAACCTTTCCCGCCACTGGCCCTGGGTTTTATACCTTCCTTTGGGCTCCCTCCTTCTTGTTGTGCCCCCTCCCAGCACGGCTGGTTTTTCCTGCTTGCCCGGAAGAGTACTTACTGCTCTTTTCTTCTACCAAGCCCCTGGGCGCCCTGGTTGAGGTGGGTGGGGGACACTTCACAGCTTATTTGGCTGCCAGACAGGGGAGTTGCCGGGGGGCATGTTGATGACTCTTATTGTGGCTTTTTGTGGAGTGCAGGGTGGCGGCTGCACGTACCCCAGGGTAGGGTGTCTGATGCTGTCTTGTGGTATGTGTGCGTGTGTGTGTGCTCTGGCTTTCTCTTCACAAGTTGTGACTAGTGTTGGGACAGGCTATTACAGCAAGTGTATGACAGGGCTTGAGTTGGGCTGTAACACAATATGGAATGGAATGGGTCTCGACTTATGAGTGGATTCAGATGGCCAAATTTCCTCAGCTTGCAAGATCACTTGTAGCCTCTGCACAGTGGGCTCCCTATAGGCAGGGTTTTTATTTATTTAAAATTATTTTTAGGCTGCATTCAAGGCTGGAATCCCCTCAAGCTGACATACAAGATTTAAAAAACCCACACAAAGTGTACACAATAAAAATCCATAAGAGCATATATTCAATTTTTTTAAAAAAAATCATAAAAGCAGAGATTACTAATAAAAGCAGCAGCCCAGATATTATGGTAAGTCCAGCAAAAAGAGCTGGGCTTTCAGAGCGTTTCCTGAACCAGAGCCTAACTGCCCTTGGTGGTGGGCAAGGAAGACGGGCCTCTGTTGTTGAGCTAAGACAAATGGCTTCACAAACGCTTCCTTGGATTTTAATAGCCAGGCATTATTTTTGGTTGCCGCTGGCTCCAACCCTGCCCTGACTTCTTTCTCTGTGTGTCCCACCAGGAATTAAGGGGAGGGGTGGGGTCTTGTCTCTCACTGTATACTGGGCTTTTTGAAGAGAGGCAGCGGCAACAAGAGAGTTTCCACTTCTTTGCCTCTTTTCAAAGCGCCCCGCACAATGAGGTGAGACCTAACACATCCTATGAGTTCTCCAGCCCAGGTTTCCCAGAAGATTTAAGAGAGGGAGAGGGGCAGCATCTTGTCTGTATGACTCCTCTGCCTGGAGAGGTGGCACTGGCTCTGTTCCCAGCCATCATGGGCCAGCAAACTAGGGGCCAAACAAAATGTTCCTGCAATCACACACAGCTAAGTTATTGTTGACTCCAGTGGAGACTGTTTTTCTTTCTTTCTAGTTTTTTTAACCCCCCTCATCGGGAACAGATTTGGGGATGAAAATGGGGGGAATCTTAGAAAAACTCCTGGACTGCCATGGTCCCAATCTGAATCAGGGCTGTGTGTGCTTAGTCTGGAGTAAGTAAACCAATTACACATGGCTGAGCTATTAGAATAATGTTTAGTTTGGTCCCAGGAGAAGGAGTCTTAGCAACAACCAATCTGATTAAGGGCTGAATGTGATCTGCTTCTTATAATTAAAGTTGTATTAAAATCAGCATTCAATTTCATTTGTTCAAGTAAAGAAAACACATGCAAGTCTCATCTATCTATCTATCTATCTATCTATCTATCTGTTCATCTAATCTAGCTTCACCAACCTGGAGCCCTCAAGATGTGTTGGCCTGAAACTCCCATAATTCCCAGTGAGCATGGCCATGGGTCCAACACATCTGGAGGGCATCAGGTTGGGGAAACCTAATCTAATCTATCCCTCCCTCTGAGTCTTCTGGGAAACTCAAAGAACTCATGGTAAAATTAGTGTCCACCACAGTTAATGCAATTCTCTCGTTGCTTTCTAAAGTAGGGGTGGGCAACTCACTGCTCCGGAATCTGCTTAGATATGGAGTGGTATAGAAATCCTGTAAATAAATAAACTTGCAGCCCTCTGGATGTTTGGGCCTACAACTCCCATCAGCCCTACCCAACATAGACAATGGTGAGGGATGATGGGAGTTGTAGGCCAAAATATCTGGAGGGCCACAAGTTGCCCTCCCCTGTAAAAAAGTATATTATTTTTAAAATATATGCTTGTGCATATAACATGTGATTGTTTTGTGTGTGTGTGTGTGTGTGTGTGTGTGTATAGTATATGTATGTATATGTGTGTGTGTGTGTGTGTGTGTGTATAGTATATGTATGTGTGTGTGTGTGTGTGTGTGTGTGTATATATATATATATATATATATATGATTATATATGTATATCAATGAATGATGATAAAAGCTGGTATAAAAATGATCTAAATAAAATAAACATTTATATTCACAGTATTAATAAAACTACACTAGCTTTTCATACAAAAAAGAAACTTAGGTTCAGTTAAAATGTATGCAAGTTAAAATAGTAAATATTATAAGACTTGGCCATCCACTTCAAATCATTTACCCATGAGTAATCCCATTGATTCCAATAGGACTGATTTCATAGATTTCATAAAGTTGGAAGGAGCCTACAAGGCTATCATATAACTGCTTGTGAGTAAGAGATTTGAGGGGCTGCTGTCTAACTTATTCACATGCATTTAGTTAAATGTTTCCACGGAGCAAACAGCTTATGAATATGAAGGCAAATGTTTGTCTACTGTGTCAATATTTTAACAGTAGAATATTTTCCAGTGCATCCAGGGTACACATAAATATAGCTGCAGTCTGGAAATACCCAGAAGTAAGTCCTAATGTGTTAAATGGGGCTTCCTCCCACGTAAATGTGCATAGGATTGTAACCTGAGTTTGTGTTGTTGTTTTAAATTAATATTGTGTTAATCATGTGTAGATTTGTGTGCTAAATGGCCATAAGCCAGTGAACAGCTTTACATACAAGAATGTGATAGTGTGTTTGCTTCCAGATGCATCGGGCTGTGTTCCTCTTATGCAGCCTTTCCCCCCTCTGATTTGCAAACTGTTTTAAAACACAAAATAGGTTTAAAAGCCTCTTGTGCTGCTGAATAACAGCATAACAGAGAGAATAACAACATAACAGAGAGAGCCAGTGTGGCGTAGTGGTGAGAGCGTTGGACTGGGACTCGGGAGATCCGGGTTCTAGTCCCCGCTCAGCCATGAAACCCACTGGGTGACTTTGGGCCAGTCACTGACTCTCAGCCTAACCTACCTCACAGGGTTGTTGTTGTGAGGATAAAATGGAGAGGAGGAGGAGGATTATGTAAGCCGCCTTGGGTTCCTTGCAGGAAAAAAGGTGGTGTGTGTGTGTGCGTGTGTGTGTGTGTGTGTGTGTGTGTGTATATATATATATATATAATAAATTAAATAAATAAATAGAGTAGAAAGGCATGATGTGGGTACCTGCTTGAAATTCAACATAGACAGGAGGTGTACGCAGTGGGGGTACTTCCAGAAAAGGAGTTGGACCCAGATTTAGGTATGTGCAACTGGACTGGCAGGGGTGGATTTCCCCGTGGCAGCCCCTCCAGCACCCTGAGAGTGCTCCACTGAGAGTCAGGGGACACTGCCAGAGGAGGCTGGTGATTCCAATGTCAACAGGGCTGCATATCCGCTCTGGATTTTATTCTGAACTTTTAAGGTGCTATCCATGGTGCCGAACCAACTTTGGGGATAGGGTTCTGCACCTTAAAGTTCAGAATAAAATCCAGAGCAGATATGGAGCCCTGCTGGCATTGGAGTCACCAGCCTCCACTGGACACTGCCGAATGGGGTGAGCTGTGGTGCGAGGGGAAAGGGGACCCCCCAAAATCGGGCAGAGGCACCATCCATGAGCAGAGCCCTTCCATCAATGGAAGGCAGATCATGGATCCAACCCAAGGCTTTTATTATATAACAGGCTGGCCCTGCCTCATTCACTGAATGATGTTGTCTTCCATTTGTAACTCTCCCATGTTTTTCCACCAGTTCTTTCAATTTTTTTTCCTTTCCATAAAAAAAATCCAGTAAGGAGGAAAAAATGGAATAGCTGTGCAGTGCAATGTCTTCTGATTGGTAGCTCTAGGAGCCGTCTGTCTAGAAGCACCATGGGCCTCAACAGAAAAATAATATATTTATAGCTGTCAAAATAATGTGGAGTTTTCTTTTGATTTGGGGGTAACTGGATATTTTTCGATGGTAGATAAAATTCCAGGAAAGGAGCCAGGAAGTTTAGTGAGGGCAGTGGACCAGGACACTTGACATCCTTGACATCTCTTATAATCTCTCTGCCAGCAGCTTAACAGAGTAAAGTACAGTGAACTACCAAACACAGGTAATTGGGGAGGAATGAATCTATCAGCACAATCATATGTGTGTCTACTCAGAACCAAGTCCCAGTAGGTTCAATGAGACATACTCCCAAGTAAGTGTATACAAGACTGCAGCGGAAGATGACATATTCTGGCCAGCTATTCCTGTTTATTGCAGCACAAGACTGTAGGGCAGCAGGAGCAATTAGCACAAATGGAATTTCAGTAGCAGTGCCCTTAAAGGTATGGAACCATCATTCATCATCATCATCATCATCTATTATTATTATTATTATTATTATTATTATTATTATTATTGAAATCCATTTATAATGTTTTTCTTTTAAATTTTATAAACTGATGCATGATTGCTGGTCATTCATGGTGGCTTGGAGTGACATGTCATGCACATCACATAGCCTATAGGTCGATCATTATTATTGGAAAAGCTTTAGCATTTTTTAAACATTTAAAATTACACATGCTGGATTTACCTGCATATTTGGGCAACCCTTCAAATATGGAGGAAACTGTGATTAAAAAGACACACGCACCCAACCAAGCCCTTAAAACCTGCAGGGACTGAGGTCAGTGGCACAGTTAGGTAATCTTGGACTCTGCACTTAATGGCCTTATGGGGATTGGGTCTGTTCAGATGGCAGATCTGTATGACTTCACTTACTTCAAACTGTGGCAAGCCACCGCTGGTGTGTTTGGGGGCCCTTCTGCGTCCATTCTGCTAGATGTCCATCCCAAAGTCCTGCCCTGATGGCCTTCCTGACTGAGGGCTGTTGTGCATGTGTGTTGCCTTCCTACCAGAGCAGCAGGCAGGTGTAAGCACACAGCTCACAGGGGATGGTACCTCGACGAAAGGGGATTTGTTCCTTTCAGCATGGAACCTAAACAGTGGGAGGAAAGTGGGCTCAGGGGACACTTGGCCTTTGCCACGTGTCTTCCAAGCTCATATTCCTCCATTTTAAGATTCCCTAAACTGCAAGGGATACTTCCCCTTAACATTTAAAGGAGAAGAGGGGGGCGGGGAATGGTGTTAGGTAAAGCTAAGCAGGAGTCAGTAGGCAAGAGGAAAATCTGTCAGGCAGCAACAGATTCAAATGGGACTGCTCCCTTGCACCACGTGTCCTCTTTTACAGATAATTGTCCTCTATCTGAAGGGCTGCCAGAGGGCCACCCTCTGTTTGAAGCCGTCCTTTATTTGAAGGGCTGTCCTGTCCAAATCTGATAAAGAACCACAAGAACTGTTGTCCATCATCAGTTAGCACCTGAGTAGAAGACTGAAGAGGCAGAGACACAGGTTACCTGGTCACAGTCTTCTACAGTATGGTGAGAGGTACTGAAATTCTAATTAAATTGTAATAATAATTTTAAATTTGCATATACAAACATGCATTGGCACATGCAAATTGTATGCCAATTGTTTTGTCCTCTTTTTTTGGTGATGTATTTCCTTTTTGGGGGCAATTCAGAAGTGGCCACCCTACCTGGAAGTCTACATGGGGCTGGGAAATTAGGCCTGGAGGATGTACATCTTTAGGAATCTGTTCTCAGAGTCAAACGTATCCCCTCATGGAATCCTTTAAACTGAAAGAAGAATGACCTTCCCCCGCATCACGTGCAGCTGTGGGCGGGGAGAAATTTTGCGGACGTGGGGGGAGGAGAAGCGAGACTTACCAGTTCTCGCAGGTACGCCTCAGGTGGGGGGGCGGGGTTACAGGAGCCAATATTAGGACCTGCAGCACCGCCCCACACCCTCTTTGTTCTTCGCAGCTCTCCTCCTTCGCCACTGATCCGGAATTCATCTACTACTACGAGGACACGTGCACGCGAGCCACCTACCCGAAGAAATGCCTTCAAAGAGGAAATCAAGCAGCAAAAGCAACAAGGGTGCTATATCGAAGAATACAGTCCAAAAGCATCCACCCAAACGCTCACGTAACCTGGTGACATACTCATCCTCGTCTGACGAAGAAGAGATCGACTTATCTACCCTCACACACCAAGTCGAGGCAGCCGAGGAGGCAGCAAACCAGTTGGGTGGACACCGGGCCCCTGGTACGCAGGTGAGTGGCGAAAAGTTGCGCACAAGAGGTCACGTTCTACGTGCATTATGGCATTCCCTTGCAGATCGCATCGATGCGGTAGCGGCCACGACCAATGCAGCCGTCCGACAAAAATACGCATCAGGGCTATGAGAGATGAACATCATTCCAGATGGTCTCCCAGCAACGACAGGGCGAGTACATACAGAAGCCAACAAACAGCGACCAACAGCGACAGAAGCCCCCCCTATGCACAAGAACATGAACCACACCCTGGACCGTCAACGCGGGACGGTGAGTACACAAGACATGATGCACTGGGCGGAGGCTCTGACCAATACCAGGCTAGGTACAGGCACACCTCCGTTAATCTACACCCCCCCACAACACCTGTGACAAGGCAAGCATCAGCTAGAACGGGGACACCCAGTGCACCCCAGGTTTCACTCCAGGAGTTTGTCAACATCCTAGCACAAGCACTAGGGGGTCTTAATTCCGGGTCAAATGTCAGGGACCAGTTGCAGGTAGCTGTGAACAATAACACGAATGCCGGCAGCCCCAACAGACCGACGACGGCAAATACAGGGCAAGCAGAGCATCAGGGTACACCCAACACTCAGGCTGCCTCTAATACAGCATCTATCGCGGCAGCAGAAGCAGGCCAGACACATAAGGACAATGCCAGCCCAACGAACTCAATTGACACACAGCAAGTGGCCCTCAATACACCTCCCAACCCACATACAGGTGGCACCTCAACTCTGGCTGAGGCATGCGCACCAGCGTGGGGCGGACCAAACACACACGGTACGATGATGGGTTTTGCACCAGCGGCTGTAGATAACTACCCGAACTCAGCTGCCGGAAATAGATATCACGGGGGGCCGTCATTCCCACTTGGCTTCCATCTATCGCAATCCACAAGGGACAAAATATTGAGGGGTGAGTTCATTGACATGTTTTCCCTTTTGCAAAGGGAACCTGAAACCCATGAATTAGAAAAGCTTAGTGACACAGAAAAAGCAAAAGCAAAAAAGAAGAAACCCCCGCGCACATGGTCTAACTGGCTAGCGGGATACTTGACGTACTTGGGAGTAATTCTACAGAAATACCCAGAAAAAGGTGTCGTACTGGTTAAATACCTGGACATAATATTTAGAGCATACTCCTGCTACGAAGGTCCAGCGTGGCTGCAGTATGACGAGGCCTTCCGTGAGAAGGCTGCAGCAGATCGGTACATCAGATGGGACATTAAGGACAGTGATATATGGATGGAATACACAATTCCAGCACGGCCGATTTTTGGGGAAAGAGCGGCCACCGGGCACATCATGGCTAAATACCAAGGATCCCCCGGGGCGTACAATCCTCCGGGTCAGCCGGTTCAACCCCGGCCAGTCTGTTGGGATTTCTCAAGGGGAGGCTGCAAACGATCCGGATGTAACTTCAGACACGCATGTGGGCTTTGTGGAGCAGCGCATGCCGTCAGCACATGCCCCAAGCTTAAGCCCCATAAGGGCCAACCCAGAGCAAGCAACCAGAACAATTTCTCACACGGAACAGGACATCCCCAGGTTCCCAAAGGGCCCCAGTCCAATTAAATTACAAGCTCTATTGCCTCTATTAGACATCTACCCGCACAGGGAAGATGCAGGCTATTTATACCATGGCTTTAAATACGGCTTCAGAATCCCATACACAGGTCCTGCGACTACATTCTATGGCCCCCAATCAAAAATCAATTGCCGAGCTCCAGCATGTAGCACTAGACAAAATTAAAAAAGAAATAAAAGAGGGGAGGGTCCTCGGCCCTTTTGACGCGCTCCCTATGCCATCCCTCCGGGTGTCCCCGCTGGGCATAGTCCCCAAGAATGCACCCGGTGAATATCGTTTGATACATAACCTGTCATTTCCTAAGGGCGCCTCTGTGAATGATGCAATCCCCGAGCATCTATGTTCGGTGAAATATGCATCATTTGATTCAGCTGTGGCAATGGTCCGAAATTGTGGACCAGGCGCCCTGATGGGAAAATGCGATATTAAATCAGCCTTCCATTTGTTACCTGTTCACCCACAAGACTTCGACCTGTTAGGCTTCCATATACAGGGCCAGTTCTTCTTCGATAGAGCTATGCCGATGGGGTGTTCCATCTCTTGTTCAGCATTTGAGCGGTTCAGCTCATTTTTGGACTGGGCAGTACAGAACAGAGCTAATCTAACGCATGTAGTTCACTACCTAGACGATTTCCTGTTTGCTGGCCCACTCTACTCCAACCAATGTGCTAGACTTATGCATCAATTCCGCATACTATGCAATACAATTGGAGTACCATTGGCACATGAAAAGACTGAGGGACCAGCAAATAGGCTAACCTTCCTGGGTATAGAATTGGACACAGTGCAACAGTGTTCCAGGCTACCCGAAGAGAAGATCAAAGCCCTGCGGGAAAAAATCAACAATACGCTGCACTTAAAAAAGATCACGTTAAGAAGGTTGCAGGAACTGGTGGGACATCTCAATTTTGCTTGTAGAGTAATCGCACCAGGTAGGGCTTTCTTGCGCCGTCTATGCAATGCCATGCAAACATTGACTCGACCACACCACAGGTTGCGGGTATCGGCATCCATCAGGGCCGATCTGCAAATATGGGCCAGATTCTTGACACAATTCAATGGTGTTTCATTTTGGAGACAAGACAGGTTATTGGACGCGGAGTTTAGGGTCCAATCAGATGCATCCGGCATCCTGGGTTTCGGGGCCATCTTGGGGGAGCAGTGGTGCGCAAAAGGCTTGCCAGAGCAATGGAAATCCTCTGAACTGGTGCGTGACCTCACTTTTCTAGAATTGTTCCCGGTGTACGTAGCCGTGCACATCTGGGCAAAGCAGCTCTCCAATTCTGTGGTACATTTCCTCTGTGACAATCAGGCAACTGTTCAAGTAATTAACTCACTTACCTCAAGGAATAACAACGTGATGTGTCTAGTGAGGACCATCACGATGCAGTGCCTCAAATTTAATATTCTGTTCCGAGCTCGACACGTGCCAGGATTAGACAACGGAATCGCTGATGCATTATCACGAAATCAAATGGAAAGATTTAGGCAACTAGCCCCATGGGCTTCTGAACTTCCTATAATGATGCCAGACTATCTTTGGCAGATTGGAGGTCTGCGGCTGAAAATGCCATCATGAGTTCCCTGGCGCCCAGTACGCGGGCAGCCTACGACAGGGCAGGTAGGGAATTTCAAAACTTCAGAGTAATGAACAGTATACCTGAGACATGGCCCATTCCAGCGGAACAGTTGATACAATTCTGCGTATATGCTAGGAAACAAGGTGCATCCGTATGCACACTGAGAGCAAAACTATCAGGCCTGGCATTTTTAGCCAAAGCTAGAGGCTGGGGCGACAACTCGAGGGACTTTAGGTTAAAAAAGATGCTAATTGGATGGTCACGACAAAAAACCCCAGCACCTGATGCGAGAATCCCCATATCACCAGAAGTACTTATGGGCTTACATTCACAGTGGCCAGGGATATGTAAGTCTAACTACGAAGCAGTTTTGTTCCACGCCACGGCATTAACAGCCTTTTTCGGGGCATTCCGTATATCTGAACTGGTGGTTAGGTCCAAAACTGATTCATCAAGCCGAGCCTTGCAATACACTGATCTCACATTCATTTCAACTGGGGTAAAGATTAAATTGCGCAGGTCAAAAACCGATCAGTTAGCTAAGGGGACAGACATATTTCTTTACCAGGCCGCTGAAACGGAACTGTGCCCAGTTACGGCATTACGCACATACGCCTCCAACAGAGGAAAGAAAGATGGTCCGCTTTTCCAACATGAAGATGGGTCACCACTCACCAAGTTCCAGTTTTGGGCTGTAGCAAAATTAGCGCTGGGAGCAATGGGCCTAGGGGACAAACGATTTGGAACACACTCATTCCGTATTGGCGCGGCGTTGACGGCGGCAGCCGTAGGCTTCCCCGCCGACAGAGTACAAGCAGTGGGGCGTTGGCAATCGCAAGCATATCAGTCTTATGTACGCAAATTTCTATGAACGATACTGCGGCCTCTGTTACTTCATTGCAGAATATCCAGGGGCCAAACCGGTGCGTGTTCTGGTGTGCGGACACAGCTTTGTTTTCTGGGCGGCTCGAAGGGCGGCAGCCTCGGGCCAAGGAACTCAGCTGGGAATGGGCCAAACGGCTGAAATCCATTGGTTGGGATACCACGGCTTGCGGTGGCAGAGCTTGATTAAAACCCTGTTCGGGTCCGGCTTCAAAGAGCAACCCCCGCACCTGCTGGTGCTGCACCTTGGGGGGAATGATTTGGGTTTACTCAAGAGTAAAGCCCTGGTGCTACAGGCGCTCGCAGATTTCCAAAACATCAAGGAAAGGTGGCCGGCGGTCCAGATCATCTGGTCTCACATCATACCACGACAGTGCTGGAGGAACAATGCAAATCCCCGAATTATGAACAGAGCAGCCAGAAGGGTTAACAGAGAAATTGTGAAAGGACTGGGGGGCGTGGGTTATAATGTACCCCATCCTGATATTGTATTGGCCCGGAGGGAGCTGTACCGCATTGATGGAATCCATTTGTCTGACAAAGGTAATGATGTATTTATCAAGGATCTGCAAAGGGCCCTGCTGGAACTTATTCCTGGCAGGTGGGGGAGAGGGGACTAAGCAGGCGCTGGTCCCTCTCTGTGGCGGGTAAGTGCGGGTTAGGGTATGGATAGGGTGAGGTGAGCATCCCTGGCACCATTCAGGTGACAGGCGGTTTTAGAATGCCTCAGATGGATGGGTCAGTAGGCTCAGACAGCTGGGGGTCAGGAACGCCTGTGAGGCTTTTGTTCTCGCCAAGCTTGTTGTCGTGAGACTCCGAGAGGGTGCGACGCAACAAAGGCTCCCAACACTGGAAAGTGCAAAAGGGGGAGGCGGCGGAATTCCTCGCCACCTCCCGGTTTTGGATGCTCCGCCCAAGTGCATAACAGAGCGGCCTACCAGGCCAGAATAGAATAACCCGCACTCGATCCCTTTGCAGTTCATTGTATGTAAATATGTAAATAAACGTGGCCCAGTTAAACACCAACTGATTGTCTCGATTCTTCATTTCCCACCTGTACGTCCGCAAATAACCCCCCTTGCTGTTTAAAAAGAACCAGGATCAATGCCATGTGCATCCAGATGCACATCTCAGTTCAGATGGTCTATCTACACTACATCTATTTCAGTGGCATGGATGGACACCCAAGTGCACATTTCAAAGAAACAAGGGCAGTGCAGATATATAACATCTGCATCTGAGTACAGATACTGGCTATCTGTGTAGTATTGCTTTAAAAAAACAGTGTGCAATGTGGTTTGGAGAGATCATTTGCAGCAGAACACACATTTGGATGCCCAGCCACATGAAAATAGATATGTGAGTCTACATTTGTAGAACAAATAATAAAGCATAGAAGAACATTTAAGCAAACATCCAAATGTGTCCAGCATTCTTTTTAGAAGTTGCCTGTTTCATCTGGAACTGCAGAAGTAGGAAGGGTAGCACTTCATTTTAAAATGAACTCAGCTCTGAAGTATCCAACTTGCCCTTTGCATAGACAGCATTATTTGATTTCTCTCCAATATTTCATGCTTCATTGTTGCTTTGTATGAGAGCAGTGCACAATCTAATTTGTATTGATCAAGCAGTTTACAAAATTAATCCCTGCAAGCAAATCCCACTCAAATTATCACCAGTGATTTTCAAAGTATGGTTTGGCTTTACAAGAGTGCAATCCGCAGTGCAGGGGGAGTTGAACAACTGTTTTACCGATGTGAGGAAAAGTCCACATTAATTTTTTTTTAAAAAAAAAAATAGCATCCTCTATAGATTCATGACTGAAAGCATGAATAATTGTCTTGAAATAGCAGGAACTCAAAGCTGTCCATGCTTTTGCTTTTGTTTCCTTGTTCATGTGCTTTACTAGTTTGAAAAAGAGGGTGGGTCTGGAATAAAGGGTCTGGAACATAGACATTTGGAATGTGAGTTAGAAACTCTCAGAAATCACCAGTGCAAATATGCGATGACACTGCCCCTTCACACTAGGACCAGCCACATAAACCCTTCTCAGGCTAAGCACCAACACTTAAAAACCTGAGGGGAGGGTCAAATGAAACCTTTCCCCTACCAAAGAGGGAAAAGTGACCAGTGTGGCTCATTCATAGAAATTAACATAAATATATTATCTGCTGCAGGAATACCCAACTGGCAGAACAGGCAGCAAATTCCTTACGGGGGCTGGTGGTGCTTGGGTGCTTCTGAAATTGTATTTTATGTGTTTGCCCCTCACAGATTAATTTGAGAACACACCCCAAACTGGTCCAAGTCAACTTCAAGCTGGATCTGTCAGGCCTGGCATCAGCACATGGCACTCTCAGGTGGCTGTCAGGACCCCAGCAGCAGGATGCAGTGCTGACACCTGACCTCGACTGCCCTTTAAAACTAATTTTTCTGTTGCTCCAATCAGCGCCAAGCAGTTGGAACTGGAGCTGCCATTTTATTTCCCCACAATGCCCTGGAGCAATGCTGCATCAGGGGCATTGCTGGAAATTAAAATGGTGGCTCCCAACTGCACAGTGCTGATTGGACTGCTCCTGCTGCTACTACTACCACCATCACTGGATAAACCTGCCAGGGATCTCCTGCACAGGAGGGTCCCACTGATATAGGCGATGGCCCAACAGAGGGCACTTTGCCATGCCAAGGGTCCCTGTAAAGCCACCCCTGGGATCTGTACTGGGCCCTTTGAATCCTCCAGACCCTAGTTTGTGAAAATTACATCACAGTTAGTTACCAGAGTCAAGAAGATGGCATGGAGGCCTCCACTCCCCCATGATGAAAGCCACAGTAGCCACAAAGCTATGGTCACTGCACACACATATGCAGCTCATTCTGGGACATTGGGAACCACCATGGGAAATGTAGATCAAAGGACATTCCGGAACTTAATTCTTGACCACCACTAATCTCTACCTTTTGAGCTCTTTCAGGAAGAAAATCCTCAACTCCTTCTCCCCCTCCTTCAATGACCTTGGGCCATCTGACTTGTTCTGCTCCGTAGATATAAAAGCCTTATCTGTAAGTGATGCCAATTTTGGTACATCCTGACCATCCAGGTACTTGGGTTCTGAAAGTAGAATGTCCCATCCCAGATTATAGCCATCCTAGGAATGATGACTTTCGGGGAAATTATTATATGACCAATGTTTATCTATATACTATGCTTATCTGCTGGTATTTAGTATCTGTTTCATACATTCATTTCACAGAAAGGTGATTAATCCCCACTCTTAGCCATAATTTCTAAAGGACCCTTAAACATAGTGTATCAGCAAGGAGCATCTGTGTTGGGTTGATCTCAGTAGGTGGAACAATCCTTGCACGTGCTTTCTTCTTCTGTTTTAACAGCTGGATTTATTTCACTATACTGAAAACTCTTATCAACCAAGCTAATCCCTCTGTTACAATAATCTCAGAAATATAGTTTAAAAAAAGACAATGTAACCTGTATCAAACTCAGCATAAAGTCACTTTTATCAAGTATTTTTAAAAATTCAGAGCTCAGATCGCTGTAACATTGATCATTATATTGGAAATTGACTTCTGTAGATTTTTTAAATCTCCCATTTCAAAGATGAATGTGATAATCAAAATAAATGTTACTTTAAAGGCATAGCTAGCTGCGATGTCTCCCCGCCCCCTTATTCAAAAGTAAGCGTGGAGCACTCAATCTGGGAATGAGACCCTAGCATGGGGGTTGGGGGATTTAAACCTATTTGCCCCACACAGTAGGCCAGATCTGGACCACCTCCCGTGCATGCAATTTCCATTGCCAAAAAAGGATACATTCATTTAAATAGATTCTTTTTCAGCAATGCAAATTTGCATGTGTCCCACCCAGTCTGGATCAGGACCACAGTGGGGGGCAAAGCATCAAACCCCCTACCCCCATGCTAGGGTCCCGATCTGGATTGGGTCCCCTGCGCTTACTTTTGAATAAAGGAAAAAAGGAAAAAAGAAATAGTTGCTAGCTACTGTATCTGTATGTCTTTAAAGTAAGATGTAGTTTGCCCTTTAGTTGCCCATGTTCACATGTATAGCCAACACAAAAAGGCCAAAAATCTAAACCCAACATTGAATTGCTTTGAAAGCTGCCATGATTTGTTCCATTGAATCTAGCTGAAGTATACCGATTTGCATCAACTGTATCTGACAGCAACATTTTAAAGTGTTGGGAGCAATATTTGTAAATCCATAAAAGGGAACGTGTGTCCGCAGCAGGTTATGGAAGCCACAAGGTTTATATTGGCTCTTTCTTTTTGGAAATGAATTGCAGAAGCGGATTGTCTCATGATTCACATTTCTAAATGCCACTTTTCTTTATTATTACAAGGATGCCAATGCCATGATATTCTTGTGGAGTAAGCACTGTGCATTGCAAAATTTCTGCTCTTCCTTTTGCAAAAATAACAATACAAAATCTTTACTCTGCAGCAAAAAAAATATATCAGTGTTCTTCTGGCATCTTTTTTTGTGGCTCATCATTTCTCATGTTTTCAATCTTGAGCATTTAAAATCTTGGCAGAGGCTTTGGAGTAGCAGGAACAATGGAACACTGGCCATCTCTGCCATTTCTCCTTCCCAGGATGCCTGCAGCTTTGGAAAATGTTAACAAAATTAAAGAAAATAAGAAAGAAAATGAGGAGGGGAAAGGTAAGATGCTCCCTGCCACAATTGTATGCCCCCTCCCCTGACCTGAATCATTTCAGACTCCCCAAGCATTCCACTGCTTTCATTTCACTTTGGGGCAGTGTTTCTAAGTGAAACAAAAGGACATCAGCTCTAATTTAAATGATGAATTTAAATGAATTTTGGGGCAGGTTTTTTTTTTCAATTAAAAAACCTGTAAATTAATGTAGAAACAGGATGGAATGGACTTATGGGTGAACACATGCAAAAATGACAGAGTTGGGAAATAGAATGATTTGTCCATCCCTATCCTTCAGAGGAGCCAGAGAGCAATGGCCGAGACCATTCAAAAACAACACAGTGTGCCGTTCCAAGCCAGAGCATGTCCCCTTTCAATTCCCTGCAACTCCGTTTTTGAGGGGCAGGGTTCTAGCAATCATCTGGCCTCATCTGGCCTCATCTGGCGATAAACAATTCAGTTAAGTGCTGAACTCTTGTCATATCAATACTTGCCTTCCCTGGGAGCCTTAGCTGCTGGAATGTGTAATTTGGTTCTGCCTTCTGGAAGGTTACTTGCTGTCTACTCCTGAGCAATGCTAGATGAAGGGGTCAGCGCCTGCCAGCTGTGGCTTAGTCCTCCATGGTTGGAAGAGGACAACCACAAATTGAACAACCTTTGCGAACATAGGAGGGAAATGAAGAGCCGAGACACTTATTTGGTGTTTAACTGGGCCACGTTTATTTACATACAATGAACTGCAAAGGGATGGAGTGCGGGTTATTCTAATCCGGCCTCCTAGGCCGCTCAATTGTGCAATTGGGCGGAGCATCCAAAACTTGGAGGTGGCGTTGGATCCTCCGCTGCCCCATTTTCCACTTTACAGTGTTGGGAGCCTTTGTTGCGTCGCCCCTGTTGTGGAAAAATTGATCTACTGCGTTGTGTTTTTAAGAGGTTCTTAGAGAGGAAAGTTTATTAGTGAATTCACGGATGGCATCTGAGCACAGTCAGGAATGCCAACAAGAACACAAGGGAGACACTTCCATTTATACTGAATAATATCATGTAGAGGTCAGGTGACAATTGAGTCAGTACAGGAAACTGAGAGACAATTCAAAAGGAGACATTTAAACAAAAACAAAAGATCAAGTATTGCCCATCTTCCAGCCATCATGCTAATCAGTAGTCTTTCCCAAGGTGATAATCCCAAGGTGATACTGGCTCACAGTACTTTTAGCATAAGCAGGAAAGAGGGTTAGGCAAATCAATAGATGGGTGATTTGCCCTCAGGGTTGTAATCTACAGAAGGTCAAGGAAAAGGTCTGACTTCCAGGCCTTTCTGTTTAAACTAAAGCCTGGACAAATTTTACTTCTACATTCCCCCATTTTGTGCTTTTATAGCACAACTAACACTTGTAACTGTTATATTCAGCATCTAAAGCTTCTTTTACCTTTTCTCTCTCTTGATCAATCCTTTTAAGCATCAATTTTTTTCTGAGTCAATACAGAGCTTTTGCTTCTGCTGCATGTAGTAAAACAACACTTGCTTAACAACAATAATATATAAAACCCAACAAATACAAGCAATAGGGTTATTAATCCATGAACAATTGCTCTACCCCAACTTCCTAGGTTTGGTATCCAGCTTGTTAGCCAAGACCATATTTCCAGGCTTTTGTCAGGGGCAACAAAAGCAATTTAAGTATCTTTTCTGATTAATTATCAGGAATAAACACACAACACTCTTGACCAATCAAGGCGCATATTCCA
The DNA here is from genome assembly GCA_021292165.1 of Shinisaurus crocodilurus. Classification (NCBI taxonomy): domain Eukaryota; kingdom Metazoa; phylum Chordata; class Lepidosauria; order Squamata; family Shinisauridae; genus Shinisaurus; species Shinisaurus crocodilurus. The sequence continues at coordinate 158,280,704 of CM037878.1, read as the reverse complement.
CCTTTTGAGGCAAACACCATGTCTAATGTCATCTTTGGCAGTACTATTTTGCATTGTGGCATTGCGAAAACACTGCCCTTTCCCTGTAAGGGTACAGTCTCACAGTTTATAATTAAAACTCTTCCAGGTACTACATTTAAGAGAATTGCCCATAGTTTGATTACTTTGGGAGAACTAATTTCCATAATTGGTGCAGAATATGGGTTTGGCAGTATGGTTATTTCTCCAATCTCCGTGAGGGGTGAAATAATGCTTACATTGACTTTGTCCTACAAATGTGGAGGGCTGATTTTGTGTTTTGTTGCATGTAAAACACCATTCCCCCAATGTAGGAACAACTTGCCACAACTGGACCCTTTAGAGTACAAGGGTCTGTTGGTGAAGGTCAAGTTTACTAGTGTAATGGGCACTGGCCACATGGGAACTCCTCCCTGGGAATGTACTGGCATGTGGCTACATACCCCTAGCAGTTGGTAGCATTAAATCTTTGTGCAAACTTAAAAAAAAACTGAATGTAAGTATTTTCCTGGAAGGCAGATTGGATGAGGACTATGAGCTCTAAGAATATACCCATACTCCATTTAGCCATATTGTTTCAAATATTAATATATATATATATCAATTAAGGCAAAAGAACCACCAGTCACTAACAAGAGCACAACTACAGGTGTTTCTTCTTGTTCTGACTTTGATGTACTAAAGGGCTGATAAGTAAGGCTCCTGGCTCAGGCTGAGGTGGTGTTCTTCTAAAATGATGACATCAGTTCTCGTCCGATCCTCTGGGTGTTGTCTTTGATGGTCGTCCCGTCCGAGGTCTGAGATAATATTGATGTCCTGGCACAAATTCTTCTGTTTCAGGGGAAGAGGTTACTAGCACATTTCACCCTGAATTGGTGGAGGCGTTATTGTGTCCTCATTTTCATCGCGGGTAGAGATGTTGGGAGGCTTGGATCCACGTCTGGAGTCCTTGGCACTTCACAACTTTAATGTACCTGGTATGGTGCTTTTCCACTTTGGATCCAGCAGATGATCTTCTTTGATGTATCTTAATATGAATCCAGTCACTTGGTTCAATAGAGTGTCCTTCAGTGCTGGGCTGGTGCTGAGCCACCTCTATCTGTGAATAAAAAGTCTTCACACATCTCATTAGGGCCTTGCAGTAATTTTGAATTGTATCATCAAGCAGGTGTATATGTCTGGCTAGGCCTAGATTGGTGTCTCATTAATATCCCATGAGGGGTCAAGTCCAGTTACTTGATTTGCTGTGGATCTCATACTCATGAGGGATATGGGCAGTGCATCTAGCCATTTTAGTCTTGTCTCTGCACATATTCTAGCCAGTTTGCTTTTCAGTATTCTATTATGTCTTTCTATAGCTCCCGCAGATTGTGGATGATACAGGCAATGGAAATGTTGCTGGACTTGTAATGTCCTGCACACTTCTCTTACCACCTGTCCAGTAAAATGTGATCTCCTGTCACTGTTTATGGAGCAAGGTATTCTGAATCTGGGGATCAATTATTTTAGCATTTTTTTTTTGCTTACTGTTGTGGTGTCAGCCTTCACGCAAGGGTATGCGTCAACCCATTTAGAATACATACAAATAACTACAAGAACATATTGATAGGAACAACACTTGGGCATTTCAATAAAATCAATTTGTATATTTACAAAAGGTCCCCAGGGTGCGGGGTGCATGCTCATTTTTTTTTTTTTTTACAGGCTTACCACTGTTATGAGCCTGGCATACCACACATTGGGCACAGGACTGAGTTGCTGCAGATGTAAAATTTAATCCAAACCAATCTTTGTTAAACAATTCAATGATCCCCCCCCCCTTTGCTCACATGCGACAGGTCTATGGAGCATGTGAGTAATTTAGGGAAAAGAACTCTGGGCATCACTAGGCGGCCGTCCAAATGATGCCATAGAGTCTTTAGAGAGAAAGCAATTTGCCAAATTTCCATGTCCCTCTCCCCCCCCCCCATTTTCTGGGGTCAAATTCTGGATAGCAGCAAGATTTTGCAATTCAGGTGTGACATTGCTATAAATAAATGCAGGAAAAATTTACCTTTTGAACTTAGGCTTGCATGTCTTTTGCCAAGAAGTCGGGAGGGGTTAACAATAAAAATCTTTAGCAAGGCAAACCAAGCTTTAGAAAACTAACCAAATGCTACCTTTTAAAACACAACAAAGCCAAAAAATAAGGCACTTATGCAACCAAAGGTTTAAAAATACTGGGATGCCAAAACTATTAGCAATTAGAAGCTGCAATTTTAAAATGCAACTGTGATGGGATTCATAGATATAGAGTTGGAAGGGGCCTACAAGGCCATCGAGTCCAACCCCCCCACGCTCAGACAAGCTGAGCCAGCATGAGCCACAAAGGGAGCACTTGTGTAATTTAAATTAGAACACTTTTCTTGAAAACCAGCCTAACAATAAAGTGAAACAGGAATTGCAATTCTTTTAGTATCTTGGTGCTACTGTGCTATGTTGCACCCAAATACTATTTAACAAAAGTTTTCTGCTAGCTTGCCATAAAGCTACTAGCCAAGCATAAATTCTGAAATTAAACTGCCCAAATTAACCAACATGCCTTGTTGGTTTGCCTTTGGCAAAAAACCAACTAAGCATGGATTATGTTAAAGAGGGGAGGGGTGAAATTCAGGAAAGCCCACTCTAACAAAACTGGGCACTAAAACTTAAAGGCAAAACTTGAATGCAGCCACAAACACTCATGAGTGTTGCTGCCATTTTAAAAAATATTTTATTTAATTTTGCTAGCAGCTATAACAAATCATTTTTCTTTTCATTTTGGGACTTCTCGCCTCTAGTTCAGATCTGAGGAAGTGTGTGCTTTGGTTAGGAGCACACCCTCTCTTTCTTCACTAAACACAGGACTGGTGGAGACTCCAAAAGGCACCAAAACTTTGCTTATGCTCAGGAACTCTTTGCACAAAAAACTCACAAATGTTTTTGTTATTGTTGTTGTTTTTCTTTAACACAACACAGGGTTCTTTGAGTACTTCTTGGCATTCTTAGATCTTGTGTTTGGCTTCTAATCTATTAGGAATGTGGCAACTGGGCAAGCAGGCAGGGGTTTTACTTTAAAGGGACAGATGCACTCACTGACTTTTTTCTTCTTCTTTTGCCTCTCTTTAGATCTAGTTGTTGGATTTGCAAGCTAATCAACTTATACATTCTTTTTTTCCCCCTTCTTATTTAGGATGTCCATGCAGTGGTTGGCATAATTGGTTAAATCTGCCAGGTTTGCAGTTTGCCATCCTACACATACTGTCTTCAGCTGCTCTCCTACTTTAGGTAACAGTCTGCAACAAATGCTTTCTTGATAGTATGAGGGGCATTCTTTCTTGGCATTTCTTATTATTTTCAAAAATCTCAAAAATACTTCTTTTATTTACAGGTATTAATCTTGATCTAGTCAGTTTTAGGTTTCACTACTGTAGTAAGGGCATCTCTAGAATATTTCATTGCTGAAGCCTTCAATTTGTAGAACATTTAACTTCTTTGCTTTGACTCTGATTTCTCATAGAAGTGCATCAAGTAATTTTATTTGCATCTCTATCAATTTAACAGGATCATTAAACTTTGGATCAGTTACTGGCCATTTCTTTTTTTTTTTTCTTTCTTTCTTTTTTAAGACTACTGTTGGCAGAACAAGTCTTAACAGTCTCAAATTCTTCCTTGAATTTGACTGGTTCTTTTCACATGTTAGGAAATTATTTTACTATATTCCTTAAATCTCTTGGTGTCTATGGGTCATGGACAGCCATAGAGTCTTATCTCTTGCAGGTACCTCTTAGTTAGTGGAGCCAGGGTGACTGACCCATAATTTGGGGTGACTAACAGTCTTTGAGAAGGAACAGAGCCAGGCAAGGTGGTTGCTTCTGGGTTCTTAATTTTTCTGGGCATCTAGTTCCTTCTGTTAACTGCTCTTTCTGGCTAGGCAGAGGTGGGTTAGGGTGAAGGAGTGGCCACTGGGGTAGTTTCAGCATCATCATGCGAAAACCTTCTACTTTCATCTTCATTTTGGGGTCTTCTCATGTAGGTAAGGATAATCATCTACAGGATCTTGCTTTTTCTTCCCAAAAAAATCAATTTTTCTTCGCTAGCAATGGATATAAAGGAGCCAATGGTGGTGGTTGGCTGCAGGCCTGCTTAAATTTTAGTTGATCTTTTAATATATATATTTGAATCTTTCAAGCTTTTAAGCTTGGATTCATGCATGCATTTTGAAGCTTCTTCATACCAATTAAAATACACTTCCCATTGAGTCTGAGGTACCTTACTTCCTCATGACTCGAGTGCTCCCCTTAAGTGCACTATCCTGTCCAAGTCAAACGTTCCTCCCAGTGGGAACTGTTTACTAGGATCATCCTTTTGTCATGACATTCCATTTCTCGAGAAATTTACACACCTACCTATGGCCATAAGGTGTGTACCTATAACATGCTAGCATTCCCTTGGGGGGGATCTCCTTTGATCTTGCACCCCCTATTCCTCACACTCATACAGGACACTCATCCAGGGCAAACTTATTGAGGGATGTTCCTCATTTGAGTCTCAGACAGCGGCTCAACACCTTGATCGGCTCACTCAGTCTTTCAACTGCGGCACAATCCCTTTTTGTCGGCTCAGTCAGTCTTATGACTTCAAATGGGACTCATGAGTCTTGGAAACAGGAAAGGGATTTAGTTGCTCCACTGGGACACAGGGTTCCACCACACACTGGTTTAGTATGTGGTTTAAGTCCTGGTCCTGATCAGCAGATTCATGAACAGTCACACGTCACTGGGTCACGAGGTTCCACTGAGCCCACTTGCTTTTGAAACACTGCCGATCATTGGGTTTCCCCTCACGAACAGGTTCAGGGCGTCTTGACTCAGCTTAAGTCTCAGACCTGGTCAGCAACTTATACATACTCATCCGTGAGATTTTTTAGGAAGATGTGCCTTTTCCACACAGTAAAACCATGGGTACTGGGCAAATTGGGAAAAAGGAAAAGGGTCTGTCTGTTGGGGCACGAGGTTCAGCTTTCGCCTAGTCCCAGCCCTGGTCAACAGCTCATAAATCTAGCAATCATACTTTCACAGACATGCATACAATCCTATAGGAAATTTCTTTCGTCTCTAAAACCTCATGGACTCAAAGTTCAGATCGCGTTGGGGGGAAAGGATAGTCTGCTAGAAACAGAAGGACACACACCAAAAACCCAAAAGAGATTTCAAAAGGTCTCTTACCTGGGTTTTGGCGCCTGGGAGTTTAGTGGTGTTTCCCTGTTTCAGGCAGGTCCAGTCCCTTGAAGCGATCCGAGTCACGGCACCAAGATTGTTGTGGAAAAATTGATCTACTGCGTTGTGTTTTTAAGAGGTTCTTAGAGAGGAAAGTTTATTAGTGAATTCACGGATGGCATCTGAGCACAGTCAGGAATGCCAACAAGAACACAAGGGAGACACTTCCATTTATACTGAATAATATCATGTAGAGGTCAGGTGACAATTGAGTCAGTACAGGAAACTGAGAGACAATTCAAAAGGAGACATTTAAACAAAAACAAAAGATCAAGTATTGCCCATCTTCCAGCCATCATGCTAATCAGTAGTCTTTCCCAAGGTGATAATCCCAAGGTGATACTGGCTCACAGTACTTTTAGCATAAGCAGGAAAGAGGGTTAGGCAAATCAATAGATGGGTGATTTGCCCTCAGGGTTGTAATCTACAGAAGGTCAAGGAAAAGGTCTGACTTCCAGGCCTTTCTGTTTAAACTAAAGCCTGGACAAATTTTACTTCTACACCCCCTCTCGGAGTCTCACGACAACAAGCTTGGCGAGAACAAAGGCATCACAGGCATTCCTGATCCTCTGTCTGAGCCTCCTGACCCATCAACCTGAGGCCTCCTGAAACCGCCTGTCACCTGAATGGTGCCAGGGATGCTCACCTCACCCTATCAATACCCTAACCTGCACTTACCTGCCTACTATCCAAATGTGACCAATTTTGACTTGCTATGTACACTGATTGCAAACACCCCCAACCCTGCAGCAGTATGGAGTAGGCGAAACACGCTCATCCCCCTAATAGAGATGAGCCAAAATTCCTACTCGGCCCCTTAACGGCGACCAAAGGAGCCCATACTGTATACAGGGCGGGAGGGAAGGAGCTGCAAGAAACAAAGAGGGTGTGGGTTGGGGCTGCCAGGTCTAATATTGGCTCCTGTAGCCCCGCCCCCTTGCTGACTAATTACCTGAGTCAACAGGTAAGCCTCGACACCGCAAATTCCTCCCCGCCCACAGCTGCGCGTGTTCCGGGGGAAGGTCCTTGCGAACGTAGGAGGGAAATGAAGAGCCGAGACACTTATTTGGTGTTTAACTGAGCCATGTTTATTTACATACAATGAACTGCAAAGGGATGGAGTGCGGGCAAAGAGGGTGTGGGTTGGGGCTGCCAGGCCTAATATTGGCTCCTGTAGCCCCGCCCCCTTGCTGACTAATTACCTGCGTCAACAGGTAAGCCTCGACTCACTTCCCCCACGTCCGCAAATTCCTCCCCGCCCACAGCTGCACGTGTTCCGGGGGAAGGTCCTGTAGTGCAGGCTTTGGTAACATTCTATCTACTATGAGCCAGCCCAGCCATCTTATCAAGGCCTATCCTATCATTAGGCAGAGTGAGGCAGTCACCTCAAGCAGCAGATGCTGGATGGTGTGGAGGGAGCAGTGCCCTGGCATCTAGCCTGTTGCCCTTAAATGCAATGTAGGATGCTCTTCCATTGCCAGCATTGAAGTAAGATCCAACTGCCCGTTCAGTTGGCTTCTGTACATGGAATGGGGGAGGGGAGGGACCTTCACCTCAGGCAGCAAAATGTCTTGGGTTGGCCCTGAATCTCATAGTGATGAATCTAGATTCCATTTCTTGCCAGGCACATTTCCTCTTAATACTGATATGGAAGATTAAATTGAAAGATTGAAAATTATTCCTTCGAGCCTGCCCCCCTCTCAGCAACAAAAATCAAATGTCAACACATTCTGTAGTGCAACCCAAACAGGTCTAGAGTAGCAGAAAGAGACCCTAGTAGTCTGGCTCATATATGAGGTTTACCAGATGTTGTGGTTTCTTAATGTTTTCTTTATCCTTATAAAAGCCATCCACTTTTTCCAGTTGATATAATAAGGATTCCTTTCAAGGCAAGGGAACGTTTAACATGGAATTTCCCACACATTCAATCATAGGATTTATCCACACACACCCCTTTTTCTCCTTCTTATAATGCCCCAGTGGTTTGCCACCTTACTAGGCTCTTCTTCCATGCTGGGGACAGAAATCTATCCTGCTTCTGATCACATGCCTCTATTGGGCTTCCCTCACACAATCCCACTTCCACCCCCACCACAGTCTGTCTCTATCCATCATACTCCAGTGGCATGCTCCATTTTCACCCTACAGAGCTGAGGTAATTTGTGAAAACATCATAAGCCTTCCTCAACCTGCTGCCCTCCAGATGTTTTGAGCGACAACTCCCAGCATTCCTGATCATCACCATACTGGCTGGGGCTGATGAGAGTTGAAGTCCAAAACATCTGGGATTGGATCCAGATTCAGGGACATGCAACTGGGCTGGTTGAAGTGGACTTTCCACCCCCTCCTCCCCACAGCAGCCCCTCCTGAAAATGCTACACAGAGGCTCGGGGGACCCTACTGAATAGGGTGAGCTACGGTGCAAGGGGAGGAAGGGATGCCTGAAAATAGGGCAGAGGCATCTTCCATGATCAGAGTCCTTCCGATCATGAGAGGCAGATACTGGATCCAACCCCAAAAGGGCACCCAGTTAAGGAAGGCAGTCTTAAGTGATGTGGCTCTTACTGTCCATTTTTAGATAAAATTCCCTGCCTCCTTTTCAAGCAACCTTGCTTTTAAAAACAAACAAACGTGGGACAATTCAAATTACACATGCCATGCAATCCAGCCATAGTGGCTGAGGTGACCAGCTGCGCTGACTGCATATTAATGATCCTTCATTTTGAGTGACCAAGTCAGCATCTGTGACATGAAGGTACTGGCTGTTTGTGGGGTGCTTGGCGGGAAGCCTGAAGTTTTAGTGATTCCTTTCCTTAATGGGGTGAGAGACTATGGACGGGGGTATCTTAACAATACCTACCAGTTTGGTGCACTTTGAGAAGGTATTTAGACTGTGAAGGTGATGGAGAACAGCTACCAGCTGGCTATATCTCCTTTCAGTGAGAGTGAGGACATAGATTCTATAGTGTGAGAGATAAGAAAAGGTAGAAATGTGTGTGGCAGTGGCAGGGTCTCTAATGTTTTTCTAAAGGGATTGAAATGAAAAGATTAGGAAAGGGGTTGACTGAATGAGGGAGTATTGTAACACTTGTTAGATGGCAAACTGGATAATGGGAGGAGAAAAACACAGTATGGGAGGGTCTGTACAAGTGTGTAGGGGTTGCGACATTGGTTATTAGGGAAGAGAAATAATTTCTAAGGGGAAGGACTAAAAAATCATGTCAGTCTTGAAATATCACTGCATTTAGAGTTCGAAACTTTGAATTCAGGAATTTACATAAATGACATTGGAATGCTTTCTTTTCATGAGGTTGAACTGTATTCCTAACAATTTCCCATGTTTCTGGTGTATGGAGGGGATTCTTTCAAAAATTATTATGAATTCATAAACTCTAAAATAGGTCTTCAACAGAATTCTTGGGGGTCAATTTTATTTTTCACCAAATGTGTATATGGTGTGTGTGTGTGTGTGTGTTAATAGAATGTATCAGTTTCTTCACCAGTGTGTTATTCAAGGAATATGGCTGTTTTTCATTGCTGGAAACAACAGAAGTATATATGTTTATACAAATATATGACTTTTTGTGTTTATAGAAGCTTAAAATGCATGCAGGGAAAAAGCCAATATCATAACTTTGAGTTTCTTGGAATGGCAGGATATAAATGTTTTAAATAAACAAAATTTCCCAAAAAGAGAAAAATATCTTCTGTTTAACTGAAACAAATAATTTACCAATAAACTCTGTTAAAGTGATGCTGCGACCACAGTATCCCCAATGGCAGTCGATTACAGGATGATTACATTTTTATACTTGCAGAGCACAACAAAACATTATGTGGATGTCTGTAGTTAGAAATTTAGTACTTAGCTGATAATCATTTGGTCATTATCCATTAGGATAATTCATTAGTTCATTTGTGTTCATGGCCCAGTCTTTTTGCAGGCAGGGTGGTGGAGTGAGGCAACAGCTTCTAAAGGCACTGTATACCCTTGATAGAATTTAGCAGTGATATTTATTCCTGCCTGTACCATTCTGACTTCACAGTAATCTTACCTGCCTGACTGCAAGTGTCCATCTGATGGGAGCCTGAGGCAAAACTAAGCAATCCCTAGGTACGGTGTGGCTAGGCAACAGCACCAAATCACATCCCAGCTCACATGCATGCTCTCTCTAGCTCCCGTTCTTTTCTACACTTTAGCAGCTGTGTGCAGCATGATCAATTTGAACAGGGTGTGACAGATGTAGGAGAAGCCAGTGCTAATAAAATCCCCAGCTTTCAGCGGTATGAAATCAAGTCTGCTAATGCCCATTGTGGTGTGTGTGTGTGTGTGTGTGTGTGTGTGTGTGTGTGTATTTTAATATACACACATTGTGAGGAGGAAAACCCCTCAAAACAAATGCTCATTAAGATCTTGGGATGATAGAAAACTGCACAATGCCAAAAATATAGATGTTATGCAATTTGTTGTGCATATAAAGTAGTTAATTTGTGCAAAGGGAAGTGCCGGGTCTCAATCCTGATTGGAAATGACGCCTCTCCACATAGAGCACTGTTTATTTCCCAAACGTCTGATAGCTGAGCTACATTATTACTATATTTTCCACATTAAAATTGGAAGCACAGGTCACCTTTTGCAGGCTTACCCAGCGGTGGTGCGACTGTGATTGGTATTGGACAGCTGCCATTTTTATTTCCCACAATGTCACTGGTGAGACCATTTAAATGATAGTTGCCTGGTAGTGTGTGTGTGTGTGTGTGTGTGTTTGTGTGTTGGGGGGTGGGAGGAGAATAAAGGGCAGGCACTGGCAGTAGGCCACATCCAACTTCTGGGGCTGAGGCAGCTGACTGGTGATGCCAGGCCAGTTCTGCGTATTATTGTCTTTATTTATCTGTTGCATTTATATACTGCCTTTCTGCCAAAACACCCAAGGTAGTTTTCTGATTTTTTTAAAAAAATGTTACAAATATAGAGCGAAAGAGTTCTCCCAGGCCAACTGACAATCCCTTCAGGAGCTGATGGTATGCGCACTCCCCTGACCTGTGCTTCCTCTGTTCTGCCTCCCCTCAGGGCGTGCAGCTCTTTCTCAGCTGCCAGGGAAGAGGGGGGGAGGGGCTGCTTAGTAGTTCTCTCAGGCCGGTTGATGGTCTCTTCAGGAGAGGACGGCACATGCTCTGCTCTGGGTGTATAAACGTCTGTTTGATTAAGTGATCCACGAAAGCGTATGCCATAATACATCCGTCACTGCACAATTCTTTACATTTCCACTCAAAAGTAAGTCCCATGGAGTTCAATGAGGCTTACTCCCATGTAAGTGGATATAGGATTGCATCCTTAGTCTTTTAAGTACCGCAAGCCTGTTTATTCATTTATTGCTGTTATGCAGAGTTCCAAATTCCGCTGCCTCCCACAACTGCAAGCTACTTAAAGGGGCCATGGGCAAAATTGCAGCTAAACTATAACTTTTAGCTTAGGCTTAGCTGCAATTTTGCCCATGGTCCCTTTAAGGTAGCTCTACTTAGGCTCAAAGGGCCACCCACGGAGAGAAAGAGAGCAGGGAAGGAACAGACGGGACTCGAGGATGTGTGTGCGTGCGTGCGTGCGTGCGTGCGCAGAGGGAGAGGTGAATGAGGGAATTCATCACATGATTCCTATCTTTATATTGTCAAAGATTTTATTTCCTAACAGAGCTGACTCTGTTAGGAAATACAATATCTCTATAATTGTTCATTATTCCAAAAATACAACATATCTTGACAGGGCATACTCCCTTTCCCCCTTTTTAACACATGTTCCAAAAATAAACCCCAAATATCCTTAAAAATATTTTTCTTTAATTGACTCCTTTTGCATTTGATATTACAAGTCAACATTTCATTTAATGCCATATCCCATACTTCTTTATACCAATCGGTAATAGTAAAAACTTGCTGAATTTTCCATTTCCTTGCTATCATTAATCTACCTGCCGTTAACAAATTTATAATTAATTCTTTAACATTTTGAGGACCGGTCACCTTTTCAGTTATTGATAGCAAAGCTAATTTAGGACAAATCTCTAGATCAACTCCAACAATTTCTGATATTTCTTCAAAAATCATTTCCCAAAATTCCATTACATTTTTACAACTCCACCACATGTGAGCATATGTACCCAGCTCCTGACACCCTCGCCAGCACATTGGAGAACATTTATTATCTATTCTATTTAATCTCACCGGAGTCAAATACCATCTCCAAATTAGCTTGTAAAAATTCTCTTTAATTCTTATTGACATATTTTTCAATATTCGCCTATCCCAAATCTTGTTCCACTCATCTTTTGATATTTCCTCTTCAAACTCTGTATCCCAAACTATTTTAAGATTTTCCGCTTGCTCTTCTGATTTCTGCAACATTTTATATAACATCTTTGTAAGACCCCTGGCTGATGCATTTCCTTCTATAAGTTCTCTAGACATAACCAACTGCTCAAATGCAGTGAAATCTCTTTCATGCTCCTGTCTCCTCTTCCATTTCTTACCCCAGATCCTCAGTTTTTTAATCTGCAATACTACAGTTAAATGCATACTGTTGGGGGGCGGCAGGGATGGGGGGGGGAGAAGGCTGTATTGGTTTTAGTGAACTACTGAAACGGGGAAATGAGAAACATTAAAGAGGGCCTTAACTTATGTTTATTGACTAGTAAGTGATCTTACATTCACCTCAATATCTCAAAAAATGACACACACCTATATTGCACATGTTCCAACAATTTCAAGCTGAAGATAGGGGTTTTACAACTACACAAGAGTGTTCCTATCTTCCCAGCAATGATCACTGCCCGAATGACTTCCCTGTTACACATTGCTCCTCCCACTGTATTAATTAACTCTGCATGCAAAATGGGGACAACTATTTAGTGGGGACAGAAACTTAGGAAAACGAATCCCATTTTAAAAAAGAAAGAAAGAAACAGGCAGTTGCAGCATGTGATGCTGATGTTTTGGAACTAGGCAAACCTATTGCAATTTGATCAATCAGTTAGTTAAAAGGCCTATATCACTAAGTTGTATGTATTGTGAAATGCAATTCAACAGTGCATTTGGTAGAGCAGCCAACTCTAATTTCCACTGGAGAAGCCATCCCCGAGTGTGCTCCCAAACCACTCTCCTTTAACTGTGGTGATTTCTCGGAGTCCCATCAGAAAAGGTTTCCCTTCCATAACATAATCAAACTGCCGCACGTTGACACACTTCAGCACTGTTCATTTCATGGCCAGAATACGAGTGATTATCGAATATGCTTCAGGCACGGCATGTTGTGACATAAATGTAAAGAGATAATTTTCTTGTTTTATGAAATCAAGGTAACCAAAGAGTCACATTAGTGATAAACATGCTAGAAAATATTCAGGCTTGTTAGTATTGAGTGTTCAGCAATGGGTTGGAATTCTTAAGGATCTCATATTCTTCCATGAATTTAGCCCTGTTCAGGCATTTGTTTGAATGCATGAGAGCTTAAAGTGGTTGGAGGGATGCCCCCCATCTCTGCCCCTGCTGGCCCTGCCCCCTCAGTTCAGAACTTGCCCTGTTGAAACGGCAAGGTCTGAAAGGGAGTTTGACTCGTATTCACTTGAACGTGAGTAGAACTCTCCGTGCAATTGGGAACCCAGAGATAAGGCAGGGACCACCTTCTTTTCACTTGCTAGGTTTCTATGTGTAGGAATCTTTCTTCCCACTGGGGAAACTTCCCATCATGTGAGCCCTGACCTACTGTCAAAAGTGGTACAGCCGAGATACAGGGGTACCACCTCGGAGTAGGGCAAAGTAAAAACTTCAAAGAAAAGTATTTTTTCCCGATCTCATTCGAAACAAGGACTAGGGATATTTCACACATTCCCATAGTCCTTTGATATAATGGCAATATACATAAATTAACTATATAATGTATCATCTGCAAGAGTCAATCATTAATTTATAAAAACTGCTTCCATAGCTGTTTTATAATATGCTATAACATTATCTGAAATGTAATCAAACAATCTTAAGATTCTCTATTCAATAAATGCTTGGATCAACCATAATAAAATATGTATGTCCGGTTTAGACTAAACATGAGTTCAACTTAGGGTTTGCTAGCAATTCCTTTTCATAGTATTTTACAGTACAACATTTTCTAGCTTGGCATATTCTAGCATAACAGAATAGTTACCTTTGCCATTCCAATTCAGCCAAAAATCAAATTTTATTTAACCCACAATTTGTCAGAGATATTATCTTGACATTTTTTTGTTAGCACACCTGGCTGTATTCCTAGAAGCACTATTATGATGTACCACAGAAGAACAAAAAAATAGCACTTTGTGTAAGAATTTGTGCTGCTCCAAACTAGCCAGAAAAATATGGACTGTGCTATTTATTTATGAAGAAAAACAGAAGAGGATTTGAGTGTGTTTCTCACTAAGGTGTAAAAACAATCAAGCTTTTCTATCCATTTCTATTCTGCTGTCTCCCCTAAATTAAATAATAAAAATGGTATAGATATGGACAAAAATGTGTACATGTGAAACAATCCAACCCTGTTGTTGTATTTTCTCAAAGGTTCCTTAGCACGTCAGGAGCTCTGTGGGAACTGGGGAGTCCTTTAACTCTCCTAGAAGTTGTGGGTTGATTCCTGGCTCCTCTGAGAAGGAAATCATGGGGAAGTAGGAGTGGGAAAATTTGTGGATCATCAGTGATCCTTACATATAGAGATGCTGTTCTTCTAATTCAGGTTTGCTATAAATAGCTCAGTGGTGGGCAGTGGGTAAATTGATATTTAGCATAAGCCACTTCCCCCCCCCCCATTTGAGTCTGGCTGAATATTGGGGTTCTAGCAAAAGACAAAGTAGATCTTACAAGCCTGACATCTGCCCATGCCTGAGATAGCTGAATGTACAGGCAAGCATCTAACACAGGCTAGGTTCAGACAACACAATAACCCACACTCAAATGTGGTTATCATGATGTCTGAACCCAGCTGCGCGAACAAGCCATGGTTTGTTAACCATGAACAACCCATGGTTTGTTGTTGGGTTGTAAACTGTGGGTTGTTCACCATGGTTTGTTATCTCAGTTGGGTTCAGACAATACGATAACCCACATTTCAACAACAACCCACAGTTCAACAACAACACACACTCAACCCTTGAGTGTGGGTTATCATGTTGTCTGAACCCAATCATAGATAACCATAACTAAGATATGGTTTATACTGTCCATTTGTTATATTGTTCCTCTCTGAAATCAGGCAAAACTAAAATCTATGAAAGGATCAATCTGATTTCAACATGCCTTTGAATAGGACCAAATATTAGGATCTCAACCTTGCCACCCAATCTCTGCTTGTTTACTTAGAGGAAGTCCCACTGAGGTCAATGTCTCTTTGTACATGTGTTCACCCATAAATCCGTTCTGTCCCATTTCTGTCTTAATCTACCATTTAAAACAAAAACTGCACAAAAATTCACATTATATGTTTCAATGCATATTTTTGAAAGTGTATTTTATCTCAGACTACACATCTCTAAATGTATTTTCTCTCCAAAATATGGATTTGTGGATATATTTTGATATATTTATTCTGAGCCAAGAACTGCGTTGGGACATTGGTGAAGTCTGAAAGCCAGGAGATAACTAAGTTCTGATTGGCACATTAGTCCGGTGAGGTACAGTTCAGGTTAGTTCATATTGGGATTTGTGAATACTGGATTCCTCGAGCATCCCTAACTACCTATGGCCTCCATTCAAACATGTGCAAAAGAATTTTGGGTAGAAAGTGACAGAAAGTTAAAACTGGAAGGAATCTGAGGTAGCTTCGGTGGCAGACATAGAACTGGAGACCCTGGTTGCTACCAAATACCTACAAAGTGGTTGGGGGAAAGATATAACTCTCAGGGGAGAAGTGATAGTTAGGAGATGGCTTAACCCAGCCTTCCCCAACCTGGTGCTCTCCAGTTGCATTGAACTGAACGGCCATAAATCAGTTATGGGAGTTCATGCTAGCTAGGAATTTCTGGAGTTGCAGTCCAAAGCATCTGGAGGACACCAGGTTGGGGAAGGCTGGGTTAACCCTCTCCCAGCTTGTCGCTTTTCTTCTGCAGCATGTCCCCTACAGCCTGTTCCCAGGCTTTGCTGTGTAGCATGGAAAAACAGCTAGGGAAAGCGTTGTAGGGAAACTCCCATTTTCTACTTTTCTTCTGTATAGTATGCTCTCTCCTCTGCTTCTTTACAGTATTTCACTGACTGGGTCTGCAGGCCTATATCTGCCACTGAAGCACAGTTCATCTCTCAGTGTGTAAGAAGTCAAGTACGTACCCTGTTTATATTCTGTGGTCCCCTTTGGAATCTCCAAAGCAAATTGGATGGCTGCTTGTCTCAATGGCTATATCATAGGGACTGGTAATTCCTGCCTCACCACTAGATGGGTTTCTGAAATACCTTGCATCTATTATTGTTTCCAGATGCCAGTGATTATTCATATTTACCCTCTTTATTCTACCATTGGCCAGTGGGCTGACCTCTACAGCTGAAGTAGTTTACACAGCAACTCTTCTTGGCAAAGAGGAGGGGGGGAAATACAGGAACTCAGCAACCATAGATCTTTTGTCAGTTTCTGTTGAATATGAGACAAAAGTTGCTGGAATTTGGGGCAAATGATTTCCATAGAATATAAGTCTTTGCAAGCCGCACGCACAGTCTACTAGGAATAGTTTGAGTAGGATTCTGATTTCCCAATAGAACACACTAATAAGATCTTTCCCTAGCTACTCTAGATTTTTATTGATTGCCCTTCCTTTGTGTGGTTTTTCCTCCCTCCCTGGAGTCTTAGAAATCCCTAGCTATGCAGTTTAAAGCCAAATGTCTCTATAACAGATAGCAAAGATGATTAGGTCATGTGATCACTGTGGCTACGTAAGGATTTGCCTCTACCGTGGCTTGGTCTAGAGAGATTTGTGATTAGCTGCTTTGCAACTACGGAAAAAAGTCCAAAATGCAGAGTGCGAGAATTCCAACTTTTCTGCCAATATGGCAATGCAGGGGTGTGCATGCACGTAGTTTTGCTGTCCTTGCACCTAGCTTCTGTTTCCATAAGTGTGGAGAAGCATTCTTAAACTTTTCACCAGCTTTTCATTCCCTCCCCCCCAGATATAGAGCTTACAAGACCTACAATTAAAAATATATATGAAAACACAGAAAAGTATACCCACATATGACCTTATATTAACACATGTAGCAGCAACAAGAAAAAGAAAGTGGAATGAATGGCTAGATTTAGGCTGTGTTCCTGAACCTATGAGGGAGTAAGCCCCATTGAACACAATGGGACACTTCCAAGGAAACATATCCAGGATTGTGCTACTTATCACTTACAGAATTGAAAATAAATCTTCAATCCCTACTCTAAATATTTATTCTCTAAATATGTTGGTCTCCATTTATTAGATAACAGCTGCCCGTGAAGACTGTTCAGAAGCTGCAGCTTGTGCAAAATGCAGCAGCCAGACTCATCACTGTGACCAGAAGGTCCGAACAAATAACATCAGTTCTGGCCCGCTTGCCCTGACTGATTGTATGCTTCTGAGCCCAATTCAAGGTGCCTTTAAAGCCTTACACAGCTTTGGAACACAATACTTGATGGAATGCCTCTCCCAACCACAATCTACCTGGACACTACGCTCAACATCTGGGGTCTTCCTCCGACTGCCACCTTCGAGGGAGGCTCGGAGGGCGGCAACAAGGGGAAGGACCTTTTCTGTGGTAGCCCCGAAATTGTGGAACAAGCTCCCCGCCTGAGGCCCACCTGGCGCCAACCCTACTATCTTTTCTGCGCCAGGTCAAGACTGCCCTCTGCGTTGAGGCTTTTAACAACTCTAAATAGTGCATGGTGGGGTGGCTATTTTAACTTTTTTACTGGTCGTGTTGTATTAACTTGTTCTAATTACTTTGAGGTTTTTTTTAAATTTGGTTTTAAAATTTTTTATAATGTTTTTATTGTGTATATTTTATATTGTATTTTATTGTATTTTTTATTGATCGTTGTAAACCGCCTAGAGAGCTTCGGCTACTGGGCAGTATAGAAATGAAATAAATAAATAAACAAAAGTGGCGGTGCAGCGGAAGAGGCAGGGGCTGCATGCAGCTTGCATGTTACTCACCCTTGCTCTGTCTAGACCAGTGTTTCTCAACCTTGGGTCCCCAGATGTTTTTGGCCTACAACTCCCAGCATGCCCCAGCCAGCTATGCTGGCTGGGGCATGCTGGGAGTTGTAGGCCAAAAACATCTGGGGACCCAAGGTTGAGAAACACTGGTCTAGACTGATGTCTTTATCAGGGGCACTGGGGAGGGATTCAAAGGGTGTGCTTTCCCACCCTTTACAGATAAGATAAAGTATCCAGCTTGTTGGAGAGGAGCTGGGGAGTGTTTGTCTCGAGGATCTTGATTAAAAGAAGTAATTTCACCAGGATATCAGTTTCAGGCTGTGCTTTCTCACCCACCCTCTACAGATTAAAAGGACAGCTTGTATGAGTGAGTGAGCCATGACAGCAGAGCACTGGCAGGAAAGCCTTTGGAATAGTAGCAGGTCATACTCGGATTTTGGAGAACTTTCCAGAAAAAGCCTGAGCTTTACCCAAAAACTCTCTCCTCTGGATTTGGAAGGGGCTCATTCTTTCCAAGCCTTTTCAGAGACATTTGCCCATCCCTGGCCTCTAGAAGATCTCCTGGACCATTACACCAATCACGAGAGCTGTTAAACACGCATATCTGCAGCTGCACACATAAATGAGCCCTCCTGAGTGGGCCGTGCTTTTCCAGCACAAAGCCTTACGCCTCAGATAACCTTCAATTCAAACCAGGCATTGTGGAGACAAGCGAACTCTGCTTGTACTTGCTGGATAATGAATTGGTTCTTCTTTCCCTCTTTTCTGTTCTGTAGATATATTTTTTTTCATACTGCTGTTCCACTTCCCCCCTCTGGCATACATTGTAGGAGTACTTGACTGGGCACTCCACTAAGATGTAATTACTCTGTGTGTGTGTGTGTGTGTGTGAGAGAGAGAGAGAGGGGGGGGGGGGAGGGAGGGAGACTCTTGCTTCTGGGCTGTCTAGGAGCTAATTAGTCTGCCATCATATAGAAAGACACCTCAAGGCTTCTCTAACATGGGCTCAGCTAACCTTGCCTGCTAGGCTTTATTTTGTCAGCCAATAGTTATAGCAGTATGAAGGCACCCAGCCATGAAGAGACCCAGCATCTGGCACTTAAATATCAATCTCTGTTCAAAATTAGAATGTCTCATTTTTAAAAGCATTGCTATATGCTTGCCATATACATAGGCATATATGAATGAAACTTACTAATAATTATATGCCATTTTCCTACTTGGTGTTTGTTTAAAACCTCTCTCTGTTCCTTTCCAGCAAGACTTCTTGTGTCTCAGAATTTATTGTTTCTGCAGAGGCATCCATTTTTATTACAGCAAGCCCAAGGCTCTGAGACCAAACTAATGGAACTCCCATCTTACTTGTTACTTACTTGTTGCACTCTGCTGGAGACCTTAAATAGAATTTCTAAAGAGCAACCAGAGCTCTCAATCCTAGCGAAAGCACAGTTTTCAAGTGTATCTCCTTTGGCTGGCGAGGTTAAGGAATTAGAAAAGGAAAGGCAAGCTTGCTGGCTGAGTTTTGTGCTTTTCTTTAGGTTTCAGAGAGAAATTAGTTTCTCGGGGTTGAGGCAGGAGAATGACTTAAGTGCCCTCATGGTCATTACTCAACGAATAAATGTTTTGTTGGCTTTAATTAGCCTGCACATTTTCTGCACTATTTCTAGAGTGCCAATTATAAGTCAAAAGATGAAGCCAATGGCAAACAGTGCATTATTTTATCCAGAGATAACTCCCACATAGTGAGCGAGCCTTCTATTGAGGGCCAAACTAGATGTGGTGAGGGCACCCACAGGTGCTTGTTTGCATATCAGCCCTGTTCATGTATAAAACGGTGGGTGGGTGCATGAGTGCATTACATTAACATTAAAGCAGACATGTAGCACCCACCCCCTGGAACCCTTTACCAGCTGCCATTGGACAGGCCCCACAGTTCTAACATTTGGATGTCTTCTCAAGAGCCATCTCTTCACACAGGCTTTCCCTTTCCCACGTGGGCCAGATCCACATTACACAGTATATTGTCAAGTTAGCAGAAGAGTACTGCTATATTCACGTTCCACAGTCACTACTAACAGGGCACACTCTCGTTAAATGTGCAGTCATCCGGGTTTGCCACCCCACACCTAACCCAGTAGCGGTAGAACTGGGCATTGCCTTGAACATGCAGGGGAAATGGCCCTTTAAGAGAAAGGGTTATTGTTTGTTTGCTTTGGTTAATCAGCTATGCAAAGGTGTGGAGGAGTAAACATGTGAAGTACCGAGATATTAAAAAATGGGGCGGAGGCTTTTTCTGCCTGCTCACAAAACAGGAGGAGGAGAAGGGAAGAGACTGTCCTCTGACATCCTCCCTTGCGCTGAAACCAGCAGGATCAGCCCTTTTCCCTCCACCCAAAACCAATTTCTGAAAGCAGTCTCCTCCCCCACCCCCCGTTCAAAGCTTCCCAAGCACAAGCTGCATTGAAGTGTGATTTACCTGGGACCAAGGCGAGTGAAGGGAATGTGATTTACTTCTGAGTAGACATGCCTTTTGACCAATTTACACCTTCTTTTTCTGGGGGGGGGGGAGCTTTAAGAGAAAGGGTTTTTTGTTGTTGTTGTTGTTTTGGTTAATCTGCTATGCGAAGGTGCAGAGGAGCGAATGTGTGAAGGACCAAGATTTTTAAAAAGAGGGGGAGCTTTTCATGTAGCGCACAGTAGAGTTGTAGTGCAGTTGTACTCCTGATTCGTATTTTTATTATTGGGTAGTTTTATTGTTATACTTTATTGTTGTTTTTGATGGTATGACATTGTGTGTTCACCACACTGATAACTCTGTGGAAAGCAGTCTATACATTGGAATAATAAATTTAAATGCTGCCCTTCTAGTGACTGTGCACCACTCAGAGCAGATCACAGATACAAAGACAATAAAAATACAGATACATCATGCCTGTGACCACCCCAGCTAGCTCAGGTGGGGAGACTGTTAGGTAGCAGAGCGGCCGGTACACCAACAGAATCCCCATTCTGTCTCGGCCAACTATCCTCAGGAACAAACACTCAAAACTGGTAGCTTGTTGTACAGGCCATCTGGTTAGGGGTATGGAATCATGTGATAGACCACAGCCACTCCACCCCACCACCAGTCTTGGATGGTGCTAGACAGAGAGACTTGGTGGACACTACTGGGATAAATTCACCCCACGTCTTTCTTCCAGCCAGGCCTCTGTAATACATGACAGATTGGCTCCCCCATCCAGGATTATATCCTGGATGATCATGATTTTACCATTTACAGGCAGTCCCCAGATTATGAACGAGTTCCATTCTTAAGAATGTCTTTAAGTCGCATTTGTACGTACAGTACGTCGGAACAGTATAGCGCAGTGATGGCGAACCTATGGCACGCGTGCCACAGCTGGCGCGCAGGGACCTCTCTGTGGGCACGCGAGAGGAGCGAGATCAGGCAGGGGTCCCGGGCGCCTCCTGCTGCGAGGATTCCCCCGGGGGGCAGGAGAGCAAGCGGGGAGAGGCGAGGCGAGGCGAGGCTGGGAGGGCAGCTGCCGCTTTAAATGCTCAGTTGGCTGCTCTCCGCCTCGCACGCTCACTCTCTGCCGCCCTCCTCCTCCTCCTCCTCCTCCTCCTCCTCCCCCCCTTGCCTGAGAAGGGGTGGCTGGGCTGCTGCTTTAAATCTCCGCCTCGCGCGCTCACTCGCTATCTGCCCATGGGGGGATAGAAGGGGCTGTGGGGGGGGCTGATGTGGAGGAGTCAGGAGACAGCCCTTGCTGGGCCGGGCTCAAAAGACGCACTGGCAGCTTGGAGGTGGTGTGATTTAAGCTGTGGTGGCTTGTGCGATTCAACTCTAAACTAAAACCTCGGTATTCAGGTTTAATTGCAGTGTTGGCACTTTGAAATAAATAAGTTGGTTTTGTGTTGCAGTTTGGGCACTCGGGCTCAAAAAGGTTCGCCATCACTGGTATAGCGTCATATACGGCATTTAGGCAAATTGCCTAAATTACGTATACTATGCTAAACTCTACGTAAACAACATAGAGCCAGGGAACCTGGAAGTCCGTTCATAAGTACGAGTTGTCCGTAAGTCGGACATTCTTAACCCGGGGACTGCCTGTACTAACTTGGCATTCAAACAACACCACTGCCATCCTACACACTTTTCACTCACCCCAGATCTAATGAGCCAAGCCAGGGGTGGTGGGTGGGCGGGGGAGAGTTTTCTAAATTCATCTACCACCTTTCAATAAATACTTCCAGTGTGGCTTACAAAGGGAAAACAACAAAACCACAAAAAACAAGAAGTTATAAAACAGGAGAAACAACAGTAAACTTTAAATCTCACAGATATTAAAAGGCCTGGGGAAATACAAAGCCCCCCTTCTGGAGGTGGAAAAAAAACACGACCATAAGTGCAAGGCAAGCGTCTGTAGAAGGGCATTCCCAGGGATGGGGACTCAGACTCGAGGACTCGACTCTTGAGTCAGACTGAGTCCCCCCTCTGACTCGACTCGGACTCAAGTCCCAATATTTTTAATGGGACTCGAGACTCGACTCGGGACTCGAGACCAAGGACTCTTCAACATCCCTGGGCTGTGCCAGAAGGAGTGGAGAGGAGCGTGATTGCCGGCGAAGAGCACATGGAAGCGAGGTGTGCCGCTGCTCGGCCACTATAGACGGCTACCAGGAGTGCAGCCCCAACAGTGTGTCAAGATTTATTTTGATTGATGTGTTGCGTACTTGGGAGAGGCAGAAGAAGGACCTGAGATTACTCTGTGTGTGTGACTGCTCTGAGAATGTTTCTGGTTCCAGCAAGTTCATCACCAGTGGAGCGGGTGTTCAGTGAGGGTGGAATTGTGATGAGATCTTACCATTCCAGAATGGGGGCCAAACATTTAGAAAAAATCATGTTCCTCAAATGCAACATGGGTAAGTTTTAGGAAGTACAGCAAGTTTATTTTTTAAACTCATTTTTCTAAAATGCAACCTTTCAGACATTTTGGATTTGGCTGCCTCTGCCTGCCTGTCTGGGGTTCCCTGCCTCCTCTGCCTGCCTGGTCTCTTCTTGACCAGTTCAACAGTTGAATTGTCCAAGACAAAGGCCTCTGCCTGCCTGCTTTGGGGTTCCCTGCCTCCTCTGCCTGCCTGGTTATTTTGGGTTTTTCTGCCTGGTCTGTTCTTGCCAAAATCAGCTGCAGAGTTTTGAAATAAAAAGGCACACTTCTGCCTAGAATTTATTTAGACCTCACATCTGAAGTAGCCTTATTTTGTTGGGAAAAACCCCCATTGCTTTTAATAGGGACTCGTGGAGTCAGCTTTGGGAGTGACTCGTGACTCGTGAGTCACCATCTTGGACCAAGGACTCGGACTCGGACTCGAGACTCGGGTCCAAAGACTCGTGACTCGACTCGTGACTCGAGACCAAGGACTCTTCAACATCCCTGGGCATTCCACAGGTGGGACACTATAACATACAAACCTAAGAACTGTGCTGGATCAGACCAAAGACCTATCTAATCTTGCATTCTGTTCATACAGTATCCACCCGCCCACTCCACTGCTCAACAGACTCCCTGGCTGAGCTGACGGAGGTGGTCTCGCTGGCGATGCTGAGGTCCCCCAGGCTGTTGGTCCTGGGGGATGTTAACATCCATGCTGAGGGCACCTTGTCTGGTGTGGCTCAGGAATTTATGGACTCCATGACAACCATGGGACTGTCCCAACATGTCATTGGCCCAACACATGTAGCAGGGCACACTCTAGACCTGGTTTTTTCAGCCGAGCATGGAGATGGTGATCTGAAGGTGGGGGACTTTGAATCAGTCCCCTTGTCATGGTCAGATCACTACCTGCTGAGATTTAGGCTAACGGCAGCTTTAGGGTGGGGGCCCTATTAAGATGGTCCGCCCCCGGAGGCTGATAAATCCGGATGGTTTCCAGAGGGCCCTTGGGGGGTTTCCAGCTGATATGGCTGGCGGTCCTGTTCAATCCCTGGTTGATCTCTGGAATAGAGAGATGACCCGGGCGGTTGACACAATCGCTCCTGAGCTCCCACTCTGTAGTAGAGCTTGTACGACTCCGTGATATACCCCAGAGCTGAGAGTGATGAAGCAAAACAGGAGACGGCTTGAGTGCAGGTGGAAGAAAACTCCTAGTAGATGCAATCGAGCCCTGGTACATGCCTATTAGGTATACCTAGAGGCAGTGAGGGTGGCAAAGAGACAACATCTCACTGCCTCTATCTATCCAATCATCTCTTTGCCGCCCAGCATGGCTCTTTAGGGTAGTCCGGGGCCTGTTATACACTGGCCCCAGGGACATCATCGACCCATCTGATGCCCGCTGCAATATATTCGCTAGGCACTTCCAGGAAAAAATCTCTTGCATCTGCAGGGACTTAGACTCCAATGTTATAGAGGTACCCAGAGCACAGCCTGGTCTAGTTATTTTGGATGAGTTTCAGTTGGTACAGCTCGAGGAT
Organism: Shinisaurus crocodilurus; assembly: GCA_021292165.1. NCBI lineage: Eukaryota > Metazoa > Chordata > Lepidosauria > Squamata > Shinisauridae > Shinisaurus > Shinisaurus crocodilurus. The sequence goes on along the minus strand of CM037878.1, from coordinate 158,256,732 downwards.
GTTGACAAGGTGCTTGGACGGGTTCGTGCAACCACGTCTGTTCTGGATCCTTGCCCCTCTTGGCTTATAAAAACTAGCAGGGAGGGAACGGCCGGCTGGGCCAGAGAGGTGATCAATGCCTCCTTGTGAGAGGGAGTGGTCCCATGCCACCTGAAACAGGTGGTGGTGAGACCACTCCTGAGTCCTGAAGAAACCCTCTCTGGACCCGGAAGATCTTAACAACAACTTTAGGCCGGTGGTGAATGTTCCTTTCCTGGGCAAGGTCCTTGAGTGGGTGGTGGCCAACCAGCTCCAGGCACTCTTGGATGAGACTGATTATCTGGATCCATTTCAGTCGGGGTTTAGTCCTGGTTTTGGCACAGAAACAGCTTTGGTCGCCCTGTATGATGACCTTTGTTGGGAGAGAGACAGGGGGAGTGTGACCCTGTTGATACTACTGGATCTCTCAGCGGCTTTTGATACCATCAACCATGGTATCCTTCTGGAGCGGCTGTCTGAGTTGGGGGTGGGGGGCACTGCATTGCAGTGGTTCCGCTCCTACTTAGATGGCCAGCTGCAGAGGGTGGTGCTTGGGGAATGTTGCTCGGCCCCATGGACTCTCCAATATGGGGTTCCTCAGGGGTCGGTCTTATCCCCCATGCTATTTAACATCTACATGAAACCACTGAGTGGGGTCATCCAGAGTTTTGGAGTGCGTTGTTGCCATCAGTATGCTGATGACACACAGCTCTCTCCTTTTCATCTTCAGCAGGTGAGGCTGTGGATGTGCTGAACCGGTGCCTGGCTGCGACAATGGACTGGATGAGGGCTAACAAACTGAGGCTCAATCCAGACAAGACTGAGATGCTGTTAGTGGGTGGTTCCTTTGACCGGATGGAGGGTGCTCAACCTGTTCTGGATGGGGTTGCACTCCCCTTGAAGGAGAAGGTTTGTAGCTTGGGGGTGCTCCTGGAGCCATCTTTGTTACTTACGGCTCAAGTGGCCTCAGTGGCAAGGAGTGCCTTCTACCAGCTTCGACTGGTGGCCCAGCTACGCCCCTATCTGGACAGGGATAGCCTGGTCTCAGTAATCTATGCTCTGGTGATCTCTAAACTAGACTACTGCAATGCACTCTACGTGGGGCTGCCTTTGAAGACTGTTCGGAAGCTGCAGCTTGTGCAAAATGCGGCAGCCAGGCTTATTGCGGGGACCGGAAGGTCCGAGCACATTACACCGATTCTGGCACTGGCTGCCAATATGCTTCCGAGCCGAATTCAAGGTGCTGGTTCTAACCTATAAAGCCCTACACGGTTTAGGACCACAATACCTGACGGAACGTCTCGTCTCTCCTAACTGCAATCTACCCGGACACTACACTCAACATCTGGGGCCCTCCTCCAACTGCCACCTCCAAGAGAGGCTCAGTTGGTAGCAACAAGGAGGAGGGCCTTCTCAGTGGTAGCCCCCCAATTATGGAATAAGCTCCCCACTGAGACCCGCCTGGCGCCAACCTTACTATCTTTTCGGCACCAGGTTAAGACTTCCCTCTATGCCAAGGCATTCAATAGTTAAGAGCTCAAAATAGCACGTGTGTGTGGGGGGGGATTGTCACCTGTAGACTTAGTTTTATTAACTTTTGGATTGTATTTTAAACTGTGCATTTTAATTTGGTTTTTAATCTTTTTAACTATTTTGTATGTTTTTATTGTTGTTTTATGTACAAACTGTTGTGAACCGCCCAGAGAGCTTCGGCTGTGGGGCAGTATAGAAATTAAATAAATAAATAAATAAATGTCCTGGTTTTAAATTTGAAAAAAATGGTCACCTTACATTAGAGATCACTGGCTGGAAGCCAGCTCAGACCGTGCATCCATCTGGTTGCAGAGAGAGGGAGAGAGAGAGGGAGAGAGAGAGAGAGAGAGAGGGCTGGCCATAGAGAGGCAGGAAGTAGCGAGGAGGGGTTACAAAACATGCACCCTGGGGATTGTTAAATTAACCCTTTCCTCCCACTCTAACTAGTGGTTACATTGCCTTGTTGATTTAAGCAGGCAATATTACAATTTCCATCAAAAACTACCCACATATTATAGCTTAGAGTTCTTACTGCCAGTGACTAAGCCTTAGGAGAGGCATTTCAACCTTCTTCAATGGGGAAACATTGTACAAAAGCCACTTGGCGAAAAGGGGGGTATGGTCAGGGGAAGCGGCCCTGGCCATCTGGGGAACCTCAGAGTGCTGGACTGGGACCACAGGAGGGCCAAATTTGGGACCTGGGCCTGAGGTCCCCCACCCCTGTGTTTAAGGATGGGTTTGCTCTCTTGGCTTGATTTGGAACTGGGCTCAGCAAATCAAGCTATTTTTTAAAAAATAAATAAATAAATCAGAAAATAGTTCAATATATTCCTAGCACAGTTCTGAAATGTGGACCCACTGCACTTCTAATGACATCACTGGAAGTGCTGATCAAAAAACCTTCCCGTGCCAAATGAAAAGCATCCGCCATGCCACCCGTGAGCTCCGCAAGGTGTTGATGCTGACGCTTGCCTCTCAAATGGCCTGGCCATGGCAGGAACAGCAGTGGTGATGGAAGGATGTTGGAGCTCTTCCTTCCCTGGTGCCATGCAATGGCAACGTACTAGAAGCCCTGGGAAAATAACACCTCCTAGGATTACATCACTACTCCATATGGGTTAATTCTCTTGATTTGTTTCTGACAAACATGTTATATGACCATTGTCCTCAATCCAAATCTAAACTTCTCTCTTGGGGCTTCTCTACACGAGGCATTTATTGTGCGCTCGTGATCCCTCACTCACAGAAGTTTGCGGGTCCTTTACATGATGTTGTCATCCTCCAGGGCCTCTCCTGTGTTTTCCAGCCATTTTGCGGCTTTTTTTAGCGCGAGGAAAGTGTAGTATTATTTCCTATTGCACTAGTAAGTGCTAGAAAATGGCCGCAATTACACTATACCACAGTGCCACCTTGTGGTTCTGTAAAGAACATATAGGAAGGCAGAGAAAGAAAAACCCTGGGGGAAAACAACATGTAAAGGACACCCTCTTCCGCCCACAAAGAAAATGGAAGAAGAAGCCTCAGTAAAGTGGCGAGTTAAACACCTCATGTAGAGAAGCCCTTGTTCCCAACTTGAGTTTGTCTTGTTTGACAAGACTGAATTTCCAAGTAGCTCCCTGCCATGGTTGGGCCTGGGAATAGCAGTTACTAGGTTGCAGTATGATAATAATGTGCATGCATAACTACCAGTACTTATGCTCCAACATTACAGGCTAGAAGAGAACACTTGGAAAACAGAAGAGTTCCCCACCCACCCACCCAAACATACACTGAAAAAGCTCATAATTACCAAGCCAGTTCAAAACTGAGTGAAGTTTGCCCATCATTACTGGAAACAGAATGCTGGACCAGATTGATCTTGGTTTGAGACAGCAAGGCAATTCTTACATAATCTTGTATAATGCTTAAAAAAATAGATCCAAGTAAGCGACAGGGTGAGCTCTGCTCACCATGAAAATGCAAAAATTCTAGGTAATATTCTACGTAAAAATTTCTATTCTAGGTAATATTCAACATCTCCACTAAAAGAAAGGTTGCTATGATGAGCATATTTTACAAGATTTGTGGGTGGTTGTTTTTCTTTCTAAGCAAACACACTCAACTCCCTGGGATCATTAACTGATGTGAGGGAGATGAAGAATTTTTTACATGATGCATGCCCAGAAAACACAATATCAATAACCAATTTTATAACTTGAACTGCTTAATATGAAGGGCTCACTCAGCTGGACAGTAGCTGAGCTGGACTTCTAAATTCGGGACCTGATCCTTCTCAAATCATCTGAAAACTCTTCAAGAACATTGTTTTCTCTTCATTCTATTTCTACATTAACCAAGTGGAAGTGCCAAATTAGTGTTGCTGCTGCACAAATAGCATTGTTAAAGCAGATTCTGGAACAGAAATCAGGTTTCCTGGTCCTTAAAACCACAAGGAACTTTTGCAGACTTATTTGTGGTTTCCTGTTTTGTTCAAGATTTCCCTGGCCCTGTGCCATCTGTTGTCTGCCCCCACCCCCGGTTCTGATAGTGATAAACTGCAGAGGCTTCAAATCTCACTGAGTGATGTATGCAGGAGAGGAAATATTAGTAATAATGAACTTTACCACTGGAGGTAAAGTTATGCTAAAGGTGTGGTTGCCACTGAAAACTACAGCTTTACGTTTAACTACTGTGGTATATTTGTGCCTTTAAGAGATTTGTAGGAAATTCTCATCTAGCAAATGTGAAAGTAACACTGGCAAAGGCTCCCAGTCAGTGCTGCGTAGTCCTGGCCTGAAAGTGGCTGTTGACGCCTCTCGGGCGTTGATCATGTTAATAAATGTTGATGCTTATAGAAGACTTGGATGTCCTGTCATTTATCTAAATACCGTATTTTTCTGTGTATAAGACGACACCATGTATAAGACGCCCCCCCACATTTCTGACCCAAAATTCAGAAATCAATATTTTAAACATTAAACAGAACACGTTTTTTAAAATCAATATTTTAAACATAAAACAGAACACATTTTTATTTAGTGATTAGGCAACATTTACATACCAGTACTATGATATTACGGTATGCATCACAAGGGAACAATGGGCCGCTTCCTCAGTCCAAGCCCCTCTTCAGCCTGAGCTGAGCTTGAGGGAAGAAAGCAAGACAAGACTCGCCTTAGCGTCTCCGGCCTTTTGCTTCCACCCCCTCACCGTCACCCTTTGACTCTCCGAGGTGGGCTAGGGGTGGAGGCTGGAAGAGACGCCACCCGGGCAGCACCGGGAGGGGCAGGAGCGGCGACGTGGTCCGGGCCGGCTTCTTGGTTCTCTCTTCTTTTGCACCGCTGCCATGGTTGCCGCTCTCCTTCCCGGGGTCTCTTCTCACGGCTCACGCCGCCTGCCTGGCTCTGCTGCTTGGCTCCCTGGTCTTACACGGGGCTCCTGCGCGGGCTGAGGAGACAGAAGAGGCGGCGGGCCGGTGGCGAGACGGAAGAGGCGGCGGCAGGCACTGAGACGGACCCTCACGCGCGGCACCTCTACAACGCCGAGATGCTTCACCATGGCGCCCAGAGCGCACCGCACTTCATCATGTTCTGCGCCCCATGGTGAGCAGCGGCCTGTAAAGGGAAAAGGGGTGCGCCAGGCTCTCCTCTGCTTCTCCCCCTGACGTGGCAGCCAGAGGGAGACCCAGTGAGGGAGGCTGGGAAGGGGCCCGGGCAGGAGGCAAAGTCAAGGGAGAGGGACTCACTGTTATACATGTTCCCCTCCTCTGTTCATTATCCCCCCCCCATCCATACACCTGAGGCCGTACACGCAAATTGTCCTCATTTTAAAGGGGTTTAGGGCGCAGTCCTGTGCATGTTTGTTTTTTTAAAGCCCTACAATTCTCAGCATTCCCCAGGGATGCTGGGAGTTGCAGGACTTGTTCCTGATTCTCTCCTTGGCTTACCGTACTTCCATGTATAAGACGACCCTCAATTTTTAGTCTAACGATTTTAGGAAAAAGTATCATTTTATACATGGAAAAATACGGTATTACGGCTCTCCCTTGCCTCCTCCCTAATGTCTATTAGAAATTGCTTGTGTCATTATGTCATGACATTCTGTGTTTCCTCAGCCCCATTCCACTTCACTGGCTGCCCCTGGTTTGGGAATGGGCAAATGCAGAACAGTGATGTCCAGGGCATGGATACGTTTCCCTGGATGTTGTGGAGAGGAAAGGGGGAACCAGACACGTGGATACCATTTTTGGCAGCATCTGCACATTTAATTGAGCTTCCTGATTTATCCCTCAGCACTAGGGTGGCCACTTATGAATTGCCAAAGAGGAAAAATACCACCAAAAAGGGGACACAGATCTGCATAAAATTTGCATATGCTAATTTATACCTGTGACAAAGCCACCACAAAATGATTCTGCCACATTTTCACACGGCGAGTTCGCTGTTTCTATTTTGATGTGTTGCAAGTTGCCATACCATGCCAGAGTAAACTGTAATGTTCAATGGTTTGCTCATATGAGCTCTGAATGGGGGCTCAAATTCAAACAATACATTCACTATCTAAACCTGACATGGGAAAACCACCTCAGGGCGACTTTACCACTTCCAAATGTAATGTGACAGTCAAGAGTGGTGTTATATTAGCCTTCCCCAATATGTTGCTCTCCAGATGTTTTCCCATCCCATCAACATGGCCAATGGCCAGGGATGATGGAAGTTGTAGTCCACAACAACTGGAGGGCACCGGATTGGGTAAGCCTGTGCTATACCCTCCACATTTTGCTTGGGAACTGTGGAGAGTTGCCTCTCTGACTATATCCAGCAGATTGAAGGGCCATTTGATGGCTTGGGCAGCTAGTCCATGGCTTAGGGTCATTATCAGTGGGGCTGGATCACACCACAATTGATGTTACCACAAACTGAGGTAAATCACCTGGAAGCAAGGGCACGCATATATATATATATATTTACACAAGCAGGCTAGATCAGGGATGTAGAACCTCTGAGCTAAGGGCCTAATCCAATACAAATGTTAGTCTTTGAAAAGAAGATCTTGTTGCTAGATCCCACTTCTTCTCCAAAAAACTTTAGTGATGTTACTAGAATTTGTATTTACCTGGATCACAATACACATTCCCTCCAACTCATAATGCTCAGACAGATTCTAGTGCAAGTTCCGTTGCTCTGCAAAGTTCATCTCTACCTGAGAATGTAAAATGAGATACTTCAGAGTTTTCATTTAGGTATTTTTCGTTCAAGTCCTGGACTCTGTCTGCTCAATCTGGACTGAGGAAGCACCCTCCAAGGGTGATTTTTAAGGCTCCATGGAACTTTAGCAATTTCCACAGCCTTGGGCGAGTTTATGCAATCTCTCATCTTGTTTGACTAAAATACAGGGAAGCTCCTCAACCCAAATTCAATTATTGCAGTGTTTAAACAAACACTTAAACCTCTCCCCAAGCCTCCATTTTTCCTGACCTTTTTAAGAAAAAAAAAAGCCAAAAACGTACCTCCCAGACATCTCAGTATTGAATGCAAACATTGCATTTAACTGAGACATGCTTTCTCCAGTTCTCAAGAGCTTGCCTGGGCTTGGCCACAGTTCCCTGGAGACTAAACAAAAAAATTGCCCTTTGGGGACATTTGCGTAGCTCTTTTTGACCTGTCATTAGTAACCAGGATTTGGACAAAAATAGATGAAATTCTGAGGGGAAGTTACATGATGAAGTACAGCCAACAGTGATTCAATGTAAAAATCATTGCTGGTGTGTGTGTGTGTGTGTGTGTGTGTGTTTAAATAATAATCTTTTTTTAGTGTTCTCCAATGATGCCAGTAATTACTAATCCAGTTCTGAATTAAGGGAGTCTGCCAAGATTAGGATGGCACATATGCATTATAGCAGGGGTGCAGAACTCCTTTCATCCCAAGGGCTGAATTCCATTTCAGAGAAGCTTGGGGGGGGTGCATTCCAGTGGTGGGCGGGGCCAAAGGCAAAGGGGCGGGGCCAAAAACCAAAAATACCAGCATATTTTAGCATAAAGCTCTTACTGGTCAGGAGCGAAGCCTTAGGGGAGGCATTTCAACCATCTAGAATGGGAAAAACCTGCACAAAACCTGGGAATGGGGCCACGTGACGGCACAGTTTATTTATTTATTTAATACATTTTTATGCCGCCCAATAGCCAAAACTCTCTGGGCAGTTTACAACAGTTAAAACCATAAAATACAATATAATATAAATATAAAATTTAAAACCACAGATTAAAAACAATCAGCAGAGCTAGCAGTCGCAGTTACAATAACAGAGTTAAAAACTACAAGATTAAAATGATTTAAGATGATTAAAATGATTCCAAAGCCTTCTAGGGCCAGACTGAGATTTCTAGAGGGTGGATTTGCCTCCTGGGCTGGAGGTTCTACACCCCTGCATTATATATCTTCACAAAAACCCTGTGAAGAAGGTTAGCTTGAGAGAGCTAATGACTAGCCCGAGGTAGTAGTGCTGGTGGTGGTGATGGTGTTGCCCAAGGTTACCTAATGAACTTCATAGCCAAACAGGAAGTTAAATCCAAGCCTACCCAGGCCAAGTCCTACACTGTATCTATTATTCTGCACTGCATCACCCACGTTAAGAAGAAATTGTACTGCATCTCGAGACCCTGACTAAATGTAGACTCCATGGCTTCAACATAATCTAACTTTCTTCCTCCCTCTCCCACCCCAACTTTGTTCACCATCTAGCCTGATGAAGAGTTCTGGAGAACTCAAAAGCTTGCACGCCCTTTTGTGCCATTTTGATTGGCCTAATAAAGGTGTTGCCCTAATACAGATTTTGGAATGCATCTTCCCTTTGCTGACTACACAAACTAACATGCTGTTGCAGGTACACCTTGGAATAATCATATCCCTTGACTGAACATTGCTGTTAGTGACCAGCAACAGTTGGGTAAATTGCTTCCACTTGATTCAAAGCCCCGTAAATAAATCCTCTCCCAGACACTAGTTAAACTGTCTGGTTTATTTCTAGCTTGCCATATCTTTGAAGATCATAACTTCATTGAAAAAAGGTTCCTGTTCCTACAATGAGCTGTTGCAATACAATAACACATTGTAAAAGGAATGTATTCATTGACAACAATTTCCTGCAAGTAAGAGCATTGTAAAAGGGTCTCTATTTATTCAGAACAATTTCCGCCAACTTAACTGGAATCTAAAAGGAAATTTTAAAAATGATTTTCAGTACATATAGACAAGAAAGAAACCAGATAAAAATACTTGGCACGTAATACTGTTGAAGCATTTGCCATCTGTGCATTCTAGCCAGCAACCCAAAATATTATATATGTAGTTTGCACATGCCAAGCTGTGGCATCATCTCCTAAACACTTTAATTATTCCCAAAATATTTACCAGACAATGCCCATCAGATGGTAGACATGCGTGTGGAAATGTGGCTACAAAGATGATGTGGCTATGGGAGGGGCCATAGCTGAGTGTGGTAGAGCACCTGCTTGGCATGCAGGAGGTCCCAAGTTCAATCCTCGGCCTCTCCTGGTAGGGCAAGGAAAGAATCCTGCTTGCAACCCTGGAGAGCTGCTGCAGTCAGTGTCAACAATACTGGGCTAGATGGACCCATGGTCTGACTCAGAATAAGGCAGCTTCTTGTGTTCCTATGAGTGGGTGTGTTGGCCATGTCTTTCTTTTCTGGCTGGTTTCCTTCCCCTCTCTCCATCCTTTTGGATCCTCCCATCTATCAATTGCCTCATCTGCTCACTACTCAGGCCCACGCCTCCTTTCCCTCTTCAGCTATTCAGAAATTCAACTACTGTAGAGCCATTCAGCTGTGTCCCATCCCCGTAGTCATGTTGGGAGAGATCTACATGGCTCCATACTGGGTTTGGTTGGTCCTGCCCTTTTATTTGGAGGAGGAGAGGATTAGCGTGCGGTCTGCTAATGTCACTGTCCAAACAGGCAAACATATATGGCAGTGACAGCTGATTGATCTACTGTCTGTGGATATCCCGGCTGCCATTCATTCTGCACCAGGAGTTTGTTTTTTTATTGGAAGGGGTACTTCCAATAAAAGGGAAGGTGTTATTGCACTCACGTCCTACTTGTGGGTTTCACACAGGCAACTGGTTGTCTACTGTGTGAACAGAATGCTGGACTAGATCGACCCTTGGTCTGGTTCAGCAGGTCTCTTCTTATTTGGTGTTGCATTTTCTTTTCAGTAAGGAGGACCCAGAAAGAAGGCTTGAATGCAAACAGACCTTCACTTTATTTCTTGACTCTTATTTACCCCATTTCCCCTTCCACTCCCTCCCTCCTCTTTTCTCCCTTTCTCTCTCTTCTAGTTCCCCCTTCTTCTACTGGGGCCTTCTAGGGAAAAACCTTTCCACAACTCAAAACAGGGAAATGCCTAGAACTATAAAGATGCAACAAAAGGCTATGCTATGGGATTGCCATAGTGAGCAGACTTACCAATGGCTGTCTACTTTCTGGTGGTACCTCTCCCACCCACTGGCTGAAGCAGCTCAGAAGGAGTTCAGTGGAGAGACCCACATATGAACACTCATACATTTGGGTTGTTGTTGTCGTTGTTGTTGTTGTTATTATTATTATTATTATTATTATTGATGTCAGAGCACAATAGCAGCAGCAGACTTCATCCAACAAACACACACGCACACAGGACTTGTTTCTAAGTAGATGCTTTTAAAGTAATTATTGATTGCTTATTCCATGACAGTGCCTATTTGTTATACTGGAATAAAAAAGCAAATTCTTAGGAAGAAGCATTGCTTCTTCCCATATGCAGGATTGTTCACATTATCTCTTTATTGGTTTACATTAATTAGTCAACTCATAGTACAAATTCTCATAATACAAATTCTCTTTATTGGTCAGCTCAGAATGCAAATTCTTTCAATGATGACAAATTATCAAGGCAACATTGTATGTTATATGCATGAAAGCCAGGCTGATGCAATAATTAAGAGTGCTGGACAGGAATCAAGGGAGACCCAGGTTCAAATCCCCACTCAGCCAGACGAAGTGAACATGTTGGCCTTGGGCCAATCACTCTTTCTCAGTCTAACCTAACTTACAGGGTTGATGTCAGGATAAAATGGTGGAGAACTACCATATGTATGCCATCCTGAGCTCCTTAGAAGAGGGGCAAGATAAAAATATAATAAGTAAGATGTTCTGTGTGCTATGTTGTAATTACCGCTAACTCACTGGGTGACTTTGGGCCAGTCACTGACTCTCAGCCTAATCTACCTCACAGGGTTGTTGTGAGGATAAAATGGAGAGGAGGACGAGGAGGATTATGTAAGCCACCTTGGGTTCCTTGTAGGAAAAATGGCGGGGTTTAAATATAATAAATAAATAAATAAATAAATAAATACAAAAGCCAGTTTCCTAGGTTTTGTCCCTTATTGTTACACTCTCACACAGGGCTCTCCAACCTTGGGTCCCCAGATTTTGCTGTCCTACAGCTCCCAGCATACCCAGCCAGCATGGCTAATGGCAAGGGATTCTGGGAGCTGTAGTCCAGCAACATCTGGGGACGCAAGGTTGGAGAGCCCTGCTCTAACATAACCAAGCTATGAAACCAAGAATGGGGTTGTGTAGAGGAAGAGTTGGGCTTCCACAGATGGGAGTAGGAGTCATTCTCGATGAATTCCAAATCCAAGTTCTTCAGCATAAAGTAAATGGACTGCAGTGCAGTTGACAATGGTTGGACAAAGGGCTCCCCACAAATAACTGTTACCGGAGCAGTGGTGGGAGAATCGAATAGCCCTAGGCTACTTGTGTCTTCTCTTCCCCTCCCTATTTACCCCTTTACTTCTGTATGTGGTCATAAGCGAGTGGCTGCCATGCAATGGTCACATGATGTGCCCGAAGTATCCTGAAGGCCAAACCAGACCATGCTAACTGTGTGGCTGCTGCTCAGAACAGTAATTCTGCCCCTTGTTCGGGCAGCTATGTAATGTTTGCTAGAACTTATCCATGTCTTGATATCACACATTGTTCTGCCTTCACTCTACATCACTGGCTACTACTGGGTGGGTGGGCCAGTGGGGTGGCCATGTGTCCTACTTTACAGAGGATAGTCCTCTCCTTGAAGGGCTCTCCAGTCCAAATCCAGTTTAAAAAGAAAGAACCATAAGAAGGGAGAGTAAACAACAGGGGCCTTAAAGACAGTTGCCCATCAACAGAGAGCACCTGGACAACACACTGAGCAGGCATACAGGTCACCTGGTCTTGCTGACATGTATGTATTGCATTTTTATTTAAAGTATAGCGATAATTTCAATTTTTCATCAATAACTACTGATTTTTCATCTATACACATACATTAACATATGCAAATTTTATACAAATCATTGTCCCTTTTAGTTCTCTTTTTGGGTGATGCATATATCCTCTTTTTTTGGCAGTGTGTAAGTGGCCAACCTACATGATGCCAGGACATGGGGGAAGTTCTACTAGACATTGTGGAGGGGGAGGCTAACATAGACCATGGAGCTGCTGCAAGAAACAGCAGCTGAGCCATCCTGCTGAGTTTGACCCCAAGAGAGACTCAGCTTCGAGACTGTATGAAGAGCAAAAAGCTATACTGTGAGTCTCATGTTCCTTGCAATATGTGAGCCTTTCCTCCGGTTTGCCTGTCACAATTATAGGTACTTTGCAAGTTAACTAGCTCAGGTGGTAACTGATGAGGAAGAAAGGAGAGGGCACCCTGATCATATTTATTGGTTGGCCCTTTCTCTGCATTTACAAAACAACGTGTGTAAAGCAAAACAATAGCAACTTCCTTGGGAATCTCTAGTCTTGGCCTCTCCTTGACCCTAGTTATATGCCTGAATAATACACAGAGGCTGTATTCTGTATACTTCAAATTGTGCAGCTGAATAGCTGCTTCAATGGGGGAAAGAGGCATTTCAGACCGACATATGAACTGTCAGACACAATGTGCGTGGTGGTATTTATAAACACAGGTTGTTGCAGTGAAGAGGAAAAAGAAGAAGCCAAGTTAAGATTTTGTATACATGAAAATGAACTGTCAGTGTACCTTGGTAAACTCCAGTTATGTATTCAACTGTGATAGTCTCAGGCATTAAAGGAGAGATCACAGAGGTCAAGAAAATCAGTAATTTGGGCTAAGCTGGTTCGAAAGGGAGAGCCTATTTTTATATCAGGATATCATTGTAGGAGGTGTCGGAGGCAGCCGAGACAGATCACAAGCTAGAGGAAAGGCCATTTTTCCTTCTTGTCACCACATTTTTTAAAGTTTCACTAGTACCTGCCAAACCTACCCAGTGGGTCTCAAGATTTTGGGTACAGTAATTCAGAAGGAACAGTGACGCTGAGAGCTTCAAGTTGAGGTAATAGATTTTTTTATGAGGCACCTCTGCAGATGGTTCAAGATGGCTTGGCTGTTCCTGGGAATGACATGGCTCTCTGCTTTTCTTTCCTAGCCGGGTGAACTCCAGCATTGTGCCCCCAGGTCTGACTAAAACACCTCACGATAGGGTGCATTTTGAAATGCAATATAAATATTGCTCTGTAACCCATACCTGCAACGCTCCTTTGCCCCTGAAAGCTTCAGCAGCACTGACTGATGGAGTACCAGACTATCCTGGGACGCCATTTCCCAGCACATTTCCCTTGTTCCTAGTCCAGCACCACAATGCCCAAGTATAATGTACCATCTGAATGCACTGAAAAGTCCAAAAACAGTGCTGTGCTTATTCATTGGACTGAGGGTTCCACCACCACCACCACCACCACCTCCCTCATACATACAGACAGACGCACAGTTTGCCTGTTGTCCTAAGCTGCTTCCTTTGTCTGATGTCTCCTGATCCAGGACTTGAGAACCCTGCTGTGCGTGACTAGAGCTACAGCCTCAAGTGTTTTGCATCCGCAAAGAGGAAATTAGGTCAGTGCCCTTCCCAAGGTTGATGAGTTGCCAGCTTGTGAACATAGGACATCTGCTCACTATCAAATGGGCTGGCATAATGCTTAGCTGGAATAAAGGGATGAAAGCAGCATTCTGGGAGGGGGCGGGTGATGGAGAATTCCATTTTGAGCATGCTACCTTACCTGACCTACCAAGAGCAGGCGTGTTTATCTGACACTGTTGTTTAATTGCAAATGCTGTGGGCATTCGCTCCCGCCCTCCCCACCACTCTTTTCTTCTTCTGCTTCCCCTTCCCTGGGTGCCAAAATGAAGAAGTGCAAAAATTAGGAGAGGAATCTACTCCACAGGTGCAGAAAAAATATATATTCAACTTTTAAAAGAATTTTTCAGCTCACAAGCCCACACCTCTTCCAGGTAAGGAGGCCCAGTGAGGGTCTGACAACACATGATTAAAATGTACATTGTTGTTTTTAAAAAATTAAATTCCAGACACATGAGGGTGGGTTATAGTCTTCAGCTCTGCAGCAGGGAGGTTTAAGCTTTCCCTCCCCTGCTGCGATCTCAGTAAAAATCGCCCCCTGTGGCAACAATGAGGGCATGATCCTATGCATGTTTAGACAGAAAAAAGCCCTACAACTCTCAGCATTCCCCAGCCAATGCTGGGAATTGTAGGGCTTTTTGCTGTCTAAACATGCATAGGATTGTGCCTTTGGCATTAGAAAAAGATATATATCTCCCAATGGTGCCAATGGAAGGATTTTTCTTAATCTAATTGCCACATGGGGAGGGTGGGTTACTGAGATTATGGATAGGGAATGAAGACCTTCCCTCTCTGTCCACTGTGGTGGTGATGATGATGCACATGGTATTAAGTTTTAAAGAACCAGTGTCGTGATTGGTCACTGGGCAGATTAGAAATTTGATAAATAAATAATAAATTGTTAATCGCATCACTAGCATCACGTGATGTTAGGCGCTGAGGTTGCCTTGCCCAAGTGCTTCCAAAATCCTGGATTTGGCTCACTGATCTACCAAGAGCAGCTGCGTTATCCTTTCTTGTAATTTTTAACCCCAAGTGCCAGAGCATTTGGTCTTTCTTTCTTTCCTTCCTTCCTTCTTTCTTTCTCTCTCTCTCTCTTCCCACACCTCTCCATTCCCAGGAAGCAAAATCCACAAAGTGCACACTTAACCATAATATTAAAAAAGTTTCAAGGCCTCACAATTGTGAATAAATTTTGAAAACAGCCCCCTGCTGGTACTAACCAAAAGATATATTTATTTCATATGTATTTATTATAGAGATTTAAAATTCTCATGGGTGGTTTACAGAATTTGAAAGCACAATTAAGCAAATAAAAATGTGCACAAAAATATGCTAAAATCAGCAAATCAGTAGGGGCAGCATAAGAACATTAGTTAATGGGTGGATTAGAAATGTACTAAATGAGAGCCAGTGTGGTGTAGTGGTGAGAGTGTTGGACTGGGACTCGGGAGATCCGGATTTTAGTCCCCGCTCAGCCATGAAACTCACTGGGTAACTTTGGGCCAGTCACTGACTCTCAGCCTAACCTACCTCACAGGGTTGTTGTGAGGATAAAATGGAGAGGAGGAGGAGGATTATGTAAGCCGCCTTGGGTTCCTTGTAGGAAAAAAGGTGGGGTATAAATATAATAAATAAATAAATAAAATAGATAAATAAATAAAGTTACAATCCTATGCATGTTTAGACAGAAAAAAAGCCTACAACTCCCATCATACGCTGCCTGGGGCATGCTGGGAATTGCAGGCCTTTTTTCTGTCTAAACATGTATAGGATTGTGTCTCAAGAAACCCAGCCAAGATCAAGAGTGTGCAGTCCTCCTGGGTAGGGGTAGGCAATCTGTCCACAACCCGACTTGCAGGGCACTCGGCGAGCACTGCCGTCACACCTGCCAAGCCAGGCCGAAAGCAAGCGTCAGCCGAGGCGCTCGCCGGACTTTCAGGTTCCCAGCACTATGTTTTTTACGTAGAAAATGGCGTAGGATACGTTAAAAGTGGCCGCGATTTGCACAAGGTATGCAAATCATGGCTGTTTTTAACATATCTTACACCATTTTCTACGTAAAAAAGTAGCACCGGGAACCCAGAAGTCACTTCCCCAGCTCGGGGAAGCAGGCAGGCCGAGCTGAGCTCGGGGGGGGGGGGTTGAGTCCGGCGAGTTCACCGGTCTTCCACCCACCCACCCCCAATCGAGCTCTGCACACATCCCTAGTCCTGGGTTCCACATCTATGCTCCACTCTTGAGCAGGGCCAGCACACAATATTTTGCAGCCCGAGGTAAAGCACAAGATGCCATCCATTCCACGTACAAAAGGTAACCAGACTGGCAGTTGAATCTTACTTCAACACTGGTGACAGGATAGTATCTTCTACGGTACCTAAGGGCAAGAGGCTACCTTAGGGGGAACAGGGCAGTCCATGTGGCACACACAGTTCTGTCCTCCAATACCTTGCTGCTGCTCACTCACCAATCTCCTTGGTGCCTGCTCTCTGCTAGCAATAGACGAATCTGTCAGTTTTGGCTTCTCTCAGTTTCTCATTTTTTTCCAGTCTTCACTTTGGTTTGTCCTGAACTTTGGGAGTTTTTTCAGTCTTAGGTTTGGGTCAGCCGGAACTTGGATAAAAACATTTTTGTTAAAATGCATGGAAATCCATATGCATTGTTTGTGTACATTTTTTCTAATACATACAGTTTTGTACATAATTTTGTCTAATATATGCTTCATTGTAAGCCATTTCCCTAATACAACACATTTTAAAATGTTATTTTCATGAATGTACACACTTTTGTCTGCACATTTGTACAGACTTTTAATTGGAAAATTCCATCGCAAAATTTGGAGATGTGCGAATTTCAAAGGATAACTAAGTTTTCGTTTGCGCATTGGTTTGAAACGGCAAAATTAGGTGAGCTCCCATTAAAATGCAAACCAAACACATGTCTCGCCCATTTCCACTCCTTGCCTGCTCAAAACAAATGCTGTAGTGCAGCAGAGGTGGTACCACCTTGTGTCACGTGAGCTGAGAAACACATTTGCAGTGCACAGGTGAGGCCTGCTGGGGGGCCTAGTCTAGCTGTGACCATCTCGCTGCCTGCTCACTTGGTCAGGGCCTTTTGTAACAGTGCTGTCTGTGACGTATTGGGAGAAGGCGACTAGGTGAGGCAGGCAGAGCAGGCCAGCAGCATGCAAGCATTAGTGCTGCTCGGGTACCAATCGGGATGCTGAGGGGGAATGGCAGAAGGAGCTGCTGCGTCTCCCCACCCTCAGCATCTGCCACCTGAGGTGGCCACTTCCCTCTGCAGAACGGTAGGGCTGGCCCTGTGTTTGGAGACTCTCTCAGTATCCCTCAGTTGGAGGTTATGGTTAAAAGGAGTCAGTCCTAAACTGATTAGGACAAAGCAGAGTTTCCTCCTTAAGCGCAGCCTGCTTTATTGAAACTGGTTTCACCACGTGAGTTGCTAAACTATTGTCTCTTAAGGCTATTAAAAGGAATGGAATGTCCACACGAGGTTTAGACTAAAGACATTTATCAGTTCTTCCTTACAGATCACTCACATACAGTAATACCTTGGATTGCAAGTAACTTGGTTTGAGAGCGTTTTGCAAGACAAGCAAATTTTTAAATATTTATTTATTTATTTTTTTACTTGATATACAAGCGACGTCTTGCACTACAAGTACTGTAGTGTGGCTTAAATTAAAAATCTCTACAATTTTTTTGGGGGGGATTTCGTTTTGATATAAGAGTGTTTTGGATTACAAGCACGTTTCCGGAACGAATTATGCTCTCAAACCAAGGCATGACTGTATATGCAGGATACATATAGGCAGATTAGTTTCATTATAGAAGAACTCTGGCTGGAAGCCCGCTCTGACTTGCGTCCTCCATGTTGGGAGAGGAAAGAGAGCAGAGCGCAAAACTAACTTCCACAAGGAAACAGGAAGTAGGGAGAGAGCAGCAGAGAGCCCTGGCCAGAGAGGCCGGAAGTGGGGAGGAGAGTTTTCTTTAGTTAACCCATTCCTCCCACTCCAACCAGTGGTTACAGCACTTGGTTGATTTTAAGCAGGCAATATTACAATTTCCAACAGAATCATCTTCTGTGAGCCTTGGGGATGATAGAGAACCACCTCCTAATATTATGTTTTAACATTTGAGATTGTTGGTGCCTTTTCAAAGTGTTGAGCCCTTCCAGCACTTTCACCCTTTGCATTTGTTATCTTGAACATCCCTGTTTGCCTAAAACCATTTTGCTCACCTACTTTTGGGGAGGTGGGAAGAACTGCGGATTAGTGTTGCCTGTACCTTGCTTGCTTGTAGAAATAGCTGCTGCGCCAGAGGTTGTAAGTATGCTTAAACACACACACACATTATCATTGTTCCCGTTGCAACGTCTATAACGTCCCAACCTCCTTGCTTAATTCTCCCCACATTCCAGCCTTTTCACTAATACTGTTTCCTGTCCTCCCTTTAGGGATCTTCCTTCTCCCTCCACTGGCTCTCTTTAACTCCTTGGGCATCTCGGCTAAGCGCCATCGCCTACGCACTGTCACCTGCTGAATGCTGATAGTGACAGGAGCAGATAGCACTGTAGGGCAGTGACATTCCCTCCACATCAAAATGAATCTAGCAGCCAGTGAATGCAAGTGCTGCACGTCACCTTCCACTTTCTCTTGCCTGTGGGCAGGTAATGCTTTCTACTAGAAGAACAACAGCCTTATTTCCTAACCGTCAAGACCTCGATTGTTTCCCTGCATACTCAGCCAGGGTTAGCAACCAACGTACGACGCCATGAGGCTCAGTTGCTGCCTGCGTAACACAGTTTTTTTAATAAATGTCGTTCAGTCTTTCTTCATTGTCTCTCTTAGTTCAGCGTTCTCTTCATAACATTTTATTTAGTCATAAACTTATTTATGGATTGTTCATGAAAAATGTCCAGAGCGGTTCCAGAGGTGGAGTGGGGAGAGGGCACAGAAGGGCAGCACATTCCTGGGTGCAGGCGGGTGAGCTTTGTCCGATGCTGTAGGTTTTGGAAAGAGAAACAATGGGATTGTTCCCTTTAACGTTCCCGTCCTGTGCATATTTAGTCTGAAGTAAGTCCTATTGATTTGTATTCGGTGTCTGCCAGAAAGTTATTGTTAACTTTCAAGTAAGCATGCAGGTTTAAGACTGCAGCCTCATTTTAATTTAATGACTATTAAAAGCAGAAGAACAATCTTCAGTATGTGAAAACTGTTTTTCCTTCGAGTAACGGTGGCGGTCTAGCAATGGGGGAGGGGTGGGGGGAAGCTACCTGTTTGGGGGACACTTGCCCAAAAGCACTGGGCAAAAGATAAAAATGCTATCCGAGCATTAAAGACATAGAAACTCAGGGTGGATGAAGACATCCTATTTAAAGGAAAGGCATGGTGGATCCATCTTACTTCTGTGGAGTAAGCCTGGCTTCTTCCCAGCTCCACAGTTTTCATGGCAGCTGCACATTCCATCAAGGAAAACACTGGTCAGTCATCAGCATTGCCCCTCCCCTATGCTTCAGGTGGGAAGCCTGCCTTCTTTCTTTATTTATTTATGTGTGTCGCTGGTGTGTGTGCATGTTCACTTATACATTCATCTTTTGTCTTGTTTTAAAAACAGTTAGAAAACTCCTCTGGGGATTGTAGGGAGGTGGAGGTATCCTGGTGACATCACAGGCACTTGACATCCAGAGCCAGTTTCTGCTGTGAATTTGCAGTGCCGCTTTTTCTCTGGAGCTTGACCCTGGGTAGCCATATTTTTTTTCTGTACAACAGCTCTGGTAACAATGCTTTGTCTGAATATTTGCTATTTCTGCTATTTCAGATAACAAAATTTGATATTTGTCATGGTATTTAGTATATCATATCTGGAATGCCAAGGTATTTTGTATTTGATACTTGGAACTCAGCTATCTTTAACATTTTACTGTATTTGATGGATATGTAAGATTATTTAGCATTTCACTATATGTGACTGAAATTAAATGACATTTATTGCCTGACAGTATTTTGGAAGATAGCCTACAATGAGTATTCAATGGCATTTGGTAGTTGACAAGTTATGACAGCCTTCTCCAACTTGGTGCCCTCCACATGTTTTGGACTACAACTCTCCATTCCTGACCATTGTCCATGTTGGCTGGGACTGATGGGAGTTGAAGTCCAAAACATCTGAAGGGCATCAAGTTGGGGAAGGCTGAGTTATGAGATTTTGTATTCGGTGTCTGCCAGCATCAAAATGATCAAGAGTTGCCAGCAACGCTAAAGAACTCAACTATAGATTTTTAAGAAAAATTCACATTCAAAATGCAACCTTGAATTTGAAATTGTGCATCTAAAATGGAGGTGGTAACACTGGAAATGTTACCAAATTTCAGATAACTGTGAATATGCAAAAAAGAAAGAAAGATAGAATCACCCCCAAACTATTGGGAAGAAATCCAAAGTGTTGCAAATTTGACTTCACATGCAAAAGAAATATACCGTATTCATACAGTACATTTCAACTCCAGTATTCCTGATAACATTGCTCTAAATAACAAGAACTTGCTTGGTGCACTTGATACTGAATGTTAACTTAAATATGACAGATCTGGAAGGCTTCCCAGACAATGCATCTGGAGCTGCACAAAAAACCTAAAGAATGGGAATAACAAGGGGAAAGTGGTGTGTGGATGCAAACATTTTAGTAAATGGTTCTTTCCTGTGTGACACTTCTGCAAAAGCTCTGGGTGCAGCTTGCTTTTTCAAGTGCCAGCAGCCTCAATTTATCTTATCTCTGGGAATTTCATTCATTTCACTGGCATGGATCCATTTTTACTTTATTTTTTTAATCACAGGGAGTGCGGGGTGGGAAACCTATGGGCAAGAATGGGCCAAAATTCACTTTTAAACTCTCCTTATTTCAGTGAGAGAATTAAGCACATTTTCAAATATTGGGGTCATATAGCTGACCTCAAAGAAGCATAATATATGTTTTTCTCAATTTGCTTCTCTTGATCCATTTACTGGTGCCTCTCCATGATCCATTTGTTCTCTACAATAAAAGGACACCTTGTTTTGTGATTTTTCAACATAGTTACACATCCTATTGTATTTTTTGTTTATTTTCAAAAGTTTCATTAAAAAGGCACTGGGGTCAGTTAGACCCCAATTAAAATTAGTGGGGGGAAATGAAACACTCAAGGTATTATGGGGAGGGATGTTGAAATAACTCTGACACGGTAACCCAGTTTATGTTTTTATTTATTTATTTATTTATTTGATTTATATCCTGCCTATATACAAATACCCTAGGTGGCAGCTAACAACACAATAACTACTTTATCAATTTGTAGTGTCATCAATATGTAGATGATGCCCAGCTATATCTCTCTAGTCTATTCCATCAATCCAGAGAGGCTGTGCAGGTGCTGGACCAGTGTCTGGAGGCAGTGATGGGCTGAATGAGGGCCAGTAAACTTAAGCTGAATCCCAACAAGATGGAGGCATTATGGGTCAGTGGTTCTCAGGTCCAGGAATTAGGTAGATCGTCTGTTCCTTCCCCCCCCTGAAGGAACAGGTACATAGCTTGGGTGTGGTCCTGGATTCCAGTTTGCGGCTGGAGGCATATATAGCTGGGGGCACTTTTTCCCAGCTACAGATGGTTCACTGGCTAGGGCCTTTCCTGGATCAAGATAATCTGGCCTTAGTTGTCCATGCTCTGGTAATATCTCAGATAGATTACTGAAATGTGCTCTTTGTGGGGCTTCCCTTGAAGATGGTCCAGAAACTTCAGCTAGCGTAGAATGCTGCAGCCTGGCTTCTGGTAGGAGTAGCTAGTAGGGATCATATCCTGAAAGCACTGCACTGAAAGTTGAAGGAATTGCAATATGGGTAATTGCAGAATGAAAGCTTTGTCTGGGAGTATCTAGAGTGTTTATATGAGGGACACTGAAAACAAATTCACAGTAAACTGAAATCTGGGGTGAATGTGATTCAAACTAGTAATCTCCTCTATACCCTCCACCCACTTCCTCTGACAAAATTCCCAGCCCCCCTCTCATTTCCCCCTCCCACGAATCTTAACATTTCATACTCCAAGCAATCCCCCCACACTCCTCTCCAAACACAAACCCTAAACATGGTACATTACACAGGCTCCCAGCAGTGTTCCCAGCAGTATGCATGACTGCATGTTATGCTAAAGATCTAGCATGTCGCTGAGCCTGATCTACTGACTTACTCTAGTGCAGTGTTCTCCAACCTTGGGTCCCCAGATGTTTTTGGCCTACAACTCCCAGGGCTCTGCGTGACTCTGGGCTTTGTGGCTCTCCTTAGGAATTAACACTGTGGACAATTCCAGATCCAAAATACCACCCCTGTATACTTGTATTCATATACTGTAAACAATTATCTTTGATGCACTTTCACTTTTTAAACATTAAATTGGAGCCCTTGCCAAACGCCATGCAACCCTCAAAGCAGTTAATAAATTAAATATAAAATAATGGCACATTCCTTAATCATACAGTCAATTGTATTTCTAAACACAATAAACATTAAATAAAAACTTAGAAAACATTTTTTAAAAATCCAACACATGCACGCACACACACACACACACACACACGCACACACTCACATACACACAAACTCAATGTAGACTTTACTTGAAGACTAGCAATATCCCATGCAAACAAACAAAACATTGAGATAAAAACACATCTATTGGGCCCCCTCATATGGATAATTTCTGAAATTCCACTTATGACCATTGCTCTTTCTCCTTCATTCTTTAATCGTGTCATTTCTTCTGGGAGATGATCAAAATTGTATTTTCCCTATTAGGGTCTCATCCCAACTGTGGACTAGTTGTCCTGAGGGAGGATTTTCCTTAGGAAATACTCTGGGCCTGGCAATGAACCGGTGTCTCCTTCGCATGAGACTCATGTGATGTCGCAGGTGAGGCAGACACTTCTAAACTTCCCACCTGCCTAGTCCCTGAGCTAACCCACTGATGACTAATCTAGCTAGAGTATTTTCTGCTCTGTGAATCATGACACCTTGGTGAGACAGGAGGGCTCTAAGTCTCCAAACACAAACGTTATTTTTTCTCTGAGTATAAAAGTTCGACTTTGTACAACATGACTCACTGACTCTGGAGTATTTGGTAGATTAGCTGCAAATGTACAGGTACGCTTTTGCTTGAGCTTATACATTCACAGGTAGATGGTCCATCCTCCGTTCCATTCCTTTTCCATCCTCTGCTTCTTCTCCTTTAATTGCCTTCACGTGTGCATTGTTAAATATTTTGATTTAATACGGGCATTAAGGAGATCTAGATACCAAAAGTACCACAGCATTGAACGCACCCCTCCTTCAACTGCTCCCCTCTTCAATGAATCTGTCATAGGATGCTTTTACTTAATCTAAGTCACAAGGACTGGAAACCATCTCCTTATTATGTCCAACAAATGGGCATAGCCCATCTCCTCCCACGTCTCACAGGGCACAGAACTACATGTATGGAAAGAAATTTGACAGGGTCCAATGGAGCTGTTTAACTCCCCTTGCCCCCTCAGTCAAGGCAAAACTCCATGTTATGCAACACACATAGTGTGTAGCTGAGCCTAATTGTTTTACTTACTATAGTGTAAATGTGCTTGATTCAGATCAGGACCATGTCACTCCAAAAGGGGAGGGTTAAACTTCCCCCCCAACCATGTTTTCCCAGAAATTCCACCCTGCTACAGGTTCCCTGCCTCATTCACAGAACATCATGGGGTCCAGATGTCCTCATCTTCCTTTTGTAACTCTTCTCTGTTTCCCCTCCATTTCTTCTGTCTTTTTTCTTACCACAGAAAATCCATGAAGGAGGGAAAGATGGATGAGCTGCACAATGTCTCTGGACTGGTAGGGCTAGGAGCCCTCCATCTGGACGCAGGGAAGGAAGCACCCTCTGTCTGTTGTTATCCCTGGGTAATTGTCAGTGAAACCCACACCTAAAGGATTTGAACACCTACCCCCATGCCTACACCTACAGAGTGTTTTTACTACAGTAATACTGCGATACCTGGCCTGACCATGGCTGCCTCCGGTACATACCTTCAACAACCCTACTCCTCAGAGTTATACACAAAGGGTATTCCTGCAGCCTCAGAGAGAGGATTATGGGCTGGTTCCACATATGGGAGGTATGCACAGGTTTCCCATAATGGTCTGGCATATTGCAATACATCTGGCACTATTTGTACCCTGCAGAGGAGAAAGAAGAGTTCCAGCGCTGCATTGTGCTCTGTGGGGATCCTCTCACGCATGTGCAAAACCATGTCTTCGGTATAATGTGAAGTCTTCCTCAGGCTCCGATTCAACGTCAATGGTGGTTTAAAAAAGGAAGACGAGATTGATTGAAAAAATTGTTTTTGATTTTTGCTTATATTCTATAAATCTGAGCCTGTTCCTCCTGTCCTAAAAGGGAGTGGGGTGACATTGTTAAAGTCAAGACAAATACCGTTCAAACAGTTTGAGCAGAGTTCTGCACTTGAAACAGAATGCTGGGGTGAATGGGGAGATGCCACTTTGGAAGATATTCATGAATGTATTCTGACCTGATTAGCATCTCACAATAGGCACAATTATCTTACCAAAGCTTGCATATCATTACTTGTCATCTTGATCATTGCCATCTCTCTCTCTCAGAGAGTCTTCTCTAATCTCTGGTCCTGGAAGCCAAGCTCCTGATAAGATCACAAATTTGTCATGTTGTGATGTTTTAGACAAAGATTGCTGAGTCTCTGTCCTGATTCCTAGTGGTCTTTTATTGTAAACTGTTTAATCACATGTGAGGAATAGTTAAGTGGGTAGCTTTACACCTCACCAGAGAAGTTTCTGATTGTCCACAGGCATTATTTTTCCTGAATAAACCTGTATGCCAGTCTCCCACCTCAGTTGGTTGCCACCTTTGCCTCATTGTAATGCAGCGGAGGCTGGTGGCTCCAATGTCAGCAGGGCTGTGTATCCACTCTGGGTTTCAGTCTGAACTTTAAAGGAGCTATCCATGGTGCTGAACCCTATCAACATAGGAATCCAGGCACTCAACTAATTGTTGTATGGAGGGAAGCAGCTCCAGGGAACACCAAGCAAGGAATAGAAACCTCTAGAGCAGTGGTTCCCAACCTTGGGTCCCCACATGTTGCTGGACTACAGCTCCCAGCATACCCTGCCAGCATGGCTAATGAGAAAGGGATGCTGGGAGCTGTAGTCCAGCAACACCTGGGGACCTAAGGTTGGGAACCACTGCTCTATAGTAACAAGCCATTTTAGGACAGGAATATAAGAGTTGCAAAGTTCAACTTTGTTGCACACTCCAAACTCCTGTTTGCATCATCTATAAAATTGGGAGCAGCAAATATTATACCAATATAAATTTGCACATTGCAAACAAACCCCATGTTGGGGCACTGCCAATATAGATGAAAGTATTCAAAGTCCTGGAATGTGGAATTTAATTGATTAAGGGGATGGATGTATATTAGTTGGTCCCTAGGCGGGTGGGGGGTGCACACCGTATTATTTATTTTAGTGGTATGCTTGTGTTTTATAGTTTTGTATGTAGTTTATAATAACTAAATAAAATTTATTTTAAAAAAGAGAAAGTATTCAAAGTCAATTTTAGTTCTCCCTTTTTCATAGATCATAGAGTTGGAAGGAGCCTACAAGGCTATCGAGTCCAATTCCCTGCTCAATGCAGGAAACTAGAGGAGGGGTCTCCCATCCAAGTAATAACCAGGCTTGACCCTGCTTAGCTTTCCACGCTCAGCCAGCATAAGCCACAGGCCTGTAAAAGCAACAACCCTAGCTCTCCTGCCAAACTGAAATCCAGCCTTTAATAAAGCCCAAGCACATGTAGCTGAAACAACTGCCCTCTTTACCCCTGCCTCCTCTGTTGTTTCCCCTGTGTAAGATCATTGGGGCAGGGTCCTGTTCTCTTATATCCTGTAAATCACCATGCACACTGATGGTATTATATAAACAAACAAACAAACAAACAAGACGAAATAATGATGATACCACAAGAAAGTATTGGAAACATAGGCCAGTGTGATTTTGCCATAGATTTATTTCTTTATTTATAAATAGTTTTATATCACTTGTCATGTAAAACAGGCAGAATGCTTTACCTGTGGCGAACTTGCACTGAGCAGGGGGTTGGCCTGGATGACCTTCAAGCCAAGGTCCTTTTCACCTCTATCATTCTATATGGATGGTACTGATTACCAGTTGGGTACTTGCAACATGGAATAGAGGCTTCAGAGTCATGATAGCTTCAGCTCAGTTGCATAGGTGCCTTGTCTCTTTCGGAGATGACTTAAGCCTGGCATGTGAAAATGCCCCAACTTACCTGGGGTAGATTACCTGCTATCATAGCTGTTTAGGGATAGTTTAGCAATTACAGTATCCAGATGTAAACAGAGCCATTCTCATCAAGACAGAATCCAAGGGGTGAAATCATAAGAGCAAAAACCTCTTGGAAAGAGAGTATTTTGACTCCTCAGACCTTAGTTTCCTCCTCATTTGTTTCCAGCCATTGGGGTCAATGTTGAGGACATACAGATCCCAGATGCTAAACTGAGGATATCATCTTTTCAGGAGCTGCATCTGGCTCTTTGGCTGACTCTCCGGGCTGATCTGTTGGCAATCCTGGATTTGCCTGTGGGTCTGTCATCTGTCATATTGTTAGGCTGCTGACAGGCTGCCTCTGCATGCCTTCCCTTCCCAGGCTGCCTCTGCCTTTCAGCTATATTTGCTGCTGCTGATTGTATTACAGGTTTAAGAACAAAAGAAAAGAAAACACAGTCATGACCTGTCATTTATAAGTCAAACACGGGAGAGCTTTTCTATTTGATACAGATAAATATAGACATTTGGTATATATTTATTATTAGAGAGATTAAAACAAACATACCACCAACAACAACAGCAGCAGCAGTAGTTAGGATTCCAGAGAGACTGTTTTGTTTTGTTTTTTCATTCTTTGCTTGAACACTGATTTGTTTTCATATGGACTCAGATAGGATGTGCTCCAGTCAAAGGTCAGCACATTTTATGTCCTGTTAGTTCCAGGGGAAAGCTAAGGACCTGCTTAACTCTCTCCCTCTAAAGTCAATGAGATTTTAATGTGGTAAAATTTGGATGGATTGCACCAGTATCCCTGATTCAAAGGAGTTGTCTACCCTACAAATGTATCTTGGGTTTTGGTGTTTTTTAAATTTTTTACTAGTTTAACTGAATTGGCCCGGCCTCATACAAATATTCAGATCTGGCCTTCTGCCTGCTCCATTTCAGGATTTCGTGGCTGGGGAGCACATTGTGACCATTTTGAATCTATATGGTTAACCCACACCTGGCCTGGAT
Organism: Shinisaurus crocodilurus; assembly: GCA_021292165.1. NCBI lineage: Eukaryota > Metazoa > Chordata > Lepidosauria > Squamata > Shinisauridae > Shinisaurus > Shinisaurus crocodilurus. Next base: position 158,229,822 of record CM037878.1, on the reverse strand, counting down.
CTCAGCTCACATTACTTTTATATGAGTGTCTTCCCCCACTCCTATTATGTGAAGTAGGGTGGCCAGGTGTCCTACTTCACAAAGGACAGTCCTCTATTTTGGAGAGGTGGCAGAGGGCAGCTCGTTATCTGAAGGTGTCCTCTGATGGGCTGTTTAGTCCAAGTCTGGTTTAAGGTCAAAGAACCATAAGGAAGGAGACCACGGGCCTTGAAATTGCCCATCCACATTTGGCACCTGGACAGTAGACTGAGCAAAACGCACAGGCCACCTGATTAGTCTTCTCTACTATGGTGAAATGTATTGCATTTCTATTTAAATTATAGTTATTGTTTCTAAATTTGCACGTATACATTTGCATTTGCAAATGTTATGCAAATTCGTGTTCTATTTTGTCCTGTTCTTTGGTCATGTACATCCTCATTTTTGGCAGTGCATAAGTGAATATGCTAGAAAAAGATTATCTACAGCCAGCTGGACATGTGAATGGCCTCAAAATGTGAAATTGGGATCAAGTATAGTGTGATCAGCCCACTTTCAGCAAACTCCAGAAACCTGGCCCGCTAAAAGCATAATTGCTACTGAGGTCCTTGTGAATGGATTAAACGGGATGTATAAGAAATTTCCCAGTTTGCACCTCCCAGACCGAACATAGACTCAATCGCAATCTGGAGTCAAAGTCCGTACTTTCCGAGCTTGCAATGTGATTAATGGACCCAAGAAAAATCTGTTCGACAGCATGTGTGTATTTGAAAAATGCACATGAAAAATGTGTGCCTAGGAAAAATGCACACAAACATGCTTTAATCAATGGCAGAAGAATGCATACAGTTCAAAGATGCACACAATTGATGCATGAAAATATGAATTACTTTTCATTCGGGGGGGGAGATTGCAGTCTCATACAAACATGAGATGGAATGAGCTTCGAAGTGGAATTTGGAGAACTCGAGTTTTGCTGGTATGCACATCCCTATTAAATGTTGTGGTGATTCCAGCACACTGTGAATCCAATGGTAGGTAGAGGTTTGTCTGAAAAACACCCATAACATTTTATTGTAAGTGGCTTGTGATATTGCTACAAAGTGAAGTTGCGACTTAAAAGGCTGCTGGCTTGGTGGTTTGTATGTTTGCTTGTAGTTGTGCAATCCATGCTATTAATTGGGATATTTTCATTTCCACATACACCTGGCAGACTCTGGCGTGTACAATTACTGCTTAGCGGGGGAGCTGTGGGGAGCTTGTTGAGCAGACTGTAATTTATCATGAGTTTTCTCATCCCTGCTTCCTTGGCACATAATAATTTGAAGGAAATAGTTAAAATATTAAAGAAGGGAGGGAAAACAAATCTCTGTTAACATGCCCAGTGGTGAGAGAAAATTACAGGTTTCATTGTGTATGCTGCACCATCTGCCTCCACGCAGAGCTTAACCTGGAGGCTCTCCCAAGGGAAATAGCTATGGATAAGTTATTCAATTAGAACAGCATTATTGGGCAGCTACCTTGGAGAATTGGGTTGATGATGCTGTGATTATCTTCCTCTGCATTCCTCCATGTCCCAGACAGGCCGCAAAGCTATTCAACTTCCTTAAGTGTTCACTCAGCTATAGAGAAGGTGAGCAATTGAAAAGGGGGCTATCAGGGGGTGCCTGGGAGGAAATCAGTTTTGAATAGAGTTTCCTTGCTTTAAACAGAGCCTAAATATTCTAAGTCAAATTGCATTGTTTAATTCATTGCAGGGTCCAGTGGTGGTGAATGACAGCAGGCTGCTGAAAGGGGAAGAGAGAGGGGGAGGGAGGGGAGATTTTACTGTGTGAATTCACTCTGTAACTCTATGCCTCGGAATTCAAGCAGTGAAATATTACTCATTCATTTTGACATAGTTACATAGCTCTGTCCATATGTGCAGGCTTAAAAGCTGCAGCGTGAAGCCTTTTATATGTGGCATTTGAATCTTTAACACATTAATTTTATTATTTTAAAAAATGAATAAACCTGCCTTATCCTGTGCTCGAGGCAGAGAACAATTCAAACAACAAGCTTGCCAAATGAATAAAATCACTTCCTCCCCTGATAAAAACCAACCACACCCCAAAATGAGAGTAAAAACCAGCAGAAAGCAACATATTATGCCCCCAAAGCTCATTTCAAATGAGACGGTTTGCATTTCTGCACCTCATTTGGGCAGCTGTAAGGCCCCAAAGCCAAAAAATGTCCTCTCTCTGGCATAGACTCCTCCTATAGCAAAGTCAAAACTGATTTAGTTAAGCACTTGCTCTGAAGAGAATACATGAGGAAAAGAAGAAATTTTCTTAGGTAGCCATCCCAATTTGCTGTGTGGAACTCAGGAGGACAGCATCTAGTGAGCTGGCCACTGTGGTGTGTATCTCCCCTCCTGCGATAACGCAGAAACATGATCTGGATGGCTAAACATGGGGCAGGGCGGGGTTGGCCAACACAACCACTTGATATAGTTCTGACAACATTTGTGCCTTAACTATAAATATCAGGCTAGATAGCAAAGCCAAAATTGTCATTTTAAAAATTAAATCTACAAATTTCTGAAAACTTAATCTTCTTTCTCCCATCGTTTGTTAGGACCATTTGTTGGTTCTGTTGACCTCAAAAACCCTAGGAATAGACACTATGTTTCTATGTTATGCCAGGAGGAGAGATGTACACCAAGGCCGTGTAAAGGCAATCATCTAACAAGATGGCGTCTTCCTAGGCTCCTCTACAGCAATCAGGGAAGTCTACCCAAGTTTTTTCTTCTCTTTGACATGAATTCTCTTTGATGTAAATTGGGGTTAACTTTGCTATGCTACCTCCTGCTTTGGTCATCACTGGCTAAAAGAATGGTCAGAGAAGGGCTCTTTCTCTTCCAGATCTAAGTAAGTGGCTACATTCAGATGAATCTCCAAACCATGTTGTGTTAAGTGCTCAGTCATTTAGAGCTATTCTACATGAGGAATTTATTGTGCATTCATCATTCCCAACTCACAGTTCTTTACAGGTTCTTTAGATGACAATGTGACCCTCCAGTTTCACTTCTGTTTTCAAACAGCACTTTCAGCAAGGTTTTTGGGTTTTTTAGAGCTGGGAAAATGTGGGATTATTATTTTTTAAAGTGAAAGAAAATATTGCCACTTGTGTAATTGCGCTATTCTGCTATACCACAGTGCCACCTAGAGGTTGCTCTAGTAAGTGTGTTTAGGAGGGCAGCCTTAAGTATTGCTGAAGAAGCACATCTTTTACATGAAAGGAATGTGTTTATATAATGAACATGCTTCCTTAATGTATTTTGAGCAATCCCAGAAGTTATGGGGGGGGGGTGTCTTACAAGACTCTCATACTTTTCCTCCCCACCATGACCACCCCAGTATGAGAGCTGATGAAGCAACCCACAGGTGCATGGCTAGAGTTGGTGAAATCATGTATATTGTTGTGATTTCATGCCACAGGGAATCTAAGAATGGCCTTTTTATTTCTACCAGATGGGACCAGAGCTATTGCTTTGTTTCTCCTTCCCAGTACAGTATATTGGCTCACTTACTGTAGGTGATAAACAAATTGAACTTGTTTTCTGTTTGGTTTCAGTGTAAATGTAATCAAACTTTCATTAAAAAATTTCTGAAGTGCTTTTATCTTTAAAATATAAACATAGATTTCAGACTTTTATATAGATTTCATGGACTTCCAGACGGTTTCCCAGAGAATTTTTCATCTTGTATGAAAGCTGTCCAATTGATGTTCCAAAGGTAGGAGTTGTTTGTCTTTCCCTTTCTTGGTTATTATAGATTATTGTTTATGACAGCCATTTGACGCTGCAAACTAGCTGAGCATGGGTAAATTAATGCAAGGATTTTTGCTGACTGGTGGCACCCCAATCTTGGATGTATTTGGAAGTAAGTCCCACTAATCATGACAGTGGAACTGTCTTGCTAGGTAAATGTGCTTTCAGTCACAACTTTGAATTCCATTTTACTCAGAGCTGAGATTTACTGTAGTCCATAGATTAGAGATATTTTGAAATATGGTCAGCAGTATATAAATCTATTAAATAAATAAATAAATAAATAAATAAATTTACTTATTGCTGAACTTTGCTCCACTATGGCTAGATCATGCCCTATAAGCTGCCAAGCAGAAGGACATAAGGAACAAACAAACATGGTCAGCTCAATGGTCCAACTACTACCCCAGTATTTTTTTTCCTTAATAGTAGCCAGCGTTTATATATTTAATAGATTTATGTACCACTTGCTATATCTAAACTCTAAGAAGTACTTCATAAACAGCCATACACAACTTTCCAGTTGTCAAAATTTGGCCTAAGCAATTTCCCCCCTGATTTTCCACCAAGGAAGGTGACTTTCAGGCTCCACTAGAGTCAGGTCAGAAATGAATCAGACAAGTTGAGTACACCAGTCCAAAACACACTACAGAGAAATAACTTCTACCAAACTAGGGTCTCATATTCATTTTATTTTACTAGGGATGTGCAAAATCTCCATAGAGGAAGTCCATGGGGGTGGTGGGTCGCCCAGGGAGCTTGATTTGCACCATACAAGCTGCAGAGTCTACTTTTGTCGTGATGAAGCAGAAGAGAGCAGCAACAGGTGGCCTACCTGGTGTGGATTGGGCCCTCCCCACTATTGTTGCTGCCAAGTAGTCATCTGGAACCTGTGATGAGGAGGCCCTGTCAGGCTCCTAGACAACATTGTTATTGTCCCATAGTCTCCAACTGCCCCCCAAAATGCGGGACCATCACGAAGAGCCTTAAGCCATCCCAGCTTTTCACGTTGTCATGCAAAGTCCTGAATTTCCCTGCCTCCTGCAACTGCAAGCTACTTTAAACTTTTTTTAAAGGGGCCATGCCATGGGCAAAATTGCAGCTAAGCTAAAACTGCAAGCTTAGCTGCAATATTGCTGGTGGCATGGCCCCTTTAAAAGTAGCTCTTTGGGGGCTCGAACAGCCGCAAAACAGGGAGACAGACACCTATTTTCTACCTGCTGAAAAACTGCACCCGCTAGCCTGGACCGAGGAAGAGGTGAATGAGGGAATTTATCACATGATTACTATCTTTATATTGCCAAAGATTTTATTTCCTAACAGAGCTGACTGTGCCTCTAACAGGTGAGGTTACAGTGTCAGAAGGAAATGCAAGAAACTTCCCCTTCTCTCTGAAGCTCCATGTTTGGGGGTGTGGGGTGGGTGGGTAAGCTTCACCTGTTGAATTTGTGCCAATCCTGACCATTTTAAAATGAAAAAGAGATTGCCCTGCAAGCACTGACACCCACTTCCCATGAAAACACCAGATATCAACAATTAAGGGTTGAAGTAAGGTAAAAACAATATTACAAAAGCCACTTATAAAATAATATATAATATAATAATGTAATAATTATAATATATAAGATATTATATAATAATATAATTCTGGAAAAGTCATACTAGCACTGGCACTGCTGCTGCTACCTCTTCTAGCAAGGAGCAGCATTTCACAATTACCCCTCAATTATACAATACTTCTTCACACAATGCATAATCAATATGCTGCCACAAGATGTGATGGTCAGTGTTGTAGATTGCTTTAAAATATACACACTTTCTTGTGAGTAAGTCCTATTGAACGTAATAGGACTTACTTCTGAGTACACATGCATAGGATTGTGCTGTTATTCTGTTTCAGAGCAGTGGTAAATTTTGTTTGACTCTACCTGTGTACCCCATATGGAAGTCTTTTTCTAACACATGCTGAAGTGCAATGGAGAAAGCTCACTGCAGTAATGATCAGGATTATTCTGCAGGGATTTTGGCAGGGATGGGGACTCGGACTCGAGGACTCGACTCGTGAGTCGGACTGAGTCTCCCCTCTGACTCGACTCGGACTCGAGTCCCAATATTTTTAATGGGACTCGAGACTCGACTCGGGACTCGAGACCAAGGACTCTTCAACATCCCTGGGCTGTGCCAGAAGGAGTGGAGAGGAGCGTGATTGCTGGCGAAGAGCACATGGAAGCGAGGTGTGCCGCTGCTCGGCCACTATGGACAGCTACCAGGAGTGCAGCCCCAACAGTGTGTCAAGATTTATTTTGATTGATGTGTTGCATACTTGGGAGAGGCAGAAGAATGACCTGAGATTACTCTGTGTGGCTGCTCTGAGTGTGTTTCTGGTTCCAGCAAGTTCATCACCAGCGGAGCGGGTGTTCAGTGAAGGTGGAATTGTGATGAGATCTCACCGTTCCAGAATGGGGGCCAAACATTTAGAAAAAATCATGTTCCTCAAATGCAACATGGATAAGTTTTAGGAAGTACAGCAAGTTTATTTTTTAAAATCATTTTTCTAAAATGCAACCTTTCAGACATTTTGGGTTCGGCTGCCTCTGCCTGCCTGTCTGGGGTTCCCAGCCTCCTCTGTCTGACTGGTCTCTTCTTGACCAGTTCAACAGTTGAAATGTCCAAGACAAAGGCCTCTGCCTGCCTGCTTTGGGGTTCCCTACCTCCTCTGCCTGCCTGGTTATTTTGGGTTTTTCTGCCTGGTCTGTTCTTGCCAAAATCAGTTGCAGAGTTTTGAAATAAAAAGGCACACCTGTGCCTAGAATTTATTTAAACCACACATCTGAAGTAGCTTTATTTTGTTGGGAAAAAACCCCATTGGTTTTAATAGGAACTCGTGGAGTCAGCTTTGGGAGTGACTCATGACTCATGAGTCACCATTTTGGACCAATGACTCGGACTCGAGACTCGGGTCCAAAGACTCGTGACTCGACTCGTGACTCGAGACCAAGGACTCTTCAACATCCCTGGATTTTGGATTGGGTTTTTAAAAATGCATTCACGTTTTTTTAAAGGGGGTTAGCAGAAAACACACCTTCCTCAAGAGAAAGAAAGAAAAAAACCCAACTACCTCAAATAGCAGCAACAAACATCATCATTCCATTATGGCATTATTGTTCAATCACAGTGTTGTTGTTCTTGTTTTTTCAATAAAGTACAATAGAGCCCACATGTTTTTTTCTGAGTGGAGAAAATAGGAGCTTGCAGGGTGGGCCTGTGAACCACTTTGCACACTCAGAGATATTTAAATGTTAAATATTATTAGTTCTTTGGCAGACTACTAATGAGAACAAAGCCACCATGGAGGGATCCATTTTTAAAGTGTGAGGGAGGTCTTTAAAAGAAGGAGTTTCCTTTACAATGTGGGGAAAGTAGACTGAAAGTTATGTTTGAATGAAATAATGGCATATTCCTCCCCGGTTTACCCCTTCCTACCATTTGAGGTTTCCTCTATATTACAATTTAGATTGTAAGCTCTTTGGGGCAGGGAACTGTTCTCTTATACTCGGTAAAGCACCATGCACATTGATGGTACAATAATAATAATGACAACATCAGCGATCACTATCATCATCATGGGTCTGGAGATCAAAGTGGCTTCAGAGTGGTCAGAGCCCTTAAACAGTTTGAGCATCCTGGGGTGGGTGGCTATACCCTTGGCCACGCCCTCACGTTGCCTGGCCACACCCTCTTGATCACACCTTCATGTTGCCTAACTATACCTCTTATAAATTCACATGTGTGCCCTATTTTCATCTGTGAAATGTTGGAGGGTATGTTGTCTTGTCCTAATGCCTAAAGACCTCTGTGAAGTTTTCAAGTTCTCCAGAAATATATGCACATTCTGGTGACCCAGCTCCCAGTTTTCAAATACATTTTTGACTAGTTGTAACCCCAAATGTCAAGCCAACTTCCCCATGTGGAACTGATACCTTCTTCAGACACCTTCCTCCGGATGTCCCCATCTTCAACGCTTAGCAGGTAGGTAGCTATTGGAGAGAGCTGCGCCAGCTCCAAGTTTTGGCTCATCCTTGGACAATATGTCGTCAGTGGGGGCCCTTCCTGAGATGGCCCACCTCTTCTTCCTTGCTACTGTCACTGCTGCCAGTTCTCTTGCCCTCTCCCTTTGGGCCCAGTCTGCCCAGCTGCTCAGAGGATGAGGGCAAACCAAGTGATGGCGGCTGCTGCTGCTTGTCCTTGATTTTGTCAGTTCTCACACTTAGAGCCGACAGATGAACAGCCAGTGACAGCAAGGAGGCAGAAAAATAGTGACCCCCTGCTTGGGTGTGGGCCCTTGGCAGGTGCTCAAGCATGTGTACCCTTGATGCTAGCCCTGACCTGTTAGCACTTGTTATGTAAGCCTAGTGTCCTATAGCTTTAACTGGGTAGGGGCTGATATTTTTATTAAAATAACACACACAAACTCCTTTCCCCCCAGTCCTGTAACACCACTCTAGAATAGGGAGCTTCTTTACATAAGCCTTTTAACCTGCCATTTTACCGAGGCTTCTGCTTCTGGATTCTTTGCGGGATTAAGATCAGCTCCTTTACACATGTTTTTCCCCAGGGATTTTTCTTTCTCTGCCTTTCTGTATTTTCCATTACACAACCACAAGGTGCTGCTGCTGCGGTATAGCAGAATTGCGAAAATACACAAGATTATCTTAGAGCAATTTCCAGATAATACCAGACTTTCCTCAATCTAAAAAAAGCCGTGGAAATAGTTGCAAAGCACGGGAGAGGCCCTGGAGGAGGATGACATCGTGTAAAGCAGCCGTAAACTACCATGAGAGAGGAATCTCAAGCACACAGTAAATGCCTCCTGTACAGAAGCCCTTAGAGGAATATTCCAGTCCTAGTACAGTATCTAGAAAAGTGCTGAACTGGCAAAGAATAAGCATCTGTGTTTGTCAACTTTAGTGATTGAATAATATAAGGAAGTCATAAAAATCCAAAGAAGGAACCTGACTGAAATTTTGGCATAAACTGGGCTTAAGGGAGAAGTAACAGACTTCAGGTGGACTAAATCCAAGCAAAATGCTGGGCTTATTTCATTTTTTTTCCCCTTCAGGATATTTAATAGTGTTTTCTCCTTCCAGAAGTATTTTTAGTAAATGATAAAATATTCTCTCTCTTTAAAAAAGAGAAAAAAAGCATCAGCACAATGTAGTCCTAATATTACTTCATATTGACAAGAGTTGCTTTAACTAGCGTTCCATACAATTAAAAAAACACACAACTAAGTTGAGACAGAGAAATGGAATCCTATTCCTAACCACCTTACTTTTAAGTCAGTCCCATTGAAATCAATGTCAACAGAAAGTTGGCTGTGCTCAAGACCTGTCGAAATCATTGGGCATAATCCAGCCATCCTTAAAAACAGCAATCCTAAACATACTTATTAGGGAGGAATGGGGACTTACTTCTGCTTACAGAAATCATTGATTTCCATGGGAGAAATGTAAGAATGTGCTTAACTCTTAGGGGCGTGCATATACCAGACTGAAGCAGCCCGCTTTGGAGGTATTCAGGCTGACTCTGAAGCAAAGCAGCTCTTGTCCAAAGCTGTCTCAAGGGAAGCCATTTGTTCCCAAACCTTTGGACCCTCTTTGGAGGGTGGTTGGTTTCAATTTTGTTGAGACAGACTCTCTCTCCGTGTTTGGGACTGTGTTTCCCTGTGGCTGATGGTGCTACAGGAGTTTGTTGCTACTTCAGTGGTTCATAATATTTAAACCAAGTTTAAAGGACATCATATACAAAGACATCACACGACTCAATTCAGTATTGCTTTAGGATTTGTTTAGAAGGGAATAATCTTTGGCAGCTTTTGAAGGATTAGCTCATCGTGTGTGTATATATTAGCAGTAGCAAATCATCATCATCATCAGGCGATCACTCGTGACTGAGTAAGATTGTCTTCCGGGATAAAAGGAGGAAATTCTAAAGAAGATTGTGTAGACTCTAGCGATGGGTCCGTAAGTGACTGTGGAGGCCAATTCTAGATCCACACAGCTTCCCACAGTGAGGACACAGGTTACCAGATAGAAGATGGTCCAAGCCGTTCATCTGAAGTGATGACGGAGAAAGAGTGAGAGACATGCGCTTCTCCCATGGTTTCATGCAAAGTGGAGATTTAAGCATAGTAGAGAGAGTATGACAACAGCCAGGAGTGACAGAAGCATGAGTAAGTCATGCTTCCTTAAAGCTGCCAAGGTTGGATTTCAAAAATATTGGGCCTCTCCTGAGTCCTGAGCAGGGCTAGATATTGAAATCAACTTGTTACTTTAAGGGCACAATCCTAAGCAAGTTTAGGCACACACACAAAAAGGCCTACAACTCCCAGCATGCCCCCAGCCAGCATAGCTGGCTGGGGCATGCTGGGAGTTGAAGGCCTTTTTTCTGTCTAAACTTACATAGGATTGCACCCTAAAGGAAGTAAACTCTCACGCACAAAGTGTAGATTAGAGGAAAAGGAACAAGCTAAGAATACATAGACGTGTAATTGTTAGACTAATACACAGAACCAGTTTCTTGTTTCAACTCAATAGAACTTTCTTTTTCTCCCCCAGGGCAGAAGTGAGAGCTCCCTGGCTGGGGCATGCTGGGAGTTGAAGGCCTTTTTTCTGTCTAAACTTACATAGGATTGCACCCTAAAGGAAGTAAACTCTCACGCACAAAGTGTAGATTAGAGGAAAAGGAACAAGCTAAGAATACATAGACGTGTAATTGTTAGACTAATACACAGAACCAGTTTCTTGTTTCAACTCAATAGAACTTTCTTTTTCTCCCCCAGGGCAGAAGTGAGAGCTCCCCGGGCCGTAACACACAATAGAGAAATTAGTATTTTATTGAATTTGCAGCTGTGACTGGACCCCTCCCCAGTGGTGCAGCTGGGTAATTTTAGACCTTGGACTTAACCTTACCAGGAAGGGGAGGGGTGGGGGGGTCATATTTGTTGGCCATGGGTATTACTTCCACTGTGAAGCACACAACTACTGTTTCCCTTCCCCTACCCCAACCACCATTCCATGCCTTACAAGTGTTTCTACACTTCTGATACATTAGAGCACAACCTTCCTCCACTAAAAAGGCCGCCAACCCTGATTAAAAAGAAAGAAACAAACAAACAAGCAAATTTTTTTGAGCATGTTCAGTTTGCATTTTAAACTCATTTAAATCATAGCACCATGATGACATAAAATTTGCTTCTGCTGCCCTCATCACCTGCTGCGTTGTGGGTGGTCATTTGAGCCCTCTGGGCCACAGCACAGGGCCTTGGACTTTGGCTCCAAGGTCCAACCCTAGCTGCATCACTGTACCCCCACCCCTCACAAAAGGTAGTAGAAAAAAGAGAAGGTCATACCTTGGTCTCCTCTCGCCTAGACTACTGTAATGCGCTCTACGTGGGGTTACCCTTGAAGACGGTTCGGAAGCTACAGCTGGTACAGAACGCGGCGGCTCGCCTGGTTAAAGGCAGCCGCCGCCGGGATCACATCACGCCAGTGCTCAAGGAGCTACACTGGCTACCAGTTGCTTGCCGAGCTGAATTCAAGGTGTTGGCTTTGACCTTTAAAACCCTATACGGCTCCAGTCCAGTCTATCTCAAGGAGCGTCTCCAGCAACACCAAGTGGGCCGCTCAACAAGATCTGCCACAGACGGCCTTCTCCTTGTCCCTTCAGCCAGAGCAGCTAGACTGGTCGGGACGAGGAAGAGGGCCTTCTCTGTGGCAGCCCCCGTACTATGGAACTCTCTCCCAAGTGACCTCCGCCATGCCCCCTCTCTGCTGAGCTTCCGCCGCTCATTAAAAACTTGGTTATTCAGGCGGGAATATGGGGTGGGCTAAGATTTTAAAATTTTATATTGTTTTAATGTATTTTAATGGAGGAAAATGTTTTAATGTATTTTGTTCTGTTTTATTTTCTGTACATCGCCCAGGGTGGCTGGTTTGCCGGCCAGATGGGCGATAGATAAATGCAAATAATAAATAAATAAATAAATAAATAAGGCCTTTCTGATGTTGGAAATTGTAATATTGCCTGCTTAAATCAACAAGGTAATGTAACCACTACTAGTTAGAGTGGGAGGAAAGTGGGAGGATTGAACAATCCTCAGGGTGCATGTTTTGTAACCCCTCCTCCCTACTTCCTGCCTCTCTGTGGCCAGCTCTCTCTCTCTCTCTCTCTCTCTCTCTCTGCCTCTCCAACATGATGGACACACGGTCTGAGCTGGCTTCCAGCCAGTGATCTCTAATGAAGCAGACTCTTAACACCAAAGACTCTAACCTGCCTCTATGCATCTTGCATATATGAATAAATGGACTGTAAGTAAAACTAATAAATGTTTTTATTAGTTTTAAACCTTGTATGGACAATCCATTCCTTTTAAGAGCCTTTTTTAAAAAATATATAGCAGGGTTTAACAACCCACATGGTGATAACCAGTTACAATAACCAGGCTGTGCATAAGGGGGAAAACTCTGCTGCGTCCTAACCAGTATAGGACCGACTCCTTCCCATATCATCCAAAATCTGACTCCTTGTTTATTCCGTGACAGTGGGGTGGGGTCTGCATTTTTAGACATTTAAAGGCACAGTGTGCCAGCATGCAAGTCAATGGACAAGACTTCTGCATACAACCGTGTGCAGGATTTGAGGACAATTTAAGTAGAAAGACCTTGGCCAAAACTTTAAGGCTGTTTTGTTAAGGAGATTTTTTGGCTTGAAATCCAAACCAGGCTCATTTCCTCCTCTAAAATATTAACTATGTAATACACTGGAGGGCTGCCATAAGCCCCTTGACCGCTCTCTCATCCATACAGCTTCTCCCTTACCAGCAATAAGGAAATAATGGTCAGCATTGGCAGGTCAATTTTCAACCATTTATTTTATTGCTGTGGTAGAGATATATACAGGATACTCATACAGGACAGGAGACTTCCACTGCTTTGCTGGGGCAAGAGTGTGATGCAACTTTATGAAAGCCAATGGAGCAGAAGGCATCTGCATACAAGTGTTTTTTGTTCTGGGTATGGATATGGCTATTTAACTTAAGTCTGCACTACCCAGGACATTCCTGTTCTCAGTGTTGGTGTTGGCCAAGGGTACTTCCAGCCAGAGAAGGCACTGTGCGCAGCTGTTCCATCTTTTTCTCCTTGATGGGTTTTCTGTGTTAAGAAAAAAGATGGAAGAAGCAGTAAGAAAACACGGGAAGGTCACAAGTAGAGGGTGATGGTGTTGGACCCCTGCATGAATGAGGCAGGGCAGTGGCACCATAAAAGCCTCATCTAGAAGCACCCCAAATGCAGAGAACTCCAGACCAATTTGCATTTGCCTCTTCATATTGTCCTAATATGGTACTCAGTTTCTGCTTGGTTCTGCTACAGCACACTAAACCAGTAAGATAGCTTGTCTGTTGTACCCTATCTGGCCATAATATCCATGTAGGTTGGTGGAGACTAATGACAGCACCCCACAAGTGATATATCTCTCTCACACACACACACACACACACACACACTTATTTTTTTCCTTTTCTTTCTTTTATTCAGATTTTGTTTTGTTCAGTATTGGTGAAATTCACAATAAAAAATAAATTTAAAAAAATCAATTGGGCTTGAGAAACAATGAATCTACTTTATGTATGACTATGTCTGGATCCCACCCACTGAAAATCAAGCTGCATTGCGTTATGTGGAGGAATGTCAGAGCATGAAAATTGGAATCCTTAAAGATCTGATGTCATTCTTGGAAAAGGAAAGGTTTATGTGTGGAGGTGCCAAGTGGTTAATCTTCCAAAACTTTAGCAATGTTGGACAGGAACTCAGTAACAGACTCCGTCTCCCACATAATGACAAGTACAGTGAAGTGCTGGAATTGTTTGCGCAGACATTACACTTTTGTTTGTCTGCTGCCTCTGAGTTTGTACGAAATACTTTGCATTTCTGTTTGCCGCATCAAAACACATTGAGAAAATAGGTAATAATTTCAGCTTAGTGGGGATCAGGGTTTACTAAGGAAGTGTGACGTGCTATTAAGACTAGATAGAAGAGGTCAGTTATGAAGTTTGTGTATTTTACACTTTAGATGCCATGTCTATCAAAAACAGATTGATTGGAATGGTAAAGTATTTGTGGGGATTGTGAATTTGGACAAAAGATTTGCTCTGAAGGGTCTAAAACCAGTGAAACACTGGTAATAATGACAGCAGGAATTGACATGAAATGAAAAATAGCAATAGGATATATTTTAACCGACAGTCTCAGCTCAGAAGAAAGGGGTTCTTTCTAACTCTCTACCCCACAATATGAAAGCTCATTCTGTCACAGATTCTTTGAAGGGTTATCAAGCAACATAGCAATAGCTAGAAAGTTGGGTGCTCACCTTTTCCTGATGCATGTGAAATCTTTGTTAACTCATCTACTCTCTGGGAGTAAGGTATTGGACGCCTACCATATTGTGAACCTGCCAAAGAATGACTTATAGGGATGTATGATGGTTTCAGTTTGTGTTTGGTCAGGATTTACTCAGTTCAAACCTTCTGGACTGATTACAGACTTGGGCGCAACCTGCGGTTGAAGTCTGTACATTCCTGAGTTTGCAGTGCGATTTGCGGACCCCCAAAAATGTGTGTGACAACATGCGTACATTTGAAAAATACGCATGGAAAAATGCACACTTTTGAAAAATGTGCAGAAATATGCTTTAATCAGTGGGGAAAGAATGTGTCCATTTCAAAGGTACACACCATTGATGCTCATTTGAAAAAAAAAATACAAATGAAAATATGCATAGATTTTCATGCAGAACACACACACACACGAACACGAACATAAAGCTCACAATCTGATACGGACTTGAGTTGGAACGAGCGTCGAGATGGAATCTGGAGAACTTTAGCAAGCTCAAGTTTTGTGCTTCTGCACATCCGTACTCCTGGATCAGGCCAAGATATTACTAGACAAATAAAGGAAAAACTGTTCATTGGAAACTCATAAAGACCTGTTAAAAATAGAAGGTATGCATCTTGGAAATAAAATATCAAAATTTCATAGTAATTTTTCAAATTTTAAAAAAATGCATTCCTTTCCTATTTTGGTGCTCCCCCTTTATCAGCTCATATCTGATAATGTGGAGAAATGAGGCAGTATCCAATGCTGCTATTCTGCTTACACCATTGATAAGCATGGCTAGCATAAGAAACTTCTAGCACAATGCCAATGCCGTATGCTGGAGTGATGGATTTTCCCAGATATCCCATCACTCCAGTATACACTATTGGCATTCTGCTAAAGGTTGCTTATGCTAGTGCTACATCAACGGTGTAGTGGCTTGGCAGCACTGGATACTGCCCATAATAGAGGTTGGATGTGACACACACACACCCAACATAGGGATTAACACTGGACTACACTGTAGGACTGTGTATACTACTCTCTTCCTCATTCTCCTCCCGACATCCAATGTAGAAACAAAGGCACTGGACTACATTGCAGGGCTATTTATACTGAACTCTCAGCCTCACCTTCCCCAGCCTGTAATAATGGGGATAATTTGAATTGATGGGGCTACTTTTAAATGTTAGCCCTGCTGATTATTTTTATATGGCATTATGATGACATATATGGCCATTTTTATATGGCATTATGGCCTTTTAGTTCTTGTGTGAGTTCTGTTTTGTAATACTTATTGTTTTAGGGATTTTTTAAAAATGTAAACCAACCTGGGAATATTTTAATGAAGGGCAGTACAAAAATGTTTATAATAAATAAATATTTTTAAAAGTTTAAAAACTTTCACATGAAATAAGTTGTGAGTTAGAAAGAGCATGCACTCCTCTCTTTGCTGGCACCTTCAGTTATGGGGGGAGGGAGTGAACACGCCGCTGCCCCATAACTTAACTCTAAGTTAAAACTTACAATTACAGTTTTATTCTCCCAGGCATTTTAATCTTCTTAATCATTTTTATCTTGTAGTTTTTAACTCTGTTACTGTAATTTGAACTGCTGCTAGCTTTGCTGTTTGTTTTTAATCTGTGATTTTAAATTTTATAGTTATATTATATTGTATTTTATGGTTTTAACTGTTGTAAACCACCCAGAGAGCTTCGGCTATTGGGCGGTATAGATTTCATAGATCATAGAGTTGGAAGGAGCCTACAAGGCTATCGAGTCCAACCCCCTGCTCAGTGCAGGAAACTAGAGGAGGGGGTCTCCCATCCAGGTAATAACCAGGCCTGACCCTGCTTAGCTTTCCACACTCAGACAAGCTGAGCCAGCGTAAGCCACAGGCCTGTATAAAAATGTATTAAATAAATAAATAAATTGTATCCAATGTTAGTCCTACCTAGAGTAAACCCATTGAAATGAACAGGACTTAAGTCAGTCTAACGCTGGATACAATACTTACATTTGTCCATTGATTTCTATGGGCAGCTCTTACTTCCAGCCTGGGGAACATTTTAAAATGTGAACCTAGAAATTGCCTATCCATACAGTGAGATGCCTCACTCTGATGTTTTTCTTATCTCTGTGAAATATACGACTGTGCAGCTTGTTAAATAGACTTGTGTTCATGTTTAAAGTACTGAAATATTCTGAAGACTTATGTTTTGCTTCTTACTAGGTCCCTGAGGTCCACCAACCAGCAAGGTGCCAAACAGTGGCTCAGGCTTTCGGTACCATAACTGAGCTCACAGCCCTTTCACACACAAATCCACTGCTGGGGCAGTATCCAACAGTGTCATTCTGCAAACTCAAATAACGCTAGCAGAGCTCTGACAAATCTTTCAATTGAGCAAGCAGTTGTGCATACATGATGTACAACCGGTTGTGCAAGCATAATGTGCAAGTGCTTGCTCAACCGTACTTGCAGAAACAAATCTTTAGTTGGATTCTCCTCTTGCGCTTAATTCAGAACCTAGTTTCTGCTAGTGCAATGTCATTTTCACTAGCAAAATGACACAGTTGGATACTGCCCCTGGTTTTATTCAAAGCTTTCTCTCCATTAGAGAAGCCTAAATTAGAAAAGGGATGGGGGGCTTTTAGTTGCCGCTATAGTTAAATAATTGGTAGTGAGAGACTTTGGGGGATCTACTGCAGACCACCCAGAGATATACCAGTAGCTCCTGATTTACCTTCTGTCTAATCCTGCTCTTTTGGTATGAACTTCGAATGTGTGATGTTGCATATAAGAGGTGGTGTACCACAGTGGCTAAGATGCTTGGAAGTCCCTGGTTCAAATCTTACCTTAGTCAAGAACTCACTAGGTGGTTTAGGCAAGCCACCCCCGCTCAGTATGCCCCTATTTGCATTACTGAGGTAATAATATTGGTCTACTACAAGGCTATTATAAGTAGAGATGCCACGTGGAGGCCAAGGGGTTTGGGGAAACAGGGGGAAAAATCTGTTTTTTCCTGGACCGTCACATCTCTAGATAAGTATTACTTAGATAATCTATATGGAACACTTTGCATACTTGAAATGTGCCATCTAAATGCTTACTATTATTATTAAGTTTATAAGACTTTCATAATACAAGGTAGACAAGACCATTTTTAGTTTCTGTGTTGGAAAAATTCCTTTCCTTAACACAGGACTGCGTGTAGCTTTAATTGATTCGGAGCAATTGCTAACTTTAAAAAGCCTTTGCACAACTATTTATTTTCTACTAATGTTCATTAGATTTTCCGGAGTTTGGTATGTTGGGGGTGGGGAGAAACAATTAAAAGAGAGAAAGATTGTGGAAATTAATTCAAAGCTGATAATCCAATAACACCACTTTTCTTATCGCAATAGCTATTAAAATCTAGTTTAGGATATCTGCGCTGTAATTTTTAATCACAGGCTACTTGGATTATGGATGACTTCAAATTTGGCATGCAGACTGCAGCTTGGCTTAATCCAGAGAGAGCTGTGGAATACATAAAAGTTGACATCGACTAGTACAAATGGAGAAAACACGACCTTTAAACGATGTTACAAGGAACCTCACCAAAATGAATAATCAGTACCAATCTGAAAGTTTCCTTACGTTGTATAATTGGTTGAATTGCTTGCAAATGTTCCCAGTCCTTTCCTGATAATGGCAAGACAGAGACAGAATATTGACCAGCTAAAAAGTACAAGAGAAGGGGAGAGTGATCTTTTAGGTTGAAGACAAATGCAGAAAGTCAAAGGGCTTATAGTAGAGCCATTGTTGTCCGCTATGTGCCCACTCACGTCCCATGATCATCTCTGGTCAAATGGGTTTTGCAGGGTTTTGTAATGCTTCCCAAACCTGCAAAACCTGTTCACCAGTGGAAGAAGAAGGATGAGTATATGCACAGCATGGGCAGGGCAATGATGACTGGTATCAGATCAAATATTGGCTTAAACTATTACCTGTCTCAAGCTTTGTCGCACTCCTGTTGTTGACATGACTTGGTCACAGTGGCAAAGGCACTAGCAATCTCAAGACTGAATTAATGCAATGAACTCTATGTAGGGCTGTCCTTAAGGTTGGTCTGGAAGCTGCAGCTTGTGCAGGATGCAGCAGCTCGGCTATTTGTAACACCTTTGCTGAGGGGACGGCACCGGCTGCCTATTTGCTACCAGAACAGGTTTAAGGTTCTGTTGTTGGTGTATAAAACCAGAGGGTTCTTGTCAGTGGGCCCCTTGATGAGGTGTGGGCCCTTGGCCGGTGCCCAAACATGCCTACTCTTGATCCTGGCCCTGGATGGATGTGCCTCATGCCCAGAGCAGAAAGCCACAGGAGTCTCATTTTTCAAAAGTCAAGCAAACGGGGGTGGTCGGGTGGGACACCTTGGCACCTTGTTTAAGTAAGATAAGCCAAACTCTTTCTGCATGCCAAAATATTCAGTAAAATTTGCCCCCTTCCTGTGAAACGAGCAGAATTCCACTCCCCTCCCACCCAAATTTGGCTGAGGATGGTCCCCCCAAAACGGTGTGGGAAATTCAATTCAGCATTAACTGAAACAGTGAGAGATGAGAACATCCAGTTGAGTCTCCCATGCTGCTAGAGCAGCCTTCTCCAAACTAACTGGTGTCCTCCAGGTATTTTGGACTATAACTCCCATCAGCCCCAACCCCTGACAAATGGTCAGGGATGATGGGAGTTGTAATCCAAAATATCTGGAGGTCATGCCAGATTGGGGAAGGCTGGGAAGGTAATGTCAGAAAGGACAATTAGATTGTTATCCCCTGCCTTACCTACTGACTCTGCCTTGAATTGAGAAAGGTCACCTCTATAGGTTTTATGGACTAATTACACTTAGTCCATAACAAAAGCAGGAGTCTGGAATAACCATTTGATCCCACCCATAGTTGCTACAGAAGTCCAGTAAGTAACCATCTAGAGTTACCTCTTGGACACAGGAATTAAATATCTGCTGCCCAAGTAGCATTTCTGTATTGAAACTTGCTTAATTTCATCCATCCTTTTAAAGCAATTTCTACCTTGTGCGTGTGTGTTTTCTAACCACATTATACTGGCTTTCAAGGCAGTGTTTGAAAATTAATAGCATTAATAAACATGATTGATTAAAAAAAATACCCAAAGACTTCATGCTGGGTGCTGTGAATAATTACGAAATAAATCATCAGGATAATATTCATAATCAAGATGTCCTTGTTCCTCTTCATTTTCATATTTTCATGAAATATCTGGGGTTCAATATTTTATATAGGGACATCTGAAAGGTCCTCGTTGACCCCAGAAAAAGTGAATCCACACCAAGTAATTGTGGTAGTCCAGGCCTACATAACGTGTGACCTCCACCCCCACCCCACCATTCCATACACACAGCCCCCCAGTCATAAGAACACAGGAAGAGCCCTGCTGGACCAGGCCAGTGTTCCATCTGGTCTAGCATACTTTTTTCCCCATTGGCCAAACAGATGCTTGTTGGAAGTCTAGAAGCAGGGCACAAAGGCAACAGCCCTGGCCTGCTTGTCCTCCAGCAACTGGTATTCAGTGGCATAAGACATCTGAACCTGAAGGGCGCTTCGTAGCTATCATGACTATTTCTGTATGAAATGTATTAAACACTTTTCATTATAAAATAATCCTGAAGTGGGGCAGAACCAATAAGACCCAATAAAAACAAACACAATTGAACAGGGGAGAACAGTAACACAGAGAAATGACACTTTATGTGATGCAGCAAAACAAATTCAAGATGATTATTTCATAGATTTCATAGATCATAGATTTGGAAGGAGCCTACAAGGCTATCGAGTCCAACCCCCTGTTCAATGCAGGAAACTAGAGGAGGGGTCTCCCATCCAAGTAATAACCAGGCTTGACCCTGCTTAGCTTTCCACACTCAGACATTTTCAGCATCTTAGGGGTGCAATCCTATGGTGGCTCAATGCTGTCTAGATGGCCGCAGGAGAAGTTGGAGAGCCCTCCCCCTGCCCTCGCAGCCGGTGTGGTTCTTTCTGCACCGGCTGTGGCTCCAAAGTTGGAAGGCTGACTTCAGAGCTGGTTGGGGGGGAGGGTTCTGGGAGGCAGGAAAGGGAGGAGTGATTGGATGCTGATAATCCTTCCATCCTCGATTGGATGCCCATAATCCTTCGAGTTCGAAGGGTTACGGGCAGCCACACTGGATCACGCTGTCATTCAGTTTGAGAGAGGCATAATCGCATCTAGCCTAAGTACCCAGGTCTCTGGAATACTCCCCTTTAGGGTTCCTTAAATTAGGGATGGGTAAGAAGTCTCACCTATTAGGGATGGGTGGGAATTTCACTTCATTTCAGTTTTCATCAGAATTTATCAAAATTTGCAAAGTTCTCCATATTCAAGATGAAAAGTACTTGAGATTTTTTTTTAAAAAAAAAACAGATGTGGGAGAAGCTGAAACTTGTCCATCCAAGCCCAGGGCTTTCAGTGCTTTGCTTGTAGAAGTCTGGGTTTGATTCCCTGTATATCCAACCATGCTAGTGCTGAAATTTTAGGGTTGCCACCACATTTTTCTGACAAGCTGCTCATCTTTTACAGTTATATGGCAAGCAGGTATGACATGGTCCTCTCTGTCCTGGGAATAGTTGTACCTATTGCTGGCGCAGATGGGTGAGACATTATTTTCAGTTTGCTTTTGATAATTTACTAAAATTTGCTTAAAAAGTCAAATGGAGGAGGAAGTGAAACTGACAGATTTGGCCATCCCTAGGCCCCTCATCATGGAGACCTGCCCCCTTATCATTCTCCCCTGGCTGGTGTCTCAGCAGGTCAACTTTGTGCCTTGGGAGGAGAGTGGGGAGGAGGGAGAAGCTTACATGCACCAAAGTCAAGAGAGCAGCACTTACTGAATATATAGGAAGGGCAAATACTATCCCAGTAGGGGTGCAAGAAGATATATTTAGAGGCCTTCTAAGGTTTTATCTATGAATCTGAAATCAAATTTATGAGAGGAGATGGTAACATTAGGCTCAGTGTTCATTGAATCATGGAGTTGGAAGGGACCATTTAGGCCGTCGAGTCCTAACCCCCTGCTCAGTCCAGGAATCCTGTTTGAAGCATCCCTGACAGGTGGCTGTCCAGTCTCTGCTTGAATACCTCCAGCGATGGAGACTAGAGCCCACCACCGCCCTAGGCACTTGGTTCCATTGTCTGACTGCTCTGACCCACAGGAAGTTTTTCCTGATGTCCAACTGAAATCTGCCTTCCTGTAACCTAAGCCTGTTATTTCATGTCCTACACCGTCTTGAATGACAGAGAACAGGTTGTGGCCCTCCTCTGTGTGACAACCCTTTAGGTACTTGAAAAGTGTTATCATATCCCCCTCAGTCTTCTCTTCCCAAGGTTAAACATACCCAGTTCCTTCATTCTTTCCCATAGGACCTAGTTTCTAGTCCCCTGATCATCTTTGTTGCCCTTCTCTTGTTCCCATTTATCTGAATCCTTCTTAACTTGTTCCCATTTATCTGAATCCTTCTTAAAGTGCAGTGTCCAGAACTGGACACAGTAGATTTCTCTGAAGAAGAGGAGTTTCCCCTTGAGATGAGTTGGGCACAGGGAAAGGCTGAAGGGCAATCATACACATGCACACAGAGGCACTTGTGAGAGCAATTAGCCCAGTCCCTCTTTACCCTATTTCTCCACGTACACCCTCTCTTCCTTACCTGTCTGCTCCTCCCCTCTCCTGCCTTTAGTATCCCCATAGGGGAGTTCGGACGTGACAGCATGTTCCAGCACTACCATTGCACTTCTTCTGAGCCAGCCAACCCTGTTTACATCTGGCCAGGAGGATCATGCTGCAGAGGTGCTGGTGACGCTTCAGTGACACACTGCCTCAGCCACAATCTCAGAATGTGTCACTTTCTGTATTCGAATATTGTATCTCACTTACATACACTTAAAAAAAAAAAAAAGAATAAAAATCCAGAAACTGCTCCACTTAATTAAAACAACAACAAAATGGACACTGAACAGAGCACGCTACCAAATGAAGCATCTTAATGCTATGTGACCCCTGGTGCAAGATCCCTTCCCCTCAATACAGCTGCCGCTGGGAGCCTGTAAACCGCAGTCAGGACTGCAATGATTTCACCCATTTGTACTTGTCAAAGCCAATGCAATTTAAACTCTGACATTCAGTTTCCACTTTTGGTTTGGAGATCCCAGTTTAATCTTTGCTTTATGAAAAGCGGTGGGTGGGTGGGTGGGAGGGAGGGAGGGAGGGAAAGATGACAACTCTCCAAAACTGCAAGTCCACTTTCTTTGCTCAAAAGAAGTCTTGAAAAACAGTTAGTCACAACTTCCTCACAGCATGAGGATCGTTCAGTTCTGGTATACAATTTAGTTGAATGCATAAAATCAGTTACAACTAAAGCAGGAATCTCCAAACCGTTTGGGTTGGTGGGCATATTTGAAGGTTTGAGAAAATGGCATGGGCACTCTCACAAAATGGCTGCCATGGGGGTGTGACCAGTAATAAATTTCCCTAATTTCCCAGGAGGCAAACTAAAAGAAAAGTAACTTACCCAAGAACCTAACTACAAGGTAGAGGTGGGGGCGGCAGCTGAAAACCACTCTTCTGAATCCAAATCAAGCTGGCACCAGAGGGCAGGACTTTGCTTTGTAGCATGGCAACCTCCCAGTTAAAAAAAAAAAAAAAGAATAAAAATCAGGGGCAGGGAGCCTGGTGGGCACTAAGAGAGACCATATTGGAGACCCCAGAACTTAGTTAACTCTTCCCCACAGAATTTTTTTTTTTTTCATGAAGCATTTTTTGTGCCTTTAAATCAGGGTGGGGGACCTGTCAGGCGCTGCATGCCAGCAGTGGCTGGAGCCAGACTCCAATGTGGGCATGGGCAGTGCTGACAAGGAGTGGGGCCACCCCACACTCTCACATCTGCGCGCGCACACAAAGTGCAATTTCATCCCAACTGTAACTTCATTCCAAATACCCTTGTTAGGGGAAATATGTTATGTGACAACTAGAGAGAAAGCCTTTTCTGTAATTGTGGAATACCCATCCCACCCGGAGATATGACCGGTGCTGGCTTTGCAATCTCGTCAGTGCCAAGTCGAAACGTCGTTATTTGCCCAGGCATTTTAAATGAAGGTATATTGGTCAGTCTGTTCTTGGTTTTGGCTGCCTCTCAGCTGTGTTTGTTTGTTTGTTTGTTTGTTTAATGAGGTCATTGCCTTACTGTTTAATTTATTTTATTTCCATATGACTTATTTTGGTCAGACTCATTGTATAATGCCCTAGGATCCACAAGGATGAAGGGCAGCTTAAAAATATTTTTAATAAAGAAAGAATAAATTGGTAAATCTACAAATATACGGGCATTGTCATACAAAGCCTTGTAGATTGTTAATCCAACAAAAGGAGCTTTTCCTGACCATTCAAATGCACAGCAGAAAATCTAAACGCAAAGCTTTCACAGTCTATACATTTGTGATACATTTTGTTCTTATATGTTTGTTTTTATTGTTCTTACCATTGATAATCATTTTGGTAGTTAATACACCATTCTTGATAGCAGAGCTCCAGGGCTGCCGCACTCACTAAAACAAGGTTTGAAATAGATCCCAAGAAGCCTCTGGTATCCAATCACAAAATTAACACCCAACACCACCAACACCTGCATTTGACCCCCTAAAGGCATACACAGAACCCACTCTCAGGCAGCTCACATACTTAAAGCCCTGAGTTCACAAACCTAAGTGCCTGTATCATTTCCTCTTTAGCATTCATGCTAGGCTTCAGTTTCTCAATATACATGGCCTCCCTAATCTTGAGTAAATTTTATTCATTTGCCAAAATAAATGTTTTTACTTTAATTATTTTGCCCACATGTTCTGCTCTTGCATGCAGCACCCATGGTTTTATTTCTACTGCCATTCTGCTTGGTATCTGCCAGATGTTCTTTTATGCGAAGCATGAGCTGTCTGCCTGTCTCTCCCACATAACAGGCTAAACATTCCCTACACTCCATTTTATATACACTGTGCCCTTTTCCCTAGAAGCACTTTTGTTTTCCCTACGCACTGGGCAGTGTCTGGTCATGCATTTTGAGTCATACAACTGTAATCTAACTAATATCTGCTTTAAAGTCTGTGGGTGGGGCATAGTCGCTACAGTGACCTCAATCTTGTGAGCCACAAAGATCTTTTTAGCATCGCTCCAAAACCTGAAACTCTATCTGTAGTAAAAGGAATTTTGAAAACCGGAACTCCCCCCTCTGTACTTGTTGTGTGAGACCCAATTCTCGTCACTGGAGATCATGATCATTATAATGCGCTAGATCTTCAGCTATGCGTTTAGATGTTTCAACATGTTATTGAGTAGAGAATATGTTGAAAGATGGATATAGAGGTCTGGATGGGACAGAGGGACCTTGAACCAAGATGGTTTAGGAAAACCATTAAGAAAGACATCGTGTCGCATAGTCAGTCAGCCCACCCACGGAATATGAAAAATCAAGTGGCACAGAGTGTAACATAACTAGAGCCATCAGCCTCTCTACCCAAGGACATGTTGAAACACCTAAACAAAAAGCTTTCTTTGGTGGATGGGTTTCCACATTCTGCATCAATTGTAGGCTTTGTTGATTTAACCTAAACAAACCTCCACCTGGCTGCAGAAGCAGGAGTGATGGGAAGCAAGACCACTCCATCGTCTCTGCTGAGAGACCAGCTTCATGTGGTAACTCCTCTCCCTGGTTTGAACTGTCAGTTGCCCTGGGACCCTTTTCAGCTGAAGAGCAGGGCATACTGTAAGTGCTTTCAATAATTAAATAATTATTGTAGTAGTAGTAGTAGTAGTAGTAGTAGTAATTATTATTATTATGATGATGATGATGCTTGTGTAGAATATTTGCCATGTAACTTTTACTTTATCTTTAATGTTTTGGTGCTGATAATATAGTCCTTTTAGTAAATGGCTTTTGTAGAGCTACCCTTTAACAATATCTAATTGAAAAATCAGACAAATTCAAGATTCCATTATTAGATTAGAAATATATTGTACCCCTCTGTCCACACTTTTGAGCACAAGCCCCCAAAGGCCACTTCAACAACAAAGAACAACTCATTGGTCTGTTATTACTGTAATCGTTTGATTCAGTGCAATCATAGTAAGAGGGGAATAATATAGGTCAGCTAATTATGCAATCTAGAACTATAAAAAGTAACAGAGGAGAGGCAAAAGATGGAAAAGTGATGTACACCCAGATGCATTCAGCTGTGAAAATATTTTTCTTCTAACCAAGCCTGAGGTCACCATCTTATAACATACAAAATAGATCTGTTAACAGATTTTTTAAAAAGTAAAAAGGTAAACATCTTTTAAATGCATTGATGACATTCAGTTAACCTTGACAGTTTAAAATACAAGAGCATTTTGCACATTTTGTTCTAGAAAATGGGAAACACCGGAAAACAGGAAGGTTAACCCAACCCACCTGTTTTCAATGGTTAAGACAGCTAAAGACTCACAGTGACGTGGCTTATCCTTTGATTTTAATGTCTCTATATTACTCTAATATTTAGAATACTATATTTAATTCTATTCCATGCATGTGAGCCTGCTAAACATTGAGTCAGCTGCCCTAGCAAGATTTGACATGGTGATGCTTATCTGGGCCTCATTTCTACACATTGCTGTGATGAATAATGACAAGCAGGGAAGCACCTCATTAAAAAAAAAAAAAAAAGGCATTCCCCTTTGTAGGCATTTTGATCAGCTGCTACTGTTTTGGTGCAATGATATATTTTTCTCCCATGCCAATCTCATTCATCCATTTGGAATAGCAGCAGTCAGAATTGTGGGAGGGGTCCCACTCCACTCCCCAGATATGTGGATTGTGGGTGACTGGTGCAATCCATGTCCAAAACCATGCCAATTGCCTGCGAAATAATTGATGTGGAAGCACCCTTTATATCATTTACCCCTCCATTCTTTATGCATTTTGTCATGATGTTCCTTATGATGGGATCAGCCTTTTCCTCTTCTTCAAGTGCTTCCTTGAGAAGCACATTTAAAAATGAGAGAAAAGGTAAAAATCCTGAACAATCCTAAATCACTGAACCTGGTTTTCCACTGTCATCTTAAACACCTTTCCTCTACTCAAGTAATCCATGACCTTTCTCCTACAAGCCCAATTCTATCTGGACTTTAAATTATAGTGTAAACCTTCCAAGCAGGGACCATATAACTTCAGTGTTCTATACAGCACCAAGAAGATTGTTCATGCTACATGAATGTTAAGCAGATTAGCAGTAGTTCTAAATGAGACAATTGTGCCTATTTGACTGGCTGGTAGATTGATAAATATATGCCTGTCATTACAGTGGGTAGAATGTGAGTGGAGGTAGGAGATATATATTGAAGGGATCTCTCTCTCTCTCTCTCATGATAGGCTCATAGGCTCCCCACTTTACCCACTGTTGCAGGTGATGGACAAGTTTTCTTTTTTACCATGAAATTTTATTTTTATTTTGAAATAAAGTTATAAAAAAGGACAACAAAAAGAATATACATAATAATATAACAAGTCATTCAAGAAACAGTAGATCCTTTTGTGTGGTGGCTCCCTTTCTGTGGAACTCCCTGCCTCTGGACTGGAGGTAAGGCAGGCACCAACACTGTGTTTTTTCCAGCACCTGCAGAAGACATCTTTATTTCAACAAGGCTTCCTTGATAGAACAGCCATGGTTTTTATTGGTATTCTGGTTTTTTGTTTGGTTTTTAAACAACTTTTAATATTGTGTTTTAATCTTCTTATATTTTATTTTTTGCTGCCCTGGAATCTGTTCAGATGTGCAGTGGTATATAAATATTGTAAATAAAAATAAATAAATAAAGCAAAGAAACAAAGAAATTCACTAATATAATTTTTAGTCTATCACTGATATGCTTGTGGAATTGCTACAGTAAAACAGCCTAAGCAGGAGTTCACTATCTAATGAAAGAAAGAATGAAAATAGTTATATGGAAGGGGTGTGTGTAAGTGTGTATTATTTTGTGTGTGCATGTGTGTGTGTTGTTCAGAAAAAAATATAGGCAACTGTACTTGGTTGGAATTTGAGCAAATGTTTGAAGGGCTTCAACACAGGAAATAGTTGGAAACCATGGTGCCATGATACCTTTCTTAAAGTCAGGATTCCTTGCTTGCTGCACTTGGTAAGTTTATACATAAACATAGTCTCCCAAATCTTATGTCTTCACTGCAACATTGTCCCTAAGTGCAGCACTTACTTCTTATCAAAGGGAAGGTCAACTGTTCAGTTACGGTGAAAATGTAAATGGATACATCTGGGCACCCCACTGGGATGGGAGCCAAACCTGCTAAATGGCAAGATGGTCCACTGACTTTGTCCCGTAGAACCTGGTGAAAACCACTGAGAATTAGAGCTGCCATCTGCTTGGCCCCTCCTCATTCTCTGCATTGTTCCATCCTGGATTCCGCTTGGCAGTCACATTTGTGTGTGACAGAAGCTTGGGAACGGCCTTTCCTATGCATATACACAGATTATACACAGATATGCTGTGTGTCTACTTTGTGTAATCGCAGTGTGTACAGTCATTGATTCCACCCAAACTATCAGCAGGTAATTCAGTGGAAATATAACAGCATTTTTCCTTGTTTGTTTTTTATAACTCCTTTCTTATTTATTTTGATGGATTATAGTCGGATTCCCTGGAGGCTGAAATATTTCAGGTGCATATGTGCTTCCAAACACGGCTCCCTTGCTTGGCTCGATCAGCTCAGTTTTTATTGTGGAGTTTTCTTTTAAATAAGGAACCTGCGGGAAGTGGTGGAGCTAGGTAATTTTGGACCCTGGACTTGATTGTCTGTGGGGGGGGGGGGGGCTCTTAGATGGCCATGCATATTACTTCAATTGTGAAGCACACATTTACTTGGGGATAAGCAATATTTTGTGGGAAAGGATAATATATTTCAAAAGTAAAAACAATAAAATGAACACCTGTAACCATGGGTGTGCCTTGTCACTATAACATGTTTTTTTTTAAATAAGAAAAGATGCTGTAGTGGACAATGACAGCCCAGCATGCCCAGCACAGTGCAGATGCTGGGCCTGTTTGGCACTGCTCCCATCACCTATCACCCTCTGGGTGGTTGTTTGGGGGACTCCCCCGGGCTGTGGGACCCTGGACGTCAGTCCAACCCTAGCTGCACCATTGCCTGGGGGAAAGACGCCCTTTTCTTGGATTGGCATGTACCCCTCTTGTTGGGTTACATCTTCAGTCTGTTTTCATAATGAGCTCTTCAAGTATTTAAAATCAAATTATTTCTTTGAAAAGCACAATGAACCAGTAAAGCTCAACTGTGGCACAAGGATGCCTATTCCTCTAACTGCGCAATCCTATGCATGCCTACTCAGAAGTAAGTCCTGTTGAGTTCAATGGGGCTTACTCCCAGGTGAGTGGGTATAGGATTGCAACCTAAATTGGTGTTCCTACCTGCTACAGTTCTGTGCTGGAGACAAGACTGTACCATCAACAGTAATGCCCATGACCATAACATTCAAAGCTGAGGTTCAAACAAGACCTGACAAGCTATTTATATGCCGAGCCCATTACTATTTTCAACACTGTATGTTGCTCGCCATTGCTCAGATATATTTTATTCATTTATTATATTTTTATACCACCCAATAGATGAAGGGCTCTGGGTGGTTCTCAAAACTGTGTGCTTCTTAAAACCATAAAATACAATATCATAGTAAAACATAATTTAAAAACTTTATGTTTAAACAGAAAAGGCTAGAGTAAAAAACAGAGTAAAAATCAGCAGCAACCTGGCACCCTCCAGATGTGTTGAACTACAACTCCCACCATTCCCAGTCCAACACATCTGGCTGGTGCCAGGTTGAGGAAGCCTGACACAGACACTTTGTCTAGTATTTAATGTGGGGCAGGAGGACTGCAACCTTTGATTAGTAGATTGATCAGCTAACCCTTTAGTTGATTGATCAACTGGTGAAGGACGGCACACTTTTAGTTGACTGGACTCAAAAGTGAAGAGTGTGCCTATTTGTGTTTTGAGACACTATTTTGGTTCTGTTGTCTGTCTACTCTAAGGGCTTCTCTACAGGAGGCTTTTATCATGCACTCAACATTCCCTACTTACAGTTATTTACAGGCTCTTTAGATGACGACATGACCCTCAAGTTTCATTTCTGTGCCTGACCAGCACTTTTGGCGAGTTTCTTTAAAGCAGAGAAAATGTGTCATTTAATTCTGAAAGCGAAAGTAAGCGTGATTTCCTGTGTGTATTTGCGCTATTCTGCTATACCACAGTGCCACCTAGAGGTTATGTAGTGGAAAAGCAGGAAAGGAAATGCTCTTTGTGTAGTGCTCGGATCTCAATTCTGCGACAAAACCGAAAGTAGATACAGCAATTAACAGCCGATTATCAGCCTCATGTAGAAAAGCTCTAATAGGGAACAAAAACAAAACTATTAATGATGGCCCTTCCTTCTGACAATGAGTAATGGTTTCTTAAAAAGCCATAAACTGAAAAAGGTCTAAGACACTTTGGGTCCTTCCAGATTGAGTCTCCTCGCGCTAGCAATCTGAAGGCATTGTACAACAATTCCATCTTCTTCTTTTTTTCTTTAATGTATTTTCTGCAGTAAGGAAAAGGCCAGAAGAAGCGCTGGGAAAACACAGGAGGATTATTAGTGGAAGACCTTGCCATCTGGACCACCCTCAAAATTGCCTGAATGAAGCAGGGAGACAGCACTATAAAAGCCTTGTCTGGAAGCAGCCCTATCTTGAGGTTTTGGTATCATGCACCATCAGTTGCTGTCTTATGCCTGGAACACTCTCCTCTAACCTGTATGCCTCACTCCGT
This sequence comes from Shinisaurus crocodilurus, assembly GCA_021292165.1. Classification (NCBI taxonomy): domain Eukaryota; kingdom Metazoa; phylum Chordata; class Lepidosauria; order Squamata; family Shinisauridae; genus Shinisaurus; species Shinisaurus crocodilurus. The sequence continues at coordinate 158,199,654 of CM037878.1, read as the reverse complement.
CCAGGTTCATCTTCAAAGCTCACATTTTGGCTTAACTCCTTCATCTTCACAAACACTCTTCCAATTGTAACCAAGCCTAAGTACATGCATGCATCAGCTCACATTCATCCAAGGCTACTGCCCTTGTCTCTTCCTCATGTCCCATCCCTTCCTCTTCCTGCATCTCCCCACAGTCAAAATTTGGACTGTAAGCTCTCTGAGGGGCAGGCAGGGACACATAAAGCATGACATACATAGATGAAGCTGTATAAATAAATATTAAAGTTTGATATATTAATTACTTGTTTCCAAGGCAGATGATTAATAACTCACACTTTAATCAGCAGAGAGCCTGGTGTAAGTGTTTTGTTTTTCACAGCTGGGGACACTGCTTTTTTTAAAAATAAGTAAAGATAAATAAATGAGAGCCAGTGTGGTTTAGTGGTTAGACTGTTGGATTGGGACTCAGGAGACCTGGGTTCTAGTCCCCACTCAACCATGATGCTCACTGGGTGACTTTGGGACAGTCACTGACCTGGTTCACACTTAACAACAACCTATGATTTAATTAACCCATGGGTTGTTGCCTTACCCAGAGTTAACCCATGATTTGGCTACCGAATGATTGCGCAAACCACTGGCTGTTTGGTCAATTCCTGGGTTGTTTGGTTCCCGCCCAAAGAGGTTTCCCCGTGGGAGGCTGTGATGTAGTCTCCATGGCTGCTCCGTGCACGGAGCAGCCGCGGGGACTGCGTCACAGCCTCTAGCAGGAAAGGTTTACCCTCTGAGTAAACCTCTCCAGTGGGAGTCTGTGATTCAATCCCCGTGGCTGCTCCGTGCAGACTGCATCACAGCCTCCTGCCGGAGAGGTTTACTCAGAGGGTAAACCTCTCAGGCAGGGAGTGGTGGTGCTTCCCGGTGAAATTGGCATGGCTGTGCAGCCGCGCTGTTGGCAGTGGAAAGCACTCACCCACTCCGCCCTCCACTTTTCTAGGAGATCCCAGGAAAGTGGACGGCAGAGTGGGCAGGCATTTCCCACTGTCACTGATGTGGCAGCAACAGTGACAGTGGGAAGCGCCTCTATCCCCGCAGCTGCTTGGCGCACAGAGCAGCCATGGGCGTCAGAGCACAGCCTCTTCCTGGGAGAAAACCTGTCAAGCAGGAGGCTAGGCTCTGATCCCTGCAGCTGCTTGGCGTGCTGAACAGCCAAACAGGAACAGATCACCACCTTCCGCATCCTCTTCAAGAGGTCTACTCTAGAGAAGGAGGAGGCGTGCCTGATCAGTTCCCCGGCAGACGGGCAGAGGCAAAAGAAGCCTCTGACAGCTGCCTCCTAGTGCTGATTGGGCACTTTGGGGGCAGATGTTAGCCACACTCTGTGGCCAGCCGCCTGGCAAGAGTGGCAATGTCCACTCTTGCCAAGCAGCTCGCTTGTTCTGGGGATTGTGCCACGATGGGTCATGTCATCCGAGTTCGGATGACAACAAGCCATCGTGGTACAAACAAACCCTAGAATAGACCATTGTGACTTATCATGGTTGACAACCACGATAAGTCACAATGGTCAGTCACCATGACTGGATTCGCATGACATGGGGAACAAGCAATGGTGAGTAACCACTGTTGCTTGTTGTGTGTAATGTGAATCCAGTGAGACATTCTCACTACATGTTCCCCATGAGATACTGAGGACACATCTGGATGTCACACCATGTTGGAAAAGGCTGCTCTACAAGGTGAGCATCTGTAGGCTGTTGAGTGTCTGAACCAGGCCTTAGCAACAACATCCAGATGTAAGGAGCAAAGAAGGATTTGCTCCTTGTTGCTGCTTTTGCAGGAAAGTTGTGTGATGGGTCAAAGATCTCTGGGGGAATAGCTGCATGAAGGATAATGTGTTCAGCTCCTGCTTTTAGAGAGAAGAGATATAGTCCATGGATCATACCTTTCCTAAGGTCCAGGATTCCTCTTAATGGAGCGGGGAGCACCTCACTTCTGAACACTTCACAGCAACTGTGCTCCTCTCCTTTCCCTCTCCTCCAAACAGTGAATCCATTAATCTGTGGCATTTGAAAAAGGAAATGCCTTTGGGGAACTCTCTTTGAGCTTTTCTACATGATGCTGTTAATTGGCTGTTAATCTGCTGTACCTGCTTTTGCTTTCATCACAGAATTGAGATCTGAGCACTACAGGAAGAGGGTTTCATCTCCTACTTTTCCACTACATAATCTCTAAGTGGCACTGTGGTATAGCAGAATAGCACAAATACACAAGAGGAAATCATACTTTCATTTTCACAATTAAATGCTGCATTTTTCCTGCTCTAAAAAAAACTCGCCGAAAGTGCTCCTTAGGCACAGAGTTTTTCTACGCGAGCCATTTATTTTGTGCTGATTGCTTACTCGTGGTTGTTTACGGACTTCTTAGACAACATTGTGACCCTCCAGTTTTGATTCTGTTTTTTCAGAGCACTTTCCTGGGTTTCTTTTTTAGAACGGGGAAAATGGGGTATTATATTAGAATGGGGGAAATGGCACTGTTCCTCGTTATGTATTTGAGCTATTCTGCTATAGCACACCTCCACCTAGAGGTTATGTAGTGGAAAAGCAGGAAAGGAAGAATTCTTTGTGTTGAGCTTGGATCTCAATGCTGCAATGAAACTGAAAGTAGATATAGTGGATTAACAGCTGATTAACAGCCTCATGTAGAAAAGGCCACAGAAGCAAAACTGGAGGGTCGTTGTCATCTAAAGAACCCGTAAACAACCATGAGTAGGGAATGATGAGTGCATGATAAATGCCTCCTGTAGGAAAGCCCTTTGACCCAGCTAACCTTAACAAGGGGAACTGCTTTCTATCTGGAGTGCAATAAAAGGAATCTCTTCAGTCGCTAGCTCTGCTCTGATTGACATAAAATGGTTTCCAAGCACAAGTGTGGCTGTTAAAAGATTAATTTTAATGGCTGAAGATAAAAAATCTCATTGCTCCCAAATACATTGTAAATCAGTTGAATAACAGGTTTTAGAAATAGCTAAATATAAAAACTGCATAAAAGGCTAAATAAACAATCGCTTTATGAAAAGGTAAGGCCTCCATTTGGTGAATTTTATGCAAAAGGCTCATATGGGAATCCTCAGTAATGTGCTTGTTGTTCCATTCATCTTTAATTATGCTGTATTTATTAAATTCTGTAACAATTTGCCTTTTATAAAAAATTCCCCTGTTTTGACCTTGTCCCTTCTTAGTGGTACCTTTTTCTAGATCTTGAGAGAAAAGGGTTTGTGTATAACATGAAACCATGCTTCATATGATTTATTTAAATTTGTTTTCGGCTTCTAAAGCGTATTAGTTCTCCTATTTGTATAATTATGAGGATATGTTGGTTCTCTCTTTTGTTCTCATCTTGGACTTTGGGATTCTCTTTTGGAATACAATTTTAGATTTCCTAATCAAAGATTTGCTTATACATAACATATGTATAATGATATATTATTGTTACATACATATATGCAATGATAATATATCTGCACACACACATACCCTACCCTAAGAATGGAAGCTTTAGCCTAATAATAATAATACTTGCCACCTTGAATTAAAGACTTGTTAAACCTGCCTGGACTGGTGTTAACTTAGGGCTGATGTTCTACAGTGGTTGGGGAAAGTTCTTAACTGTGTTGGTAATTAATCCTCAAATGCAAAGCAATCCATCCTGTTCTGTACCCAGGGACACAGCTGGGTCCTTTCTGGCCTGTATGTCAAAAGCTCACTTCAGTGCTAGAGAGTGAGGGTTGTCAACGGAAGGGGAAAGAAACAAAGTTGTCAACTCTTGGCATGCTGCCTTTGAATTGTGGATTTCTGAGCAGCTTTGTCAGTGGTGAATGGGGACCGAAAAGCTGATCTAAGGAAAAGAGCAGCTGTATTGATCCAAGTGCAGTAAAAGGTAAATAAGGAGGGTGCAAACCAAAGATAGAAAAAAGCATCAGTCACAATTCCATGGAGAAGCTGATAGTTGAAATGAAAGCAATTTCAAAAATGATTGCAGGAACTGGGACTGAAAGTGAAGGAGAAACTGGAGAAGATAGAGTCCTTGTTCGCACATAACACTAACCCATGATTTATTTAACCCATGGGTTGTTGCCCTTCCCAGGGTTTGTCTGGCAGACATTAAAACACACCGCGGTTGTTTTCTCAATCTCTGGGTTGTTTGCTTCCCTCCTCCATTGCCTGTTCCATCCCTGTATCCCAGATGTTTTTGTGACACTGTAGTACCACAAAATATAGAGTGGTTGGTTTGGTTTTTTTGTTACCACTCATAGCTGCCACCTCTGCAGCCTGCTGAAACAACCCAGGAACCCACAGTTCTGGGTTCACATCTAACAACAACCCATGGTTTAAACAACCCAGAGTTCACAACCCAATAAGCCACGGGTTCTCTTCCTGGGTTGTTTGTGCTTAACAAACCATGGTTTGTTAGTGCAGCTAGGTTCACACATCACAACAACCCAGAATTCAACAAAACATGGGTTAAATAAACCATGGGTTAGTGTTATGTGTGAATCTTGTCATAGTCTAAATGAAAACTATGTGAGGAAATAGTTCTGGACAAGGCCACGTTGTAGCATCCTACCGCAAGGGCAATGAAAAATAGGGCAGAATTGAAAGGACCCTATGTCCTAGCCACGTCTGCCCCCAAAATAAAGTGGGAAGGAAGATTAACATTCATTTCCAGTCCTTTTCCTTCTTCTCCTGACAACCTCCTATCTCTGGGTGCCCAGAGGTTACACAGAGTTTGTTCCTCAGCCACCTCAACCTCCTAGTCCCCACTATTCCCCATCTGTGTCCCCCATGCCTTTGTACAGAACAGCGCAAGCTGAGCACAGGAGTTCCATGTGCAAATCTCAGCAGGAGCTCATCTTTCTCTAACCTCACTATAGCTTCTGTTATCTAGCCACATTCCCACAACCCCCAGGCATCTTCTAGTTGTTCCAGCTCCTGTTTCCCACTGGTAAGCCCTGACCTCTCACATGGCTTTAAAATTAGATTTTAAATTATTGCTTACACATTTTGCTTGTGAAGATTTTAGGGAATAGCTTTTCAGCATGAGTATGTGGTAGAGAAGTGGCTGTTTACTTATTGCTGAATGACATTACACTTTTTGTGTACTGAATGCACCATACTTCACAGCTGTAATTATTATTGCTGTGTAAGTATACAACACAAAAAAAGCTCTTGTTAGCAATAAGTAAACTTTGCTTTAACAGAGAAATATTCTTATAATAATACTGCTGCTTCACTTCTCTTTCACGCAGACTTTTACCCTACCACAATGGATAATTTTAAGCTGTCAAATGGTGTGATCAAGAACAAAGGTGCATGGAAGATCCATACTAATAGGCATTTGATACTCGTCTCAAAGTTTGCTGAACATGGGGGCCATTGAACAGAATATGTGGTGGATCCTTCACATATTTAACCCGTTTCCACATAGATCTCATCATGGGATGAGTGACCAAAAATAAAATTTTAAAAATCTCATCATGAGATGCTAGACAAATAATACTTGTGTGAATACAGCATTCCAATAAATAAAGCTCACATGATAGCCTGGTTGTTTGAAAACTCCTATCACAATAATATGGACAGTGTCTTCTCATAGAACCATTTGGCGGCTATATATTTAACAGATTCTACCATGTGATGTTATTTGAAGGCATAACTAGACATGATCTTGCTGCCCAAAAACCAGCAACCTTGTATCTGCTCCTCCTTTCTTTCCCCTAAAACATGGAGTTATGAAAATGTGTGCTTCTACATCATCATGTTGTCAGTTTACCTGTGTGCCTTGCCCTTTGCCCAAAGTGGCAGCCAATGATGTGGGAGCAGTGGTGTAAAACTTATGACATCATTACATTACATCATGTCATGCATTTCCATAACTACACATTACAGGGAGAAGAGAACAAACTCAACTGTTGCTGCTGAAATGAGTTATCACCACTATGTTCGTTATCCCATCTAGTGCCAGCTTGAATTTACTTGGAGTCTGTCTCTCTCCTACACATTTCCCCAGGGATTGCTATTTAATCAGCATTATGGAATAACATTTCAGCCTGTCCTAAATGTCACTACTTTACACTAGGTCATCTGCATCTTCCAAACATACTAATTTTGCAAATGAAGTTATTACAGGTCAGTTTGCTTACAGGAGACTGGAAACCAAGCCCTATGAGGAGAGACTGAAGGAACTAGGCATGTTTAGCCTTCAGAAGAGGAGACTGAGGGGAGATATGATAGCACTCTTCAAGTACTTGAAAGGTCACACAGAAGAAGGCCAGGATTTCTTCTCAATCATCCCAGATTGCAGGACACAGAATAATAGGCTCAAGTTACAGGAACCCAGATTCCGCCTGGACATCAGGAAAAAATTCCTGACTGTTAGAGAAATACAACAGTGGAATCAACTACTGAAGGAGGTCGATGGAACCAACTACCTAAAGAGGTTGTGGGCTCTCCCACACTGGAGGCATTCAAGATACAGCTGGACAACCATCTGTCAGGGATGCTTTGACTTGGATTCCTGCATTCCTGAGCACGGGGTTCGACTCGATGGCCTTATAGGCCCCCTCCAGCTCTACTATTCTATGATTCTATGTAGACTATTGCATACATTTTTACAGTGTACACAACCAATTATTACGAGGTATATGGACAAAATGGGGAAACCAAATCTCAAATTCAAGTTCTAATCCATTTTCATGGTATAGTCAGAAATACGGTGTTGTCAAGTGAATTAAATAAGAATTAGTCCAAATGTGAAAAAAATGAATGGAGGGCATAGTTTAATGCCAGTGGTTCTCAACTTTCAGTCCCCAGAAGTTGGTGGACAACAACTGCCATCATGCCTGACCATTGACCATGAGGGCTGGGGTCGGTAGACCCCCAGCTATGGAAGAGCACATGCTTTGCAATAAGTGGGTTCCAGGTTAAAGCTCTGGAATCGCCAGTTAAAGGATTTCAAGTGGCTGGGCTAGCACATATTACTGCCTAAGACCTTGGAGAGCCACTACCATCTGGATTAGGCAGTCCCAGCCTGAATAGCCCAGTGGTCTGACTCAGTACCGGAGACCCTTCATATGTTATGTTACCCCGGTGGCATGAGTACTTTGTCCACAGCTGGAAGGTAGGAGAATAATCAGGTGGGATTGTGGAAGGCTTCCACCCATCTGATTCCAGTTTCCAAACAATACCATGGTGGCCATGGAAGAGCAGCAGCTGGACATGAAGCGGCCCTAAGGTAGCTTCATATGTACAGAGTACAAAGAAACTAACTTGAAAAATAGAAATAATTTAGATGTATGAACAATATTCCCATCTGGGAAAAGCCACTTATGATGGGAGATCTTATTATAGTAGAGAATTCTGGGCAATTGTGAAATCTTCTTTCAATATTCCTCTAAGCTGGGAGAAGGAGGTTTTATAGATTGTTTGTTAAGTTTGATCTCTCTTCTGAGACTAGTTTCTGCTCCAAAAAAGCAATGTTATTTAGAAACATTATCAGTAGTGCTACGTTTGAAATGAAGATGTTAAACATATCATCAAAAGACTTTTTCTGAGCACACAAATGAGACTGCTTCTAAAATCCATGTGGCCGACACGTATGAAACTTATTGACAAAATGCTGACCTTGTAATGGCTGAGGAAGAGCAGTAATCATTTTTGCTCCTGAAGCAGAATCGGCAGAACAGCTTGACTGGGCCTCTGTGTGCATGTGTGTTAATGCGCACTGCAGTGTTACTTTGCGATAGGATGCCAGTCCAGTTATTGTTGTGAGCCATGCTCTCCAGGGATGCGTGAACCTTCTCATTTATTTCCACAGACGTTTCTGCGTTGCCAAACAGAGGCATCACATTTCAGGATACTTGGAGCTGCTTCATACTCTAAGAAGCAATTAAGTTAGCTGTAGATACAGTACACTGGTCTACACTGTAGAAAGCATGCGGAATGTGCAGGAGAGATGCCCATTCCTATATATGCCGTGGACGTGCACTGGGGAACTGCAGCCACTCAGGTCTACTCAGGGCATTCTCTGACTGTTTATGAATGCATGCCTACCCATCACGCTTTGCATCTGTTCTGCAGTGAAAGCTGGCATAGCACTGGCATAGAAACAGCAAAGAGTGTGAAGTAGCTCTTACCCACAAAATTGGACATGTAGGGTTGGATCCAGAGATATGTGAGTGGAAAAAAATGTGGGAGTGGCACTGTCCTGTAAACTGTTGCACAAGAGCAAAACAGCACAACACGGACTTAGCACAAGCATGCATTTTGAGCCATTGTGCAAGACCATGTACAAGACCATGTACAATGACTCATGCAAACAGAAGCACACTACTGGATTTCAGTTCTCTTTTCTCATGCAAAAGTCTTTCTGCTCACACAAGAGGCTTTCCCTTTACAAGAGGGAAGCTCTACATCCAACCCATGCCTTTTTGCAAAAATAAAATTTGAATGGTTGTTTTCCATGTTATTAGCAAAATTGTGCATTGTTCCCCATAAAGGTACAGAGTACTAGCTTAAATGCACATCTATCCCCTTTCCAAATCATAGACTGGGCTTCATTCTACACCGTTCCCACTTAAGAGGCATGTATGTAGCCTCTTACTTTAAAAAAAAAAAATCAATAGGGGCACAGGTGGGGTATAAATATAATAAATAAATAAATAAATGCACACATGCCTCACCTTGTTAAACCATATTTTAAAACACACAAAGATTTTGAGAAGAATCACCACGTTCCTTATGACATTAGCTAAGATTCATACCAGATTCAACAAGGCAGATGAAAAAGGTTGCACCAGGTAAATTTGACTGTTTTAAAAAAATATGTTTAGCCTTGTATGTTTTATTTTTTGGTTTGATTTGGTTAACACACTTTTCTGAAAACTAGAAATTAGTACCGTGGAATTTTATCATTAACTTACTTTGTTAGATCCAAGTTATTAGTCATTTTATCTATGTTTAATTTGTCCATCTTTACTTTTGTAATATACTGAATATCTTCTTTCTGTTATACTGTGATGAACTGCAGTTATAAACAATAAAACTGTGGTGGTGATGTTTTAAAACTGCTCCATATCTTACCTATTATGTAAAATTGAGGAAGGGGGATTGTTTGTTTATTTGTGGAGCCACAATAACTATTTGGAAACCTATTGCTTTATTTAGGATACTTACCTACAATTGCAAGTTTGCAAATTTTTTTGCCTCAGGAATTGTAATTCATGGATACCTGCAGTATCCCCAATGCTCTCCTATTTTGCAAAGCTTCCCTTTAGGCTTGGCTTGACCATCAATGGGACACTAATGGGGCAGGGCAGAGAGATGCTGTGAAACTATTTTTGTGCAGTCTGAACATGGAAACGTGAAGATGGCAGCCATTTTGAATCGGCTGGCAGAGTAGCTAACACATTTGTGGTGGGAATGTTGTTTTCCAGAGACTGGACTGTGGCCAACTGGAGTCTAGTACTTCCTCTGTGAATATGCTCAATTCAGTGGCTCTGTAATACCTGCTCTTCCTTTATGTTTTCAGAGAAACAGATTATTACAACATTAACATTTCCAACTGGCTAGGGGTTATGGGCGTTGTAATACAACACATCTGGTCAGGAAAGATTGGACTAAAGGTAGGCCACCTAGAACATCCTACCACTCATGATGTGGGATCATGAAACAATACAACAGAAAAGAATGAGACGAAATTGCCGATGACTTCAAGTGTCTTCCTCACAAATCTGACAAATTCCTTATATAAGCTTTTAAGTCTGGGTGGCGGATGCTTAATCATCCAACTGCATCAGACACACTAAGACATTTTCTAGTGGTCATGATTCATCACTCAAAATCAATTGTGACTGACACGTTTATAGTGATGCCGAACCAAGTGAGGAAGGAAACTGTTACCTAGTTTCCTGAATCATCCCTGTAACAAACAAACAAACGACATCCCATCATCTCACAAATTACTTTTCTGCCATCAGGTAAACATGCAAATCTTGCCAGCTCCCTCACCTTTGAGAGTTCAGGACCACAGCTACCAACCAGAAGTACAAGGCTTGGATCCTATGGTAAGTTAACTTTCCCATCCCCATCCCCCTTGTAGCTGCCTCGAAAAGGTTGGGGGGGCTCTTGAACAATGTGGGATGGGGTGCAGAGGGGTGCTGGAGGGTGGAATTGCCCCAAATTGGACTTGGGATCGTAAGGTACATATTTTGCAGAAGGAAAGTTCCCTATCCCTTCCTCCCCCAAGCATTCCCCTGTGCACCCTCCAACAAGGTTTGGGAGGGCCCCTGACTCTCCAAAGGGGCTTCTGGGGGTCTCCAGGGGGAGGAGGGCACAGGAAACTTTCCTTCCATTAACCTCCTTAACCTAGCATGTCTTAGAATCTAAGGCCATACGGGCAGCCAAGAATGGTTGCGAGTGGATTCGAGAAGATGCATGGAACGAGATATTTAGCTGCTCTAAGCTGTCAGTGCTCCACCCACCCTTTTGTACAGAACTGGTAGCAGACCCTCAGTGCCTCATTCTCTGTACTACTGGGATATGGGTAGAGGAAATGACCAGCCTGGGTTTTGCTGTTCCACAAGCAAATTGATGATGGCAGGAAGAGAAGCTGCAGCTGGTAATCTCAGAGAAATCAGGTACTCAGGTGAGACAATAGGCCTCATAAGAACTGTTCTACATTTGGCCCCCCAGTCTGAGGAACTTGTTGCTATGAGTAGTAGCCATGCAGGCTGCTGTGCCAGGCCTCTGATGCCTTCTAGAACCAGTGGGCTTTGTACACAAGTACCAGAACCTTAAACCTGACCTGGTAGTAAATAGGTAGCTCCACTGCTTTTCCATTTTATTACAATGCTGTTATGTCTCTGTGTTGCTGGCTTCAGAGTTGTTAGCACCAGGTGATAGCCTAAAATCCAGCACAGTTCCTATGCTTCACAGATGCATTCCCTCCAACATTTCACAGATGGAAATAGGGACACACGTGTGAATTTGTAAGAGGTATAGTTAAGCAACATGAAGGTATGATCAAGAGGGTGTGGCCAGGCAACACGAGGGCACGGCCAAGGGTATGGCCAGGCAACCAAAGGCCATCGTCAAGTACAAAAGTTATTAGAGGAAACACACAAAATCTTATATATTATAATTATTACATTATTATATTATATATTATTTTATAATATTTTATAAGCGGCTTTTGTAAAAAAAAAATTTACCCTACTTAAACCCTTAATTGTTGATATCTGGTGTTTTTCATGGGGGGGGGTGTCAGGGCAATCACTTTCTTTTTGTTTGAAAATTGTCAGGATTGGCGCAAATTCAATAGGTGAAGCTTACCCACCCCACCCCACCCAAACATGGAGCTTCAGAGAGAAGGGGAAGTTTCTTGCATTTCCTTCTGACACTGTAACTTCACCTGTTAGAGGCACAGATTCAGCTCTGTTAGGAAATAAAATCTTTGGCAATATAAAGATAGGAATCATGTGATAAATTCCCTCATTCACCTCTCTGTAGGTCCAGGCCAGCGGGTGCAGCGTTCACCTCCTTTTCTTTTCACTCAGCTAATCCCTTTCCCACTGCAACATACAGCAGAGCCAGCAGGTAGAGCATGTGTGTGCGTGCATGCACGCACACATCCTCGCCTGGCCCTCCCAGCTTAGCAGCTTCTGTTCTGTTCCCTCCCTGCTTACTGTGGCTGTTTGAGCCTAAGCAGAGCTACTTTAAAGGGGCTGTGGGCAAAATTGCAGCTAAGCTAAAACTGCAAGCTTAGCTGAAATTTTGCCCATAGCCCCTTTAAGAGCAACTTAAAGTAGCTTGCAGTTGCAGGAGGCAGTGGAATTCGGGACTCTGCATGACAAAGTAAGAAGCAATGATGGCTTAAGGGTTTTCCTGATGGTCTGCATTTTCGGGGCAATTGGAGACTATGCAGATGAGACACACATACTGCAGCTGGCTTCTGTGATCGCCAAAGAAACGCCAGCTTCGAGAGCTCTGCAGTCTCATGTATCCTTTTGCTGCTGGTAGGAGACAGGCATCCTAGGTAAACATGACTAATGCAGCCAAAGAAGCCATCTAATAGGTCCAGGTAGCGAATGTTTGAGCCATTGACTTAGTCGCTTGCTCTAAATTTATCTCTTCTGGAAATGGGTCTTTGCAAACACTTGCATACATCTCCTTGATAGCAGTACAAGGGAAAACAGGGCATCCATGGTGAATGGTATAGCTGAACACCATGATTTTGAGCATATGTTAAGATGAGCTGAAACAAATTTATTCCTGAAAATTTGCCTCTGAATTATTGTTGAATATTTACCAGATATTCAATGTATTTGACATCAGTGATATAGAATTTCAATATTAAATATTTTACAATTGAGCTGAACTATTTTGTATTTGATAATTGGCATACAACAGTACTTAGTGTTTTCACTGTGTTTGATAGTGCCAGGCAATGATATTCCATATTGGCAGTTGACAGTTTAGGATGTTTCATCATTGATGCCTGCAAAATCAAAACATGAAATGCCAACAAAACCAAAGCACACAAATTTGAAATTTTGAGATAAACTTTTTAAATTAAAAGTGCAAATTTGAAATTTGGCATTCAAAGTTGAACTGGACAAAGTTGGGGGGGGATTTGGCAAGTTTGTGAACATTTGTTTCCATTCCAGTCGTAATATACGAAGTCCCTCTAGCACAGGCAAGTCTGTGCAATAGGCTGGTAAACCTAGAGCAGCTTTACTCAACCTGGTGGTGTCCTCCCATAACTGCAGCTCTCATAATTGGGTTTTTGGAAGTGCCTTGGACGAAGGTGGCAAATTCGAGGCTCCGGGCATTTTCTCATTTGGCTCCACGATTGTGGAACTCTCTCCCTTTACACCTTCGGATGGAATCGGAGTTGAGTAAATTCAAGCGTAACCTGAAAACCTATCTGTTCAACTTGGAGACACAGGTGTTAGACTTAGTGTGAACTGGGTAATTGCTGTGATTTTAGTTTTATGGCTTGATGGTTTTAATTATTTGTTGTTGTTAATTTAAATGTGCCTGGATTGTAGCCCATTTTAAGTATTTTAATGTAGTTTTAGTTAAATTGTGATGATTATTGTTTGAGTTATTTTGTATATTGTACTGCGCTCTGGTGTAGAGTGCAATATACATTTGTATTATATTATTATTACTATTATTATTATTATTATTATTATTATTATTATTATTATTATTATTGGGGCCACATGGGCTAACCACACCCCTACCACACCCAATAGCCACCAAGCCCCACACTTTCCACATGTTTGGTCGGCTCTGCATGTATACCACCATCCATGTACAGAGCTCCTCCACACAAGGGGGAATCCAGGATCCTTCTTCATATCAAGGAGATTTCATGCATGTATTGAGGAGCCCACACAACCTCATGAACCCCCTCACATGTTCCTTGAACATATGGGGTGGTGGGTTGTCTGAATCCCCCCTAGCTTTAATTTAATACGGCTGTTTTTGAATACTGCCCCAAGTCAAATACTAGGCCTGATTTGCAAGTCCACTCAACCCTAGCGGAATACCAAGAAGCCACCTCAACATTGCACTGCCTGAGGCAAACCCCTCTTTTTTAAAAAATAGGAGGAAATGGATGTTCTGGCGAGCAGTGGGATGCTGGCAAGCTCCTTCTGCTCTGCACATGTGCTAACGATACTGCAGATTATTATTGACAAATTTGTCAGTAAAAATATCTTTTTGCTTCGACAGCAGCAGTGGTGATGGCAGAGTAGAAGGCAGGTGGGAGCATCCAACCCACCGTCCTGACAGTCTTGCCTGACAACAAGGTAGAAGATGGTGCTTTCCTCCATATGTTTCTCAAATTCCAGATCCCTTTTTATTTTATTCACTGATTGATTACCGTACATTTGTATCTCACCTTTTCTCCAAAGGTTTCATCTTAACATCATGGCTGTGGCCAAAACTTGATATAGTGGCAAACATGGGGTTGCCAATGAAATTGCCAGCCCACCTCCTCCCTTCTCTGTAACCTTAAGTAATACAAAACATGTGATGTGGTGATGTTATTGTCCTCTGATTTTTCCCTGCCTAGCCAAGCAGCAGCCAATGAAGAGGAAAGGAGGAAACTCAGAGCACAATGATGTCACACCTTTCATTTTCCATTGGTAATGGAGGAAATGAGGGAGATGGAGGAAAAGATTCAGGGCTGCTGTTTTTTTGTGGCAGCCACATGTCTGTCCTAACTTCCAGTTCTAGTCTGTGATTTCTAAAGGCCAATGAAAAAATATATTTCTTTGCCTGTTTGCTTGCTTACCTTGCGTATTAATGGTTCACTGTTAATTTCGTCTGTTGCCTCCCAGCTCGTTTTTTACAAAGACGCATTTAATTGTCAGGGTCTCTTCCATAACAACAACTGCTAAAAACAGAGGCCACAATCCAAAGAACCATATAGTTGGTGGGCTGCATTTGGCATGGTGGGTTACAAACAGTGCCTGCCTACCTGAGGATGAAGTTTGGTACCCAGTTAAGCTTACATATCATGTCCATTGCAATAATTCTTAACTGTCTATAATTGGGTGCAGGGTTGCCAATTCAAATAGAAAGAGATTAATTTCTCCCTCTTCTTTATTTATTTTTACATCTTTTTATTTGGTTTTATCCATACATTTCCAAAGAACAAGAATTTACAAGCTATGCCACAGTGGGACAGAAAAATACCTCTTTATGTTAACCTAAATAAATGTACAACATCAAATAACTTGTGGGTTTTGGTTTTCCAATAAGTGACAAAGAGTGTTGAACAAAAATATTTACTTGATCTGCTCTCTTTTACATACTTTGTTAACTTTGACATAGATGGGTCATATTAAAATAGTTTATTGTCCCACCACAAACAGGATCTGAAGCAATACAGTGGTTCACACAAGCCCCCTGCCGTGACTGAACAGTGGGGTCACAGAGGGCCGGTTCACACGACACGGGAACCGCAAGTCCCCCGCGGTTCCCGTGTCGTGTGCACGTCGACCGGGGGCGCCCCCGCGGGACAGCCGCAGGCGGGATGCACACAAAGTGACCATGGTCGGTAGAGGGGTAAGCCCCTACCACGTGTGGTAACCGTGCCGTCCAAACAGTGGGCGGCCGTCCCGTGGGGTCCCCACAGAGACGGCAGCCCAGAGCGGCCAGAGCAGCCGCCGCTCCAGCCTGTAGGGGCAAACGGCCCCTCTGGGCATCCCGGGGGCCCGCCCCCTAGTGCCGGGAGGCCCGCACTGCGGGGCGCCGGTCGTGTGGGGTGCCCCGCCGGACCCCACGGATGGCCCCGTGGTTCCTCCCCCGCCGGCTGCTTGGGTCATGTGAACCGGCCCATAGTCTAGCCCCCCCCCACACACACACACACGCCATGGCCACACACCCAGCTCCAGCTGCCTTCGCCCATGACAGAAACACTTCCCAGCCATCTGAGCCGGTTTCCCAATTCCCACCCTGTCAGTCAGTCAGCATTCTGTGCCCACTGAGCATGCTCAGTTCTCATTGGGCTGCTTTGGAGGTTCTCCCAGCTCCTTCGGGTTTTTTCTAAAGAGTTTTTGTACTGTTGTACTTTTTGTCCGTGTGTGTGTTGTTGTGATGCTGTTTAGCAACATAAGTAGTGAAACTCAGCCAGAATATCACCTCCCTGCTCCCCCTTCCCCACCAAAGAGCTGATCCGTGGGATTTCAGCTTCTTGTGTTCTTATGGCTCTAGAAGCTATGGCATTTTGAGAGATAACTACCCTTATCATGAAGTTTATAATTAACTAATAAACACTGGGATTTGTGAGTACAGCAAATAAGTATGCCATTTTATGACTGGGTGGCAATTGGAGAGCTCCAGTAAAATGAAAAAGAGCAACAGCCAATATTTTTGTATTCATATATTAGTGTCTGAAGAGAGAGAGAAAGAAAAAGAAAAAAGCAAGTCCTGCAATAATATTATGGAAATCGCATACTGAGCACAATGAACTAAATGCTTGCATGTGCTTGGACTGGGAACTACAGCAATCTGATCTCAAAGATGGTGATGTCAATTAATTTGATTTCAATCAAAACTCTTGTGTAATTTGTGGCTTAGATAACCCTTCATTTTTAGGTACTCAGATGTCACAACAATGAGCCTGCGATGGAAAGATACATGCAGCTGACCTATGCTGCAACATTCCTCTTCATTTGTTTATCTATAGAGTACAGTAATACCTTGGATTGCAAGTAACTTGGTCTGAGAGCGTTTTGCAAGACAAGCAATTTTTAAAAAATAAATTTTGACTTGATAAACAAGCGATGTCTTGCAATACAAGGTAGGGATGTAATCGTTTGCCTCGAGTGGGCGTAGCGGGCCGAAATTGGCCCCGCCCATGCCCACCAGAGACTCGCTTTGATATAAGAGTGTTTTGGATTACAAGCACGGTTCCAGAACGAATTATGCTTGCAATCCAAGGTATTACTGTAATGCCAGCCTGATTTTTCAGCAAATGCTACACTATTGAAGTCAAAGGGCAGGAGACGCTGAGCAAAATCTGAAAAATCAGGCCTCTTGATTTTCTCAGGAATTTTTTGTACAGTGAAATTTGCTGCGTGGCTCAGAACCAGAAGCCTTATGCAATCTACAATGGGTTTCTTACAACCCTTGTCCTCCTGCCATCCCTTTAGCCCCTCTGACAAGCTATACAGCAGCAAAATTGGTAGCATCCATGGCCCTGATCAGACTCTTACCTTGGTGGCAACAGTCTTCATGTGGAGGCGTAACAGGCACATGCATTTCCCCACACCACACATCTAAACTAATGTATGATGCAGGCAGGCACACATGATCCATACAACCTTTCTCTCTGGTCTGTTGCTGTTGTTGCTGTTGCTGCTGTTGTTGTTTTGGAGTGGGAATAACCAGGCAGACATGTATGTGGTCCTCCATATGGGCAGGAGCGGTGCAAGGCAGTTTGGTGCCCTAGGCAAGATCAGCTATTCAGCCCCCCCCCTTCCCACTTGAGAGCGCTGCATTTTTCCCCCCAAGGCGTTTTTGGCGCCCTCTTTAGCCCTGCGCCCTAGGCGGCTGCCTAGTTGGCCTAATGGTAGCACTGGCCCTGCACATAGGACACCTGTGTCACACATTACTGCAGGTGCGTTGTAAAGGGGAAGGGCATGCAACTACACCAAGCCAAAACTGTTACAGCCCAGCTAAGTGGGTAACCAGGCCTGTGCCAACCCACGGCTGTGGAATAAAACCTGTTGTTTCCCAACCATTGATCCAAAGAAAAAAATCAGGACAGGGTGGAACCTGGCTGGGAAGCTGATATACGAAATATTGCCATCCCCTCCCTGATTAACAGATGTAATAAATACATTAGCAAATGTAGTAAATAAATTCATGATGGGGAGGGAAATAAATGTGCCCCACCCTTTAGGGGTGAAAGCTTGAGAACTCAGTCACACCATGAGTGGTGTGGCAGGCTGGCCATTGGGTTGGAAGGAGAAAAGGCCTGTCAAAGGTCTCCTCCTCCTTCTCTAAGCCTCAGTAGCCCGCCCACCCTCTGAATTAACAGTGTGGGATCAGCTGGTCTTCCTTTATAGGGACTAATTTGGGGTTATTATTATTTTGCTCCCTGCCAGATTGGCCTTAGTTAGATGTTTCAAGGGTGTTGTTGTTGTTGTTGTTGTTGTCTCTGCCTGCTTCACACTGTTGGTCAGGGGTGAGGCTTAGACAGATGTGCCGGGTAGAAGATTAACTTATTTTGAATTCTTCTTGACATTCTATTTTCCTATACATAGGAATTTGTTTTCATGGTGAAGAATTCAATCACACGATCCCCCTGCCCCCCCCCCCACATTATGAAGTGGTACAGTCCAGCAACCCCCATACGTTATGACCTCAGCTGTACCTAAAGTAGGCGGTGCTAATTTCAGGCAGCAGATTGACCATTGTTCTATCATGGGCCCCCAAAATGGACTTTTCACTGTTGTAAGCATTTCTGATTGAAATAACTAGGACAAGACTAACCCTCCTATATTACTTACATTAATTCTGTAGGACATTTTGCACTCTGCAAAGCACGCTAGACTTACTGACATTGCTCAAGAAATGGCAGCACTGCTGAGTCAACCTACTGAGGCTTTGTCCAAGTTTATACCTTATGCATGATTGCTGCTGTTCATCCTTGTGTGTGTGTGTGTGTGTGTGTGTGTAAAAATGAGGTACATAAGGGGGAAATTCTGACAGGCCACTGCTGCTGCTGTTTGCAGCGGAGTGCAGAGGGTTAAAGAGTCCTCTGTCAGATGTAGAATGAGTGGCTGAGGTGCATAATGAGGGAAACACTCTACCAAAGCCTCTGTCACTGGGGAGCAAGGGATTCAGGACCCCTTTGTCTGAGATTCCACTTGCTTGGGAAAAAGTATTTGAGGTGCTTAATAACGGTTCCTTTAGATTGCCACGCAGGGTGGGGGGGGGGGAGATTGAGAAGTCCTTGAGGGCTGGAATGAATCCCTGGGCTGCCAGTTGCCTGCCCCTGCATTAGCCTTGGAACCCTAAAAGTATCATCTGAAACAAGTACTGAAGCAGATTGTAACAAAATGGGCAATGTCCCACCCATCTCTCTCTCTCTCTCTCTCTCTCTTTATATATACAGTAATACCTTGGATTGCAAGTAACTTGGTTTGAGAGCATTTTGCAAGACAAGCAAATTTTTTAAAATATTTATTTAAATTTTTTTGACTTGATATACAAGCGACGTCTTGCAGTACAAGTACTGTAGTACGGCTTAAATTAAAAATCTCTATACAAATTTTTTTGGGGGAATTTCGTTTTGATATACAAGTGTTTTGGATTACAAGCACGTTTCCGGAACGAATTATGCTCTCAATCCAAGGCATGACTATACTGAGTACGTTTTGGCAAATAGGAGCTTGCCAAAACATTCACTCAAGCAGGTGGTCTTCAATTCATTGGATCAACCTTTTACTTTATGCTTCTTGATAAGTTCCTGCAACAACGGAGGCCCTCATATGTCCGTGTTGGCAAGTGAGTGATCGGGGGAGATGTTTTTGCACCCACCCTCTCAAATTTTGCTGCCAAACTAGTTAGCATTAAAGCTATTAGTTAGCATTTGAACTGGCCACCTCAGAGTACTGCCGCAAAAAGGCAAGTTATAATTCCCCTCTCTTACTAGGAAAGGGAAGCCTAAATTGGTCTGCAGAATGATACAGTAATTTCCTTATCTGTTTATTTCACAAAACCTATCACAGCTCAGCCTACATCCATTATAACCTTTGGGTTGGTCACCATTCTATCACATTCCCTTTTAAAATCAATCTTTTAATTCATGTTAAAACCCTTTTCCAGCTATATTTTTTTCAAATGTGTTAAAATAGTAACAAAATATTGCTTCAATAAAAGAGGGTTAACTCTATCACTAATTTTTAAAATGATAGGGAAAAACATCCATGTGAATTAACTAGCTGAGTGTAAAAGTTAAAGAAATAGCTGACTTTTAGCTTAAACTAGGTAATTTTTGCAACTGTCCACTTTTAACTTTAGTTAGATAAAAGGTGAACTTTATCTTATTTTAAAGTATAATTTAAAAGTTTTTAAAAATTGAAATCTGGCTTTCCTAGCATTTTCCCTAATACAGCCACTCTTTGGAACTCTAAATGTAACAATATTTGTTTACTGAAACTCTAGGACTTCTTCTCTGAGAGACAAAGGGCCAGTTCGCACAACATGACAGCCCATCGTGGCTGTGTCGTCCAAACCCAGGAGGTGGGGGTTATTTGAGTCTTAAACAATGCTCACATAACCATGAGTTATACGAAGGGTGGTTATACCATGGGTTATACAAGGGTGGTTTCACCCTTGCACAACCCAATCACCTGATTTCAGATGATATCACAAACCACGGCAACCCCTGGCCGGGGCTTGCATATTCAACATGGCTGGCTGGGAGATGCTGGGAGTTGTAGTCCAACACTTCTGGATGGTACCAGGTTAGGGAAGGGTGTTTGATTGGCCATTAAGAACTACAAATCCCAGAGTTCCTTAGTTCTTGATTGCATTTTCTATGCACTTTCAGAAGTCAAACATAACAACAACAACAACAACAACAACAACAACAAACAACCCCACCCCCACGAAAAAATTGTTAACGGGGGAAAAAGACAGAATTGGTGTACAATGCCTTCTCACTCAATGTCTTCCCTCGTGTGAAAGCACCCCTGGGGACCCACTGCCAGTGAGAGCGGACAAGAGCTATGTGGACCTAGTGTTCGGATTCAACCCAGGGAGGAAGCTTCATGTGTAGTATTTTGTTATTTTATGTAAAGCATTCTGCATACCAATTTGTATGTGTTTCTGGAGCAAAAATGAAAGTAGCTTCTATTATTTCAGAAATGCAGAAGCCACAGATCCATAACTTTGGTTAAGAAGCATCTCGGAAGAAAATTAAATCTCTCTCCCTTGCAGTCAGTCTGTGACTGTGTAGAGAAGATACCTCTGTGTAATCTTTCCCATACTGCATAATCTTTTCCCTGCTCCCAGATTGTCTAGTTCTATCCTTTACACCATTGCCGATTCTCATATTTCTCTCTCCAGCATTCTTGATTCTCTGCTCTTTCTTTTAGGAAGGGAGCTGCTTTGGTCCATAAATGTTGTGGACAAGCACAATTAATTTCTGGTGCCCTTGGGTAACTGTTTTAGGTCAAGTATTTCAATAACCACAATCTCCTCAAAGAACTGGCATTTTCATCTCCTTTTAGTATTACAGATTACGTATATCAAGTAGCGCCGTGAGGTCTATTAAGGATGCACGAGGGAGTCATGCCACCGCTTTTGAGTGCCAGCACTTCACTTAAACTTATGAGCATATATAAATGCAGCCCTTTTTAGGAGCACCCAGAAGCAAAACGCTAAAAGAAATTAATTTATGCTGCTTCTCTTTGTTCTTACCTTTACTTACTCCCCACTCTAAAAAACCTATGATCAAATATAGCAGTGATCGTCTCTATTTTTCAGGCAGGAGCCGTTTTGGCTCCAGGCACCGCCACTGAGGCGATTTGGGGACCTTTCCCAGGCTGTGCAGGAGGGGGCTCTCTTCTTCACCCCGCCCCACCCCCGGGCAAGTGGTGACCGAGTGCATCAGCCTCTACTCCCCTCCCCCTCCATGTCATCAAAGCAAGGCCTTGTCAGTCAATTACTGGGAATGCAAATTCCAATAGGCTCATTTGGCCCTGGGACTGGGATGGATCTTTTTTCCTCACCACTGAGAGCACTCTGCTCTACTCAGCACAGATCCATGTTACTCTTTCTGTTGCCATGCATTCAATTTCCCCTCTTACCTCTAGTGCCTGCACAATGCACTGCTGCAGCTAGCCAATCATGTTGCTCTTGGCCTCTTGTATTCTTCCCTCTGTCACAGCTAATTGGCTATTTGCTCCTGTATTCCCCTCTCCCTCCACGCCCCCCACCACAAGCCACCTTCCAGCGGATGAGGGGCATCTTCAAAGCCTCCTCTGGTTGCCCAGATTACAGCAGCAGCCTCACCGCTAAAGCAAGCAAAAAACAAAGCTAACAGGGCTCTCCAACCTTGGGCCCCCAAATGTTGCTGGCCTACAGCTCCCAGCATACCCAGACAGCATGGCTAATGGCAAGGGATTCTGGGAGCTGTAGTCCAGCAACATCTGGGGACCCAAGGTTGGAGAGCCCTGAGCTAGAGAGCTCTTGCTGACAGGACCGGTATCATTTCGCCTAGGGCAGTTTGGCGCCCTAGGAGAAATGATATTTAGCGCGCCCCCCTCTCATGCCGGGGGGGCTCCAGAGCAAAGCAGCCCTGCTCTGCAAACCCACCCCCATGCCGCCATCACCAACCTACCTTCCCCCCGCCCTGGCTGCCGCCTCCTCCTCCGAGGAGGAAGTGACGCGACGGGACCCCCGCACTCTGTTTTTTGCCGGGGAAACCAGAGCAACAGGGCTGTTTAAGCCCTGTTGCCCTGGTTCCTCCCGCCAAAACAACGCGGGCGGGGCTCTGGAAGCGATGCGATGCGGAGAAGGTAGGTGGCGGGGGGGTCGGGGGGTGGCGGCAGTGGGCGGGGGGAGGCGCGGAGGCGGGTGGGCGGGAGGCGCAGTGGCGGCGGCGGCGGGAGGTGCAGCGGCGGGCGGGAGGGCGGAGGGTAGGCGCGGCGGCGGCAGTGGCGGGTGGGCGGGTGGGGAGGCGCGGCAGCAGCAGCGGTGGAGGGTGGGGAGGTGGAGGCCTGGTGGGGGCGGCGCGGCGGCAGCGAAGAGGAGCGCAGCGTTTCTGCACCCTCCTCAGTCGCACGCCCTAGGCAACCGCCTAGTTTGCCTAGTGGTAGCGCCGGCCCTGCTTGCTGAGCTCTACTGCAAAAAAAAAAAAAAAGAATGAAAGAATGAATGAATGAATGAATGAGGGTGGGGAGAGCCATGCTTGAGGTGACTGGGAGCCACCAGTTGCCCTTGTGCCTTGCAGTAACACTGAAATACAATATCATCCTATTTTTCTCCATTCTGGCAGTAAATAAGGCTGTTATCTCAAAACCATTCATTTGTGATCACTAGTTTTGAAACTGGCCATCTAATAATTCCCAGGCAAATTCTGCCAAGACTTTGATTGGCTAACTTTCATGTTTCTTAAACCTGGTTATATGACCAGTGTTCTGGTCTGTTTGGCCTCCATCTGGGAAGATGCTTAAAAGGCTTCAGAACGACAACTTAAAATACTCCAGAATAAAAAAAATTAACTGCTGCATTTGTCATCTGTGACCATGTTGGGACAAAGCTATATATGCACCCACGGGGTGTGTGTGTAGTGGAAATAGTGCACATGGGTAGGAACTTCAAGAGAAGTTTCCCCTAGCTCAGCTGAAGAGGCAAAAAGCTTTTCTGATTCAAGATTTTTACTGAAAAGCCTCCTCCCTCCTCCAGCATGTTTTGGAAACTTCCAGGAAACCTCAGCTTCTTGCCTGAGTTAAGTAAGTTCATTGTGGTCTTAGGGACTATCCAAAAGTATAAGGAAGAACACAGTTCATAGATTTCATAGATCATAGAGTTGGAAGGGGTCTACAAGGCTATTGAGTCCAACCCCCTGCTCAATGCAGGAAACTAGAGGAGGGGTCTCCCATCCAAGTAATAACCAGGCCTGACCCTGCTTAGCTTTCCACACTCAGACAAGCTGAGCCAGTGTGAGCCACAGGCCTGTTAAGAACCTCTATGCTATTTGATGGGAAGGGCAAAGGAAAGAGAAGGGCAAAGGGCACATCCAAGGTTGGCTTATGGCTTTGAAAAAGATCCCATAACTGGGGCACTGACCTCCTTTTTTAAGGGTTGCTACAGCTACACATGGTGGATAAGTGGGGCAGCGTGTGTGACCCCAAGGTTCAATTGTGACCAACTACATGAATAACCCACTCCTCCGGGTCTTATGTGAATTGGACCTCCAGACATTGCCAGCTTCAGTGTTCTAGGGGGACACACTGTTATCTGGACTGTTATGGTCCATGGGATTGAACTCACCAGCTCTATGATAAAGGTTCTGCCATCATGGCAGTAGGGATTCATTTTTAACTCCATTTTGCCCCATTTGCAACCCCAAATGCAAATGGGAGCACAGTTTATTTATTTATTATATTTTTTAATTGCCCATCTGGCCGGTCACCAGTTTTCGGAGAAAGCTCACACATTCCCAAGCTTGCATTTGCAAAACATGTACTTTAGGAAAATGCACACTCTAAAAATGTACATTTAAAAAACAACATGCATTTTCATGCTTTAGTGTACGGGAGGTAAGTATGCATTTGGGTACATACTTTCCAAAAATGCATACCAAAATGCACACTTTCCCCATTTGAACAAAAAGAAAAACAGATTGCAATTTTTAAAAAAAACGGGAGAAAGGCAATCTGAGCTTCAAGGTGGACTTCGGAGAATCTTGGTGAGCTCGAACATCACTGATTCTCTCATCCTTACCTAGCAGTAAGGGCTTCACAGTGATTTCCGTTTTTCGTTTCCAAAAAGGCTGAATGAGTTCTCTCTCAATCACTGGACTCTGAGGGGAGCCTTGTTCCTTCCACTTGACTGTTTCCACACCATGATGGGTTATTGTCGTCACCATCTATGGGAAACATATGTGCCTAATTTTGTTTTGACAGATGTTGGGGGAGGAGGTATGCTGTAGCCCCTTCATAAATCCATATTTTCAGGTGTGCTGGGCCAGATCCTGCTTGCGTTTCCATTTCCTCTATGTCCCAAGGTCAGCAGAGTTCTGCACAGCATGTTTGCAAATCTTATCTGAGACCTTCCTCCAAATTAGGAGGAAGATGAGCATAGCAGTAAGACATTCTCCCCAGTGATCTGCAATTAAATAAATCTGAAACGCTCCAACTTTTGCTTCACCTAGGTTGTTTTTATTGCTTTCCAGCTCCCACATCTGCTGGGTTATTTTTAATCTGCGCCAGCAAATTACAGTGACCCTCTTTATCTGAACTTCTGATCAGAGGCCGCCTAGTTCTCTCCAGGTCTCCCCCCCTCCCCTTTCCCTTTTTTCTCCCGCCTGGAACCAGGGAAGCAGCTGCTGAAAGCAGAACAGTTACCATAGCAACCTCCTGGCAGCTTCCTCCAAGTATCTTACTGAGCAATAGTGTTGATTCCTGAGGCTGGGTGGGAGGAGGCGGGGCTCGGAGGAGGTAAAGGAAGGTTACTGTGCACTTAGTTAATATGCAAAACCACTTACTGCAGTGTTGGATGAGCAGGGAATCAATGCAAACAAAGCAACGCTTGAACTCCTCCTAACGTGGACTTTGCACACAAGTGTTGCTCTGTCCAGAAAGAATTCAGGTGGTTTGCCTAAATAAGATATTTTGCAACCAGACGGCAGCAGCTCTTCTGAGCGGAAATCCTGAATGCATTTATTAGCAAGGCTCTGCCCCATCCTTCTTTCCCTTAAAACTAAGGACAGTCCAATGAATGGGAAATTGGATGGAGCTGTGTGCACGCAAGCACGCGCACACACACACACACACACACACACACACACATCTTTCCGTTTCCTCTTTTCAAAGGAGGAAAACCCAGCACTGAATATCTGTGACATTGTCTGCCCTGTGGAACTGGCACTCCTGAGTTCAGGTTTCTGTCAATTAAACTGCGCCTGTGACAAAAGCAGCATGTTCGGATAGGAATGAAGTGAATATGATCTGGCTCATATTCCAGGAGGCAGTTGGGCTAGTCTCTGCTGTAGCAAAAACAAGAAGGTAGAGTCATGTAGCACCTTTGGAAGACATACTGGCGTTCTCATTACCGGCATACTGGCAGAATGCATTATTCTGGCATACTCATTCCATGGACTAGAAGCCACTTCATCAGATGCATGCAGCTCATATTACAATAGGGCTCATGTTCGTTGCATCAGTCATACGGCTCAATAGGTGCAGTTTCCTGAACAGAGAAGCAGCAAAGCAGTGGAACCCAATAACCTGGAGGGCCCTTGTTTCTTCCTGGGTGTCATCTTGCTGGAAACTGGATTCTGCAAGAGGACTGGGCAGAGCTACGCTCCCATCCCTGTGCTGACAGGGGTCTTGGGTATGCAAAATTGCCACTCATTCAAATTACGATCTCCTCTTTTAATAAAAAATAAAGAAATAAAACGTCCATTTTATAAAACAATACAGTAATTTACATGGCAATTCCATGGATTGAAAGCCAGAAGCTAGCTTACTACATCCTCACCAGCAGGTGTGTCTCAGAAATGTGGGCCACTGCACGCCTTCTGGACTTGGGAGACATCACAGTACAAAAGCAAGAGGAATATTAATTTGTACGTGTGTGTGTGTGTGTGTGTGTGTTGTTGTTTTTTAAAATTGAAGATGTGGGGGTGGACTGGCTAGCGGCGAGCTGCGTATCACAAAAGCCTTTTGCTAAACAAGGGGGAAAGGGACAAAGATGGAGTGGCTTAATTAGCCCCGGCCATTTCCCAGAGGGTAGTGCCAGGGGAGAAGTAAGTTCAAGGAGGCAAGATTTAGCAGGCTCCAAAGGCCTAGTCTTGGAAACACTCAAGGTTAAATTGAAAACAAGTTGTGTGTGAGTGTGTGTGAAGGTGTTGAAATTATTTTCTGTTTGTGCCTCACAATACTATAGCAATGCTATCAACATAGCAGGTAGATGATGATGATGATGATGATGATGATGATGATGATGATGATGATGTGTAACTGACTGTCAGTGATCACTTGGTGTATAAAACTGTTGTGCTGGCCAAAGATAAAAGCTCACCAGAGGAATATTCACATGTGGTTTGAGGTACAGTTCCCTCAGTGGCTCCCCTGCCTTTCTCCTCAATGCAATTATTACCGAATATACTCGCCCCAACTCTCATCCTCTTGCTGCTCACAACGTCCAGAATTCTGTACCAGACCACTTACATCAGCTTTCCTCAATCTGGTGCCTTCCAGATATGCGAGACTGCAACTCCCATGATTCCCAGCCAGCATGGCCTTTCTTGTGAAGTGTTTGCCCTATCAAAACAAATCAAAACAAAAGTCTATACATATCTGTTTGTTCCACTGATACCTTACTATCTTTCCTCTCCACTCCTTGCTTCCCTCTACTGACTCCCCATGGCCTATCTTTAAATTGTAAGCTCCTTAGGGCAGGGACTCATGTTTTGCTTATGTTTCCTTTAAGGCACCGTGTACATAGACGGCTCTGTATAAATCATCATCATTGTCATGAAAAAATCAGAATACCCATATGATCACAGTGAACATATTCTGCATTAATATTGTTGATCAACCCTTAATTTAGTGCAATAAGGCTTCAATCTTGTAACCTACTCACCCATTGAACGCAATGGGATGTATTTCTGAATAGATATGCATAGGATTGCACTGTCAGTCATTGTGCATGATGAATGTGAAGGACTGCCAACTGGTCTTTTACTCAAAACCAGAGACCAAAGGTGCAAAACTGCCAGCCTCAGCTCTGCCGTCTTGACTTCATTTTCTCAGGGCCTTGCCCTGGGTCTATACACTGGATTTAGCACTGAACCACAGAGGAACCATACACACCGTGTGGGGTAAAACCAGGAAAGTTTATTTAAGGTAAACAGATTACAACAAAAGGAAATGAGGGAAGGGGAAAAGGTGGGGGAGACACTTTGGTATACACAGTAGAGCTATAAAATAGCAAAGCTAGTTTCTTTACTATATAAATACCCAGGCACTTTTTGGTCCTCTTCAGGGCTTGCCTCAGCAACAGCCCTGCCCCACGCTTCTTCACGTGCAGACAACAACAACCCAACCCAGAAGCCACAGCAGCAGTATAGATTCTTCCCCCCACCACTCCTTTCAGTAGCCCAGGTGTCTTTAGCCAATCAGGATGAACTTCATCTGGGCCAGGCAGGGGAGGGGTGGTTCTTTGTCGCATTTGCATGCAAATAGCTGTGGCACCGGCCATCAAAGACATGGGAGACTCTGCAGCGTCAGGAGCCATCAGAGAAACTATGTACATTTTGCATTTCCCAGCCCCCAGCTGGGATTATACTCGTTTACACATGTGGAGGGGTGGGTGTGCGTGTGCGTGTGCGCGCGTGTGCATGGTGTAGGAAACTCTGATGCTTTTTCTCTACAATGAACAATCAAGCAATTCTTGCAATCATTTTCACAGTAGAATCTTGAACACATTTATTTGGAAGTAAATCCCACTGAGTTCAATGGGACTTGCTTCCTAGAATTTCAGCCTTACTGAAGTTTGTGGTTATTGCAGTGTGATAGGGAGAAAATCATTACGTTTTGTTTTCTTATCAGGACTTCTCTGATCTGTATCCTGCCTCATTCTACAGTTGCTTTATGTCCCTTAGTAGTTTGCCCACTTCATAGCTGTATTTTATTTCACCTCACTAATGCAGGAACATTTTAAATCTGGGCTCCAGATGTGGCAGTACAGGAAGAGGCAGCTTTTACTGTGTGCTTATTCTATGGAGAGATATGGTTTAGCCCAATAACCTACTTTTGATTTTCAAAAGTAATGGTGCATTGGCTGAAGAGCTATTAAATTGAATTGCTGATATTACAGGATTGTCAAAACAGGTTTTGATAGCAAAAGCAAACTTTCTCGGACCCTGTATGATTGTGAAGTGGTTATGTGAGAAAAAGTGTTCCCCCTTGCGTCCCGTTCCCCCCAGTAATTTTGCTTCTATCCGTTCAATCAGTATGCTGACTTTATCCATTCAATCATATGCTGCCCACTGATTTTGATCCTTGGTTTTCTAAAGTTTCTCAAAAGCTTATCAGGAATTCCTCAATGAGACAATCAGTAATGGTGGACAAGCTTCTCTGAAAGGCAGCTTATCATCCTCCTTTACTTCCTCTGAAAATTGCAGTTGTAGCAGACTGTTTGCACTCTGAATTCACACAGGACCATGGGATGGACAAATCTGTTAATGCTGGTTTCTCTCAGTTTCTCATTTTCCAAATCTTATGGTCAGTTCTTAAATTCAGTTCTTAACTTTGAGAATTTCTGCAATCTTAAGCTCAGTTCGAGAACTTTTTAAAAAAGTTTACATGACAATTTAAGCAGGTTTTTTTATAAGCAATTTTCCTAATATAGTGTATTTTTAATGTTATCTTTACTCATATATGCATTTTTGTGTGCATCTCTTGCACATTTTGTAAGTATCTTTTGAATGGAGAACTCCACCGTAAAATTTGGAGAAGTGCAAATTCCAAAAGATAACTCCGTTTCGGTTTGCATAATGGTTTGAAAGTGCAAAATTAGGTAAGTTTGTGCTAAAATGTGAACCGAATTAATTTCTCCCCCATCCCTATCTAACCGCCACAGCCCCATAGATAAATCAATTGAGAAATTCTTGATAAACTACTAAGGAACCCCAACATAGAAACCACTGATTTAGACTAACTAGTAGTAGTGCATTGGAACATGCCCGCCAGGTTGTGTCTACTGTTTCTTTGATTGCTGTTTAAGTTACCAACCCAAGGCCTGCATAACATTGTTTTGCAAGTGAATCAACTTAGGCTTACTAATAACCAAACCAATGTTACTGTGGAACTGTTACATTGTTCTTTTTAATAGACTTATGTCCATAAAAGATTCCAGTATTCTAGGATGAGTTTAAACATATAGCAGACCCTTTCACATGCTTTGGGAGTGAGGAGGGTCTGTGTCCAGGTTTGTGGCCCAGCAAATATTTAAGAGGTAGTGGCATACAACTGAAAGGATCATAACCTCTAGGTAATGAATTAGATGAATGTGTCATTATTGCTTCCCCCATCCCACAGCTCCAGATATTACTAGACTACACTCACATTATGTTTTATTAATAACTAGCTTTTTTTACCCGGCGTTGCATGGGCCGTCATTTTCTTATCGGCACTATTTGTTCAAAATACCTTAAGGTAGCTGACCGCTGTTTTGAATCCCTCCATAGGAAAGGTCCCCCGGGACTACACAATGGAATCCTAGCTCCCCTGGGACTACCAGCTCCCCCAGCATTACACAATGAAATCCCAGCTCCCCCCCGGGAATACACAATGAAATCCCTGCTCCCCCCGGGACTACACAATAAAATCCCTGTTCCCTTTCCCCCTGGACTGCACAATGAAATCCCTGCTGTCCCAGGACTACACAATGAAATCCCTGTTCCCCTGGGACTACACAGTGAAATCCCTGCTCCACCCCCAGGACTGCACAACAATAAAATCCCTGCTCCCCCCCCGGGACTACACAATTAAATCCCAGCTCCCCCCCCGGACTACACAACAATGAATTCCCTGCTCCCCCCTCCTGTACAATGAAATCACTGCTTCTCCCCCATCCCCGGGACTACAAACAATGTAATCCCAGCTTGTGCCCCCTCCCCCTCGGGACTACCCAACAATGAAATCCCAGCTCCCCCCCCCCATGTAGGCCCCGGCTGCAGTTCATATGAACATTCTGTTTTGACCTAGGAGAGATTTGGATATCCGCTTCTGATTGGGCCCCTGTGGTGGCAGTTCATATGAACATTCTATATGTCGGTGGAGTGATTTGCATAACCGCTCCTGATTGGCCCCTGCAAACATTCTATCATTGGCTATCATCTATTTTGGGCCGTACAGGCACAGTGAAGGTTTTTCGGAGATTTGAACCTGCCAGTCTTTGTCCTTGGGTGATGGAAAGTAAGTGTGCCAAGTTTGGGGTGGATCCGTCCGTGTAGGAGCCTATGTGACACATGCAAACGCCCGTACACACACACACACACACACACGGACAAACTTTCACATTTATATAGTAGATAACCAGCAAGTTTCACGTATGAATATGTCTGTATTCATTTAATTTTCCTGTGTTCTGTTTGGAAGAAATGAACTGGAAAAAAGCTACCTCAGCAAAAACTATGCTGGGGTAGCTTTTATGAACTTTGGAACATACTTTGTAACATATTAATATGGAGAAAAGGTGTGTGTGTACATGTGTGTGTGTGTGTGTGTGTGTGTGCGTACGTGTGTGTGTACTGGAGAACCAATGTAGTGTAGTTGCTAAAAATGTGAGTTACGAAGTCCACAGTTTTAATCTCATCTCTGCTATAAACCCTCTAGACAGGCTTATGGCTAAACTACATATTATGTTAAGTGCATTTAAGGTAGCGGTTTGTTTTTTTTTTAAAGCAATAGCAGTGTTGTGGGGGGGGGGGAGTGATCAGGACTAAGTTAGCCTTTCCCCATTGGTGCCAATAGCAGCTTCCCTCCCACAGCAAAACGGCAGGTTTAGAGTGGCGTGGTTTTTTGTCAGACTGAGGCATGGGAGGGAAAGAGTTAACCTCTCCACCCAGTGCACCAAGTTTCCAGTCCTAATTGGTCCCCCACACAGCTGCAATTTTAAAAAAGAAATCAGGCTACAATTTATTTAACATTACATATAGTTTGGCCCTTAAGCACAAAGGCATGCCTGTATTTCCTTAGCCTCCTTTCTCCATCTGCAAAATACTACTGATCATTCTTACAAGGTTGTTATAAGGCCTATGCCTGTGGAGTGCTTTGAACATTCTTAAGCTAAATGATATCTGTATGAATGTATTGAATGTCCAGATTTTGGTGAATGCTGACATTCACACATGAATATTGACAATCCCAGTTTGAGTGTGTATTTTTCAGATGTATAATCATGAATGCTGGCAATGTGATTTAGGTTCACCAGTGTGTTGCTGAATTTTCAGACATTCACAAAACTTGTCTGGACTTGTCAACATACACGCACATCTAAATGTCAGTGTGCATCAAATTTTGGGCATTCACTTGAACACAGATATATACAATGAACCATAAACATACCACATTGCAATATTTGACACTGGGCAACAGTGGATTTTTAGAGCAATCTCTTGATCTCTTCCCAAGTATGCACAATCTCCCAACTGAAATTCTCTAAGAAGCCGTCAGCCCAGAAGATGAATATAAGCCAAGGTTTTTTATCAGGATGGAAGCTCTGCTCACGCGGAGCAGTACTTCTATTTAATACTTAATTACAAAGCAGGGCACAAAGACAAAAGCCTTTGAGATGGTTGCCCTTAGAAACAGAGCCAGAGTTCTTAGGGTTGTGGTCACACTACAGTCCCCCGCCCTCTCTCCTCTCTTCACCCTGACTGCCCCCACCCCCTCCTCTGCTTTAATTGACTGACCCTGCCGTGCCTGGTCGAGCTGAACTTTGTGGTTCTGCTGTCCTTCATCACTGCCAAGCCGAGCCACTGAAGAGAGTAGCTACCAGCTAGCAAATGCTGGGTGCCAAAGAAGCGATTTCCCTTGCTGGAGTGAGAGACCTCCTGCAGCAGCTGAAGGAAGGGGAACATAGCAAATGCGGATCTGCATAAAGAAAGGAGGATGTACGTGTTTTCTGCAGCTGAATCAGATGTGGTCATTTCCATTTACTTAGGGCAATTGTGAGAAGAAAGCTCTGTTGACCTATTTTGACACCCAGCTAGAGAGGTAGCGACATGAGGCAGGAGCCGTCTCTGGTCATTTTCACTACTAAACCTGCACGACTAGAATGCTAAGGGTCTCAGGTCGGAACGGAAAGTCATCACTTCTTCATTAGTTTCCTACTTCTCAGAAATATGTTTGATGTAGCACTGTGGCATTTTATTAACCTGGTGCTTTTCAGATTGTGTCCAGGAAACCCAGGGTTCCTTGAAAGCTTATGAAGGGCTTTTCGGTGAGAAGAACAGTCATCATGGACAAGCTTTCCTGAAAGGCAGCTTGCCACTGCTACTGAATAAACCCCTGCAATGTGCAGCCACAGAGGGTTGGTTTTGGCGTGTCCTAAAGATCATTCACAGGCTTAGTTTGTGTCTGCACTGTCCCATTTTAAAAGGAAGGCAGAGGATTGTATGGTGGAATGCAGCCACATGAACTAAAAAAAACAACAACACATGCCCTGCATTTGGAAAACTAGCATGTCAGGAGAAAGCTAGGCTAGAACCTGTCATGTTCATTTTCTAAGTGCAGGAAATTGTGTGTCTGACTTTATTGCTTAAAACCATAGGCTGCCACAACGTAGGAAATTGTTTTGTATTGAATTTTGCATTCAACCATATAAGCCCCCCCCCCCCGCTGCAGTCCAGTCCAGAAACAAGAATATCTTTTCATCTGCTGTTTGTGTGACTTTGGCCTAACTGATGCATTGTGATCGTAAGGCAATGAGCAGTGCCCAACATGATCTGAGAACTGAGTGCACACCTTACGGTCTAGCACATGCCTCAGAATCTTCTATAACTACAGGGCTGATGTGGGCAGACAACCAGAGGTTCCTTAACAGAAAAGTGAAATGTGTTTCCTGAGGGCAGGAAGTCTGAAAACCACAGTATTAAATCAATTTATATGGTGTATCAACAGGATGTTGGAGTCAACCAGTGGTAAATATATGTGTGTGAATTGGCCTTTTACTCATGGTTATCAGCCACAGGATCCGTTGTGATCATTGATGTACTTCTTGGAGCATCAGAAATGACGGTGCAGCTGGGAACAAACTGTGCTAACTTAGGCTTACTTTATTTCATTTCCATACTGCCCAGTAGCCAAAGCTCTCTCGGCGGATCACGACAATTTAACAATTACTTAACAAATTAACAATTACTTAACTTGGGAAAGCATTCTTCAATGCATTGTGTTAGTCTCTAAGGGGTCATAGAGCTCTTCGTTTTCATAGTTTTTAAAAAAATACTTTTAGCTTTTTGTTACTGCAAGAGACTAAGAGGTTTATTATGGCATGATTTTTCACAGAAAGGAGCCTCTCATCAAATTAATGTCCTACTATTTTCAATTACTGTATACTAATATCCCATACTTCGGAGTGCCTTCCCCCCCCCCCCCAACCTTCTCATCCTCAACTGTTTTGCTGCTTTTGCTGCTAAGGAGAGATACAATCTGAAAGGGGAGTGGTGGGGCAAGGAACCAGACTGTATTTAGGGAACCCACAACTGATCATCTGCAAAGGAGTCCCCACCCCCCAGCCCAGCCCAGCCCAGCCCAAATCCCCTTTCGCCCCTAGGAACTGCATAGTGAAATAGCCCTCCTTAACCCTGTTTCAAGAAAGCACTCGTTTAATGTTATTAGCATAGCTAGAAAAGGTGGTACATATCCCACTCAAGGTGACTGGAAGCAGCTTCAGACAAGATAGCCGATGTACAGGAAGTGTAAGTGCATGTTTGACACTCATCCTCTTATTGCAGTCTATGGCAACAGGCAAAACAGGTTTATCAAGTCTGTGACAGTTTGCCATACCTGGCTTGTGGGCTGCTTTTATCTTAGCAGGTACCAAGTTGTGGAGACCTGTCCTAGGTCAACCAAAATATACTAGAAGAGGAAGAGAATGGTCACAACAAATAATGTGAGTGTAAGAGCCTTTCTACCCAAGGCATTTATTGTGCACTCATAATTCCTTACTCACTGCAATTTGCGGATGTTTTACACGACATCATCAACCTCCAGGGCCTCTCCTATTCTTTGCAACCATTTTAGAGGGGCGGGTAGATCAAGGAAAATCTGGTATTATTTGTGAATGGTGGCATGAAACCCGCATGAATTTACACAATTCTGCTCTACCGCAGTGCCACCTTGTGGTTGTGTAATGGAACATATAGAAAGGCAGAGAAAGAAAACCCCCGGGAGGAGAGGAAACATGTGTAAAGGAGCTGATCGTAATCCCGCAAAGAAGCCAGAAGCAGAAACCTCAGTAAAGTGGCGGGTTAAAAGCCTCATGTAGAAAAGCCCTAAGCCATGGAATTCTTCATCTACATTGACGATACATCACACGTACCTACTTATGTGTCGCCTTATTATTTTTTAAAAGGTGCTTATTTTTAAAACTAGTGTTAAAGTTGTATTTTTATTAAAATCGGCAATTTGAAATGGGCATGTTTTATTGAGATGGCACTATTTTTATACTGATCAACCAATTCCCCCTTTCCCCACATACATTCTTTTTCATTTAAGAAGAAAGTGACTGAGCCAAGAAGTCCCCAGTTCAAATTTTGATTCTGCCATGGTGGCCTTAGGCAAGCCGCTATATCTGAGCCTCGGCCCCAATCTATAGTATGGGGATAATAATACTGGTCTACCTTACAAAGGTTGTTATAAGGATTACTCAAATAATGGTTTAGATCCAGGCTAAGTTAGTTGAACTACATTCCCAATGAAACAATGGGACAAATTAGACATGCCATAACTTAAATCCATTGGGTTGGATCCAGACTTTGTCACGTTTAGAGTAGACCCATTTAAATCAATGGAACTCAAGTTAGAAATGACTAAATTAAGTCTCTGTTTTTGATGGATCTACACTAAGCATGACTAAGTCTGGATCCAGCCCATTGCTCAAAGGGAACAAAGTTTAACTTGGTCTTGATCCAGTCTAATGTATGTGAATGCACTGAACACTCTGAAGTGCTATGTAAATGTTTATTACTGTTATTAAATTAAAAAGAGATGTGTGCTCCCAGTGGTAATTGATCAAATGCACACCCTGAGGGATTCTGATTGTACACTAGGACTAGAAACACGAATAGCTTTCTATGTACCCAAAGAAGAGCACTGCTCTTTTCCTGGCAGTTCACAGGCCAACAATGTCTACCTTAAAGCCAGCTGGATGAGGAGACCCAAATCATTCCTTACCCTGAGCCCATCCAGATGCCCATCCTACCACTGGCTGAGCTCTCTAAGCCTGAGAGGTAGTTTAAGCGTTAGTATCATTCAGGGGTGGTGCTAGGTACCGAAAAGATCCGGGGCTCAGGCCCTCAGGCCAAAAAAATATATACAAATTTGCATGTGCTAATTTACATATGCTCTAAAGTCTCTCCTTGTGTGTCTTTAAAGGACCCTGTCTCCTAAGAACACCCCTATTTGTAAAAAGGGATGTATGGACAGGGGAGAGGAGGGTATTTTATTTCAGAAAAAAAACCTCAGGCAGAAAGATTCGGGGGGGGGCAGCAGGAGGGGAAGCACATGTGGGCAAATCCAGGGGGATCAGATGCAACAGAGATCATCAGGGCCCTGTACCTTTATTTCAGCAAGTGCCCATGGACAGCAGGGTGGTGGGGCTGATGGTCTCCTAGAGGGCTCTAAATGAAAGATTTGGGGCTCTAGCCCTAGTGGGTCATCCCCCTAACACTGCCTCTGGTATCATCCTACCAAATGTTAAGGAGAATTTTAACCCACATCAACTGCTAATCTGTGTTGAGGGCAAACCAAGGGTGACTTGGGAGATCTGTGATCAGATCTCCTGTGATGTTCTTGTTTTCTTCCTCTTTAAAATGGGTTCTGGGGGCTCTGAATTTGATTGTACCAGTGACTCTGGGAGAGGGGTTTTGTTTTTTAACCCTTTCCCCCAGCACTATTTCCTTGATCTACATCCCAACATGCTGGTATTAGCCCTGCTATTACTGGTACAGCATCCTATTAAAACACTCAGTAGGAAAATAGTTTAGACCAAGTCAGACCATGTAGCACACTACTGGTAGTAGTGGCTCCCCAGGGTTTCCGGCAGGGGTCTCTCCCAGGCCTACTTGGAGATGCTGGGAATTGAATCCTGGACCTTCAGCATGAAAAGCAGGTGCCCTGACAGGGAGCTCCACATTTCAGGCAGAGAAGATGCAAAACTTGCATTACAGAGGAAGGGTGAGGAACTTGGGTGTCCTCCTTTTCCCCCTCTGCATCGACAGCTGTCAAGTCTGAAGCTGCTCTCTAATAATCAACTCAGCCGGAACAAAAGAGCTTCAAGGATGTGGGTGCGTGGGGGAGGGGGGTAAATTCCCCTTTAAAGCAGCAGCAGCAGCCGGATAACAGCCATCCTCACCTGTGGAGGGTTGGGGCCCTGGAGAGGGGAAAGGTTAATCTAAAAGTTAAATGGAGAAAATGGAAGGCAAGGGAAAAGCCTGAAAAGTCATCTCTCTCTCACCCTCACTGCTTATCTCTGCTGGAAGGTGTAGCTCTCACTCATCTCCTGGAGACTATAGTTTTGTTTTGTTTTGTTTTTAATCCAGCATGATGGAAGATGTAATCCTTTCCATTAGATTTTCACTACCCCTAATGCAACAGGTGCTTGAGATCTGAAGAGCTCTTTGGCCTGTTTTTCTTACAACGGCGTTCCACTGTCTGTGGCACCTGTTCAATTGTTCCTCTATATTGGACAGATTCTGTAAACATAGGGACCTTTCTGCCATTTTAAGGCAGCACTCTTTCTCATTATTATTGTTGTAAATAATAATAATAATAATAATAATAATAATAATAATAATAATAATATAACATTTACATACATCCCCCACCTTTCCAAGGAGCCCAAAGTGACTTATATGATCTCCTCCTCCTCTCCATTTTATCCTCACAGCATTTTATCCCTGTGTGGAAGGTGAGGCTGGGAGTCAGTGACAGGCCCAAAGTCACCCAGTGAGTTTCATGGCTGAGCGGGGACTAGAACCGGGATATCCCCAGTCCTAGCCCAACACTCTAACCAGTATACCACACTGTCTGGATTATGTAGTCTCAGTTTGCCCCTCCCCAGTGCTGATGGGAACTGATTAAATGAAGGGAAATGTGTAAATCAGTATTTAGTTCATGGAGCAGGTTTAGGCATCATAATGCCTATATGGGGCATATCCCAAAGACCTTTCCCCAGCGCAGAAGGGCTTATGCTGTTGCCAGGCGGTGCCCCATTCAGAGGCTGATTGTTCTGGAAGAAAAAACTTTTCCTAGGGAAAAACCATGGGCAGCTGCATATTGCTTGTTTCCCTTAGATTGCCCATCCTTGATGTTTTTGAATTGGGTTGAAGTTTGTACAACTTTGATATATTACTAGGGCTGTTTTTTCACCCCAGATACTGGACATGAACAACAGAAAAGTAAAAAGGAGAAGAAGGACAAATTGTTTCATTACAGCATTATTAAGGACATCCAGACATTAAGGACAAGCTTGTATATAACAAGTTGGTGCTTACAGTACAACACTTCCCACTGGAATTGATTTGGGCACGTGCCAATAGGTACTGGGATGAATACTTTCCCTCTCCTCTATAAATTCCCAAGTCATCCTGTCCTTTCTAGCCTGAACCACTAGAATTCTCCTGGTGTGCTCGCACTCACTTATGTCATATCTCATTCTAATTTTGTTTAATAGATTTATATGCTGCTTACCATATTTTTTAAATCTCTAAACAGTTTAGAAGAAGATTAAAATACATTAAAATTTATTTATTTATTTATTTCATTTTTATACCGCCCAATAGCCGAAGCTCTCTGGGCAGTTCACAGCAATTAACAAGACAGTCCCTGCGCCACAGGCTTACAATCTAAAAAGACACGACACACAAGGAAAAAGGAATGGGGAGGGCAGAAGGGGGAAAAATTAATTAATTCTTCTGGCAGGGCTGGTGGAATGGCCCTGCACTCCCTCTCATCTCCCTCCTCTCAGCCTGCTGGAATGGCTGGTGGTGGCGGCAGTTGAGGGAGGAGGAGCCTTCAGGAGGGCGGCCTTTCGGCAGGGCTGGTGGAATGGCCCTGCGCTCCCTCTCATCTCCCTCCTCTCAGCCTGCTGGAATGGCTGGTGGTATACATGTTATACATGTATCGTGATAGACATTAAAATATACAATAAATGCAAAAACATTTATAAAGACATTAAAACCAATATTTACAACACCATAATTAACAAACATATTGGGCAGCACACTCACTCAGGGAAGGCCTGGGTAAAGAAATGGGTCTTTAATTAGCGCCTAAAACATGCTACAAATACCAAGGTGGAGAGCATTCCATACCATAAGGTAGGTGCCACCACAAAGAAGACCCGCTTCTAGGTTGCCACAGGATAGCAATCTGCAGTATAACCAGCAAGACCTCCTTTGATGATCTTCTGCACATTGGGAAACGTGATCTGCCAGATAACCAACATTCCTATGTCCTTCTTATCTACCCTTATTCTACAAGGCTGCCTGTGTACTCCAGCACCTGCTACTGATTTGCTATCTCAGGACAAAATATCTGGTCTTCAGACCTCAGCCCATCATGAGTATGGAGTATCCACTGGAATTGTGGGCCCTGGCTGGATTATCTTGTGAACTTGCTGCTACCACACAAGAGCAAACTGTGATAATAAGATAAAATGGCTATACAGCTGCACAAAGTTGCTTTCCCTGAACTGTATAATGGAGAAAGGGCTGACAACTACAAAGCTGAGAATTCTGGGAGAGCTCTCACAAAATGTATATTTCCTGTAACCTTCCCATCAGCCCAAGCCAGCATGTCCAAAGGTCAGAGATGATGGGAGTTGTAGTTCAAACATTTGGAGGGCACCACGTAGATGAAAGCTGCCACATTGCGTGTGTGTGTGTTTAAGATACCATTGAGCCCTCACACATCTGATTATGTCAGTAGTTGGGAAGTTGACAAAAAAAGTAATGAAGCTTACAAAGGTTAATATGAAGAGGCAAAACTTGTCAGGAAGCTGCAGTACACAGCAATATTTTCTAATCTATGAAACTTATGTTTTCACTTCAGATGATGGTGCTAGAGTGAGAAAACAGGGAAATTTCATTAAATATGTTGTGGAAAAACTGGTTGTCCAAGGTTTTCACTGGATGTGTATAGCCTTCTTAGACTTTCCAAGAGGCTGTTGGGAAGGTCATGTTCCTGGATAAGAATGTGGAATTTGTCAAAATAATTTGCTGAATGTAATGTGGAGATTTGAAGTAGGAGATTCAAACATCTGTTCTTGGGCCAATTTAGGTTGGTGTTAGGAACCTCCAATACCTCTAATTACTGGTGGAAGCTTGTATGAAAACCCCCAGTGTTTTCCAGAACACTGTTTAAAAATTACTGTCCTAACTCAGTTTGGTATAGGACAGTAGTTTTCAAGGTGTGTTGTGGAAAACCCTTGGATTCCTCAGATGTTCCTAAATGAGAAGATAATTACCGTTGGACAAGCTTCACTGAAGTGACAGCCTGCCATTTTCTTTGGCACTACATAGCTGCATTTTGTACTAGGCACACAGTTGATGCAGGCGATGGTGAGACCCAACAAACCCTGCCCTGCCAGTGCCCCATGTGAACTGAGCAGGCGTCCAAGAATATGCCCCCAGAATACTCTGCTATGAACAGGGGCTCTGTAGTGGATGTGCAAAGATTTTTCAGAAGATAAATTAATGTAGAAGACATTCCCTGGAGGACAAATGTTTGAAAACCACTGATGTGTGTGAGTATGTAAGCACTGAATTTCAAAATAGAATGTGTTCCTTAGTGTAGAAACACTTGGTATTTCTACACCGAATTAAATTGTTCCAGCGTGACATGATTTTGCCTATTTTGCATCACCTAACCAACTTATCAACCATCTTGTCATGCTAAGACGTCTGTCTAAGTCAGGGGTGGGCAACATGTGGCCTACAAATCCCATCAGCCCTAACAGCATATGGTGCGGAATCATGGGCGTTGTATGCCAAAACATCTGGAAGGCCACAAGTTGCCCACCCCTAGTCTAAGTAAGGAATCTCAGTGCTTTCTCCTTATATCAGAGATGTTGCTGTATATTAATTCTGTCTAACATAAGACATGGGTACTATAAGCCAGGAATGCTCAACGTCGGTAATCTAAGTGGCCACAAGACATTAGACTATGGGTTGGAAGAATCCAACCCTCTCACAGATGTGCAGAATCTATAACAAAGTCAGTATCGCCTAACAGAGGGATCCAAGAGGTACGAGACACATGAGTTTGGATGGTCTGACTGTCTAAAAATTATTTCTCGGCTGCCTTTAAGACAAGTGCGACTGAGCTGGTGGAAGTGGACTTCCCTGCTCCTTCTTCCTTCTCATGAGAGCCCCTCCAGCCCCCTGAGAATGCTACACAGAGGGTTGGGGGACCCTGCTGAATGAGATGAGCTGTGGTGTGTGGAGGAGGGGGATCCCTGAAAATTGGGCCAGGAATCTTCTGTGAGCAGAGCCCTTCCATTAACGGAAGACATATCCTGGATCCAACTCTACATATTCTACTACGTAAATCTGAAGTCTGGTAAAATCCACCTTGCCACTTATCAGGGTGACTGAGAAGAGCATGCTACCCTGGAGTAGTATAAGGATAAGCTCCCTGTTTATCCTTATACACTCAACTGATGAGTGAGGCAAATTTTACCTCATGTTTGCAACTGATAATATATCTGGGAAAGCAAGGGGCAGTTAAAATCCTCCATAATTTGGAAGGACAAGGTAGATGACCAGTTTACCAAGTGGTTTAAACTACTATATGGTAATTTACCATTCAGTCAGTGGTTTTCTGTGTTCAGCCTAAGTCTAGCTAAGGCACCGCAGCTATGGCTAGCTATGGCATGTTAAATAGACTTGGCCAGAATCATAGAAGCATAGACAAGTAGAGTTGGAAGGGGCCTACAAGGCCACCAAGTCCAACCCCCTGCTCAATGCAGGAATCCAAGTCAAAGCATCCCTGACAAATGGCCGTCCAGCTGCACCTTGAATGCCTCCAGAGTGGGAGGGCTCACCACCTCCCTAGGTAGTTGGTTCCATTGTCTTATTGCTCTAACAATCTGGAAATTTTTCCTGATGTTCAGGTGGAATCTGGGTTCCTCTAACTTGAGCCCATTATTCCGTGTCCTGCAAACTGGGATGATCGAGAAGAGATCCTGGCCCTCCTCTGTGTGACAACCCTTCAAGTACTGGAAGAGTGCGATCATATCTCCCCTCAGCATCCTCTTCTGAAGGCTAGACATGCCCAGTTCTTTCAGTCTCCAGAAAACTGGAAAGAAATTTCATTCTAAAAAATCATGGGCAGATTGGACATAGCTGAGAACTGTTAAGTCACACAATGATCCAAATGCCAATATCAGTGTAACAGTCAAGATAGGATTAAAAGACATGTTGCCTCACACACACAAAAATGGGTAAGTGCTAAGGGAAATGACTGTAGTAAAAAGCTCTGGAAGCTGCACAATCCATAGGTGTGTGGATGATAGATGTTAATTCAATTCAGTATAACAAGGCTGTTCCAAAATTTTATTGGCCCAATAAATTTAGGGCACTGCAGCATATTGCAGATGATGGCTGGTCATCAGAAACCAAAAAAGGGAGGAAGGAGGGAGAAATGCCATTCAAAGTGTTTCATAGCACTCATCATTTCCCTTTAGATTAGCCAGCCAGCTATCTGTAACCCAGCAAAAGCTCAGGGATTAGTTCATCTGGGCAATATGGGTTGGGTTTTGCTTTTCCATGCATTCAACCCCCTCCACCACCACCCCACCCACACACAGCCTTGAACCCAAGTATGTGGAGAGAAGGTCAGTGGCACCAGGTCCCGTCCCCCCCCCAATAAACAAAGATTAACATAAGGGCATGTTATCCGTGATGGCGCTTTCCCTGCTTGCAGGGAATGTTATTTCTTGGAGCAAAAATAAATTGGAATGGAAGAACCTTGCACTGAAATCACTGTAATAATACTCAGTTATGGTACAGACAGGTAGGATAGGGCTGGCTCTACCCTGCTCTAGGTTTTGACGGG
This sequence comes from Shinisaurus crocodilurus, assembly GCA_021292165.1. NCBI lineage: Eukaryota > Metazoa > Chordata > Lepidosauria > Squamata > Shinisauridae > Shinisaurus > Shinisaurus crocodilurus. Next base: position 158,157,560 of record CM037878.1, on the reverse strand, counting down.
CTGCTGGACATAGCCATACAATAGCATTGTTTGAATCACTGAGAGATGATGGACCCAGCTCTTTCCTAATGGGGAGAAAATGTAGATGAAATTCTGAGATATTCACCTTTTTTTTACTGTTTTCTGGGTGTTTCCAGACGAGGACTCCTAGCGCTAACCATCAAAAGGCATTGCACAACTATTCCATCTTTTCTTCTTTAACAGATTCTAGTAAGAAAAGAAGACAGAAGAAGCATTGGGAAAGCATGGGAGGGCCACAGATGAAAGACAATGATGTCTGACTGAACCTGCCTGTAAAATTCTGCAAAGGAGGTAGGGTGTTGGTGTGATAAAAGCCCATCTGTCTGGAAGCATCCTCCATCTCTAATTCTGTGTACTCAACCCAACATTATCACAGCTGATGATCACTTATCAAGACTGTACCAGGGATACATCGCCAGGGATAGGTCATTCCATGATTAAGGAGAGGAACCAATGCAATACAAGTTATTAGACTGGCCTGCCACCAGAACTAAGCTGGGACTTTATGTTTTCCAGAACCAAACTGGATTGGATCAATTAACTCATAATCATTGTTTTGAACTTCATCTTTACACACACAATGCACTATGGACACACAATTCCTACATTGTGTTAGAATTTTTGAAGTTGTATATATTTAGTTACAGCTGTTACCTTCCTGCATAGTTTTGTAATATACTTTTTGCAATACAAATATTTATATAATCACATTGTTTGTTCATCTTACTTATTGGGTGAACTTTCACAGGGTGATTTTCATGGATATGAGAGAGAGAGAGAGAGAGAGAGAGAGAGAGAGTCACAAATCAAAGCAAACACACTTGAGAATGATGTCAGGTACTAAGCAAGGGATGTTAATAAAATTCCAAGAGATTCCCTGCATATAAAAACAAAGGCTTTTGATTTAGAGCATGTTGAGCAAGGATTTAGAGCATGTTCATTTTTGTTATTTTAAAATGCCTGCGCCCTTCTGAGCCTGCAGAACAGGGTGTTAGAAATCAGAATGATCAACACAGCTGAACTGATTGCTCTCTGAAAAATATAGAATACCGTATAAACCAACATTGAAATGGCAAATTTTCAGATCAAATTTTGCCACCAAAACCCACATTTTGACATTTGTATTTTTGGTGGAGTTTGAAACTCAGCAAAAAAAAGCCCAAACATTTGAGCTCTACTTGGCATTGCTTTCTACTCACACCATCTGCCTCCCCCCCCCCCGATCTCTGCAGCCCTGCTAGACAGCTAAGTAAGTATCTAAAGGTATTTGACAACCTCTCACCCTGTTTTTACAGTTCCAGAGTGATAGCAAAAGAAAGATTGATCAAGGCCCTGCCTAGCAGCCTATACTGGTGGCCTGTACTCCACTTGGTAGATCAGGAATTGTGCAATGCCTGTTGAATGTATAACAAGTGTCCTATTACAAAAATATGCTTAGGAAACACTTTCACACCTGAACATTTTTTTAGTAAGTCCAGAAGGAAGGTAGTGGGGGCTTCAGCAAGTGTTATTCAAACACATACAACCCACAGTCCATCTGCTGCTTAGCATAAAGAAATCTCAGTTCAAGGAGCAATTTCAAGATCTTTAAAATATGTTAATTAATGCTATGTAACAGAAGAAACAGAAGGAAGCATTTTTAACACAGCACACAAATGAACAGAGGTGTATTCCCCATTGTTAGGGAAAAGCTAGTAGTATAAATGAATTCAGAAAACGATTGGACAAAACTTTTAGAGCTTAAATCCATCTGTTAACCAAGACAGGACATGGGGCAGCTTTGTGTTCAGAGCTTCCCAGTTTCTGAATGCCAAATGACATCCAGAACTTGGGAACACACAGCTGTTTTCATGTTAAACCCAGAAAATAATTAATAGAAATATAGTACAGTGACAGACCTTCAGCGAATCAACATTTATTGATGTAAAAGTAGGCAGGCTTTCTAACTGCACAGATCTCTTTATCAGTCAGAAAGGAAAGGTGATGACATCTCCTAGGCTGATGGACTGCACATTTTTCACAAGTAGAAATTACTTAGGGCCTCTTTTCACAGTTTCTGAATGAGAAAATTATATGTGCACAGAATCCTACTTAGGCCAAGGAAGCCATCGCTGACTTGAGGGTCTGTCTGTCTGTATGTGTGTACATCTGAGATGGTTTAAATGTACACCGAAAAAGAAAGGGTGAGTACAGCAATACTCTGTTGGAAAACTGAACCACTGGGTGGAAAAACAATGCTAAACAGATTTGTCCCAGTGGCTGCAGAATCGTGCTGTGATGTTAGGGTAATAGAGAAAACGTGTGCTAGGCCAGTAGGCGAAAAAGCAAAACAACAAGTCAGTTTCTTTCAAACACAGAGTTTTACTAAACTATGACTTGCAAAAACATGAACAGATTTAAGAGTGATATATTACAAAAGTGAAAAAGAGAATAGCATGTCAGACAAAACAGTTACAGTCATGACACACAAACAAACTCTTAGCTTACAGAATGCTCTCTTACCAATATTCACCTATACTCCTTTTCTCCCAACAAGCTTACAAAGACTTCATACACCTTATATACATTATGGTACAGTCACATGCTAAATGAGGTAATGCCAGCTGCATCAAGGCATGATGTCACCCCAGCTGCACACAATTTAGCTTGACCCTTGCTCCAGTTTCCCTGTCTGCAAAAAACTGTACCATTCCCTTACTGGGACAAAGGTGAATCTTTCCTCAGTCCTGACCTTGATCAGGCCTGTTGGTTTCTATTACCTTCTAGCCCGAAGGCAAAACCTGAATATGTGGAACCCATATTCTAACATACTCATCAGTATATTCCTCAGTATACTCATCAGAAAGCCAGAATTGGGTGCAGTTCTGTCAAGTGCACACTTGGTGACAAACCCAGGTTTGCTCTACAGAAGGTGCAAACTGGCCTTTACTCAGGTCAGAGATTAAGTGGCATTCAGATCCCAGGGGCACCATTTCACATTTCAGTGTCAGAGGAGGCAACATTCTTAGGGCGCAATCCACATGGGATGCCTGTAACACTCTGAACTCAGAGGATTACGGGCATCCTAGGCAGGGCGGAGGGCGCACGGAGGCAAAGGTCGCCTCTGCGCTCTTCCTGACCTGCAAAACACTTAGACGTCTGATTTCGATCATCTAAGTGTTGCGCCTCGGAGCACGAGGGAAGGAGGCGGAGGCGCCGCCAGGATACTTTGTATCGTGGGTGCGCCTGCCTCCTCCCCTCCCGCCCCCCGGAATGCCCACAAAAGCCCTTCTCTGAGGTCGTGTTTGCGACCTCGGAGAAGCAGCCCGTGTGGTTCTTTCTGTGCTGGCTGCGAGGGCGGGGATAGGCGCTGTGGGCTCAGAGTCACAGCTTTGACCTCGAAGTGAGTTTCCGAGTTTGGAGCTGGAACTCCGAAATATCCTATGGCCATCTAGATGCTGTCTAGTGGCCACAGCTTTTAAGATAAACACTTTAAACTCTGTTAGTTTTGTAGGTGGACTTTTTATACACTACTGGAGAGTGCCATAGGACACATATTTAAATAGATTTGCTTTGTCGTGCACATAAAATATAAGGTGAGTGCAAGTACTGGGTACTGTAAGGTTTATCAGGCAGCAGGACAACATAAGCAGCTGGCACTACACTATGGTTGCACAGGCCTTGCTGGTTATGCACCGGTTTCTGCCAGCATTGCAGACCAGCATGGCTGAAAGGTAGTATTGCACAGATCCATTGATCTCAAATAGTGCATCTAAAATAAATTAGCCATCTGGATATGCACTCAAGCACCACCCCAGTGAGATAGCTGGTGACCCATGAGGAAGGGCAGCATAAAATTGAAGGGAGACTTATCTCAGAGTCTCACTGCTCCTGCTTACTGAGGCTCAAAATACCTTGTGGTCCCTTCTATCAGAGCTAGGGCAGAATTTTAGGCTTGAACAGGAGAGACCTGGGTTCAGGGGAGGCTGGTGACTCCTCATCAGCGGGGCTCCTTATCCGTTGCAGCTTTTCTTCTGAGCTTTATAGGAGCTATCCATGGTGCTCCATGGTGGTGAACCTATTTGGGGGGTGTGGCACCATGGATAGCTCCTATAAAGCTCAGAATAAAAGCTGCAATGGATAAGGAGCCCCACTGACACAGGTGTCACCAGCCTCCCCTGCCTAGGTTCAAATTGCTGCTCAGCCATCAAGTGGCTTGGGCAAGTTACTGTGCATCAGCCTAAGTAGCTGGGAACTCCATTTTGAGGATTAAATGGGGTAACATTTAATCAGACAGAGCCAGCGTGGCGTAGTGGTGAGAGTGTTGGACTGGGACTCAGGGAGATCCGGGTTTTAGTCCCCGCTCGGCCATGAAACTCACTGGGTGACTTTGGGCCAGTCACTGACTCTCGGCCTAACCTACCTCACAGGGTTGTTGTGAGGATCAAATGGAGAGGAGGAGGAGAATTATGTAAGCCGCCTTGGGTTCCTTGAAGGAAAAAAGGCGGGGTATAAATGTAATAAATAAATAAATAAATAAATAACACCATGCACGCTGTCCTTGGAGGAACGGCAGGATACAAATGGCATCGGCTAAGTGCCACTTCCTGTCTAGCTCAAGCAACGGTAACTCTGGGCATGTCTTCACAAAGGGTGGGGTGATGGAGAGTCAGTAACTGGGTTCTTTATCTGTTGCTGACTCTCAGCTGCAGAGAGATTGGTCGCTCCTCTGTACTGTGAGAATGTAAATCCCCAGCATTTTAGAGTGTGACTTTTTCGCCCTGAGTGATTTGAATAGCTGACTCCTGACACTGCCTTGCCACTTACTGATATGGGGTACAATGCTGCTATTAGTTTGTTGCATCAGATATCTTATTCATACTTACCATGTGCTGATGCAAATAACCAGGCTGGGAGCTCACATTTCTAAACGGAGAAGTGCATGAACTTAGCCAAGGGCTTCTCTGCCGCTGGAATTTTACTTGAAAACACCCCTGGATTGAGTGATAATGAGAGAAGAACAGTTGTCTCCATCTCCCCCACCCCTACACACACACACACATGCACGCACACACTGTGGTCCCACACATCCGGGGTAGCTGCAGAGGAAATCTATTTGTGAAGGGACAAGGGGTTTATCTCATAGTGGCCTTTCTTTTATCAGCAAATGCAGGAAGCTACACAAATCCCTGGCAAGCATCCATCTTCGGCTTACAGAGAAGCAGTTACTGGGCCCCCGCCAACATTTTATTTTTTTTGAAAAAAAAGAGTAGACTCTGCTTGAAGAGAATTCCCACAAATAAAGAGAAAGGTACATCATATTTCTTCAGCTGGCTTTGCCTTTTTTTTAAAGAAAGCAAGTCATGAAATACTCATCATTTTATTATGTACAGATAGGAAGCAAAGGTCATATTGACAGCAATAATACTGTCATTCTGAAATGCAATGCAAAATATCTAGGCTTGCCCACCAATTAAAGAATTTTAGTGAATTTAATTAACTGCCATTTAACTGATTATATTTAAAGGTATTTGCACATTATCATTATCTGAGTCTAGGACTCAGGGGTCCCAAAACTTTTAGGGCTGGGGGGCATGTTTGGAATTTTGAGAGACTGCTGTGGTCACTCTCACAAAATGGTTGGCAGGGGTGAGATTTGCCCATTCACAAAATGGCTTGCCATGGTGGGTGTGGACAGTCCCAAAATACCCATTTCACTAAGGCAAATTGGTGAGGATAAAAGAAAAGGGATGTGCTCAAAAACCTAAGTAGAGCGCAGAGGTGTGGTCTGAGCTCCAAACCACAAAACCACTGTTCTGAACCCAGGGTTTTCTGCTCCAGCACTCATTTCACAGAAGGCAAACTGATGAGGCTCAGAGACAAGTGACTTGGCCAAGAAAATGAGTACAAGGAAGAGGTGGAGTTCATGCCCCAAATGCTAATTCACATATTTGCCCAAACAAAGCACAACAAAATACCCATTTCACAGAAGGCAAACTGGTCATGCTCAGAGAAACACACACACACACACACACACCCCACCAAAGCAAGCAAACAAGCCGGTTAAGACACATCACCACCACCATCCTCAAAACAGGCAAAATATACACACACAGTGCACAGACATTTCTGTGGTCAGATTGGTGCCCATGGACACCACACTGGGGACCCCATGCCTAGGTTTTTTTTTAAATAGAAGGGAGTCTGAGGGAACTTACAATTTAATGCTCACTGTCAGAAAGAAAGGCCATCTACTTTCCATATATTGTATATTTCAACACCGCAACAGAATCTTTTATATTTTATTGCTCAGCCTCTATTAAAGCAATTCACTAGAACGTAACTAGCCTCAAAAAAATAAACAAGTGGGCCATTAACCCTACTGATTAAATTTGCCCTCATTTATTAAAACTGTTTCCTAAAGTTTACTGGCCCAGGGCCATATGCTTGAGCCACTGCTGGAGACACGTGTGCTAAACTAGATAAACATAGTCCAAAGACAGTTATTCTGTTCATCTCTCTAAGAAAAATTAATTGTCAAAAGATTAATATCTGTTGTAAAACTCTTGTAATTCATTGCCATGTAAAGTATGAAGCTTGCCCATTCCAGACAGTTTCCTCATGGAAAATTTGAGCAGGAAGAGGTCATTGACAACATTCTTGGAGATTGAGACAATGAGGATTTATGGCAACTACAAAATTATGCAAGGAGGTCCTTTGGAAAATATAAGGTTAAGAAGGAAATCAGGAGTTTGTAACAAGCAAGCAAGAAGAATATGAGCCACAGAATACATCACGCCCACCATCGGATGCCACCAAAATCAGCACCCAGAATGAAGTGATCCTTGTTCCAGGGACAATGGCTAGAAGAACTACTTCCTGCTGTGAGAACAATTACGTCAGCAATCTATGCAATAGGTGTAGACTAGGGGAAGCCAACTTCTGTATCTTTCGGGGTCATTCTGTTCTCTAGACACCAGACAAGAGCAGCCAAAACTATCTGATGTCTTTGCAGATGCTTCAGGTTCTATAGTAAAGTTGGCATGACCAAGCAGAAAGGGTTTTATAGATATGGAACACACATGCTCAGATGGTCTTAGATTGTGGGGCAGGGTCACAGAAGAACTAAAATGTACATGAGCAATAAAAAACAAACAAAAAAACAAACCCATGTATATGAAATATACATGGAGAATCATTGCTGCTTTCTCTTTACAAGTGAAATTATCAGCAAACTTCTCATCATAGTCTTATTAAAATTTAGTAGGGGCCTCCGTGGGACAGATAAATCAGTTTCAGAAGCAAAATTCAGCCTATAGGCCACCAGGTGGTCATCACTTTAATAAATGTTTGGCTGGGATGGGAAAGACTCCTCAGTAGCAAAACCCATTGTGAATTGGAATCTTGTTCGGTTCATACTGTTGACCATTGTTATATCCTGTGCTTGTGTGGATGGAACTATTTTTCAAGAAACACATGTGGAGAAAGTAAGTGTGGAGTTGGGAAGCACTTGCAGGGGAGAATCAGCAGGTGGGGGAAAGGGGTGCTTAGGCCTTTCTCTCTCTCCCCACCCCAACATGCCTAGTTCCATGTTTGGACTTCATTGGGAGTCGTAGGGGTGGTAGATGATCAACAAGTGTATCAGTAGGCAGGGGAGAAGTTAAGCATTCCTTTGCCGTCCACCAGTTCTTCCCTGCAAGTGGTCCCCTGACAGATTTGCTTTACAAATAAAACATGCGGTTAGGAATTTTCCTCATAATGTGTAGTTCTACTGGCATTTCACAGATCAAATCTAATGAAAAACATAACATTTAAATGGCTTTCCATGGGGCTGGGCGGGAGGGATGCTAATTTCGACATCTCTTAGTTCTTTCAAGATCTTTTTCTTTTACATTTTGCTCTGATCTGTTATTTTGGTATTTCACTTTATAGCAAATTTGAAATATTCATATAAAGTGCTCATGAATCATAGATACCAGAGTGGTATGGGTTAGCATGCTTTAATATTAACAGCAACGGTTTAAGGAAGTACTAGCTGCTTTGCAAAGTTGCTTCAAGTTTCAATACAGACTGATTGGATTCGCATGACATGAGAACCCACTGTGGGTGACAAGCTACAATGGGTTGTCATATCAGGCAAACCCGGACTGATTCCCAGAGAGGGTGGCTTGCTTGAGGGCAACAAGCCACCCTGACAACCCATCGGTTGTTGTACCCACAATGGGTTGTCGTATCGCCCAAACCCAGGTGACCGATTTTGGGTACCTGGGTACCCAGTATCGTGGGTACTGGGAATCAGCTAGCGAGCTGCTTGACAAGAGCGGCAAAAAACCCTTGCTGTTCATGCCAAACTTGTCCAGGCCCCTGCCAGTGCCAGCTGCCCACAACTACCCAAGTGGCACTTGGGGGCAGCTGGTACTGGCTTGCTTCCCTCCCTGCTGCGGTTGCAACCCATTTTTGGCTCACTGTGGCTTTTTGTCCCACTTTTATGTGCACTTGTGAAAGACACCCAAAAAATATTTGGGAAAAAATAGTATTTGTACATGTTAGGGGACCACACACACACACCCCATTTTTTTTAAAGGTTAGCAACCACAGACATTTCTTGGGCTCTTTGAAGGGGCTGTCAGTGGCTGTCAAAACAGGGATCATGAAAGCTAGCTGTAAAGCCAGACTTTGCGATCTCGGGTGGGGGGGGGGAGTATAAAGGGACAGAAAGTTGATGCAAGCTGAAAACGGCTTGTGAGGGAGGGGAGAGAAGTCAGTCCTGGGAGGGGAGAGAAGTCAGTCCTGCCATAGTGTCCCCTGGGATACCTGAGATGACCAAGGGGGAAGGAAGGGAAGGGGCCAACAACCCACAGTGAGCCTGATTGTCTGTTGGGCGCACTATGGGTTGTTCACAGAACAACCCACTGTGGCTTATTGCCAGGGTAGGTTGTCGTGTCGTGCAAACATGCCCGCTATCTGTCAAGAAGCAGAGCTTATATAATAATTCTATTATTGATAATGTTACATCTCTCTGGTTTAAAAATATTGATCGACTGATATCGTTCAAATATCCATGAAGGAAACATAGGGCGAGTTCGCTTACACAACAAGCCACAGACAATCGGGCACATCATGGGTAGGGTGCAACCTCCCTCCCCCTCCCCCCTTGGTACTCCTGCAGGTATCCCAGAGGCCACTGCAGGAGCACTGAGGTTCCCCTGCTCCTCCCCAGCACTGCCGCAAGCCGTTTCAGGTTCTCTGCAGCTTAGGTTTGCCTTTAATTGTTTTCCCCTGAAGTAGCAAAAGGCGGCTGACAAGTACCTTGGAGGGGCTGCCCATGGTTGCCCACCATTTTTTTAAATTTTGGGGTGCACAAAGTTGTGTGTACAAAGTTATTACTATTATTTTTGCACACAAATTGGGGGGCCCATGGCAACAGCGGCAAAGTACCCTTGCCACACTTGCCATGGGCTTCCTGGGTGTGTGCTAGTGCCTGCTGCCCCCAAAGTCCCCAAGCAGCACTTGGGGGCAGCTGGCACTGGTTTCCCACCCTCCCCGCCATGAGCCCTTTTGGGCTTGCCTTGGCTTGGGTTTGTCTTTTAACCCCCCCCCCCAGATCATGAAAGCTGGCTGCCAAGCTGGCTTGCACAATCCTCGTTCTGACAGGTACAAGCTGCCTCTCCAAGGTGCCCCAGTGGTGCCTTGGAGGGGCTGCCCATAGCTGCCAACTATTTTTTTTTAATGTTGTGCCCCCTAATTTTCACAATTGTGGGGGGGAAATTATTTTATTTTTATTGCTGCCCTTTCGCAATTGCTGATGACCACAGTTATGCAGGAGTGGCAATGGGGAACTTGGGGTGGGTAATTGGCAGGGGAGCCTGCTGGTGAAGTAAAGCAGGTATGCACCCTGTCCAGTGCCCCCCCAGGGGTGCAGGTAAGTTAAATCCCCCTTTGGGTGGGGGATCATGTGTCTCAAGTGCCCCCTCAGTTTTGCAAGTGTCCCCAAGATGCCAGCATCTTGGGAACATGCAAAACTAAGCTTAAAAGGCAGGCAAACCCAAGATGCAGTGAGCCAAAAGGGCCCATGGCGGGGAGGGTGGGAAACCAGTGCCAGCTGCCCCCAAGTGCTGCTTGGGGACTTTTGTGGTGGCAGGCACTGGTGTGTGCCTGGGAGCCTCATAGCAATAGCAGCCAGGGTACTTTGCCACTCTTGCCATGAGGCTCCTGATTTGTGCACAATAAATAAATAATTTTTTTAAATTAATTTTGGGGCGCACAACTTAGTGTGTCCACATTTTTTTAACTACTACAAGCCATGGGTTGTCAGGGTGGCTTATAAGCCAAACTTAAGTCACCCTGACAAACCCATTGCAGGTTCGCATGACACAACAGCTCACCGCTATGTTGTTGTGTTGTGCAAATCAAATCATTATATACATAACTATGTCATAACGGAAGTTGGGACTGGCACTCTTTACCAACACAAGGACAACAATAAGAAATCTGGAACTATTCTGTTTTTATCCAAGGTGAGGTTCTACCCTGAAAATGGTATGTGATAAGATTTCAGCCCCCATTCACTGAGCTTTCAGAGAAATAAATACTTTCACTAGAATGCTTACCTAATTTTTCCAAAATTCTGAATGGTTGAAGAATCTGGTTTGACAAAATTTTGCTCAGTTTTGAGCTTCAATGTGTTGTGCAAACTATGGTTCTCCTCATCCTCTGTGCTTATACCTCTCACAACTTATTTTGGCAAGGCTTTTGGGGGACAATATAAGAGATTACAGATGTGTATCTGTCGAATGACCCAAAAGTAATTTTACTAGGATGCTTGATTTGCTGCACTCTAAGCTGTAAGCCAGGTTCTTTTTCTTAGCAGCAGTAAAGATACTGATCACTGGGTCCTGGAAGAGAGGGGAGATGATATCTACTGGAATCAGGGCCGGTGCTACCATTAGGCCAACTAGGCGGCTGCCTAGGGCGCTGGGCTAAAGGAGGCGCCAGAAATGCCTTGGGGGGGAAAATACATCACGTATTTTACCAAGTTTGTTTTACCAATCTTGTCCTGTGGTGGGGAAGGGAAGGCGAAAGAAGCGCACCCCTCCCTCTCTCTCCTCCAGCTCGTTACCAGGAATAGCAGCAGGCAGGCTCCTCCTCACAACCAGCATCAAAAGAGGCAGAGAAGGCTACAGACTGGAGGAGGGGAGGCGGGCAGGGGCCAATGATGGGAGGCTGGTGGGCAGCTGGAAGGATGCACCTCCTTCGCCTTCCCTCTCAAGGATGCACCTGCAAACACCTCCTTCGCCTTCCCTCCCTCGCGTGAGCCTCAGGTTCCTCAGCTCAAGGTCCCCTAAAAGCAGTTATTTCCAGCAACCAGGGAGGGAGGGAAAGGTATTTTAAGCTAGCTGGGGCTCCAATGTTTTAATTATTTACCATGCTGTTTCTGTGTTTTGGTTTTAAATGGTTTTAGGATGCAATCCTATGCGTGTTTGGAGGGGGGGGGGAATCCTACAACTCCCAGCATTCCCCAGCCAGCCATGCGCAATCCTATGCACGTTGAGGTAGAAAAAAGCCCCACAACTCCCAGCGTTCCAACAGCCAGCCATGCTGGCTGGTGAATGCTGGGAGTTGCAGGGCTTTTTTCTGCTTCAACGTGTTTAGGATTGTGCCCTGAGCTGTTGATGTTTTCTTTACTGTACTTTGAATATTGTTGTCTGCCTTGAGCACTAGGCTGGTAAAGGGAAAGACAGGATAATATACATTATTCTGATAAAGAAATATTGCAACAAAGTGATAGAGGAGGGGAAGTAGCAAGTTTCGTAAATCCCCTCCTAAATTTGAACCAGATGATCCACGGGCTCTCTCTTTGCTATGTTTCTACTACATGCATCCCCCCCCCCTGCAACCCAGAAGGTGTACGAGTCAAACCGGTGTCTCTGCACCTCCACCCTGCGAGGTAGGACAGGCTGCAAGACGCCCTTTTGTCTCTATTCCTCACAGGTAGCGCCACCACACCTCTCTCACATCCTTTTTTCATATCCCTTGTGCTGCCTGCAGGAGGAGACAGGCTTTTACATATATATGGAGTAGGAGAAGGCCCTTGGGAGTTCCTGGCATAGCTGGGCTGATGTTGCCTCTTTGCTTTCCTCGTGAACACAAAGGAAAAGTCTCAAAGTACACAAAGTTTTTCTATGGGGCTCGGCGGTTCCCAGGGAGGGAAATTTATTTCATAATGGGCATAGGGCTGGAGGGAGGGAGGGCTCAAGTGGGAAGGGGGGGAGCTAAATATCTGATCTTGCCTAGGGCACCAAATTGCCTTGCACCGGGCCTGACTGGAATTTGACTTTCTAAAATTTGCAAAACCCTAAAACTGCTCAGACTGACATATTATTTACACTTTAGGGTGCAATCCTATGCATGTTTAGACAGAAAAAAACATGGCTGGCTGGGGAATGCTGGGAGTTGTCGGACTTTTTTCTGTCGAAACACACATAGGATTGCACCTTTAAAGAAGAAAAGGTGAGAATGGTGGACTAGTGAGAAGAATGGAAGAAGTTTGCATGTTTTAATAACCAACTTTATGACCTCAACCAACCCATTTCTTTTTTGAGAGCTATGGCATGAACATGATAAAAGACTGAGAAGGGATTATACTAAACAATTATTTGTTTAGGTATCTATTTTGTTGGTTTGTATTTTGTTTATATTTTGGATGATTTGGAATGATGCAAAATTGGATTATAATTGAGTGATAAAAATTAATTTAGAAATACCAAAATAAAATTAAGGAGTGATGGAACAGAGCAAAAATAATTAGAACAAATGATGGCTATATTGGTCGCAAAGAACCAATTGCGGTGTTGGTGTTTAATTATGGCATTTTCAAAACAGAAATGAACAATTTTGGAAAAGTTGTAAGAGCAATGGTCTTTATTAGATTTATTGGATTTGGGGGTTGCTACAATTTTAAAGTGCACATAGTGTACTTGTAGGTTGTTAGAGCAGCCTATAATAAAGAGAATTATGTCATTATGGGTGTAGATCTGGTTTCAGAGGTACTGTGCCCATTTTGTCAGTCCAGTTAGTAACCCTGGGAATCATGAATCACAGGACCATCCCAGGTCTGCCACAGAGTCAGCCGATTCTGTCTCCCTTAAAAATGTGCCAATATGATACATGTGTTTGCAACATCTGTTTGTTACATTCACCCTTTACTTTTTAGGTGTACTCTTCAAAGCATCATGTGTGAACCATCTCTGAGATTCCAGCTTGTCTAGTGTGTGTCTGCTATAGCAGTGGTCAGCAAAATGAAAGGTAATTATGCATTGTGCATATCTTCCTGGCAACCTGCCTAGACATTTCTTTTGAACTAGTCTTATGCTTGACAAGGGGAGTTGTCCGTGGGCATTTGAAGGAAAATCTGAGGAACTTCATTTACATTTTATCTGAAAGGAGTCTGTTACAGTGTGTCCAACAAGCAGTCAGATAAGCATTAAAAATGACAGAACTGCTAAGAATTGGGGGTCGGTGAGTGGAGGGATGACAGTGGGACACTAGCCTGGAATCACACTGTTCAAGGAGTTCTTAATAATGGGGAAAGCCAGTCAAATAACTTAGAATACGTTTCTTTCATGTGGAGGCTGGTGGCGCCAATGTCAGTGGGGCTGTCTATCCACTCCAGGTTTCAGTATGAATTTTTAAGGAACTATCATGGTGCTGAACCCCATCCCCAAAATAAGAGTTCATACTGAAGCCCAGAGTGGATACACAGCCCCACTAACATTGAAGCCACCAGCCACCACTGGTTTCTTTCATGAGGACTCTGCAATGTGTGCCACTTGATGCCTGAGGATGTCCAAGCATTTAGACATCAATTGACATTTACCCAGATAGCAATGTTGTTACATTTCCATATCCAGAATGGTGCCAAACAAAATATATGGCCACTGCTTATGCCACAGACTAGTAAATAAATTCACGTGCAAAGCTGTACTACTGCCCAAGTTCATCCACTGGCAGCAGCAGGCAGTGGAACAGCCTCTAGAAGAAGCTAGGTGTGACATAACTGGAGAGAACCAGCAAATAAATAGCCATGGAAAACAGTAGCAGTACTAGAAATGTGTGGTGCAGTTGGTTGGATGACAAGGCTATCTAAATGACAGGATGAAAGTGACACTGTGATACGGTAAATGCAGTTTCCTTCTATCCTGCTGCACTGGGAGAGCTAAAGGTCCGTTTGCTGCATCTGGTTTTGCAAGATGGCAACCTTAAGTTGCTCAACTGAGTTTAAAGGGATTGCTCTGAAGTAAGCTATTTGAGGTTGCCCATTTTCTTCCCTTTCAAATAACATTTTAAGATGTGTCAAATATTTATCCTTCAGATGTAACGAAAAACACCAAAGATTTAGATGGCCTTGCAAGGAATGCTTGTGAAATGCAACTAACAGGGTATGTGTTTCAGCAAGGTGGGTCTTTACGGTGCTTTTTCTTTCAATAACTAACAGCTAATTAACTGCCAACTTTGTGGCTTTAAAACAACAACAACGCAAAAACGCATGCAATTCAATTCTTGGAAAATGTGGTCAGTAATTGTTTGATACGTCTAATACAAATAAAATCCAGACAATTAGCAAGTAGAGCTACCATCTACCAGCTGCTCCAACTTACAGATATAACAGGAGTCATTTATGTGACAAAAGCTGAGTAATCTCAAAGTAGCTCATTTTAACTTGATTTACAGCAAAATCAACATTCCACTTCTACCACCCTATGTTCCCCAGTTTTTAAAATAAGGACTTGCCATCTCCTGAGTCAGGCCAATAGTCAGTCTCGCCCAGTACTCTCCATCTTGACTGGCTGTAGCTCTTCAAGGGCTCAGGCAGAAGTCTTTCCAGGCCTAGCATGTAAGATCATTTCACTGGAGATGCTGGATATTAAGCATAGGGCCTCATACCTACAAAGGTGGTCTTACCACGAGACAGCTGCCTCCGGATGTGGATTTTGTGTACCATTAAGAGTGGCAGATTTTCTTAATTTTTAAAAATCTACTCACAGTTGAGGTGAAAAGGATTTCCAAGTAGGTGGCCATGTGTCCTCTTTTACATAGGACCATCCTCTATTTGAAAGGCTGCCAGAGTACAGTAATACCTTGGATTGCAAGTAACTTGGTCTGAGAGCGTTTTGCAAGACAAGCAAACATTTTTTATAAATTTTGACTTGATAAACAAGCGACGACTTGCAATACAAGTCGTAGGGATGTAACCGCTCGCCTTGAGCAGGCCGAAATCGGCCCTGCTCACGCCCGCCAGAGACTCGCTTTGATATAAGAGTGTTTTGGATTACAAGCACGGTTCCTGAACGAATTATGCTTGCAATCCAAGGTATTACTGTACTGGTCTCTGTTTTGAAGACATCCTCCATTTGGAGGGCTGAGCAAGGCACACGGGTCACCTAATCACAGTATGGTGAGATGTACTGTATTTCTATTTAAATTATAATAATTACTTCAAAAGTCACATTTATACATATAAATTAGTATATGCAAATTTTATGTAAATCAGTGCCCTCTTTTGGCCTCTTTTTGGAAGATGCATTTCTTCTTTTGGGACAATTCATAAATGACCACCCTATTACCAAGATGGTGAGCACTGGAACATAGATGCTGCATGACATGAGAAACTGTGCTAAGAAGCAAGAAACACAAGAAGCATCTGCAGTGACAAGAAGGCAAGCCACTGGACATCCGAACAGAGAGGAATTCTTGAAAGATGCCAGGGGCACCATTTCAGTTTCCCTTGCAAAAGCAAAGAGTTTGGGATATGGGAAGGAAAAGGGAAGTTCACAGCAAAATCAAATGCATTCAGTGGTTTGTTTGTTTGTTTAGAATGCCTATTATGTGTTTTTTAGCTGAAACTCTCAGAGTAGCTTATAAAATCACAATAAAATAATAAAATGACCAAAAACCCACAATAAAATTAAAAGCAGTCGGCAGATTAAAATGCCAGCAGAAAAACACATATCCAATCCATACTAGAATGCCTAAAAGATTTTTAAAGCATGTGTTTACACCTCATAGTAACCAGATATACAGCTGTGCCTAAGAAAACTGAAAAATTGGGGGTGGGGGGTTGCCTCTAACCTCATTAAATGGCATCTCCCTGAAGACTGTTAAATTATATTAAGTCAACTGGCAAATGTCACACCATGACATGGAGCAAATTTTAACTTTCAAAAGATGAGCACACCCTAATACTTGATGACACACCTGAAGATCAATTGGTGTTTTCTCATCACAATGAAAGTGTGATGCTAACAGTTTATTCAGAAGCCCCATTTATTTCAAGGGGATTTGCTTCCAAGAAAGAATGCTTAGAATCGTAGCCTTTAACCAAGGACCATGGATGTATATTTTGAAGAGTCTCCTTTAAAAGCAAAAATAGAAATAAACCTCCAATCCAATACCTTGATGATCAAGATCTTTTCTCTCTCTCAGTATGTGTTTGTGGGTATGTGTCTATATACAAACAAATTAAGCTATGAATTGCTTTTAGCTGCTCTTCTGTGCATACTCTTTTGGAAACCTACCTTCATATCCTAATTAACCTCTGGATGACTCTATGTAAATTAGATGATTCCTTTGCACAATTCTGGTGGTAGTAAAATAAGACATCTGAAAAGATTTAAAGGGTAGCCAGCAAAGTTTGTTTTCCAGTATTAAATAATATATTGATATAGACACAACATGACTGAGAAAAGAGATTAATACATTACTGTTTAAATCTTGTAGGATTCTACTACAAGATTTAAACAGAAAAGAATTATCTTTCCCCCCCAATGTTCAAGGGCAAGAACCTTGATTGGTCTTATCTGCATAGCACCATGAATTCCAGTTTGTTCCTGGTGATTTATGTTAATTTGTGCTTTTAGGCTTACCCTGCTCCATCATTCCTCGTGCCAATGCCTAATTCTCAGTGAGGTGGTCAAACTTGTACCTGGGCTGAATCAGTTCAGATTGTGGGTGGGGTCTCACGTGCCTGAATGTTCCTTCATACAAAACATTCTCTACACATAGAAAACTATACATCAAAGGGAAGTATTTTAGCCTAGCCACCTTTCTGACATACTCTTTTCTATGTTAATGTTTCTTGTATGGAGGAGCATTCAGTCGTATGAGTCCCTGCCTCCCCACCCCAGGCAGTCCAAAGTGGTATGGCCCAGAACCCCAGACACAAGTTTGCCATCTCAGTGAGAACTAGCACTCAAAAATGTCACTCACCTCAGGTGAGAAAAAATTGCTTCCAGAGAACCAACTGTTTGTAAACTGGAAAAAGACCTGATTCTATTTATTTTTTTTCTTTGAGGCTGTTGACATGACACAGCTGACTATCATAGAGGTGTGTGGGGGGGTAAGCAGGCTAGTAAACAAACCAGGGGCTCTGGCACCAGGACAAATATGCTTTACTCCCACTGAGGAAGCTCACAGACCGAGAGAGTAATTGGTCTATTTTTTGCTGCGCTGCAGTGCCAGCCACCCAGGCAGGTTACTGCTGCTTATCAGCCCAGGCAGACCATGTGAACTGAGGAACTAATAGGAGCATGGCTGGCCCATTATAACTATTGTTTTAGGTTTGGTTCCTCACACTGAGCATCTTGTTGCTATGAATAGCTGCCTCCGACTGCCTTCCTCTCCTCAGGACCGCTACATTTTAAAAAACCTGATTCATCTTAACTACATATTTGCTTCTGGCCCATCTGATCTGGACCTTGATTTCTCCCTAACCTGGATGACATGCTTGTGTCCTGCTCTGGCTGGGTAAGTCACTAAGCTAGGCAAATACAGTTTACCAGGCAAACATGGATTTTCCTGAGAGAAGTCAGAGACATAGCCAAGGTCAAACACATGAGAGAGCAATCAAGTCTAATCAGAGTTCCAAAAAGGCAGTGTCAGGCAGAAGTCAATAACAGGGAGGTCCAAACACAAGTCAGAGTACAAGATACAGAAATTGCAGCAACAGTGTTTTTTTCTAGCACTGGCTAGGCTGCAACTGAAGGCTTATATAGTCAGAGCCTCCTGAGTCCCACCCAGGGCTCAGCTGTAGTTCATTATAGCCCTCTGGCAAGAGTCCTACTCATGAGGAGTAATTTCCTCCCATGGAGTCTTCCTTTGTAATTGAGCCCTCCTTCTCAAAGGAGCCTTCTCCTTCTCCTGGGGGCCAGGGGTTTGCTCAGCCTCTGCCTCAGAGGCAAAATCCCATGCCCTCTTCTGACATGGGCTGTTCTGGGGTGCTCTTGGATCTCTGGGAGCTCTAGCTCTAGAGTGAGGGTATGACAGCTTGCCTCTGACCCTTACAACTGGCTGCATACACACCTGACCTCACAGGGACCTGACAGGCAGAATACAATGTATTCTTCCACATACATCTCACTTGACATCACGAGGGCAGTTTTCATGCTTACTAGTTTGTGTGAGAGACTGTAGTACAGGGAATAGTGTTGGATTTTGACTGCAGAGAGCTGGGTTCAATGAATCCCTAATCAGCTATTAAAGTCATAGAGTAATTCTGGAGCTGTCACGATTTCTCAGCCTAGCCTACCTCATAGGGTTGTTTTGATGACAAAGTGGGGGAACCTCTTATGTGCCTTGAACTTCTTAGAGGAGGGTGGAGTACAACAATAATGAAAAACTCTCTTATTTTTCCTGAGTCAATTGGTCATCGCGAAGTTGGGTCAAGGTTTATACAAAGGATGGAGTCTAAAGGGAAGAAATAAATTCTAGTCTGACAATGGATTTTCTGAGTTCAATAGGACTGCAGATCATTGTGTTTTTAATTATTGGAACTTCTGCACAGACGCTGTTGTGACTTGGGGGAAGAAAACGTTAAAAAGAACAGCAGCCAAGTAATGGTAACTAAGCGATGTCTTCCCTCACCTTTTCCATCAGCCTTTTGGTTCTTTGGGTTTCCATGGCAGCCCTGCTCATCACTACATGACCTGTGTAAGAACATCTTGCTGGAGGGCAGCCAATTTGACAAGAACAATGATAATAAAGCCATTTTTAAAAAAACAAACCCAAAACAGGCAATGGCGTAAATATATTCCTCTCCATTTCTTTCAGTTGTCCAGAATGAGTTGAAGTGTCCTGCACATTCAAATTTCATATGTTCACTCCAAAAATGAACAGTGTAACTTGTTATTTTAATTGATGCTCATCCCATCCAGGCTAAAGGATTCTGTGTCCCAGGCTGGATCCCATCCTCTTAATCTCTCTCCATATGTTAGCTACTCCTCACCCCTCCAATATAATATAACATCCAACTTCAAGGTCTAAACTAAATATATAGCCAATTCTGATTATATCTTGAGGGGAAATGTGATCATATGAGAGGTCTACTCACATTAGCAGGGTAACACTGAAGCAATCAACTCATGCAAGATCTCCCTCTCTCTGGTAAATCTCAATCTCTGGTGAACTGGTAAATCTCAACTTGTAATTTTCCTGTTCACAGATCTTGCATGAGCTTGTCCCTCTGACATTACACTACCTCATGTAGACTGCCCAGATGACCACCTCTCTCCATGACAGTCGGTCTCTGGTTATTACCAGAACTGGCTCTAGTAGCTGGATCAAATTTTCAACAATTATTTTTAAAGTTGAGGTGTTCTTCTGTAGAGTTTTATGGTTCTGCAAAATTCTGAAATGAGAGGTATTGATTATGGAGCTGTGAGGTTCCGACATAAAAACAAAAAGCCTTTTGCGACTAGGATGTGTTCCTTAACATCCAGAATATCTTGTATGCAGGCAGGCCAGTCCTGTGTGAATCAGTTTTAGGTGTCGCAGCACAAGCAGTATATTGTGCTGAAATGTGTCATACAGTGTTGATACATTCTACAGAGTCAAGTGGTAAAGCGTTTCCTGTTTGTACCACTTCAGGGTGTGGGTGTGGATGTTTGGGTGTGAATGACCCCTCTCCCACAGGAAAACCCTCCCTATGTGTAGAAAAATATTTACATTTTTTTCCTATATGAAAGGAGGATCGGGGGGAGGGCACAGCTGCTACCAAAAGTGGTACAACCCATGAAAATTATGCTTGCTATATAAAGGACATCATGGGCAAGTTGTTCGTTCTTGTCCTGCTTGAATTAAACACACACACACACACACACACACACAACCCTTCAGGTGGAACTACATGTTATAAGAAACACAGAGCAGCTGGCAAAAATGGCAGCCCCGGGTCATATCCCCACTCAATAAAGTGTAGTACAATTTATTTTATTTATTTCTTATATTTATTAATCGCCCATCTGGCCGGTCACCCGGCCACCCTGGGCGATGTACAATTAAAAATTTACTCCCCATCCTGTCTTGGCTGGAAGCAGGTTGCCATTTTTGGCAACCAACCCACATTTCTGGTACCCAGAAACAAAGTGCAAATAAAATGGTGTTTAAGGGGCTGCTGTCTGCTGCTCTCTCACTCAGGTGTGTTGTGTAAGGAATGTGAAGAATTACTGGCCTAGCAGCATTGCTAACTTTTGGCCCGGGAGGGATCCTTATGATGGTGTGACCAAATGGAATCACTTGACTTCTGGGTTTCATCAAAGGAAAGTGATATCATGAGTAAAGAAGGACTTGTTGCCATGGGCTGTCCCATCCAGTGTCAAAATGGCAGTGCCGGCTCTACTATTAGGCATAGCAAGGCAACTGCCTCAGGATGCAGATGCTGGGGGGGGGGGAAGCAGTGGTAGCCCCCCAAGCCATTTCTCCCGAGCTTCCTGGGGCATTGTCCTGCATCCCCTAAACTCAGGTGTGGTGGAGGACGCAATCCTGTTGCCAGAGTTAAAGTAAGATTCAACTTGCCAGTCCAGTTGGCTTCTGTATGTGGAAAGGAGCAGGCACCATCTTGTCCTTTCCCTCACACAGCAAAATGTGTTGAGCCAGCCCCGTAAAACAGACATTGCAGGAACATCTATTCAGCTGGCTAGTTGGGACTCCCTGCTAGTAGATCTACTCATGAGCAAGTACCTTATGTTGCTTGCTCATGAGTAGCACTGCAGACAAGAAGGTCTGCAGCCAGCTGCTTGACTGGCTAGGGAGGGCTCTGTTTCAGTCAGCTGCAGCCCTTCACAGCAGGTGCAGTAGATATATCAAGTGGCTGGCTGGAGACCTCCTCACCCACAGATCTACTTATGAGCAAGCAGCTGTTGAGGGTGAGGAAGTGTTCCTGATGGAAAGACATATTCTCATCCCTTCCAAGATTCTGTTCTATGTGATTTTGCAGACGAAATTAGAAATCCAGAAAGGTTGCTTAAATGTACAATTTATACAAGGGATTCTGACAAAACAAACAAAGTATACAGCAAGGCAAATAACAAATGCATATGATAAAGCTACACACACACACTTTCAAGAATTTAAGAGAGATTATCTCAGGTCTCAGTAAGAACATGAGGGGGGGGACATTAAATCTTAATGCCTTTATTATTGCATCTCTAACTTCACTGGCTTTAAACAATTATAAGTTTTAATATGAGAGCTTTCTGTGAAAGAATTCAGATCAATGATTTATTAGGCATAGATTAGATTTAAGTCTTCTCTCAAGTGGCCATCTCAGAAGAAGACTAATGGATATCATCTCATGGTATTGGACAATGGAACTGAAAATCAGCTGCTTCTGTACCATGCACAATATCCTTTCTAAAGACCCAAATTGCAGCATGATCTCATGAGCTCTGACCTTTGGAAATTCCGGCTGGTCATGCTATTCATACACTTCTTAGCGACTGCTGCTGTGATGCTGGTATCCACCCTGTAGTAAAAGGTGTGTGCACAAGCTCGGCAGCACTTCATAACATCATATCAAACTTTTATACTTACTTTCTAAATGTGGCCTATGGAAAGTTACTGATGCGAGACCACAAGAACGGAGCAAAATGGTCACAAAATAGGGCTGGCCCCATCATACCCCAGGGGTTCTTATTTACTCATGAGTAGATTCATGTCAGTGATCACCAAAAACTAAGAATGTATCACCAAAAAAAGAGAACAGCAATTTGCATATGCTACTTATGTATAGATGCAAATCCAGACATTATAATTTAAATAGAAATACAGTACTGTACATCTTACCACAGTGCAGAAGACCATGATCAGGCGGTCTGTGCACCTGCCTGTTCAGTCTGCTGTCCAGGTGCTCACTGTTGATGGGTTCTTTCGGTTCTTTTCCTTTAAACTGGAATTGGATAGGATGGCCCTTCAAATAGAAAATGCCTTCAAATAGAGGACAGTCTTCTGGTAGCTCTTCAAATAGAGGACTGTCCTCTCTAAAAGAAGGCACCTGACTATCCTAAAGGGAGAGCTCCTGTCTCTCACTTAAAATCAGCCAACTGACCTCGATCCTGATATGGGCAAAAGTTTATTTGTTTGTTTGGGAGTAGGGACTGATAAATCTGCCTGTTTAGTTTTCCCCTATAGTAGAATATTTTTAACCACAAGCCCTTTCTGTTCTGTTCACAGAGAAATGTGCAAAACTTTAAAAAAGAACTGGTAGAAAAGATCTGATGAAAATTTCTCCTAACGTATGCATTTTGTGTACACTTTTCCCCAATACAAGCATTTTTGTCAAGCGTTTCCCCCTAATATGTTTATTTTATTTTATTCAAATTTATATACCAGTTTCCACAGAGGTATCAAAGCAGTGAACATAAAATACAATGGCATAAAAACAACAATACATATAACAATAAAAACAACTCAGCAATAAAACTGCACAATCTATTGTGTGCTACAAACCACAGCTGGCTAGGTCACACTTCAGGGAAAGCCTGTGTGAAGGGATGAGTTTTAAGAAGATGTCTAAGTGTGCAGTCCAATCGAGATTCCCATGAGCCTCCAGACTTGGAGGATTATGGGCATCCTATGCAGAGCGGGAGGAACAGCGGTGGTGATCCTCGCTTCCCCGCTCCTCTTGCTCTGCCTTTTTGCTAGATGGCCATTTTCAGCTGTCTAGCTGGGGTGCTTCAGAGGGTGGGAGAAGGAGGCTGCAGAGGACCCAGGATACATCGTACCCTGGCCTCTGCCGTCTCCTCCCCTTCCCGTCCCCTGAAATCCCCCCTTTAAGCCTTCTCTGAGGTCAAGTTCCCAGACTTGGAGAGGAAGCCAGTGTGGTTCTTTCCACTGGCTGCAAGGTGGGGGAAGGGGTTTGGAGCACAGATTTCCAGCTCCGAGGCTGGGGTGCTGTGTCTGACCTCAGATCTGGGAATCCAAAGTATCCTATGGCCCCCTAAGATGCTGCCTAGGGACCATAGGGTGGCTCCATAAATGTCAGAACTGTGGGGGCCTGTCTAATTGTTAAAGTGTTCCAGAGGGTGGGTGTTGCAACACTAAATGTTCTACTGCAAGTGCTCCTGAGGCATTTTGGAGTGCTGTTTTCCCTAACACATGCATTTTTCTATGGCTTTTTTTGTTTTTATTTTTACAGAAAACTATCTCAAAATGGTCAGAAGTGTGAAAACCAAAGGATAAGTGCATTCCAGTTCACATACTGGTTTGGGAAGTGTGAACTTGGTAACTTATTAAAATTATTTTTAAAAAAAAGAAAGAAAAGAACCAAACGAAACTCTCTCACCTATCCCTACTTGGGAGGATTTTATTTTGAGAAGCAGTCAAGAGACCTCCCCACCAGCAGGCCTAGTCTAGAATAAAGAGCCCAGCATATTGTTTCATACACAAAAACTGTGCTGCTTACTCATGGGTATTTCTTCTTCTGCTTGTTATGGATTTGAATTGCATAGCCTCAGAGAATAGCAGAACCAAGTGGAGAGAAAAGGAGAGACAGCATCACATACCTACATGCAGCACAAGAGTTACCTGGTCATGACTGCATACCTTTCATTAAACTTTTCTGTACCCAGTATTGAATTAATGTTGTTGATTCATAAGAGCCACAGGGGGGTGATTAGCTGATTGAGTTTGGTTGCTGCTAATTATATTATTGCTGAGTTTGTACTTGTTATGATTATGGTTTTATGATTTATTTTATTGTATGTTATTGATTTGTTTTTAATTATGTATTTTATTATTTTGAAGATATTTGCTGCCTCAGAGACTGTTTGTGAGCCAAAAAGTGGAACAGAAATGGAAAAATAAAATAATTATTTTGTAATCTCTAATTTGAGAATCCAAAATCAGGCAAAATGAAAGTCAATAAGCCCGTCAGAAATTTTACGTATATTTCCATAGAAATATGTCTAAGGCTGCAACCCTATGGTGCTTGGCAGTGCTGTCTCCAGGCTTTTGAGGGCCATCAGGCAAGACACTTTCAGTGGACTCTCTCCTTCAGCGACTCTGTGTTCTCACTGTCAGTCAGTCACTACTAGCTGCAATTGTTCCTCGTGCCCTTTTTCATCATTGCTATCACTTGCTTGCTTGACAGGCAGAGAGCCAGTGAGCAAGTAGGTCGTGGTGTCTGCAGCTCCTCTTTCTCACCACCACCATTGCCTGGGCCAGAGCGAGAGTCAGGAGAACAAGGAGGCTGCAATGGTGAAGAGGAGGAACAAGTCCAGGGGGCTCTTCTCAGTGGGCCCCTGCTGGAGTCTGACTCTGGAGTCTGACTCTCAGCAGGTGCCCAACTATGCCTACCTTTGAGGCCGGTCCTGGTACTTGGGAGGTCATCCCAGGAGCCTTAGGATTATTCAGAGAGGGAGAGAGGGAGCTCTGCCCTAGGAAGGGGAGATCAGACCTTGGATACCTGCTCCCAGCCCCTGTGGAAACTTCCACAGTTCTTACCTCCCTGACGTCGAAGCTCTAATATTGGGAGAGGCAAAAAAGGGGCGGAAAGGGATGCAAAGCAAGGATGTGTGGGGCTGAATCTTCCCAACCCCTTTCTCCTTGTAGCATGTCCCTTGAGGCATGTTTCTCTGCAGCCGGGCTCACTGCCAGCAGGGATTGAGATCGGGAGAGTGCAGCTCCAGAACTTTTTTCAGAGCAGGAGTGGTGATGTCATCTGCTGGAGTACCACGATCACCTCATTGACTTGCTGATAATGAGGTCTTCAAGTTTTACCAATTTGTGTGTGACCAATTTGCATAGAGGAAGGCAGAAAATGAGGAAAATAATCAAGCAGAGGCCGGATGCTTCTTTCCTTTTCTTTGACGGGGCTCTTACTAAAGGTTAGCAGTTTAACTACTAGCACTTCTTAGCAATTTTGTCTACATACCTTTTAAAAAACGAAAGATCACATTAGAGCTGGTTGAAGATCTTTTGTTCAAGCTCAGTGTGTTTTACAAGCTATACAATGTTAAGAAAGTACCACTGAGTTCAATGGAGCTTCCCCCCCCCCCCCCGCGCGGTAACTAAGCATAGGGTTGCAGTCATACTAAATGGCTGATGAGGTATGTGAACCCAGACCTCCACAGTCAAATTCTAGCATGGTAACCACTACATCACCCTTTTCTACTACACTGTTGTGTGCGTGTCAGCTGCTCTTTGGGGGTTGTTTATACAGTGCCTTGCAGAAGTATTCACCCCCTTTGACTTTTCCACATTTTGTTGCATTACAACCTGGAACTGAAATGGATTTAATTGGCATTGTTATCACTTGATGTACACAAGATACTCAACACTGTGAAAGTGCAAAATATTTTCTATTGTGGCACAAAAGTTAAGTAAACAAAAACAAACTGGCACTTGTTGGTGGCATGAGTATTTGCCCCCTTTGCTGTGACATGCCTAAATAAGCTCTGGTGTGCATCTGTGTGTGTTCAGCTATGGATATGTGAGAAATCTGCTCTGTTGGATTCTTTTAGTGGATTTCTCCAGTCCGCATCACCCATAAATGGATGTGAACCAGAAGCATTTTGCATTTGGAAATCCATACATTTCTGGAGTTGTGATGCATCCCACAGAATAGAAAAAAGGTGTCTGATAAAATGTGCATATTTGAAAAGCATGCAAAGAAAAATGCACACTTTAAAAACCCCAACAACATACAAATATACTTTAGTCAATGGGTGGATGCATGCAAAATGCATACAATTTGAAAAATACACACAAAAATGGGCATTGAGAGTAGTGTGGTGTAGTGGTTAGAGTGCTGGACTGGGACTTGGGCAATTTGGTTCTATTCCCCACTCAGCAAGGAAACTCACTGGGTGACTTTGGGCCAGTCACTGACTTTCAGCCTAACCTACCTCACAGTGCTGCTGTGAGGATAACAGGGAGAGGAGGAGGACCCATGCGAACCACATGGGTTCCTTGCAAGAGGAAAAAAGGTGGGATATAAATGTAATAATAATGCACCCAAAAATATGTATGAATTTTTTTACATTAAAAAAGTACGCATAGAACCAGCACAGAATGGACTTGGAGGTGGGGCAAATGGAGGAAGGCCACAGAAGCCACCTGGCAGATCTGCCCATCACTATGATCAACACAGCTGCCTGCATTTTCGGATTCTCCTTGTGGTCATGGCTTTGGATTTTTCTTTAAGAGGTGTGGCTATGGGGGCTGCAATGATGAGCTCTTGGACTTCACCATGAGGAGCTCCTGCACGACACCACTAGCCTAAGGCGATGGAATGCGGAGAATTAAGTCAGGGAGTTCAACTGCCCTCACCCATGCACCTCTTTTCATGTTAAAACCTCCAACTCCCACTTCATTTGTAACTGGGGCAGATACAGTAATACCTTGGATTGCAAGTAACTTGGTTTGAGAGCGTTTTGCAAGACAAGCAAATTTTTTAAATATTTATTTATTTACTTGATATACAAGCGACGTCTTGCAATACAAGTACTGTAGTACGGCTTAAATTAAAAATCTCTGTACAAATTTTTTTGGGGGGAATTTCATTTTGATATGAGTGTTTTGGATTACAAGCACGTTTCCGGAACGAATTATGCTCTCAATCCAAGGCATGACTGTATGTGAACAATACTTTTGGCCCCGAGTGCTCCCACCTCGCCGCTGATAAAGGAAAAACAAAACCGAGAAACTTTATAGAGCAGAATGTTTATATTGTTATAGCCACTGCTAGTCAGATTTTTTTCCCCTGTGATAAAACCACAGAAGAGGCCTCAGATGTGTTTAGAAAGATAACCTTTGTTATCCACATCTGCAGATGATCAGGACCGTGTGTCTTTTATGTAGCTCCTTCCATGTCACTAACTCTAAGTAAACAGCACTCTAAATTATCTGAGCTTCTGATTGTTCAAACATGTTGACATATCCCAGTAGCTCTAGATCAAAGTAATTCCGAGGGCTGCATGTAGCTTATGAGAAAGCTTTGATACAGGATGTACAAATGGTCTTGGGACTCTCTTTCCATCCTTCTGGGTACCTGAGTAGGAGAACCCACACAATGTACCCATGATGAAATACAAAGGCTGGTCTGCATAAACAGCATGATTTTAAGCCATAGTGACGATGCAGACAGGTATCCCTTTGAAGATAACCTGAAATTGGGGGAACTGTGCCCAAGTCTTTTGGGCCATCCTCTGCTGCCATTTTCTTGAAATCTGCAATGAATCCCTACAGCTTTTTCTGGGCTTCGGCTGTTTGGGGGCATCAGGCATGCTGATCCCTGCTGGTCCAAATGGCAGACTGGGGACTAGCAGTATCAGGGTGGGTGGCACAATCCAACAGCACCTGCGGCACAAGAACAGTGCACCCGTTGCATGTAGTACTCCCCCTCCTCATATGTGATTTAGTGCAGAGAAAGAAGCTGACATTCACACAAGCGGCTCCACTGTAGGCACTCCTCTGTGTATGATGTGAAGTAGCTAGAAAGAAGCAATCCCTGAAGGAAATAGAACAGCCAATGGCCCTGCTGGCTGAATTTGTTGGGAGTTGCAGTCCAACACATCTGGAGGACACCAAGTTGGGGAAGGCTGAAATAGGGTAATTCTCTAACAAGCGAGTATACCTTTGGCTGCGACTCAGGATTTCAGACTCTTAGTTCGAAAGAAAATTTTAGCAGATGTGATTTCACCCTACCAGCGGCTGACACAAGGAACCTGTGAGGAATCATGACACATTGGGGAAATGGTGTGGAGTAGGACAGCTAGTTTCTGGAAGAGCTAGATATACACGACAGCACTGGGGAAATCATAGGCTGCGTTCCCTCCCCCCCCCCCCGCATAGTGCAACTACGCCAGACTGCATCTGGGTGGGTGGCTGTGACATTTTTGGAATGTTCTGCCATACAAAAATCCCATGTTCAGACAAAACGAACATATCGGGGAGCAGGCTGGGCTGGAAACATTCTGCCTAACATGCTAATTTCGTACATGCGGGGAGGTCTGTTAATAAGGAGTGTGGGTGTAGCTGGGGCCTGGAAGCTGATCTACTTCATGCCAGCTTTTCACTGCTGAGATGCCTTCCAGATCGGCCCTGCACTGCGGTGCCCAGAAGCACCGCATGCCATGAGGCGAAGGCAGGGGTAGGGAACCTGGTGGTGCCCTCCAGATGTTTTGGGCCACAACGGAAGTTTTCATTGTAATTCAGATCTATTGGATAGGAGTCAAAGATCCCCTTATGCGTGCAAAGAGAATTTTCAACATGTGGAATACCTCTGATTCGTAAGCTGCTTGGCCATGGGGCTTTTTGGAGCAACATCAGGCATCCACGTAGGGATTTTAATATATTAAGCAGTATAAAAGGATGATGATGATGATGATGATGATGATGATGATGATGATGATGATGTTGGAGGAGGATGACGTCCAAAGATTGTTTCCCTAAATGCTGATGTACAAGCTATTGTATAAGCTACAGGTATAAAGATGTGTGAAAACTCCTTGAGAAATGTTGTTAGTCTTACCGAAACTTGGCTTCTCTCAGATTTCTTCTAATGTTTTATCTGAAAAGGAACCAAAATTCGCCTTGAACTTTGCTTCAGTCTAGTGATAACTTAGGGACAACTTGGCACTGCTGCGAGTGCCTCCTCCAAGGGGGGTTAGGAGGATGGCAACAAGGAAGAGGGCTTTCTCGGTGGTAGTCCCCCGATTGTGGAATGCACCCCCCATTGAGATCTGCCTGGCACCAAAATTATCATTGTTTCGGAGCCAGGTTAAGACTTTCCTCTATCCTCTGGCATTTGACAGCATATGATACTGCTTTTAATGCGAGTTGTTTTCTTGGGCCCCAGTATTTTATTGCAATTGTTTTCAGCTATTTTAAATTGTTTTTCATTTTTTGTGTTAAAAGTTTGTACTGTTTTTATTATGTTGAATTTTCAGTTGTAATTTTTGTGAACTGCTTTGCCTATTGGATGGTAAAGAAATTAAATAAATGAAATTAAAAGAAATGAATGTACGGAACTCCCACACACACACACACACACATTTCACTAGCCTTATCAAGACTGTTTTACTTTAGCCTAGATTTTTCCACCAGAGAGATCTCCCCAAACTCATCTTGACTTTCACGTTAGGTAAAATGACACTGACACCATTCATGCACAACTTGGCTAGTCATACCTTGGGTGTCTTCCTGCAGAACGTTGAAAGTGACTGTTTTTTTGTTCTTCCACTTATGGTCCTTCCAGATCCCCGCCATTGTTTTGATCCTTTGTAATTGATGGTTTCACATATTCTGTTAATAAAGCACAATGCCCTAGATCCTGTCGGGCCAATAACCACCTCTTAACTATACATAGTTGCCTGAGAAAGAAGATGTGATTTCAAAGAAGATTTGATTTCCTGCTGCAGCAGGAATTGTTTTGCTTTTTTCGTTATTGTAAAGTGCTTAATGCAAACTGTAGAAGTAATTGATAATGACAGAACATTTCTTATCTTTTTTTCTCATGTATTACTTCTAAAATCCATCCATGAAAATATTATCATTCATGTTATTTGAATATTGGGCACTATCCAGCCACAGTTAGGTGTTTTTAAGTTCCACTGATTTTCAATGGGAGTGTTAAGCACCATAGCTCAGTGGTTTCCATGCACAAGGTCCTCCTAGGTTCAATCCCCTGCATCTCCAGGTAGGGCTAGAAAAGAAACCTGCCTGAAACCCTGGAGAGCCACTGCAAGTCAGTGTCGATAATACTTGGGTAAGTGGACAGATGGTCTGACTCAGTATACAGCAGCTTCCTATGTTCCTATGCTTAACTCCCCCACATTCAAATCAATGGAACATAAAAGAGTTTGAATTTTCCCGAGGCCTGTTGAACATCTTCTAAAATATGTGATTCATAGGTGTGTTTATCAAAATGGGGAAAGCAGATTATTTTGAGCTTTGCTCCTGCAATAAAAACATTCATCTTTCATAACTGACTGGGGTTGTAATCCAAAGAAACTCAAAAGTTCCATAGGCCCAAGGGACTTTGTGCTTGTTCTTCTCAAACAGTCATCATTCATGCTTCATGGCAAGTTGCTTGAACTTTTGTGATATTGCATGGTGAGCGGATATCTGAAGAAAATAAGTCAAAAATTCCATGGGGCATGCCCATGTCTTTGTTGGGCATGCCTGACGTAGATTTTCAGCTCCAGGTGATTATTTGGGACATCAGGACCTAATGGAATGTCTCCTCCCATATGTACCTACACACGGCTTAAGTTCAAAGTGCCCCCTCAACCTGATGTTTGGAGAGTGGCAATGAAGGAGAGAGCCTTCTCAGCATTGGCCCCTTGTTATGAAATGCTCTCCCTAGAGAGGCTTAACTGGCACCTAAATTGTTGTAATTTTGGTATGAGGCAGGGCATGCTTCCAAGTGGAGGGCTCCTACTAGCATTAACAATCAAAAGGCATTGTGCATCTACTCCATCTTTTCTTCCTAAATATATTTTTTTTCTGGTGAGAAAAAAGATGGAAGCAGCAGTGGGAAAACACGGGAGGGCAACAAAAGGAAAATGTTGTTGTTTGGACTCCTTGTAAAATTCCATAAATACAACAAGAAGATTGCACAATAAGAGCCTTGTCTGGAAACACCCCAAGACTTTTTAAAAAAATTCTCCCAGCCTTTTAAGATCTCTTATCATGATCCAAATTATGTATTTTATTATCTGTTGAAAATATTGAGGCGTATTTATGTTTGTAAATATCCTTTGTATATTTTTGTCCCTGTGGGATTTTACCGGTGGTGATTTTAGCTCCTGTAATTTGCTGGCTTTTAGCTCCTGAGATCTGCATATTATTCATTGGCTGGGTTCACACAACACAACAATCCATACTCAAGGTTGAGTATGGGTTGAGTGTGGCTTGTCATTGAACCATGGGCTGCTGTTGAACCATGAGTTGTTGTGTTGTGTGAACCCAGCCATGCTAACAAACCATGGTTTGTTAACCACAACCCAACAAACCATGGGTTCTCCTTGTGGGTTGATAGTTTGTGGTTAACAAACAGTTTGTGCACAACACAACAACCCACGTTTCAAGAACAACCCACACTCAGCCTTGAGTATGGGTTGCCATGTTGTGTGAACCCAGCCTGTGTTGGTACTTGTGTTTTTGGACTCAGTCTTTGGATTTTGAAAAATATATGTATTGGATTTTTATTTTATCATTGTGATTTGGATTTTGAAAAATATATGTATTGGATTTTTATTTTATCATTGTGATTTGGATTTTGAAAAATATATGTATTGGATTTTTATTTTATCATTGTGCTGTTTTAACAAATTTTATAATTTGTATGACACCTAGAGAATTTGTTTTAAACAGTGTCCAGTAAACATAAATAACACTACCACCCAGTGTAAACCATATTTAAGCTCTGATGTACACATATAGAGAGTGTCACCAAGGTGTTCATTTCCTTTTCACCAAAGCACATTATCGGCAAAGAAAGCAAAATTTCACTAGTTGGTTTCCCAAAGTACCAGAAGAGAAAATCAGAAACAAAATGGAGGTAGGAATAGATCACAAACTTGAGCTCTCTCCTGTTTTAAGTGTTTCTTGTATTTACTAACTTAACATGGAATACGAGACTAAAATCTCTTTCAAGGTTATTGTGGGGTGTGGGGGAACAGTCTGGTTAATCTGCCACCTGAAACTGACTCTAATCTATAACGATTTTGCTGTATGGTGGCATGTATGTGCTGTGACATTTCAGATAGATAAAGAACGGTGTCTCTAGACCAAACAAACTGGGGTCTGCTATCAGATCAATGTGGACAGACTCTGAGGCCCCTTGAGGTCCAACTGATATCTGTGCAGATAGATGGCAGAAGCGGAGCCTGTGTTATCGCTATATCAGAGATTAAATGAGCGCTTATACAGCTGATTGGCTTGGCAAAACCCAGCACCTTACCCGTGCTTTTAGTCATCAGAGAAGGGTTCAAAAAGGAATTAGTAACACAATCTCTCAGTAGTAGGTATTTAAATTGATTTCCTGTCAACGCAAAGGTTTCTCCAAGTTCAGCAAATGAGCACAAGATCCCTGGTAACATACAGTGTTCAGGTCTTTCCTACACAATCACTGCAGAAGTCCCAGGAGCACATTTTTGTGTGTGTCAGAACTGGCTCCTGCCATGTCAGAGAGGTAAAGTTCTGGGGCTGAGGCATCACTGGGTGTGGTGAAGTAAAGAGGAAACAAAGGCAAATCAGGGCAGGGCAGGCAGGGACCAAGCAACACAGGTCGGTGGTAAGGAACTTGTCAGGACTACTAGGCCTTAGGCAGACAAGTCACAAGAACTGAACAGGGAGCAGAGCATGGTGGATCCATAGGAGGGCCAAGATGAAGGCAGAAGTAGTTGGAAGCCAGGATCTGGAACCACTTAAAGCAGGGGTGTTGAAACACTTTCATCCCAATGAAATCCATTTCGGAGAAGCTCTTGGGGGCCACATTCCAGAGGTGGGCAGGATCAAGAGAAAAAGGGGCATGCCCAAAATTAGGGATGTGTGTGGATCTCGTTCGGGGGATAGAAGTCCGGTGAACTCGCTGGGCTCAACCCCCCAAGCTCCACTCGACCTACCTCCTTCCCCGGCTCGACTTGCGCTCTCCTGAGCTGAGCCAGGGAAGAGACTTCCAGGTTCCCACCGGAGCGCTTTTAACATAGAAAATGGCATAAGATATGTTAAAAACGGCTGCGATTTGCGCAAGTTACGCAAATTGCAGCCGCTTTTAATGTATCTTACACCATTTTCTACATGAAAAGCACTCCGGCGGGAACCCAGAAGTCCGGCAAGCGGCTCAGCTGGTGTTCAATTTCGGCCCAGTGGCCACAGCGGCAGCACTCAGTGAGCACCCAATGAGTTAGGTGGTGGTGGGAGGATCGCCCACCACTAGCCAAAATACCAGCATATTGTAGCTTAAACCTCTTACTAAGCCTTAAGAGAGGCATTTCAACCTTTTAGAATGAGGGGAAACTGCACAAAAACTGGAAACCAGCAAATGATTGGTGGTCAGGAGAAAGGGGGTGGGGCCAGGGGAATAGGGAGCCCATATGGGGAACCCTGGAGGGGCAGATTTGGCCCCCTAGGTGTGAAGTCCAGCAACCATGACTTAAAGTGCCTGATCAGAGTTACAAGTATAGTGGAGAACCAGTGCTGACGCCAGAGGAAGCAAAGGTCAGGAGCCACAAAATCCAGTAGAAGGAACTGGAAGGCAGGGGAGACACTGGGCCACGTGAACAAGAGTGACCTAGAAGAATTTATGTTCAGGCCAGGTCAGGAGGAACCAATGGGGTGCTGGAAACTCCTGCTTTGAATCACAGGAGATTCTGACAGGAATAAGGAGGAGAGCAGGATGAAAACTTAGTGGCAGGAGCATTTGAAGAATTTCTTCAGCAACTTCCCCTCCCCATGACTAAGAATTTCCCTTCCAGGGACTAAATTTCCCTAGAGACTTAAGGTGATATTGTCAAGACATATGTTACAATAATGATAATTCATCGAGTGCATTAAAAAAAAACCTAGGCGCCATGAAAGGGGTAAAAATAGAAGCCTATTTTCAAGCTTTCAATCTAACATGACAAACACAAGAAAGAAAAGCTGGAGAAGGAGAACTAGTCTGGGAAACTCTGCTAAGTGAAGGCTAATTCAAACAAATGGGATTTGAGAAATTGTTTTCTTTTTTAAAGGGGAAAGGGCTCAATAGATCTGTTATGTCCTAAAAATCCAAAACAGTCCCCCAAGGTGGCCAGGTGAACACTCACAACAGACCAGCAACGAAGCACACCTGCTAACTCTTCTAGTTGAACTGTCTCTCAATGTGAGGTGTGTAGCACCAAGATATGGCATGAATGCATGAGAGAAAAAGAGAAAAGAAAGGGTGTGTAATGCCTTGTGACTGGAGAATGAACCACTTAGAAGAACACATGTTCAAGCCACTATAGGATAAACAAGAAGCAAGTACAGCTTATTTTAAAACTGGAAAACTGAGCTGCAATGTTATTTCCTTTAGGGGGGGGGGAACCTTCCCTGCCTTCTAGCAACTTTTTCCTGAACCTACTTCAGTTCATTGTATCTAAATCGAGCATTGAGCTTGAAGGTGTGTACATTTGTACTATCAGTTGCAAGGCCAAGTTCACACTACAAGTTAATCCTCTGTCCATTTGCAAAATATTACATCTAACATCATCGGTTTACATCTTGCCACTATTAGATAAATGGCTAGATGTGTGAGCTCATGAAGTACAACCGTGGGTGAATGCACATGTTCCAAAAAAGAAGTAATAATAATCAATAAACTTCATAAATATATAAAATAGTATTATTATAATTATGGTTCACAAAATGGCCACTTGTATTACTTGTCACGAATTATTTCATAGAAAATATATAATAGGTGCCAACAAACAGCCACATTCACACTAGCAATTAAGTTTCTGATCTAGTTTAAGTTGTTGGTAGCTACTGGCTCAAAAGAACTAGTGGCCTCAGATAAGAATTGGAATACACATCTAGGCAGGTGAATAAAGACTGGATGAGCATGGAAGAATATATTTCTCTCTCTTTTAACATATTGTTAATTATATTTTACTTATGTATTTTATGTTGAATGAATTTGTAACCCACATTGATGTCTCCATTGAAGGGCAACATATTTTAAATCAATCAATCAATTGCAATACGGATGAGGAGGATGCATCTCAATGTACATTGACTGGGTTCATACAAAACAATAATTCACACTCAAGGTTATCGTATGTCTGAACCCAGCTGAGATAACAAGCCATGGTGAACAACCTACAGTTCACAACCCAACAACAAACCATGGGTTCTCTTCATGGCTTGGCTTGTTAGTGCGACTGGGTTCAGACAACACAATAACCCACATTTCAACAACCCATGGTTGAATGGCAACCCATACTCAACCCTTGAGTGTGGGTTATTGTGTTGTCTGAACCCAGTCATTGGCTACATGCATGGAAGTCTGTTTCCACACACAGATTCTCCAGGAAGACTTGGGGGTGGGGCAGACAAAAGTTGTATGTCTAATGCCCTGAAACTGTTGGCTAGCAATCAAAAAGCATTGTGCAGGTTTTCCATATTCTCTAAGGGCGCAATCCTGTGCATGTTTAGACAGAAAAAAGTCCTACAAATCCCAGCATGCACCAGCCTTAATGGATTTTCTGCAGTAAGACAAAAGGAAGTGGTGAGAAAACATGGGAGAGCTATGAGTAGAAGACCCCGTATAAAATGTGAATGAGGCAGGGTGATGGCGTGATAAAAGCCTTGGTCAGAAGCACCCTGTGATGTAGTGTGCTAAGTAGCAAGTTGTGGTTCACAATGCAGTTCTTGAGTTTAATCACACAGCTGAAGCCTGTAATGCTCAAAATCTTATTTAGTAAATGTCTAAAGGAGCTTCTGTATTGCACTTAACTATGCTTCTCTTCTAGTAAAAGAACTCTCCTTTTCTTGAAAAGGAAGAGATGGGGGGCATGCATGATTTCATTTATCTCAGTCTTGAACACCAAGAATGTTTCCCATCCAGTACATGTTTCCCCCCCCTCAAAATGCAACTTTCCAGAAACCAAATTGGCAAGGTTTGTTTATTTTAAAATATATTCTCTAATTGACTGATTTTGCTGACAACAATCTGTGGGATTGTTGGCTGACAACCACTTGGCTTCAGACATAAAAGCTTTTCTAACCCAGGAGTTAATTCAAATATCCTTTATGAAGACGATGGGGCTGCCACTGAAAAATGGAAGCCAGGTGTCACATGCCCTAGTACAGTGTTCTCCAACCTTGGGTCCACAGATGTTTTTGGCCTACACTGGCTGGGGCATGCTGGGAATTGTAGGCCAAAAACATCTGGGGGCCCAAGGTTGGAGAACACTGCCCTAGTCCCTCTCTAACATCTTGTCCTGATGTCAGTTTTCCCACCTCCACTCCTTATCATTGGCTGCTGATGAGTGGGGGAACACATACCATGATGATGTCAGGACATAAGGTCTGTGTGGTATTGTTGGTGGCAGCCCATCACCTCCCTTACTTCCTTCAAGTCTCTCCTCAAAACTCACCTTTTCCAGGAAGCCTTTGGAACAACCAGTACCCTATTGTAACTAAGCTAAAGCACATGTACTTGAAATAATCACATATTATTTCCCAGTTTACCCCACCTCCATTCCTTTCCTCCTCTGTTGTTCCCTGTGTCTATTGTTAATTCATAAGCCCCTCTGTACAGGAAACTTTCAAACCTGTTCTTTGTAAAACTCATTTACATGGATGGCACTATATCAATCAATCGATTAATTGATGGATGGATGGACAGGCAGACAGAGGACTGATAGATAAGAGTTCTTACATTCTTAGGATTCTCATTATTCTCACCCAGGCAACTGGAACACTGCAACAAAATTCTGTGACTGGTATGAAGGTTGAAACTGAGCAAATCTGCATACGTTCCCCCCTTATTTTGCAAGATTAATTCTAGTTTGCACAGCAAAGTTCTATGCATGTTTACCCAGTCCAGGGTGCATATGATTGCAGCCTTACAGTGCAATCCTACCCATGTATACTCCAAAGTAAGTCCCATTGAGTTCAGTTGGGCTTGCTCTCAGGTAAGCAGGCAAAGGATTGCAATCTCAGTTAGACCTAGGGAGGGGAAACAGCTGTTTGGGGCAATGCTCTCAGGTAAGCAGGCAAAGGATTGCAATCTCAGTTAGACCTAGGGAGGGGAAACAGCTGTTTGGGGCAATGAAATCAGCAGGCTTTGCCCACTTACACACTTTTAGGTCCATCTTTGTAGTCTTAAGGGCTAGAAATTCTTTTTTAAAAATGAAAGCTGGGGTCCTCAGGAAACTGAATTCTGTCCCCAATACCATAACCTTGTCTGTCACCTAAGTCACTAACCACAGGCCTACGCCAGCTCTTAAAAGTTGATGTACTGTATATTACAATAGGGAACTGCGAAGCAGAGTACAGTCATGTCTTGGATTGAGAGCATAATTCGTTCCGGAAATGTGCTTGTAATCCAAAACACTCTTAGATCAAAATGAAATCCCTCCAAAAAAATTTGTACAGAGATTTTAAATTTAAGCTGTACTACAGTACTTGAATTGCAAGACATCGCTTGTATATCAAGTAAAAAAAATTTAAATAAATATTTAAAAATTTGCTTGTCTTGCAAAACGCTCTCAAACCAAGTTACTTGCAATCCAAGGTATTACTGTAGTAGTAATGGTTGTTATACATTTTGATCTGTGAAAATTCTATGCTTCTTTCGATGTGATCACATTCTATATTTACTTTGCAAGTTAAAGGTCTTACCTTGTACTGCAGTGGACTTTGTACAGTTCAGTATTAAGCCTATTTTGGTCTGTGGGGGTTAGGCAGGCACAGTACATTTTTCTATCACTGCTGGTTTTCTTTCCCCTCATTTGTTAACCTTCCTTTCTACAATCTTGCCAAAAATGGAGTTGAAAACCGGAGACACAAACAGCTGGCTATGTAACAAGCTGATGCCAAAAGGAGCCATATGGAAGGGGATTACAACAAACAGCATGAAAAGATACCTATTTCTTAACTCATACAGTGCAGAACAATCCTATGCATGTTTACGTGGGAGCAAGTCCGCTGTGTTCAAAGGAGCTCATTCTCAGATAAGTGTGCACAGAATTCCCTTTGACTTAATACAGCCAACCACAAGCAAGTACCGTAGATGGCTTTGGGGCCCCTCCTTAGTTCAAAATTTCATTGTAATGCAAACAGGAAACAAAACACAATCCCATGCCAAATATAATTACTTGGAAATAAATCCTATTTATTTAACTGAAACCAGTTAGTGTCCCATTTTATTTTTTTTAAAATACAGTATTAATGGTGTATCTTATTCATTCAAAAAACTCAGTTTGGCTAAGAGGGAGAACGAGAGTATGACAATATGATTGGCAGGGATAGTAGGTTTTCCTGTTTTATATGGTGTCATTTATCATATTTTCTTTTTAAAAAGAAACTGAGGGTTTTTTTTACATTGCAAACAATAAAGTTATATTTTCAGTTGTTTACTTGTACATTTATCTCAATTCGCAAATATTGTAAACTAAACTGAAGATCAAATGTTTTAAAGGTTAAGGGCTCAATCCTATACTAAAGATCTGCTTGGTGGGGGTGCTATTGGATTTGACGGTAGCCCCACAACACCATTGGAACGTCAGATCCATCACTGCCATGAAAGACAATGCTGGCATAACACCTCTGATATGCTGGTGGAAAGGCTACCATCTGCTGAGAACTGCTTTGTGGAGCTAGCAGCATGGGTTCAAATCCCAAAAGCTTCTTCCCCTTTGCTCCTGACAAGACTGTTTCTCGCCAGTCATGCAGAAGCTGAGTGGGCACATTTCTCCCCTCACCCCTGATGGGGTTCAAACTCCCATCTCCGTCAGTGTGTCTCTGCGGCTGCCCTTGTCCCAGGCCCTTCTTGACTTATCAAAAATCTTTCCCTCCCTGGCTGGGTTTTGGGTCCTTGCCTTAGGATGGCTGCGTGCTTTCAGATGTCCTGCCCAGGAAGTGCGGGTGATTTTTGGAGGGGTGTGTCGCCGCTGGGGAGGGTTAGCCCTTCCCTACGTGTTGAGAGCCTCCCCCAAAATTGACGCCTGCACTGCAATTAAGCTTGAAAAAAGCCTCCCACAGTCGATGTATCTGTGTGTTTGTGAATGAATGTATGTGTGGTTATGTGTATGAATGGGTGTGCATCTGAGAGTGTGGGTGGACTTTTTGCAGAGCACCTGTCCCCCCCCCCCCCAGCATGTGATTCCTACCCATTTTAGGGACTTGCAAGGCCAGCCCATGATTGATTGATTGAGTGCTGCCCTAGGTGATTTAAAATGTTGATGCCACTCCCCTCCTGTGTCACCATATAAGCATAACAATCATATATGAAGGACCAAGGATTGACAGGGAAATTATTCTTGCCTTCATTTTTAATGCCTGTCACTTTGTAACCCTCTCCCCCACTCCCTTAGAAGTGTGTCTATACAATGGGCAGCTAGCGATGCATAGGAAGCTGCCTTATACCAGGCTAGAACTTTTCCACCATATATGATGATATTGCCCAGTTTGACTTGCTGTAGCTCTCAGGGAGGTCTTTCACACCATCTGCTACCTGATTCCTCTGAAATGGAGATACTGGGGATTGAATCTGGGTCCTTCTGAATGCAGAATGTGTGCTCTACCACTGAACAATGGCCCTTTCAAAGATCAGAAGAGTTTTTTATTGTCTCCTGGAAGACAAGGGGATATTACCCAGCCAACAAATTGCTAACCTGCCTCTATGTACCCTCTCCAAAAGTGCAGGCAGTCATTCTCTAAAATATTTACATAATTCAGCAGGCATTTCTAGAATTCTGGCACCCTAAGCGGTTGCCTGGTTTGCCTCCATGGTTGGGCCAGCCCCAGGGCTTTCATTAGAGTGAGCAACTGTACATATTGTACAGATCCGTCATGATTTGGAAACCACAGTTAATGCAGTTCCATTAGTAGAGATGTCCAGAGCACCATCTGGTTCAGCTTTATTGGATGAGTTTGTCATTGAGGCCTGAGGATGTGGAAAGGTGTTTGGCCAGGTCTGGTTGACCACCTGTGTGCTTGACCCTTGCCCTTCATGGCTTATTACATCTAAAAGAGAGCGGATGCCTGGCTGGGTCCAGGAGGTTGTAAATTCCTCCTTGAGAGAGGGGGTAGTACCAGGCTCTTTAAAGGAGGTGGTAATTAGGCCACTCCTGAAAAGGCCTAGCTAGGACCCAGATGATGTTAGTAGGCGATCACTCATGACCGAGTAAGATTGTCTTTCAGGATAAAATTACAAAAGAAAATTATAAAAAGAGGAAATTGTAAAAAAATTGTGTAGACTCTAGCGATGGGTCCATAAGTGACTGTGGAGGCCAATTCTAGATCCACACAGCTTCCCACAGTGAGGACGCAGGTTACCAGATGGAAGATGGTGCTGTAAAGGATTTGTTTGACGTGCTTTTCGCTTAGCACATTTCTCCCTTTCACCTTGCACTTGGGCTTCTTCAAAGTCCATAGAACCTTTGTGAAAGGCCAACCTCCAGTTAGATCGTTCATGGGCCAGAGCTTCCCAGTTCTCTATGTTTATATAGCATTTTTTTAGATTAGCCTTAAGAACATCTTTAAACCTCTTATATTGACCACTGATATTCCGCTTTCCATCCCTGGGCATGGTGCTTGAGTGGGTGGTTGCTGGCCAACTCAAGGCACTCTTGAATAAAACTGATTACCTAGACCCATTTCAATCAGGCTTCAGGCCTGGTTTAGAAACAGAAACAGCCTTGGTCATCCTGTGGTATGACCTTTGCTGAGCGAGGGACAGGGTGAGTGCAACCCTGTTAATTCTCTTGGACCTCTTGGTGACCTTTGATACCACTGACCATGGTATCCTTCTGGATAGGTCGTCTGAGTTGGAGGCATTGCATTGCAGTGGTTCCACTTCTACTTGGATGGCTGATTTCAGAAGGTGGTCCTGGGGGTTATTGCCGTATGCCTTAGCAGCTATGCTTTGGGGTTCCACAGGGCTCTATTCTATCCCCCATGCTGTTCTACATCAACATAAAACTGTTGGGGGAGATTATCCGGAGGCTGAGGTGTTATCAATATGTGGATGACACCCTCTCCTTTTCATCAAATTCAGATGAGGCAGTGGGCATTCTGAATCAGTGACTGGGCACAGTAATGGACTGGATGAGAGCCAATAAACTGAGATTCAATCCAGACAAGACAAAGGTACTGTTAGTGGGTGGTTTGCCTGCCTAAGTGACATTCAACCTATTCTAGAGGGGGCTGAACTCCCCCTAAAGTATTAGGTTTGTAGTGTGGGGGTGCTCTTGGATCCAGCATTGTCACTAGAAGCACAGGTGGATTTGGTGGCATGGAACACCTTTTATCCGCTTAGGCTGATATACCAACTACGTCCTTATCTGGACAGAGATAGCCTAGCTACAGTTATCCATGCTCTGGTAACCTCTCATCTGGATTACTGCAAGGCTTAGAAAAAGGTCCAGAAACTTCAGCTGGTCCAAAATAAGGCAGCAAGATTGTTAATGGGGACTGGACAATGTGATCATATTATGCCAATATTCCCCATCTGCACTGGCTGCCAGTCCATTTCCAGGCCCAATTGAAAGTGCTGGTATTAACATCCAAAGCCCAAATGGCTTGGGGCCATGTTACCTGAAAGATAATCTCTTCCCATATATACCTGCCCAGACCGTGAGATCATCTTCAGCAGTCCTTCTCTGGGAGCTCCCGCCAAAAGAAGTGAAGTGGGTGGCTACTAAGAAGAGGGCCATTTCTGTTGTGGCATGCCAGCTGGGGAATGAGCTTCCCAGAGGCCTACGTTGTGATCTTTTTGGAGCCAGGTGAAGACCTTATTTTCCCAGGCATTTTATTCTTTCAAGTTTCTGTTGTTTTAAATGTTACTATATTTTAAATCTTTGCACTGCTGTTTGGTTCTATTTTGGTTTTTATTTTCATTTTATATTGTAGTTTTAAACTTTTATATTGTATTTTATCATGTTGTATTTTATGGTTTTAGTTGTTGTGAACCGCCCAGAGAGCTTCAGCTATTGGGTGTTACAGAACTGTAATAAATAAATTGTGGAGTGTGGAGGAAGGGGGGGCTGGCTGGCCCGCCACACCCCCACCCTTTCCTATCCCAAAGGAACCAAGACCCCCTGAGATCTCAAGATACCAGATTGCCAGCCTCAGCTGTCTGCAATCCTACTTGAATCTCTGTTCAGGGAATTGCCTTTAATTCTGTAACCTGGATTTAGATACTGAAGCCACAGAGCAACTACAAAACCGATGTGGGGTAAAACCAAGACAGGTTTATTCTGGTAGCATTTTACAACAAAAGGTGGGAAATGAGGGAAGCACACAAAATAAAGAGAGAGACACTTTAGTACACAGTAAAGCTCCCAGAGAAGGACTGCTGAAGATGATCTCACGGTCTGGGCAGGTATATATGGGAAGAGATTATCTTTCAGGTAACATGGCCCCAAGCCATTTGGGCTTTGGATGTTAATACCAGCTGCAAAACAATAAAACCTGATTCTTAATATCTCTCAGGCACACACCTGTTACCTGAGGGTCAGTCTTCTTCCAGGGTTAGATCCAGCACAGCCTCGCTACCCGCAGGTCCGAGATGGGTAGACTCCAACAAGGCTTGCCTTTACTAGAGCCCTCAATCAGCTAATTTCACCAGGAGCTACCTGGGGTCGGTTCCTGATGGCCCCCCTGAAGGCTTGGGGCCTCTGCTTGGCCCGCCATTGCTCTACAGCAACCATGTGGGCCCAAAGGCAAGACAAAGGCAAAGACACACAGGCTACACGTTGGGAAATAGCTCTTCCCCCCTCCCCCTTTCTGTAGCTTTCCTGTCTTCAGCCAATTAGATTGAACTTCACCTGGCCAGGCAGGGGGAGGGAGACTCATGAGTCGTGACTCATGGCTTACTGGGCCTGAACTACATTTGCATATGAAAGCCCTAGACCGGACTCTCAGGCGCCATGCCCCATCCTATGCTTTATGTACCTTTCGCCTCCTCCCAGCCCCCCCCAACTGGCCTTACTTGGTTTACACATGAGGAGGTGTGTGTGTGTGTGTGTGTGTGTGTGCGTGTGTGCATGCAGGAACCCCCAAAGGCTCTTTTCTTCACATAAATATTTCCCCAGACCACATTTTAATAGATGCTTCTCCAGTTAGCTACCTCCCGATTTCACCATGGTGAGAAGGAAAGTGATTAGCTCTCTACTGTTTTAGAAAGCAATACGAACAGTGTTTGCTTATGGGATAGGCTGGATCCTCCAGATCAGTTTGGCTCCAGTGGGGTGCAAGTGGATATTCGTGGCTTCATGCCACATACGCAGTCTGGATTTGGTCAGGGACCAATTCAGTGTGCAACTCAATTTAGAGCACCCGCTGTGGCCTGCATTCTCAGGAATCACTTAGCAGTTGGAGTTGACCAGAACACAGCTGCTCTCTGGCTACACCCCATTTACTCCTCACATCATCATCATGGGCTGTGAAGGGAGGAGACACAGGATCATCATGCCAATGCCTGACAAACCAGGGGTCATATTCTCTACACACTCCGGAGCCAGCTAGCTTTGTACAGCCTTTTGCAATGCCAGAATAATGAAAGCGGGCCACAGAAAGGCCAGAGATTGGGCTAAATCTGGCTTTCTTTTTCTTTTTTGCAGTTATAACCAAGCATTCTTTTGGAGGGCTTAGGGCAGCACCTGTGGGGTTCTTGGGCTGCAGTCTCCTATCCAGGCATGAACCAGACCCCAACCTGCTTAGCTTTAGTAGGGTTGCTATTGCAGATGCCTGTTTCAGTCCATGCCCTGGGCCCAAATTTAAAGCTGAGGTGGTGGAATCTGTGCAAGCCTTCTAGTGACACACACAGACTATTTATCAGGTTGGATCCCATATGAGAGATGTCTCTTTCATATATCCTGAAGGCTGCAATCTTAAGCAAATATTTACTAGGAACTGAGTCCCACTGAACTCGGAGGAAACTGGCTTAGAATCATGCTGCATAAAGAAAAAAAGTTCCATTGTTACTTTGAGCAGTGCATTCTGCAGATTATGAATTATTCTGTGCAGGCATACTAGGAAGCAAGTACCACTGAGTTCAATGATTATTACGGTAATCCCAAGTAGGTGCACATATGGTAACAGTCTTAGTCTCACTCACCTTCTCTCTTGCGCCTTCTATAGCAGCTTGCACTGCATAGAGACAAACATTTTCACCTACTAATTGCTGCAGATAAGCCTAGTGTTAAAGGCAAAGCTACAGGGGTTGGTTCAAAATTTGGCAATCTTACAGCTGATCATAAGCATAGTTACTCAGAATAAAGCCTCACTGTGTTCAATGGGCTTACTCCTAAGTATAGTTATACTTATACCAAACTTTTCCTCCAAGGAATTCAGAGATGGTGGCCTTCTCTCTCTTCTCTGTTCCCTCTTGTATACCACACACGTTAGCGATCATAATCTTATTTCCCTAAATGATTTTTATTGGGTACAATTCAGCCAACTTTAAGCAATTTTGAGTCTTATTAATTTTAGTAGTGTTTATCATATATCTCTATAATTAAATCAGTAGGACTTAAAAGTGTT
Organism: Shinisaurus crocodilurus; assembly: GCA_021292165.1. NCBI lineage: Eukaryota > Metazoa > Chordata > Lepidosauria > Squamata > Shinisauridae > Shinisaurus > Shinisaurus crocodilurus. The sequence continues at coordinate 158,113,046 of CM037878.1, read as the reverse complement.
TACACTTTGGCTGAATTGTGCTAATTGTTTGCTTAAAATATAATTTCTAACAGTTTTCTATTTTTAAATTCCAGTGAATTCAAAGTACTCTGTGTGACTTTTAAAGCCCTAATGGTTTGGGGCCCAGATACCTAAAGGACCACCTCCGTGCACGCTGAACCTACTTGCACATTTCGATCCTCAGAAAAGCTGTGTTGCCATCTGAGGTGCAGTTGATAAGTGCAAAGGATAAGGCATTCTTGGTTGTGGTGGTCAAACTATGGAACTCTTTGCCACAGGAGATCCAGCTGGCTTCCTCTCTCTATTGTAAACTTTATCTGTTAGAGCAAAGCCAAAGGGATTTGTTTCAACCATTATTTTTAATTTCCCCCTAAGTTAACACTTCAGATAGCCTTGATGCTCTTTGGGATTTTTTTAAAAAAAATCTTACTCCCCCACAGCCCAAAATGGACCCCCTAAAAAATCCGACACCCCCCCTTCAGTAGGAACCTCAACTGAAAAACTAATTATTACAATTCATATTCTTTAAAAACAAAAAAACAGAAGCAAATTTGTCATTGGAGATTTAATTGTTTCACGGTACTGGGCTGGCTGACTGACTCATGAGAACAAAGGAATCTAATGTTTGTGAAGCATGCATGAGGAAATAGGGTTGCCACTTGCCAACATTTCAACTAGCTTCTGTAGCTATAGCTTTAACAGTGGCTTGATCTGCAGCAGATAGCTGGTGAAATAGCATATCTTTATGCTGCGAAAAGTTCCATCTGCTAATTCCATCATAGGAAGATGCTGTGACATGTACAGCTGCAGAGGCTGATTGAAAAGTTGGCAACTTTAAGACCAAGCCTAATGTCTGAGATTGTGGAGAAGGAGGAAGTATTAACACATATGTAGCCGGATCCTAAGGAGATTGTTGGGACTTGAAAAAGATGCTAGGAGAGGATATATTGTGGAGTAATATCTTCATATCTCACGTTAGTAGAGTAGAGTCCCTTTCCAGCTTAAAAGAAGCTTAGATTTGGCTAGTGTTAGCCAGTTAGCATTTGGTAATCCAAAGGCAGACTGGATTTCCCTGGTTTTGCCCCCTTTTCTCTCCCTCAGAACAATAATCAGAGACACAGTCTTGTAAAAGTTAAAAGAGTCTGAACAGAAAGAGGAAGAAGCTGAGAGCTACGCCCACTTCCTGTTCAGGCTGTTAATTATTCAATGAGTATCTTCCAGTGAATCCACACTGGAAGATACCAGTGATCTTAACTATTTCACCCAACTACCTGGTGAAACATGAGCCATAGGTTTTGACTGCAATTTTAATTATCCAACAGAGATGAACTCAGTCTCAGTGAGCTCCATGGGTTTTACTTCCAAGGAAGTGTGCGGAAGACTACAGCCTAAGAAGCCGAAAACTGGAAGAGGAAATGTTCTTAATATACCACCTTCAGTAGGAACTTCCCTTGTCCTATCTCTGTAGAAGAAAGGGTCAACCTCCTGTCTAGGAATAGGGATGAATGATGTCATTAGGAAGGGACAGCTTTGTCTGTGAGGTTCATTGAAATAAAGCTCTTGAAGGAGCCAGCCCTGCCTCAGATCTGCTAATCATAATCTCTCTTGCTATCAGTGGTAGAAAAAGTGTTCCGCATCTATCAGAAGTTATGGAAACACTGTGCTAGTGTTTCTCAAACATTTGATTGCTGAAACAGACTGTTTTTCTGGAGGCACGTACACATACACTCAGCATATTGTTGAGTCAGGTGATTTAATCAGGGCTAGCCCTATCATTAGGCAGCATCGGGTGGCAGTGAGGTGTTGGAGGACATAGCCATGTGCCATGCATTGCATCGCCTAAGCTAGCCTGATGCCCTCAGCTACTATGGAAGACCCTAGCCAACTGCCAGTGTAGAAGATTCAACTGCCAGTCCTGTTCGGTTCTGTGCATGGAAGAGTTTGGGCAACTTGCCCTCTGTCTTGGGCTGGACCTAGATTGCCTGCCCCACCAGGAAATGTGAGCTGGGTACATATAATCTCCGACCTTATGCTGGTCCTACAGTCTTTCATGTAAATCAAGGACAAGGTTGGTGACCACCACAGATAAATGGCTGTCTACCATGGCTGGCCAAAAATTGTGTACCCCTGCCCCACAGGGCGGTAAGCGTAACAGCTACTTACCCTCAGAAGAACCGGCTTCCTGTACTTCTGTAGCCCCCCCCCCCCCCTTACGCGGGTGAAGGGACTCACATGCAGAAAGGGCAGTGCTGTTGGTCCCTTCCCTGACATCACGTGGCTCCCTCAGTCCCACCCCGGGGTTGTCTGCAGGCGGGAAAGCCTACACGTGTATAGGCTTTCCCGCAAACCCGAACACCGATTCTCCAGTGTTCAAAATTGCATGGAAACCTCGTGCCTGGGCCTGTGCGCCCCTGACGTCCATGTCAACGTGCCAATGTTTGGGGGCGGGGCTGGCTCATGCGCACACTTGGGGCGGGGTCATAATGCACCGCCTCTTTTTGCTTTCAATACGCGTGAAGGAGTAACTTACGAAGGGGGCTTGTGTTCCGGGCATCATGGCATGCCATCTCCGAAGGCAGGTCATTTTGCTAAGCCACTGGAGGATCCAATGACGCCCCGCTCAGATGAGGCAGTGTTATCCCCCCCCCCCCCCCCACACACACACACGGCTGGCTGGCTGGCAAGAATCCAGGCCAGAGCAGTGAATAGTGCAGAGAGGCAGCCTTCTCTGTGGACGGGTACTGCCCCCGCCCCCAATACACACCATAGTGAGTAGATGGCCCAACTAAGGGTCTGATTCAGGATAAGGCAGCTTCCTAAACGTCTGATTAAAATCAGTTCATTTCACACACACACACACACAGGGAAGGCGCTCGCCTGTTCGCGGAGGTTGGATCGCAGTGACGGCACCCGCGTCTCCCTCACTTTGATCTGTTTTTCATCCCATCCGTTGCCTCGTTTTCCGTTCGCCCACAGCTCAGCCTATATATATATATATATATATTCAAAAATAGATCAAAACGAAGGAGACACACACACACGCCGCTGGCCAATAGCCTCCTCGCCCCCTGGAACAATCGTATTCCGTCCAGCGGCGCGTCTCTCTGGTGACCTGTCCTTGCGCCGCCTGCTTTTCCACTCCCACTCGCTCTTTGCGATAACACCTCCCCGGCCTGCGCTGCCCTTTATTCCCCTTGATCCCCTGTCACAGAGTCCGCCCCTCCCTCTTTTCCCCTTGGGGGGGGATTTGAGCCCCCGGTGGGCTCTTAGCCGAGAGAGAGAGAGAGAAGAAAAGGCGATGGCTTTCCATGGCTTTCCCTTCCCTCCTCTTCCTTCCCCGCTCGCCCCGTCCTTCGCAAGCCCCCAATGCGGGCACTCCGGAGGGTGAAAGCGGAGGCAAGAGGGAGTTCAAGCGAGCAAGGGCAGGCACCAGTCCCAGCTCTGGGCTTCCTCCCCCCCCCCTTGTGTGGGTGTTTCCCTCCCACCTCTCGGGGGTGGGGATGGGCTGCCCGTGCACCGGGGATCCAGGGCTGGGCTAGCAGCAGCACAGATGCCAGGCCCCTCCCTCGCTCCCCCTCCTCCTCCAATTGATTGTTTTGGGGCTCTGCCTTCCCAAGGCAGTAAAGCAATTCAGCTCCGGCGGATTCATCGCATGCATTAAAAAAGAGAGAGGCTTGTCCTGCACTGGGCTTCCTTTATTATTTCCCCCCTCCCCACTTTTGGGTGGAGCAAGAGGGGGGGCTTTTGTTTGGGTTTGTTGTGTCTCCTCCCTTCCCAACCCAGCCCCACCGTCCTCTTCCTCCTCCCACCCCCACCTTGAGGGCAAGGAGAGAGAGAAGCCGCCTCTGCCGCATCGCATCTCTTTTCTCTGTTCACACCCGCCCCCTCCACCCTAAGCGGGGCCCCAATGCAATCCGATGCGTTCCCGGTAAGGTTCCCCTGCGCTACATTGTGCCCTCTCTTGTTTCGGGAGCCTCCACCCACTGGCCCACCCTACATTTAGCACATCATGTGATCCGGGTAAGTCATTTGCAAGTACAACAGTTCTCTGTGTTGTCCCCCTCCCCTCCTCTCCCCCCCCCATTCATTTCCTGAGAACTGCATAGAGCAGATGAGGGAAGACTGGGAGTGAGTGGTGGGGCTGTGTGTGTGTGTGTGTGTGTGTGTGTGGCACCCGGTGTGTGTGAATGTGTGGGAGAGAGGGACTCTATAAGGGAAAGAAAATTTCTTCTGCTGTGCAGCTTCTGTTCAGGTCTGTGTCTCTTTAGTTTCTTCTCAGAATAAACAGAAGGATATATAATATATCCAAATAATCCCTATTGCTGCCCCATCTAGTCAGTGTATTTTGTCTTTTGAGTTGCTTTTAAATATAAGTGTTGAGACTATATTGGGGGCATGGATTTTTACTGGGTGAAAAAGGGGGGGAAAGAAAATGTTTTCTTTCTTTGCCTAGTAAAGAAAGCTTACTATTAGACATTCTCAATCCACTTATGGGAAATCCTTATCAAACAGTGCATGTTTACACTGTAAATTTACACTGGGCAAAACTGTTGGCTCCAATATGGGGGGTGAGGTGGGGGAATGAAGACAGCAGGTTGAATTGGGAGTTGTGCTGCACTACTTTGTCACTCCCCTCAGTTGTTTGTGTGCATGTGCGGGTTATTTGGGGGGAGGTGGCCAGCAAAGGGTTAAGGTTTTGATGATGACACTTTTGGCGTTAATTGTGCTACAATCATTATTGTTCTGGTAATAATGATATGGAACTGTCACTTGCCACAGTACATAGTTTATGCAAGGCAAGGAAGGGGATAACTGGCTTGTGCCTAGAGCTCCCCACCCCACCCCTTTCCCCCCTTTCCATTAAGGTGGACCTTGCTGGAGTTGACAAAAGAAGTTTGCATTTAGATCAGTCATGATGAATATTTGAGATCTAGCCTGGAAACTGCTGCTTGTCTCCATATGAGCTTGCAGTAAGGTGAGAGTACTGACCTGGGTGCCACGAACTGCTATAATTGCAGGAAGTTTATATACAGAAAGAACCAATTCTTATTTGGCTTGCTGTCGTCAGAACTTCTGATGAACTTTTTTTCTAGTGAAAAGTGGAGGGAGGGGAGCCAAACGCTTAATAAAAAGCTTAAATAAAGTGTGGTTGATTTGTATTGCTGTGTGCGGTATTCGCCTCTCAACACTCTCATCTCTTACAAACAAAACATCATTATGCATACTTTAATAATAATTACAGAAATTCGGCTGATTTAAAAGCTGAGTGCATTGGTCTCTTCATATGTAAGTACAGTGGAATGTATAATCTGGATAAACACACTGTAGTTAGCATTGTCAGTTTTCACTACGGGTTCTGCTCACAGCTATGTAAAAGAAATGCATTGTATGCTTTCTTTAAGGTCAGACCTGTTTGTTTGTTTGTTTGTTTGTTTCTCTCCCCCAAAACTGAATAAGCATTATTGAGCTCTTCAGGGAACCATTTGTATTTACATCAAAAGCATGTGCATGTGCTTTTATGCCAGACATATGCCAATCAAGCAAACGTCACACTTTAAAACCACCTAGACCCGCTCCATTTCCTTTTCTTACTGGAAGACAGAGTTGGTTAGCTAAGTAAATGGTCTGATATGAAATGCGTGTCTCATAATGGTTGGGACAAGAGGTGCTTGACTTTGTGAATAGGAGTGGTCAGTTTTTAAACGCAGGGTGTGACCCTTTTTTTGTCAGACTCCTGTCATTTCTAAGGATACTGTTCAATTTCAGCATTGGCAGCATCTTCCTTGTGGTATTTTACTTCTAAAAGTGCTGAAGAGGGGGTACTCGAGAACAAAGATGTAAGAAGAAAAGATGCTGAAGGATAGCACCTTGTTGTTCTGAGCCATGAGTTAGGTCGTTTGGCTCACAAAATCCTGTTTGGATTGGCTGACAGCCGGGGAAACAAATTGGCCCAATTTAAGAGTCATGTGGTGAGGAGTGGGATGGAGATGTCGGTTTCCATGGTGTCCTCCCCGCCCCCCAATCTCCCTCCAGAATCTTGGCAGGTAGGTATTCACGGCAGTCTTGCAAGGTTTCTTTATATGGCCCTGGTATGTGAGCTCCATTTTCTGATGAGTCTTCTGCCTTGAAATGAAACAGGAGCAGCAAAGTGTGTATGCACGCGCGCGCGCACGCACACACACACACACACACACACACCTAGTGTCAGTAATGAGATGGAATGGATAGTACAGGCACTTCTTGGATGTGCTGTTAGAGTAAATAAAAGCTGAATTCTTATGACACAGCACACTCACGTTTGTCAAAGTACATCGCTGGTTGAAAAATGGTGTACTCGCACATCGTTAGAAGTGTTGAATATACTATCACCATACCTGGCAAAGTAAGGCAAGTATTCTGCTTCTCTTTCACCCCCCTTCCTCCCTGCCCATGTTTCTGTTCCTTTACTATGTATTTGAAAGCATTGTAGAGCTAACTGTCTTAGCAGCAGTATTTTCCCTCTGCCTCATGCGCAAACACAATGATGTCACTTTCCTTTTCTGCTCTCGGGTGGAGGGGGAAGAGGGTTGGGCTACTCCTTTTTGCTCTCAGGTCACGCATGGTGTTTCCTAATGGCAGTAGGGCTATTGCAGATGCCATTGTCGGGGTTGGGAGTTCCTTCTCTTAAGGAATCTGAGGTGAAGCTGAGGAAGAAGCAGTGGGTGGCAATGCGGGTAACCCCTGCCCATACTTTGCATAACTTGGATGGATTGTGTAAGAAAAATAACCTTCGAGACAAGGAGCCAATGTTGCATTTTTCTGTTACCTGTTTTGTCAGGGGTTAGGAGAGAATTGAGGAATTGCTTAAAAATAAAAATGTCACTCTCTGGTTTTCTATGCAGAGCTGAGAAGAAACCAACATCAACGCTTGTGCAGCATTAAATGTAGGATTTATCCCTTGATGTCCTGGAATACATCTTTGCACTCCCAAAATGGTGGTCTTGGGCTTAAAAATGGACTTTGAAACACATGCCAAATTTGCACAATTGCATTCTAAGTAGCTCTACCCAGCCTTTTATGGACCTTTGGACAAAGATATTTCCTTCCCCCAGCAAGAACATGCTGTTTGCTCACCCCTGCAATCCTGGATTCACCCTCCCTGCTTGTCACCCATGCACCAGGAGAGCAGTGAGGATTGTGAACTTGGGTTAGTAAAGTTCCAAGGCAAGCACTCAGTTCATGGATCTTTCTACCACCTCGAGGCAGTAAGAGCTTTAAGCTTACAAAATGCTGGGGTTTTGTTTTTTTTGTATTTTGGCCCCTCCTCTTTTGCCTTTGGTCCTGCCCACCACTAGAATGCAGCCCCCAAACACTTCCCCGAAATTGAATTTGGCCCTTGGGCTGAAAGAGGTTCCCCATCTCTGAGTTAAAAGGTATCTCCAGTTCAAAGGATCTCAGCAGAGTTGGGAAGGACCTCTGACCAGGACCATGGTGTGCTGCTACCAGTCAGAGAAGACAATACTGGGATAGTTGGACCAATGGGGCAACTTGGTAGAACAGGCTTCCCCAACATGGTACCCTCCAGATGTTTTGGACAACAACACCCAGTATTCCTGACTATGGGCCATTCTGGCTGAAGCTGATGGGAGTTGAAGTCCAAAACTGCTGGAGGACACCAGGTTGGGCTAGGCTGTGGTAGAAGGTGGTTTCATGACATATGGCGCTGCCCAAACTTGCCAGGTGCCAGCACCAACCACAGGGTCCCAGCTCACTTGCTGTTGTGAGTGTTTGCATTCTTGTATTTCTTGCTGAAAATACTGTAAGGTCACTTTTTTAATTGGTCTGTAAGCAGCCTTGAAAAATGGGGTGGGGGTAGGAGGCATAGGAGAAATTTAACAAAAAGGGGAGGGGCATTTTAAGACTGGATCATACATAGCTGACCTCAAGGAGCATGAAGTAGACAAGTCTTTAGCTTCATCTAAAAACAACAAAGCCCTTACCAGACAATATTAACAAGGTATCAGGGCATGTGGGTGCAGTGATGAAAATTCACTGTAAATATATCAGTTATATCAGGGCTCTCCAACCTTGGGTCCCCAGATGTTGCTGGACTACAGCTCCCAGAATCCCTTGCCATTAGCCATGCTGGCTGGGCATGCTGGGAGCTGTTGGCCAGCAACATCTGGGGACCCAAGGCTGGAGAGTCCTGAATTACAAGGATCAATGAGAAGGCTCCTTACAGAAAGAAGGACAGGAGGAAAATGTCCAGAAATACAAAAATTGTCTCTCTTTAAGGAAGCAGAAGAATTTGTCTGCGCATGTGCTGGTGGTGGTCGGGGTAGGAAATAGAATGCAAACTGTGACCCGTCACGGGGCGTGTTGTGAACTGTGTCCACTCCCCCCATTAATAGGGGCAGATGGCATGAAAAATAACTGGTCTGAAGAGGGGCAGGAAGCGTCATTCTAAATGGCTGCATAAGGCCTTGGACTAGAGGGTGAAAGAGGTGGGGATGCCAGCAGGAAGGAGGAATTCTTTAACCAGTGGGGCTCCTATGCTGGCTTGGGAAAGGAGTTCAGAAATTGGAAAGTGAACAGTACTGCTGTTATTTATCTAAAAGTCTTGTCAGCCAGCCAGACATGCAAAGGGAGGGTGGGCTGAGGGTTGAGGCCAAGCATATAAAGTGATATATTCAGGCTTTCCTGCTGCACTTAAAATAAAATTTTAAAAAAGTAAGGGGAAAAAAAGATAGGCCCACTAATATAAGCAGGACAAGAAAAGATAGGCTCTCTAATATAAGCAGGACAACTTCACTCCCTTAACTCTCTTTAATTTTATTAGGAGGGAAGGATGTTTTATTCAGATACTGGTTTTTTGTTTTTTTTTAACTTTTCTTCTTGTGGAGGCGATAAAGCTTCTCTGGCCCCTTTAAAGGAAAACGGAGTTGATATTTTGGTGAGATTCCATCTTCCTGTACAGAGGAAGGTGTATATCAGGGTAAGAAGCTGTTCTGGAGCATTTTTCTTTAGGACGTGATTCTTTCTGTAGTGTTTAATTGGTTTCTCCTGCTGGATTGCCTTATGTGGAGCTATGCATCATTCCTCACAAGGGTGGCTGAAAGAGATCTGCACCTTTTCCTCTGATTTCTGAGGGAGCAAGACTTAGGCCTGCAGAATGCTCGTTCTTTTGTGTGTGTTTGCACTGGGCCTGTGTTTCAGAGCTTGCTAGATCTGAAAGCTTTCTGCTAAAGGAGGTGGTGGCAGTGTGTGTCCATTGGTTGTCCTGGGCTGCACTGAACCTGTAGTTGCCAGCCCGGCATGTTTGCTTTTGTACAGGCTCTCTCTGGCTGGCACAGCTATGCATCATTCCTCACAAGCCTACTGTGATGCTTCATATGGAGAAGGCTGCCTTTTGTTTCAGGGAATGCAGTACTTCAGCCCTGAGCCTTCCATAAAGGAGCCTGCAAAATAGGTCTCCAGGAGCTACTAGCCCGTTTGTCCCCACATATCTATACGTGACCTGAAAGAAAAAGTTGGGAGGGGGAAAGAACAAAAAATTCCCATCTAGTTTACAAAAGCTCCACAGCCTGGTTGCCTGCAGTGATTCTTACTGCCATAGGAGATCTGGAAAGTGGTTAAACCATTGCTTAAACACCAAGCTCAACATTGGTTTTAGGGAGAAGGGGTCAGGTGGGTAAATCAAGGGTCCTGGACAAGTGTAGTGAAGTGGTCCCCTGCCTCACTGACCCCAAAACCCATTACACTGACCCCAAAACCCATCCTGCCACAATCCCTTCTTGTCATGGTTGGCTAAGACAAGAAGATAGGAAGAAGCACAGGACAACTGCATTGTGGGAATAAATGCTTCCATACTCAAGATGGGCCTGAATCAAGTGGTAGGGCGAAGGCCCAGCCTAAGGCAGAGTATTGATGGCACAATTCAGTGGTGGCAAACCTTTGTACACATATTCTAAAAATCGTGTCCAAGATAACACCTCCATAAGGCTATCGCTGTAGGAAGCTAGCTTCTTTGGAGGTGTCCTCCTCCTTTGCCCCCCAGTCTGTTACCAGAGAAGGAGGATACTGATTGGTGTGGGGAATTAGTTATTTAACCTTCTGGCACTGAGTAGGGAAAAGGCTATGGGGATGCTTATTTACAGTTACTAAGTACCTGCCAAGTGCTTCCTTCCTCCATGTTCTGAAAATTTAAATGCAATAAAGGCAAAGGAGTTTGTACTTCCTATCATAGCTGGCACTCGGCATTCGACTTGCAGCATGTGAGTTGAGCGCTCCTGCCGCGCAAGCTGAGCCAAGCGCCAGCTGAGGCGCTCGCTGGACTTCCAGATCCCCGGTGCTACGTTGTTTACATAGAAAATGGCCTAATTTGCACAAATTATGGCCTAATTTGCACAGATTAGGCCGTTTTCTATGTAAACCATATAGCGCCGGAACCCGGAAGCCGCTTTCCCCGGCTCAGCTCATGAGAACGTGAGTCGAGCCGGGGAAAAGGTAGGGTGAGCGGAACTCGGGGGGTTGAGCCTGGCAAGTTTGCTGGACTTCCACCCCCCCCAATTGAGCTCCGCACACATCCCTACTTGAGGTAGCTTCCCAAGTGTATTTGGTGTGTTTTGTCCTATTCAGGCATTGAAGAGAACACGTGGGGCTCAAAGTGGGTACTGGGATGGGGCTGTACACACTGGTCCCACTCCCTGTGTCTCTGCCCCTGCACCCGTCAGTTCAGACCTTGCCATTCAAGACCAGGACTTGAACCAACAAGGCCTGAAGGGGAGTTCTATTCACATTTACTTGATTGTGAGTAGAACTCTCCATGCAATCACGCAAATCTGGATGTCACTGGGTTTTCAGACCACAGAACCTGCCAGAATGCTCCTTTAACTGGTAGCACCCCTAAAATACTGGCTGGCTTTCTCATTGTTTCCCTGCATCAGTGAGATAAAGGAACTCTGCCATGCCCAACAAGCCCTGCTCCCCATTTCAGACCCTTGTGTTGAAGTTGTTGTTTGGGCTGTTTGTGTTCAAGTATGACAGGTTTTATTTTTATTTTTAATTTAAGTTTCTTGCTTGGGTCTCCTCCCCCTTCATTTTGTAAGGCAAAGCCAGTGGTTTGTCCTTTTCTCTAGAAGGAAGAACAACACAATGCTTTTTCCAAGAAAAGAGAGCTTGTTTTGGGGGGGTGGGGGGACCTTAGTGTTTGTCTAGCAGTGAAACCTTGACCTTGTCAACTCTTGGCTAGTGGTTGTTTACTGCAGCTGCAGTCTCCATGTGTGGTGGGAAGGGAAGACACAAGTAGACTCACTTTTCCCATAAGGAGGCATCTACAGGAACAATATTAAGCCATTTTGAACTTTGGCTAGACTTTTATGCAGGACATGTTCTGTCTCTTAAGATGAAAACTCTTGCTTTTTAAAAGCTAACTTCCCATGCACTGAAAGATTTGCTTTTGGTGATAGTACTCTAGCTTGTATATTTAACAGATAAGCACATCTTTTCCTTTTTCCAGTATGAAGAGAAATTTTAATACAAGTCTGTGTTTTAGTTGGTTTTGAAATGTTTTTGAAATCTTGGCGACATACATTGCAGCATTCTCTGCTTCATATATGCCATAATATGAAGCTTGCTCTCTTACTCGCAAATAACAGAGAGGTTTCTTATGGCTTTAAAAATGAGGGGTGGTAGGAAACAGGCAGGGGTAGTATATGAGAAACTATAATGCCAAAGTGATTGTTTTAGTTAACATCACTAACACAGTTCTGTTCAAAGTCTTGGCAGGAGAAGTTGCTTCAGTTAATAGCATGTGGTTTCTGAAAGTGGTCTGTTGTATCTCTTAGGGTGGGGATGGGAGGGAAGCCATGAACACTGCAGCTGTTTGTCTCTCTTAAACCAGCAGCTGTTTGTCTCTCTTAAACCACAAGAGCTGCCTAGGAGATTATCAGTAGGGAAGGAAGTGATGGAAGGTGGGTAACATGGGGGTCTGGGCTGAACCTTTGCCCTCATCCTTCTCTCATGAAAACTATTCTTGCTCAATCTAAAGGCTTCTCTGTCCATTTCCTCACTGTGCATTTATACTTCATACTCTCTGCCAATATATTTCCTACTTCTCTGGGAAATTAAGCTTGCAAGATATGTATGATGGCATCAGGACTGTGTGTGTGTGTGTGTGTGTGTGTGCTGGACCAAAAAATAAATCTACCCCAAGCAAACCCAATTTCTATGCTCATAAAAGAATAAAGCAATTTCACTACATTCTATCCCTTTGTTAGTTCTGAACTGTCACCAAATGCTGCCCATATGTTTCCAAGCTTTTTCACATAAAGATGAGGACTAGAAATTTTCATGGGGAATGGAAGCTGATACTCTTGAGGGTGGCAAATTCCATGCGGTTCCATGCTTTTAGAATGAACTTGCAGAAATTCAGAATGTACACAGTCCTAGTTATTTCAAATGGGTTGATATATGCGTCGTCCACGTGTTGAGAATTTAAGTATTCCAGCCAGACCTTTCACAGCAAGTATTGTCCATGTATACTAGCTCCTATTATCTGTAAGGACTTGGGCTGGTAGTCACTGTAAGGACTTGGGCTGGTAGTCTAACAGGTTGGTCTCAGCCTTTGGAAACAAAATTTGTCACACGTGGTTGGATTTTTTCAAGCTGCCCTGATTGCACAAATCACAGTGGTTATATATATAGCTCCTGTGCAGAGGTGCTGGTTGACAGACATGGTGCCACCACGTGAACACTCTTTCTTAGGGCTGGTTTGCACGACCCAGGCTGTGAGTGGAGGAGGCACCACGGGGCCATTCGTGGGGTCTGGCGGGGTGCCGCAGATGACCTGCGCCCCGCACGCGTGGGCGGAGCCCGATGGAGCCGGCAGTCCCTGCACTGCAGTGCAGGCCTCCCGGCGCTAGGGGCAGCGGCAGGGTGGCCAGGCGCAGTAGGGGCTTACCCCTCTACCGCCCATGGTCACTTTGCATGCGTCCCACGCGCAGCCATCCCGCGGGGGCGCCCCTGGCTGGCGTTCACACGACACAGGAACTGCGGGAGGCTTCTGCTCCCCCGTGGTTTCCGTGTCGTGCGAACATGCCCTTACACTGCTTGCATGGGGCAGGGAGTGCCGTGGGGTGTGAACTGGGCCCAAGAGTGGCAAAGTGATTTCTTGAGTGCCCCATCTATGTAATAGGTCTTACTACATAAGCAGATGGACAATGCGGCCACCAGCAATTTACTGGAGCTTCTTTCAGACGTCTTGCAGCTATTTTGGTGGCCAGTATGATGTTGTTATGATTTGTGACTGTATTCTCAAGTAGCAGTACATTCCTTGACCTCCTGAGGTGAGACAAGGTAAGGCTACACGTATTTTGCACAATCCATTCAGTTCATTGGCCATGCACATCTAGTAAGAATTTGGCACTTTGCTGTAGGATTGAGTTGACTGCTTATATGTTGTTCAATACTCCAGGAAGTCAAGGATTACATTACCATTTTTTAAATTGTATCATGCGGTCATCTGATAGCAATGACAGGAATGAGCCCCTCTGCTCCAGTCCTTCAGAAGTCACACATGTCCCCCACATCTAGGATCACACACTCCCTGTCCTACAACTCTTTCCAGAGGGCTTCAGTCCTGTTTCCTCTCAATGAAGACAGATGGCCTTGCTCGGGCTTCCCCAACCTGGTGCCCTCCAGATGTTTTGCACGCCAGCTGCCATTAGCCCCAGTCAGAATGGCCAATAGTCAGGAATGCTAGGAGTTGTCACCCAAAACATTTGGAGGCTGTCGAGTTAGGGAAAGCTGCCCAAACTTCCCCATGTATTGAAACTGCAGGCATCTCTGAACAGGGACATGGGGGTATGGAGGAAAGATGAAGGAAACACACAGATTGGGTTTGCACGATCACCGCAGCCCACCGTGCCTTATTTAGGCCACAGCAAGTTGTGGCATGTGCTGGTGGCTATTTTGAGTATTCAGCCCCCTGGCTTGGGTTGCCATGGTTTCTCGTGTCATCTGAACCTGGGCAGCAGGGGTTGCTTGAGGGGGAAACGACCCTCCAATAACCTGTGGTCTGTTGTAGGGTTATTTGAGGGTTGTTTTCCCCCTCCAGCAACCCCAGCCACCTGGATTCGAACAACATGGCAAACTATGGCAGCCCCATGCTGAGGGTTGAATATTCAAAATGGCTGCTGTCGTGTGCTGCAACCCACCGTGGCTTAAATGAGCTATGGTGGGCTGCGGTGATCATGTGAACCAGCCTAGTGTCAATCATCACAGTGGCAGAGGTCACAAGTGTCTAGAGCAGGGGTCCTCAAACTTTTTAAACGGGGCCAGTTCATTGTCCCTCAGACTGTTGAGGGCCCGGACTATAGTTTGAAAAAAATATGAACGAATGGATCAGGTAAAAAAAAAAAGGACCCAGGTCCTTTTTTTTTTACTTGATAGGGGTGAAAAAAAATTTCTTAAATGGAAAGTTATTGTAAATTAATGATTATAATGTTAATAAGTGATAATGGAGGATGGAATTTTAGGCTGACTACAGACTTGCACCCGCCTACTTACCTTGGTTGCTGGCCCGTTCTGCATTGCAACTGGATGTGGATACAATTCCAGAGGTATCTTCTAGCGTGCACATGTGCAGAGAGAAGCGTCTATCTCACATACACAAGGTCACCCTTTTGAATTCCATACTAATCTGGACAAACATCTTCGGGTCCTAAACTCTCAAGCTTTAGCGCAGGGTTGGGTTTGGCAACTTCTGGCCCTCCGGGTGTTGAACTGCAACTCTCATCAGCCCTGCCAGCCTAGTCAATGGTGAAGAATGCCGGGAGTTGCAGTCCAACAACACCAAAGAGGCCACAAGTTGCCCACCCCTGAGCATAACGCAAGCCGTGCATGCAAAAGTATGCAGGTAAGGGGGGGGGGGGAGATGGAGAAAAGTCCACACAGCGAGAATTAGGAGCGTGTCAAGTGATCACGGGGTTTAAGAGATTTTGCCTATGCACTATTCCCATATTTATTCCTGCTTGGGCGATGAATCCTGACATACGTATCTGGAGGAACCCCTTTCACAATCACCACTGTGATGCTTTGAAAGAACCTTAGCAGTTCCCAAGCGCCTCTCTGCCGCCGCCGCCGCTGCCGCCGCCGCTGCCGCCACTAGTCCAGCCTCTGAGCCGCGCCTTCCTCCTCCCTTCCTTTCACTTGCTCTTTGCTTTCTACTGTCACCTGGGCCTGGCAGGGCGAGCGACGAGGAGGAGGAGGAGGAAGTGGGCAGGGAGGGGAGCGCAGCGGAGGGAGAAGAAGCAGAATCAAAACAAGCGAGACACGCCTTTCCCCTGGCTTGCACTTCTTCCCGTGGCCAGGCGGCTGTGGTGTGTGTGTGTGCGCGCGACGAGTCCGTTGTCCTTGAGGGGGAGGGCAAGCTGGCTCCTCCGCCTGACAATGGAGCTGCAATGAGCCGGGGTTGGTGGCAGTGGTAGCACCAGCGGCAGCGGCAGCAAGCAAGAGGCGGCGGTGGCAGTGGCAGCATCATCATCAAGTGCCTTCTCCGCCATTGTGTCCTCCTCCTCAAGCTTCCCGCTGCCACAGCCACCTGCTCCTCCTCCTCCTCCTCCTCCTCCTCCTCCTCCTCCTCCTCCTCCTCCTCGGTGATGCCGAACCAGAAGAGTAACAAGGGCAAGAAGAACAAGCGTGCTAACAGTAGCAGGGACGAGCAGGAAAATGGAGCCCTGGCCATCGCAGCCATCGGAGGAGGAAAGTGCGCAGGATGATGTCAGCATTATAATCCTGCGAGCTTTCCTCCGACGGCTGTGGAAGAGTCATGCGAGAAGGAGATTCTCCTTCTCGCGCGAGCAACCACTATACCACCAACAATCGGACGCCGGGCCGGATAAAAAGACAAGGTGGGCCGGATGCATAATTCTCTTTGATCTTCCTTACTGTTCTAATAAATTAATGTGTTCAACATTTGATTGTTATTTGACTGTCCAATGCTAGCCAGTGATCTTTGGTGGAGACCAAAACAAGCAAGAGAAATAAATGCTATGTAGCTCGTAGTTACTGGGTGGGCCTCAAGTTGTTCACTGTGTTGAAGCAGCAGCTATTTTTCCATGTTGCTAATTGGCTAACAGAGAAACTGAACCACAGTGGGAACCAAAATCCAGGTGTTCAGCATGTCAGACCCCAAAGACCACAGTGTTATCACACTACTATCTGTTTTACAGCTTCCTGGCAAACACCTGTTTTAACTTACTGGGGAAATAATGGACGCTATTCTTTATTAGCTTTACTTGTTGCATTGACTCAGAAAGCATTGAAAAGGTGAGGTTTGGGGGTCATTTCTGAGAGGGAATGATCGGGGGTGTACTCTTAAATGGGGGGGAATATTTTTTTTAAGGCAACAGACCATCTTCAAATACATATTTTTTTTGGTAGCATGTGGTGTTTGTATTGTTTTCCCCATACACTAAATATTATGGAATTTTCACAAGAGTTTTCAGATCTTAATGTTTTTTAATTTGTTGCATAGATTTTGGGTAATTTAGCATGGAGCTGAATGTTAGAGACACAATGTCCATTGACTTCATTGTTGCACTGATGGGGCAGATTGTAGAATAACTAGTGGGACAACACCTGATCCCATGTCACTGTATGTGGTTGTTGATCACTATGTATGGTCTTTAGTCTTATATTTTCTTCCTTCTCCAGTTTTAGAGTACATTAGGATATTGAAACAGTCTAATAATTATAACAGAATAACCAAATGTTACTGCTGGTTTTTAATGCCACTGACTTCAGAGGCTCTTCAGACAAATGAATGGGTATGCCTTATTACGTGCTGTTTGGGAAAATAAATTGTTGTCTGTTGGCCATAGGTATCCATGATGGCACTTCAGCTTCATTGACTATCTGCATTCTCATCTGTTTTAAATAATAATATGCTCTATGTCCAAGATCTGGGATCTTCCCTTTTATGTTCCCCTGGAGATCACTTCCCAACTGATGAAGCTGCAATGAGTATTCAGGATGTTGGAGTCCTTTCCTTTCCACTCTGCCCCCCTCCTCACACATCCATCTATTGGTTCATGATCCATCTGAAGTGTAAGAATAGCCAGTGGTCTTGTTAAGTTGTGTAAAAATGTTTGAGAAAGCAACTCTCTAGTTTAAACTATCTCTAGGAGCGTGTTCACTGAGAAATGCAACCTTTGCTTTTAAAGTCAATAAAAAGCTAATTGAAATCCCTTCCTGATGATTATCTTGGGCTTTTTACACACCTTCTCATAGTACATATATTTTCCTTGACATGTCTTTTCTTATTGGGGGGATTCTCTCTTTGCATTACTGAAATTTCAGTACTTCCTTGAACTGTGGAGGCTTACTATAACATAACAAAACATCTCCCTTACAAATGAAATTTTGAAATGTGATGTAGACTGAGACTTGACACTGTAGGTTTTGTTCTATATATCATAGTGTAATTTTCTGGAATGGGAAAAGAAATTGTAGAAGTAATGTCAGGTGACTGTCAGGTGGTTCAGCACAAATGAGGAAAATGTGCAGATTATTTGTATATTTAATTTTAAAATATAGAGTCAGTGAAGTAGGGCAGACTCTGGAATGTAGAGTGATTGCATTTCCATTTTGCTGAAGGGGATGCCCTGTAAAATACTGAATGTCAAGAGATTTCTTCTCAGCTATAGGAATACCAGTTGGCAAGCAATGAGAGAGGCAACCCATGGTCCATTGTAGGGTTATTTAATCCTCCCAACAACCCCTGCCACTCGGGTTGAGACGACACGGCAAATCATGGCAACCCCTCACTGGGGGTTGAATATTCAAAATGGCTACCGGAACATGCTGCAACTCACCATGGCTTAAACAAGCTGTGGTGATCATGCGAACTGGCCTGCTAGCACTGAGGGAGGCAGGCAGCACACTTTATTTCTCGGGCACGATTGCTGCTGTTATATCAGTGTTACATTTGTTGTTTCCTGCAGTAACATGTAAAGTGTTGATCCAGACCCACCTCTCTAACTATCTCTGTACACAGTCTGGGGACCCTGATTGGACTGGGCTCCCATCACAGGTATGCTGGTGTTTAAAGACACAGACATATCTGCCACACTTCCTGTGTTCGCTGTGGTGAAATGCTGGTGTACCCACAGCAAAATATGGAGCCTCCCTGACAACTGATCTAGATGTTACTTTAAGTTAAGTTCACTCCTGCCCCACCTTCTTCAATAGGATGAATGGCTGCAACTTGCACTACATGCTATGCCATTGTCATGCAGTTGAAGTTTATCCACCTTCTTATGTCAGTGGGGCCGCTGGTGGGGAAATTTCTGACCAATGGCCAATCTGGCTGGGACTGATGGCAGTTGAAGTCC
Organism: Shinisaurus crocodilurus; assembly: GCA_021292165.1. Lineage (NCBI taxonomy): Eukaryota > Metazoa > Chordata > Lepidosauria > Squamata > Shinisauridae > Shinisaurus > Shinisaurus crocodilurus. The sequence continues at coordinate 158,094,672 of CM037878.1, read as the reverse complement.
AAAATATCTGGAGGGCATCAGGTTGGGGAAGGCTTCCATATCATGTGGCAAGAGCTATAGCAATTATATCATGGGGATGGAAATTTTTCATGTGGAAGTTGATGAGGCACAGGTAAAGCAACGCCTGACCTCTGTTTCTCAGGCAGGGTTCTGTCTACGAGGCATTCTGCAATATATGTCACCCTCTCACCTCACGCACATCACTTTCCTCTCTTGCACTGACCAGTCACCCCCATGCCAGGAGTGGGAGTGTTCATGAGCAACATGTAACCTACTCTAGTCTCATGGTGCATCTTGCAACCTTCAATGCTGAATGTTCAAAATCAGTCTTTATACGTGAGTGGTGTGACAAAGCAGCCAGGGTACACGTCATGATTCATTTATTTTATTTAGGTTTGTTTGTTCAATGATCTTGAATAATATTCCAAGTTATAGCTATTAATGAGTAGATATTTGCGTTTGAATCTTGCAGTTGCTAAATAACTTACCTTATTGCCAGTTTTTACTTTGTTTGTGAGAGGAGGCAGTGAGATGTGGTTGGGGGTTTGCAAAATATTGTGATGTGTTACGGGAGTTCCTCAACTAAAAAAGAGTTGGAAACCACTGATCTAGCACAGCCTTCCCCAACCTGACATCCTCCAGATGCATTGGACTGCAAGTCCCATAATGCCCATCCAGCATGGGCATTATGGCAGTTGTAGTCCAACACATCTGGAGGGCACCAGGTTGGAGAAGGCTGTGCTAGATCAGTGGTTTTCAACTCTTTTTTTTAGTTGAGGAACTCCCGTAACATCACAATATCTTGCAAATCTAGACCTGGTCTAGACCAGTGATGGCGAACCTTTTTGAGCCCGAGTGCCCAAACTGCAACACAAAACCAACTTATTTATTTCAAAGTGCCAACACTGCAATTAAACCTGAATACCGAGGTTTTAGTTGTAGAAAAACAACTCATACAGTTGTCCGAACTAATTAACATCTTTTGTTTTTAAAGAAAAACACAATAACAGAGCTTTCAATGATACAAACAGTTTTTTGTTGAAAAAAAAATCAACTCAAAAAATTATTATAGTACTACATTGTACACATAGCCTGAAGGGAATTCACACAAACTTTTTAAATAATTAGGCACATGTATTTTTGGATAAGGGATTCTCAACTTGTAATACGATTATATGCCAGACTGAAATTGTATGGGGCAAGCTTTACTCTGGGTCCTTTCCCTGCTTCTACAGGTGTCGGATTAGTAAAAGTAAAAGTCAACCTGTATTAGGATGAGCAAGATAAACAAGAAAACTGAACGTGCTTAACACATTTTAAACACTTTATGTCTTGGACTGCAAACACTGCATTAGGTAAAAGTTTGCATTGGGCATGCTTTTGCACAATTAATGTGATTTTTGCTATTGCATGCATGCTGATAATTTGTCAAACCTTGGCTCATACTCCGTTAGTTTGAGAGCAACACATGCAGCACTCAGGTCAACTGTTAGGGCTTTACATCCAAGCCATGCTCTGTGCATCATTCTTCAAAATCTTTTAAATGTGATAACAATGTAGAAAAGAATTCTGTAACAGGAATTCTAGAATAAAATCATTCTGTTCCACACTGTGAGAAAGAACAAGATCATTAGTGTTTTGCAGAAGGGGACAGTCTTTTCACGATCTGGTGACCAATGGCTTGAGTGCCCGCAGAGAGGTCCCTGCATGCCAGCTGTGGCACCCGTGCCATAGGTTCGCCATCACTGGTCTAGACTGTCTCTGAGGTCTTCTAGCAAAGTGCTGTGTAACCTAACATGGAACTGTGTGTCAGTCTCTAATATTACATTTGAATTACAGTAGATAGTCTGTTCTCTCAGCCCAAGCAGTAGATAATGGAATTATGGAATTGTATGTATGTATTTACATTGTTATCCCACCCTTCCTGCAAGGAGCTCACGAAAAGTGTGTTCTGCTATTGGCTGTAATTCAGAAATAAAGAGAAGAATTGCCACTGCTTATATAGCCAAAAGCAGCATCCACACACAAGGGTGAGGTATTAGTAGACTTGGAGGAACCCCAGGGTTTGCAGAAGTACAGAACATCTTTAGGGGAAAAAACCCAAAGGGAGGAAATCCCAAAACAGCCCAGTGGCCCACAGAATGCTGATTGGTAGTTGCAGGGAAATGGAAAGCCAGTGTGGGGGAGGAGGGATGGAATGGAGCATTCTGGAAGAGTGCATGTCTGGCTGGCTGGAATCTGAACAGGAGTATTTTGTTGCAGGCCCCACTTGTTTTAAATAAATACTTGAGCCAACTATGTATGTGTTGAGAGAGAAGCAGCAAGCCTTTGGCAAAGATCTTTAACTGAAATAAAGTCTAGGACATATTAGGATCTGAAACATTTGAAATGAAAAATTCAGCGCTTTGGGAAATGCTGGACAGCTATGAAGATCAAGCTGCATTGTTCATTTTCAGGTTCTTTTTGACCCCAGAGGATAGGATGTTATGAAGGAAATGCTGTGTATTTATGTGCCACAATGTCATTCCTTTAAGTCTTTCTGACATTAGCTGTTTGGTGTGATACATAGTCTATATTGCTGCCAAGCATGATCCATTGCAAAACCCAAAACAAAACCCAACGTCACCACCCTGCCCTGTGTAATCCAGCCCAGCTCCAGGGTGTCCTGTGCATATCTTGCATAAATGTTCGAGCAGTGAAGCCAGGGACATTGAATTATTTGATTCTTATTGTTTTTAAGCAGAACACCACAGCTCACATGGAATACTGTTTCAACAGGCTGCTGAAAAGTGGGACAGTCCCACCCAAATCAAAACACTTGATCTGTAAAGTTATGTTGTTTCTTCAGGCTACAGGCAGGGCTCATTTTGAACCTTCTGAAAGTTGGTCTTTGGTTACCTATTTACTTCAAGCATTTAGAAACTCATTCTCTTCCTCAGCTGGCATCCAGCTGAGTCATGGTCCATCCCAAGGACAGTAACCAAAACCAAAACAATTCTTCTCCACTTGGTAGAGGGAGAATTGTGTGGAGGGACACACTTTCAGTCATCAACTTTAAAATAATCACTCCTTATATGTGGGAGAATTAATCAGAGCTTTAAACAATCTATCAATTATACTGCTTTCTTTCTCCTGTTTCTCAGCTCCTCCTTCCTAACCTGACACTTTCCTCAGCATTCATATTTCTTTGGCTACCGAAGGTCTGTGCACAGAACGGGCTTTCAGAGCACACATTCACATTTGTAGTGATTTGTGTGTACATATTTGCATGTTATGGATGTGTCAATATATAGGTCCTTGGAGTCTTGGAATGGAAAATTTCTAGTGGAAATATATTTCAGTTGCTGTCAGAAGCACTACTGTAAACCAGTAAGTAGAGTTATTTTTCCTGAGTTAGTACTTGTTTATATAGTGAAATTTCAAGTGGGAGCTAGGGAAAGCTGTACAGTGCAGCAATTCCCAAACTCCGTGCTGTGAGAGAACTACGAGTGGGCTACGAGGAATAAATTGAACAAATACAAGTTCCTGCGAAGCCAGTACTATGCTCAGGGAAGGCTGCCCCTGTATATATCAGCACAGTTCCCTCCAGATATTTTTTGACATCAACTCCCATCAGCCCCAGCCAGCATGACAAATGGTCAGGAATGCTGGGAGTTGTCCAAAACATCTGGAAGGCACCAGGCTGGGAAGGCATGATTCAGGCCTCTGGCTTTGTTTCCTTCAAGTTAGCCTTCTTTGGTGGTGGTGGTGGTAGGAGCAGTTCTGCCATGTCTCAGCATCAGGCATTATTGGGTCATCATCATATATTCTGTTTTTGATCCGGTTGTCTTGAGTGCCATCGCTAATATAGCCAAAATGCCAACAGCCACACACAAGATGGCGTTCTCACTCTAGACTCTATCAAGAGGCAAGGCATGGGCCAGCAAAAGCGCTAGCCCATCAGAGGGCTCTCTCTCTCATTCCTCTTTCCTATCCTATTGCCTGAGGAGCAGGAGGACGAGGGGACATGGCAGGCACCAATTTAGAAGTGGGGGAAGAGAAGGAAAATGCTATCAAGAATATCAGGATAATGCCGAAGTTTACAAAAAACAATCCAAGAGAAAAATACACACACACCCTGCACCTCCAAACAGTCCAGTGAAGACTGATCATGCGCAGTGAAGACTGATCATGCAGTGCTCAATACTGAGTGTTGAGAGGAAAACCACCCTGAAAACCAGGTGAGGCAGGGAATGGAATGGAGTGACTGGGAAAGGAGGGTGAAGAAAGAGACACCTTTCCGTTTACTTGCTCTCGTGCCAACCAGCAACCACCCATTCACTCACTCTGGGCAATCTCAGAATAAACTGTGCCTCCACTATTGGAAGCACTATTGTAGCCTTTATCATCACAACATGCGGAAAGCTTCTCTTTTATTCTGATAGTTGATTCAGTTCAAGCTGATTCAACTGATTTCATTTGCATCAGCTAACACATGTTCATAGTGCTGATGTATACTGGTACCTCCCTATATACTATGCTCATAATTGGAGGCCCTCCACTGGGTGCCTCCTTCGAGGGACGCCCAGAGGGCGGCAACAAGGGAGAGGGCCCTGTCAGTGGTAGCCCCCTGATTGTGGTATGTTCTCCCCTCTGAGGTCCACCTGGCACCAACATTGTTATGCTTTCTGTGCCAGGTTAAGACTGTCCTCTACTCCCAGGCATTTGATGGGAGTTTTAATGTCAGTTATTTTATCAGGTTCCGGTATTGTATTGTAACTGTTTTAAATTGTTTTTAAATGTTGTATGTTAAAGTTTTTAGATTATATTATATTATATTTTTGTTTTGTAATTTTTGTAAACCACCCTGAGAGTTTTGACTATATACTATAGGAATGAAATAAATGGAAATGAAATGAAATGTATAAAATTGTTCAGAGTTCGGTTTGGGTGGATGATGATGATGATGATGATGATGATTTGGGTTTGGGGCATTTATTTATTTAAAACATATCCACCATTCAAAATATAATATAAATGTAGTTTAGGAATATAATAAAATCTAATGGACTGTAAAATAACTGGAACATTCAAACAAGTAGATAGAAGCTATGTTTTAGAAATTTTCTCATGACTATGCGGTCTAGAAACCGAGTTAAAAATTAAATAAAAACTAGACGTTCATTTTTATGTAACGGTTTGATAAAACTGCAGGGATAGGTGACCTGGTGTCCTCCAGATGTTTTAGACTACAACTCTCATCAACTCCAGCATGCCCAATGGTCAACGATTATAGTAATTGTAGTCCAAAACAAATGGAAGGTACCAGGTTGCCTTCTACAAGATAAAATGAAGATATAATAGATGTGAGTACATGCATGGCTTTGGCAAGCAGGAATTAGGCCTCTTGCTTTAATTAGTTGATTAAATTGGCAAAAATCTGAATATGTACAAAACCAGTAACTGTTCAGAAAAGTAATGTGATTTCTGCAATCAGGCAGAATCACAGTCTTGCAGAGTGCTCAGAAGTACCCTGTGTGATCTCTTGCGTGCCTTAGTGTGTGCCGGGCTAGTCATTCTTTCTCAGTGATGACTCCTGCAAGAGGCAAGGCATGGGCCAGCAAACATGTTAGCTCACCAGAGAGCTCCCTGTGGAATTCCACCTTCCTGTCCTTTGGCCTGAGGAGCAGGATGATAAGGGACATGGCAGGCACCAATTTAGAAGTGGGGGAAGAGCAGGTGAATGCTACCTCTAAAATAACACCTGATTAATCGGGGAGAACTCTTAAAATCATTTGGCAAGTCTGTTGTTGGTTTGATCAACTAAAAATTGCAGCTCTAGTATTTTTCCTAAGATCCTTAATAGAGGGCTGATTTTTCCTTTGGAAACAACTTTCTGAGTCTCTGTTGATGTGTGTGTGTGTCCATTATTGGAGCGGGGAGGAGGAGGAGAGAGAGAGAGGGCGGAGAGAGGGCGGAGAGAGAGGGCACTTTAAGCCCTTTGGGAATTTAAACCACACACTGTGGCTTAAATTCCCCTGTGCCCAAGAGCTGATCGGGCACAGCAGGGGTCGGATCCCTCCTCCTCCACCCCCTCTTCCCCCCGCAACCCCCTCTTGGTCCTCCTGCAGCATCCCAGGGCTGCGGTGAGCCATTTAGATCTGGCTGCGGCTTGACTTTTTAATTTTTTTAAGATTGCGAAAGCTGCCATGAAAGGCGACTTTTGTGCTCCTGTTCGGGGGCATCCTCGAGGTGCCCCCACAAGGATGCCCAGCGGTTCCTTGGGGGTGGGGCGCCCATGATTACTCTTTAAAAAAAAAATTAAAGTCCAGTATTGACGGTGATTGGGAGAGCTCAGTATCAGAGGTTTGTTTGTTTGTTTGTTTGTTTACCAAAGCTGTCATTTGCACTATGGAGACCAGGCTCTTTAGAGCTACTGGGACTGGTCTTAGTGCAACATGGACCCACTGGTAGGTACTGGGTAAGATGCGTGTCTGCTGGCAAAATCGAGCATGCCCCCCCCTTTGAAAAAACACCCTCAAACAAATACTTAACCGTGGGCTACAAAGTTCCAATTTGGCATGCAAATGATAGCTTTGGTAAAAACAAACTCCACGACTGAGCACTCCCGTTCATGGTCAGAATCGGACTTTAACTGCTGGGCAATCACTAGCATCCCCCCCAGGTAACTCTGGACATGCTTATTGGGGCACCTTGAGGATGCCCCCAAACAGGAGTGTAAAAGTCACCTTTAACAGTGGCTTTTACGATCTTAAAAAAAAGGTGTTTTAAAAAAAAAAGCCACAGCGAGCCCAAAACGGCTTACGGCAGCTGTGGGGAGGGGGGAGCCTTTGACAGCCCTCCCCAAGTGCTGCTTGGGCAATTTGGGGGTGGCTGGCAATGGCGGTCGCCCGCTAGCCACTTCGCTAGAGTAGCACACCATTCTGTTGCTCTTGGCAAGGAGCTCTTTTGTTTTAGGGCTTTACCATGGTTTGGTGTGTCGTCCGGGGTTGGACTACACATTAAGCCACAGTGGCTTAAATAAACCACAGATCAAGCCGTGGCTATGAAAGGCGGCTTCGTAGCCATAGCTAACAACCATAGCAAGCCATCCCAGGTTCAGATGACATGCTAAGCCACTGAATGGCTTAATAACCACAGTGGCTTACCGTGCCATGCGAATCCAGTCAGTGAGAGATGTGTCCTGGAGAAAGGTGACTCTCTATGGTGTGGGAATAAATGTCTGCATATGGTATCTCAGGGTGTATCTCAGTAGGTCTGCTTTGTAATGCAAATTACTTTAGATGGTCTTGTACATCACCTTGGGTACAATCAGTAGAAAGAGTGTCTATAAACCAGGGCTCTCCAACCTTGGGTCCCCAGATGTTGCTGGAGTACAGCTCCCAGAATCCCTTGCCATTAGCCATGCTGGCTGGGTATGCTGGGAGCTGTAGGCCAGCAACATCTGGGGACCCAAGGTTGGAGAACCCTGCTATAAACTTTATAAATATCAAATAATGCTGCATGGGGATATTTCAATGATTATAGTAAATGCTACCCTGAGAGAGATAGAGAGAGCTGGTTGGTTCATACAAACTGCTAAACCAGGGATGGGGAACTTCCAGCCCTCAGGCCAAGGTCCCTCCCCAAGCCCTGTGCCTTCAGGGCATGTGGGGAGAGGAATCCCCGCTGTTATCTCCGATCATTGGTTGGCGATAACAGTGGGGATTCTTCTGCGCACCACTCTCCCTTCCAGTTGGGAGGGCAAGAGGCTCGTTGAGGGGAATCTGTGCTGTTATCTCTGGTCAGTGATTGGAGATAACAGTGCAGATTCCTTTAGCATGCTGTTCACTGTCCCAACTGGGAGGGGCAGTGGTGTGCTAAGAGCTTCACCCTCCCCGCATCACCCCCAGTGGAGGAAGGCATGGGGAAGGCAAAGCCATGGACCCAGCTGAGGCGCCAGGTGGAGGAGCTCCAATTGACACTTCAGCTGGGAACCGAATGCCATTAGGGCACGAGCTGGGGGATTATCTGACACCCCCCAACCTAATTATATTTGCCCAGCCCTATGCTACATCATGGCTCAGCGCTACATGCACAAGCTGGAACAAACCCAAGTGAAGCCTTGGAACTATGCTCTTCCCTTTGACCCCCACACAGCCGGGAAAAGGACTTTGGCAGAATATAAGAACATAAGAAGAGCCATGCTTGATTAGACCAAGGGTCCATCTAGTCTAGCATTCTCTTCACACAATGGCCAACCAGCTGCCCATGTGAAACTCACAAGCAGGACATGAGTACAATGGTACCCTCCTGCTCATGTTCCCTAGCACCTCTTGTACATAGGCATGCTGTCTCTGATACTGGAGGTAGCATATAGCCACCAGGACTAGTGGCCATTGATAGCCTTCTCCTCCATGAATTTGTCTTTTAAAGCCATCCAAATTGGTGGCCACCACTACATCTTGTGGAAGTGAATTCCATAGTTTAACGATGCGCTGTGTGAAGAAGTCTGTCCTTTTATCTGTCCTGAATCTCCCACAAATCAGTTTCATAGGATGATCCCAGGTTCTAGTATAATGGGAGAGGGAGGAAAATGACTCCCTATCCGCTTTTTCCACACCATGCATAATTTTGTACACCTCTATCATGTCTCTCCTTACTTGCCTTTTTTCCCTAAGCTAAACAATCCCACCTGCTGTAACCTTTCCCCATAGGGGAGTTGCTCCAGCGGCAGCCCCTTGAACATTTTAGTTGCCCTTTTCTGCACTTTTTCCAATTTAGTTTAATTTTCTATGAAAGCTGGCTTGTTGTTATGCACGAACCAGAGATTATGGTATAAAACAAACTCTGCTCCATTTCTGAACAAGCCAACTTCAAACTATGGGTTGCTTAGCTGGCTGTTTAACTAACCAGAGTTTGTTTTAAAACATATTCCCTGGTTCATGTGTTACAACAAGCCAGCTTTCATGAAAAGTAATACTAAACTCTGCTGAAGTCCTCTTTCCAGCCAGGAGGAGGAGGAGAGGGGGAGATATGCAAGCCCAGCACTTTCCGCAGGTTCATTCAAGTTTTCCCATATAATGTTAAACAATGGTCTAGCACTATGCATTAACCAGCGCGGTGAGAGACCCAGATGGCTATTAATCTGCCATCCTCTTTTTCTGCTACTCGAAAGAATATGAATTTTAGCACAGCCACAGAGATTTTGCCTGCAGCTTTAACATAGAAGATTGTGATGTGTTGTGCGTGCGTGTGTGTGTGTGTGTGTGTGTGTGTCTAACAATAGTTTTAAGACTCACTTCAAAGATACAATACAATTCCTGAAATGTATATCAGATATTTAACACTAAAAGCATCCCATATGGGTTTATGTGCCCAATGAAAGTCTGTGTAAGTAAGTTTCCTGGCCTTTTTTTTTTTTTTTTTTGTCCCTATCAGGCAGCATTGATGCCTGGGTGGCAGTTGAGAGTAGCTGGCAGCTGAAGGCAGGTTTTTAACTAGCACTTGGGAATTGGGGTGGAAGGCTTGGTAGAATAGTCTGTATATATAGCAAAGGAATCTGGACAATAAAAAGCCTTGTGACACCATAAAAAGTAACAAATTTGTTGTGACATAAGCTTTTGTAGGCTTGAGCCTGCTTGGTCACATGCATGCTCTGGCCTACAAAATATTATGCCACAATAAATTTGTTAGTCTTTGTTGTTTTTTCTGCAACATGGTTGCCCCTATTTTTAACCTCGATTGCACTGCTTATACTAAGATACTCTACATATATCCTACTTAGGCTTCTTGTCTTTTTGGTTTTCATTTGTGAAGATACTTGATATTTTCTGGCCATTTCTAGCAGCCCATGTGAGTGTGTGTGCTTTGAAGTTGGACCTATTCCATATACTAATATCAAAACAGTTAGTGTGGTATCTTTTGTGTTGGAAGAGCAGAGCTATTGTCAGGAGCACAGGTCCAAGGGCAGGCAAGTACCTTAGGGCAGGGGTGGGGAACCTGAGGCCCAGGGCCCACATCTGGCCTTCCTGGGGTCCCAATCCAGCCCTCCCTTCCCTTCTTCCCACCCCTTCCCCCAATTACCAATTGTTTGGTGGTTTCCAGGCTTTGGGGAAGTTTCCCCCCACTATTCTAAAAGGTTGAAATGCCTCTCCTAAGGCTTAGCTCCTGCCCAGTAAGAGCTTTAAGCTAAAATATGCTGGTATTTTTTTGTATTTTTGGCCCCAGCCCTTTTGCATTTAGCTGTTTCTCCGGCCCCACCCACCACTGGAACGTGGCCCCCAAGAGCTTCTCCAAAATTGAATTCAGCCACCAGGCCAAAAAAGTTTTCCCACCCCTGCCTTAGAGAGTCCAGTCAGTCAGATGGCTGCCAGGCAGTAGTTTAGTACCAATGAAAGAGATTTTGGATTGTCTTGCTCAGCAGCCAGCTCCGATCTGAGAGCTTTATATCAATTAGTTGCACAGGACTGGCCCTCTGGTGTCATGTAATTCCTTAGGCTAGAAAGATTCTGGGATGTTGTGCAAGTGTCCCAACTTGATATGCCTGCAATTCCCTTCTCTAACCAGCAATCCCAGTGGCACAAGGAGCAGGGAACCAGTGCCTGATCTGCAAGGCTTGTGGTTCAGGCCCCGTGGTGCCTCATAGCTGTACTAACGTTTCAGTCTTTAGTCCATTTGAGCTTGGAATCTTCCTAATGGTTTACCAAAAAATATTAAGCCTTTCTCAACTGTTCAGCTACTCACATTTGGTCAAACTATAAGAAAGTTTACAATGTGTCTGGCAATGTTATTAACCACTATTCTGATTGCACATAACACCGCATATGCATTCCAGATGTGCGCTACCTTCTATTGCATTTATGTATGTTGAAGACAAACTCTGTTGGCTGAATGGGCTCCTGCCAAATGAGGTAAGGCGGGTGGCTGTTAAGGAGAGTGCCCCAGTCGTGCAATACCCCTTGCAGAGATGCTCACCTGGTGGTGTGGTCTTTTCGTCACCAGGTGAAGACCTTTTTCTTCTCCCAGGCTTTTTAGTCCTTCAGTTTTTAAAAACGGTGTTGAATCTTTTTAGATTTTAGTACTGCTGTTGGTTTTACTTTGATTTTATTCTGTAGCCATTTTTAATTTTCACTTTTTAATGCTGTGTTTTATTTTCTTATATTTTATGGTTTTAAAATCTGTGTTGTGAACTGCTGGAGAACATTGCTATTGGACAGTATAGAAATGTAAGTCATAGACAAACACATTAATACATTCTAGAGTATTTATTGCATCCAAGTTGTGCTTAATTGTATTGCGCTTTCCCTCCAGTAAATACCATGGCAATGGCTTCCTACCTGCCCACACAAGTTCACAGACCTATTTATTCATATTATCAGGGAACCAAAGTTTGTGGGTTGCCATCCAAAATCAACAAAAGTTGTTGAGACAATTAGTGGATATCAGGCTGTGTTACCCACATGCTTTACTCATAATCAGCTAAGTTTTGTTTTCAGACCCCTTTGAGTTTATCATTAATTCTTCGTTCCACTTATGTGTGTGTACTTGACAGGATGATCTTATCTTGAGCTGAAACAGAGGCAGGTTGAGCCCCTAATTATCCAAGGGCTCTTTTTCCTCAACCTCTGATTAACCTTTCAGTCAATGTAAATAAATTGGCAATTGAAGTGAGTTGAAGGATTACTATTGCTAGGTAACTGATCATATGAACACGAATGCAGTCTTTTACTTATGTAGTTCCATCTTTCTTGCCTCTGGATTAGGCTTTTCAGCACACGATTAGGTGGAAATGCTATTTTCAAAATGCGCTTTCTCTTGTTGAACTGGTGCACAGCATGTTTATTCCCTGCTTCTTCTAATAAACGCTTCTTTGTGCAAACAGTGCTTGGCAGGCTCCCCTTTTCAGATTTCTGATTCTGAACACCACTTTTTTTTTTAGGGGGCGGGGTGCTGAGCCTTATCAAAATAACAAAATTGGGGATCACTTGGCTAAGTCTACATTGGAAGTTGGATATGAATGCTGTTCTTGTGTATTTTTACGTGGCAATTGTCTGGCTGAAGCCTGGACGTTTGTTTGGGGCAAATAGTTGGTGTAAGTGCTGCATTCACATGCTTATAGTATACATTACTCAGTTCCTGAAGGAAGCATAAGTCATCAGAAGTGTAAATGTCTTTTCGATCTGGAGTTAGGAAAATGTATCATTTCTTCGGACTTTCTTGAGTGTCGGTCATATAAAATATTGCTAGGAGTTCTTGTGCATAAACCTGGAAACTCATTTCCCATCAGACGTTTTTATTCTTCTGGTTTTTACCTTCTGTGAAACCCTCTTTTCTCAGTAGTCTCCTCTTCCATTGCTGGTTCATGGATGACCTTGCTTTTCTCAAGAATGCCATGACGAAAATCACTTAAGATGTATCTCCTCATTTGCATTAATTATGTCTCCAGAAAGCTGATGAGGACAATTGTGCTTTATAGTGACTAGTTGACAATAAAAACATAGGTAAAATAAGCTCTTAACACATGCCCCTACAGGCACTTTTACAAAGCAGTTTTGATGAGCAATTAGGAAGGCTCATTAGTGCAAAACTAGAAGTGGTCAAAGCAATTTTTCCTCATTTGCCAAAAGCATGAGTCCGTCCTGCCATACACAGCTTGGTCTGTGTCATCTGCCATCTGTAATGTGTCTAGGCTGGGTCATACAAAGGAATGCATGGGCTCAAATCATCAGTGTTTGTCTACTAGGGCAGGTGGGGCAGATGTATGTTGGGATATCCATATGACTCCCTTCAAAAAGCCCCATACAAATATGTCCTAAATGGTGCTCTTCCACAATATTCACAACACTTGGGGCTGATTCACTAATGCATATTCATCACTTAACAACCTTCTGCCAAATATGTATCTTATCTTCATTGAAAAGGATTGTCTTTAAGCTGACCTAGGAAGATGTGAGAGTTTTCCATTTGTGGCAATTAAATTGTGATGACTCATTCACACACACAAGTCATCAATTGATGTTCTGGGATGGTCAGAGGGTGATGAACTTGCATGTGTACACCTTTTCACAAAACCATTTCTGATTTATTTGATTTGTAACCTTCCTTTCTACCAAAAGAAATGGCACTCAAGGTGGCTTTGATTCTCATTGACAAGGGGATAAGCAACTATATTCCACTTACAAACACAGTAGACTGGTAACCAATGTCAGGCAACTTATGGGGTTTTCTTGGTGAGTGTGTTTTTGGATGAGGACTAGTGAATAGGATTTCAGCAAAGGCTGAAATTGCTGGTAGGAATAAAAGTTGAAAGAGGAGTTGCAGTTAATAACAATGTACTGAATTTGTATATGGCAGGAACTTGTGGCCCTCCAAGTGTTGTTAGACTCCAACTCACATCAGCCCCAGCATGGCCAGTATTCTGGCAGGATGGGAGTTGCAATCCAACAGCATTTGAAAGGCCACGGTTTCCCCTCCCCTGACATATAGTCTGAAATTCAAACACATTTAAATGAGAGAAAGCTCTGCATCTGTTTAAATGCTGCTTGCCAGAGAAACTTCTTTAATTAGGTGATTCCTTTCCCTGCGTTGTCACATTTGGGGGATTCAGACACAGCCAAATATCAGTTGTCAGTCTGTGCAGTTTAAAACAATTTGCATTTTTAAACAGCTTCCCATTTGAATAATACTGAGTTCACAATTGTGTAACACTTTATTGGAAACAAATCAATTTGATATCCAAAGCAAAGTCGAAATGAACTGAAGCCTCCACATTATCACCAATTTACTTGATAAGAATTTACTTTAGTGAAGTGCTTTGAAGGGGGCAAGTAGCCAGGGTATCAATATTATATGGACATTCCCTACTGTTTTTGGTAAAGGAGGTGGAGGTGTTGGCTTTAAGGACCCACAGAACTGAACAGGTGGCCCTTGTTTCCAGAGATTGTATTTTGCCATGCTGCTATCCAGGATCAAAGGGCCTGTATGACCAACCATATTGGAAAAACTGTGTGTCCTAGGGCCTCATTGTATGATTAATATTCAGGGTTGTATATTCATAGATCATAGAGTTGGAAGGGGCCTACAAGGCCATCGAGTCCAACCCCCTGCTCAATGCAGGAAAGTAGAGGAGGGGTCTCCCATCCAAGTAATAACCAGGCCTGACCCTGCTTAGCTTTTCACGCTCGGACAAGCTGAGCCAGCGTAAGCCACAGGCCATGAGTTGGAATGCAGAAAGTGGAGGATGTGGTACCTGGCACAGAATTCAGCTTCCTGAACATCTTGTTTTTTATTTTATTTTTTAAAAATACAGCAGGTTTCTAATCCTTATGATTGCAAATATGGGTAGGGCTGGGCAATGGGTATCTGAATAAAATTTCTATTGCTTTGGGGTGTGGCTCCACTGCACTACATAGCTTGATTCTCTACACTACATAGCTAGCAAAAAGAGAATGAATTAGGTAAGATAGTCCTAATTGCTGAATAAACTACACAAAATAAGAAAAAATAATAATGCAGCTTTACAGTTTACAGTATACAGATTGCAGAATTCAACTTTTGTGGTGCAAAATTTGGATTATCTGGGCGCAGATTGTGATGATGATTATGATTTTAATGTGGAGTACACAAAGCCCTGATTCTATGATTCGTTTCCATCTAGCTAGTTGGAAACTAGTAATGTCAGGTTTTGTTTTCAGTGTTCAGCCAATCTACTTACCACCTGTTAAGTCTACCTTAGGCCTTCCACAGAAACAAGATATTGCTGAAGAAAGTTTATGCTTGGCCTTGTCAATAAGATAACATGTTACTAGCCCACAAATTTTTTTACTATCCTACCTGCCTCCAGATAACTCTTGGTCATTTCTGACATATGTATGGCATGAATGCAAGCTTCTCTGTCTGCCTGGTGCCAATTCTTTACCACCACACATGACCAGATAGGTATTTGCAGGCTCAAATAGGCCAGCATATCTGGCCAGTGTTCTTTACATGGTTTTCATACAAGCATCCTGTGTTGTAACCTGCTCTCAAACTGTTGTATAAGATGTGTGCAGCTTGATCTCATGTGTGCTTCCTTGGAAGTAAGTCTCAAGTAAGTATGTCCAGGATTGCAGCTTTAGCATTTGTTTTGTTCTTGTTTTTCATGAATATAATGTGAAGGTCTGCTCTGTAATGGGAGGGTGGTCTCATTCAAAGGAGGGATTACTCATTTGGTTGCTTGGGTAACACACAGTGTACTAATAAATACTGA
The DNA here is from genome assembly GCA_021292165.1 of Shinisaurus crocodilurus. Classification (NCBI taxonomy): domain Eukaryota; kingdom Metazoa; phylum Chordata; class Lepidosauria; order Squamata; family Shinisauridae; genus Shinisaurus; species Shinisaurus crocodilurus. Next base: position 158,079,443 of record CM037878.1, on the reverse strand, counting down.
CTTGAGAAGACTAGGGTTTAAAGGAATCTTAACCTTTGTTTAAATTTTGAACATATCCTCAGGGTGTTTGGACCTTATTGTTTGGTGAGGCATGTCAGTAACATGGTGATCATACTAATACTAGGTAGAAAAGAATGCTGATGTAATGCTAATTCTGAATATCTGCAGTGCTTGATAAGCAGGAGTTGCATTTGAATAATATTGAATATTGTCCATGCATCTTGTGTCAAGGACACCAGCATCTGTCCATATTCTACGGTGTGTACACACATTGAAATGGACAGTTGGAGGCTCATTTCTAATGTGTAACATCTCTTGCTGTGGTATTGGTGCAAAAGTACCCTCTATATACATCTGTAGTGCTGCATTGGAATACTGTGTGTCCTGATCACCCCCTCAAGAAGGACAATATAGCTGGGAAAGAGACACACACACACAACCAAAATGATTGTGGACTTGGAGCATCTTCCTTACAAGGAAAGGCTAAAGTATTTGGTGCCATTTAGCTTAGAAAAAATAGGACTGGTTGGGAATGTAACAGAAGGTTCTAAAACTGGTCATGGTGTGGAGAGCCCCCCCCCCCCCATGATATTAGAATTCAGGATTGCTCAGTGAACTTGATTGGCAATAGATTCATGAGAGACAGAAGAAAGTACTTCTTCATTTAATTAGTGAAATTTGCTGCCACGATTTGTGGTGGTGGCCCCAGGCTTAGTTTTAAAGGCGGGGGGGGGGGGGAGAAGAGAAATTTGTGGAGGGCAAGTCAGTCAATGGGTATTTCCCATGTTAATTAAATGGAACCTCCAGGTTCAGCGACAGCATATATTTCTGGAGTGTGCAGGTCAAACAGCAGGAGATGGTATTGCTTTCATGTCCTGCTGTGGGGATCCTTGCAGTTCCTGGCTGGCCACCACTAGAAATAGGTGAGCAGAAGCTCCACACCATGTCTTTGTTGCTGGGATGTACCGTTTCTGATTGAAGGTGTAAGGATGAATATTTGAATGGCCTCCCCACATAAACAAGACTAGTATGTCAGGGGAAAAGCTTAGCCTAGCCTAGAACCTTCAAGTATTTTATGCAGGGGAGCATTCAAACTAGGGGCGCATGGATTTTGTTAAATCTGTTCCGTCTGTGTAAAAAATTGTCAGGCATCTTTCATTCTGTTGTCTGCTCATTGACAGAATTGGAGTTTTCTTAGGGATGTCTGAGAATTTTGTTCCACTTGTGCTGATGTGTATTAATGCTGATACATATTAGCACAAGTGAGAATTTGTGCAAATCACCCCCACAAGTTAAAAACCAGTCACAAGTCCATGGAATCTATGCGACTCAGAAAAAGACTATGGAATCCGCGGGTGGGATTCATAGAAATGCAAGCTCACTTGAACCTGTTGCAGACAACCCTAACAAACATTCAGTCCCCTGGAATGAAATGGGCCAACATCAGTTGCTAAGGACATCTGTTTATTTAGTTTGGCCCTAAGCTTTCACTTAAGTCAGCAAGATATTACGTAACAACCCAAGTCCTCCACTTCTCCATTTTATAGTACATCCTCCTCCTTTCCATTTTATCCTTACAACAACCCTGTGAGGTAGGTTAGGCTGAGAGTCAGTGACTGGCCTAAAGTCACCCAGTGAGCTTCATGGCTGAGTGGGATCATAGAATCATAGAATCATAGAAAAGTAGAGTTGGAAGGGGCCTACAAGGCCATCGAGTCCAACCCCCTGCTCAATGCAGGAATCTAGCTCAAAGCATCTCTGACAGATGTCTGTCCAGCTGCACCTTGAATGCCTCCAGAGTGGGAGAGCCCACAACCTCCCTAGGTAGTTGATTCCATTGTCTTATTGCTCTGACAGTCAGGAAATTTTTCCTGATGTTTAGGTGGAATCTAGGTTCCTGTAACTTGAGCCCATTATTCCGTGTCCTGCAAACTGGGATGACCGAGAAGAGATCTTTGCCCTCCTCTGTGTGACATCCCTTCAAATACTGGAAGAGTGCGATCATATCTCCCCTCAGTCTCCTCTTCTGAAGGCTAAACATGCCCAGTTCTTTCAGTCTCTCCTCATAGGGCCTTGTTTCCAGTCCCTTTATCATCCTTGTTGCCCTCCTCTGAACCCTCTCCAGTTTGTCTATGTCCTTCTTAAAGTGAGGTGCCCAGAACTGGACGCAGTACTCAAGATGAGGCCTAACCAGTGCCGAGTAAAGGGGAATTATCACTTCCCGCGATTTGGAAGCTATACTTCTATTAATACAGCCCAAAATTGCATTTGCCTTCTTTGCAGCCACATCGCATTGCTGGCTCATATTCAGTTTGTGATCTACCACAATTCCAAGATCCTTCTCACTTGTAGTATTGTTGAGCCAAGTGTCCCCCATTCTGTAACTCTGCATTTGGTTTCCTCTCCCTAGGTGCAGCACTTGGCATTTATCCCTATTAAATTTCATTCTGTTGTTTTCGGCCCAGCGCTCCAGCCTATCGAGGTCACTTTGAATTTTGTTTCTGTCTTCCAGAGTATTAGCTGTTCCACCCAACTTTGTGTCATCTGCAAATTTGATAAGCATTCCCTGTACCTCCTGATCCAAGTCATTAATAAAAATGTTGAAGAGCACCGGGCCCAGGACCGAGCCCTGTGGTACCCCGCTCGTTACCTCTCCCCAGTTTGAGAAGGAACCATTGATAAGCACATGGCTCTCGAGTCCCAGTCCAACACTCAAAACTAACAAAATCAAAATGAGACAGAGGAATCATACTAAATCCATACAAAATAGGAAACAGAGGGCTGGATCCTCCTCCTCTTACTGGAAATTTAGGATCTGGGGAGTGGCATAGAAGGATGGATGGCTCAATTCTCCTCCCCACCCAAAACACCCAAATAAAGAGCTTCAGGAGTTCAATGCAACATCATTTGGGGAAAGACATACAAAATGTCTTCATATTGCTCAAGCAATGAATGAATTCACCCTAGCTTCCCAGGCGAACTACTGAAACAGTGTGGTGAGAGCCAGTGACTGGTTTCAGACAACACGATAACCCACACTCGGGTTGAGTATGGGTTGAATGTGGGTTGTTGTTGAACCACAATCTCTTCATGGGTTGTTTGCGATTAACAAACCATGGTTTGTTAACTCCGCTGGGTTCAGACAACATGATAACCCATGTTTCAACAACAATCCATCCTTCTATGGCCACTCTCCAGATCCTAAATTTCCAGTAAGACAAGGAGGATCCAGCCCTCTGTTTCCTATTTTGTATGGATTTAGTGTGATTCCTCTGTCTCGTTTTGATTTTGCTAGCTGTCTAAAACATACTCACCGCAAGGTGGGATATACATTTAAGAAATACATACAAATTAATTCTATGCGTGTGTTTTGACACAAAATAATATGATTTGTGAAAGTGGCAATGTGCTGATGTTCAAGGTAGGAAGAAATAAACACTGGGCTTTCTTTAGTAAAGTGCAGGGGCACTGGGATAGAAGGACTGCTGTGGGAAAACACAGCAAAAGCATGAACAGAAATAGCATTTCATGGAACTGTGGAAAATTCAGTAAAAGCTGCATTAGCCATGATAAGCTAAATGGAACTTACATTTGGGCCCCACACCAGGCAAGAGTACAGATAAGAAATGCTCACTCTCAGTGGGTCTCTACTAGGCCTTGTTAAGTGTCCAGACCGGCTGTCTGAGAGTACAGTCCATTCCAGCATAGATTCAAGTTTCAGGCTTTGGGAGCTGTAAATGAGGACAGAAAAGTGGGTATTATTGTTGATTTGTGATCCTGCTAAAGGCCAGTTGGTAACATGCTTTCACCCAGCAGCTGCCGCTCTTTTCTGCCAGCCCGTGTTGATTTCTGTGCACGTCGGCCTGTGGAGAGGCAATTGTGTGCATCCTCTTAGAGGTCCTGAAGTTGGCATGGAATCTGGGATGCCACCCGGACCATTTGCAGCAGCCCCAGCTCACGACGGCAGCACACTCATGACTGTATCGCAATCGACTGTTAGAAAATGATGAGTGGGAGCTGTGGGCTAAAAGGGTCCCATGCACCAGCTCGCAGGAATGCTAACCGGATGTCTAGTGTTCTAGTGCTTTAAGTACATATCTTACCTCCCTTCGCCACAGCCCAGTGTGAGAGGCTGAGGGGTGTGCCCTGTGGCCGAACAAAGCTGTGAACCTGCATCCAAATGCAACCCCCAGGTCCACTGGTTCTTATCTTTGCTGGCAGGAGATCATTACTAAGGGACCTTTATGAAAGTGGTTTTGGCAGAGTGGAGTGGGCTAATGCCAGATTGCAGACAGCCAAGAGGGGAGACCGGGAAGGAGGGGGAGAGACTTTAGAGAACTGATTCAGCAGCAACAATAACCAGTATCCTCAAGGAGCTTGAAAAGGAGAAAAGCAGTGATGGGGCAGAAGTTGGAGAGGTAGGTAGCGTTCAGGTAAGTCTGTTACAACTTCAGCCACTTTTGTAGCAAATAGAAGCTGATAACCTAAAACAGTGGGAAACTGCTCTTAAAAAACAAACAAATCCAAAACAGTTTGCACACAGCAATAGATACAATAATGTGTTCTTCTGAGGTGAAGGAATTTGGGCAAAGGGAATGGGGTCATCTGTTCCTGTTCTTCTTTTTTCTCTCCCCCGCCCCCCCCCCCCCACATTCCAAAGCCTGGATATATAGAAGGGATTTTGTGTGATTATGTCATCTAAAGGACAGAATTCCTCCAGTGCAGTTCTGCACTGCAGCAACAGCACTGAGTCCTGGAGATGGTCCAGTATTCATGCCTTTTAATCATGAATGGAATGAAGGGACCAGGAAAGCACAGTGTTAACAAAGTAATGGGAGGAAGGAGGTTATTCTGTCTCTCTCTCTCTCTCTCTCTCTCTCTCTCTCTCTTTTAAAGCCCCATCCGTTTATGACATTGTTACTAATAGCATGCAAATCCTAATGCTCAAAAAAGCTTTAGTTAAAGTATCAAGCAACATTAGCTACTGACATGGTGCTTAGCTGTTACGTTATGCTGTATATTGCTGAATAAGTAATATACAAAGTATGCTACTTTTCTGATCTCTTTTTTTGTGAAAATTCCATTAGAGGATAACTGGCTGGGTTGTGGGTTTTGCGGGGTCTTGTTGTTGTTTGGCTGATGGTTTTACTGCTTGTGTAACAGTATCTTCAGGCAACATCAACTTGCTTAAGCATTTGTTCCATGGTTAAAGCATTTACTGTCATTTTCCCGTAATTATTTGGTCTTTGCGGTTATGCTTGCTGGTATTTTGGATGTGTGTTTATGAACTCTTGGAGCACACTGAGGGAGCTTCTGTGTGGCCGCACTTGAAACAAAAGCTTCCCTAATTTCAGTGTAATTTGCTCAGCAGCTGTGCTGCTCTAAAATATAAAACCCGGAAATGTTCAAAGAGCGAATAGAAATGTAGAGTGCTTCTCTTTCCCCTCCCCCACCCCTTTTCTCTGTCTCTTTCCTCAGAAAACATAAAGAGCAGGTAGAGCAGGATGGAAAAATACAGCTTTGACACTTCCAAAGTTACAAAGCTATATTTGGGGTGTGGGGGTGTGGGGAGGAAGGAATGGGGAAAGAAGAGTGATGGCATTCATAATGATGTCCTACATACAACTTTGGCATTTAACTCAAGAGGTCGTAGCTTGTGTATCATCTATCTATCTATCTATCTATCTATCTATCTGTCCATCTTATTAGATTTGTGTATTGCCCTTCATCAGAGAGATCCCAGGGTGGATCTTTGCTGTAACACCTACAGAACAATCCTACTAGTGTGGGTGGGAAGATCTGAAGGCAGAGTAACTGCCTTATCTGAAGTCCTGCTAGGCTTTCATCAGCAGGGCTGTGAAGGAACAAAAACTGTTCCCCATTTTTACACTGACTTTGGTTTTAGGTATTATGAGGTTAAATCTTTGTGTATGTGTGCTAGTTAGGAGTTTAGAGGTCAAAAGTTCAGTTAGAATGTAGAGGCCAGGAAGTTGCTCAGGAAGCCAGACAATTATAAAGTTCAGAAAGTCAGAGGAAGAGAGAGAGAGAAAATGTTTTTAACTCAGGCAATAGAAACTTGGTTTGCAGAAATGAGCAAGAAACTACCTCTTGATTGGATGGAGCTGGGGAGAGAAAAATAATTATTTAACAGGATATACACCAAAGGCAGAGACGGAGGAGGAGGAGGAGAATAAAAGGGAAAGAAAGAGTCAGAGCTTCTGGAACTAGAGAACTGGTTTAGAGAGCTGAACCAATGATAGATAAGATATTGCTTGGAAAGAAGAGACCTGAATAAAAAAGGGACACAATCTAGTTATGTTAGCTGCATGAGTTTATCTCTGGTTGTTTTAGTACCCTATTGCTTATATGGTTGTTGGGGTTTTTGGGGGTGCATCCATTCCGATTTTAAAACTCTGCCTATTAACATTTTCCTTTAGTAAAATTTATTTATTTTTAAATTTGAAACATTGTGGTCTTTTTTGCGGTGGGAGGAATTGCCCACCCCACATCTTAACAGCCAACCTCTACGCTACCTAAAGTAGATAGGTTTTAACTCTCTGAAATCCAGAGAGTTTTACGACTGGTTTGGTGGAGGCAGCCAGAGAAATAAAGATTTCAACCTGCTGGCAGTGGAAAAGGCAAAAAGAAATATGGACACACTTTTTTGTCTGTTTTTCCTTCCACTCATGCAGTAGGGCATTGATGGTCCATGACAAGGGCATATAAAAGAGGGAGTAGCAGTGTTTGGGCTCCACCCCTTTCCCCAATTCCCCCCCTTCCATTGACAATTCCCCTCTTCCCTGTAGGAACCAGTGGAAAGGAAATTATGTACTCTATCTACAGCACTGGTGTACATTCCCCCTCCCCATGTTGGGGGCCTGCTGCTCCAAAGCCTCTTCCTGTCCACCCGTAACCTGTCTTCCAATCCACCCCCGTTGCCTCTGCTGATGTTGGAGCTCCATTGCTAGAACATCAGGGGCTTTGGAGGTTTCTCAGGAGCTGCAGGGAGGGGGGGCATCGATAGTTGGATCTCCCCCTCCAAGGGTGGATCCCTCTCTTCATCCTCAGAGGGGGAGATCCAATCCATTCTATGCCCCCTGGGATGCTCTCCCAGGGATCATAGGTCTGCAGCCTTTGCAAATTAATTAGTTAACCAATTAAAAACCATTAGGTTGTGTTTCTATTTCTATAGAAAGTAGCTGTTGAAAATTTGGGTAGCTAGTATCCCATCTCGCACAGCAGAGAATGCCTCTTCTGTGCTGTTCTCAAGGTAACGTAGGGATGTCGGAGAAATCCGCAACAGACTCAAATAAATTCGAATTTCTAAAAATCTGACCTGTGGATTCTGCAGCGGACCGGCTTTTCTTGAGTAGCATGGATTCTGGATTTGTAGGTTGTTTTTTGTTTTTGTTTGTTTTCCATGATTTTTAGTCATAGAAAAATATGGGGAGGGGACACACACCACTAACCAAAAATGTGTGTTTCCTCCATAGGCTAAAGCATGAAAATATGCGTTTTTCGGGGATTTGTGTATTATGGGGGGGTTTTGCACATTTTTGGGTGTGTGAATTTGCGCAGGTGCGAATTTGCACAAGTGCATATGAACGCATTTACACAAAATCTGATTCCGTCAATGAGCGGACAATGGAACGAAAGGCGCCTGACAAGCCATAAAACATAGACGGAATGGATTTTACAAAGTCCATACATCTCTATGTACTAGTATCATCTGTTATAGCAGGAAACAAAGACACTTTCTCCTTTAGAACTATTGGTTTCAGTCTTATTTAATCTTATTTAAATATATGCAGATAGTTGATCGAGTCAGATTAATTTACTTACATTTCATTAAGTGGGTGTCAGCCCTCTTTCTGCTGTGTGTTATTATTTTCCCGAGAAAGCCTATGGGAGTGTTAAGGTCAGTGTATTTGTCATGATCAGTTCTTTCTAGCTGATAGTAATTAAAACCCCTTTGGTTTTTAGAACTGTATGTATTTGGGAGGATTGTGGGGAGGCAATAGCCAGCACAGTCAGTTCCTAAGTCACAACATCACCAGTGTCTGTAGGATGGTGCAGCAATTTCAGGTTATAGATATTAGAAGTTTAATGAAACGCAAAGTCTCATTTTGGGATCAGATTAATAATCTTTACATCCAAGTTTTCCTTTCACTTGGTGGATGCGTTCTTGCAGAATGTAAGCTGAGTTTTGGTGAAACCACAACTGGAGACCACAAAAATGTTGGATTATAGACGAGACCGGTGCAGGGCAGTTTGGCGCCCTAGTCTAAATTATATTTAGCGGGCCCCCCCTCTTGTGCCGTGGGGGGGCTCCAGAGAAAAGCAGCCCTGCTCTGCAAACCTCCCGCCGCCGCCGCCGCCACCGGACCCCCGCATGCTGCCGCCGCCACCGGACCCCCCCGCACGCCGCCGCCGCCACCGGACCCCCCCCGCACGCCGCTGCCACTGCTGCCACCGGACACCCCCCCACACGCCACTGCTGCCGGACCCCCCCGCACGCCGCCCCCCGCCCCCTACCTTCCCTGCCTCCTCTGAAAAGGAAGTGACGCAACGGGACCCCCGCGCTCTGTTTTTGGCCGGGGGAAACCAGGGCAACAGGGCTGTTTAAGCCTTGTTGCCCTGGTTCCTCCCGCCAAAACAGAGCACGGGCAGGGCTCCGGAAATGGCGCGGAGAAGGTAGGTGTGGGGGGGAGGCGGCGCGTGGCGGGGGGGGAGGCGCACAGGCTCGGCCCCACCACTACTCCGGGCGCAATCCCCTGCACTGACTTGGCTTTGTCAGCGAGGCGGGCGGGCAGTGCAGGAGCGCGCCGGCAGCGAAGAGGAGCGCAGCGTTTCTGCACTCTCTTCCGCTACGCGCCCTATGCAGCAGCCTAGTTGGCCTAGCGGTAGCGCCGGCCCTGATTATAGAAGTACTCTAGGTTTTTTAGTTTCAAAACAGGGCAAGTAGCACGTTTGGCTAATACAGAAATGGTTAAAGGTCTAGCATGACTTTGTGTGTATGGCGAAGAGAGAAAGGGGCTGTACTTATATAATGGTTTTAAAATATATATTTATGAAATCTATACCTTGCTGTTCCCGAAAAACAGTGCTCAAGAAAGTTTACAAAGATAAAAAATCTACAATACAAATATAAGAAATAACCTAAAAACATACTTTAAAAAGGAGATACAGCAGAGTAAAATAATACAATATTAAACACTTGGGTGAACAGGACAGACTTTTCTTGGTGCCTAAAAGTAAGTAATGGTGGTGCCAAATGAATTTGCTTGGGGAAGGTATTCTACAACTAGGATACCACTCCAGTAGCCAAACTGTTAGCCTCTGAAGAAGGAAGCACACAGAAGAGGACTTCAGTTGAAGATCTTAATTGATAAACATGCTCATATGGGAGAAGGCAGTCTTTCAGGGACCCCCCTTCCCAAACTATTTAGGGTCTTATAGTTTAATACCAGGACTTTTGACTTGGGCTTGGAAACACTGACTGCCAGTGTAAATCTTTAAGAGCTGGTGAGATATAGCAGGTCTCAGTCGATAACCTGTCCTCCACATTTTGAACCAGTTTTATGTTTCTGAATGCTTTTCAAAGGCAGCCCTATCCAGTACTACCTGGATATTACCAGAGCATGGGCATATATTTGAGGTTTGAAGGCATGGGGGGAAATTGAATGGAGAGGGATGGTATTTTTAATGATAGCTTGTACAGTAATACCTTGGATTGCAAGTAACTTGGTTTGAGAGCGTTTTGCAAGACAAGCAAATTTTTAAATATTTATTTAATTTTTTTTTACTTGATATACAAGCGACGTCTTGCAATACAAGTACTGTAGTACGGCTTAAATTAAAAATCTCTGTACAAATTTTTATGGGGGGGGATTTCGTTTTGATATAAGAGTGTTTTGGATTACAAGCACGTTTCCGGAACGAATTATGCTCTCAATCCAAGGCATGACTGTATGCAGCTTTGCTATTTAAAAGAAGCTACACCCAAGAGCTGCAAGTAGTCTGTGTATTGACACATACATACATACATATGCACACCAACCATTGCATCTCAAGCATAGTGTTGTGGTATTTATTTATTTATTATATTTATACCCCGCATTTTTTTCCTGCAAGGAACCCAAGGTGGCTTACACAATCCTCCTCTCCATTTTATCCTCACAACAACCCTGTGAGGTAAGTTAGGCTGAGAGTCAGTGACTGGCCCAAAGTCACCCAGTGAGTTTCATGGCCAAGCGGGGACTAGAACCCGGATCTCCTGAGTCCCAGTCCAACACTCTCACCACTACGTCACACTGGCTCTCAGTGTGTATGTTTATTTTATATTTATTTATTTAACATATTTCTATAATTCACCAAAATTGGTTCCAGAGCAGCATACACAATGAAAATGTAAGAATAAAAAACACACACATAATAAAACAACTGGCAGACAAAATAGAACCATTGGCAAGATTTAAAAATGCTTTGAACTGTGCATAGTTCTTTGATTCTATATTAAACAGTATCTGAAGAAGTTTTGGTGCAGAGGGAGAGAGACAATGTGTTGTTGGATTTTCCTCAGTGTGCGTATTGCACTGCTACTATCACCACCGCTTCCCCCCTAGCTTCTGCCACCACCAATATCGCCACTGTGTCCCCCAGCCTACCTGCCAGCCATGCAGCACTTCCTCTGGTTTGCTGCTATGGCAAATACTGTTTAACTTTCAACAGTATTTGCCACTGCAGGAAAGCAGCCAGCGGTGTTCCTACAGGCCTCTCCGGAGTGCCCATGCCTTGTTCTAAGGAAAGTCTCCTTCCTCAGAGTGAGGCATTGTGTGTGAGGCCACCTGTGCTGTTGGCCCTTTGCTGCAATAGTGGCAAGTACTGTTTAAAATTTAACAGATACAATAAAACAAGGATTGGCTGCTGTGGCAGCAACACGGTGACTGTGCAGGTGCTCTCTCTGGGGCCACCTCAACCACAGTGCCTTCCTCTGAGGAAGGACCCCTTTCTCAGATCATGGCATTGAGGGGCAAGATGACCCCAGAGATCCTGGAAGTGCCTGTGCTGCTGCCACTAGTGCAGCCACAAAACCTATTTAGGAAGGTCAAGGAGGAGAGCAGCCGGAGGTTGGTGCAAGTGAGGAGGAGGAGGTGACTGTGGACATGGCGATGCAATGAGTTGCAGAGGTTGCAGAATGCAATATGTATTTCATGGCGTATCTATATCAAATGGGACAGTTCAGATACTGGAAAATTCACCATATGGAGGAAGACTAACCTGACTCAATGTATCCACAGTTACAGGTAACTTTTTCTGATGGCAGTTAGGTGACCGTGATGTTTTACTTTTCAGCTGCTGCACTGAGGATTTTCCAGCATCTCAACCAGTCCGTACATATAGGTATACTAGTTAATACAGCTTGCAGGAAGGTTCAACTAGAATATGGCAGTGTTCTGCAAGCCAAGTTCCTGGCTACTACTGGAAATTTCTTCCTCTCCTAAGCCAATCAGGGCTTGCTGGTATGTGATCCCAGGTATTTAGAGGTAAACATTGGTCCATTGGTACAATGGTAGCCGGGGTAAAAGCTATATAAAATGCCTACTTATTCTCTGCAGTTGTGCCCATGCCTCATTCTCTTGACAACCGTATGTATCCACCCAACCCCTTCTGGGGGGCCATATTAATCTTGCTTTTCCCTCTGTCTACCATTTTCTCACTACAACTTGGAGCCTGTTGGTTTAAACCTGCTTCACTGCTGCCATGGTCCTGAACTCAATTACTCAGGAATGCAGCTAGGTGATGTTTTAATTCTTCCGTCTCCTGGGCCTGGACATTTTGTTTTGTTGCTAGATGAAGTTGACTTGGTGATTCTCCTCTGTTTCAGCAGGTAGAGTTTAGTGGCTGCTACCTGTCTTCTGCTTTGAGTGAGGGATGGCACTCTGGACAGGTATGGGGAGCGTCTGTCTTGAGTGTTCCCCATTTGGAATGTTTTCTTGGCATTCAGGAGAAATACCTATGCATAGATAAATAGAGCTTTTAATTCTCCTTATTGTTATTGTTGTTTAATGCCGAAGAGATTGAATGGATGATAGCTGAATAAGAGAACGTTTCCTCCCTTCTTTGGACCTGTCTTGTGCGTTATTCATCGAGGAGACATTTTCCATTCTTGTGCTGAGAACGTGAATATCCACACACAGCAGAGAGCACCATCCCGCCCAAGAGCAGGCTGACTGTGTGAGGGCACTGCCAGCTGGACTGTTCAAGAGAGCCAGTTTCTATTTTAATACAGCTGCTCTGTGTACGAGCACACTGAAAGGACAAGAATGACAAAATGTGTTTTCTTCAGTAAGTGGTTACCTAATTCCCAGTCTGCCCAGTGCATCTAGGTCACTAGTACGAACAAAAGGTGACCCCCTGTGTGGCTGACCCTTGCCCTTCATGGCTTATTACGTCTAATTGGGAGGGGATGTCTTGCTGGTTCCAGAAGGTTGTCAACTCCTCCTTGAGAGAGGGAGTGGCTGCTTTAAAGGAGGCAGTTCTTGGGGCCACTCCTGAAAACGGCTAACAGGGACCTGGAAGATGTTAACAACTATAGGCCAGTTGTTGACACCCCCTTCCTGAGCAAGGTGCTTGAGTAGGTGGTTGCTGGCAAACTCCAGGCACTCTTGAATGAAGCTGATTTTCTAGATCCATTTAATCGGGTTTCAGGACTGATTTTGGAATGAAAACTGTCTTCGTCGCTCTGTGGGATAACCTTTGCTAAGCGAGGGGCAGGGGGAGTGTGTGTGACCCTGAGGATTCTCTTGGGCCAATCAGCAGCTTTCAATACGATCGACCATGGTATCTTTCAGAGAGTTGGAGGTACTATACTGCAGTGGTTCTGTTCCTACTTGGATGGACGATTCCAGAAGGTGGTACTGGGGGATTATTGCTCTGCCCCTTGGCAGTTATGCCATGGGGTGCCACAGAGCCCTGTTTTATCCCTCATGTATGCTGTTCAACATCTACATGAAATTGCTGGGGAGGTTATCTGGAGATATGGACTGAGGTGTCACCAATATGAGGATGGCACCCAGCTCTATCTCTTCTTTTCATCAGATTTAGGTGAGGCAGTGAGTGTTCAGAATCAGTGCCTGGATGCGGTAATCGATTCGAAGAGGGCCAATAAACTGAGACTCAATCCAGATAAGAAGGAGGTACTGTTAGTGGGTGGTTCATTTGCCTGGGCGAGTGATATTCAGCCTGTTCTCTGTGTGTGTGTGGGATGCTCCATTCCTCCTAAAGTATCAGGTTCATAGTTTGGAGGTACTCTTGGATCCAGCACTGTCATTGGAGATTGTGAAGAGCCTTTGGGGGTTCCTACATGCACACACACACACACACACACACACACCCTCATGTGTGAACCGGCTAAAGGCTGGGGGGGGGGGGCGAACTGTGCATGGTTCCTCTGGATGGCGCCTGAAAGTCCTGAAAAGCCGGAGACCCGGCTTTCAAATGCAAATGCCATGAGTCATGGGTCCCCCTCCCCTGCCTGGGCAGGTGAAGTGCATCCTGATTGGCTGGAAGCGGCGGAGCTGCAGAAAGGAGGAGGGGAGGGGGGAAGAGCTATATTCTAAAGTGTGAGTCTTTTGTCTTGGTCTTTGTTCGTCGCGTGGTTGCTGGCTGTGGAGCAATGGCAGCAAGCCAAGCAGAGGCCCAAGCCTTCGGGCGGCCTCAGGATCCGACCCCAGGTAACTCCTGGTGAAATTAGCTGAATGAGGGCTTTGGTAAAGGCAAGCCTTGTGGAGGGCTACCCATCTCGGACCTTCGGGTAGGTGTGTAGTCTCCCCGGGCGGCAAGGCTGTGCTGGACCCAACCCTGAAGAGAACTGACCCCCAGGTAACAAGCTGTGTGCCTGGGAGATATAAGGAATCAGTAGGTTTTGTTATTTTGCAGCTCTACTGTCTGTGTACCAAAGTGTCTCTCTCTAATTTCGTGTGCTTCCCTCATTTCCCAACTTTTGTTGTAATATGCTACCGGAATAAACCTTCTTTGGTTTTTTACCCCACATGGTGTTTGTGATGCTCTGTGGCTTCAGCAACTAAATCCAGGTTACAGTCAAAAAGGCAAGTCCCTGAACAGAGATTCAAGTAGGATTGCAGACAGCTGAGGCTGGCAGTCTGGTACCTTGAGATCTCTGGGGGTCTTGGGTCCTTTGGGTAGGAAAGGGTGGGTGGTGGCGGGTCAGCCAGCCCCCCTTCCTCCACAGAGATACAGATGGACTCAGTGGTATGGAACACCTTTTATCAGCTACAATCCTATCTGGACAGAGATAGCCTAACTACAATTATCCATGCTTTGTTAACCTTTCATTTATCAAGATTACTGCAATGCGTTATATGTGGGACTGCTTTTGAAAATGGTATGGAAACCTCAGTTGGTCCAAAATAGGGCAGCGAGATTATTATTGCACTAATCGCGGCCGTTTTTAACTATCTTACACCATTTTCTATGTAAACAATGTAGCTCCAGGAACCCAGATGTCGCTTTCCCGGCTCGGCTTGTGAGAATGCGAGTAGAGCCGGGGAAGTAGGTAGGGCGAGCGGAGTTTGGGGGGTCGAGCCCAGCGAGTTTGCTGGACTTCCAGCCCCGAATTGAGCTCCGCAAACATCCCTACCTGAAGGATCACCTCCTTCTATATATACCTGCTTGGACCCTAAGATCATCCTCAGATACCCTCTCAGAGTCCCCCCAGTCAAATGAGATGAGGTGGGTGGCTACTAAGGAGAGGGCCTTTTCAGTGGTGGCACCCCAGTTGTGGAATGACCTCCCCAGAGGGGCTTGCCTGGCACCTATATTGTAGTCTTTTTGGCCCCAGGTGAAGACATTTTATTTTCCCGGGCTTTTTAGCCCTTCAGTTTTAAAAATTGCATTAGTACATTTTTAGGTCTTTGTACTGCTGCTGGTTTTTATCTTGGTTACTGCTTTGGCTTTATTCTGTTTTAAACTTATGGTTTTTATATTATGTTTTACTACATTATTATATTGTATGGTTTTAAGATTTTCGTCTTGTAAACCACCCAGAGAGCTTCAGCTAATGGGTAGTATAGAAATGTAATAAACAAATAAGTAAAGGTGTGGATCAGAGGTTTTGCCGTTGGGATTAGGTGTTATGATGTAAAGATGCCAGTCGCTTTGCTGATCCGGTGATTTTCAGTGCTCCTTATGCTTGCCTGTGTGTTAAGATGTGGTGATTGGTACTGAGTAAAATAGGTTGAAAACAAGATGTGGGGCTGCTGAGATGGTATAATCTAAATCCTTTCTTTAAGCTGGTAACAAATGATAATTCTGTTATTAGCTGGCATGGTGCTGCAAGACTTGATAGCCAGCATGCAAAAAGTAATGCAATGCATATAATTTCTGAGTGAGCAGAAAAGTAAAATGTAATTCTGATTACATTACAGATAATAACAGTAATGCTTAGCATTGATATAGCACTTTAAACACTTCATGTGTGTTGTCCCAGTATTCCTTATGACAGCTCTATGAGGCAGGCCAGTATTGCTATAGCCTTGGACCAATCACTGTATTTCAGCCTAACCTACCTCACAGGGTTGTTGTGAGGATAAAAAGGAGGAGGGGAACAGTGTGTGCCACTCTGAGCTGTTAGAGGAGGGGTAGGATAAAAGTATAATAAATAAAATTACTCCCATGTTAGGGATGGGGTAATGTTTGATGCTGACAGATGATGGCTTGCCTAATGCTGTTTAGTGGGACCCAAGGTTGGAGAGCCCTGCTCTAAGGTATTGCCTTAGCTTCTTTCCTTTTAGTGTTTATCTAGAAGAATTATGTAGATCTTTTTATATATATAAGGGAAACACCTATTGTCCATATATACTGTTTGAAGAATAAGCGTTTGTAATTCAAATCTAGGATCTTAATCAAAGAAGGGGATCTTAATTACTTTGACTAATGTTTTGGATGTCTGTCAAGTATTCATATGGAGTAGGGCACTCAGTCCAGGGCAGTGGGTTTCATTTTTCTTTGAAGCTCTGAGCACCGCACAAGAAAATGTATGTAAAGCACATTCTGGTGGATTTCCGAGTTGGCTTTCAGGAAGGGATGCCTACTTTGGAAGCCTCTTCTCTCCTCACTCCCACCCCAAATGCAATGTGACATAAATAGAACTAGGCAGAGTTCCAGCTTGAATACATCCATAGGTCATGACTGCAAAAGATGCCGTGCTTCATCCTGATTTAGCAATGGGAACCCTGAGACAGGAAGTTGCTTTGTTTACAAGAAGCAGGGTAACCACAATGGCAAACAAAACGGTAAGATTCCACTGCAGTTTTCGGTATGATGAACGGGCAAGGGTGCTGAATGCTCAGTCTTGAGAGTGCTAGTGGGATGCTGTGTTGACAATGACAAAATGTGTGGCTGCAAAACTGGATGCATGATCAGAAAGTCTGTGCTAAAAATTGTAAAAATCTTTTTTTGTTTTCTAAACTTCGGACAGCTGAGGCACACTTTTTTCCTTAATTAAAATTGGAGACATCCTTCATGGCATGCCTGAAAAAGGATTACTTTTAGAGTATGAAGGAGTAACAGTTATCTGCCCTCAGAGGAGACACACACTCCTGTGTTTTCTGCTTGAGTCATTGAACTGAGTGTGCCTCATGACTGGAAGAAAGCTCGAATCATTGACTCTTGCAGAGATACATCTAGCAGTCTTCTTTAAGTCAGGTAATTCTGCTGGATCTTTGCATGGGGAATGATTGAATGCTCTAGTCACACACCTGATGCAGAGATGTGGCAGAATTCCCATATGCCATCCCCAGTAGAAGCTGTTTGGAAAGAGGCAAGGGCAGAACAGTGAATCATCCAGAGAGGCAACAGGCAGCTGTCTGTGACTGGGTGCATTGGACTCACAGAAGCCTTTAATTTTTTGCTATTTATTTCTCATGGCACATTAGCAGTTCTCTTGCTAATGTGTACATACACATTTTGGGGTTTCTGATCTATAAGGTAAAAGAAAGCAAGAGTGGCAAACCCGGGCTTCCACGTTTTTGCTAGCCATGGAGAGTTTGCTGCTGCCTCTCAATGAGTGTGATGAGCAACCAGTCTTCCTTCCAAACTTGACATTGCAGGTGTGGCTGGGGATGATCATCCTGCCTGGGATCAGTTGCACAGCAGAGCCTTCCCCAATCCCAAGTTTGAGAAGGCCTTGGCACCTGGCGGGCATTGCCATGCAGCTGATCCCAAGACGATCATTCCCAACCACACCTGCAACTGGCTTGGGCCCTCCTTTTCAGCTCTGGTGCAAGAAATGCAGATGGGAGGGGTGGCTTTCTGAGTCTCTGCTTGGTGGAGAGGCTACAAGCCCCTCCAACAAGTGTCAACCGATGCTGGTATGTATGCCTCTCTTTCCTGCAGGAAAAGGTATGGGGAGGGAGGCTCTCTTGGCAGCTGCTCCACTGAGCATGAACCAAGTCAACAGGGCAGGGGCAGGAAGCTGGCAATCATAATATTTTGCTTGTTGCCCAAGGCCATCCTAAAATTGTGGACCCCTCTGTAAACCTGAGTGCAAAGTGATGCCATTTCTGGAACGGGAGGAAATATGCCCCCTTCCTTGCAGATATAGAGGTATTTTGATGTTAATAGAGGGCTTGATGTTGGGATGGGCAACTGCCAGCCCTAGTCCAAGGATCCATTTTGCCCTGCAGAAAAGCCCCTGATTCTAAGGCCCCTTTGTTTTGTTATTTATTGTTCACTGAGAGGTTTTTCGAGATTACTTTTTTAAAAAAACGATACCCCCCCCTCCTTCCTAATTATACCATTGGTGGTACAAGAGATATCACAATAAACCTCCACTTCCCTTGTTCCCCGCTCCACCCTTCCCTTCAGGTCCCTTCAGGTCACTGACGTGTGCTACGTTCTGTGCCTTACATAGTAAACCATTTACAGTTACTGCTTTCACAACTGCTAATTTGCATATTATGATATTAGATGAAAATGAAAGAATGGGGGAAAGGAAAGCGGGAATTTAAAAAGAAAGGAAAAGAATATGATGCTAAAAACTAAATCAGAGCATGGTGTTGATAGTCCAGAGGAGAGGGTGGTGCAAGGAAGAGGATCATGCCCACCACTCCTCAGTCTGCATAGAGTTCTAAAAATTCTGCCAGACATTTTGGAATTTAGCTTCCCTCCCTATTTTTTATGTTCGTTCCTGAGCTGCAAGCTCCAAGAGGTCCTAAGGACACTTTGCTAAGATGCGCATGAGCTGCTTGCTCCTGAATAAAGCAGAGAGACCAGTAAAAGGGCACTTTAGCCCCATCTTGCAGTAGATTTTTTTCTTTTTTTCTTTCCAGCATCAAAACGAAAGTAGCACAGAACAAGCCACAGATATGGGCAAAACAACAATCTTGTGGCAATTTGGAATGCAAAACAAATCCTTCTCAAACATGAAAAAAGAAAGAAAGAATGTGGTGTTCAGAATTGAGTCAACTGATCTGTAAGAGAACCTTCTGGAATCTCTGGATCATAGTTTGTCTCTTTATGAAAAGAGCGTATTCTCCCTTCAGTTTGCAATAGAGATCTGTTGATGTTCCACACTTGGGTCAAGGGGAGAATATGGCCCCAAGTGATGCATCTGCTCCAAAGGAAGCAGGCTGTGCTCCTGCATGAACTTTCGTTTGCAAAGGGTGACTGTTCTTTGTGAGCAATAATAAATGAGGCATTACAGTCAAAGGCTTGGGCTTGTATTGCTGTGGAGCAAGAAGCAGCCAACACCAAAAATGTACCTAGCCTCTGCTGGATGTGCATGGAATCTGTTTGGATTGCAAAGTGTTTGTGAGAGTTCTGGGCAGAGTGGGATTCCCAGAAGCACCATATCCAATAAGCCTCAGTCATTAGCTTCATTAGCGCATTCCATTTGCTGCCTGAGCTACTGGAAGTTCTACTACGCTAGAAATTTATTTAAGGCTCCCACTCTATGGAATACCACCCTATGGGATACCATGGCAATGTAATAACTGCCCCATAGACTGCTTTCTGACAAGCCATCTCCACATTGCTGTGGTATTGTACAGGTGGATAGACCCCATGGAAATGCCCCAATAATGTTGTTTCAGACATAAGCACCCCAGTTCCCCAATCCATCCATTGATGCTACCATGTGAAGTTATTAGGGCTGCAATATTTAGTTTATTAACAGTACAATCCTATGCCTGTCTGCTCAGAAGTAACTCAATGGTACTTGTATTGAGGTACATGCATAGGTACCTATACAGGTACATTATAGAGGATTGAAGCCTTAGAGAGCAATCTTACACTCTTAGATCAGAGCCTCCGATATTGTAGGCTCCAGTCCATCCTAAGTTGGCTCTTGCCGACAGGGTGGAAATCAGGGGAAGGCGAGACTTTGAGTATTTGTCTTCTGCCCATGGATAGAAGAAATATAACTCCCTTCCATTGCTGGTAATGGGAGGGAAACCTTCACACACGTTCTTCAGCACACCTAATGTTTTTTGGGGGGGTGGGGGCTAAGTGCCCATTGGATCCAACAGATCCATGGCTCCTCCCTCCCTGCCCACTGGCATGCTCCTGCCTCAGCTGTTTTCCACCATTCCTGAAGTCAGAGTTCCAACCTCGGGAGAGGGAACCACCGTTTGGAGGGGCTTGGGGTGAGGACCACAGTTGGATTTCCTCCTCCAAGGCTGGAGCTCTGTTTCTTGGATGCTGTCTAGCGGCCATAAGATTGCTCCTTAATCAGTTAGATTAATCAATTTAAGAACATTTTGATTGGCTGAGAATACATTGGCTGAGTACTTTTTTAATACAAGTACTTTTAACTGCTTTGGGAGGTTTGCTATACCTGAAATGTGATATATAAAATCAATCAATCAATCAATCCTTACATACTGCAAGCTTGGGGTGAGGATCACAGTTGGATTTCTTCCTCTCCCCTCTTGTGTGAGAAAGAATGGTGAATGTCTCTTCTAAAATATCTTCTGCAACGTGTGTGCATCATCTAAAAGTATATTTTTCCCTTTTAGTATATGCAAACTTATGCAGATTTAATTAAGTAATTCAGTCTTGTATATAACAAGAAGCCTGGTAGGCAGCCATAAGTAACCAGGAATTGCATGCAGGCAATAGAGTGGACTAGCATAAGAGGGATGGAGAACTCTTGTCTCTTTTCTGTGCCTAGCAGAGAAACCAAGTGGGCTGCCAGAGGAGGGAAGCCCTGCGCATGTGCCCCCCACCTGTGCCCAGCATGGAAATGCAGTGGGCCAATGCAGGAGGGACAGGGCCGGCTCCAGATCAGTGTTCCCTGGCGGTCTTACCTGGCAGCGGCAGCAGCCATTTTAATTTCCCACAAGGCCCCAGAGCGATGCTACAGTAGTGCAATAGTACACCAAGGCTGCGCTCATCAACCTCTAAGTCTACTGGATGTGAATTAGTGCGTGTGGTTACTCAGTTGAAGTATGCACTATGAAAATCATGCTGCTAACTTCTACTTAAAAATTCTAGCAACCGCTCCCAAATTATGACTTATACACATAGTGGCAGGGGAGGGGGAGAAAGAGCCCTTTCAAGCCATCTTTTTGTAGTTGATTGGCAGCCCTGCCATACTTACGTTGCCCTTAACCTTGGGCAGGTTGTTTGTACATATGTTCAGTTCCTTACTTGCAAAATGGAAATGACCGTGACCTCTTTGGAAAGGCCAAACAGCACTGTTTCAAATAAAAGAAAGGAGGAAAAAAGGATTTGTAAAGCTCTTTACACATCAGGGCTGCGATCCAGTGCATTCTTATCTATGGAATGCATCCTTCTGGATTCAGTGGGACCAACTTCCAAGTAAACATGGGTACAACCAGGCTGTAAAAGTAGTCTAATAATATACCCTTGGGTAAATCCACTGAGGCTCTTACCCCCACCCGCCTCGACCTGTAGCAGTTCAGATCAAGCTGATTCTAGGCTGCGTTTCTTGGACAGGGTGCCATCTCTGTAGTTCTGACTCTTACAAATCATGACCTATTCAGGTCATTGTTAGGTCCTGTTGAAGAAAGCATTTCTCCCTCCCCTCCTTTTCCAACTTTGGTTATCTAGAGGCAATCAGCCACATAAATTTTTGAAAGACATCTGAAAGGACCCCCAAATGAGTGGCTTTTGGAACCCACCTTGAGGCTGCAATCCTCTGGCTGTTAAGGCTGCATCCGCCTTGTTGAAGTCAATAGGGTTTAAGCAGCCAAGGACTCTGTGATCAGGACTCTAGTGTTTGACTCTGCAGATTCTACGCAGTTTAAAAACTTCACTTCCATTGTTTGAGAGAAATACTTGTTAAGTTCCGTGTGAAATTGTTACTGTATATTTTATTACCTTAACTCATTAGCTTATTTGTTAAATGCATTAGCTCAAACAGAAGTTTCACTTGTTGCAGTATGCCTGCTACAGGTTTCATGAGTGTGCTTGTAGCAAAGTATATTCCTGAACCAGACAGTTATAGTTGTAATTCCATATTTACAATTAAAATAAGCCTTTTGTGTTTTCATGGACATGTGTCAATGACTCTCAGCCTAACCTACCTCACAGGGTTGTTGTGAGGATAAAATGGAGAGGAGGAGGATGATTATGTAAGCCGCCTTGGGTTCCTTGCAGAAAAAAAGGCGGGGTATAAATATAATTAATTAAATAAATAATAAATAAATGTGCTTGGATCAAAAATTATTTATATCAGAGTTTTAATATACAAAGCGGCTTCACAGTCTCATTAAGTCTCACAACACAACCCTGTGAGCTAGGCAGGGAAGGAAGAAGCAGGGATGATTGACCTTGACGAGATTTTCCGAACTCTACTTCGAAGCTTGGTTTGTCTCACTCCTGTTTTCATTTGCAACCTGGTTGTTGTTGTTCAGATGGGAAAATAGAGCATCTTGAACAGGAAAAGTGTGCCTTCCATGCAAATTTTTCAAAAAGTGTGCACACACCCCATTGACTAAAGCATGAAAATGTATTTTTAATGCACATTTCAGAATGTGCTTTTTAAAAAATGCATTTCTCAAATGCAATTGCAAATTCAGGAATGTGTATGTCGCCCCCCCCCCCCCCCATGCACTCCTGTTTGCATTCAGGGTTTCGAATGGGGCAAGTTTGGAAACTGAAGCAAAATTCTCGTATATCCCTAGACCATTATTATTAAGAGAATAAGCATAAGAGAGAACTAGTTAACATGGTCTCCCCAACCCACAGCATATAGATTGTAGAACTGGTGTGGCATAGGATCGAGTTATAGGTGGACACAAGCTTATGTATTTTTATTTTATATTTTTATTTAATGAATTTTTAAACCACCTTTCAGGGTACCTACCTAACAAATGACAAAGGTACCTACCTAAGAAAGACTACAAATGATTAAAATAACAGTAAAAACAACTTCAAAAGATAGCAACTGCAGTTAAAACAGTGGTTAACAAACAGTGTCATAAAATTACCCAATTACAGACTGGAATAAAAAAAATCTTTTAAGGCGCTCCTAAAAGCCAAAAAAGAAGAGGCCATGCATATTTCCCTGAGGAGTGTATTCCAAAAGATGCAGGGCCACCACAGAAAAGGCCCTGTCCCTGGTACTTGCAAAGTAACAGCTCTCGTGTGGATCAGAGAGCAGGGCCTGGGTTGTCGATCTTAAAGCTTGGGCATATTCATATGAGTACAGGCATTCCTTCAGATAGCCTGATCCCATACATTTAGCACCTTAAATTGGGCTGGAAACAAATAGGCAGCCCATGTAACTAGTACACAATACAGTAAGTGTAATAGGATCCAAACATCTGCCTCCTGCAAACATTCCAGCTGCCACTTTCTGAGCCAAATGAAGTTTCTGGACTGTCTTTAATGGCAGGCCCACATAGAGCACATTTCAGTATTCTGACCTTGATGTAACCAAAATATACTGTATGTCATTCAGGCAAGATCTGCCTTCTCTAGACAAGACTGCAGCTGGTGAGCCACCCAAAGCTAAAAGGTAAAGACACTCCTGGCCACTCCAGACATCACCTGCACCTCTATAGTATGCCCAAACAGTGTGCCTGGCCCATTAGCAGGAGGGCAACTGCATCCAAGACCAGTTGTAGACCACCATTCAGATCAGCCCATTTCCTTATGTCTGAATTAAGTAAAACATTATGCGTGGCTCCTGTGGACACGTATCTTGTGCGCGAGCATCTTGCTAAATCATCTGCCTGCCGTGAAAAGGCGGTGGATGGATCACATGGTGGAATGTACATACCAATCACACGTGATGTTCTGCACAGGGACAGCAGAGGGGTGGAGGGGTGGGTAAGGTCTCCAGCCAGCCAGGATGGCAAAAACCCTATCCTGGACAGTTGCTTTTTTAAAAAATTGCCTCTGTGCCAATTGTCAATTGTCTTTTTCTTATTTTAAAAAAGTAAACTTTGAGTAAAAGTCACCATCCTCATTTCCATTCAGTGTGCATGCTTGAGCTGTGTTGTTCATATACCTGCGCTATAGAGCTAAGTTACTGCATGAGAAATGGCAGAGAACATCTGTGTCGGTCCTCCGTAGCCACCAGCCTGCCCCGCAAGCACATATAGGCTGTGACGATCTGAATCTTTGATGCATGTTCTTCTTTTCTGTAAATTTTATACTAAATTGAGGGAGGACATAATTTTGCCACTCTTAAGGAGGTGTCGTGGCTTACCTGATGAATGGCTGGTCACTTTTTGTTTATGTGACCAAAATCCAACTGTCATTTCTTCAGTTACCAAATTCTTCCTAGCTGCTATGAAAAGGAGGTGTTTTTTTTGGTAGGGAACAAGTGAGAGCTGTTTTGTTTATAATCATGTATTATTTTGTATGATTATTCTTTCTGAGAGCTGGAGTGTAAAGTGTATATGTTGGGTCACACATGACCGTAATAAACAGATGATGATGAACTGAGACAGGCAGAGTAATGGGGGCAGGGCTGAGGTAGATGTGGGGATTGTGCCCTCATCCCCGCTTCCCTGCGCAAGTTCCTCAACCCACACTAGAATGCAAATGCAGGGTCAGCCTTCCATATCTGCACCAACAGAAGGCTAACACTGCTGTTGCTGGAGGTTAACAGGCTCCACCCTATTCCAGGCTTTACCCTGCCTGGGTCTGAGAATTTCCCCCCAAAAAAGTCAAAAGTGGCAGATGTGTCAAAGAGCCCCGAGTCCCCTCCCACACCTCACCATATGCAGAGTCTCCGTGCCTAGCCTGTGCGAATTGGCCCTGACACACAACAAAAACAAATATTTCTTCTGATGGCAAGGCCCCATCTTGTCCTGGTGTTGGAGGCCAGCAAAGGAAAAGCAGAGCCTCGCACACCCCCATAGGAAAGGACCTTAAGGATGTAATGAGCCCACAAAAGCAGACTTCTCTGTTGAGGAGATCTCCCCCTCAGATTGCCAGCCTTTACAGTCCTCAAGGGTGATGCACTGTAATGATTGTGATCCTTCAACACCAACTTCAGTGGACCGGTCATGTTGTTCGAATGCCTGACTGCCGTCTCCCAAAGCACTTACGGTACTTTATTCCCAACTCAAGGATGGAAAGCGGAATATCGGTGGTCAATATAAGAGGTTTAAAGATGTTCATAAGGCTTATCTAAAAAAATGCTATATAAACATCGAAAACTGGGAAGCTCTGGCCCATGAACGATCTAACTGGAGGTTGGCCTTTCACAAAGGTTCTATGGACTTTGAAGAAGCCCGAGTGCAAGGTGAAAGGGAGAAACGTGCTAAGCGAAAAGCACGTCAAATGAATCCTTTACAGGACCATCTTCCATCTGGTAACCTGTGTCCTCACTGTGGGAAGCTGTGTGGATCTAGAATTGGCCTCCACAGTCACTTACGGACCCATCGCTAGAGTCTACACAATCTTCTTTAGAATTTCCTCCTTTTAAAATCTCCTTTTTGTAAATTTTTATCCTGGAAGACAATCTTACTCGGTCACGAGTGATCGCCTGATGATGATGATGAGTAGTAAGAGAATCCTATACCTTCTCTAGCAACTGTCTGCACTTCCTATTTTGGGAATTTCTCACCTACCAGCTGGGGCCTTGGCTTGTACCATGGAAGGGAAGTAGCCTCCTTGTAATAAACCAAGATGTTAGATAGATGAGGGAAGCTTAGTGAGATTTTAAAAAATCTCCATTATTCAGACATTTACATTCCTCACCTCCTTACTTCCAAGGGCAAGGGAGACAAACAGCATATATTTTGCTAGCTGCTTCACCAACAATGGCAAGAAACACTGATGTTTTACAAAATGGGGGAGAAGTGTACATTTCAAGCAAAGAGGTGTAAAAGAGCTGTATGTTGGCCTTTGTGGGCAATTGTTATTTTATGCTCTGAAACTACCACCTTTGGCACAAATTACTGGAGGGATGCTGGGAGTTGTAGGACTTTTTTCTGTCTAAACATGCATAGGATTGCACCTTTGACATTTTTTAGTTTCATGACACTCTCCTCTGCAAGCCTCATTGAAGTTAATGGGAGCCTCTGTAAGAGAACATCCTTGGTGGATTGTGCTCTGTTTATTTTTTTCCATGTTGAATTATTCTCCCCCCCCCCCCCTTAGATATACAAAACCAACATTGCTATTGAGTTATCATCAAAAGTGTTTATACTCATTAAGCTTTTGCAGTGAGGGCTACCAGGCTTCTTGCAGAGAATGTTTTGACAATATTTGAAGCTCATAGCTCACTCCATAGTTGCTGCTTGATGTTTTGTTTCTTTCCAACAGACTGGGGTTCCATCTGTCTACCTGATGGTATGAATGTCATCCTATAGCATTAATCATGCTAAAAGCAAAAACATTAATATTTGCTTGGCAATGGGATCTTTCCACGAACTGAGCAGCAATTCAGAGTAAACTTGTTAGGTTTCTATAGGCTGAGAGAGATGGTGACTTGCCCGAGGCCACATAGGAAGCTTCAAAAATGAGCAAGAATTTGCAGCATGGTTTCCCATGTCCAAAGTAAATGTTCTAGCCCTGGTAGGCTGCCCTATGTGTCTGTTGGTGTGTGCTCCATTTTATGGATCATGGATTGTGTAGCGTTGTGCTAGAAGTGCCCTTAGGTCACTGGTGGAACAGTGCCAGTATCTGCAATGCTATTGAGCAACTCTTAAGCCTTTAAGGGTGAAATCCTATGCATGTTTAGTCAGAAAAAAGTCTACAATTCACAGCATGCCCCAGCCAGCATTGCTGGCTGGAGGGATGCTGGGAGTTGTAGGACTTTTTTCTGTCTAAACATGCATAGGATTGCACCTTTGACATTTTTTAGTTTCATGAGTTTTGAATTTATAGGCTCAGTTCAGACAATCCTCCAAACCATGGTTTTCCTTGATGTCTTGACAAATTAAGGTTAGTGCTTAACCTCAGAGATGCCCTCCAAACTAGAAATGGAAGCCCACTTCCGACCATGATTTCCAGTTTTGGTTTAGAGGGCAAGCCCTAACCATAGTTAGCCGATAAAATGACAAATGAAGGTTAGTGGCACTACTGCAAACTGAAAGTGATGCCACATGTAAGATGAAGGATGGTACACATTAACCTGTAACAACTCATCTCCAGTCCTCCAAATCATGGTTTTGGAGGATTCTCTGAACTGAGCTATTAATGATTGATGTGTGTGTGTTGCATGCATGCGTGTATGTATGAAGAAGCATATCTTTAGTGAAGATTTTCACCCATGGAAGCCCCCATGACTTAAAATTTGCAGATGAGGTCTTCCTCTGCTTGTCTTCTATTAGTGACGTAAAATTTACTGGTGTGTAGGGCTGAGGTTTCTTGTGGCACCTGTTTTGCCTTCTCAGAGATGCCCACCAGTTGTTGCAGCTTGTTGTTTGCTGGTTGGCTTAGAAATCTCGATTCACTAGGGCGTTTCAGTGTCACTCTGCTACCACAACCTCATAGTATGTTTTTGTGCTGCTATCTTGTCCCCTGTAGATGTCTATCTAAAAAGCCTGTATAACTCTCTCATGTATACTAGGCATGTTTACTCCACAGTAAGTCCTGCTGAGACCCAGGGTTATAGCCTCGCAGCATAATCCTAAGCATCTTTAGTTGGCAAGTTCAACAGGTTTTATTTGTTTATTTGGAGTATGTGTATTCCACTTTTCAGGCCAAGGCGCCGCAGATCATCTTAAAAAGACAATTAAAAAAAACACATTATACTCATTAAAACAGCAGGACAGCATAAAAGAAATGTTAAAACAGTACAAAAGAAAAACCTATGTCATGCTAAGTTAAACACTGGTCAAATGAAGGCCATCATCTGGCACCAGAAACCCAGAGCTGAATCCAGGTGAGCTTTGCTGCATAGGGCATTCACAAGATGCAGGACCATTAATGAAAAGATTCCATATCCGGTCAGGACTCCCCTGCACCTCCAAGATGGGGTCCTTCAGAGAAGGGCCTCAGAAGAAATCATAACCTCCAGGCAGTCATTATGATACACTTGTCCCAAGCCAGTCCCAGACATGGAACCAGTCTCACATACAATGCAGTGCAGTAATCCAAATGGGATGGTACAGGAACTTGGATAACTGTGGCCAGGCTATTTTTATCCGGGAATGGCCACAGCAGGTACGCTAGCCTCAGCTGGTGAAAGGTGTGTCATGCCACAAAGTTACTTGGGCCTCCAGAGACAAGGCCAGATCTTAATAACATGGGCAGATGGTGCATCTGACCCTTTTAGGGTGTGTGCAACAGGTTGGACATCACCTCCCACATCTGACGAAGCACCCACTAGCAGTACCTCCATCTTGTTGGAATTGAGCTTCTGTTCATTAGCCCTCATCCAGTCCATCTCAGACACCAATTTAGCACTTCCATAGATAGTTTCCGCTGAGTCTTATGGAAACAAGAAGTAGAGTACTGATGATACCTCACCCCAAATCCCTGGATGACCTCATCCAGCAGTTTCATGTAGATGTTGAACAGCATGGGGACAAAATAGAGGCCGGGGGCACCATATCATAACTGCCATGGGGCAGAGCAGTAGTCCCCCAGCATCGCCTTCTGGAGTGAAAAGTGCCCCCAGATCCCAATCTTGGTTAACCAATACCATGGTAGAAAGCAGGAAAACTGATAGAGTTTACATTTCACCTGCTCTTCTCCCATCAGGGCAATAAACGCTATTTCGGTGCCAACCCAAGGCTGGAAACCATGTTGCAATAGAGATTGATAATCAGTGTCTGGTGTTGCATTGTCACCACCCACTCAAGAGCACTTTGCCCAATAAGGTATATTTGCAACCAGCCATTAGTTAGGGAAACCACTGACTTCCATGTCAGTGTGTATAGGATTGCAGCCTTAATCTTTTTTTGGTTGATTCTTGTTTTACATGGTTTATGTTTATGGCTCATTTCTGTACATCGCCTTTGGAATTAACTGGCTGGATAGTTAATGCTAAGAACAAATGGCTTCCCAAAAGCAATGGGGAGTACTAGTAGTACTATGAAGATCCATAGCATCTTGTAAATTATCTGGTTGAGGTTTTAGCTTCTAATGTGCTTCTCATAAAACTCTACTGAATGAAAAGGTGCATGCACCATGTAGTTCCAGTTGAAAAGTTGATATCCCATGAAGAAAATAGACCCTTCTCACATCTGAAGCCTTATGTGACTTTACAGTTCTCTATCTGCTAGGCTTAGGTAGGAAATGTTGTATAAATATGAGGATTTAAATTTGAAGCAATGGGGACTTTCAACCCTTAGATCATGATTATACAGTGTAATCTTAATTAAACGTGCTATAGTGCTGAACTTTGCCATTATTTTTCTAATGAAAAGAAAAGTCTATGAAATCTGAGCTGCTTCAGCTCTAGCCATACTCTTTAAGATGTATAATAATAATCCCTGGTGTTGCCCATTTCAAAATCTATTGGGGGAGAAATGAATATATCCTTACTACAATTGTTGTTCATTTAATTAACACAGGTTTCAAAGCGTATTATCAGGCCTCCTGGCCTTTTAGCTTGTCTACCTGTGTGACAAAATAATGAGTTCCATTTGTGCTTCCATACGTTGCAAGTTTAAAAAAAAATAAATTAAATCAGTTTGTGTTCTGTAATTGCATGATCATTGATACTTAAGCCATTTGCTCCTAAATAGTCACTATGACTTAAACAGGACTTTAATAATGCAAACAGCAGTAGTGATGATGATGGCAACGATAAAACTTAAAAGTTCAGTGTCAGCAGTGTTCTAGATGGTGAAAAGAACATCCTCTCCCACCAGGATTAACACCTGTGTACAATGCTTTTTTTCTGGAGAAAAAGGTACCGGAACTCTTGGATTACATTTCCTCGGGAGTAGATGGCGATTAAATTGTAATGCAGTTAATAGAAGAAAAGGTGCTGGAACTCAGTTCCGGTGAGTTCCACCAGAAAAAAAGCCCTGCCTGTGTATGACAGGAAGGAGTAAAGGTTAAGTTTTTATTCTGTTATTGTCGTGTTTTTAATTGTGTTTTAATGCATTTGTTTTATTGTTGTTTTATTTATGATTGTAGGCCACCTTGAGTGCCATTTTTCTTGGTAGAAAGGTGGGGGTACAAATCAAATAAATAAATGTAGGGAATAGGAGTTGCTAACGGAGTAGCAAAAGATGAAGTGGGGTTAAACTGGTACATATTTTGCCGAAAATGGGAGGCTAACGGCGCAATGCAATGTGGCTGCCCGTAACCCTCCAAACTCAGAGGAATATAGGCAGGGGAGGCTGCTGACTCCTATTTCGGTGGGGCTCCTTTTCCATTACAGGTTTTGCATCTATTTGGAGCTTCGTAGGAGCTCTCCATGGTGGTGAACCTATCTTGGGGTTGGAGTTCAGCACCATGGATAGCTCCTATGAAGCTCCAAATAAAACCTGAAAAACCTGCAATGGAAAAGGAGCCCCACCAAAATAGGAGGCACCAGCCTCCCCTGATTATGGGTATCTTATGGAGTGTGGAAGGAGCACCAAGGCGAAGGTCTCCTCTGTACTTCTCCCACCTTGCGAAACACTTAGATGGCCAGTCTCGGCCATCTAAGTGTTTTGCCCTGGAGCGCGAGAAGAGGAGGCTGAGGCTCTGCCAGGATACTGCGTATACTGGCGGAGCCTGTCTCCTCCCCTCCCCGCCCACAAAACTCCGTCTCCAAGGTCACTCTTGTGACTTTGGAGCTGCAGCTGGCGCAGCTCTTCCCGTGCTGGCTGTGTGGGTGGAGGGAGAGCGCTCCAAGCTTGGAGTCCCAGCTCCGACCTCGGAGCAAGTTTCCAAGGTCGGAGCGGGGACTCCTATGGCTTTCTAGACTCTGTCTAGCGGCCATAGGATTGTGCCCTAAGGCAGATTTACACATGCACATTTAAGGGCACAATCATATGTATGTGCTGGCTGGGGAATGCTGGGAGTTGCAGGGGTTTTTTCTGTATATATATATATATAGCTATATATATAGTTTAATGTAGTGGAACATGTCTGTTCAGTCTATTAATGGAAATATTGGAAGAGAAATATGGTCAGATATTTAATTTTTCTGAATGTTTATTTGTCAACCTAAACATCTGCAAGTCTCTTAAGATTTTGCAGAGGGCTTGTTACTTTTCTTGATGCAATATTGTACGTTTACATAAAATAGAAACACTATTTGGATGTTTTCTCCAACTACATGTTCATGGTAGAAACAACTCTTTAGAGATGCATTGTAAGTTTTTTGTATACGTAAATCCAGCGTTTAAAAGCCTTTGGCAAATCTCTTGAAGTGGGTTCCTGCTAGTTCTGTGGATAGTTCCAGCAGTGTAATATATTATGCCTTTTTTATGATTTTTTAAATTTTTTTAGCTTCTCCTGTTTCCTTCTTGATTATAAGTGGCACCTCCTTTCTTGGACTCCACTTAAGTTAGAGGCTAATCTTAAAGCAGATTATCTAAATTGATGCTACCCACATGAGTGTGTTTTTGAGATGCACAGTTAAGAAAATCCACAAATGATATAAGAATATAACATTTTGATGACAAACCTTTACAGTACTTTGATTGGGGTCTTTAATAAATACTGGACATGTTTGTAATATATATATATATAAAGGAGGGCCAGTGTGGCATAGTGGTGAGTGTGTTGGACTGGGACTCAGGAGATCCGGGTTCTAGTTCCCGCCCGGCCATGAAACTCACTGGGTGACTTTGGGCCAGTCACAGACTCTCAGCCTAACCTACCTCACAGGGTTGTTGTGAGGATAAAATGGAGAGGAGGAGGATTATGTAAGCCACCTTGGGTTCCTTGCAGGAAAAAAGGCAGGGCATTAAATAAATAAAAAGCATAGAATTTCGCCCTAAATGTAACAAAAGCCTGAATGCTGTTTTTTCTGAAGAAGAGCAGCTTTGAGTGTAGGATTTGGGGCAGAGAAATTATGAGGGGAGTAGCTGTTTCTTCACCCTTTCCTACTTGCTGCTTCTCCGCTCCAAATAACACCACTGGCTGGCTGTCCCATCCCCCCATTTCCACAGACACTTCCCTCAGAATTCCCAAATACATGCTTGCAAGGGGGAAAGGGTTAAGCATCCCCTGTGTCTGGATGTTTCTTCTCTCCACACACTCCTTCTGAATTTGTTTTCCTGAGAGAAAGCAGCTGTCAGACTCTTGCATGTGTTGTGTCATTCAGCCCTAAGTGCTCCGTCCCCGAAAAGTTTATAGACGTTACACAGGGCTTTTTGAATGTTACATATTTAGCAGCAGGAGAGGAAGAGTGAGGGAGCATCACTTCTGCTCTCCCTCCATTTGGCCGTAGTGTGAAGGCAGGAGATCCCAGTGTGTACAGGATGCAGAAGTGTGTGAAGAAGCACAGTTCTTGCTTCCCTTCTTGCCATTTTTTTATGGCAGCCCGACACAAGTTGAGAGAGCCAGTCTGCTCAATGCAGCCTGCCAACCATCTTTGGCAGTCCACCAGGGGCTCAACAAACCTCTCTTTGAGACAGAAAGGTTGTCAGTGCTTCACAGGCCACCATTTGCACATGGCTGGTGGGCCTGTGTTCGGCTTGGTGGGTAATATGTTGTGTTGGCCTGTTTTATGGAATGTGCAAAGCTCACTTCAGAAATCGTTTGTGTGGAACCAACTCCCTTGGGATACTTCTTGTCTCATGTTTTTTTAATATCTTCAGCCATCTGGTGGGGGAATACTGCCCAAGACATGTTCGTTTGCTTGGGCGGTAGTGACAGATCTTGGGGTGGTGCAGAGGTCAAACTGACAGCCCTGAGTTCTCCCCAGCCAGTGTTCCACTGTGGTGGGACCTCGCAGTGTCCTTGATAATGTGTTGGAGAGCTTCTCGTGTCTGACTGATGTGCTGCTAACAGGTGGCCGTGGCCCTCACATGTGATCGACGTTGGAAAGGATCTTCAAAGCAAGGGCACTGGCACATGAAATTTGGGCAGGCCTTTAGCTAACAAACAGGCAGGAACCTTCCAGAGGGGAATCTAGTGGAGAAAGAAGCAGCGACACTTGTTATCCATAAGGGAGCATCACATACCTTGCATGAGTTGTCAGTATAATGTACATTAATCTAATGCAAGACAGAAATCTTTTTTCTTTTTCTTTTTGCAATAGCTTTGGTTATCTGGAACACCCGGATGTGCAGTCTCCAACATGGTGCCCATGGGCACCAATGTGCCCACAGACACCTCTCTTGGTGTCCACCAGGCTCCCTGCCCCCTCCTGATTTTTACTGTGTTTCTTAAGGTTTTTTAAATTAATTATTTTGTAGCTGGGTGGTTGGCATGCTGCAAAGATGTTGCTGAATACCCTCCATTAACATCTGAATTGGGGTTCAAAGCAGTGTTTTTTTGTTTTAGAACTCAAGATCTCACCTCTTCCTTGTACTTAGGTTCTTAGGCAAGTTATTTTTGTTTTAGTCTCACCAGTTTGCCGTCTGAGAAATGAGTGTTTTGTGACCCGTCATACTCACCATGGCAGTCATTTTATGAATGAGCAAGCTCCACTCCCTTGGAAGCCCCTTTGAGAGAGCACCTACAACACGATGGGCTGGTTCGCATGTCACAATAAGCCACCCTGAATTGGTTATTCGATCACCAACCCACAAGGGTGCTAACAAATGATCAGCCTTTCCAAGGCTTGTTGTGGCTTGTTTCCAACTTACTGCTCCCGCCCACTCCCTGCACGTGCTCCAGGGGCCTTTGTGGCACAACTCCTCTGTACGCCTGATGTGATAAGATTCTCTCCCCCCCACACACCTTTCTTGACTTGTGAAGTACCTTCGTTGACATACATATGCCATAACTTCAGGGTCAAGTGCGAATGGAGTGGGTGGGGAGCTTATCTTTTTAGGATGAGGTAGCTGAGGGAGTTATTTATTTCTTCCTCTAACACTTAAAAAAAATCCTCCTTGGCTACTCTTTGCAGCCTGTTCCCCTTCCTGGCACAGCTGTGCATGTATGTGTGATTGATTTACCTCTGGGTAATCACACACACCCCCGATTCAGGACCATGGCAATTCAGGAGGGGGGATTTAAATTCCCCCCCCCTCCTGTTTTTTCATGGTGAAATCCACCTCCGGTGCAAGGAATTATTTAAAAAAAAAAAAACAACTTGAGACCTTTTTTCTTTTTTTAACCATTCTCTGTGGCAAACGGTGGATGAATTTCGGCATGAAAACAAGATGGGGGGAAGCTTAAATTCCCCCCCTCTCAAATCACCATGGTCCTGAATTGGGGGTGCATGCGCTTACCCAGAGGTAAGTCAGTCACGTATACACGCATAGTGCTAGCTCAGCTCACAAGGAGATAAATCTTGTCACTATCAAATGAAGTGCCGAGCTGGAAAATATAATAACCCATGGTGGGTTGTCGTTGTCGCATCTTGCAAACCAGGTCTCTCTCTAATTTCCAAATGTGCCCATCAACCCCAAAACATTGGGCAACCCTGGATTATGGAGTAAGGCTAATGCCTTTTATTCTAACAGGAGCCCTATGTTTTTAACAGCCATGGAAGACAAAAACTCAACAGGGAACCCACAGAAAGTTGCACCTGGTGATTTTCAGCTTGATATGCAACTGTTAAAGACACAGGGGTATTATTGTAAGGGGAAAAAGTGGTGGCAAGCTTATTCTAGGGCAATCCAATATTTCTTATTCAGGAAATGTCTACACACTGGTTTAAGCTACAGGCTTCACTTGTACTAATATCCATCCTTTTTCTATTCCTGGGTAGCAAAGGACACACAGCTGGGGTGAAATGAATTATGTTACTTGAGTATACATTTCCCATCTCTGTTTTCCTGGGCCTCTCAAAATAGTTCTTTCCTTTCCTCTCTCCATTCACTTCTTTCTTTCCTCCTACCAGTATTTTTTTCTATTCACATGAGACATAGTTTGTGTTTTCAAAACTTTTTTATTTTTTTTACTATGCCTAGCTAATGAAAAAGTGTAATTGACCTGGGTGGAGGTGATGGTACAAATATATTTAATAATCCTTTAAAAGAACATGTAAATATATTTAAAATAATTTTAAAATAATAACATTATTATTTTGATTTTTTAAAAACACTTTTATTCCACCCTTTATCAAATAAGATTTCAGGATAGTGTAGAACATATGCAAATAATTATACAATAGAAGAATAACCTGCACATCATAGAAAAGAAAGCAATAAAATCAAAGAGCATTGTTGAGGCGTTATATGCATTTTAAAATGCCTGGGTAAATAGCAGTGAAATCTATAGCTCAGGGCTCTCCAACCTTGGGTCTCCAGATGTTGCTGGACTACAGCTCCCAGCATCCCTTGCCATTAGCCATGCTGGCTGGGTATGCTGGGAACCGTAGGCCAGCAACATCTGGGGACCCAAAGTTGGAGAGCCCGGTTATAGCACAACAGTATACATGTTAGCATCAGTAGGTCTCTATGATGGCTGTGGCCTCTTAGCTGCCCCGTCCATGTCCAATGAGTAATATGGGAGGTCAGCAGAAAGGGCCTGATTCACAGTGCTGAGGCTGCAGTAGGATCTAGCCTGGCCCTGGTCTTTTCTAGGCCCATTATGACCCATTCAAGACATCTGGCTAGTCCAGGCTTGTTTTCTGCAATTGCTCTGATATTATAGTGCCCACATAATCTATTTTAAAACCTGGGTCTTTTGCCAGTCTCTCTACTCAGAAGGCAGTGCTTGTTCCCCAGTTACCTGATTAAAGAGCAGAGATAATGTTTCCATCCGGTTTCCTCCATGGCAGCAAGTTTAATGTTCAGAACCGGTAGCAGGGTCCCTCTTTCTCTCCATAATCAGAAAGGTATGGTGCTTCTAGCATTGCACTGCAAATGTAGTTTTAAAAACCAGTTTAATCATGGTTCTCCCACTCCCAAAGAATTACAGTTTTGTGAGTGTGAATTCGCTGTTCTATGATCCCAGCTGTGTCCCCACCTCCCCTAAACTACAATTCCCAGGGTTCCCTGTGGAAAAGTTATGGAAATTAAGTTGGTCTAAAACCAGGTGGCATATTTACATATTTATTATATTGCATGGCCTGGGATCATGACCAGAATTCTATAATGGGCTCCCACTTGTTGATTTCAAACCTAGAGCCAAGGTTGAAACACTTGAGTTGAAGCACTGCCACTCCCACCCCCCCAAGTACCTCAAGTCCTCAGTCTTGGCTCTAGCGATTTGGCATGGGGAGCCACTATAATGAAAGCAGATGCAAGAACCCATGTGCAAATGTGCCACTGCCTTGTGTGTGTGATCTTGGCTCTTTTGGATTGCATCAAGAACCACATATTAACTTCTATAAGCTTGTTGTTTTGATAAAATATTTTCTGTGATATTCATTGTAATAATGCTACTCAAGTGTGCTCCTGAAAGTGAAGCATGATATAGGCTTCAAATTCATTGGTCTAGATCAGCCTCCCGCAACATGGTGCCTGCTAGATGTTTTGAACTACAACTCCCATACTCCCATCATGCCTGACCATTGGCCATGGTGGCAGGGGCTAATAGATGTTGTAGTCCAAAAGATCTGGATAGAAGGATAGTCTAGATTTAGTGTGCTGCTTTACCTGACAGAGTGGGGTGAGGTGAGAAATGTTGCTTTTAAAAAACATTTTACCAGTAGTCACAACCAATTAGATCACCTGTCTAAAGGACCTTTGTAATGACCTAGATGTTTCAGCTCTAGAGTAGAACCATATCCGGAAACTTTATATGACTAGGATTAGCAACAGAGTTTCCTCTTGTCAAAAAATAGATTTAGTTGAGGATATGACATTTGCATAAAGGAACTTCCCTTTTCCACTCTTTGGGGAGTGCTAGAAGTACAGTTTAGTTTAATCTTCCTTCTTTGCCAATTGTGTTTGTTTCTAAATTGGTTTTCTAAATTGGATGCCGTGAGAGGCAGTATTTTCTCTACACTGCCTAAAACACATGCTTTTCAGGAATGAAGAGGAAATGAACATAAACTCTCTTTTTCTCACCTCATTCAATTTTACAGCTGCCCATATGTATAATAAAATAATGCCTTCAGTATGGTTCCCCTCCCCCATTGCCTCAGAATTTATCCAACATAATCTGGTAAGGCTTTCAATCAGCCTTGAAAATAAGTCTGCAAATGTTACTAGTCCACAAACATATTTTTACTAGGCCATCTGCCCAGGTATATATTGTGTTAGTTAATAGTGATAGAACATTGGCAGACTGGACAAAAAAAGTGGAACCCGCTTTTTTTGCTTGGGGCAGTTCTTGGTTGCAAGATCTGGAAGGCAAGTGATTATTTCCAAACAGTGGTTATTTTAACTTCCAGTAGCCTGCTCTGCATTAGCTCAGTGGTAGAGCACTTGCTTTGCATGCACAAAAGGTCCCAGGTTCAATCCCTGGCATCTCCAAGTAGGGCTGGGAAAGAACCTTGTCTGAAATCCTGGGGAGCCACTGCTGTCCAGCGGAGACCACACTGAGCTAGCTGGAACAAGGGTCTGACCTGGTGATAAAGCCAGCTTCCCATGTTCCTAAGAGCAGCAGCATTCATATATGAGGGCTAAAAAAAGACATTACTTAAAATCCTTATCTCACAGCTATGGCTTTTTTTTTTCATTTTTACTTTAAAGTAGACGCAGGGCCCCCAATCTGGATTGGGACACTAGTGTGGGAGAGAGGGGGACTTTTAAGATCCAGACTGGGGGGGGGCTGTGCCTACTCTAGAGTAAAAATGAAAAAATAAAAGTCGTATCTGCTAGGTATAGATTTAAAGCAATGTCTGTTTTGGCCCTAATGTTGTATGAGCTATGCTGTCTTATTATGTAAAGTCTTCCTTTTAAAAAGTGTTAGTGTGGTCTGCTTGTTGGTGGGGGCAGTAATCATTATTGATGGGCAATTTGGCATGTCCTCAGAGGCACTCTTTACATCACACATTGCAGGACTGAACCCTGCTATTTTAAAAACAAGATACCAGTTTCCAGGACTGACAACTGGTAAGCTCTGGGAACAAGTCCTGTTAGGGCCAAAACAAACATTACTTTAAATTCGTACCTAGCAACTATTTCTTGTTTTCATTTTTACTCTGGCGTAGGCCCTATTCAGACATTATGCCTCAATACAGTAGTCTAACATGAGCATGAGGGCCAGGGCTGTGTGTGCCACGCTTGCCCTCAGTGCCCATATCGAACGGGGAGGATTGCAGCGGACTCCCATTCGCATTCACTTGAACACGAGCAGAAATCAGCTGCTGAGTGACTGTAGCCCTTGCTCTTAACTCAAGAAGTAGAGCCTCCAGGGTAGAAGGCAGGCTTGCACACATCTTTTTTTCTTTAAAAAAAAAATTAGGATGGTTTCGAGAGATACTTGATGGACTCTAGAGACTGCTGATTTATCATGTATAAGCGTTTTGCTCAACATCTTGGTATCAGCTTGCATAAGTCTATATCTGTTTTCCCAAACGTCTCCTAGCCAAAGCACCTTTTCTAAAATTGGAAGCATGTGTTCATTTTCCACCCCAGAGTCTTTACTGTTAGAATGTGTGAGAACAGGATTAACTTGCCCATGGTGGAGCCCACCGCCTATATTTCTGCACAAGTCAGTGTTCTCGGGCTACCTCCTGAGAGGAAGGAGGCAAGACAGGAGCAGAAACTCAGAGCCTCAATGGGCAGCCTCCTCTGAGAATGTGTAATTTTCTGTCTTTACAGCCGACCCTAGATAGGCTGCTGCCTAAGGCAGAAGATGACTGGAGCGTAGTGGTGAGAGTGTCGGGCTGGGACTCGGGAGATCCGGGTTCTAGTCCCCGCTCGGCCATGAAACTCACTGGGTGACTTTGGGCCAGTCACTGACTCTCAGCCTCACCTACTTCACAGGGTTTTTGCGAGGATAACATGGAGAGGAGGAGGATTATGTAAGCCGCATTGGGTTCCTTGAAGGAAAAAAAGGTGGGGTATAAATATAATAAATAAATAAATAAATAAATAAATAAAACGAGCACACTGGTAGTTGAATCTTATTTCAATCATGGCAACAGGACAGTGTCCTCCTCCACACGGGAGGGCTGCAGGCACTCACACACTCAACTCTGTCCTCCCAGCAGCAGGTTAGCTTAGGGCAGGGGTCTTCAAACTACAGCCCGCGGGACACATCCGGCCCGCCTTGTCTTTCTATCCGGCCCGGCGGTTGCTCGCACGAAAAGGGCAAACAAAGCCCCTCTCCACTCAAGCCAGCTGCAAAAAGCTGGAGGGGAGGCTGCCGCCGCCAAACAGCTGAGCAGCAGGACCGCGCTGCCCGGCACGAGCGGCCACATAGGCTCCCCCGCACTCACCCCGGGCTGAAGAAGATGGAGGTGCGGAGCCAAGCAGCGGAGCCGTAACCGGCTCCCAGAAGCAAGGCTCCTCTAAAGCCTGAAGGCGGGGCAGCCGCCGAACAGCAGAGCTGTGGGACTGTGACTGGCAGAGGCAGACACGTGTCCGCCGCAACCGCCGAACAGCCGACCGGCAGGGGCAGACACATACCTCCGCGCTGCTCAACAAGCGGCCGCCCTATTGGCCCATGGCCCGAACTGCTGATCTCCGCCGCAACAGCAGGCGGAACGGCAACAGCAGGCATGCGCCACAGCGCCGCTCAAGAAGCGGCAGCTGCCCCAGTCCAGCACAACCCCGGGAGAAAAAAGGCAGGCCCGGGGAGGCAGGCACGAAGCGGCAGCCTCCCCCCGCGGAGCTGGGATCGGAGGCGAAAACGGGTGAAGCGACTGGCCGCTGAATATGGCGGAGCCACTCTCAGCGGGAAGCAGGCGGCCGCCACACAGTTGACCGGTGCGGCCGCCACACAGTTGACCGGTGGAGCCGCGTCCTTCACTGGTGAGTGGGGGACCCGATCTGAAAAGAGATCCTGGGAAGTTCAGGTGTGTCCCCTGAACAGCTCGCCGGACACACTCAGCCCACAAACACCCGCAGTTTACCCCACACAAAGTACTCACACACACAGAGCAGCCAGACAAAAGCAAAACACTCTTATAATGAGTATGTAGCCTTTTATAATGTATTTCAGTTTACCCCACACAAAGCACTCACACACACAGAGCAGCCAGACAAAAGCAAAACACTCTTATAATTTGTATGTAGCCTTTTATAATGTATTTCAATTTTAGACAGCAAAAAAGGTAGTACATTCTTATTTTTTAAACGCACTTTTGCCATTGAAATAAAATTCCATCCTCCATTTAATCACCTATTAACATTATAATCATTAATTTATACCCACTTTTGCCATCAAAATAACATTCCATCCTCCATTTAATCACTTATTAGCATTATAATTAATTTATAATAACTTTCCATTTAAGAAAAAAAAATTTCACCCCTATCAAGTAAAAAAAAAAGAACCCGGGTCCTTTTTTTAAACTTGATCCATTCGTTCATTTTTTTTTTCAAACTATAGTCCGGCCCCCCAACAGTCTGAGGGACAATGAACTGGCCCCGTTTAAAAAGTTTGAGGACCCCTGGCTTAGGGGGTGCAGGGCAAGGCTGCATGGCACACAGCAGTGTCCTCCATCATCTGGCTGCCGCTCCCGACCTCCCCAGCATACAGTATATCACCTGAGGCAGCTACCTCACTCTACCTAATGTTAAGGCTGGCCCTGTTTGAGCGTCTTAATATCGGGAGTGATTAAATACTCCAATCACTCCCAATACAGAGGCGGAGCAAGATTACCCTTCCCCAGCTGAGGCAAAGTGAAAGGAGAGGTCAAAGCAATGTGCAGAGATGCCATGGGCAGCCTATTCCATGGGTCAGTCCATTGGACTCACAGGAGCCTTTAGTGGCTAATTTATTTCTCACAGCACACAAACAGTTCCCTTGTGGCATGCATGTGTGTCCCAGCATGCAGTTTGGCAATGAGTGGCCTAGTTTTAATGAAAATAGAACCATTGGGCAAAGAATAGACTTCCCAGTTACATTTAAGCTGGGTTGTGTTTTTTTTAATGTATTCAGTTAAATATTTCTTCCTTTTTAAAAAAAATGCCTTGCCTTGCATTAAAGAAAATGTGGGGAAACCCACTCAATAATTTCAAAAACTGCTCTTTGTGAGATCCTGGTTTGAGGAGTATTGTTTTTGTCGGCAAATGGTGGGGGAATTCAAAAGACAACTATTTCATTCTGGGCTATTGTTTAATTTGGTCTTGGTAATTATAGTCCTGCAAGACCTAGTTCTGGTAGCTGCTTCTTGAAAAAAAATATTACCTGTTTGAAGCTTTGGCTTTTGTCCATTTTTCCATTCAACTTGGCTGGCTTTGAATGGTATCTAATACTCCAAAGGTTTAAGAAACTGTCAGGATTTCCTACAGGCTTGACACTTGTCTTTAAACATGCCTGCTGTGACTGTTGAGACATAAAAACAGATGGGCAGAAGGGTCACTGGGTGGAACTTCCATTGGTGTTGCTTAGTCGCCATAATAACAGATGGGAGACTGACCAAATAAATAAATAAATACATGCATGCATGCCACTCAATGTGGTAAATTGATGGGGAAAACAGAAGCAAATTAAGATTATCTGCTGAAACTAAAATTAAGTGTTTCAGCCACTCAAATTAGCCTTTAAATAAAAGCTGAAGCAATAAAATTGAAGCATAAAAAACATAGCTAGAACAAGCATTCTGTTCCATAGCAAGGCACAAAAAATAGTGAGCTCTATCTTTCATGGGACATTCAAAAGGTTACACTTTTGAACCAAATACATACAAAGGATGGTGTGTGTGCGTGTGTGTTTAGTGCTTGCTTACTTATGTAGAAGCCTTCATACTATCGCAGTATTTTCTGAATCTAGAAAAATAGCATTTCCTTAATTATCCATGTACCTTAATTGAAGTAGAAATAGCAGTGTTTGCTTCGGGGAAAGGTAACTACAGTGAAAAGTAAATCAAGTGTATTTTAATCAAAAGGTTTGATCTCAAACCTTTTGCTAACTGATTAAGATGTTTCAGTCTTCTGCCTTTGTATTTTAAAAATGATAGTTCCTTATGAATATACAGGAAGCCACAAACACAGATTTGGCTAACTAGCCAGCATTTAGTTTTGATTGCCACAAATTCCTTCCCTTCCCACAAGTCTTCCAGGCTGGGTTAAAGGCCAGGTGATGGCTTGTTTTGCTTGCACTATGGCTGGACAAGATGATGATAGTCAATGTGGGAGTGGAAGAGTCTTGCTTTTCTTACCTTCTCCAAATTGCAACACAACTGAGAAGTGAATGAGAGAGGGCATCATACAAGATAGCTAGCAGCTATCTTGAGCTAGAAGGTGGATGTTTGGCCACCTCTGTATAGTTATTTATTTACATTTAAAACAATGTAATGACAAAACAATGACAAAAAGGATCTTCAGCAGTCCAAAAACAGGAGCAAAATCAGCAACAGAACTAGGCAATCTCATCAAACTACACCAACCTGCCAGGGGTGGAGGTGGGTGGAGAGGTTTAACTAATATTGAAGCCACATTTTTAATGGATGATCATCATGCATAGTAAGGATGATAAGAAAGAATCCTGATAAGCTTCCCAAAGGGAGGGATTAGATTTGGCTGGGTGCTGCAATTGAGAAGAGCCTACCCCAAGTTCAGAAGTACAGTTGGTGGGACAAGGAGGAGGGCCTCCCCCAAAGATCTTGCGGGGTAGGCAAGATTATGGGGGAGTAGGCAGTCTTGTAAATACCCTGGTTCTTAACCATTTAGAGCTTTTACAGATGATGACCAACACTTCAAATATTCCCATGTAACAAGACTAAATAAAAGGTTGGCTGGTTTTTCACCATTGCATCAACAGCTATTAAACAGGTTTTTTTAAATCAAGTGTTCGTTTCCTTGCTTGTTTGGATTGCCACCTTTTAATCTGGTTACAATAACAGGGGGCAAAATGAATAGGATGTCAAGGGACATACTGCAACTAATTGAAGGGTATCCAGTACGATTGCTTGTGTTGTTAAAGGTGGAATTGGAAACAGGTCACTGATGCCTTAGAACTGTTATAGCCTCTTATTATTACCTTGAACAGCAATTGTGTTTTTCAAAGTGGCTATGAAAATACTTTATTCACTGTATATCTACCAAAAAAAATAATGATACCAAAAAAAGCAAGTATGTATTCTTTTTTGAAAGCATACTCACACTTGTTCATTGCCACTCCTTGAAATCCAGTAACCCTAAACACATATGTTTGAAATAAAAAGTGAGACTAGCAGATATTTAATTTGCAAATGTTATTTTGCCTTCACAGAGATATGAAAAATATTGCAGTGGCAGTGGCATTTCCATGTGCCAATTGACTGTGTAGAGCAGAAAGACCGGCTGGGACAATTAGAAAAACATATATGTAAGGGGCTGAGGCTTTGAAGCAGAAGGTAGCCAATTTGGATTTGTGGTCGGAAGTGCCTTAGTTTGGCTCATTGGCAAATCTCCATGCCCTAAAGCAAGTTACCTGGGAGCTCACACCTCCACTTAGTTTTTCTTAGGACTGATGTGTTCCATAACCTATGATAGACATTAATTCTAACAAACTGGTGATACAGAAGTGCTAAGCAAACTATCTACCATTGGATAAAAATGATGGCTGACCGCAGTAATGCAGGAGGTCTGGATTAATTTTAGGTACTGTTCATTAAATCAGCATTTTTCTTGTATTATATTTTTGAATAAAGCTAGTGAGACCAAGGGTGCTTCCAGACTAGGCTTTTATGATCAAACCATCACCCTGCCTCATTCATGAAGTTTCATGGGGGTCCAGATGACATCGTCTTCCAATCCTGTGCTTTCCCCACGACCCCACCACTGCTTCTCTCTTTTCATACTGCAGAAAATCTGTTAAGGAGGAAAAGGCAGAATAGCTTCACAATGATTTCTGAGTAGTAGTGCTAGGAGCCTGCCATCTGGAAGTACCCTGGTTTAATAAGAAAGAGTTTTGTGGCTCTGAAATTAAAAAAAATAAAGAGGGAAGGGATTGCCAGCTTCTGGGCCATATATGGCCCAGTGTAAGCCTTTGCATCTGGTCCACTAAGCCTCTCTTCTCTCTGCCTTTCCTGAGCCCCACATTCCATGGTGCCTCTGCCCACCTCCTCCTCTGCTGCAGCAAAGAACCTCCCCCCTCCCAGTCAGCAACTCTCACTGTTGTCCTCAGCAAAAGCATTGGGCACTGTTAAGGACAGAGAGAGAAATCAGTAGGCAGGTCGGAGGACTAACAACAAAGTGCGGCACCTAGATTGGAGTAGTGGCCTTCAGAGAGGTGTTCTGGCTGCCATGCTCCATGGTTGAGCCTCCAGGCCCATGGCTACCTGCCTGAGAAAGGAAAATGGGTGGGGTGCATGCTTGTGTATGTTTGTGCATATGGATGGGGTATGTGGTGAAAGTGAGGAAGGAAGAAAATATTTGTCCGTGTGTGCAGATAGATCAGGGGTAGGCAACTTGGTGCCTGTTGGCCCCAGTGCGCCTTCTGGACACCTTTCTTGGTGCCTGATTTTCTTACAGGCAGCTGGGCTTGCTATGAAATAGGTTTCTGTTGATGCTGAAACCTGTGGGTTCAAATTAATTGTTTAGTGCGTTGGTGCTTGGACCACACCTCTGCCTTGTCTCAGTCTTTTGGGCAGGTTATTTGTCATTTGCCACACCTCCAATGGGAGCTATTTTGTGTGGTGCCTAGGACAGTTTCTCAATTGCCAAATGTGCCCACAGCCCAAAAAGGTTGCCTACCTTTGGTATAGATGGATAGTGCATGTGAAGAAGAGGGAAGGGGTGACTGATGAAGGGGAGAATGAGGGAGAGAGAAAAGAAGGTGGCAGAAAAGGGGTGTACTTCTTGCTTTGGTCCTGCTCACTTTTGGCTTTAGCCCAGCCCACGACTGGCTCCAGTCCACAGAATTCAGACCTCGACTATAAAAAGGTTCCCAGCCTCTGCCTTAAAGACTAACAAATGTATTATGGCATAAGTTTTTGTGGACTAGTTCACGAAAGCTTATGCCATAACAAATGTAAGTGCTACGAGGCTGTTGGCTTTGCTGCAACACACACTAACGATGCTCTCTTCCGAAATGATTTAATGGCATAGTTTTTATAGTATACTAATCATACCTAAATGCTTAATTAGTTTCATTTTTTTTAAAAAGACAAAAACCACTGATAACCCACCTTCCTCTCACTTGAATATCCAAAGCAGCTTATAACAAAAGAAATTGTCTAAGTTTAAAATGCAACATAAACTTAGAAAGCCCAGCAGAGAGATGTAAAAAAATAATTAAAAAATCAGCATCAGGGCAGTCTCCATTTCTCACACTCCCCAAAGCTCTCTGATGCAGCATTGTCTTCACAATGTGCTGAAAACTGAAGAGTGCGAGTCAAACAGGTCTGTTAGGGAAGGGAGTATTTGGGTGCTTCCAGATAAGGATTTTATCAT
Source organism: Shinisaurus crocodilurus (assembly GCA_021292165.1). Classification (NCBI taxonomy): domain Eukaryota; kingdom Metazoa; phylum Chordata; class Lepidosauria; order Squamata; family Shinisauridae; genus Shinisaurus; species Shinisaurus crocodilurus. The sequence continues at coordinate 158,034,540 of CM037878.1, read as the reverse complement.
TCCCCTTCCTGATTCACAGACTTAAGGGGCGTCTAGACGATGATGAGGACTTCCCACAGCTTCCTCTGTGTTTTCTCTCACTGCAGAAAATCTGTTAAGGACATTGCCTTCTGATTGGTAGCACTAGTAACTCCCTATCTGGAAGCACCCTAGAGTCTGGGTACAGTTGCTGAAAAGGCCTGATCCTGTCTGGTCACCTGCCTCCTCTCATGGGGAAATAGAGTAGGGCCTTCCATGAAGACCTGAGTGAATGGACAGGCTCATATTAGGGTAGGTGGTGTCACTGGAGCACCTGCAGGTCCACAACGACCCCACTTACCACAAATTAGGAAGACAACAGGGTCCTCTTCATCTGCTTTCCCCTACCTTCTCCATAGCCTCCGTATTGCTGGTGTAGGTCAAACACAGAGGGCACTTGAACAAGGACTGGACAGTGGGGCAGGGCCGGCAACAAGACATTCTGATCCACCAGCTCTAAAGTCCCCTCCTCTCCACAGATCAGGGTGGTAGAGTCCAGAGAGCAGACGGTGCCCTCGGAGCCTGGGCCGCGAGAAGAGAGGCCTGGCTGAAAGAGGAAGCCCTTAGGACAGTGTCGGCCAGAAAGCAGCTCCCTTCCTCCCACCCCACCTACGCCTGCCCCAGGGGTGGATCCTCGCATCAACAGCTGCTGCCCCATCTGACTTTCCTCCAGGCAGGGGATATGAAGGTACTGTGGTATAAAGGAGAACTGGCAAAGCTAGTCAGTTCCACTCCTTCCAGGCTTTTTTTTTTAATGGACTAGAGCTAGTGCCATATCCACTCTAGTCTTTTGTTGTTCCTGAGCTACTGCAGTAACTAGCACAGTGCCTTTTGTTTTGGTTTGCTTTGTTATTCTTCCCAAGCCATAAATAAAGTAAGGGATAGGCTCTGCCTAGTAACTCACAAGTATCTCCCCAACTACGGTAACTCCTTCCTTATGCCTGAAGCATTTATAGGTTCTTGGCACTCATACAGTGTAGAAGGTAGTCCTTTGGATATCTGAGTCCCTCAACTTTTAGACTTTAAGGTCAAAATCAGGAATTTGAATTGGACCAAAGTGGAAGCCAATTGCAATGTGATAATAATGGAGTGTTAGGCTTGTCAAGGTTCCACCTGTACCAGGATACCTTGATCAGCTCCTTAAAGATATCTGCTTCTTTAAAAGCCCCTCCTGTATCAGGATGCCAATTTTCTGTCTTTTTGCCTCCTGTTCCCAGTAACGTGGGATTAGGCCTTAGGCGTGGTGCAAAAGACACTCCAACAACTGAATTTTAACAATAATTTTTTACTGTAGTAAATATTGGTAAAGTAGAATCACATTAACTTAGAGTAATTACACAAATAGAGCTGTAAGATTACAAAAAGCAAGTATAAGGGAAATAAAAGGGAAAATAAAGCAAGGTTCTCTAACCTAGCTACACTGTCACCTGTAAGCTTGGTAGAGATTCCTTTCCCCAGCCTTTCTCCTAGCTGTTCTGCAGTTCTTTAGTGATAGTCAGACTCTCTTCTCTGTTTGCTTCTCTCTCTCTCTCCAGTGTCGCTCTCTTTCTGCCACACCTGTGGCTCCAGATCCACTCTTTATATACACTCCCCCCCCCCCCCAGACCTAGTAGGTTACAATCCTGTGACCTCAAACTGGGGAAATGAAACTTCTCTCAATGAAAAGGAAACTTAACTCCAAGAGGGGAAAATGAAACTCACAAACTCAGGAGATGTTTGGGCTAACTCAAGCCTGTGCAGGCCTCAATCCTTTGCAGGCTCCATTGGACAAGTCCCACTTAGGATTCTTGCAGCTGCACGTTGGGCCAATTGAATGGACTATACACATGTTCCCTCCATTCCTATGCATTCACAGACTGCACAAATGAGGGAAGTGGGCCATGTCCACTGGCCGGTCCCTGATGTCCGCATGCTCCCTGGCCCCTCCTCCTTACTTCCCCTGTGTTAAGTGTGTTCATGCGTAAGGAGCTGTACACAGGCAAGTGAACATAGGTGTGTGGGGAAAGTGTGTATAGCCCTGAAGATGCTCAACATTTTTCAGAGATAGCCTCAGGTAGAGTGTATTTCAGTTACCTAATCTGGACATGTTTGGATCCAAACTCTCAAAGATGATCTGTTTTCTAGGAAAAGTCCTGGCATCCCTTTGAAAGGTTCGTCCATTTTAAATCTAGACTTGCTGAACTCAGTATTGAACATTTGACTTAAATTTGGAAGTGGTCAGATGCTGGGTAGCTTGGGCAAATCATGCCTTTGGGGCATACACAGGGATGTGTATATCACAGTTTCTCAAATTCATCAGATCAGTAAATTAGGGCACAATCTTATGCATGTTTAGAGCAAAAAAAGTCCTACAACTCCCAGCTGGCTGGAGAATGCTGGGAGTTGTAGGCCTTTTTTGTGTCTAAAAATGCATAGGATTGTGCCTTTAAACTATAAAAAGTGTTGGGGCAGTGGGCTTTAATTCTAGAGCATGTTCCATGGAAATATTGTGCTTTGTGGTGGGTGGAGTCCATCATCTACTCATAAAAAGAGGTGGTGCCTTTTTAGTTTTATGACTAGCAGCTGTTAAAAAAATACAACCCAATCAATTAGGAGGTTTTATAAGCTGCTTCTGGTACATATGTATTCATGACAGGCAGCCTGATTGTGTCCAGGGCCTTAGCTGTTGCAGAACAAGCCTCTGCTTGTCCTGCTAAATCTAAAGCAGCATCCTCTGCAAGGCCTCCTAAAACCCTGTCAGATCCCCTTATTAGGACCTGAAACCAGCCATTTCAAACGATTAAGCAGTGAAAGCAGGTTAGTGTCAGGGAAAGGCCATGTCCCTCATCCCCATGCATTCACTGACCACACAGATCAGGGAGTGGGAATGCCTGCAGTCCTGCACAGGTTAGTTCATGTGGGAGGAGACCATTTGCTCCATAGAGGGAAGGAGGAGGGAGTGGGCAGACTTGCAGCTCATTCCCAATCTCTTTTAACAAAAGTAAAAGATTTACTTCTGTATTGGTTCTCAGTGAAGTGACCAGAGGTTTAGGTGCTCCGGAGCAATAAACACAAGTTATTGCCCCTCCTAAAATGGTACCTTGGCAGCAGGCTCTATTCTTTTCCCTCTTCTTCAGTTTGATCTAACAAGCGTTGCCACCTACTTAGTTTTCAACCGACTTGGCCATTTCTTTAAAATGGTCTTTCTTTTTCTTTCTCCACAGTTGGGAGAAAGCCAGCGTAGTGGCTGGACTGCATTTTATTTATCCTTTAAATCTCCTTTTGTTTGTTTTGCAAATGGGCCAAAGTTCAGTGTTTAGCTGCTTCCCCTGTGAAAGCTCCAAGACATTTTAGCGCACATTTTATGATCTTCAGAGCCATTTTTGAACTCCTTTGTCAGAATGACATAAAAAGAGAAGTAATGCCAATCACTAGTACTAAAGATAAATGTTATTTTAGTTTCTCTTCAATATCAATTCCTACCTCCACCCCCCCTTTAGTGCTGTTTATTTTCCTGAAGGCAAATGTGAAGCGTGGGTGTCTACTCTTAGGTTTCCAGAAAATAAATGTAGCATTAGCCTCCCTGAGTGGCACCTTTCATGTTTTGACTTCTGACCTGCAGAAGATTAAGCACATCACTCTATTCCCAAATAAGGTATTTCTGAGAGCTGTATTCCTTTAATAGGGCTTCATCTGTTAGAAAAGCTTTCCAGCCATGGACATCAGGAATAACTTGCTTAGAATGTGAAATATATTCTTCTATGAAATCTACCTTTTTATAAGATCATCTCTAGTTTTAAGTTGTGTGCTTTAGGCTGCAATCCTATGCCCACATACCTGGAAATCCCCATTGAACTCGATGGAACTTAATTCTGAGAAGACATGTATAGGATTGCACTATTAGTGAAATCTTTTGAGATGTTGCCATGCTTTGCAGGAGCATAGTCCATAGAGACACATGCTTTTGAAAACTTGACTCAATTGAGTATTTTTATTCTTTTGATTCAAATAATCAAGTTTTTATATGTAGTTCCCCCCCCCTTTTGTCTGATGATTCTTTTTTTTTTTTTGCCTCCCCTCCCTCCATTTTTATCCATAAACCAGCTCTGTGTGTGGATGTGCAATCACGTCACAGTGGACATGTGCATAAAATGATTCTTGTGTCTTCTCTTTTGCTGGAAGTATTTAAGCAGAGGCTGGATGGCCATTGGTCAGGGATGCTGTAACTGCAGTCCGCAGTGCAGAGCCTGCATTGAGCAGGGGGTTGGATTAGTTGGTCTCTGAGGTCCCTTCCAACTCTTATGATTCTATGAGTTAAATTTTTTCCTTGCATTATCCTAAGGCAGGGGTCCCCAAACTTTTTGGACCCCTGGGCACATATGGGAATTTGAGAAACTGCTGTGGGCACAAAATGCCTAATCAGTGGATCACCGCTTTGGCATCTACCTGTCACGTCTATGGATCTCAGGCTACGTCTTATTCAGCAAAAACTTTTGCTTTGTGTCTATTGGACACTGCAACGTTTCTTTAATAAGGGATTGTCTAATTCAGCTAATTGCTGGTGGTGCAGTATACCTAATGCTTCTTTTAAATGTATGTTTTGGCAGTGTCCAGTAGTTGCTTCTTTTTGGGAGGAGGTTATTACACAGATAAATTTTGTACTGGAACAGTCATTAATATTCACTGATATACATGCACTTTTAAATTACCTGCTTTGTGGAAATTAACAAATCATTAATGGATTTTCTGCACCCTTTTGACAGCTAAACATTTTTGACAGCTGAACATTTGACTCATATGTATTCATTGCTATGGATATATACAAATCCATGTACGTTTATTTAAAAAAATGTGGGGGGAGTTTTGTGGGTGCCTGCGGGTGCCACATATGGGATCCCTGTTCTAAGGGTGGTGATGTAATAGGTCTTCATCTCCTTTTATCTTCAAGAACCAACCCTGGAAGGTTGATTAGTCAGGGGGGATAGGGAATTGACAAGGCGAACAGCCCAGTGAGTTTCATGACTGAGTACAGATTTGAATCTGAGTCTGTTACATCGAAGCCCAACACTTTCAGCATTGCTATGGGTGACATTTTGTGGCTCAGGTACACTGAATATGTACATCTAGTCTATTTTTACTGTTTTCTCTACTTTCGGGTCTAAGCAGCCTTCACATAGGAAGTTGGATATTCCTGCCACCCACCCCCAACCAAGTTGGCTGTAGTGCCTTCATTTGTATAGTGGAGCAGGTTTGCTGAGAGTTGGTATAGTGTGTAAGGTAGGATTGCCATTTACGCATAGTCAAAAAAGTGAAAATGCCTCTCGCAAAATAAGGACAGCAATTTGTGTAGCATTTGCACATGGAAATGTATATGTATAGGTGCAAGTTTAGAAATAATAACTATAATTTAAATAGAAATAAAGTACAACTCACTATAACGGAGAGTCCTGACTAGTGACCTTTGTGCCTGCTCAGTCAGCTGTTGTCCAGGTGCTAAGTGTTGATGGGCAACTTCAAGGCCCCTGCTCTTCCTTTTTACAGTTCTTTGACATTAAACTTGATTTGGACTGGACCACCCATCAAACAGAGGATACCTTCAAATAGATGAACTGTCCTCTGCCAGCTCTCTAAAATAGAGGACCATTCTCTGTAAAGTAGGACACCTGTCCACCCTTTGTAATGGTGAAGACAAATACTAGATTTGTAGAGGTGGTCTAGAAGTGTTCTCACCACACTCAGCCCAGATATACTTTTTCTTCTCCTGGGACAAGCTCTGAAGGAACCCATTCTACATTTTTTCAATTTGAATGGTAAGAGGCCATTTGTAGATTTGTGGCCATTGGCAGAACAGTTTTGAAGAAAAAAAATCCCCCCCAAAAGTTTGTACGTATGAACGCACAAATGAATAAATATGCATGCACCATTTTAAAACACACGTGTGGGTGTGTAGCAGGTTTGGGGGACAGCCTTACTGAAATACAGGGGAAAGGCCAGGAATAATGGGCAAACTGGCATTTCACTTATGTATACATGCAAACTAAGTTGCGAAGTGAGGTTCACATTGCTGGTGAAGAACCATTGTCACTAACATTTAGATCTTCAAGTACAATGGGAAAATGAGCCTTGACAAATTTGAACTTGTGCATTCGTCCCTCCCCTCCTCCAGCACAGCAGCAAAGAGGAGATTGGAAGCTTTTGCTCCCATTTTCAGCTAACCACAGTTAGTGGTTAATATCAGAACCTGGACAGTCATTAATGTCAGAACCTGGACAATCTGCGCCTGCGGTTAGTTTTAATGGTTTACTGAAACCAGACAGCTTCATAAACCGTGGTTTGAAATTGACTTGATTCAGTGAACCATAGTTAAGACTCACCACAGTTTGTCTGGGTTTGGACATTCCGTAATACTAAACTGTGTTTAGTTGAAAACAGAAGGAAAAGCTTCCAATTTCATCCATGCAGCCATGCCAGAGGATGAGAAGAGAGGAGTGGGGTGTGTGAGCCCAATGCTCACCTAGACTCATTCCCATAACGATAAATAGAAAGCTTTATTCTTCTTGCTTTTAGTCACATATATGTTAAGGCTTTAACTTGTAGTGATGTGTGTGACTCCTTGTCCACTGTGATGTGTGGAGGGGCTGAGGCTGAATTTCACTGAAATGCTAGAACTTTTCAGTTTCTGTATTAAGTGATACAGGACTTCCTTTGATGTCTAAAAAACTATTCATCTTCAACCAATGTATTTTCATCTTGTCAATATTGGGAGTATTGATTTTTTTTTCACTTGAAGCAAAAAATTAAAGTTAAATAATCTGAAGTCCCCCCCCCCTCCATGGGCTCTATAGAGAAGATGTTTTCTGTATCTGCTTTTTGTACATGATTAAATTGAGCTTAGTGCTGCAATCCTATACTCACTTAACTTGGAGTAAGGCCCAGTGCGCCTCCCAGACACTTTTCTTGGTGCCTGCCAAGGTGTCCTACCCCTCCCAATTTTTCATTTTTTCCCCCTTTCATTAACACATTTTCTTACAGGCAGCTGGGATTGCTGTGAAATAGGTTTCTGTTGGTGCTGACAACTGCAGGTTCAAATGAATTGTTTAGTGCATTGGGGCTTGGACCCCACCTCTGCGTTGTCTGTCTTTTGGATGGGTTATTTGTCCTTTGCTATGCCTCCCATGGCAGCCATTTTGTGGTGGTACCCAGGACAGTTTCTCAATTGCTAAATGTGCCCGCAGCCCAAAAAGGTTGCATACCCCTGGTATAGATGGACAGTGCATGTGAGAAGGAGTGGCTGATGAAGGGGAGAATGAGGGAGACAAAAAAGCAATCTTATACTCACTTACCTGGGGAGTAAGCCACATTGAACTCAGTGGGACTTATCTCTGAGTAGACATGCATGGAATTGCATTATAAATATCCTAAACCAGTCATCTATGTATGAATTGGGTCACTTTTATGTCACACCCTCCTTTATGTATCATGTTGTATAAAAATACACTCTAAATTTGTACAAATAGTGTTCAAAATTAACTGAAGGTGGGGTGTGTGTGCAGTCTGTCACTTGAAATAAATTTGTTTCCATTTTTCTTTGCTGTGTATACTTGCCTGGTTAAAAACCAAGATGAAATTTCAAATGATCTTTGCATTCTTGTAGCTGAGATGAGATTTGAACCAGGGACACTGCAGATCCTGTGCCTCACCAGTGCATTATTGCCTGCTCTCAATGTGATAAATGAAAAGCAATGAAATTTCAGTGCCTTCCACGGCATTTGGATTCCAGGAGCAGCCAAAGATCTTAGTTAATAATGTTTATTCATTTTCCAGCTTAAAGGCATCCTAAACTCAATATTTGCCCATTAAAAATGTTCACTTTGAGCTTCCAACAGGTTATATATATATAATATATATATATAGCCGTGGTTGTATTCTAGAGAAGGTCTCCTATCTTATTTTCCATTATTGGGCATCCCATCTTATGAGTCTACACAGATGTTTTTCATACTGTAGGAGAGCGAGCTTCTACCTATTGCCTAGCAACGAGCATCCCATTTTTTTTTCTGAGAACCTTTGCTTCCTTTTTATTTTAGTCAACGTATCATTGAAAATCCATAAAACCAATCATGAAGTTTACTACACAGAAATCTTGAAAGTAGGTGCACTCCTGAATTAAAGGGGCAATACACAGAACAGCCAATACACTGTGAGCCAGCCTTTCCTGACCTGGTGCCTTCCAGAGGTGTTTGACTAAAACTCCCATCATCCCAGCCACCATGATCAGTTGGGGAAGGCTGCTGTGAGGCTTGACAGACCACTTCTATGTAGAACAGTGTTCTCCAACCTTGGGTCCCCAGATGTTTTTTGGCCTACAACCAGCTATGCTGGCTGGGGCATGCTGGGAATTGTAGGCCAAAAACATCTGGGGACCCAAGGTTGGAGAACACTGAAGTAGAAGAACGGGATTTAAGCTGACCATGGACGTATTTGGATTCCCCACCTCCCATCCCGATCAGCACAGTGAGATCTGGACCAGGTGTTCGGCATGCACACTTATTCCTTGGCCCACTCACTGCATGCAGAATTAAAAACCCAAAGCAGGAAACCCTGGGGTTATTTTGACATGGAATCTCCCTCTAAACGTGAATCTTGTAACCACTTGGGAATGGGTTTAAATATCCACAGTTAAGCCCCATTTTAACAGCACAATCCTGTGCATCTCTACTCAGAAGTAAGTTCCACTGAGTTTAATGAGACTTCCTGCTAGGTAAGTGTCCATGGATGGCAACCTAGAATAACCTCTCATCTATTGGTTTGCGTTTTACTTCCGTTTTCATATTTATATTGTATACCACTTTGGATATTTTAAGTGGTATAAAATCTTTATGAAGAAATGAAATAAATAACCATGAGATCTCTTGGTTAAGGCATGTGTAGGAGGAGGCTGGAAAGTGTTCATGAACCAAATGAGGCATGCTCTGGATCTTATCCATAGAGACAGAAAAAGGCCAGAGGATCATGCAGCCTGAACTTGCAGTAGGAATCAGAAGCTGCCATCAGCCATGATTCTCTGTGGGTGAGAGCGGCTCACTCTTTCCATCGTCACCTCTGTAGTGAAAACTTTATGTGCTTTGTATTGGACGTTAGAATGGAAAATCAGTTTAGTTTGAGAAGGGAAGTGCCAGTGAGGACTGCAGTGATGCATGGATCTATTGTGCATAGTGTGTGTGTAGGAGGGGAGTGGTGGTGGTAGTAGTGAAACAGCCCTGTAGTAGTGAAAGTAGATGAGCATAAATCCTAACAGAGCAGCTGAATTTGATGGTGGGCAGAGCTGTAAAATGAAGACTTTCCAGATGAGTCGGTGGCAACTCACTGCATGCCCCTGACTGCCTGTGGGAGAAACATGACAGCAGCCAGCCACTCCTAGCAACTTGAAGCCAAGATGCACTGTGGGGTGTGCATGTTTCTCTCTCTCTCTCTCTGCATGCACGTGTGTGTGTTGTATAAACCAATGGGGAAAAGTTAAAAAGACGCAACAACACCCAGGGGAGGCCGGTGGCCAGTGGCCAGTCTGACTGGTGGAGTGGAGGGCAGGTCAGCAGAGGCAGAGTCAAGGGGTCACAAGCGGCAGAGCAGTCTTTGACTCTCCGACCATCAGCAACCCATACCACAGAAAGAGAAAACTAATTTAAAGCACCAAACATGCAAAGCGGGTGGGGGGAGGGATCACACAGCCAAACAAAAGTACTCCTTTGGAGCCACATTCTCTTGTTCCAGCAACAACTCCTATTCCACAGAGAATGAATTGACTCTAAGATGATGAGTGGGAGGGGAGAATCCACACAGCCATAATAACAATGATAATGATAATAATTAAAACAAGATGTGATATTCTCAGAAGAGCAGCCTTTGGAACGCAGGAACAAGTTCTGAAAGCATCCAGAAATCCCTGCCTTTGTATAGCCATCACAAAGCATCCACCAGGGCAGGCCCACTCAGAAGCAGCACAGTACAAAATTCCAGATTACTGTATGCATATCTCATAAGAAGTAGGGACTGGATTGCTCAGGAGAAAGTATGCGTGTAATAATAATTATGAGTACATCACCTGGGAAGCCAGCAGAAACCCTTTGCAAAACACACAGACCCCCCCCCTTTCACACACAAACACACATAGGCGCTCCCTCATTCATACGTGTGTGCTCACGTGCGCGCGCGCGCACACACACACACACAAACAAGCTACACACACAAACAAACTGCAAACCATAACGACAATTATCATGATTATAACAATGATCATAATAATTAAAATAAGACACAATATTCTCAGAGCCACACAGTAAAGCAACCTTTGGAGCACAGGAACAGGTTCTGAAAGTATCCAAAAATCCAGAGCATACACACACACACACACACACACCCAAGAGCATACACACAAACCCCAGAACATACACACACATGCGTATACACACACACACACCTTTAAAGATTAAACAAAATATACCAGTAATAAAAGAGGATGCCATCAAGAAACAAAGAAGAAAACACATGAATGGAGCTGGAGCTGCTGCTCTGACCTCCAGCATGCACTGCTACTCTACCTCCGATAGGTAAACGGAGTGAAAACAAACCTGGAAGGCTCCTGTGCTTGTGCTGGCTGCTGGGTGCCTCAACCTCAGCCAGAACGACCCCCTCCCTAGGGAACAAGGGCTCTACCATGACTGGCCAGCTCAGGCCTGAGCCTGAGCAGAGCTCCTTTTTTTCCTTTCCCCCCTCAATTCCCCTGTTAATGTGGGGTGCTTGCACTGCCTGATGCTGGGTGCCAGGCAGACTCAGAGCCTTTCCGCTCCAGGGAAAGGCTCTGGAACATTCTGCGCATGTGCAGGAGTTCACACACGTGCAGTTTTAAAACTGAAGCCGCCGCGCCAGAGCAGGAGTAGTAGCGCAGCAGCAGTGGCAGCGCAGCAGCCACCGCCAGTCACTGTGGAGAAGCCGGTAGCAGCTCGGCCTCGGCAAAGACTTTCAGAGGTACATGGGTGGGGTGAGCAGGGAAAGCAGTAGCAGTGCGGTGCCCAGAGCACTCTCTGATTGGGGCCACCACTGAAAAAAGCTGGAAACAAACAATACATGTCAGAAACCCCATGGGGCATTTGAAATGTCCCACTTCCACCCTGCATTGCTACAGAAATGCATATGTTTTGCTGCATGCAGGAAACTTGGCTGAAGGGACAGGTCTGGATATTGGTACAAGGTTGGGTTGCTAGCAGCTCCAAGACATCTCGCTCCCTACGTGCATTTCCAAAACGGGGAGGGGGAAGTAAAAAAGAAATGCTTCATGCTCTCTGGCTGATTTGTATGCCAAAGAAAATTTGCCTCGTGGAATGGAAATTCTAAAGCAATTCAGAGGATGCCAAGCAAGAGGGAACAGAAAAAAACACCCTGTTTCTGTGATACATGCAAGGTGGAGCAAATAGTGTGCAGTGCCCAGCGTTCTAGTAGAAGCCTTTAGCCAAAAATTCAGCTGGTTATTTCAAACCAATATAAGATTGATGACCTCCACTGTTTGTCTTTCTTGTCCACTCACACTCCTAGTTTTCTTTTCTTTCTCCCATTTAGTGCAGATGTGATGCTGCCCAAAATCTTCTAACCATGGATAGGAGATCAGGAGTGCTCCATAGGAATTTGCCCCCTAAGGCAAACACCACTGTGGGCGGGGAAGGTGGTTTGGGGGGGGAGGGGAAGTTGGAGGGAAGGGTTAAGTGTCCCCTCCCCTACTGCTTCTCCACTCTAAATCACCCCTCCTGAAGCTTTTAGAAATAGATTTTTTAAAAGTGGTGTTGCACATGTTTGTGTCTTAAGTGTAGTTGCATCACTGTCAAGCACACTATCTGCAAAGGTGGTTGTGAGAATGGAAGCAGCGTGCATCTTATGTCTATGCACATGCAGGAGTGTGCTCCAGAGTTAAAATGCATATCCCTCTCAAACACATGGCTGGCTGTGGAATGCTGGGAGTTATAGGACTTTCTTCTGTCTAAACATGCATAGGACTGCACCATTAATAAACAGGGATAGGTGGAACACATGTTTTTTGTTTTCTTTTCTTTACAATTACATGTTTATCGCCCGGGTAGTGGTCATCATTTGGATCTTTCTGCCTCAGCCACCTTAGACTATCTCTGCGAAGGCACATGTTACGATGGTTTGGGGGAGGGGGCCAACATACAGATGACACAACGTGACAAAGCTTTCCTGTCACTTATGGCAGTGTACAGTGACTTTATTATGTTTGCCTTTTTGTTTGCTTAATCAGATTGCAGATTTATATGTGGTTAATGCATTTTCTTGCCTCGACTTTTCTGTAAAATGTAACCGTAGGGGCAGCAGCTTTGGCAGCCCTGAGGCTGCATTACTGTCTATACTAGATCTATAGTAGTATGTCCCTATTATCACGACTCCAGCAACTGTGGAGAGACCGTGTGTGATTACTGTCACATCTGTGCGCTCTCTTTGCTAGCAAGAAAGTAACTGCCCTTGGATAGTCTCTGTCAACTTTATCTCTGTCCCCTCGGCTTTGCGCAAGAATATAAATGTGAACAGAAATATAAAAAGGATAAAGTATATGAATCCCAGGAGTGTGATGTGGTGTTGAGCATCAGTCTGCTCTCCCTTCTTTGTCGGATTCTTTCCAGTTTACATTAGGCTGAAGCAGAGAGAGAGAGAGAGAGAGAGAGAGAAACTCATAGGATGCCTTGTCACAATCTGTTATGAATACAGATATCCAGGAACAAGCACCATAAGAAACGGTGGTATTAAAATGATGGATACTCCAAATGGGAGGAATAGGGAGGCTGGCTGACTTCTAATTAACATAGCATTGCAGGCCAGGAAGGTGCCTGAAGATCATCGGTCCAACTCACTTAGATTAGGCACCCTCTCATAATTTTTTATGGTCTTTATTTCAGGAGCTCTGTCCATAGTAAAGAGTGAAGCTTGTACTGGCACAGTTTGCATCTTCTCTCTCTCTCCCTTTCCCTCTCCCTCTCCCTCCCTCTCACTCTCTCTCTCTCTCAGAGGCAGAATCAATCCTGTCTGCCCTTAGTTTCAAAGAGATGCATTGGGGTGGGAGAGGACATCTGGCTCAGAAAATGGTCTGCAGGAACATGACATAGTTGAAACTAAGCAGGTTTGGCTTTGCTGCAAACTGCCTAAATGGGAGACAGCCTGGGAACCATATGGGTGTACACCACACTGAGCCCTCTGGAGGAAGCGCAGAGCATTAGTATGATGAAATAATCAGGGATGGGGCAGAGAGAGGGAAGAAGTTCATAATGGATGTAGTAATGAAATGCACAGTGCTGCTGCTTTCTCTGTCACTCCTCTTTGAATGCGGAGACCATTGTATGTGATTGTAAGGGGCTATAATGACCATCCAGCATTGGTGATCTTTTTAACTCAGAGGTGGTTGGTTAACCTTTAATTTGAGTGTGCCACAAGCCAAGTCCAAAGTATGAGATGTTGCAACTCTAGTGGACACTGCAGTTAGTCCCCTTCTAGCTACAAACTGGCCACACAGGGCAAGAGTACTGAAACCCCCAAGCATCCTGTCCACATGCTTACGCTGGACAAGCTGAAGCATCCATCAAAGCAGGACTCATGCAAGTCATCACTTGGCATTGACAATAATCAAATAATGGACAGACATGCATGAACCAGTTATTGCGAACCCATAATTGACTTACATCATAAAATAAGTTAACTTAAGAAAGTTCACAGAAAGAGAGTTTTCCAACCCCTCATCTTCTTGCCCCAAAAGCCTTTTGGGAGGTTTGGTGGGCCCTCCTGAACGATGTAGGATTGGGCGGTTGCCAAGGGAGGCAGGAATCATCCTAAATCACGTTTGCCTCTTAAGTTCATTTAAGGAAGTTCATGGAAGGACAGTTCCCCATTCCTTCCTCCCCACAGCAGCCCCTCCCCATGCCAGATTATTCTGGAGGGCCCCTTGGTCTTCTGCAGGGGCTTTTTGGGGAACACAGCACAGGTGGCTGCAGCGGGGAGGAGGGGACAGGAAACTTTCATTCTGTGATCTTCCTTAAGATAACTTATCTTTAGATCCAAGCCAATGTTTGAGCTTTGGGTGCCATTTGCTGTCATGCAATGCAATGTTGTCTGTTTCATTTGGTATGAACAGCGTTTCTGGTCAAGTTTAGAGCTAGTTGAGTGCATCAAAGTAGGAGCAACAAGCAACATTTCTTTCAAATGAGAAAATAGGAAGACTGCTTTTATTTTGCTGAAGTGAAAATTAACTTAGATGGGTGGCTAATCTTATTGACTGCATTAATTTCACTGCTGCTTAGCTGCTCTTTGGAGATTTGCATAATGGATGAGATATAGATGTTCCAGCCTGCACAACAGCAAGAGTTTATTCCAGTTCAGTGTGTATAACCAGTGTGTTGTTTTAATAACATGATTGCTACAAATAGCAAAGATATCAGAGCAATGTGCGTGTAATTTTGGGAATCTGAGCTTGAGATGTCACGAGCTGCTTTTGTAAAAGAGAATTGTCACTTTGGTTTAATTTGTTAATGTGTATGAAATGTTCTGAGGGATGAAAAGTGGCCTAGAGATCAGTACAATCACTTGAATAGCAAAGGTCTTAAACAGTGAGTTATGGGTTCCGGTGCCCTAGTCATAGGAAGTGCTTTTTCATAAAACTCAGCGTTCATTTTGGAATTAATTAACACAAGATATAGTGATGGCTGCTAGCCTGGATGATTTAAAAACAACAACCCCAAACCGATTATATTAATTCATGGAGGGCTTAGGCCAGCTTTCCCTAAGCTGATGCTCTCCAGATGTGTTGGGCTACAACTCCCACCACCACCATCCAGCCAACGTGGCTGGGGATGCTGGGAGGATAAGGTTTATCAATAGCTATTGCACATTATCGTTAAATAGCAATATATGGCTAAAGAACAGCTGCTGGGGACAAACAAGCATCACCATTGTGTCTTGGTTCTGAGTACTTTCAGGCATCTGGCTGGCTACTGTTGGAGACAAAATGCTGGGAGAGATGGACCTTGGTCTGATCCAACCCGTGTTCCGCGTGGTACAAAAGTATAGTGCAATACAAGTATGTTTGGAATGAGAAGCAACTTGGGCACATGGACTCAATTTATGGACGCTTGAAGTGTTGTCGTGTTTCCCCTCTCCACCCCATTTGATATCACATGACATTATTCGCAGGAGTACCTATGTATCTGAGTATTACTGAGATATAAAAGTGACAACAACGAACACTCTTAAGGATGTTGCAGTCATTCAGTGATAAGCACAGATATGTGAACCAACCATGGTTAAGAATGGTCCCAGTGTAAAAACCTTAACCATGGTTAAGGCTGGTGGCAGATGTAGCCTGGGGGAGATTCATGCTGGAGAAGGCAAGGGCTGGAGGAAGAGATCACATGAACCTGGGGCCCCACCCTGATGCCATTGTAAGGGTCAGAAGCCTTGCATCTACCCTGGCCCTCAGTGTTTCAGTTGCATTTAAATTTAGACATACGTTTCTGTGAAATAAGTAACCACTCACTGAATTGAATTTATTCAACATTTTTTAAATGAATCGCTGAAAAGATAAATGATGTTAGTCAAAGTTGCACAATCTTTTCTTAATAGCTAGTGATTTATTATTCCTGTCATGGAACAGCGGGTAGAGTGGCTGTGCGTTGCTATAATTCAGAATGGTGCTGGATTTATTGAAGTGTTTGAGCAATATTTGAACTATGTCTCTCTCCGGTACTTTTGTGGGAATCTAGCGTGGCCCACGAGCAAAGTAATTGGGACCAGGAGAAATAGCTTAAGGGTGTAAGAGCCTTGGGTTGCATTCCTCACAGCACAGTGAAGCCTCTAACAAGAAGGTCACCACCAGTCAACACACACACACGCTAGTGACAGCCAATGTTTTCAGTCTATGGGGATAATATGTCCGTATATTCAAGCTTCTCTCACATAATGGATATGAAAGATAAACTAGAACTATTATGGCAAAGATGGGCAAAAGTAAAGGAGATTTTGGGCCACTAAAGATGGAGAGGACTATAACCTAGTGATAGAGCATATGCAGGAGGCCCCAGATTTAGTCCCTGATGTCTCCACTTAGAAGGGTCTCTGGCTGGAAAGGATCTATGCCTAAAGCAACTGCCAGTCCTTATCAGCTAGTGATCTGAATCAGTATAGGGTGGTTTCATATGTTCAGAGTATATTGTTTTCTTCCCCTGCCCAATTATGTGGAAGTGGCGGGTGTACACATCTATCAGTGGCATTTTCATGAAGGCTTTGCAATAGGTAAAGTCACTATACCATCAGTCTTCCCCAGCATGGCACTCTCCAGATGTTTGGACTACAACTTCCAGCACTCCTGACCATTGGCCATGCTGGCTGGGGCCGATGGGATTTGAAGTCTAAAACACCTGGAGGGTACCAAGTTGTGCAAGGCTGCTATACATGTTTGTGAGCACGGGGTGCTTCACAGTGCTTTGTCAGATCTCCGTCCTGTCAAATGTATGGCCAGGTATTCTACCCTAAAATATACTTTACAAACACAGCAGGGAGCAATTCATTAATGGTGCTTCTTAACTTCATCAGGGGCACTCGGCACAAAAAAACCTTATTACACTTTGGGGGAGTGGGGTTCTTCCTCCTAAGTGCTATATAGAGATCATAGGATCATAGAGTTGGAAGGGGCCTACAAGGCCATCGAGTCCAACCCCCTGCTCAATGCAAGAAACTAGAGGAGGGGTCTCCCATCCAAGTAATAACCAGGCTTGACCCTGCTTAGCTTTCCACACTCAGACAAGCTGAGCCAGTGTGAGCCATAGGCCTGCTTCTGTCAAGCACCTGTTACTTTTAAAAATATAGCTTCTTAAAATATTTGGTTTCCCAGTATGAAGAGACCTACAGCCACAAGCTCTTCTTTCTGGTCTTTCTTATGGAATTATGATCACAACTGCTTCACTGACTTGCTGCCCCTTTTCACATCTCTTAGAATTCCTGGCCCTAGTAGACATCACCTCTTTAGTTGCCGAACGCTTGATGGGTTTTCCTCTGGTTAGGAGTCTCAGGGTGCAATCATAAACCCTAATTAATCTGGAGCTTATTTTTACAATTTTGTTAAATTGGCTGCCTGCCAATCTACTGGACAGGAGTCTGATTTCAGTAAAACAACAACACTGTTAGTGTGTGATTTTTTTTAAAGCAAGCGGTTTCTCACAGTAGTTCCTGAATGGCTATTGGATGCCTTTCTTGGTGATTTGTCACTTTTTAATTTATCAGTTGGTTCTAACATGTTTTCCAACTTGGTTTGACAAAGCTCTTCAGATGGTTCAGGTACAAGTTGCTCTCCATCTTCTGCAGTGAAAGCTGATACCCAGGGTTTACTCAGCTTTCCTGCAATTTCTCTGTCTTCAGGATCTTTGCCATCTTAACAGTTCCATATTTTAATATAGATTTATAATCTATAAATCTATAAAGGGTGGCCGGTTGCCGGCCAGATGGGCAATTAATAAATGTAAATAAATAAATAAATATTAATGTTTATGCATTTGGATCCAAAGAAACATGAATGGGGATCTTCTGCTTGTGCAATGGGGCTTACTTGTCGCCCCCTTCCAACCGCTGCCCTTGGCAACTCCTGAAGCCCCATGGGACCCTCCAGAATATTGAGTGATATAATGCAGAGGGCTGCAATTAGGGGGCAGTGACTGACAAAAAAACAGAAGTATGCTACAGAGCTAATTTTGGATTACAACCGGAAACAATAATCTGTGAGAAAGGTCATCTGTGTGACTTTCAGATGCATAAACAAGTAATGAACCAACATTTATGTGTTGTTGATGTGTTTAAAGTACTATCCATTTATGCTTTATTACATGATCTGCTTTCCTCGAATCAAATTCTAATCCAGATTCTGTTGAATCTGTTATAGAAGCTAGATTTTCCCACTAGCATTATGAGCATTATTTGGTATATTTCTTCCATTATTGGTGTTTGGGGCAGACAATGGCTGCCTTTCGACGTCAAGATTAATCATGGTTTATCATGATGGGAACAAGCCACAGCAAGCTTACAGCTTAGTCTCCCCTTCCTCTCTCCTCCGGTGCAGCTGCAAGGAGACTGGAAGCTTTTGCTGCCATTTTTGATTAACCACTTTAGTGTTATGTGTGATTAACCACACATATGTATGGGCCTCATAATGATTCTCTGGTTATGTTTCATGAATGTTGATCAAATTGGTTGATAATGCTTATGATTACTTGATTGTGGGTGGGGATTTTAATGAGGTTTTAGATCCTTTGCTAGATAGGAATACACCTGCTCCAAAGAGGCAAACGATGGTGAGATTTACAGTTCAGGCCTACATGGCTGAACTCGGTTTGATTGATGCTTGGAGAATTTTGCATCCTGATGAAAGAGACTACACATTTATTTCACCTGTTCATCCTAATTGCTTTTGATTAGATTATTTTTTGGTTTCTACATCTTTGCTACATCAAATTAATGTTTGTATGATTGAATGTTGGTAGTTTCAGACCATGCCCCAGTCTGTTTGGAGTTGCAATTTTCAGATTCGCTATTTCTGTTATAAAGATGAGAGTGATATGACACATACCTACTTCTCCCAAAGATATAAACTCATAATTTTTAAAGTTCTATTCTGATTTGTATAGTACAGGTAATGAAATATTGGAGCAGAATATGGATGGATTTTTTCTCCCTCAAGTTAATCTTGCATGTTTAGATTCCTCACAACGGCAGTTTCTCTTGGCTCCCCTGCGTATTGATGAAATTACAAAAGCAGTTACAAATATGAACACTGGGAAATCACCTGGTCTGGAGGGGTTTCCAGTTGAATGGTATAAAACATTTTCCAGTCTTTTGGTCCCAAGGCTTTATTGTCTTTATAATTATATTTTTGAATCTTTCATCATCGCTAAATGATGCTTATATCACTATGATTCCTAAGCCTGGAAAGGATAGTACTTATTGTGCTATCAACCTATTTTATTAATTAACGTTGATATTAAAATATTAATCGCAGTTTTGGCTGATAGGTTTCAACAAGTTATTACAACACTAATTCGACCAGATCAGGTGGGGTTTATTAAAAATAAACAGGGGGCTGATAATCTTAGATTAGTTGTTGATCTGATAGCTTTAAATACTGATAGAACAGCCCCGGCTGCCATTGTTTCTTTGGATGCCAAAAAGGCCTTTGACAAAATTCATTGGAAATTTATCTTCATTATGTTGAGAAATTTTGGCTTTCCTGTAGAATTTTTGAAATGGGTCAAAATTCTGTATTCAACCCCAAGAGCAAGAGTTATCACCAATGGTCCTTTTTCGGATTTTTTAATACTTGGGAGAGGCACCAGACAGGGATGTCCACTTTCTCCATTGATAATTGATTTATGTTTGGAACCCCTGGCGTGTGCAATTAGACACAACAGTAGTATTCACAGATTTGTGTACGATCATTTAGTATTCAAAAAATATTTTATGCTGATGATCTTTTACTGTTTATCTTGACGCTCCAGTCATCTGTTCCAGCTTTGATGCAGGTGATTGATACTTTTGGTGATTTGTCTGGCTATTCAGTTAACTGGTCAGAGTCTGAATTGATGATGATTGGAGATATTATATCTCATAGTGTATTAGTGAATTGGCTATTTCGATGGTGCCCAGATCTTATTATTTATTTGGGAATACAGGCAGTCCCCAGGTTACGAACAAGTTCTGTTCTTAAGAATGTCTTTAAGTCAAATTTGTATGTAAGTCAGAATAGCATAGCGTTCAAAATCGGCATTTACGCAAATTGTATAAATTACGCAAATTGTGTAGTATACTACGCTTTGTACTCTACGTAAACGACATAGTGCCGGGGAACCCAGAAATCTGTTCTTAATTATGGGTTGTCTGTAAGTCAGACATTCTTAACTCAGGGACTGCCTGCACTTATTCCCAGAGACATATCTCAAATGATCAAACTAAATTTGAGTAAGTTGATTAATGAGATCTCACAGGGGATGGATACATGGGTACCGCTAAACTTGAGTTTATGGGATAAGGTTAATACTCAATACTTAAGATTAATATTAATACTTAAGATTAATATTATACCTAGGATTGTTTATGTTTTTCATGGGATTCTTCTATTTATACCTGGCAAGTATTTTCAAAAACCTAATGCTTTGTTCCGTAAATTTATTCGGGGTTCCTCTCCTCCACAAATTTCTTTCAAAAGGATGCAACTTCCAATTAAAGAAGGTGGGTTTGGCCTTCCAGATCTTGGTTTATATCATAGGGCTTATTTGTTGACCAGTACTAAATTTTGGTCTTTTCCAGTTAGATTAGATTACCCACTTTGGTCAGTTTTGGAATATTTATGGCTGATCCTCTCTCCAAACGGATGGCATCCGGTTCTCAGCACACTAAAATGGATAAGGTTATTTCTACAATTACGGTGGTCAGAGAGGTGTGGCACATAATATCACATCAAGTACAGTTTGATCCATTTTCTCACACTAAATTGACTCTATGGGGAAACCCAGATTTAAAAATTGGTAAGAAAATGTTCATGCGGTGGACTTGAACAGATAAGTTGATTTTTACCTTGGCTTAATTAGTGGATGCTAATTATGAGTTTTTGTCATTCTTGGCTTTGCGTGCCAAGAATGTGTGGAACAGGGAACTGGACTGTCCTTTTTTGCCTAATCAGTGGATCATCATTTTCGCATCTGTGCCAGAAGCATCAGTAGATCTTAGGTTATGTCTTATTCAGCAAAAACTTTTTTCATGTTTATTGGATGCCACAATGTCTTTTTAATAAGGGTTTGTCTAAGTTGGGAAACTGTTGCAAGTGTAATACTGCTAATGCTTCTCTTACCCATATGTTTTGGCAATGTTCAATGGTTGCCTCTTTTGGGGAGGAGGTCATAATATGGATAATGACCATCTGGTCATTTGGTATTGGAATGCTCTTTAATATTTACTGATGCACATGTTCTCTTAAATTATTTACCTGTTGCTTGGAAGTTAACACAGGTCAACGTAAATGGATTTTCTGCACAGCTAAATACTGATTTTACAAGATTGGAAAGATAAGCACCCACCTCCATTGTGTTGTGTGTTATAACACAATGGATTGAGGACCTAACAGTGCTTTTAGCATTGGAACAGGTGGTATTTAGATGCCACCTACAAATGGAAAAATATATGGATATTTAGTCTGCCTTTCTTGAAGATTATGCATAATTGTTTTATTGATTGCTTTATTTTCATATATGCATATATACTCATAGGTACACATTTCATATGCATCTGTTGTAAGTGATTTATTTCGATTTATGTAAGAAAATTGTATTTTTTTCTTTCTTCCTTTTTGCTTCTTCTGGTTTTGTTTTGTTGAAATTCACAATAAAAATAAATTTCAAAATGTGTGATTAACCAGTTTGTTGGGTTTGGACAAAAGGTGTGTTAAACTAAACTGGAAGTAAAAACATCTGGACAGCTCATGGCCATGCCAGAACAGGAGGGAGGAGGGAGAGTGCATCAGCCCAAGACTCACTGAAACTCATTCCTGTCACCATAAAACATGGGTGCACAACCTGCAGCCTGGGGTTGCATGCAGCCCCCAAGGCCTTTACTACAGCCCCCCAAGGGTGCCCTGCCATTTCCACTAAATTTCCCCCTTGCCTGTACTTTCCACTGCCTCCCTGAGAGATCCTCATACATTTCACTACCAGCGATGGAAGAGTGATCTGTATCAGGAGGATCGCTGGGATGTGTGTGCATGTGTATATGTGTGCGTGCATCTGTGTTTGCATGCATACGTGTGTGTGGCTCCTGACTCCCAAGCCAACATCACATGCTTCCCTCAGGGCCAAAAAGGATGTGCACCCCTGCCATAAATAATGGTTTACTGCAGTGTTCTTCTCTGCAAGGCCCAAGGGCCACTGGTGTGGCTCTCTGCTCTCTCATCCACTCCATTCTCTCTCTGTGCAGTAGCTGCTCACTCTTCACAGGGGCTCTCTGGCTTTGCCTCATTGTTTGCTTTAGCAATGGGCTGGATGCTGTGATCTGGGCTACCAGAGGAGGCTTTGGGGCTTGTCAGCAGTAGAATGGGGCAGGGAGCGGAGAATGCAGGAGCAATCAGCCAAATCGCTATGGTGGGGGAGAGGCCCAAAAGGTAAAGACCAATGTGATTGGCTAGTTGCCCAGGTGCTGGAGGTAAAAGGGAAATGGAATGCGTGGGCGAGAGAGAGAGAGAGAGCCACGTAGAGCAGAGCTCTTTCTCAGTGATGAGAAAAAGATCCATCCCAGTTGAAGGGCCAAGTTAGTCTGTTGGAATTGCCTGGTAACTTGGTGAATGACTGAGGAGGCCTTGCTTAGACTACATGGAGGGGGAGGCAGGAGAGACCCAAAAAGGCCTCCAGTCCAGTGCAGGGCATTGCCATCTGTCTGGGGGGTGAGGAGAAGAGGAGAGCTCCCCCAAGTGGCCTCTGTGGTGGTGCCTGGAACCAAAGGGGTTCCTGCTGGAAAAATAGTAAAGATCACTGGTTTGTTGAGTTGTCCAAATGCAGCCAGTGCATCTTCAGTGCACATCCTTTCACCTGTTCCTGGTTCTCTCTCTTACTCACCTGCTTGACTAAGAAAAAGAACCCCAAGAACTTGCTATATATGGTTTCTCCCATGCATACTGAGCTGTGCACATGTCTTTTCTCAAGACATCTCTTATCCTTGGCTCGTCACCGACATAGTAGTGTCCCTGCCTGCAAACTCTTTATCCTAGTCTCTTTCCTGCCCCCATTCTGTAGCTATCTGTTTTCCAGAATCTTACCCACTCTTATCTTTTGAACACCAATGTCACATGCCAACAGATGTTCTAGCAAAGGTGAGGTTTAAGGCACCTGTAAGACATTGAACGTCAGCCTGACTTAGTAGCTACACATTATGAAGCCATAGCAGGAAGCATTAGCTGAACTTTCAGCTTCAAAGGAAATCCCTCAAAGTGCAAAGCACTCATTTTGTCTTTGCATAGCAAAGAGCTCACATCTTTTTGGAACACAGAAACAAAGTAACTCGATTCAGTTCTTATCCAAAGTGTTCTAGATAGCTGCATGTACTCACCTGTTCCTTCCTGCTTCAGGTTTCTCTTCTGAGAGGGCAAAATCTTTAGGGATCTGCGAAGGCCGATGCTGTATGCTAGATTCGGTAATGTGTTTTCGGCAACACCACCATGTTATTTATTACAGAGCCAAAAGTTAGCATAAACCATGGAGTATATCCTACCTATGAAGCTTTAATCTTGCACAGCTTCTGGCTGCCCTCTATGCAGGGCTAGAGGACCCATGTTTGTTTGATGGGTTGCAAGTTGTGTAAACCTGCTTTACCTCCAGTATTGGTTCTTCTTCCTGGTGAGATGGGAAATGACACCTGATTTTGTCATTTAAAAAAAACTGATGAAATAAAACAAAGTCGTATCGTATCCCTTCAGTGTGTAACAGGTTACCTGCCTTTCTCAGTGGGTTCTGAGAGTGAAGAAAATGAAAGCCTCAGAGAAATTTCAGTCCAAACCTGACGTATTGTGTAGAAGCTAGACCTTTCCACTGCATTCCCCTTTCTCAGTACTGCAGCAAAAGGGCAGGACCTCTCTTCTGAGAAATATGCCTTGGGACAACAAAATGTGGGAGAAAGCCATGGAAATAGCAGCAAAATGTAAATGTGTTAAATGGCACATGAACTAGTTGGGCTCCGGTGATTTATTACTTGGAAAAAACGTCAAAGGCTCTGGTTAGCTTGCTGCTTCTCCTTTTTCTTTTTTTAAGTAATGAGTTCACCGCAGTCAGTGGGGGGAAATGGTTAAAGTATATCAGCTGTAAATTGGTGCAAAGCACTAAAAGGGGCATTATCCTCTAATCAGATTCCAACAGTTCATTAAACCTGCCGGTTTGAGAACGGCTCTTTGTCTCCCATTCCTCTGCCTTCCTTTCTGTGGGAGGTAGCCCCTTTCTCCAGTCGGGCAAGGCCTCTTCAGGGATGTGATCTAAAGTTGGCTCATCCTTCTTTCTTTATCTGCTAAGCAGCCTAAGGCAGGCCTGCACAGCTGGGGACCCACCAAGCTGAACGCAGCCCATCAGCCATGTATGGCAGCCTATTGGGGGCTCGATCAACCACCTCCTTTTGCCGCCTGCCTGGAACTGCAAAGAGAGGGAGAATGTTGAGCACCTGGCAGACCGCCATGGGTGGTGGATGGGCAGCCTGTGGCTTGGCAGCTCACATTAGGCAGGCCTGGCCTAAGGGCCGCTTTTTGGCAGCATCAGTCCAACCTTGCAGTCAGGATCAGACTTGGCTTTTTAGAACTCACAAAAAAAGGAAGACTTTGTGCTGCTAAGCTGAGTGAAATACTTGGGAGTGTGGCTGAAATAAGAGCCTAGCTGGCTCCTTTTTTTCGGCTCCACCCTAGGCTAACGGCCAAACCACTGATGCTGGGTGACACCCTAGGATGTGAAATCCAGGCCTGATAAGCAAACAGTCTTTCTGGGAAGAGGGCTCAGTCTAGAATCATTTCCCTGCATGATGTGTTGGCATCTTAGTTGAGCACTCCTAATCACTTGGTGTGTGTGTGTCCCTCCCCCCACTGCCCCCCCCCCCGGTCATTACTCTGAAAGCTAAGATGGGTTCATTGAATAGATAACTGAAAGAAAATGAATCAAACCCACATTTCCTATTAACATTCCTTGTTAGTCCTTATTTTAAGGGTGGTTTTGCCTCCTAACAATGAGTTGCCACCCTTATTTGTTAGATTATAGTATGTTATATTCAGGGCTATGTGTGTTATGCTTTAAAAAATATTCAAATTCTACACCCAGGAAGTCCGAATCAGGTGCCAAGAAAAGCTGGATTTTGCACCCTGTACAAATTATGCAATTTAAACAAATTTGCATAATTAATTCTACAGAGCTCTATTTATGGAGCTCTGTGAGGCATTGAAGCTCTGTCTTAAACCACTGGAAATCTGTTTCAGAAACTTTCAGTGACTTTTTTTGGATTCTCAGACTTCAGCAGGCATTAGCCACACATTTTGAGGCACTACTTCGCAGTCCATGATGGCTAGAAACTTAAGAAATAAAAGCCAAGGTGTTGAAGAAGCTGAATCTGTAACCAGTAACTCATTTTGCACTTTCACATGGGACAATGACATATAACTCTTATTATATAATTCTTGAGGCAATCTATACCTGTTTTTGACTGCAACAAAATTGATATTGCATAAATACATTCTAGTTTATTTAAACTTGATAAGTGGATGAATTGTTCAGCTTTCATTTACTATATCTTAACTCAAAAGGCATTGAATTAGTTAACAGCCCTAGTTATTTCATAGTTTTCCCCACTCCCAAAGCTCACCCTTGCTTTTCTTGTTCTCTTTAAGGATATTAACACATTGGAAAACAGAATGTTAATGCTTGATGGGATGCCTGCAGTCAGAGTCAAAACAGAGCTGCTGGAATCAGAACAAGGGGTAAGTGCAAGGCTCCAGCTTCTTGTCTTTCCCAGTTTAACCTACCTTTTTGTTCAATCATATTGTTGGTAAACCTTTTACGGGCTTCCCTTCCCACCATATTCTCTCTGGTCCCTGTTTTCAAAAGAATGTTGTTGTTGTTTTGTTGTTCTTTTGCAAGGTGCTTAACTAAACCGGATAGCGACAACTATTGATAGTTACTTTTTGTGAGTGTCCCTCTCCTGAATGACCCACCCAGTACATTCCTTACCTGCTCCAGTCCATTTGGCCATGAACAGAAAGACCTTGCTTGTTACCTGGAAGCAGCAGCAGCAGCACATATTAAAAATGTTCTAGTCCTGGAATGGGGAGCCAGCAGCCCACAGGCTGCATATGTATTTGTTTATTTACAGTATTTGTATACCACTCTATATCTAGACAGATTCCAGAGCAGTGAACAATAAAAAGATAAAACAGATAAAATAATAAAAACAATGCATTTAAAACAGGATAATATGAAAACTGTGGCTGGTCAGCAAGGAAGGGTTCCTGGAACAAAGACATCTTCAGCAGGTGCCAAAAACAACACGGTGTTGGAGCTTGCCTGACCTCCAGAGATAGGGAGTTCCATAGAAGTAGAGCTGCCACATTGAATGCTCTTCTCCTGGTGGATTCCGGTTGGGCCATAGGTCAATGTGGAACTGCCAGGAGCATGCCCTCCGATGACCTCAGTGACTGGGCAGGTTGGTAAGGGAGAAGGCACTCTCTCAGGTATCCTGGTTCCAAGTTATTTAGAGCTTTATACACTAGTACCAGAACCTTAAACCTGGCCCAGTAGCGAATAGGCAACCAGTGCAGTCCCTTCAGCGAAGGAGTTGCATACTGAAAAGGGGCAGTTCCCAACAACAGCTGAACTGCTGCATTTTGCACTAGCTTCAGCTTCCGGACCAGCCTTAAGGGCCGCCCCACATAGAGTGCATTTCAGTAATCCAGTCTTCAGGTTACTAGTGCTTGTATCATTGTGGCCAAGCTATCCCTGTCCAGGAGAGGTTGCAGCTGGCGAACCAATCAAAGATGGTAGAAGGCACTCAGAGCCACCGCAGTCACTTGGGACTCCAGCGACAGCAATGGATCTAGGAGTACCCCCAGACTATGAACCTGATCTTTCTCACAGGGTTTCCATCTTGCCAGGATTCAGCATCAGTTTATTGGCCCTTATCCTGCCCATCACTGAGTTCAGGCACTGATCCAGGACTTGCACAGCCTCTCCTGATTCAGTTGTCACAGGGAAATAGATCTGTGTGTCATCAGTGTACTGATGGCACTTGGCTCCAAATCCCCTAATGACCACTTCCAGCGGCTTCATATAGATGTTAAACCACATTGGGGAGAAGATAGTACCTTGCGGAACCCCATAGCTCAATTGCCAAGGGGGACAGGAATAGTCGCCCAATGTTGTTCTCTGAAATCAACCCCGCAGGTAAGACTGGAACCACTGTAACACAGTGCCTCCAATGCCCAACCCATGGAGTCAATCCAGGAGGATAACATGGTCGATGGTATCAAAAGCCAATGAGAGATCGAGTAGAATTAACATAGTTGCACTCCCCCTGTCCCTCTCCCGATAAAGGTCATCCATTAGGGTTACCAAGGCTGATTCAGACCCATAACTAGGTTGAAACCCAGACTGGAATGGGCATACAGCCCTTGGCCTAGTTTCATGCCACCCTCAGCATCTTCCTGGCACTTTGTGGCTAAAATTCCCTGACAAACCACTGGCTTGCAACTACTGATTGTCCCTTGCTCTTAGGGCCATCTCTCTAGGAATCGCTTCTGAATGTGTGTGTGCGTGTGTGTGTGCAAGAGGTAGATAAGGGATGGGGTGGTAGAAAGAGAAAGAGCTGTACAATCATGCAAACTCCGCCCACTTTTTACTCTGGCTCCACCCATCATCAGATAATGGCTCTGCCCAATACCAGCTGTGCCTCCCCCAGTTGACTGCTGGCTGGAGATCATGGGAGTTGTAGTCCGAACACATCTAGAGGGCACCAGGGAAGGTTGCTCTAGACCAGGGCTCTCCAACCTTGGGTCCCCAGATGTTCCTGGCCTACAGCTCCCAGCATACCCAGCCAGCATGGCTAATGGTAAGGGATTCTGGGAACTGTAGTCCAGCAACATCTGGGGACCCAAGGTTGGAGAGCCCTGCTCTAGACCATTGGTTTTCAAAAGGTTTCCAGTCCAAGTGAACCCGGAGCTCCTTTGGAAGCCTATTATCAATTCTTCAATGAGAAGATGAAGTGGGAGTAGGTCTACATCTTACTGAGCAACTGCCTAAAATATTGCTTGCACATGTTTCCTTACAACTTTATAAATAAAGAGGCTGAGCACTTACTGTGATGGATTGAGGCCTACTCAGGCTTAAGTTTGCTGAAGCCTGAAGGCCCAAACACTTCCCTCGATTAGTTGAAGCCTGAAGGCCCAAACACTTCAGGATGGGAGGGGGAGTTTGAGAGTTTAGTTCACCCAATAGAAGTTAGGAGTTATATCTCCTGTTCAAAGTCACATGATTATAACCTTCCATTCCTGGGAAGGCTATATATGTGTGGGGTGTGGTCAGCTAGCAGCAGAGAGCCAGCCAGCCTGCAGAGAGAGCTAGCAGCAGAAGGAGATGAAGCAGAGAGAGAGAGAGAGAGAGAGAGACTGATTGCAGAGGAGATAGGTAGTCTGAAGTTAAGCTAGAGAACCTTGGATTGTTTGTTTGTTTTATTTTATCAGACTTGCTTTTGAATTATAACCACTCTATTAAGTAACCAATCTATTAAGTAAATACCCAAATATAATAAGTAAAGTTTATTGTGTACCCTGGTTTGTTGGAGTGACTTATTCACCACGTCTAAAAGCCTACACCCATGCTATTGGAAGCAGGCAAAGGATTTGATCTCCTGGAACGGGAGGGGCTTTGAGAATGAGAAGAGGCAGAGATCTTCCAAAGGCAGATCAAGGGGTCCCTGTAGTAGCGGAACCTTGACAGATGGTGGCAGAGGAGCGATCCTGAACAGTGAGATTAAGCACTCCAAACAGAAATTGGGTTTTTTTACTAATAGAGCTGGCAAAAGCAGTGTATGTTTTAACTTCAGGACTGCGGAATAGGGACCCAGTGAGGCAATTAAGATGAGCCAATACCTCTCTATGAACAAAACTGCCCTGATTGAGCAGTGTAAAAAGGACAATTTGCCATGGGAGGAGAAAACAGCAGAAGAACTGAAAGTTATGCTGATCTCCCAGGCGACAATAGAAGGAGCTGCACCCTCTAGCCCTAGTGTAGCAGGACCCCAAACAAAAGAATGGGAGCTCCGAGAACAGGAACTGCGGCTAGTGGCAAAGCAGAAGGAAGAAGAGACCCGGTTAGAGTGGGAAAGGCTTAGACTGCAGCAGGAGCAACTTAAGGCCCAGGAAGAACAACGCAAACACGAGGAAAAGGTGCGGGAAGAGCAACGCAGACACGAGGAAAAGCTGCAGGAAGAACAACGCAGACATGAGGAAAAGCTGCACCAGGAGAAACTTCAAGCCCAAGAGGAACAACGCAGACACGAGGAAAAGGCGCGGCTGGAGCAACTTAAGGCCCAGGAAGAACAACGCAGACACGAGGAAAGGATGAGGCAACTGAAAGAGGAGCAGCCTGTCAGAGTTACCCCGAAGGACTTCACAGCATACACCCCAGGAGAAGACCCACAAGTGTTCCTGACCACTTTTGAAAGGGCAGCACAGAAGTGGGGATTGCAGGAGGGTGATTATATGAAGTTTGTGCCTAATTTAATCAAAGGGAGCTGGCAGAGATTTATAATAGCATGCCAGAGGGGGAGGCGGTTTCCTATGCTCAATTCAAAGAAATGGTGTTTAAAAGGTTCAGGTTAGGCCCTGAGCACTTTAGGAAAAAGTTCAGAGGGTTAACATCTCAACCTGGTAAATCTATGGTAGAGTTTGCAACAAAATTAAAAAACCTGCTATTAAAATGGGTGGATGAAGCAAAAGCTGACAACAGGGAAAAGGTGATAGAGCTTATGGCTCTGGATCAGTTTTATTTTCGGTTGCCCAGAGAAATAAAACTGAAGGTTAAGGATAAAGATCCTGAAACTGTAAACCAAGCTGCAGAAATGGCTGACAAACTGATTGAAAACCGGGAAGGGTTAGGCCCCAGGATTGAGTCTGAGAAGAAGGGGGGGAAATGGGAAGCCCCAAGTAAAAAGGGGTTCAAAAAACCTCCTTTTGATCCTTCTCACCCCAGAGACCGTGCCTGTTATTCGTGTGGTCAGACAGGCCACATCAGGAGTAGCTCTCCCAAGTTACAAGCAATAACACCAGCTAACCTAGGTAGTCCTAAACCCGAACAAACCAAGCCACAAGGTGTAGCAAGCATAAAAAAAACCTTATAATTGTGGATTTGTGATCACCAACAGGGAAGAGGTTAATAATCAGTTTAAAGAACCTGTTTATGTAAAGGATAAGACCATTATGGCAATGTTGGATTCTGGAGCTGATGTTTCTCTGATCCGAGCAGATTTGGTGACACCTGAAGATTTGGTACCGGGAATGTCTATTGAGATCCAGGGAGTGAATGGTCCCTCCTTTGAAGTCCCAGTAGCAAGGTTATCCATAGAATGGAGGGGATGGAGGGGTCTGTATGAAGTTGGGGTGATGGAACCTCCCACCCAATTTGCCCCTATCATTGTGGGAAAGGATATAATGGGCCCAGAAGCTCAAATATGTGTGGTAACCCACAAGCAAAAGGAAAGGGAGGAAACTTCAAGACAGGACCAGGTAAAAGCTGATGGGGTAAAAGAAAAGGTACTAGAGGTACAACCCACAGTGATTCCGGAAGGTCCAAAACCAACCCCAGACCCTTCCCAAACTGAAACAACAGAACAAGCCTCCATGCAACCTGTAGACCTGAAAGCCAGTGAAACAACCGAGGCAGGTGGTTCTGTAGAGGAAAAGGCACTAGAGACCCCTTTTCCTGATTTAAGAGGAGTAGAGGAATTCAAGCAGGAAGTCCTCAGTGATCCTAGTTTGGAGCCTCTGAAAAGAGTTGCTCTCCCTCAAGAGAGGCCCTTCTCTGAGGAAAGAAGGGAGCAGATTATTTGGGAGAAAGGATTGCTGTATAGGCTGTGGTTACCAAAAACCCAAGAGTTAACCTGGGAACCACTAAAGCAACTGGTAGTACCTAACCAATTCCGGCTAAGGTTGCTAGAACTAGCCCATGATGTGCCATGCGCAGGGCACTTGGGGAAAAACAAGACTAAACAAAGGCTCATGGCAAACTTCTTTTGGCCTGGAATTGCTAAGCAAGTAGCAGAGTACTGCAGGTCTTGTGAAACCTGTCAGCGTGTGGGGAAAGCAGGGTATCACAGTAAAGCCCCTTTACAGCCTCTGCCTATTATAGGAGAAGCTTTCTTCAGGGTGGGCATGGATATTGTAGGGCCTTTCACTAAACCCACCCGCAAGGGAAAAAAGTACATCCTTACAGTGGTGGATTTTGCCACAAGATACCCAGAAGCTGTAGCACTAGCCTCTATAGATGCTCTGTCTGTAGCTGAGGCTTTGCTAACTATATTTTGCAGAACTGGATTTCCCTCTGAAATCTTAACAGATTGTGGGTCAAATTTCCTCTCCGAGATAATGGAATGTCTGTGGAAGTGTTGTGGGGTAAAACACTTGAAAACCACTCCTTATCACCCCCAATGCAATGGAATGGTGGAAAGATTTAACGCCACACTCAAAGGAATGATTAGAGCTTATGTAAACACACACCCAAATGACTGGGATGACAAACTGCAACACCTACTTTTTGCCTACAGGGAAGTTCCACAGGAATCAACGGGATTCTCACCTTTTGAGCTGTTGTATGGCAGAAGAGTGAGAGGCCCTCTTGATCTCCTGAGGGAAAACTGGGAAGGTAAACTCGTAGAAAACAAAGCCTCTGTGGTGGATTATGTGTTAAAACTTAGACAAACCCTAGATACACTCTGTAAACTAGTTCAAGCCAATGTAACCAAAGCCCAAGAGGTGCAAAAGTTCTGGTATGATCAAAAGGCACGCTCTAGAGTATTTGAGGTAGGGGATCAGGTAATGATATTTCTTCCTCTGCGCAAAGACAAACTTAAGGCTGCTTGGGAAGGCCCCTACACAGTCAGAGAGAAAATGGATGATTTAACCTATGTGGTGGTCAAAGAAAAATCTGAAAAAAGACCCAAGGTAGTACATGTAAATATGATGAAGCCACACTATGAGAGGAGTGGAGTAGTTTTACAGGTGCAGAAGGTCCCAGAAGAAAACCTAGAGACAGGGGGAGAAGAGATAGTAGACATCTTAGACCACTGGTTAGAAGAGTGCAATCCAGACCAGCTAAGATGGTCAGAACAACTCAACCTTGAGGACAGGAGGAGAATACTGTCAGTGGTAACAGAATTTTCTGATGTCTTTCAGAACAAACCAGGGAAAACGGATTTGGCTGTACACAGCATTGATACAGGGGACAATCACCCCATAAGTTCACTCCCTTATCGGGTAAATGGAAAGGTGCTGGGAGACATACGCAGGGAGGTAGAAGAGATGTTAAGGTTAGGAGTAATCAGACCCTCTTTGAGCCCCTGGTCTGCCCCAGTTTTCCTGGTGAAAAAACCAGATAACACCATCAGGTTCTGCATTGATTTCAGGAAATTAAACAAGATAACCAAGCCCGATGCATATCCCATGCCACGAACTGATACCCTTTTAGATCAGTTGGGTGCTGCTAAAATAATTTCCACTCTTGATTTGTGCAAGGGGTTTTGGCAGATGAGCCTGGATGAAGCTGCCAAACCCAAAACAGCATTTGTCACACCTGATGGGTTATTCGAATTTAACATGTTGCCTTTTGGATTGAGGAACAGTCCTGCCTCCTTCCAAAGGCTAATCAATCGATTGTTAAATGGATTAAGTGCATTTGCAGTGGCCTTTATCGACGATATAGCCATATTTAGCGAAAATGTGGAGGATCACTTGGTACACCTAAGAACAGTATTGCAGGCTATACGTGAGGCGGGTCTAACAGTAAAACTAAGCAAATGTCAGTTTGGAATGCCAGAGATAGTATACTTAGGGCACAGGGTTGGAAATGGTCATATCACACCATTATGGGACAAGGGTGAAGCTATCAGAACCTGGGACATACCTACAACCAAGAAACAGGTCAGGTCATTCTTGGGATTTGCTGGGTATTACAGGAGATTTGTTCCCCATTTTGGTGAAATTGCTGGACCTTTGACTGATCTAACCAAGAAATGTAAACCTGACAAAATTGTGTGGACTGATGAATGTCAGAGAGCTTTTGATAGACTAAAGGACATTTTAAGCTCAAAGCCTGTGTTAAGAGCACCTGACTTTGAAAAAACCTTTATTGTGGCTACTGATGCCTCTGAGACTGGCATAGGTGCAGTATTGTTACAAGACTATGACTCTGTTAAACACCCAGTAGCCTACCTGAGTAGGAAGCTTCTACCCAGGGAGAGAAACCTGTCTACGATCCAAAAGGAATGTCTGGCAGTAGTGTGGGCTCTGGACAAGCTCAAGCCTTATGTTTTTGGGCAAGAATTTACTTTATGGACTGATCATCATGCCTTGCAATGGATACAAACAATGCAAAATACCAACTCCAAGCCAAGCTTCAGAGATGGTCTTGGAAATTGCAGGAATTTCAAATGAACATTGAACATGTGCCTGGGAAGGAGAACATGTGCCGATGCTTTGTCTAGGAAATAACCAAAAAACAGTTGCCTCTGGTGTAGGTTAACGTTTCACAATTCTCTTCTGTAAAAGGGAAATTGTTCCACTTGAGGAGAAGGGGGGGAAGATGTGATGGATTGAGGCCTACTCAGGCTTAAGTTTGCTGAAGCCTGAAGGCCCAAACACTTCCCTCGATTAGTTGAAGCCTGAAGGCCCAAACACTTCAGGATGGGAGGGGGAGTTTGAGAGTTTAGTTCACCCAATAGAAGTTAGGAGTTATATCTCCTGTTCAAAGTCACATGATTATAACCTTCCATTCCTGGGAAGGCTATATATGTGTGGGGTGTGGTCAGCTAGCAGCAGAGAGCCAGCCAGCCTGCAGAGAGAGCTAGCAGCAGAAGGAGATGAAGCAGAGAGAGAGAGAGAGACTGATTGCAGAGGAGATAGGTAGTCTGAAGTTAAGCTAGAGAACCTTGGATTGTTTGTTTGTTTTATTTTATCATACTTGCTTTTGAATTATAACCACTCTATTAAGTAAATACCCAAATATAATAAGTAAAGTTTGTTGTGTACCCTGGTTTGTTGGAGTGACTTATTCACCACGTCTAAAAGCCTACACCCATGCTATTGGAAGCAGGCAAAGGATTTGATCTCCTGGAACGGGAGGGGCTTTGAGAAGAGGCAGAGATCTTCCAAAGGCAGATCAAGGGGTCCCTGTAGTAGCGGAACCTTGACACTTACTCGTTCAAAAAATTCAAAGCTGAAAATCCAGAGAAAGGGACTGAAATATCACTGAAGACTCTCAGCCGCTGCAGACCCCAGTAGCTATAACTCTGTGCAGTGATAGGATGAAAAACAGTGAGAAGCTAAGAGTAAAGTTCCAAGGTATTTTTCTACCTGAAGCAGAAGCCAATTGGAGCCTCCCTCCCTTTCTGTCCCAGCTTCTAGGGCCAACACTTCAAAATGTCTTCTTGCACCACTCAAGACACCTGTTCTTGCCTTCATCTATCATCCCCTCATGGTACAACTTGAAATAGTTTGCTTTATTGATTGATTTGATTTGTACCCCACCTTTCTACCAAGAAAATGGCACCATAGATGAATAAAACACTTGATTAGAACAGGAATAAAACAAATACATTAAAAGCACAAGTAAAAACACAACAATAGCAGAATAAAAGCAGCACCCAACACTGGATGCTTTACCCTGCTGCATGACCGAACCATTGACTGACCCTGCGTGTTTCTGTGAGGTTCTTTCCCGCTCCCACCCGCGCCCAACTCCTAGATCAGCCTTCCTCAACCTGGCACCCTCCAATGGCTGGGCATGATGGGAGCTGTGGTCCAACACATCTGGAGGACATTGGGTTGGGAAAGACTGTCTTAGATTGTGAGCTCTAGCTACGCTTAGTCGGAGAAGTAAGCCGTGAATATCAGTGCAGTTGAAGGATAGGTAGTAATGGTGATCCTAATTATGATTACGATGGCAGTGCAAAACCTCCTTAAGGGAGGCTCAAAGTGCTTCATCAGTGTAAGCTTCACTTAGTTCAGTGATTTGATCTGATATGACTGCCTCTCTGCCAGAGGAAGGCAGCTAGAAAACTAAAATCATATTACGACATAGGCAAGATCTAGAAAATGGTTGTGGAGGAACACTGCTACACCAGAGGCGGTGTGCTGCTTCAGAGCAATCCCATTTATGTTTGTGGGACACTTCTGGAGTAAATAGATTACAGATTTCACAGGGCCTTGAAGCAGGGAGAAAGGTAAAATCAAAACCTGAATCTGATGTCAGCAATCTGATGTTTGACTGTCCCAGTAAACACAGTAGACCTAAGCAGTAGGAAGCTGGAGGGAGATCCTGTTGTGTTTATGAGTCCACCAGAAAAGGAGAGACCTTCATCTTGTTGTTGTTCCTCTCCTACCGGAGATTGGACATCATCATGGCTAAACAGATATGGCCGCTCTAAACCAGACATTAGTGTGGTTAAAATGGCTGGAAATGCTTGGTGACTAGATATGGAGGGAGCGGGTGTGTATGTGTGTGTGTAAATCACACTAATACTTGGAGTCATCCAAATAACATGATTGGTAGAAAATTCACAATGGACAAGTATTTCCTGCCCCTATCCTCATAATGATGCCTAATTAACTTGTGGATCTCACTGCCACAAGATTAAAGCTTAGGTGGGTTGGAAAAAATAATTCAGGATAGGCTTACCAGCGGCTATTGGCCATGATCAAAACATATAGATGATGATGATGATGATGATGATGATGATAATTAAAATAAATAAATTAAAATAAATAAAATAAATAAAATAAATTTATACATCTGAGTATCAGGTGCTCAGAGCAAACAAAATGGGAGAACTGTTGCCTTCATTGCTACTTGCATGAAGGTCTGTCAGAAGCATCTGGTTGACCCACCATTACAGAATGCTGGACTTAGGTGGACCATTGTTCTCATCTAGCATTTTAGTGAAATGCAATAGATAAACTGTTAGTAGTATGTAAAGTGTGTTGTTTTGTCTTATGATGTCAGAAATTTATGGATGTGCAAGAACTCAAGATTGGTCATTGTGTTTCTCACATAGTATATAGGATTCTTCCAGAGCTTTTTTTTTTTAAAAAATCAACATGAATATTCTTGGGCATTATTAGAGTGCATGGACATCTTGATCAACATCTTTAGAATTTATTTATTAAAAGTATTTATATATTGTTTCCTGCCTACCAGGGACCACAAAGGGATGTACAAATCCAATAAAATTACAACATAAAAACCAAAAATACAAAAACAGAATATTCTTTAAAAACAGGGCAAATACAATTTTAAAAGCCAAAGGCCCAGCGAAACAATATAGTTTTTACTGCCTGTCTAAAATTCAGTAGGAATGGAGCCAGCCTGACATCCCCTTGGGAGGGAGTTTCACAGTTGAGGTGCTGCTACTGAGAAAGCCCTGTTCTGTGTAACCACCAACCTAACTTCTTTTGATGGTGGGATGAGCAACAGTGCCTCTGATGAGAAGAGCTCATATTAAGGGTAGGTTCATATGGGAGGAGGTGGTTCTTCAGATAGTCTGGCTCAAGCTGTTTAGGGATTTATAGGTCAAAACCAGCATCTTGGACTGGGCTCAGACACAAACTGGAAGACACTCATTTGGTTCAATACCAGTAATATATGATCTCTAAAGCACACACCAGACGACAGTCCGGCTGCTGCATTTTGTACTAGCTGTAGTTTCTGAACACTTTTCAAGGGCAGCCCCACGTAGAGTATATTACAGTAGTCTAAACGAGGGACAATTAAGGCATGCATCACCATGGCCAGATCCTTCTTCCCTAGGAAGCAGTGCAACTGGCACACCAGCCAAAACTGGTCAAAAGCACTCCTGTCCACAGCAGCCACCCGGCCCTCCAGGAGCAGCACTGGGTCTGTTGGTGCCAATGGGAGATAGCTGACATAAATCAAAACACTCTATTTTCATTTGCTGAACCAATTGGAAAGAGAGACCAAAGTGCTATCATATTTAATATATATTTAAGTGGAAAATTGCCAAGGAAGTCCAATATAGTCACATTTAACTTCAAAAGAGGAAACTTCTCTAAAATGAGAGACCTAGTAAAAAGGAAGTTCAAGGGGGAGTCAAGAGGATTAAATCCCTTCAAAATGCTTGGAGGTTACTCAAAACCACAATAATAGAAGCTCAGCTAGAATGTATACCACAGGTTAGGAAAGGTAGCACCAAGTCCAGGAGGTCACACCAGCATGGTTAACGAGCAAGGTCAAGGAAGTTATTAGAGAAAAGAAGGCTTCCTTCAAAAAATGGAAGTCTTGCCCAAATGAGGAAAATAAAAGGGAGCACGAGCTTGCACAAAGGAGATGCAAGCAGACAATAAGAGATGCAAAAAAGCATTTTGAGCAGTACATCACTAACAACATCAAGGCCAACAATAAAGAATTGTTTACATATATCAGAAGCAGGAAACCAGCTAGGGAGGCAGTTGGACCATTGGATGACAATGGAGTTAAAGGAGTACTAAAGGGGGATAAGGAGATTGTGGAAAAGCTCAATAAATTATTTTCATCTGTCTTCACTGCAGAAGATATAGGACAGTTACCTGTGCCTGAACTGACGTTTTCAGGAAGGGTCTGAAAATTGAGGCAAATAGTGGTGACAGAAGATGAAGTTCTCAGCCTTACTGACAAATTGCAAGTTAATAAATCACTGGGCCCAGATGGTATCCATTGTAGAGTTCTTAAAGAACCCAAATATGAAATTGCCGATCTTCTAACAAAAGTATTTAACATGCCCCTAAAATCAGCCTCTGTACCACAGTACTGGAGAATGGCCAATGTAACACCAATTTTTTAAAAGGGATCTGGGGGGATTCAGGAAATTACAGGCTGGTTAGCTTAATGTCTGTTCCGGGTAAATTGGTTGAAAGCATTATTAAAGATAAAATTAGTAAGACTATATAAGGGCAAGCCTTGCTGAAAAAGAAGCAACATGGCTTCTGCACAGGTAAGTCCTGCCTCACTAAACTTTTAGAGTTCTTTGAGTGTCAATAAACATGTGAACAGGTGTGATCCAAATCCAATAGACATTTGGATTTCCAAAAGGCTTTTGACAAAGTCCCTCCCCAAAGACTCCTGAGAAATGTAGCAGTCATGGAATAAGAGAGGTCTTTTTATGGCTCAGTAACTGGTTAAGGAACAGAAAACAGAAAGTAGAAATAAATAGTAAATTCTCCTAATAGAGAGATGTAAACAGTGGGGTCCCACAGAGATCTATATCAGGACCAATGCTTTTCAACTTATTCATAACTGATCTGGAATTAGGAGTGAGCAGTGAAGTGGCCAAGTTTGCTGATAACACCAAATTATTTAGGGTGGTTAAAACAAAAAGGGGTTGCAAGGAGCTCCAAAAGGATCTCTTCCAACTGGGAGAGTGGGCATCAAAATGGCAAATGCAGTTCAGTGTAAGCAAATGTAAACTGATGCACATTGGGGCAAAAAATCCCAACTTCAAGTATAATCTGATGGGATCTGAGCTATGGTGACTGACCAAGAAAGAGATCTTGGGGTTGTGATGGACAGCTTGATGAAAGTGTCAACTCAGTGTGCGGCAGTTGTGAAAAAGGCAAATTCCATGTTGGGCATAATTAGGGAAGGAATTGAAAATAAAACTACCAAGATCATACTACCCTTATACAAACTTATGGTGTGACCACACTTAGAATGCTGTGTACAGTTCTGGTCACCACACCTAAAAAAGGATATTGTAGAGTTGGGAAAATCACAGTAATACCTTGGATTGCAAGTAACTTGATCCGAGAGCGTTTTGCAAGACAAGCACATTTTTAATTTTTTTTTTGACTTGATAAACAAGCAAGGTCTTGCAAGACAAGATAGGGATGTAACCGCTCGCCTCGAGCTGGCGTAGCAGGCCGAAATTGGCCCCGCTCACGCCCACCAGAGACTCGCTTTGATATGAGAGTGTTTTGGATTACAAGCACAGTTCCGGAATGAATTATGCTTGCAATCCAAGGTATTACTGTACAGAAAAGGGCAACTAAAATGATCAAGGGACTGGAGCAACTCCCCTTATGAGGAAAGGTTATAACAGCTGGAACTGTTTAGCTTAGAAAAAAGGCAAGTAAGTACCTGAACACAGGCGTTCTCCCTATGCCTCCTTATGCCTTGTATGAATAAATACAGTTAATGAAGTCATGCAATATCTTTGATCACCTTTTGTGAAATTCTAGTACGCTTTTTTTGCATCTCTTGTAAAGTGTTCCACAACCTTGCAGCAAAATATTGGATGGTTGTGAGTTTGGTATTGTTGCTTTGTGTTCCAGGGAATGCCAGTCAACTAAAAATGAGAATATGCCTCTTGTGGTAGAGAAAAGTGGTAAATAATCTTGTTTGTATGTTAAATTGTTCCATTTTAGGTTTTGATTCTTCTTTGTTATGTTTTTAAGCGTTGTTGCGTGTGTGTTTTTCTTTTGAGGGGCTTTTTGTAAGTGATGTTGCTTTTCTCATTCCTGCTGAGAAGGACTGAAAGACTGATATTCCTTTTAAGCATTATTGGCGTTTTTGTTACCTCCTCTGCGGAGATGATTGCTCACATAAGTTATCTTTCAGACCTCTGTTTCTGCTGGATTTTGTCGTCTTTATTTCATGCTTGGAGGAGAAGTTGTTAAGCTGTTATTTAGAGATGCCTGCATTTCCATTTGTGCCATGGTGTGCCTTGTTACTGCAGCAGAACATCATTATATACACATATCTTGGGGCTGAACAGTTCGCAGGTATATGGAATCTGTGGCTGAATGGCCGTCTTGCGTTTTATTAGTGGGGGATCACGGATTAAGCACACTGCAGCACTCCTGGTTTGATCTCAAGTATCATGCTCTTTTATTCACATAGAAGAAACATCATGAAGCCTTGTGTGAGGTCACCAGGCATGCCAAGTGTCACACAGTATTAGTAATCTCATCCACCCTGTGCCATGCCAGAGGCCACCGGGCACCTTATAAAGTGCTTCAAGGCAGCCTGGGAATGTGTCCAGCCTGTGCTAGACCTTGCCTCACATACTATTTCTGGACCAGACCTGGAACCCACCAGAAATGGGTGGTTTCTGGGTTCATTTCAGAAATCATTTGGTCCTGAACAGAACTCAGGAATCCAGTCTGGTAAGGAGAGAATTCGATACCATCACTAATCTCAGCACTTTAACTTGCAAAGCTGTAGATGTATCTTTCAACCCAAAATTGATGGATTGAATGATAATTTGATACATAGGCAAATCTGATTTTCTTACATTGCCTTGATGTTGAATGCAAGTGCTTACCAGTATGACCAAAGACTGACCTGGAATGCAGTCAAAACAAATGTTTTCTCCTGTAATCCACAAGTAGTTAATTAATGCATTTAGGGGCCAGACTACATATGACGATGTCACTTGAAGGTTCATTTTTGTTTTTTTAACTGCAAATATTAGGCACTGGGCGGGTGTCAGGAGTGGGACACAGTGTGAATGAAGATAGGAAGAGCCCTGCTGGGTCAGACCAAAGGCCTAACTAGGTCATTATACTTTTCCCACAGTGGTCAACCAGGTGCCTCTGGGAAGCCCACGAGCAGGACATGAGTGCACAGTCCTTGCCTATAGTTTTTCCCCAGCAACTGCTGTACATGGGCATCCTGCCTCTGATACTGGAGGTAATATATAGCCATCAGGACTAGAAGCCATCGATAGCCTTATCCTCCATGAATTTGTCCAATCCCCCTTTAAAGTCATCCAGATTGGTGGCCATCACTACATCTTGTGGAAGTGAATTCCATAGTTTGACTATGTGAGGAGGAAGTATTTCCTTTTATCAATCCTGAATCTCCCACCAGTCAGCTTCATTGGATGAGCCCACATTCTACTATTATGCGGGAGAGAGAAAAACCTCTCCCTACCCAATATCCCCACACAATCCATAATCTTATACACCTCTACCATGCCCCCCTTACTTGTTTTTTTCCCTAAGCTAAAAAGGCCCAAACATTGCAACCGTTCCTCATAGGTTAAAGGGCTCCAGCACTATGATCATTTGGATTACCACTTTCTGCACCTTTTCCAGCTCTACAATTCCCTTTTTGCGTTGTGGTGCTCATGAGTATACACATTATTCCAGGTGTGGTTGCCCCATAGCTTTGTCTAAAGACAGTATGATTGGCTGTTTTATTTTCAGATCCTTTCCTAAAGGTTGGCCTTTTCCTTTCCTGCTGAAAACCACCAAGGAGAGCTTTCCTTCTGGGTCTAATAGTGGCTTTGGGGGACTAAACCCATTCCGATGCTGATACATCAATTTAACAGGTGAATTGATCATGCTACTGGTTCCCCTACCTCTCCTTGTAACTTGCAGTGGAGGGAGCACATCACATTTATGTATGTATGTATGTATGTATTATATTTATACCCCGCTTTTTTTTTGCTGCAAGGAACCCAAGGTGCCTTACATAATCCTCCTCCTCCTCTCCATTTTATCCTCACAACAACCCTGTGAGGTAGGTTAGGCTGAGAGTCAGTGGCTGGCCCAAAGTCACCCAGTGAGTTTCATGGCCGAGCGGGGACTAGAACCCGGATCTCCCAAGTCCCAGTCCAACACTCTCACCACTACGCCACACTGGCTCTCACATGAAGGTTTCCGCCTCCACCCCAGCCAATAATGTAGAGCAGGGGTGGGGAGACCCACAGTGTGATAATTTCATGTCACACTTCTACTTAACTGCATGTTACAGGGAAAGGAGAGAGAACTTGACTCTTGAGTTGCAGTGCTGGCTGACAACCCTTGGATTGGTGTTGCCTGAGGTCATTCAAGCACTACAATCATTTGGATGCACAGTCATTTTGGGGTTCCTATTGCAAAATTACAAAGTATAAAATTATAAAGGAAGTCTTTGATATGAAACAAATTGTTTAGCCTCATAGATATATCTGATAGTTAAAGAGATATTGTCTGATTTAATATGGCACTGTTACTAAGCATGTAATGCATGTCTGGGGCTTGAGAGTTAATAATATCACATATAAACACAGCACTGGAAGTAATACCAGTCCTTGTGATGGGAAAAACCCCAAAGCAACAATGTGTGTGTGCGTGTGAGAGAGAGAGAGGCCGAGAATAGGAAATATTACTATCCCTACCAGTCTGCTGCAGACAGTATTTTACTTGCAAGTGAAACTGCAAACTAAAAACAGAACCTTCAAGATATATGTTAATCTCTAGGCTTTAAAATAAATAATTCAGAACTTGCTTCAGTGAAACTTGAGGTGTAATATTTCTGTTGCTTCTGTACAAACCATTGAAATCTACTTTGGGAACAACATAATCTTGTTTGAAAAATGAGATGAACTTGGAAGGATCACATAACTATAAAGAGCAAGTTTTTTCTCTCTCTGGATCAATAGCTTTCCATTGAAAAACTCTGAAACCAGCTCAACCAGTTTGCCTTCCACAAAGTAGCATTCAAAACCTTATAATGAGTAGGGAGGCTAATTTAACCAAACATTGCTGATAGACTTTAGAACTCCAGTTATAAGGTATTCCAATACCCATTCCCCTTAATTTATTTAACTTATTTTGTAAATGTATACTCCACCTT
Organism: Shinisaurus crocodilurus; assembly: GCA_021292165.1. Classification (NCBI taxonomy): domain Eukaryota; kingdom Metazoa; phylum Chordata; class Lepidosauria; order Squamata; family Shinisauridae; genus Shinisaurus; species Shinisaurus crocodilurus. The sequence goes on along the minus strand of CM037878.1, from coordinate 157,992,073 downwards.
TCCATCTGTGGATGTCCAAGGCAGCTAACAATATAATATAGGAAAACAATATAGGACTAGTTTAAACAATCACAATTGCAACAATTTAAAGGCGGGCTGAGTGGCAGGCACCACATTCAGTCAAATCAATTAAAAACACTTGCTGAAATAATAAGATTTTTAAGCGGTGGCAAAAAAATCATTAAATGAGGGGCAGATGGATCTTCCAGGGCAGAGAGTGTCATAACCCAGGAGCAACCGCAGAAAAAGCCGTCAGCTTCATTCTTGGCAAACGTACCCCGGATACAAACGGGATAAACGAGATAGCCTCCTCTGCTGATCTGAATGGATGTGCAGGCCCACACGAGAGGAGACACAGACACTAGTCTAAGGCTACCCAGTGCCTCTGTGACATCAGAGCAACTACAGCAATGGCAAAATGGGGGCTATGGCACATCTACCTGCTGCAAAGTGCCACTGTGACCACAGTAGCGGAGCCAATTTCCTCAGGGGAAGCCAGGCAGAAAGAGAGGTCAAACAGTGAGAAGATTGCAAGACTGACAAGGTCACAGGAGGAGGAGCATACAGGGCTGTCAGGGGAGATTCAGGGACACTTGCAACATGCTAGTGCAGTGTTCTCCAACCTGGGGTCCCCAGATGTTTTTGGCCTACAACTCCCAGCATGCCCCAGCTATGCTGGCTGGGGCATGCTGGGAGTTGTAGGCCAAAAACATCTGGGGACCCCAGGTTGGAGAACACTGTGCTAGTGTGTAAATTTGTTGGCAATTTAATAACAGCAAAGGGCAGTAAACTATGTTTTATTTTTGGTTTGAAGTAGGCATATGGGAAACTCTCCAAATAAATGTGGCTAGTCTTATGAAAACTTATTGGGCTCAGTTATTCCTCAGATATTTCACCTAAGGAAGAATCTGTGAATTTGCATTAAATCTTGCTCTAGGCCAGTGATGGCGAACCTATGGCACGGGTGCCACAACTGGCACGAAGGGACCTCTCTGTGGGCACTCGAGCCATTGGTCACCAGATCGCGAAAAGACTGTCCCCTTCTGCAAAACACTAATGATCTTGTTCTTTCTCACAGTGTGGAACAGAATGATTTTATTCTAGAATTCCTGTTACAGAATTCTTTTCTACATTGTTATCACATTTAAAAGATTTTGAAGAATGATGCACAGAGCATGGCTTGGATGTAAAGCCCGAACAGTTGACCTGAGTGCTGCATGTGTTGCTCTCAAACTAATGGAGTATGAGCCAAGGTTTGACAAATTATCAGCATGCATGCAATAGCAAAAATCACATTAATTGTGCAAAAGCATGCCCAATGCAAACTTTTACCTAATGCAGTGTTTGCAGTCCAAGACATAAAGTGTTTAAAATGTGTAAAGCACGTTTAGTTTTCTGGTTTATCTTGCTCATCCTAGTACAGGTTGACTTTTACTTTGACTAATCCGACACCTGTAGAAGCAGGGAAAGGACCCGGAGTAAAGCTTGCCCCATACAATTTCAGTCTGGCATATAATCATATTACAAGTTGAGAATCCCTTATCCAAAAATACATGTGCCTAATTATTTAAAAGGTTTGTATAAATTCCCTTCAGGCTATGTGTACAATGTAGTACTATAATAATTTTTTGAGTTGATTTTTTTTCCAACAAAAATCTGTATCATTGAAAGCTCTGTTATTGTGTTTTTCTTTTAAGACAAAAGATGTTAATTAGTTCGGACAAACTGTATGAGTTGTTTTTCTAAAACTAAAACCTCGGTATTCAGGTTTAATTGCAGTGTTGGCACTTTGAAATAAATAAGTTGGTTTTGTGTTGCAGTTTGGGCACTCGGGCTCAAAAAGGTTCGCCATCACTGCTCTAGGCAAAATCCGGTAACAACCGGGGCACATTTGAAGTGTCCGGTCTCCCGCTGAAATTGCACTCGTCTTTCTTATTCTTTTATTTGTTTATAACTTGTCTGAGTTGCTTTATCCACTGCTTTATCTCACAGTGATACACAATGCATCTTAGCAAAACTATTTTGTCTTTGCTTGAAATCCTCCAGGTGTTTCTCCTGAGGAGAAATTCCCACCTTCACTTCAAATTTCCTTGTAATCAAGATTTCGCTGGCTGCTGCTATTTAAACATAGATTTCATAGATTCCATAGATCACAGAGTTGGAAGGAGCTACAAGGCTACTGAGTCCAACCCCCTGCTCAATGCAGTGATTGACCTTACTTGTCAAATACTATTTCAGGACCATTGATCTGGAGTAGTAGCACTTTTTAAAGAAAGTAGCCAGCAGATATTGGACAAAACTGCATGTTTAACAACAGTTTGCTAAAGTGAGGTGGAAGTGGCCATGATTCTTCCAGAGGAAATGCCTTCATTGAAGTAGGTCTTATACTGGTCATTGACTGTAATAAACAGAATTTAAGTAGGTCTGGGCAAGTATTACTGTCAGAAGGATATTGCAATGCTGGGGATATTAGTGTCCGTCCACCAGCAGAATGGACACCACTAGCAGAACAGATTTCCTTTCCCCACTGCAGCCGCTTGTGCACACCCCAAATCTTCAGAGGGTTAAGTGACCCTCAGGAACAATTTTGGGGATTACAAGAGGGAGGAGGGGGCGAACATCCTATTACACGAACAGGAACTCTGCTTGTGTTGTGTCAGATGTCACCTGGCGAACTTATTGTTAATAGGCAGCATTAAAATTTTGTAAATAAAAATAAATAAATATTGCATTTTTCCTGGCTGGGCTACATTTTGTACCTGGGAGTATTGCACTGGTAACTTCGAGGCTCGACTTCTGTAATGCGCTGTACATAGGGCTACCTTTATACCTAGTCCGGAAACTTCAGTTAGTGCAAAATATGGCAGCCAGACTGCTTGCTGGTACACCTAGGGGTGCCCATATCACACCAGTTTTAAAAGCACTCCACTGGCTGCCAATCAGTTTCCGGGCGAAGTATAAAGTGTTGGTTATTACCTTTAAAGCCCTACATGGTTTGGGTCCAGGCTACCTATGGGACCGCCTTCTCCCGTACAATCCACCCCGCACACTTAGGTCCTCTGGGAAGAATCTGCTTCAGTCAGCCAAAACTAGGCTGACAAGCATTACCCAGAGGACCTTCTCTTCTGCTGCTCCCAGATTATGGAATGGCCTGCCAGAGGAAATTCGTCAACTTGTCAGTCTTTTGGAATTTAAAAAAGCCGTAAAGACTGAACTCTTCCGGCAGGCCTATCCGGCGGAATTTTAAGATGTTTTTAGGATGTTTTAAGATGGTTTTTTAAAAAATATTTTTATTTTAAAAAATTTTAAACAATACAAAGAAAATAGCACACACATATAACTAATATAGTGCTCCCATCACCATGGGACCAAATAATACAATAACTCTATAATTGTTCATTATTCCAAAAATACAACATATCTTGACAGGGTAAACTCCCTTTCCCCTTTTTTAACACATATTCCAGAAATAAACCCCAAATGTCCTTAAAAATATTTTTCTTTAATTGACCCCTTTTGCATTTGATATTACAAGCCAACATATCATTCAATGCCATATCCCATACTTCTTTATACCAATCGGTAATAGTGAAAACTTGCTGAATTTTCCATTTCCTTGCTATCATTAATCTACCTGCCGTTAACAAATTTATAATTAATTCTTTAACGTTTTGAGGACCGGTCACCTTTTCCGTTATTGATAGCAAAGCTAGTTTAGGACAAACCTCTAAATCAGCTCCAACAATTTCTGATATTTCCTCAAAAATCATTTTCCAAAAATCCATTACATTTTTACAACTCCACCACATGTGAGCATATGTACCAAGCTCCTGACATCCTCGCCAACACATTGGAGAACATTTGTTATCTATTCTATTTAATCTCACCGGAGTCAAATACCATCTCCAAATTAGCTTATAAAAATTCTCTTTGATTCTTATAGACATATTTTTCAATATTCGCCTATCCCAAATCTTGTTCCACTCATCCTTTGATATTTCCTCTTCAAACTCTGTATCCCAAACTATTTTAAGATTTTCTGCTTGCTCTTCTGATTTCTGCAACATTTTATATAACATCTTTGTAAGACCCCTAGCTGATGCATTTCCTTCTATAAGTTCTCTAGACATAACCAACTGCTCAAATGCGGTGAAATCTCTTTCATGCTCATGTCTCCTCTTCCATTTCTTACCCCATTGTACTAGTTGAATTAAATTTAACCACGAAATTCTTCCTGCCCCAACCCTATCAATTATTTGCTGTCTTGTCTCCATTTTTTCCAGTTTAAGATGTTTTAATAGTATGTATTGTGTTATTTTAGTTTATGTATTTTATATTTTCTGTTGTTCCCCGCCTCGATCTAGATGGAGAGGCGGGTAATAAATAAATAAATAATAATAATAATAATAATAATTATTATTATTATTATTATATGTTTAAAAGAAGCATTAGTTGTATTGCACCACCAACAATTACCGTAGCCAAACTGGACAATCCTTTATTAAAGAGACGTTGCGGTCCAATATATACAAAACAAAAGTTTTTGCTGAATAAGACACAGCCTACAATGCATAGACGTGATAGGCAGATGCCAAAGTGGCAATCCATTGATGAGGCATTTTGTGGTGGTGCCCACAGCAGCTTCTCAAATGTGCCCATGGATCCAAAAAAGTTGGTGACCCCTGGCCTAATGTGGAGAGTTAGGATTTGCAAAGCTGTTTCTTGAAAGGGGCTGTTGAACAAAAGAAGATGGCAACATACACTTGGAAGTGGCCTTTGAATCAGTGTGCAGGAAATAAAAGGTTGCCACTGAATAGGGTTGCCAGTAGTTGGCTTTGAAAGATGTTCTTATGCTTTTAATAGCTGCAGAACGAGGAATCAAGATAATAAACTTTGTGCTCTCCTCACCAAGCCATTGCATCGTTAAAGGCAAAGGAACTCTCTCCAGAACAGAGGTTAACAACCTTGTTCCACAAGGGTCAGAAATAAATTTCCAAAGAGCTTTATGGGACTCCTGTTGTTTGTGTGCTGACTTGGAAGTTCTGTACCAGAGCATACAGTCAGGGTATAGGAAAAGATTTATTGGTGTTTTTTCTCAAATATTTTTATTGAACTTAGAAAGCTCAAGGAAAAGAGAGGTACCGTAAGTTTTTTCCTGTAGCCTGATAGTTCATGTTGATAGCTAAAGGGGAATGTATATGATCATAGACTGAGTTGATTTAAAAGTGTGTTATGCCAAAGTGAATTTCTACTTTAAATCTTTAAATTACTTTACTGGTTTTAGAAATCTCGCAGTAAAATATAATCTGCACTGCATCTTCTGAAATCTCAGTAGATGGCTGGAGTCACTTTGCAAATATAGACATCACACACAGACACGCTTAATAATTGCAACATCTTGCATTGCTTAACCCTCCTATACTTGTAAAAATCACTTTCCTTATCTGATATCAGGCTCAAATAGGCCCTAATAAAGTCATAATTTTAAAAATGAGATGTCTTTGACAATGAATCCAGTTTGATGTAAAATATATGACATTTTATTAAGGAATATTGTTTCTAAAACAGGGATACTGCAAGATAGGTGTAGGATCTGGGGTATGTAATGACTCCATGTTAATTCTTATGGGGGGTCTTCCATATTCAAAGTGCTGGTATTAACTTTCAACGCCCTAAATGACTTGGGGCCAGGTTACCTGAAGGATCGTCTCCTCCCATATTTCCCTTCCCATACCCTAACATTGTCCTCAGAGGCCCTTCTCTGGATTCCCTCACAAAATGAAGGGAGGTGGATGGCTAGTAAGGCCTTGTCTCTTGTGGCAACCTGGTTATGGAATGACCTCCCTAGAGAGGCTCCCGGGCACTTTTACATTGTGATATTTTTGGCTCCAGGTGAAGACCTTTTCATTTCCCCAGGCATTTTTTAGTCTTTCAATTTCTATTGTTTTAAAAGCTGTTATTGTATTATTATTGTTGTTTTTACAGTGCTGCTGTTTTTTTACCTTGGGTTTTATACTGTAGTTTAATTTTTTTGGTAAAGTTTTATATTGTGTTTTATTTTCCTGTATTTTATGGTTTTAATTGTTGTGAACGGCCTATAGAGCTTTGGCTATTGGGTGGTATAGAAATGTAATCAATCAATCAATCTGTCTATTTTATTAATACCGTATTTTCCGGCGTATAAGACGACTTTTTAACCCTGGAAAATCTGTTCAAAAGTCGGGGGTCGTCTTATACGCCGGGTCGTCTTATAACCCCCCGCCGCTGGACCCCCCCCGACCCCCCCGCCGCCGGACCCCCCCGGCCGCCGCCGCTGCCGGACCCCCACCTACCTTCCCCCCGCCCTGGCCACCACCTCCTCCGAAGAGGAAGTGATGCAACGGAACCCCCGCGCTCTGTTTTTGGCCAGGGGAAACCAGGGCAATAGGGCTGTTTGGGCTCCCGCCAAAACAGGGCGCGGGCGGTGCTCCAGAAGCGGCGCGGAGAAGGTAGGTGGTGGGGTTCTGGCGGCGGGGGCGGGGGCGGCGCGGAGAAGGTAGGTGGTGGGGTTCCGGCGGCGGCGGGGTGGGGGCGGGGGCGGCGTGTAGAAGGTAGGTGGTGGGGTTCCGGCGGCGGGGTGGGGGTGGGGGCGGCGCGGAGAAGGTAGGTGGTGGGGTTCCGGCGGCGGGGGGTTCCGGCGGTGGCGGCGGGGGGGGGTCTCGGATCTCGCTCCTGAGGACTGCAGTGAAGAGGCGCAGGCGCGCATGTGCGAGATCTGAGAGGCAGAGGTAATAGGATACAAGGGCGGGCCAGACGGGTGAAAGAGGCGTGTGGAAGAGGGGTAGTCTTATACAGCGAGTATATCCCAAACTCTATATTTTAACTGGAAAAGTTGGGGGTCGTCTTATATGCCCAGTCGTCGTATACGCCGGAAAATACGGTACATTCACTTTAATTGAGGTCAAAGTAACTCCAGTGCTTTTAGTAAAACTCTCAAAACATTTTTAAATTTGTGGTAAAAATTTAATGCCACATGCCACATAACAATTTGCAACATATTCCTTTATTTGTAGGAGGATAAATGGAATATGAACTGGCATGGATTAGGGGGAGATGCTAAATTAATATCCCTTGGGGGGTAAATTATCACCCTAAATGGGATAGGAGGTTTTAAAAAAATGTTTTGTCAAGTCCTCTCTTCTTGTAGCTGCATGCAGTAGCACAAGCGAATGGGAGGGAGAGAGTTTGTTATAAACTGTTTTGTTTGGTGATATAGATCACTGTGTCACTCAGCAAGCTGCAACAGGATCCAAACTGCATTGCAGAATATTCTCAAGGGAGGACAAGATGACTTTATGCACCTGTGGTTGGGAACCAAATGCAATTTAATTAGAATCCTGTGTGAAGGAATAAAAAAAAAAAAGGATGATAGTAGTTTGAATGGGTGGGGCATGTGCGAATGGCTGCAGTCTTTGGAAATTGTAAAGAAAGGACCGGAATAGAATTTTAGGGTGGAACATGTTACTGTGGCAACAAAGTCATTCCTCCAAATAGGAAACTGCAGTGAGCAACCGCAGAAGCAGGAATTTAGGCAGAAATGATTGTTACAGGAAACAGCAGGTTATGGATTTCTCAATCGTTTTAGCTTCCTTGGGCATTTACACACACACACACACTACGAATCTCTGTCTGAGCTAATAAGCCCCATATAGGTTAATTGTTTGAACTGTAGAGCTTTAGTTGATTAATAGGTGCTGGCAAATTTTAAGCAAGGGTGCTGAGATATATGGGCATCATCATCATCATCATTATTATTATTATTTATATTTATTTATCGCCCATCTGGCCGGCCACCGGCCACCCTGGGTGATGTACATAGAATAAAAACAATAAAATACATTTGGTTCTGCTTTATGAATGTAATTGGGAATGCAAAAGAACATATTAAAGGTGGCCTTTCTAATGATGACTGGAACCTTTTGTCTTAAACCTTTAATTTAAACATAATAGCTAGATGGCACATCCATATTCACAACTAGTATACCTATGCATTCCAAATGCTGGTGGAGGGCCATTGCCTTCGGGCCTTGTATATGGACTAGGTAGACCTTTGGTCTCATCCATCATGTTTCCGCCTACATTCTGTTTTTATTTTACTTCAAAACACCCTTAAATATCTCAGCAAGACACATACACTGAGGTTTGAAAATATGCAAATGTATTTGACTTGGATGATCCTAAATTTTCATTTCATGAACGGAAATAGACTTGCGCTCACGGAAAGACTCCTTGTGTGAACTCAACTCTCTTTCTGTGAACGGAATATAAGGTTAGGTTTTGAGCTTTTAAATTTAACTAACTTATTTTACTCATTCAAAAATTATTAGAATTGTTTTTAGCCCTACAGTTTACTCAGCCAAGTTTGTAATGGGAATGCCTACCAATCTGATTTCCTTTTTCTAACTTGCCTGTGTTCCGTTGGATTAGTCTGTACCTTTCAGCTTTAGCTGTCCAGAATGGTAATTGGTATGTAGAAGTTCTTTTTATTTATTGAGCTGTCGGAAAATGTAGCAACAAGAAATTATATCTAGTGGTAGTAGTAATTGTAGTAGTACTAGTGTTGCTGCTATTGCTGTTTTACATTTTTCTCACCCGATCATCGCTTATTAGAATGCTGTTGGTTTTAAACCAGTGGTTCTCAACCTTTTTTTGCCCCATGCACCCTCTTTACCATATGTCAGAATGTCATTCCCCCCTTTCCAAGATTGTCTGACTTAATCTGTGCCATACAATAAGGTGTGATGTCCTGTAGATTATGTACAATCTGTAGAATTGTAATTTGTAGAAAGATCAGTATTCCAACAGTTTGAGTCTGTGGTCCCAATTCCCCCCCTGAAACCCTAAAATTCCCTCCCTGGGGGGAATTCCCCCCTGATTGAGAACCTCTGCTTTAAACAATGCATAATTGTAAACATAGGGTGTCTTAGGTTATGTTTTGATTTTTTAAAAAAATTCTTAGGATTTGGTGTATTTTGTATTTGGACTTTGTAATTCCCTTTATATTTGGAAAGTTACCAGGCTGCTGTCCAGTCCAACTCCAGTTTAAAGATAAAGAACCATCAGAAGGGAGGGCCTTGAAGTTACCCATCAACAGCAACTAGAATATGGATTAAGTAGGCATGTACAGGTCACATGGTCATAGTCTTCCCCACTATGGGGAGATGTACTGTATTTCTATTTAAATGCTAGTACAGTAATACCTTGGATTGCAAGCATAATTCGTTCCGGAACCGTGCTTGTAATCCAAAACACTCATATCAAAGCGAGTCTCTGGCGGGCGTGAGCAGGGCCGATTTCGGCCCGCTACGCCTGCTCGAGGCGAGCAGTTAGATCCCTACGACTTGTATTGCAAGACGTCGCTTGTTTATCAAGTCAGAATTTATTTAAAAAATTGCTTGTCTTGCAAAACGCTCTCAGGCCAAGTTACTTGCAATCCAAGGTATTAGTGTAATTTTAGAATACTTGTAGTATATGCTCCTATTAAATTGGATAGTATTGTGATTGTCAGTATGATGCTGTACAGCAGAAAAGTGCTTGCAGCAGAATGAACTTTTAAAAATTCAAAACAAGAGTGAATTGAGAGTCACAGTTGTACAGGCATCTGAACCTGATTTTTCATGGCCAAAGTGATGTTTATTCACTGCAATGCACCAACTCTCTGGGTTGTATCCAGACATAGTCATACTTAGAGTGGACCCATTCAAACTTATAGAACTTAGGTTAATCATAACTAAAGCCCCACTGATTTCAGCAGGTCTATTCTATTACTAAGTCTGGACCCAGCCCACAGAGCAGGCTTCCCCAAACTGGGTCCCTCTAGGTGAGGGGTACAGCCCGAGGGCTGAATTCAGTTCTGGAGATGCTCTTGGGGTGGAGCCAAAAAAGCAAAAGGGGCGGGGCCAAAATGTCAGCATGTTTTATCTTTTAAAGCTCTCACTGCCAGTAACTAAGCCTTAGCAGAGGCATTTCAACCTATTAGAATGGGGAATAAACTGCACAAAAGCCATGAAACTACCAAATGATTGGTGGTTAGGGGACCACCAAATGATTGGTGGTTAGCGGTTGAGGCCAGGGAAAGGAATGAGGCCTGGAGGAACCACAGAGGGCAGGATTTGGCCCCTGGGCCTGAGATTCTGCACCCCTGCTCTAAATGTTTGTTTTTACTACAACTCCCATCTGCCCTAGGTAGCATGGCCAATGCTTAGGCATGGTTGTTGAAACATCTGAAGGGCCCCAATTTGGGGAAGGCTGCCATGGAGGCTAATCAGTGGCTATTAGCCATGCTAAGAGCTATAATAAATGGAATCTCCATGTTCAGAGGAAGTCTACCCCTGGATCCCAGATGCTAAGGCCAACATTGGGAGAGCTGTTCCCTTCATGCCCTGGAGGCATCTGTCTAGCCTGTGTTTGAAACTGGATGCTGGACTTGATGGACCTTTGACCTGATCCAGCAGGGCTGATCTTACTGCTTTGAACAACTCACATTATTACATCCGTTGCTTCTTCTATGTTTGTCTGCCATGGGCGTGCACTCTGCATCTGTGTTGTTATGTGCTACCTGATATGGCGGCTCTCTGAGCTGATCCTTAACAGGTACATTCTCTCTTGCCCTCATTTTACTTGCCTCATTCCATTCAAGAAAATAGCTGTAGATGTTACCTGGAAAGTGTTGGTTTTTCTCTTAAAAATGAATGGCTTCTATATCCAGCTGCTGGGTCTCAGTGAAAGTGTAGGGAACCTAAAAGTAGGTTTATTATATTCAAAGCAGATTTGTAGATGGGATCAAGTGAGATCACTGTAAGAAACATAATATAGAACCCTTTATTGGGTGGCGTGGGGCGTGGAAGTGAAGTATGACATTTAGCGTAATAATCGCTATATATGGCTTGCTCCCTCATGGGCCTTGGGGAAAAGGTGCCCTCTGCTCAGGCAAACATGCACCAGGACTGCATTCATCTGTGAGTCCTTCTTTCTAACAGTTGGCTTAATTACAACAAAGCACTCTTTGAAGATCATGGAAATGCTCAGAGCGGCAAACTAATGTAATATTCATGTTGACATCTTCCTAGACCGCAGCCCTTCCTTATCAATATAACTTCTCTTCTGCTGGCAAGTGGCCCACTTTACATGAGAATAGCAATAAATTAGGGAGTGCCTGTGTTAGTAGACCTCTTTTTTTTATTTATTTAAGAAGTGGGTCTATTTTTAAGACTTTGATTGCCAAAACTCTCCCTTTTTGCAGGTGTTTTTTTTTAAAAAATAACTTTTTATTAATTTACATGTAAGATGCGTTTATTCCAATACAGTTTCAAGCAATAACATAAGTTAACAGTACAAACATCAAAGTATCCCATTATGATGCTTTCAATTAATCTGAAATATCCCCTCGCTAGTTCCAAGTGCCTTGAAAGCATTGTCCAATTTCTGTTCCCTTCTGTGTTTTGTTCATTTTCAGGAAGCCCCATGCAAACTTTGATGTTCATTAGGGCATTTAATTAGAATTAGTTTGAAATCATTTAACTCAAAAATCTTTCTTCACACTACTATCCCTCTTCTTTCCTCCCAGAGGAAAAGACCAAGGGAGGGGGGCAGTCAGGGCTAAGAACTCAGTTGTCCACCCCTCCCCTCCCCCCCCCACATCACAAGCTGTGAACCAATGGCTCAGGTACCAATTCCCTATTCCTGTGCTAGTAGGACTGCTGGTTGGAGGATGGAATTGCATGCAGTTCAGGGCAGTACCGAACCACTGCCAAACTCCCTCACTCTGGGCAACTTGTTGCTGAAAGAAGTTACCAGGCTGCTGCTCTATACTTTCCTGCCTGCTTCTCCGCTGCGTACCAGCCAACAATAACATTGGACTGGCTTCCTGTCTAGATTCCAGTCTCCATCCTGGGCAGCCTCCAGCTACCTCTGGCCTGTCAGAAGAACACTGTTGGTTTATCAACAGAAAGTAGGATCTGTTTATGCATTAATTTCCCCCTCTATTAGATATAAATGTGATGGTGGCATACATGGATATTCACGCAACAACCCTGATAGGGAGGTTAGGCTGAGAGACTGTGACTGGCCCAAGCCTGATATTCAACCTATTACACCTCTTCTAAATAAACACTCTTTGAATTTAGTCTTATTACCATAATTTTAATTTAGTCATGAATATGACTTAGGATGTTGGTCTGAGAACCTGTATATTTTTCATCACACATGCACTTTTAAAGAAAATAATAAAACAAATCAAATCTAGAATGTTGATTTTAATTTAACTTAATCCAATTTTCATCCGAATACTAAAGCATATTAAGCATATGTTTAGATAGCTATTTAAATGAATAGGGACATTTGAAGTTAGAGCCCTGGGAAAGGGAGTCCTCTGGGCCTATGAAAGCAGTGTTATCAGTGGAATATGAGATTTCAAGAATTTGGGATGCTTCTCTTATTTTTCTGGTTAAAGAAGAGACATATAGGAAAGGATACTACAGACTGGGATGAGCTCCAGGTCCTGAGGTCCCTTCTGGCCATAATAAATAAATTTTCTGCACAGAGAGGATCTCATGTCATTAACTATTAAGGCAAGATATCATAAAAAGCAGGTTGGCGAGGAGGATGGGGGAAGAGGCTGGCTTTGATATTGAAGTCATGTAGTCTGCATAGTCAGAGTCTTAAGCTGAAATGATGGAGGAGGCTGTAGACATTCAAATTAGGCTCTACCTTGTAGAATCTACCAAGTGATGTGATGATTTCAGGTTGTACCTGCAGCTGCCCCTAGTTGTGCTGGAGTACTGAAACAAACAATGCTCGATCCCCCATTTTTGAAAATATACAATTCAGCTGTTACTTGGAACTAGCCTGCTTTTTGTAACATCTTGCTTGATGAAGAGATTTGGAGATCTCGAAAGCTTGCACATTTTTTCTGACAGTTGAGTTGGTCTAATAAAGATCTTACCCTAATATGGATTTTGGAATTGTTCTTCTGGCCAATATGGCTACCTTTGTTTTTTATACTTGGACTGTCCTAATTTTTAATCTGTATATTTCTTAATTATATTTTGTGTGTTGTTTTTTTAAATCTTCCTTGGTTGCATATTTGAGTTAGAAGATGAGAATAAAACAAATACCTATTTAATCCTGGGGTTTTTCCCCTCTCTCTTCAACTCTCTTTCCTTCTTCCAGTATTAAAAACTTAAGAGTCGCCAAGCCACTTACTCTAGTAGAGTTGCATTCATTGTGTTAAAATGACATTTTCAGGGGAAGAGAGCTTTCGGAAGTTGTATGGGGGCAGGGATGGGGAATACAAGTTATGGTGAGTGAGACCAGTTTAGGAGGAAGAGCAACTACTTCTGTCCATGTATGTGAAACGATCAAGGGTACAAATCAGGGGCAAAATTTGACCATGAATGTGTGTGGTCTTTCTCTAATTAATGCCAAAGTCTTTAGGGGAGTCATGCAGAATAACCTTTCCCTAGTTAACTGTCACAGAAGAAAGGAATGGTGGAAACCATTATGCTGCTGTCAAGATTTCCCTGAAACAAAGAGGGCCAGAATTATGCATGCTGAGGGGTGTCTTGGGTGCTTTGATTAGCAGCAGAGGCCCAATTTTGCCATCAAAAGCATTGTTAATTATAAGCCACACTGAAAGGCTCTTGTCATGAACATTGCAGAGAACGATATTACAAGAAAGTGTCGTTTTCAGTTAAGGTGATGCTCGTCCGTTGTTAGACTGAAAAAAATCAAAATGTGCACATCATTTTAAGGGAAACTTGAAATGCTGTTGTATTTAATCAGGATAATTAGCCACTGAAATCAAATAATCCATATTTCTTATTGATTCATTTCTCTCAGTTTTAACATGACCCGACATACTTCCTCCTTTTTGTAATGGTTGAAAATGGAGAATCTCTGAAGAAGTGTTCCTCTTAACAGCTGGTGGCTGTTAACAAGATGTCGTAAAAGTTCCTCTTTAAATAAGAGATCAGCCTTCATTATTGCATATCTTTGATGATTAAAGAGATTTTTATTGAAATTACTACACTAAGAAAGCATACAAAGGAAGATGGGAATGCTAATTTGCAATCTGCCTACTGACCAAGCGTCATGTGGTAATGAACTGTGACAGCCTGTGGTTTGCAAGTGACCTTCGCTTTCTGGACTAGCTAATCTGAAGTGACAAATAATGTACCACTATGTGCATTTTAAAAGGCATGCTCTTGTAAAACAGGGATCTTTATTTTTATTTTTATTTTTTGGGAGCGGTGATTAGATTGCAGCTACAAAACAACTTGCACTGTTTCTGCCACAACAAATGAGATTAAAAGGCCAAAGAACTAGAGGGGAAATTAGTGAATGGGACCTTCCATAGTCTTCATCACACATCAAGTATCTGTTAACCTGATGATGTTGCATTAAGAAAGATTTAGAGAACACTGTTTGCGATGATGATGATGATGATGATGATGATGATGATGATGATGATGATGCATGGCTTAAGAATTTGCTTTCTCTCCAAGTCAACACTTGTTAGGGGGCAACCTGGGACATTGGTGGCATAACTTGAGAAGAACAAAGGTGGTAAACTTTGGCAGGATGATGTCCAAATAAATCCAGACTACACAGGCAAGCAGGGAACAGACAGGCAAGATGAAGCAACGTTGAGATCAAACAGTCTTGGGGAAAGAGCTAATCGAAAGGGCAGGACAGGCAAGAAAAGGGAGAACAAAACAAAATGGTTCAGGGACGGAAGCACAGCCCAGAACAGGAGTAGGTAGCCTAGTGCTCTCTAGATGTTTTGAACTACAACTCCCATAAGCCCTAGTCAGCATGGCTAATGGTTAGGGATTATGGGAGTTGTAGTCCCAAAATACTGGAGGGCAGCAGATTGCTTACCCCTGACCTGGGAGTTCCAAACACATGCTGTTGGCCAGCAGCCTCTTCCTGCTTCCTTTTATAGGGACTCCTTGGAGGCTGCAGCGAAGGAGGCAGAGTAGCTCACAGTTTCAGGTGTGCTTGCATTCCAAGGGAGGCCAGTGCCAAGGAACAATTCTTGACAAAGTCCCCAGGCATCTTCTTTAATTCTACTGACTCAGAAACCCACAATTCTTTTTTGTTTGTTTACTTAGATATTCTAAAACTGAATATCCCACTCTTTACAGCTCTACAAAATGCTTAAACCACAATTAAAATCAAAATACTAGAACAGAACAACAAAGGGTAACTGCCAGGAATCCATATGCCGGAACTCTGTACTATCAGTCAGAACCAATACCGCCAAATGCCTTGCAGAATTAAGTATGTATGTTGTCACTATTCTCCTGAAACCAGAGAGGGATATGTCAAATGCAAGGCATTGTATAACCGTGGAGCAATCGCAGAAATTATAGGGCTTCCTGCCCACCCTTTTTTTTTTCTTGGATGGAGGAACTTGAAGCAGAACACCACCCAATATTCTCAAGAAACAAGAGTTAGTAGAGAAGCCCTCCACTTGGATTTTGTCACTGCCAATGCCATCCATACCCCTAGCCAAGCTTGAGGTTAGCATCAACTTACTAAAATAATAGGAAACCAGAAAAAATACTATGCAAATAAATAATTTTGGTTGTAGAAAAGTCCATTATAAGGCTTTAAAAGTACATGTAAAATGCAGCTTCCCACAATGAGATATAATATACAAGAATACCATGATTTAAAATATACCAAAGCAACAGAATTGTTTTCCAAAATGTTTCTCATGAGCATACTTGTACAAAAAGGTAATAGACACACACACACACATCAAATACAACAGTTGTCTTATGCAGTTTGCATGAATCACAGTACAAGGTTGTCTTGATTTCTTGCAACCACAAGCGATCATGCACACATTTTTTTGGTAAGCACATTTCAACAACTTAGGTCAAGCATCCCATCCTTCTGGAAGTAGGAGAACTTTGTTGGTCATGCCTGATCATCCAAATAGCATTCTCATTTATTGGGAAAGGGGACACACCAACTGCATGTATCTGTGAGTCCCTAGATCAGTGTTCTCCAACCTTGGGTCCCTAGATGTTTTTGGCCTACAACTCCCAGCATGCCCCAGCCAGCTACGCCACGCTGGGGCATGCTGGGAGTTGTAGGCCAAAAACATCTGGGGACCCAAGGTTGGAGAACACTGCCCTAGATGGTAGGCAATTCACATTGTATGTTCCTTTAATGCTGCACTTGTGGGTAGAAGATTTTGAGATGGCCTTTATATATATATATGTATCGGTGCCTGTACAGAAGGATGATGAACCTCTCAAGAATGAGCTGAAAATGATGTGAATGCTGTTGTAGCCTGATCAATATCTTTTCTTTTCCATTGACTATTGAAACCATGAAGACATAGAATCCTACCAAAATGTCACATTTGTCTTTCTTATGGCTTTGGCAATAGCGCATGCAGGTATAATTCTTAGGGGTTTTTTTCTTATACTGGCCAATGCCTGACATAAGAAAATATCAGGCTATTGATACATCTACTGCATGCAGAGTAATGTTTTTGAAACCCATTTTCACTATATTCCTCAGTTAAAGAATTGCTCTGCAGTCTTCTCCTCCTCCTCCTCAGCCCATAGAAGTTGCTCCAGTCAGTGAAGTGTGTTATCTTAGAGGCAATCCTCCATCTGTGGTAATGCAATCAACAGCATAGCAGTCAAAATCTCCTAAAATCCTGCCAATGCTTTGGAATAAGATAATTTGTAAGTACCAGCTTCCTGGTTCCAGTACCTGTTAGAAATGCTACTGATCTGACTATAGCAAATATAACAGGAAGCTCAGTATACCTTTGTTGGTGGTGGACACTTCTGTCAAATCAAATGGCATTTTTGGTGATACTTTGATTCCAGAAAATTAAGATGTTGCTTGTTAGAATATGGATATGCTAGGGCTATGGATGGAACCTTGGGGACATGGTGCTACTTGAGTTGTGGTCAATACTGTCTCCTGCCGCCACTGTCAGGATTCCATGATGTCACTTCACTGGGCAAGCACACTTTTCCTCCTCAAACTTGAAAGTTTGTACATTGGCACGAAGAAGGTGAGGTTTCTGACTTGCCTGTATATGAGATGGATAAGTCAAGATTATGCAGTGTCTCCACAATTTCCTTCTTTCTCATATTTTCCATATATTGAAACTCCCAAGTATGCTGACAGTTGGCAAAGGAGAGTGTGTGTTGGCTTACTGTCTAACTCTGTTTTTAGTTGGCTTGGGAAAAGACCCAAGAATGTTGTGAGAGCTGGCTGAGTGATTGAGTGTTGTTTGCTGGATGAGCGTTATTTGCTGGATGAGCGTTATTTGCAGGGCAGCACAAATCGAAATCACTATCATTGGCATCTTGACGTAGGATGTACAATGACCATTCTAGAAATGTTGGTTGTTTCTCATCATTATTCCCCAGAGTGGATTTACTGACAAGTTTAAAGTGTTTTGGTGTCTTCAGCATTATTTCCTTCAATTTCATAGGATTATGACATCAATTTAGCACACTCGAAAAGGAACAAGCAAATTAGAAACTAATAAAATATTTCACCTGTGTATTTATTTTTAAATAATACTAAAAACCGATCTTAATGCACACAGATTCCTTGAACTAAAGCCCTCACAGGAACAATACCATACACATTCTGATTATGACACATGTATGGAACATTTCCATATATAATTTTTTAAAAAACCAACAGTATGCCAGTTTCACATAGCTGCTGTATTAAAACTGTGCATTTTTCAAGATGGCTCCAAATCTGAAATCGGCTGTAAAATTCATATCACCAGCTATGTAAAAGTGAACCACCATACTGCAGCTTTCAGTTTTTTAATGTCTGGCATCCCAGCTATATAGAGCCAGAGCAGTATAGTGATAAGAGCAGGTGTTCCCAACACAATGCCTGTGGACACCATGGCACCCGCGGGCACCTCCAGTTGCACCCACACAGCTCTTCACTCCCTGCTCCCTTAAAAAAAGATGTTTTTTAATAAGCAATTGAAAAGCATTAGAGCACCAGGTTCTCCTTCCTGCTCCTGAACCTGCCGCTGATCAGCTGTTCAGGGGGCAGGAAGAGAAATCAAGGCAAAGGGGGAGAGGAGAGGGAAAGAGTGAGGCTAGAGCAGTGTTCTCCAACCTTGGGTCCCCAGATGTTTTTGGCCTACAACTCCCAGCATGCCCCAGCCTGGCTGGGGCATGCTGGGAGTTGTAGGCCAAAAACATCTGGGGACCCAAGGTTGGAGAACACTGGGCTAGGAGTGGGGAGAAACAGCGAGGTAAAGAGGTGTGTGGGGAGAGAAAGAGCAGGGCTAGGGAGGGAGAGAGGGAAAGAAGAAGGCTAGAGATGGGGAAGGGACAAAAATAGAAAGGAAAGGGGCTGAAGGGGGAAAGGAGCAAGGGTAGAGGCTGGGAGTGGAGAGAGAGAGAGCACGCACACAAAGGGGAAAGGTCTGTGTGGATGGAAGAATACTGGGAAGGCCAGGGAGCAACACTTTCAATTTCCCCCTCCCTCCAGTCTCTAGCCTTGCTATTTCTCCCCCCCCCCCCCATTTGACTAGCTAGGACCATATGGCAGCCATTATGTGACTAGCCACATTTTATCGTGGTGCACACAGCACTTTCTCAAATTCCCAAATGTGCCCATGGGTCTGAAAAGGTTGGAGACCCCTGGATTAGAGGGTCACTAGTTAAGATCAGAGAGGCCAGGGGTTAAATTGCCACACAGCTATGAAGCTCACATTGATCCAGTCACTATCTCTCAGCCTAACCTGCCTCACAGGGTTGTTGTGAAGATATAATGGGAAGGGGAGGGCCCATGTAAGCTGCTTTGGACTCCTTGGATAAAATATGGAATATAAGTAAAAGTAATAAAGTAATAAAATAATCAGTAATAAAAGTAATTAAGTAATAAAATATGGAATACACACACGCACATGCATGTACACACACACACACACACTGATAACTAAGCACTCCAGATATATTATAAAAATATGCCACATATATTTATGTTCTTATTGACGATAGGTAGCAAAGACTTACTTATAAAATAGTCATCCCAGTCAAGCAAGGCAGATCACTGAATAGATTGACTTGGATTAGATCTCACAGGATTAAAACATCATCCAGCACCTTGGGTAAGCGAGGATTAGTGGGGTGCTCTCACATTGGGATGCACGCTATAGAAGGGCAGGAAAGTAAGCTGCAGGGTTGCCAGGGTGACCAGCATAGTGGCCGAGTTTTCCAGCCCCCCAGAAAGCTTGTGTAACTTGCCTATTTGAGGGAGCAGCAATGGGCAGCAGAAGTAACGGCATCATCATGATATATGACAGGTGGGTGTTAACCACCCACCAGCAGGCAAAACTGGGCCAAATTGACACAAGGAGGGAATGGGCAGCAGGGTTATCTTGCTCATCTACCGTCTGAGTTCTGCATCTTATTTCAATGATAGGGCCGGCTGTGTTTATTGAGCCCTTGGTGCATACATGTTAGGGTGCACACATGACTGGTTAAGCTGTGTTTGGCTTGATAGGTGACAAGTTTTACAAGCCTGTGTTTTGATACTATCCACATTTTACTGTGGATCATAAGAGTTTTGCATCACTATCTTTTGTAAGAAATATGTGTTCTGTTCTGTCTAGCAAATACCAACTTTTATCTTACTGAAGTAAATAAATATTTTATTGTAAATGTATTACTTTTTTAACTAAGCGATGCATTTCCACAGCACAGATTTAATCTTCTCCATAACTCCTTGTATCTGTTCTAGCGGTAGAATGAATGCTGTGCTCATTTTTAAAAGCTTAGGTTGATTTCCGTGGACAGTTATAAAATTTATCCCTAGTATGTATTAAATTCCAGTTGAATTTTCTAGAGGCATATATTTGGATGGAGTCATGTTTACAGCTGTAAAAGGAAGCCTAATACATCATTATGGAGAATCATTAATTGTAACTGTCTTTTTTTCAAGTAATTTAAATTGTGCACTAGATTATTGATTATTTAAGTTATTCTGTCAGGAAGTGATGTTATTTAAGGGGTTGTTTGGCAAATGGAATACCTGCATATTTTATGTTAGAAATTCCCAGAAGCATTATGCAGCGCTTTAGATAGAAAGAGAGAGAAAATTTACTTACATTTGATAAACCGATATATTGTAAAATAAAAATAGTGCTTGTAATGGAAGTTTATTCTAATTTAAAAACTGACATGATTACTTTACAAAGGAGTGATATGACAGTAATGCTGCAGCAATTCTTCAAACAACAACATAAATACAGCTGAGAAGCTTCAATAGTTCTCCAGAGGTGACAGAGAAGAAATAGCTGCACCGGCTGTACATCTGTTTTACATACCAAATAGAGGAGAAGGGTTGAAAGGAACACGTGCATAGTCGATATAACATCACATCTTTTCATGTAATAGTTCACGGCGCTTTCACAAGGTTGTGTACTGACAAACAGCAAACAACTATATCAATGTCAGTCTATTTCTTGATTTCTCTTAAATTTTGCACCAACACAAGGCACCTTCATGGCCAACTCCAGGCTTTTGCAGACCCTGGGGAAGAGAATTGCAGGGGCCTTTTGCCAATACACAGATGCAGAAATACACACACACTCTTTCGATATGGGACCAGACTTACTGATGCAGCTGCAGTTTTGTAGCTACTTGGATAAGCATAATTGAGGATAATACAAAACTGATTCTTTTACCGCTGCCATCTTGGGAAAGGGTAGGTGGCTGAGTAGGCGGCTCCCAAATGCCCATGAGGCTCCATTCTGGACCCATATCTGCCTTGGTACCCCACCTGCTATGCGGGGGTGGCCCCACAAAGAAAGACTCCTCCAGCTGCAGCCTGGAGATAATGTATGAAAGCTAATCTTCAAGGAAGAGTAAGCGATCAGTTTCTGTGATGAGGTCTACTCTGATGTCTTTTTTGGTGCTAGGCAAAGACCTTGTTAGTTTTCCTAGGCTTACAAACTCACAATTCTATCTCTGCTTTGTTTGTTTGTTTTTGTTTCATTTATTGTTATTTTACTATAGTTTTTGCTACTTTTTTGCTGTTTAATTTGTTAGCTGCCTTGAAAATATTTCAATTGAATGGCAGTATATTAATTCTTTCAAAAACTATGTATGTCAATTAAAAATAGTTTAAAAGGGTTCTACCATCATATAATGTCTCCTGCTTTCTATTGGTTGCTGATGGTTACCGGGGCAGTGAAGCTACCATGGCAATCACACTCTGCTGAAAACCATTGTTCACTCACATGCTGAAGCAAAGATGGTGAAATTTGGCAGCTTTTGCCTGGCATCTCCCATAGGCTCCCTGCTGGGATGTGGGCTCCAAGACAGCTGTCTGACCATGCCAGCCACTAAACCAGACCTGTGCACATAGGGGAGGGGTCAATGGCTCAGTGGTAGAGCACCTGCTTGGCATGCAGAAGGTCCCAGGTTCAATCCCCGGCATCTCCAGGTAGGGCTGGATAAACACCTGCCTGAAACCCTGGAGAGCCGCTGCGATGAGTGTCGACAATACTGGGCTAGATGGACCAATGGTCTGACTCAGAATAAAGTTCCTATGCTCACTGAATATATAACCTTTAGGTTAGAATTTGGTGATATCTGTATGGATTTCTTCATATCTAACCGAGATACGTTCCCTCGAGATGAAGAATGGAACTAACAATTGAAACAAGACATACATAAATAATAATAACCATTCAAATAGCAATAAAGGTCATCCTCAACCATATAAGTGGTTAAAGGGGTGAGGAGGCAAGCAATTATTCCTCACAAATCTGAAGCAGTGAGCTGTAAACCTGACCATCACTCCCATGCCATCTATGTTCAGAAAGTATAGATTCATAGATTCATAGAGTTCCTGCTCAATGCAGGAAACTAGAGGAGGGGTCTCCCCTCCAAGTAATAACCAGGCCTGACCCTGCTTAGCTTTCCACACTCAGACAAGATGAGCCAGCGTGAGCCACAATATTCTTAGAGAAGCCCAGTACTGGAATAATGTAAGTCTATTCTGATGATGTGAAAGGAACCAGAGTAAAAATTTAGTGCCCACCCACCTTGAATGTGCCCTTCTCAAAGGCAGATTGAAAGGGACATTTTTCAGTCGATGGGCCCCACGCTTGCTTGTTTACAATTCACTGCAGGTGTATGAAATATGAGCTTGTCTGTTGAGGTGGTGAAGAGAAAACATCCCTTGACCTTGAAGGAGGGGTTCCTGGTTCCTCCAAACATAATGCAAAATCAGTAGAACTGTTATGACCTATTAACTATCTTGAAGCGTGTAGGACGTCTGCACTGACACTGTTGTGGATGTAAAGGTCAAGCTAAAATGTCAGTGGAGCTGTTGCTGCAATATTATTTGTGACTCAGTTTAACATGTGTGGGGAGCAGTACTGGCTTTATTATATAATCATACAATGTTCATAGCAATGAGCATTTCTAGAATAGAGATGTAGCATTATTCTTTTTGACTTGGTAGTATAGACTGCAGTCACGCAAACATGCTTTTTTCTCCAGTGGAGGAATAGACCTACAGTTTTCACACCCACATTCTACATCAATTCTCAGAAACATTCTCATCTGGGAGATACGATTCTCTGTTCCTGCCTCTTGATCATCTGGATGTATTGTCACCACACTGGCCAATTGACAGCCAATTATTTGACCACCATCAAAATTCCATGATATCTGGAACACCCATGAGGTCACCTAACAAGGCAGGGGTAGGCAACTCAGTGCTCTCCAGACTACCACTGTCGTAAATCCATCCAGTTCCAAGATAAGCCATAGTCGTTATTACAGTCCGAGTGTCGAAGCCAAAATATATCAGTCCAAAACAGAACAAACGTAAACCAGTTTGGGATCAGGCAAAGTCGTGGTCAAGGTCGTTCCAAGGTTCAAAGGTACAAGTCTGAGGTCGGGAATGTCAGGAGCATCTGGCTGTAGCTGTAGTAACAAACAGTTCTTCTTCGTGGTCTCTGTGCATCACACATATGGGCTCTGCGTGTGCGCGGAGGCCGCTTTGGGAAGATTCCATAGCTGAGGCAAATTTTGGGCGGGAACCCCTCCCCCCCTGCGTCTCTATTACGCGGGTTCCCGCCCTCTCCCTCAGTTCCTCTTCGACCGCCATCGCGTGTGGCTGTTCCTTCGAGAGGTTCTTCGATTCTTCACAGAATCCAACAAAAAAAGCTGAGAATTCTTCTTCTTGTCTTCTTTGCCCCCGTTCTTCGTGGGATCCTTTAAAGTAATTATGGCTCCGAAAGCCCCCTTCCGCAAATGCGTGAGGTGCGGGACCAAGCTTCCCCCGGCGGACAGGCACTCGCTTTGCCTCTCATGCCTTGGAGAAGGCCACAACGTGGACACTTGCCATCACTGCCAAGCGTTCACGAAACAAGCGAGGAACCATAGGGCGGACAAATTGACGGCGATCCTCTACAAAAAAGCCCTCCAACCGCCCGCGGAAAAGCCTTCCCCTTTGCCAAGGCCTAGTACGCCGCCTTCTCACACGGTCTCCTCAGCGGACGCTCAGGAGGCCTATATGGCCACTATGATATCCAAAAGTAAGGCCAAGAAGGCACGCAGGGAGAAAGAGGAAGCGAAAAGGAAGAGCAAGGAACGAAAGGAAAAAGCGAGGAGATTGGCAAAGAAACTGGCTTCGTCGCTCTCGGGATCGAGATCGACGCTAGCTATGGACCCGACGGATGTCGTGGCCACTGAACGCCCGGCTGGGCATAAATCTCCTACCGCTTCGGTCCCCTCGGGCTCGAGGGACCCTCCGCCTTGCTCCGCTCCAAAAGCTCCTTCGGGCTCAAAGGAAGCTGAACAGGCCATCTCGTGTTCGGATGGGGAGATCGTGGACTCGCCGTCGGACTCGAGACCCTTGGCACAGACCTCTGCCCCACCGTCTTTCGCCTCCCCGGCTCGTGAGGTACGGGCTCGTACCCCACGAACTCGATCCAGATCACTCGAGATCGAGGAGGTTCTGATCACCCGGGACCGGGCTTCATCCAGATCCTCGGCTTCAAGATCACGGGATCCCCAACGCTACAGGGAGAGATCCCGCGATTCCAGGGACTCGAGATATTCTTCGAGATCACGGGACACCTACCATCGAGGACGTTCTCCCGTGTCTCACTATAGATACCAAAGAACCTATCGATCCCGGGATAGGTCTCCACCTAGGGGACGTTCCCCACCAAGGCGGGAGAGAACACCTGCGAGCCCCAGGAGGTCTCCACCGACTCGTCTCCTGGCCCTCCCGGCACGCAGTGAAGGAAGAGAGGACCAGCTAACGACCTTCTCGCTGGAGGCCGTTTCACGGTCCCGTAGATCGTCGACTCCGGGCTTACCTATTTCGAACTCGGACTCGATCATTTCTCTCTCTCCATCCTCCACATCTCCGGACCAAAAGGTAACTACCCAGTCGGCGGTATCCCCTTCCGAAGATATGGGCACCTTCCAGGAGCAGATCTTCCGAATGGCCCAAGCCCTCGGTCTAGAGACGGTGGTTGAAGAGAAGAAAGCGGTAGACCCCCTATTTGATGCGGTCTCGAAATCCTCTTCGGGCCCGACACTGCTTCCAATTACTCCCACGATGTTGGAGACGGTGCAGGGTTCATGGAGCTCCCCATCCACAGCTCCTCCCGCGGCAAAACGTCTCGACGCACTTTACAAAGTAAGACCAGACACAGCCAAGTTTCTCTTCTCACACCCTACTCCGAACTCAATGATAGTTGAGTCAGCGCAGTCCAAGTCGGGCAAACAACACTCGACTCCATCAGACCCCGAAGGAAAAAAAAGCTAGACAACTTCGGACGAAGGGTCTACACTTCGAGCTCCCTGGGGATCCGAGTCGCCGGGTACCAAGCTACAATGGCAAGGTACCAACTCTTCCTTTGGGAGAAGATGAGCGGTCTGATAGACTATTTACCGGATGAGAAGAGAGACTTGGCTAGAGTCTTCCAGGCCGAAGCAATGAACACGTCCAGGCAACAGATCCACACTGCCAGGCACCAAGGGGATTGTCATGGGAGATCCCTGGTGAGCGCAGTCGCCCTCCGCCGACACGCCTGGCTACGGTCCTCAACCTTAACTACTGAGGCGAAAGCCAAGATCGAGAATCTACCCTTCGATGGAGTTGGTCTCTTTAATGACAAGACAGACGACTCTCTCGATGCGGTCCAAAAAGCCCGGGTGAACGCAAGGAAGATGGGGCTCCTTCTGATGCCACCAGCTCGGTCATACAGGTGCCGTAGATGGGCCCCGTACTTACCTCCTATAGCCCCAGCCCAGCAAGGGTAACAGCACCATCAGTGGCAGGATAGCCGCACTCGTCCACAGCAGCCCCGAGCACCGAGCCGTCATTACCAGCAGCAACGGTACCGGGGCTCCCGTAAAGGAGGTGACTCTCAAAGGTGACGGGTTTGACGGGACCCAAGGCACGACCGACGCCTCCACTTCGATCCTTTCGACTTCGATCCTTCCGGCTCGCCCTCAGTTTGGAACTCGACTATCCCTCTTCCTACCATCATGGAAGAAAATTACCACCGATCGTTGGGTTCTGAACATTGTCCAGCATGGCTACAAGATCGAGTTCGCCTCCCTCCCACCCTTCCTTGGCACCCGCACAACACAACCATCTCAAGCGCTGTGAGAAGAGGTCCACTCCCTGTTGCTCAAAGGAGCCATCGAGACGGTTTCTCCACATCTCGTGCAGGACGGCCTTTACTCCAGGTATTTCACGGTGTCGAAGAAGGATGGTGGACTCCAACCAATCCTGGACCTTCGCTCAGTGAACTTCTACATTCCACCCAAGAAGTTCAGGATGGTCACGCTCCAGTCGATCCTGCCTCTCCTTCGCAAGAACGACTGGTTTGCATCCATCGATCTTCAGGACGCATACTTCCATATAGCGATCTATCCGGACAGCCAAAAATACCTGAGGTTCAAGGTCGGACCCGATACCTTCCAGTTCAAGGTACTTCCATTCGGACTCTCGACGGCACCGAGGGTGTTTACCAAGTGTATGACAGTGGTGTGCGCTTCTCTTCGGACTCAAGGGGTGACGCTCTACCCCTACCTGGACGATTGGCTCATCGTAGCACCCTCTGCGCAAGATCTTCGGAACGCTCTACACTTGACTACCAACACTTTGAACACCCTCGGACTCTGTCTCAATACAAAGAAATCCACACTCTTCCCCACTCAAAGGATCCAGTTCATCGGAGCATTATTGGATGCTACTATCGGTCGTGCCTTTCTACCGGAGGACAGAACTCTAAAAATACTTGCCCTCACCTTGAAAATACACAAGGCGACCTCATGCACAGCCTTCTCGATTCAGCGACTCCTCGGCCTCATGGCCTCAACCATATCAGTCGTCCCTCTCGCTCGACTCCACATGCGCCAGCTCCAAAACTGGTTCATTAGGTCGTTCGATTCCGAGACGAATGCACATCGAGCCCGCCTGTCGATCCAGTCTACCGTAAGGCAGTCGCTTCTCTGGTGGATGACTCGGCACAACTTGACAAAAGGCCTGTCATTCCAACCCGTCGTGCCCTCGATCACGTTAACGACGGACGCGTCTCTTCTGGGCTGGGGAGCTCATTGTGGGGACCACACAGCGCAGGGTCAATGGGGCCCACACGACCGAGGAAAACACATCAACGTCCTCGAACTCAAAGCTGTATGGAATTCGATGAAATCCCTCGAATCCATACTTACGAACAGGCACCTACAGGTAGTCACCGACAACACTACTGTCGTTGCTTACCTGAACAAGGAGGGAGGTACCCGCTCGATACGGCTGACGAACCTAACCCTCCGTATATTCAACTGGATGATACCCCGCCATATCTCCGTGAAAGCCATCCACATCGCGGGGAAAGACAATTCTCTTGCAGATGCTCTCAGCAGAATATCCTTCGATTCTCACGAGTGGCAACTGGAGGACCGAATTCGTCAGTCCCTTTTTCGGCGATGGGGGACCCCGACGGTGGACCTCTTCGCCACGGCAACCAACGTGGCGTGTCAGGTTTTCTGCAGCAGAGCGGGTCATGACAGCCTATCGATCGGAGATGCGTTCCTGTTAACCTGGTCAGGGACCCTGTTTTATATATTCCCTCCGATTCCGTTATTGACCAAAGTCATTGCGAAAATCCAGTCCGACCGAACGAACTGTATACTCGTGACCCCGTGGTGGCCGAGACAAGCCTGGTTTGCGCCACTTCTCAGGTTGTCCAAAGGGGAGTACCTCCGCCTACCGAACTCGACAACAATCCTTTCTCAAGCTCGAGGCTCAGTTCTCCACCCGAATCCATCCATTCTGCAGCTTACTGCCTGGATGATCTAATTCCAAACTCACTTCCATCAGAAGTCAAACTCGTGCTGCGGGAAGCCTGGAAACCGTCCACTAGAGCCTCGCATGCAAGAAAGTGGAAAGCCTTCTGCGAGTACCTTGGGGAGATCGAGGTACCCTATCCTAAAGCGCCTATTCATCGTGTGCTGCAGTTCTTGCTCCATCTGCAACACAAAGGACTCAAGACGAGCTCGTTGAAAGTCTACTTAGCTGCATTATTGGCGTTCCACGAGGGCCGGGAGGGATATACATTGTTCTCGAACCCGTTGGTCAAACGCTTCATGAGAGGTCTAAAAAATATAAACCCCTCGTTCAAACCGATAACCCCTGTTTGGGATCTACAGCTGGTTCTACAGGTACTTATGTCTAACCCGTTCGAACCAATGGCGACATCAGACCTTCGATTACTAACTTTCAAAACTGTATTCCTTGTCGCCATCACCTCTGCCCGCAGGGCATCAGAATTAACGGCTCTGAGAGTAGATCCACCATACCTTAGTTTTCATAAGGATAAGGCAGTGTTACGCCCAGACTTAGCCTTCCTTCCGAAGGTGGTTTCTTCCTTCCATCTTAACCAGGACATTGTGTTGCCAGCGTTCTTTCAAAGCCCGTCGACTCCTTTGGAACGTCAACTCCACATGTTGGATGTGCGAAGGGCTTTACTGTTCTACAAGTCCCACACCGAATTCATCAGGAAGTCCCTCCGCCTCTTCGTCTGTTACGGAGGACACTCCAAAGGCATGCCGGTATCGAACCAACGCTTATCTTCGTGGATCGTAGCCTGTATCAAACTGGCATACGATCTCAAACGACAACTATTGCCGAACTCGATTTGAGCCCACTCTACCAGGGCAGTATCAACCTCGACGGCTTTCGCAAGAGGGATCTCGCTGACGGATGTCTGCAAGGCGGCAGCATGGTCCATGCCATCGACGTTCGTTACACACTACAGTGTCGATGTCCGATCCTGAAAGGACAATGCGTTCGGCAGAGCTGTCCTTTCCTCGGTCCTACAATGATGCCGACACCGACCCTCCACCAGTAAGTCAGCTTGCTACTCTGCCCATGTGTGTGATGCACAGAGACCACGAAGAAGAAGGACAGGTTGCTTACCTGTAACTGTAGTTCTTCGAGTGGTCATCTGTGCAGTCACACAACCCGCCCATCCATCCCCGCTACGGTGTCACTGTCGAGTTCGATGGTGTACTGGACCGGGACTCTTGGGCACACGCTAGTCGATGCCGTGTAGTACCATCGAATTCGACACTCGGTATTGATGTAAAAAAGTTAGGAAAGTTACTCCTATGTTCTTCCTTAGCACTGGGATTGCGATGGCGGTCTCGGGGGAACTGAGGGAGAGGGCGGGAACCCGCGTAATAGAGACGCAGGGGGGAGGGGTTCCCGCCCAAAATTTGCCTCAGCTATGGAATCTTCCCAAAGCGGCCTCCGCGCATGGGCAGAGCCCATGTGTGTGACTGCACAGATGACCACTCGAAGAACTACAGTTACAGGTAAGCAACCTGTCCTTGCTTCCAGCATCTGAGTGTGTTTGGGACCTTCCTTTTGAGCAGGCGCTGATTGGTAAGGCTGCCCAGCTGGGTCAGGCTGCGTTTAGCTTGGCCCCACCCCAAACACACTCCGGCCCGGCTGGTCTCTGTCTGAGTTACTGGAGGCACAACAACCACTCCCACAATACCTGACCATTGGTCATACTGGCTGGAGCTTATGGGAGTTGTAGTCCAAAACAAATGAAGGGTACCAGGTTGCCTACCCCATAATAAGGCATGATGGCCCCCTGTTTCTGATCTCCTGGTTCAGGTCATCAGGGTGACCAAGGCAGTTTCTGTGTCAAAACCAGTCCTGAGATCAGATTGAAATGGACTTGTGCATGGTTCATAGAATTTCAGAGTTATGTAATGTAAAACAATGTGTTCTTATTGGGGGAAACAAAAGAACAGCAGGCAAGTAGATAAGAGAACTGATTAGATTCCTAAATACTGAAAGAAGCTGAAGGTTCAGAATATCACTGGATGCTATTCCTTGTGCATCCTGCTGTTTTTTTGTTTTTTTTCCAGGTTTTATGAATTTTTATTTCATTTCATACAAACACAAAAACACATATATAACAAACAATATACACAATTAAAAAGGACTTCCAATCTTCTCCACAGCTTAAGCAACCACAGTTATTCTTACAACATTCTCCGTTAACAAAACCTCACATTCAGTTACAGCAAACCAAAAACAAAACAACATTTTAATCCAATTTAAAATCCCATTATTAAGAATATTAAGAATCCCTCTCTAGTATAACATCCTGCTGTTAATGGGTATTTGATTCAGTGGATAGGGGAATGTGAAAGCAATGAAATGCAGTTCTGCTTGTAGTCCAATTCAGACTAGGGCTGAGCCCAAACAGGGCCAACATTAGCAAATATTTTCGCATGCGCCCTTTTTGACCATTATTCAGGGGATCTCAAAAGGCTGCAAAAGTATTGGGGGTGGGGTGATGGGAGGAAGTGCATCACCATTGCCGAAACAACCAAGCTGAAGAAATCCTGGGAAGAATACACTCTGAGTGTCACCAGATTATTCTTGGATAAAGCCACAGCTTCTCAGCATAAAAAGGGCTTATTTCAGGGAGAAGATTCTAAGTGTCTGAATCAACTGCAAGTCTTGTTGTCTGCTAAAAGCTACAGAATATGGTGTGCCTTGAGAATGCTATCTGGATAATTTATTACCGATTTGCCCCAAGGAGCCCAAACAGGTATATACTGGGGCACCCCTATTTTATGCTCACAATAACCTCTGGGGTTAGATGGCACTTTGCTCAGGTTTACCTCTGGCTGATCTCTGCAGTTCAAGTCCAACACTGTCTACTATATCATATCAACGTTTGACGCTGACAAACTTATTGACTTGACTTTCAGCTGGCTCATGCTAGCCAGTGGCTAGCACCTTGCTCACAGATGGGACATACTCGTAGGGAGCCGCCGTTTGCAGGAATCGGCACCTCTTTGTGAGGGTGATATGTTTGGCAACTGCAACTTGATGATTGTGTTAACTCAGGAGTCACTGTCGTCACACAAATCTGGTGCCCATGTGTCCAGTCTGTTTATAGAGGCATGTGTCATGGGCCCGGTCCTTCAAGTGCACACACACTGATATTCTGACACCAGACACCCCAAATCTTGAGACTTATTGTAACAAATCCCATGGTAAAAGCTTAATGGTTACACTCTTCAGAAAACATATAGCTGGTGACAATTAGCTATAGACTCCATAAGTAATTCCACAATGATCCAGAGCTAATAACTATAACCATGTCAGAGATCCAGACAACTTGGTTTCCCCGTTGTAATCTCTATGGCTCAGAATACAGGGCAAGTGCTTGAATGATTCCTGGCGTAAGCCATTTCAGGCAATCAAAGACAAGGGTTTCCAAATACAGGGAAAGGGGCTGGAATGATTCCTGGCATAACCCATCCCAGGCAATCAAAGACAAGGGATCTAGAAAAAGACCTAAACAAATCCACACATGCAGAGGTTTAGTCCAATCTTGGAATCTTCATTGGAATCTCTGCGTTTCATGGGTCAAGGCCTATCGCATCCAAGAGTCAAAGCAGGTTCACGAGTACAGACTAATTCCACACAGAGAGAGATTTTGACAACCATAGCTTCCACTTCAGTATCACCACGCTACACGGGGCATCTCCATTTGGTCCTCCTGAGTTGATGCTTCAACCTGTGTGATACCTCCAACCCCCCTCCCCCTTTTCTGTTAGGTTCTCACAGAGATGCTGCCAGCTTCCTTCCCTGCCAAGGTCAAATCTAGCAGCTGGATAGGAGTAACTTAATTCCTGCCTGCTTTCCTCAAAGATCACTGACAGAGATAAGCTCACACTGATTCTGACTTTCCACAGGCTGAATAAGCCCAAACCCCTACAGACCACTTCTGATCAGAAACTATAAACTATAGGGCCCACTGCAGCGCTGGAGCTGGGTCACAACAGTGTGTGTGAATGCTTCCTGGCCACAAACACGAACATGGCCCCCTATGCTCCCGAGGTTCTAGTGCAGAAAGTCACTGGCTAGTATGATTTGGCCTGTTGTTCTTGACATATTTTAAATCCTTTCAACATTCTGTCTGTTTCATTATACAGTAATACCTTGGATTGCAAGCATAATTCATTCCAGAACCGTGCTTGTAATCCAAAACACTCTTATATCAAAGTGAGTCTCTGGCGGGCATGAACGGGGCCGATTTCGGCCCCCTATGCCCACTCAAGGCGAGCAGTTACATACCTACTTGTCTTGCAAGACCTTACTCATTTATCAAGTCAAAAAGTTTTTAAAAAATTTGCTTGTCTTGCAAAATGTTCTCAGACCAAGTTACTTGCAATCCAAGGTATTCCTGTATGTAAAAGTGGTATGAGTATAGACATCAACCCACAGGTGAAATATTATGTGTAAGTTTTTTTTGATGATCTGGGCTGAAGTACTAGGCATGCTCAGCACTGCTACAAAAGCAGTTCTTTGCTCTCCGTGTAACAATTTCCAGGGCAATCGCCTATCGTTAATCTGCACTGTCCTCCCAAAAAGTATGTATGTTGCCTAGCCACCCAATTTCATCTCCCAAAGTGTGTGTTTTTCCTACAAATTGAATGTACCCCTAGCATTTGGTGGGGATGAAAAGAAATGACTCATCATTCCAAATAGGCACTCTGCTCCTTAGAACTGACAAACACTGAGTCATCACTTTTCTGTTCTCCTGGTTAAGCATTTACTGCTTCACTAACTTTCCCAAAAGCAAAACGTGTTAAGCAAACGAGATTAATCATTGCTGGATTTAAACAAAAATTGTCAACATTCCTTCTGATGAAGTGGACAAGGTGCTTTCATCTGTGAGGCCGACCACCTGCTTGCTTGATCCTTGCCCGTCCTGGCTCATCATGAGCTGTAGGGAGAGACTGGGTGAAGGGATCAAGGCGGTGGTGAATGCCTCCCTCGAGGAGGGAGTGATGCCATCAGCCCTCAAGGATGCAGTAATAAGACCGCTTCTAAAGAAGCCCTCCTTGGATCCCCAGGATTTAAACAACTTTCGCCCAGTCTCCAATTTGCCATTTCTGGGCAAGGTGATCGAACGGGTGGTGGGTGCTCAGTTGAAGGCACACTTGGATGAAGCCAATTATTTAGATCCGTGCCAGTCGGGGTTCAGGTCTGGACATGGGACGGAGACGGCCTTGGTCGCCTTGGTGGATGATATGAGGAGGGCTTTGGATAGGGGCGAATGCTCCTTTCTAGTCCTCCTCGATCTCTCGGCGGCTTTTGATACCGTTGACCACGGTATTCTCCTGGACCGTCTGGAGGGGTTGGGCTTGGGAGGCACTGTATTGCAGTGGTTCCAGTCCTTCCTCTCTGGAAGGTATCAGAGGGTGGTTCTCGGGGAGGAGGCTTCGGACCCTCAGCTGCTCACTTGTGGAGTGCCGCAGGGTTCCATCCTCTCCCCGATGTTATTCAACATCTACCTCAAGCCGCTGGGAGCTATCATCAGGAGGTTTGGGGTGCAGTGTCATCAGTATGCGGATGACACGCAGCTCTACCTCTGTTTTAAGTCCTCACCGAGGTTGGCCGTTGAGACCCTGTCCAAGTGCCTGGAGGCAGTGGCTGGCTGGATGGGAAGGAACATGCTGAAACTGAACCCCGACAAGACCGAGGTACTTCTGGTGGGGGACAAGGGGAGGTTAGGGGATGTTGACCTGGTGCTGAATGGGGTACATCTACCCCTGAAGGACCAGGTCCACAGCTTGGGGGTCATTCTAGACTCCCAGCTGTCCATGGAGGCTCAGGTGGCAGCTGTGAGCCGGGCGGCGCTGTATCAACTCCATCTGATACGGCAACTGCACCCCTACCTTCCTAATCACCTGCTCCCATCAGTGGTTCATGCCTTGGTCTCCTCTCGCCTAGACTACTGTAATGCACTCTACGTGGGGTTACCCTTGAAGACAGTTCGGAAGCTTCAGCTGGTACAGAACACGGTGGCTCGCCTGATTAAGGGCAGCCGCCGCGTGATCACATCACGCCAGTGCTTAATGAGTTGCACTGGCTACCAGTTGCTTGCCAAGCCGAATTCAAGGTGTTGGTTTTGACCTTTAAAACCCTACACGGCTCCGGCCCAGTTTATCTCAAGGAGCGCCTCTGGCAACATCAAGTAGGCCGCTCAACAAGGTCTGCCACGGACGGCCTTCTCCTTATCCCATCAGCCAGAGCAGCCAGGCTGGTGGGGACTAGGAAGAGGGCCTTCTCTGTGGTGGCCCCCACATTATGGAACTAGTGACCTAGTGACCTTCACCATGCCCCCTCTGTGATGAGCTTCCGCCGTGCATTAAAAACATGGCTATTCAGGCGGGATATGGGGTGGGTTAGGTTTTTTAAAGAATTTTTTATATTGTTTTAATTATTATATTTTATTGTATTTTAATTGTACATCGCCCAGGGTGGCCGGGTGGCCGGCCAGATGGGCGATTAATAAATATAAGAAATAAATAAATAAACATGAAGATTAAGGTGGGGGGTAGGAGTTGACATATTTACAGAAAGGGGCGATGGCTGGAATGCTGTTAGGGTGCTGTTGGTTTTTTAGTTCACAGTTTATAGCATCTCATATTACATTTCAAAAGAGAAAACAGCACCCTGTAAATCCTAACGGGGCCATGCTGGATGTTTATCGGCCTTTACACTTCATTAGATATTTTCCATGCAAGTAGAATCAACAGTTATGAATGTAGTTCAAACACTCAACTCCTTGTAATTTACTGCAGGCCCCCACAAATTGTTGCTTTGTGTGCACTTAACATCTTAAGGTTGTGATCCCAAGGTGCTTTCTTGGAAGTATTGTATGTTTGATCCAAAAGAAGATTTGCAATTTAAATATGGATAGTACTAGACCTGGTCAGTTACCTTCCAAAGAGAAGTCTATCATACTATTTATCATCAAGATTTCTATCCTGGCTTTCTAAAATATCCAAGGCAGCTTTCAATAGAGATCAAAATAAATGAACAATCCTAAACAACAACAGCAACAACAACAAATAATGATGATGATGGTGGTGGTGGTGGTGGTGATTATAATAATAAATCAATAGTATAAACAAACATTATCAAAACTAAAAACCTAAAAGGCAGGAAGAGCATAAAATATTAAGGATTAAATTCAGCAAAAGCTTGCAGAGATATAGGTGGCTTTACTGCAGTGTTGGGGCCAGGCAGACCTCCTTCGGAAGGCTGTTCCAAATCTTGGGCACCATAGCTGTAAAATCCAGTCTCTGGTACACTCCTATCTCTGACGGCAAGAGAACCCAAAGCAGGACCTCAGAAGAACAACGTTGTAGGATATAAGGAGAAAAGTGCTTCTTGAGATATTCTGGCCGCACAACATTTAGGGCTTTAAAGGTCAAACCCAGTACCTTGAATTGATCCAGAACATAAATTGGCAACCAGTGAACCTGGTACAAGATCGGTGTGGTATTGTAGGGATGGGAGAAACAGCAATGTTCAAGCTCACTGAGATTCTCCGGACTCCACCCTGAAGCTGGGATCGCCTTGCCCATGTTTTCAATTGCAATTTGTTTTTCTTTTTGTTAGAACAGAAAAAGTACACATTTCGGTATATATGTTTTGAAAGTGCACCTGCAAATACACACTTCTCCCCATTGATAAATGTGTACTTTTTAGATAACGTCTATTTTTAAAGTGCACATTTTTCTAAAGTACGCATTTTGTGAATGTGAATGCAAGCTCGGGAATGTGTGAGCTTTCTCTGAAAACTGCACTCCCATTCACTTTGGGGCTTGCAAATGGGGCAAATTCTAGTTAAAAATGAATCAAAACAAAATTCTCATATATTCCTAGTGGTAGGATCTGATCAACTGGCTCCAGTCAAAACTGTGGCAGCCATGGTTTGAACCAGTTGCAGCTTCCTTACTCTCCCCAAAGGCAGCCCCATGTTTATTATTTCTTTAATTTTTTTCGCCCATATCCAAGGGACTCAGGGCAGCATACAGGCCCACCTCCATTTTCTCCTTGTAATAATGCTGTGATGTAGGTTAGGCTGAGAAAGAGAAAATGACTGGTCCTAGGTCACCCAGTGAACTTCATGGTGGGGTGGGGAATTGAACTCTCACCTCCTCTGTGATAGTCCAACTTATAGCCACTATACCACACTGACCCTCAAGTCTGCGTTAACAACTGGAGTAGACATGCCATGGAAATTTCACCCAAGTCAGACTTTGGAGTCTGTCCTCAGGCAAGCCATCTGAGGGATGCCAAACGAATTTAAATAAGGCTAACTATTTAACATTTTGAGGAGCTGGATGGGTTTCTCACACATCCATAAATTGCTAGTAACAGACTATGGCCGGATCCACACCTAAGGTTTATTGCAGTACTGTATTGCTGCCGTGACTTGCAGGGCACACGATGCATGCAGCTTTCAGTGCTGATCATGCTAGTCCTACGTAATTGTTCACTGTTTCGTCTGGAATTTCCCGGACTAGGTTTATCATGGCTTTTTCAGTTATTGCGGTTTGCTGCTGGAGTACGTAGCTAATATAAAGTTGCACTGTCGTTGCCCGCCTTTGGTGGGGCCACGAAAGTGTTGTCACTGGAGTTAGCCAGTAGTTTTCGAGGGGCAGGGGAAATGCAGCGTGATGTGTGTCTCCCAGAATGCTGGGGGAAAGAGGTGTCCGCCATTTGTTTGTTTGTTTTTGTAACCGTTCCTGCGCACCTCCATACCTCCGAGCAGGCTGCTTCAGGAAATCGCGTTTCGGTGCTTTTTTTAAAAAACAATTTTACTCCTGCACACATGCGCACCTCCAGATAGACGGCAAACCAGGGGAAAAAACCCTCTTGTGAAATGGCCGTTTCCCCTGCATATGAAAGGCAGTACTTTCCCCCCTTGTTTTAACAGACACGTTCACCCCCTTGCCAAAAGAACGGGGAGTGTAAATTAGCCAAATGGCATCTCTGCTCAGAAGTAAATCACATTCTCTCCAATGCTCTTACTCCCAAGTGAATCACATTGATTCAACAGGAGCCTTGTGCTCAGGGAACTCAGAACAGTAGGAACACTGCTTTGGGAAATTTCATTTGGGTGGAGGGGAGGGGCATGGCGAACTGATCCTGCTGGATTCATCCCAACCCTGTGGGAGGGCGATGGCAACAGCAGCCCCTCATGGGTTGTTCGTGGTTAACAAGCCATGGCTTGTTAACGCAGCTTTGTTCAGACAACATGATAACCCACATTTCAACAACTACCCATGGTTCATTGACAACCCATACTCAACCCATGAGTGTGTGTTACTGTGTTGTCTGAGCCCAGTCACAGATTGGGTCCGCACAACAAGACAACCCATCATGGGTGACAAGCCACAGTGGGTTGTTGTGTCGTGTGAACTCAGACCACTTGCCTCAGGGTGGCTTGTTTGTGGGCATCAAGCCACCCTGCCAACCCATGGCTTGTTTTAGTGGTTGTTGTACTCTCAATGGATTGTTGTGTTGTCCAAACCCAGACAGTCAACCCCATTGTGGATATAGGGAAGTGGTGAGTGAGCCACTCGGCAAGAGCGGCAAAAAAAATCCCTTGCTGCTCTTGCCGAGCTCGCCTGGGCCACCGCAAGTGACAGCCACCCCACTGATGCAGAAGCGGCACAGTGGAGTGACCGTCCCTGGCTCACCGTCCCTCGCCACAATCATGAGCCCTTTTTCTCTTGCCATGGCTTTTTTCACCTTTCCCGCATTTTTTCCTGGAGATTGCTTTCTGCGATCTCCGAGTTGACAGCCAGTGACAGCCCCTGAAAAGTGCCCAAGCGGCACATTGGAGGGGCTGTCACTCGTTCACCACCCCCTTTTAAATTATTCTTTAAGTGCAAGAAATTTGCACCAATTTTTTCATCATTTTTAAATTATTATTACTTTTTTAGTCAGACTTACGCAAGTGCAGAGGTGTGCACTTGTGGGGGTCCAAAATGGGAAGCCTTTACATTGGGACATAATATGCATATGCATATGTCCCTGTAAAAAACAACAACTGATTAGCCCTGTCAAAAAACCCATTTTAAAAGGAAGCCTGAGCTTTGACAGCTGTCAAAGTTCCATGCTCCCATGAATGGGGTGGCTCACACTTTTCCACTTTCCTAAGCACCTAGTCTCAGGAAAAGGTTGAAAAGGGTGAAGACACTGAGACGAGTCAGGTCCAACCAAAAAAACTGGAGGATCTTGCTGTGAAGGGGGTGATCTACTGGCCACTCCCTTTCTCTAGCAAAGATCACTCATGGCTTTGCTTTCCCTTGACAGCTTGCCTTTTGACAGCTGTCAAAAGAGCATAAAGTAAAAAAATAAACCTATTTGAAGCCTCTCTGGGTCAATGTCCATGGTTGGTTCCTGCTGCAGTTTGACAGGAGACACCTCCCAGGACATTGCCTAGGCAAGGCTTCCCGTTTCAGACCCCCATAAGTGCACACCTCTGCATTTGTACAAGTCTTACTGAAATATTTTTTTAAAAAAATGATGGGAAAAATGCACAAATTTCTTGCTCTTAAAAAGAAAGTGGCAAATCAGTGACAGCCCCTCCAATGAGCCACTTGGGTGCTTTGAAGGGGCTGTCACTGGCTGTCAACTCGGAGATCATGAAAAGCAATCTCCAAAAAAGAAAGGGAGAAAAAGCCATGGCGAACAAAAAAGGGCTTGTGATCATGGAGGGGAGGGGAGATAGGGCAGCTTTAGCTGCCAAGTCCCCTGGATACCAGCTGGAAGACTGGCAGGGGAAGGAGTGGGGAACAACCCACAGTGAGACCAATCGTCTGTTGGGAGCACTGTGGGTTGTTCTGCAAACAAACAACCCACTGTTGGTTATTCACAGGGTGGCTTAGCGTGACATCTGAACACGGCCATAGTGTTGC
Source organism: Shinisaurus crocodilurus (assembly GCA_021292165.1). NCBI lineage: Eukaryota > Metazoa > Chordata > Lepidosauria > Squamata > Shinisauridae > Shinisaurus > Shinisaurus crocodilurus. The sequence goes on along the minus strand of CM037878.1, from coordinate 157,953,704 downwards.
TTGTTTAGTCTGTATTTCATTGTATGTTAGTGTTTCATATTGTAAGTTGATTTTAGGCCATCCTGGCAAAAGGCAGGGTATAAATGCTATAAATAAATCAACATCCAACGACATCTTCACACAAAGCCCTGGCTTGCTTAGCCTGCATGTATCAGGGTACATGCAGGGGCAAGCCTCTAACTCAGGTTTCTCCCGCACCCCCATGTGTACATCATCCAGTACCAGCTACAGGTTTTGGTGGGCCCTCGGGCAAGACACCTTCAATGGTGGTCTACCTTCCCACCACCATTGTTACCAGCTGCTATTGCTCCTCATCCCCTGTCCCATCATTGCTACCACTTGCTTGCTCAACTGGCAGAGAGCCCTTGAACAAGTAGGCATCTACTGCTCCTGTTTCTCACAACCACCATTGTCCAGGTCAATGGTAGAGAAGTGGAGAAACTCCAGGGGGCTCTTGTCAGTGGGTCTTTACTTGGGTGTGGGCCCTCAGCAGGTGCCTGATGCCAGCCTTGACATCATTTAGTGTGACTGGCAGCGTGTATATCTATGCCTGAATAGTCCCTCTTGCCCATGAAGTTTATCCACTTTTTTCTGCAGTGGACAGGTGAGCTGGACGTATTTGAGTAGAAATGTATGTGCATTAGGCCAAGTTCCCTGAAATGTCCTATGCAAGCTTGAGACATGTTCCTGCATCCCATCATGTGTGAGATGCTCACATTTTGAACTGGCTTTATTAATCGGTGTGTACATAAAAAGTTGTATCCAAATAAAATAGATAGTATTTGTTTTCCATTGTGTTGGAGAGGATGTCAGGAACTTGGTACTTATGCTCATATGTGGTGGAGCTGTAAAAGCGTACTGGATTTTTGGAACAAAATTTTTCTTGAAATTTCAGAAATTATTGGTATTAATGTGGAGGTCTGTCCAAAATTAGCATTGTTAGCAAATTAGCAAAATTTGCTAACAATGCTTAAAATTAGCAAAATTAGCATCGCCATGGTTTTACATCTTGTCGAGGGGAAACTTCCCACCGGTGTGGGAATTATATATCGAACAGATGGAAAGCTTTTTAATCTCAGCAGGCTGAAAGCAAAAAGTAAGGTAATTACAACCTCCGTCGTGGAACTTCAGTATGCTGATGATAATGTGGTCTCCGCACATTCAGAGGATGATCTCCAAACTATCCTAAATGCTTTTGCAGAAGCATACGAAAAACTTGGTCTCTCACTTAACATCAAAAAAACCAAAGTGCTTCATCAGCAAGTGCAAGCCAATCCTTTGGTGATGCCATCTATCCAGCTTGGCGGGACAATACTGGAAAACGTCGATCATTTTCTCTATCTTGGCAGCTATCTTTCTGTTACAGCTAACATCGACAGTGAAATCCAGCATCGTCTGAGCTCCGCAAGTGCCGCATTTTCTCGAATGAAACATAGAGTGTTCGAGGATCGGGATATTTGTAAGAAGACCAAAACACTGGTTTATGAAGCCATTGTATTACCAACTTTATTGTATGCCTGCGAAACATGGACTATCTATAAACGTCACTTCCACCTCCTTGAAAGGTTTCATCAACGTTGCCTCCGGAAAATCCTGCAAATTACTTGGGAAGATAGGCGAACAAATGTCAGTGTACTGGAAGAAGCAAAGACTACTAGCATTGAAAAAATGATCCTTCAACGCCAACTTCAGTGGACCGGTCATGTTGTTCGAATGCCTGACTGCCGTCTCCCAAAGCAGTTACTTTACTCCCAACTCAAGGATGGAAAGCGGAATATCGGTGGTCAATATAAGAGGTTTAAAGATGTTCATAAGGCTAATCTAAAAAAATGCAATATAAACATCGAAAACTGGGAAGCTCTGGCCCATGAACGATCTAAATGGAGGTTGGCCTTTCACAAAGGTTCCATGGACTTTGAAGAAGCCCGAGTGCAAGGTGAAAGGGAGAAACGTGCTAAGCGAAAAGCACGTCAAATGAATCCTTTACAGGACCATCTTCTATCTGGTAACCTGTGTCCTCACTGTGGGAAGCTGTGTGGATCTAGAATTGGCCTCCACAGTCACTTACGGACTCATCGCTAGAGCCTACACAATCTTCTTTAGAATTTCCTCCTTTTATCCCGGAAGACAATCTTACTCGGTCACGAGTGATCGCCTGATGATGATGTCCAAAATTAGCATTGTTATCAATAACGGAGAAGCGTGTTTGTTCTCAAGACATAAAGGAATTAACTAAATTTGTTAACCGCAGGGAGATTAATGATAGCAAGGAAATGGAAAGTTCAACATGGGTTTTCAATTATTGATTGGTATAAGGTGTGGGATATTGCCTTAAATGATAAATTAACTTGTAGTACCAAATGTAAAAAGGGACAAATAAAGAAAAATAACTTTAAGGATATTACGGGACTATTTCTAGAATATGTTTTAGTAGAGGGAAAGGGGAGTAAGCCAAGCCATGTCTAGATATGATGTATTTTTGGAATGATTAATAATAATGGATTGTTGAAACTTTTTTTTTGGCCCCGTGGTGGCGGGTGCACTTCTTTAGTTATATATATATGTATGTTTTTTCCTTTCCTTTCTTTTTTTTTTTTTTTACATATATTGTTTGAAATCAAGTTAAATAAAATTTATTTTTAAATACGTTGTATCCAGTGTTAGTCCTACTTAGAGTAGATGCATTAAAATGAATGGGACTTAAGTTAGTGATGAGTAACTGAAGTCCCTTTTTTCAATGGGTCTACTCTAAGTAGGACTAACATTGTATACAACCCAAAGCTTATTGTAAGGCTACTTCTTACAGGCAGTTTCCCTTTCGATGTCTTCTGCCCAGTGTATTTGGCTATGTGGCATATATGTAGCCCTCAAAAGTTCTGTTCATATTTCACAATGCTTTGCATTTCTGACAGTATACAATATTATATACTTAGTACATAGCATTCATGGGTTGGGCAGAATCCATGTGCTTGTCATTTGGATCCATCCTGACAGCTCCCTGAAAAGAAATCTGGTAGGCACCCTCATTCCTGGGAGTTATGAATCACAGTTTGAGGTTAGTCATTTCTTTGGCGAGGCTAATCTGGGAAAGATTGCTATTAATAATAAAGTCTAGCATCACTCATAACCTTTCAAGCAAAAGCCTTATTGAACTTAACATGAACTTAAAGATCCCCTTCCAAGAAGAACCTGTGACAGGGTTGTTGTCACATTGATGTACAAGCTGTACAGCAAGCTCTGCGTTCATTTTGTAAGATGTATTCCATGTCTTTGAAAGGCTATATGCAGTGGATAACTGGTTTTGTCTCACAGTGACAAATCTGTCCCTCTGTGGCCGTTATTCAGTTCTTCAGGAATGAACTGAAGATGTGGTTTCAAATGTCATGTCTTGAGTGTTTCATCAATATTTGCCTGATTAACAGTATTATGGTTCTAGGTATACCAGACTCTTTGAAGTCAGACTTGAGTGCAAAATGAATGTGTGTGTACCAGGGTTTAGAAATCTTCTGAAGACTTCAGACAATGAGAGAATTTTAGTTGATACTTAGTTTAAGTACAGATAGTTAACCCATTAAAGTTAATTCAAGTTTGTTTGTTTATTTATTTATATTCTGGAACTATTCAAAGTGAATTCACTACACATATAGATATTTCACTACACAATATTTCAGAACTAATTAGAATTTAAATAAATTTGCATATGACTGAAAACCTCACTTTTGGAACCTTTTTTGTGGGGATCTTGCCAGAAGTGTGAGATAAATTAATAATTCAATAAAACCAGTGCCCATTGTTAAAAAGAAAGTTTATTTCTATTGCGGTAACACAACAGAACAGCAATAGCCTCAATAAATAAACAAAGGTGCCATTCCACTAATTAAAAATTGTCCTCAATTACTAAAATTGTCCCCACAGATTAATCAACTAAAGCTATAGTTGATTAATCTACATATTAAACCATATAAAATTGTGTAGTTTTGTATTAGTTGTCAACACATTATGGACTTATTTGCACAGCCAAACTGGATATGCTGCTGGTTGTTGGTGAAGGGAAGAAGGAGAAGAGACATGTTTGCCGCAATAAGCATCCCAATAAACAAACTGCTGTGGCCTATGAACCATGCAGTGAAAATGCCTTACCAACACACATTTCTTATGGGGTTGGGTTGCACCTAGTTTTAAATTTTGTGTTTGTTTTTATGTTGAGAAGCAACTCCCAGTTTTGGTTGTTTTTTGCAAACACATCCACATTGCTTTGATGCTGATCAACACCCTTTTGTTTTCCTGGTTGCTGTTTCTGTACAGAGCAATTTTCCTTCTTTTTCTTTGCCCTCACTATCCTCACCTTCATTTGCCCTCATCTGCCATTTAATGTGATTCACTGTAGCAACCCACATGACATTGTAGATGACACCACAATGCTACATATGGTGTGTGTAACATCGTGGATGCCTGAAAACAGGCTAATGTGATTCACCACAGCCAATCAGATTAAATGGAAGCATGGACAAATCACTGAGGAGGAGAAGCAGTCAGAGGAATAAAAGGACACTGAATAGCAATGAAACATTGTGAATTTTTAGTGACGCGACTATTGGTAATTTGTTTGTAGAGTATACTAATTTGTAAGAATATCAAGTTAGAGAATATTTGGCATGTATAACAAATAAATATTTGTCATTTAGGGCACAATCCAGTCCAGATTACCATAATTCTCCAAACTTGGATGATTATGGGCGTCCTATGCAGGGCAGAAGGAGCATTGAGGTGAACGTTGCAAAACATTAAGATGGCCGATTTCGGCTGCCTAAGTGTGTCACCTCAGAGTGCAAGGGAAGGAGGCTGAGGCGCCGCCGGGATACATTGTATCTTGGTGGTGCCAGGCTCATCTCTTCCCCGCCCCACGGAGCGCCAGCTCAACCCCTTCTCTGAGGCCACATTTGCGACCTCGGAGAAGCAGCCGGTGCGTTTCTTTCTTCACCGGCTGCGAGAAGGGAGGGCAGGTGTTCTGAGCTCGGAGTCCCAGCTCCGACCTTGGAGCAAGATTTCGAGGTCAGAGGTGGGACTCAGAAAAATCCTATGGCTGTCTAGATACTGTCTGGCAGCCATAGGATTGCGCTGTTAACAAATTTGTTGTGATGTGAATGCCATATCTGCTAGTAGAGGCGAACCTAGCAAGCTTATTACTTTGTAATTGCCACCTTAAGTGATCATACGAATTGCATTTAAGTGTATGTGTTCTATATTAGATGCCTAATTTAAGGTTCAGTTTTGAAGATGTATAACTTACAGTGTCTTGCAGAAGTATTCACACACACCCCTTTGACTTTTCCACATTTTGTTGTGTTACAACCTGGAATTGAAATGGATTTAATTGTTGTTTCCACTTGATGTACACAAGATACTCAACACTGTGAAGGTGCAAGCAAAATATTATGATTCTGGCACAAAATTTAAGTGAACAAAAACAAACTGACACTTGTTGGTTGCATAAGTATTCACCCCCTGAGTCAATACTAGGTAGAAGCAGCTTTGGCAGAAATTATAGCTGTGAGTCTTCTTGGATAAGGCTCTATCAGCTTTGCGCATCTGGATCCTGCAATGTTTGCCCATTCTTCCTGGCAAAATTGTTCCAGCTCTGTCATGTTGGATGGGGACTGTTGGTGAACAGCAAAGTTCAAGTCTTGCCACAGAACCTTTTTCCACATGTTTTCTGTGTCTCCCACGTGCCTTTTTACAAGCTCCAAATGGGCTTTGAGATGGGTTTGTTTCAGCAATGGCTTTCTTCTCGCCACTCTTCCATAAAGTCCAGCTTTGTGGAGCATCTGGGTGATCGTTGTCCCATGGACGGTTTCTCCCATCTCAGCTGTGGATCTCTCTCCAGCTCCTTCAAAGTTACTGTTGGCATGTTGGTTGCTTCTCTGACTAATGCCCTCCTTACCCAGTCACTGAGTTTTGGTGGATGGCCTTCTCTAGGCAGAGCTACGGTTGAGCCATATTCTTTCAATTTTGTAATAATGGATGTTCATAGTTTGGGACATTTTTTTATAACCCAACTCTGATTGGTGCTTCTGCACAACTTTATCCTGGAGTTGTTTTGAGTTCTCCTTGGTCTTCATGACGCTGTTTATTTAGATATGCTCTGCGACAAACTGGGGCCTTCCAGAACCAGGTGCATTTAATCTGCGATCAAGTTGCACTGGAATTGCATGCAGGTGGACTCCATTCAATTACTTAGAGTACAGTATGTGACTTCTGGAGGCAGTGGGTTGCACCAGAGCTTATTTAGCACAGGGGGTGAATACTTATGCAACCAACAAGTGCCAGTTTGTTTTTGTTTACTTAACGTTTGTGCCACAATAAAAATATTTTGCACCTTCCCAGTGTTGAGTATCTTGTGTACATCAAGTGGTAACAATGCCAATTAAATCCATTTCAATTCCAGGTTGTAACACAACAAAATGTGGGAAGGTCAAAGGGGGGTGAATATTTCTTAAAGACACTTTATATAGCCCAGATTTGCATGTCACAACTACCCAGGGTTTTTTAAAACCCCGTGTTGTTGTGAATGAAGTGGGAGCAAGGAGGCATGCTGGTTCCCACCACCTGATTGCTCCCACTCCAAGCATGATGTGCAAACTGGGATTTCTGGGTTGTTGGAAGAGAGAATTCCTGGTCTACATGTCCCTGGGTTGTTTATCTCCAGTGGAAGCAATTGGGTGGATGGAACCAGCACTCTTTGCCTGCTCCTGCTTCATTCACAACCCAGGTTTTTTTTAAAAAAACCTGGGTTGCTGTGGTATCTGAACCGGGCAATAAGCTCAGTGTGCTGAAATGTGGAGGGCTGAGGCTGAATCCCATACACACTTACTGGGAGTAAGTCCCATTGAACTCAGTGGGCCTTACCTCTGAATAGACTTGTACAGAATTGCGTTGTTAAATTCATATAGCAAGGTGTGAATGACCGGGCACAATGGCTCTCTATTCGATTATCTCCACAAAGACTCCTATCAAGTGGAGATTTCTCCCTGGAAAATAGCAAGTCAATAGGCCTGTGGATAACCATACCGTCATGTCGAAGAGCAGCTTGCTTTCTCAGCCTTTCCTCACCACTTTCCTTTGAAAATAATCATATTATATCTCATTGGGTCATAAAGAGCGTGATTTATTGAAGCCAATTCATGAGACACTAAATCATTTTGGTAAAACAGCTGCATTTCACAGCTTTCGGTTTTATCCCATTAAAATTTCAAGTCTATAATATGCAATTATGTGTATACTCAAAGTAAAGATATTATTTTCTGTGTTGGGAAAAAAAAGAAGTATAAATTTCTCCCCTTTAATTTGTAATATATTCAGGCTTGACAGTACTAATTTGCACTGCAAAGTAATTTGGGCATAAGAAGCATATGTCAACATGAGTAGCTGTAGCTTTGTCTCTAGGGAATCAGACTTAAATCTGTCTAGTTACAGATATAGTTGATATGCTCATTTTAATTTTTGACCCAATAATGATAATTTATGAAACTTAGGCTTTTCCTCTTCTTCTGAGTATTTGCTATTCTCAGGAGGGCAGGGGGGGGGGGGGGAAGGCAGAAAAATATATATCATTAATTGTATCTTTTCTTAGGACTAGTTGGTGAAAGCAGAGATGCCCCCAATATAATGTTTTGTGATGCAGGTACACCTTACCCAAAGTAAAGATGGGCAAATAGCCATTGATCATAGTTTAATTGAAATAATGGGATTCATTTTCTAGATATTTTGTGGACATTCCAAAACTTAAGCTGGACTCCAAATGAAGGTTGAATCAGGCCCCTGAGCTGTGCTAGGCCTAAACAGGGGCCATAGGGCACACGGTATTTACATAATATTTTACAGACCAGATTGTGGCCTTAATGGCACAGACTGGGTCACCCCTTTAACCACAGCCATCACAGCACTAATTAGGTCCTGGCAAGTCCATCTGCTTCCAGTAATTAACATGGTGTGTGTGTGTGTGTGTGTGTGAGAGAGAGAGAGAGAGAGAGAGAGAGAGAGAGAGAGAGAAGAAGGAGGACGAGGACGAGGAGGACATGGTCCTGGTACTTGGCAATACAGGCGCTGGAGAGTCCTAACCTCAAGCTTTTTAATGTTCCCCCCTACAGTCTATGTGTGCCCCCCCAGTCTAAACTGGTACTAAACGCTCAGACATCAAAAACAAGAAGTTTGTATGACTGCTGGGTTAGTTTTTCTTGGTGGGTCACATGCAAGCCTGATTTATTTGAAGCAGTTTGAACCCTTGAAATGTACTGTATTATTGTTATGTCTGTTGAAGTCAATTGGCTCAGAATCACATACAGAATGGAGAAAGACAACCATTTTCAAGAAGGGTGAAGGCAGTACAATAGCATTTCTCATATGAAGAAAACAGGGACTCTGTTGTGTACTTCAGGGGAAGGCATAAGGTAGATCTGGATCTACTGGTAGAGCTCTGTGTGATGTGCAGTAAATCAGCAAGGATGTATGGTTCTGAAGTATTTAACAGTTGTAGCAACAAAATGATTACCCTCCTGCCCTAAATAGTACTGCAGAAATAAGGAAAGCCAGGAGTGAATTTTGAGTGAAAGGACTGCGAAGTCTATTCATTTCTGATACTCAAAGCAAATTTCTCAGCTCAGAATTCTTTAACTGTATTTGCAGATAGACAGTCTGATGCAGCAAAAACAACAAAGAGTCTTGTGGCACCTTAAAAGATGCATCTAATGAAGTGGACAGTGCCCACAAAATCTTATGCCAATATAAATTTGTTAGTCTTTAAGGTGCCACAGGATTTTTGTTGTTAATTTCATGATGGCTTAAAGCCCCATTTGTTTCAGGATGGGCAATGAAACTGAGGGTGCAGAACATTTCCTGACATTAAAACTAAAGAGCCAATCCCAGATGATGTGTATCTTCATGTGAGCCTTGGAACATCATGTAGGCTTTGGGTTGTGGAGCGAATCTAAGTAATTGAGGCTTAGGGCTTTTCTACATGAGGCATGTATTGTGTGCTCAAGATTCCTTATGGTTGTATCATGTCTTAGATGATGTCATGATCCTCCAGTGTCGCTTCTGTTTGTTAAGAGCGCTTTCTTGGTTTTTTAGAGCGGGGAAAATGGGGTATTATTTCTGAAAGCGAAAGAAAAGGTAATTTCTTAAGTAATGTAATCTTAAGTAATGTATAGCATAGCGCCACCTAGAGGTTATGTAGCGGAAAAACTCTTTCTGTAGAGCTCAGATCTTAATTCCGCACTGAAACCGAAAGTAGATACAGTGATTAACAGCCTTGGGTAGAAAAATTCTTAAGGGGATTGTGATTGCAGCCTGCCTTGTGTTGTTCTTTTATGAAACTCTGGCTTCAGTTTCCTCCCAGAATGCCTTACAAACTTGCAAAATACTTGCCTGGGGTTGATGGTCACCAGCTGTAATGTTGAAAAAGAATTCTGACCTCCCACTAAATATGAGGATGTGATTCAGCTTGGAACATGATGTACAGATAGGGATAAAAATGAAATGAATCAACTGTTCAATGGGGTAAGGGAGGTCAGAAGAAACTTTGATTAAAGATGAGTTGGGAAACAGTGTCCCGGATGTTAATTTGCAATGCAACAACAACAGAAATGACTCCACCAAAAAAACAGCACCTATCTGTAGCAAGATCGTAGAAGACAGCAATATTGCAGACCTATTGGGGCTCCTCTGTGTAAAAATATTATTGACAAATAAATTAACAATGGCTTATTTCATATAATATTCATATAATATTCACCCGGATGAGTGATCTTCAAGAAAGTTTATGTTCACGTGGAGTTGTATGAAAAAAAATTGGATCGTTAAAACTTTCCAGTAATCAATGTTTGCATAAGGAGATTCTAATGTAGTGAAGAACAAGCAGAACAGAAAAATAATGGCAAGCAAAGGGCTGGTTCACACAAGCTGTATCCATGAAATATGAGGCAGTGGACCCAACTTGCTCATAAATGTAGATATTGGCTTCTGACTTGAGGCCAGGGCTGGTGCCAGGTTTAAAGGTCCCTGGGCAAGTGGCCATCTGGACCCCTCCCCCCACACCACCCTGGTACCCTCCTGGTAAGTAGCGGGGATGTGCGTCCCTTCTTCTTCCTTCCCCCCCCCCACATTTTTAATAGGGGGCAGTCTGGCAGTGCTCATCCTCTATGCTGGGGTGGTGATCATAGGTTTTCTGGGGAAATGAAGGTGACTGCTGCCTCACAGTGCCAGGCTGAGTGCCACTAGCCCACTGCCCTACCAAAAATGCTGGGAAACAAGTAAAAAAGGGTGCTGGCCACTGTCATGAGTCCTCCAGGGTACATAGATCCCACCATGTTGGGTGCTGGGACCAGGCCTGCTTGAGGTACCAACATTTCCTTGCCTGTCTCCTTTCGTTAGGAGATACTTCAATTGAATGTATACACTTTTATCAACCAATGGTTGAACATTAGTTCCTAAAAGGTAATGACATATTTTCCTTTCCTTCCCTCCAGTCTCCAAACACTCACAGTTACCCAGATATGGAAGCTGTACCCCTGTTGCTGAACAGCATGAAGACAGATCCAGAAGAAGACTCCTTGTCCACAGATCATTTCCAAACACAAACTGAGCCAGTGGACTTGTCGATAAACAAAGCCCGATCATCCCCTGTTGCTGCTTCATCTTCGCCAGTGTCCATCACTGCGTCAGCGTCTTCTCCTTCTTCTACTTCAACGTCTTCTAGTCGGCCAGCCTCATCACCAACAGTAATAACATCAGTATCTTCAGCAGCATCTGCACCATCAGTATTAACTCCAGGCCCACTTGTGGCATCTGCGTCAGGTGTTGGAGGGCAACAGTTTTTGCACATAATCCATCCAGTACCACCTTCAAGCCCCATGAACCTACAGACCAACAAAATGAGTCATGTACACCGCATTCCGGTGGTGGTGCAGTCGGTACCTGTGGTCTACACTGCTGTGAGATCACCAGGGAATGTGAACAACACTATAGTAGTACCGCTACTGGAGGATGGGAGAAGTCATGTCAAAGGTAAGATATCCTCATATGAAATGTGATTGCATAGAAGGAAAATGAAGCCAAATAGTTGCTGGATCATGGTAGAACACCCAAATTGTACCATGGCTTTTTCTTCCTATTTTATATGTGGAAATTTAAGAAAACAAACTGAAGATGAACACTCATTAACTGCCCTTGGACCAGTTATGTGGAGAAATCTGGACAAATATTAGGCTAGTTATTAAGCCAGAATGCTGGTATAGTACAGTGTCTATATGCCAATTTCCAAGTGGGAAGACCCCAATTCAAATTCTGCCATTGCCATGAATTCACCAGGTAACGTTAGATAAGCCTCTAGTTCTTAGTCTGAGCTCCCATACCTCCCCCCATCTGCAGTATGGGGCTAATAATACAGGCCTACCTTGTGGTAAGGTTTGTTGTTGTGAGATAATGCAAGTGAAGTGCTTGAACACACTAAATCCCTGATCAGTCAGTAATTTTTAACAGGGACTGTATTTTGAACTAAGCAAGATCTGGGGGACTAGTAGCAATGGCTATGCCCACTGACCCATTCATAGACAAGCCGGCAAACACAACAGCCGCCGCTGCCCCCTGCCCCACAGAGGTTTATTTATTTATTTATTATATTTATACCCCACCTTTTTTCCTGCAAAGAACCCAGGGCGGCTTATATCCTCATCCTCTCCACTCTATCCTCACAACAACCCTGTGAGGTAGGTTAGGCTGAGAATCAGTGACTGGTCCAAAGTCACCCAGTGAGTTTCGTGGCTGAGCGGGGACTAGAACCCAGATCTCCCGAGTCCCAGTCCAACACTCTCACCACTATGCCACACTGGCTCTCACGCCACACTGGCTCTGGTTTTGGCAGAGCCACACTGGTTTTGGCAGAGCCCTTCTAGTCACTCAAGCACAGCTCGCTATCAGTTACTTGGCTTGGACATTGGAGTGTGCAGCTGAGAACAGTGTCAGGGCTTTTGTTGCTGTTCAACTGTTGGTCTATCTCTCAACGTGGGGGAAATGTCTGATGTGAATAACACTTGGTGTGTGGGGCTCGAGATTGTCTACAGGGGAGCATGAGTAACAGTGGCAAGAGATGAACCAATGAGATTCCATCACAAGGGTTACCTTTTCATAAAGGCAAATGGACTGTGGATAAGTCTGCATTGCACATAAGGTGTTGCTGGAAGGAATTATGTTGACAGTTCATCTCAGGGGATCACTTTCCACATTTAGCAATCTTTCGTATCACGTCAAAATATCCTTTGTCTCTTAATTGGGGGAGAAACTAGACATGATGCTGATCTGTGGGTTGCCACTGATAATTCCCCTTTTTCTCCCTGTACCATTAGCCCTGTTCACTCATATGAACATGTGGTCAGAAGTGCACCCACTGACCCCAGCCCTTCATGTTCAATAGAATGTCAGGAAGGGGGAACCTGTACCAGGGATGTTGAAGAGTCCTTGGTCCCGAGTCTTTGGACCCGAGTCTAGAGTCGAGTCTAGAGTCCGAGGTCCAAAATGGTGACTCGAGTCGAGTCCCGAGTCCCTCCCAAAGCGGCGGCCCATGGAGGGAGCAGGAGGGTCTCCGCGAGAGGAAGAAGAGCTGCCCTTCCTCCTGCGGAGACCCTCCTGCTCCTCCATGGTTCGCTGCCGCTGCCGCTGCCGCCCTCACCTCCACCTCCGCTGCCCTCACCTCTGCCGCCGCCCTCACCTCGCCAACGCCGCCGCCCTCACCTCGCCTCTGCCACCGCCGCTGCTGCCGCCGCCGCTGCCCTCACCGCCCTCACCTCCACCTCCGCCGCCCTCACCTCACCGCCGCCGCTGCCCTCGCCGCCGCCCTCGCCGCCGCCGCCCTCACCTCCTCCTCCTCCGCCGCCGTCGACCTCGTCGCCATCGCCGTAGCACACAGCACGCCGCGTCACGCCGCCAGCACCGTCGCTGTTTTTGGCGGGGTTGCTGTGGTTCAAAAACAGAGCGACGGCGCTGGCGGCGTGACGTGGCATGCCGCGTCACACCGCTAGCGATGGCGCTCTGTTTTTGAACCACAGCAACCCCGCCAAAAACAGAGCGACGGCACTGGCGGAGTGACGCGGCGTGCTGTGTGCTACGGCGATGGCGACGAGGTCGGCAGCGGAGGCAGAGGAGGAGGTGAGGGCGGCGGCGGCGGCAGAGGCGAGAGCGGCGGCGGAGGCGGAGGAAGAGGAGTCCTTGGGCTCGAGTCCCGAGTCGAGTCTCGAGTCCCACATAAATTATTGGGACTCAAGTGGGACTCGAGTCAGAGGGGGGACTCAGTCGGACTCACGAGTCGAGTCCCCGAGTCCGAGTCCCCATCCCTGACCTGTACATGTCAACTCTTTACCAGATCAGGAACCCCGTAACGCAGGGTTCCTGATCATATGGAGGCTGCCTACTTCTGTATAGCTCCATGCTTGTAGGCTTCCCTTTCTGAAATTCCACCAAAGGTGGCAGACATTGGGGTAAGGAGCTGGTAGGCATGTGGGTATTGGGGCTGGAATTGGCAAGTGGGTGGACAACAGGGGCAGTGGCACTGAATGGGGTCCTGCTTCTCCCCTGTGCATACAGTGTATGCTGGGGGGGGGGGGAATGTTGGAACAGCCTTGTTTACTTTGGGAGATGCCTGATGTGACTTCATTACATTGTGTATTCCTTCCTGACCTCCAACCCCAACAGCAGCCAATAATATAGAGTGAGGAAATGCACACCGTGATATCATGTTACATGCTTACATCAGGGGTGGGCAGAAGGTAGATCTTCAGATGTACCTTCAAATGTTACTAGCCAGTTTTCCCCAACTTGCTACCCTCCAGATGTGTTGGGACTACGACTCTCATCAGCCCAAGCCAGCATGGCCAATGGACATGCTGGTTAGGGATGATGTGAGTTGTAGTCCAACATATCTGGAGGGTAGCAAGTTGGGGAAAACTGGCTAGTAACATTTCTTCACAGTTGGCTAACTTAAAGAGGTGGTCATACAGCTGGTCCTGTTTTGGACTTCAGCTCCCAGAAGCCCCTGCCAGCATGGCCAATTATCAGAAATGCTGGGAGTTGAAGTCCAAAACATCTGGAGATCTATTTTTTGCCCATCCCTGGTTTACATAACTCAGCATTACAGGGAAAGATGAGAAAATTAGAAGTGGGTTTTTGGTGGCAACCCTGTGTTCAGGTCAGGATCACATCTAGTTCTATCCTGAGATTCATGCAAAAACCCTCAAACAAACTCTGAAGGATTTTTCCTTTGCTACTGCATTTATTTCTGTCATAATGGCGATTATATATTGCTGCATTTGACTTTAGTAACAGGCAGTTGTGTATTTTAATGGATCCATTCATAAATCTTCAGGATTTATTTCTCGCCTCAGCTCCTGGGTTTCTGTGAAGTGCAGCCATATGTTCTGCATGCAGAGATGACTTACATTCCTTGTGGTCTCAGGCTAAATAACACTGATGTTAAAATAGGACTGTAGAAGATTTGTACCTTCTAGGCACACTCATGTCATGTGCCTTGAGAGAACTGCCAGTGAGCTTTCAGAGAGTAATTAAATAGTGGAGGAACCCAAAGAACTCATCCAATAAGGAGTCTGCTTAGAGTGCCTTCCCCAACCTGGTGTCCACCAGATATGGCAGAAGTAACATTTCTTCACAATTGGCTAACTTAAAGAGGTGGTCATACAGCTGGTCCTGAATAAGCCCACTCTGGACCTGGAAGTATTGGACAACTGTCACCCGGCTGCTAATGCCCCCTTCTTGGGGAAGGTACTTGAGAGAGTGGTAGCAGCCCAGCTCCAGGCACCCTTGGAGGAAACATATTTTCTAGACACATTTCAGTTTGGGTTCAGACCTGGTTTTTAGTATTGAATTGGCTTTGGCTGCCCTGATGTTTGACCTGTATGAGGAAAGGGATAGGGGAAGTGCAACCCTATTACTCTTGCTTAGTCGCGCAGTGGCTTTTGATACCATTGACTATGGACCATTTCTGTGAGTTGGGGGGTAGGGGCCACTCTTTTACAGTGGTTCTGCTCTTACTTGTGGGGTTGGTTGCAGTGAGTAGCATCAGGTGATTATTTATCAGCCCTCTGCAAGTTGTTCCAGGGAGTGTCACAATGTACCTTCTTGTCCACAGTGCTATTCAACCTCTATATGAAGCCATTGGGAGTGGTCATTGGGAGAGCTGAAGCAAGATGACAGCCCTATTTCTCTGTGTTACATCTGAATCAGGAGAGGCCATGCAGGTCTCGGAGCAGTGTCTGGATGCAGTGGTGGGCTGGATGGGGGCCAATAAACTTAGACTGAATCTTGGTAAGATGGAAGTCCTGGGGGTAGGCAGTTCCTGGGTCCAGGACGTAGGCAGTTTGCCCGTTCTGGATGGGGCTGCACTTCCTCTGAAGAAGCAGGTACATAGTGTGGAGGTGTCCATAGAACCATCGTTGTCTCTGGAGGCCCATATGGCTGCATTGACAAGGGGTGCCTTTTACCAGCTTCAGCTGGTGTACCAGCTACAGCCATTCCTGGACCAGGTAAGCTCATGCCTTGACTACTGTAACACATTCCATATGCGGCTTCCCTTATGCACAGTTCGGAAGCTGCAGCAGATTGCAGTGGTGAGATTATTGTGGGATTTGAACTGGCGACTTCCCAGCTCACACTGCTAGCTATTACGTTAAATCAGTTTGTAGTTTTCGCTATTGGCAATGATTATGGTACATTTCATCCAATATGTTCCAATAGTCCCCTGAGAAAATTGGTATATTCAGGGAAAAGGTATGTGTGTGCGTGTGCGCGTGTGAACCAATACAGAGGAGGTGAGGATTGCTCCTGGTGATGGATTCTACACCGGTGGAGGCAAGTACGAACCAAGATCGTAACCAGTACAGTCTGTTCTCTTCAGCCTGCTTTTCTTTCATCTGCCTGTCTTGGTGGAAGGAAAGAAGCAGAGGCAAGGTGAAGCACTGCAACAGTAAAATCAGGTCCATGTCCTGTGCACTTGCAGGCATTTTCTTTATATTTCTTTATTACATTTGTATAATGCCTTTCCTCTAAGGAACCCAGGATGGTGTACATGGTTTCCCCAAAACAACCCTGTGAGGTAGGCTAGATTGGTCCAAGGTCACCCATTGAGCTGAGCTGGGATTTGAACCTGGGTCTTCCTAGCCCAGTAATGTGTCCACTGTATCACACAGGGTCACTCACACTGACAGCAGTGATGGAAGCAGTATGCATGCAAGCCTATATTGTACTTCTGGGTATAAGAACTAAGGGAGGCTGTGCAACTTGTCATCCTCCAAGCTGAATGTAGCTTGCCAGCCATGTATTGTGTGTGAGAGAGATTAGATAAAGGAGGAGACCCGGTGGAATGCAGAAGGTAGATGACCAGGTGATGGTCTGGTGGGAAAGACGTATGTGGTCAGCCCTGGCTATGTGGTTCCAGTATTCACACCTGTATTGAAATCAGGAAAGCCACACCACAGGGAAACAGCTCCGAAATGTGGATGCGAGAGACTTTATCAGCAAACAATCACATTCCGTATATTTACAGGTTCATCTGGGCATGATTTTCTTCCAGGTAAGATTTCTTTTCTTATTGCTGTCCGTATATATTTGATTTACTTTGAGGAATACTTTTAGGGCAGAATAGGCTGCACAAAAGTTCCCTCTACCATTCCCTCATTTGACAATGTGCATGAGGTTCCTGCTTGCCACGTGCCCTCTCCTTTGTGTGACAGAAATAAAAAGTCATTCTAGAAAAACACATTTTGATCGTTTGCCTGTTTACTCACAGGAAAAAACAGACAGACAATGGTTTGTGAAGTATGGTGAATGTCACATTATCGTTCATGGTTGAACATCCAAAGAAAAAGAGGCATCTCCACCCAGAAGAAAAGAGCTAAAATATTGGCAGAAGAACAAATACTCTGTTTACAACCACTGTTCAAATGGGGAACTCTTTTAAGGAGACCCAGAAATTCAAAATGAAGAATAAGTATTACAGTACAATGAGGGATTTTTATACCAGTGGCAAACCCTTTGGCACCTATTGACCCGTATCATGTGATATCACAGAACTGCCTTCTTTTGGACTACAAACCCCACCATCCCCAGCCAGTGAGATCCATGTTCATGCTAGCTGGGGATGATGGGAGTTGTTATCAAAGACACCTGGAGGACACCATGTTGGAGAAGGCTGTCAGAATGTTTAGAAATAGGTAGACTGCTGAGGGAAGTAAAGCTATCAATGGCTACTAGTCATGATGACTATATATTAGCCCAGTATCAGAGTCAATATGCCTCTGTATGCCAGTTGCTGGGGAACAGGAGCAGGAGGGTGCTATTTGCGCTCATGTCCTACTTGTGGGCTTCCCACAGGCAGCTGGTCGGCCACTGTGCAAACAGAATGCTGCCTGGACTAGATAGGCCTTTGATCTGTTCCAGCAGGGTTTTTTCTGATGTTCTTAAGTGTTAGTCATGGAATATTCACAAAGGTCTGGCTTTATGAGCTGAAGTTAAGGCTAATTTGGCTGGAAAAAAACAACCACACAGGCTTAGGAACAGGAAGAACTGTGTGGAGAAGGTCACTTTTAGATATGTATGTCTTGGGTAGAAACCTGAGCTTGGAAAAGCTATGTCCTGTGTTGTTCAAATCTGTAATTGCTTTTCTTTCCCCCGGCTTTGTTTTATGTCGGATGGTGAATCAGTTATATATTAGATACTTGATGTGATTTAGGTCTTAACACTCTCAAGAAATCGATTTCCTGTAAATGAGTGTGAGTTCTACAGTGTTCAGTTCAAAATGAAAAAGGGTTCCAGTTTTTGCTATGAGAAAAGGACCGATCTTCATAGATGTGTGTCTGAATTATATGCAGGTTCCCACTTCGCTTTGGAAGTATGTAGCTGCTATTAATCCTGTGCACCCATAGCAAATTATTTTACTTGGGAAATTACTATAAATAATGACTTTGATTGGACAGAGTAATTAACAGCCTATGGTAGATTAGCAGCAAAATGCATGTTGTATAGAAACTAACCCCACCTTCCTGAGAGCGAACAAGAGCATACAGTTAACTGCTTAAGCTTCGCAGTCCCATAAAATCTCAATAAAGCCTGAAAACTGTGGAATACATGTAATCTCGCTATAAATTGTAATAAAAATTACTCCGTAGACTCTATATTATGATCATTAAGTTCATGGATGCTGCTGCTGCTGTGTACATAAAGTTTTATGGAATAAATCGACCAGTTTTGCTGCCCCCATCAGAAAGCAAGCTGTTTTTGATTTAAACGTTGATTGGTGATTTCGGAACATTTTTCTAAGAGAACAAACCATTCATAATGACCTGTAATGGAAACGGGGTGGGGGAATTGGGGGTGGGAAGCCCTTGTATATTTGCTCTGTGTTGAGGGTACTTTATTATGAGGCTTAGGAGAAGTTACATGTTTTCGGCAAGAAACACATTTGTTTGAGTTGTAAAGTAGGGTGTCCCCCCCCCCCAACACAGCTGCTCTGAGGTATATTAAATAAAGCTCTGCACAATATCTAATCTCACCAGGCTTTGTTTGGAGTATTTTATGTCTGTCTGTATTTGTTTGAAATGCTAAGGAGTACATTTAGTGTTATCCTTTCTTCGGCATTGCTTCTCTGCCCAGCGATGCAATGATGCCTTCGTTTTTCTGAAATGATACCAATCCTCCCCACCCCCAAGATGCTGGTAGATTATTGTTTTCTACTATACCTGTCAGTTTAAACCCTTTTACCTCCAGGAAGCACTTCCCATATTGACTTGTCCACCAAAGGAACCCTGTGCATGTTCTGGGCTTGTTCTAGGCACACATTCAATTCACTTAAGAGTGCTGGTCAATCATGGGTGAGGGATCACTACTAACATGTGAACTGAAGGGGCACCCCAGAATCCCCTGCAGCTGTGTGTTACATAGGATGATTGCTAGTGGTGGTCCCATCTGTCTTTTAGGGAAGACTGTCCACTCTTAACTGATTTTCTTATTAAGGAACCCCTGATAAGGTTCCGAGGGACCCCAGAGTTCCCTGGAACACGACCTGGAAACCACTACACCAGTGTGGCGTAGTGGTGAGAGTGTTGGACTGGGTCTCGGGAGATCTGAGTTCTAGTCCCTGCTCAGCCATGAAACTCACTGGGTGACTTTGGACCAGTCACTGACTCTCAGCCTAACCTACCTCACAGGGTTGTTGTGATGATAAACTGGAAAGGAGGAGGAGGATTATGTAAGCCGCCTTGGGTTCCTTGAAGGAAAAAAGGCAGGGTATAAATATAATAAATAAATTAAATAAATAAATTACACTAAAGAACAAACACTTACGTGCATTGTAGTTCTTGTATTTATTAATTTAGGTTTTTGCGAACAACCTCTTAGGTCAGCCAACCCAACCTTTTTGGGATGATGGGCATGTTTGGAATTTTGAGAAAGTGTTGTGGGTGTTTTCACAAAATGGCTGTCATGGTGGGACTTCCCATTCACAAAATGGCTGCCATTATGGGCATGAGTAAAAGAGCATGAGTGCTAGTAAAGCAATGAGCTCAAGCACTCCCCCCTTCCCTTTCCTCCCCTCTCAAGTTGCTGGCTTTAGCAAAGACTTCCACAGTTAGCCGTGACATCCAAACAGGGAAACTGTGTTTTAAGTGCTGCCTACAAACTAGGATCATATCCTATCAAAGCAGGGAGGTCAAGATTAGCATTGATCCTCTTTCTCTGCCAATAAGTTGGCAGGTTCATCATCCAGAGAGAGCGAGGAAGGGTGTACCAGTATTCCCTGGTGCCACCTGTGTTTGCCTGACAAGCACTGGGGAATTTTGGAAGCCCAAAAAGCAACATTGCCCAAATAGCACAGTTCCGTCCATACGTCCTAACTGAACAAAGAAGAGAATGCTGGGAGGCCATAGCCTTGTTCAGGTGTTCCAAAACTCAACCAGGTAACTATGTGAGGAGAGGAGCACGCTAGCCCTGCCCTCTCTGTTGTTGTGTTTATCGCCCTCTACTAATGGAGGGCAACTTTCTGAAGAGGAGAGCCTCCAGTGTTGGTGGAGACTCTCCACGAGATTCAGAATGCTGAGTTTCCAGCAGATACAAGAGGCTCTTGGCTTCAGAAAGTCATCCTCCACAAGTAGAGGGTGACGAACGCGACAACGGGGGCAGGCAGGGTTAGTGTACGCTCTCTCCTCATACGTTTATTTCACCCTATTTAGGAATGTCTGAATAGGGCTCATATTAGCTCGGCTATCTTGGAACTGCAAAGAAGATGCCTGGCTCAGTTTCATCCTCATCCTCACTACCACTTTTGGTCATTTGGTTCTTTCCCATCATGTGGCAATACTTCACCCTCAATAGGTTATGTTCCCAAGCCTAAAGAAAAGGAAGGTTTCTCACAGAGCTTTTAAAAACAAGCCTCCACCCTTCCTCCTTTGGTTGTCTCTGCTTGGCATGATGGTGTTTGTTTTTAAATGCTTTTGCATTAGAGTAAATTTATGTCATGACAAAATGCAGTCACACCCACCTTGAGTGTGGGACTTTATTCCAAATATAGGATGAGATTTGCTTCCGTTCTATAATGTCAAGCCAGTTTATGTGAATTAATCATCTTTGGTAGATGCTAGGGATGTCCACAAAGATGTATTAAGCATTAAGCTGCCTTGGATTCATTATAATTCAGGATGTCTGGTACAGTAGTAGTCATAAAAATGTTGACATTCAAGCTCTCCGGGATTTCAAGTTTCAGTGATGTAATCCTGATAATAGCTCCTCTCCCGCACTTTTTTGTTTTTAATAAATCCCTGGCTGCTGCTGAATTCTTGAGAATGAATGGAAATATTGCAGATTTGGCCTCATGCGTTGAAGAAATACATGTGCACTTAGAGGAGCTGCTAGTTTTGAGAGTGCCCACATCTTTAAAAAATGCACTCCACTGTCAAGATATCCTAGCTTTCTTTAATGAAGTATAATTCCCTGTGTGAATAATGACATGATACAGGACAGGACCACTTCAGCCTATGCTTGTTTGAAGAACTAAGGCTAGTTTCATATGAAGAATTGTGGAGTGGTAGCTCCTTAGAAAATTTCCTCAGGGTGGTGTGGCCATGTGGAGAACCAGTCACATATTGTCTCCAGCTCTGCGGTGGGTGGTTACAGGGAACCATTTAACCACACATCTACATGTAAAAGTCTCCTTGGCCAGCAATAAAGATGGGCAATCTACTGTGGGGTGAGGAGGTTGCGCCAGTGTAGTTTGGTTATCTGTATGGGCTAAGAGAGAGGCAGTGACTGAAATGCTTTTGCGACAACTCTCGTCATCACATAATTATTCAATGTATGAAGTGAAAAGCATTGTGTTTGAGATGGGGTGAGGCAGGGATGGGGACTCGGACTCGAGGACTCGACTCGTGAGTCGGACTGAGTCCCCCCTCTGACTCGACTCGGACTCGAGTCCCAATATTTTTAATGGGACTCGAGACTCGACTCGGGACTCGAGACCAAGGACTCGTCAACATCCCTGGGCTGTTGACGAGTCTTCTGGCTGTGCCAGAAGGAGCGCGATCACCGGTGAAGAGTGCATGGAAGCGAGGCGCGCCGCTGCTCGGCCACTATGGACAGCTACCAGGAGCGCAGCCCCAACGATGTGTTGAGATTTATTTTGATTGATGTGTTGTTGTGGGGGGTTTGGGTCAGACATTTTGGGTTTGGCTGCCTCTGCCTGCCAGTCTGGGGTTCCCAGCCTCCTCTGCCTGCCTGGTCTCTTCTTGACCTGTTCAACAGTTGAATTGTCCAAGACAAAGGCCTCTGCCTGCCTGCTTTGGGGTTCCCTGCCTCCTCTGCCTGCCTGGTTATTTTGGATTTGTCTGCCTGGTCTGTTCTTGCCAAAATCAGTTGCAGAGTTTTGAAATAAAAAGGCACATTTGTGCCTAGAATTTATTTAAGCCACACATCTGAAATAGCCTTATTTTGTTGGGGGGAAACCCCATTGATTTTAATAGGGACTCGTGGAGTCAGTTTTGGGAGTGACTCAGGACTCGTGACTCGTGAGTCACCATTTTGGACCAAGGACTCGGACTCGGACTCGAGACTCGGGTCCAAAGACTCGTGACTCGACTCGTGACTCGAGACCAAGGACTCTTCAACATCCCTGGGGTGAGGTGACATGAAAGCTTTCTCTGTGGTATTTGATTCGTGATGGTTCATTCACACATGCAAGTAAGCACTTGCTGCTGAATTTCTTAGTGCTAATGTGTATGTTACCACAGCACCATGAAAGGCACATGTGTTCTTCTCGTAATGCTCTGCTAACATCTAGATCCCAAATCTACACAGTCTGGAGCTGTCGTATAGTGTTTTAGGAAAGGGCCTTTTAAACCAGGATCTATGGATTTTCATGCTTCAGAGTTTCAGTTCTGGGGAGTGGCCATAGCTCAATGATAGTGCACATGGTTTGCATGCAGAAGGTCCTTAGCATCACAAATGAAAAGGGCTTCAGGCAGCAGGGCTGAAAAAGACCCGCTTGTGGCCTTTGTAGAGATACAAAGTAGACCAGCCTGGTATAGTCCAACACATCTGGAGGGCACCAGGATGGGGAGGGCTGAAGTAGACAATAGTAGGCTCAATGGATTAATCACGTGACTCAGTCTAAAGCAGCTTCATATGTTCGTATGCAAATATCACCTTCTCTGTGTACAGTGATAACAAGTTAAATAATGTATTAAAAATCTCACCCTTAATGTCTTACCGTCTTTCTAAAAAAAATTGCACAATGTTGGTATAAAATTTCTCATCCCCCAATTTTCCGTGAGACAGGTCATTATTCCCTTTCTACAGATGGGGAACTTGAACTGAGAGTAGGGATGTTCCCGAAGCCACCTAATGAGTCTACAGCTGCAGGGGGGACTTAAACCTATTTTTCGTGAATCCAAGCCCAGCTCTCCATCCCCTGGATATTATAGAGCCATTGAACTACTTATTCCCCTACTTGTGTAGTTTATTAAAACACTGGTGCTTTGTTCTTGATTGGTACTCCAATACTGCCATTATTAATTTAGGGGAAAAGAATAGCCCAAGCAATTCACAGTCTGTTTTCCTCCTCATTATTCAGGAAGGAGCTTTTGCTCCTATTTATCTGTGTTCTCTCATTACAATAAGTAAATTGTCTCCCATGTGATATAAAACCTACCTGTGATGTGTTTAGTGCAGCCTTGTAAAACATACTAACCCGCCCCTACACACATTTTTTTGGCCTAACTCTCCATATAAAAATCCTGGTTGCTTATCTTAAATTATAATACTGGTGTCTAGAGTTGAAGAGAAATATTAGAGAGAGAGAGGGAGGAGGGAGGGAGGGTGTATGTGTTATTTCAATACATTTTAAATATTTTTCTCTGAGATTGGTTCCTATTGATACAAAACATTTGTTGTCTGAACTCAAATAAAATAATTTTAAAAAGAAGAATCAAATAAGAGAAAAATACCATTCTGTTTCTCACTTTGAGGGTAATTTCAAAGCTGCAAAAAGTCATCCATGGCCCAATAAAAAGGGGGAGTGTAATTTGAGGCTGAGTCCTGCCTCCAAACTTAATATAACTTGAAGGCCAAGACTAAGCCTAGAAGTATTACTACTACAACTACATGGATTTACATTTCAGCATATTCTGAGTGTCTGTCCCTCACCACTTAGAAGCTGGAACTAGTATATACACTTTGGGAGTAGGCAGAGAGACGTTCCCAAGGACCACAGCTCCCACACTGACAGAAGCCCCAGCAAGCCTTTCGCTTCTGAAAATTAAGGAGCATTGCCTTATCTGGATTTGGGAATATGGAGGGCATTAGGGCAGCAGGCTTGGAAAAAGTGTAGGAAAGGGCAACTAAAAGGATCATGGGGCTGGAGCAACTCCCCTATGAGGAAAGGTTACAGCAGCTGGGATTGTTTAGCTTAGAAAAAAAGGCAAGTAAGGGGAGACATGATAGAGGTGTACAGAATTATGCATAGTGTGGAAAAAGTGGACAGGGAGACATTTTTCTCCCTCATAATACTAGAACCCAACGGGGTCATCCCATGAAGCTGACTGGTGGGAGATTCAGGGCAGATAAAAGGAAGTACTTCTTCACATAGTGCATAATTAAACTATGGAATTCACTTCCACAAGATGTAGTGGTGGCCACCAATTTGGCCAGCTTTAAAAGGGGATTGGACAAATTCATGGAGCCAGTGGGAGGGTTCACATGACATGATAAGCCACACTGCATAGAAAGCTATGCAGTGTTTCTTACAAGCCGCCCCAGCCCCGATGCGTCCAACAGACAACTGGACACATCAGGGGTAGGGTGCCGCCGCCTCCCCACTCAGTCCTCCCATCAGTATCCCAGGGGACCCCATGGGAGCAGCAAGGTTCCCTCCATCCCTGCTGTGGGGGGGACGATGACAGGGAAGCAGCTGTCACTTCAGCCTACTCATGAGTAGGCTGAAGCAAAGCCTGCCACTGCGCCCAGCCAAAAGAGCTGGCTGCAGAGGCAAACAGAGGCGGGGATGCATCAAGCTGCTGCCAATCCCAGCAAAGCAGGCTTGCTCACGAGCAAGCCTGCTTTGCCATGATTGGCAGTGGCCGCCCCGCGCTGCTGCCAAACCCAACAGAGAGGGGTTTCTCCTGGGCAGCCCCTCTCTGCCAGGATCAGCAGCGGCCACCTTGCACTGTTGCTGATCCCGGCAGATGGGTTGATCATGAGAAACCCCTCTCCGCCGGGATTGGCAGTGGCAGTGCCGGATGAGGGGGGAGCCAAGCCACGCTCCTTTCGGCCTGTTCTGGAGCAGAGCACAGGGAGCCTCTGGCAGCCGTCCCCAAGTGCCGCTTGGGCCCTTAGGGGCGGCTGTCATTGGTGCTTGGCCAGAGCTGCTTGGCCAGAGTGACAAGCCCTTTTCCCACTCTTGCCAAGCGGCTCTGCAGCAGTTTTGGCCACCCCTGGGCTTCTTGTGTCATCCAGGTTTGGATGACATGACAAGCCCAGGGGTGGCTTATAAACCCTACTACAAGCCATGGCTTCTCAGCCACCCCGCGGGAAGTGTGCCAGCTTTTGACAACATGCTAAGCCACCTGGGTTTATAAGCCGTATTCCATGTCATGTGAACCCAGTCAGTGACTCTCTCAGTCACAGAGGGCTGTATCCAGTGTTAGTCCTACTTCGAGTAGGCCCATTGAAATGAATGGACTTCATGTTGAAATGTTGGACTTAGCAGAGATGGCGAAATTGACTTGTTTAATTAGAGAAAAAAATCTATCTTCATTCAAGAAAGACTGGAAACCTCTGGTGGACTTCTTGGGGAGGAGGGAAAGTGAGTTAATAACTTTGGGTTTTGATTTCTGAATATTGGTAAGGTGATAGAATTTTTTTCTGTGAAAATAGAGGAAACTTAGATTGGATAAGGATTGGTAATGTTTGTCAGACAATGAGGCGGAAGCCAAATATGTTTGTTGTTGTTTTGGAAAATTCAATTTAAAAAAAAAAGAGAAATGAATGGGACTTGTTAAACTAATATTGGATACACAGCCCACTGGATACAAGCCATAATCTTTCAATTAACTCTACACACAGAACAATTTAGGCCCAAGCTAGAACTTGATGCAGATTGCACATGTACTGCCAAACACGGCAGCCACTCATCTAGCCCCTCCTCTGTAATACCTACTAATTCTCACCTGCGCTGTAACCTCATTTGCTCCATGTTTTCCCATCCCTTGGCCAGCAGCAGCCAATGAGGTGGGGCCAGGTATTGCTCAGCCCCATTACCTCACAACAAGGGTAAGTAGTACTAGATGTTTATGGAGGGAGAGGGGCAGTTTGACTCAGACCTGCTGTTTTCAGCCATGGACACTTGTTTAGCTGGAAATATTTCTTGGAAGTCTCTGCTTGTGCATTGGGTGGATGACTTTCCATCTGCTGGCTGATAAGGGGGTGGAAAGGCAAGTTGGAGTAATTGGAAACTGACGGGGCAATAGCAGAGATTTAGGAGACCACCTCTTTCACTTCAAAACATTTTCCTTCAATCACATGTTATCTTTAGGTTTCTGAGTGTTGTGGTCTTATCCTATATTTCGTAAATGTTCCCCCCCCCTTCACTAAATCCCCCAGAAAGGGCAGTACAATTAAGGGTCCCTTCTCAAGAAAAGGCAGAACTGGAAAAGCCAGGTATAAAGTCAGCTAAGATGGGGAAAACACCAGCAAATCAGTGTGCAAACAACCTGAAGTGATGCCTTCCATTTGTTGTTGGTGCACTCCATGAATCCAATTATGTGCAGTCGATACATCATATTTCTGACAGCTGAATTCGTTTATTAGCAGCTTAATTAGGAACTGCAACAATACCATGTCATTCCACAAGGTAGGTCATTTGTATTTGTATAAGGTTATAAACCTACTGGCCACAATCCATTCTGTGGATTAAAGTTAAATGTTTAAAATATGTATCTATACCTATCAGTTTTATACACACAAAATTAAATAATGGTTGACATACCAAAGACAGCAAATTAAACATACAAAAATACATGCAAGATCCAATGTGTTAGCAAATTGTCTCTTACTCATCTTATTACAGGGAGTGTGTTAAATGCAATACAGTAATACCTTGGATTTCAAGTAACTTGGTCTGAGAGCGTTTTGCAAGACAAGCAATTTTTAAAAATAAATTTTGACTTGATAAACAAGCGACGTCTTGCAATACAAGTCGTAGGGATGTAACCGCTCGCCTCAAGTGGGCGTAGCAGGCCGAAATCGGCCCCGATCACGCCCGCCAGAGACTCGCTTTGATATAAGAGTGTTTTGGATTACAAGTACGGTTCCAGAACGAATTATGCTTGCAATCCAAGGTATTACTGTAGTTGTGAAACTACAGCTTCTTCCAGTTGGATTCTGTTCTAGTATGTAATAAATGACTGCCAACTTCCTAATATAGGTGCTAGTAGATTTTATCCCACGCCTAGCCAGAGTTGTTTAAATGCTGGACTTTGCATGTTAACATGACGTACCACATTTTTCTCTTTGTTTCCGCTATGGGTGGCTTCTTCATATATTTTTTCCCAATTTTTTGCCAAAAACATTTTTGGCAGCAGTCCCCACTACCTCTCTATGTTTCTTGCTGATATCGCTTTCATGTTGTTCGGAAGAAGCGTGTATTTAACTCTTTCCCACTGAAATCAGTGGAACTTAGAAATGCTTGACTTCTGCTGGATTGTGCCTGCTGTTTACGCAATACCTGATAAAAGCCTATAGGCCCTGATCCAGTTCTTGTGACATGAGTTGCATTGACCAGCAGCTCGAGCTTTCGATGCACGTCTCCATTCACATCAACAGACGCATCTGTCAAGTTCACTTATGCTCAGATGAGCATCCTGATGTCGATGCACTTCTGTTCTAACGTGCTAGATTGGGGGCAATAGAGTATACTTTACTTTGGAATTTTCTTCTTACTGCAAGTAGCTTTTATACCAAGCAAAAACTGTTAGCGATTTCCATTGAGATAATGATTAGGGCTATTTCCCACTATACTATGCCATTTTCTTCCGGAAACCTATTCAGCACCAAACAGGAATACGAAAATACACCTTCCAAGGCACACGTTCACTGAATACCCACATGCAGTTTTGTTATGAGTGGTGGGAGTGGTAATGATCATGATGATAGCATTTATATTTCATTTTTAGAGTGTTCATAGCACTTCATATATATTATCCCAGTAATTGTTACAATAGCCCTGGAGGGTAGACCAGTGCAGGAGTAATATGCCTAGGGACCTGGGGCTTTTCAATTACATTTGCATTTTCCCTTTGTTTCGTAGGGAAACAACGATACACGTAGGATACACAAGTAGTTTGACATGTAACTTAATATTTAAGAAGCTATCTCAGAATGCGATGTAAAATTATGGGGGTGTAATGTAATGTTAGCCCTAGGATTTCCAACATAGTGCCTATGGACACCTCTCTTGGTGCCCTCCATGTCCCTCCTGAATTTTATTTTAGTTTATTTTAGTAATTTTTTTACCTGGGAGGCTGACATGGCTGCAAGATGAGGCACTAGCCTCCAGTACCATCTTCATTTCCAAGAATGCTTCTGGGCCCCATGTAGCATTCTTGGCCAAGTTACTTGTCTCTGAGCCTGATCAGTTTGTGCAGCCAGTTTTGAACCCCAAACTGGGGGTTCAAAAGATTGGTTTTGTGTTTTGGAGCTCAGACCCCACCTGTGCCTTGTACTTGTTCTTGTGTAAATTTTCTTTTAGCCTCACCAGTTTGCCTTCTGGGAAATGGGTATTTTGTGATTCACCACACCCACCATGGGAGCCATTTTGTGAATGGCCAACCCCCTCCGCATGGCAGTGATTTTGTGAGAAGGCCCATAATACTCTCTCCAAATTCCAAGTGTGTACACTGATCCCAAAACGTCGGGGACCTCTGCAATAGCCTGATGGCTGTTTTTGTGGGGGGGGGGGGTGCGTGCATGTGATGTGAAGAGCTGCTTTGGGAGCGGGCTATAGGGAGCAGGGAAGCTGGGGTGGGGGGCTTTACTCACCAAAACAACTTTTGTTCCAGGATTTCAAACATTTTCCTGTTGGGGGAACAAAGCTGTCTGCAAAGCAATATAGAGTGGGAAATATCAGGTGTGGAAGAGATTGACCCCTTCTCTGATTCCATTTGCCCTCTCCTGAAATGGCTTTTCTTTCTACATGATTTTTTTTCCAAAGAGAAAGCAGTGGACTTGAAATACAAGCACAGCTACATATTTAGATTTAGCTGTGACTATTGTGCATGAGTATGTAAGGGATTTCCTTTAAAACATTAGTGCATTTTAAGATCTTTGGACTGGTGCTGGCTTTTTATCTTGGCTTTACTTTAGTTGATTCTGTTTTAAAGTTATGGTTTCTATATTATGTTTTACTGTGTTATTGTATTTTATGGTTTTATGTTTTGTTTTGTGAATTGCTCAAAGTTTCAGCTGATGGGCCGTATAGAAATTCAATAAATAAATAAAGTAAAGTAAATTTCCATGTGTACTCTGTGAGTTGAGAGATGGCCCTGAAGATACCAGTGATCTACCCTATGAAGGAGGCCTGCACAACCTGTGAGTCTCCAAGCTGATGGCAGCCCACTAGCGGTGTATTGCAGCCTGCCAGGTCCTTGGCAACCCTTCTGGTTTTGGAGTCCCAATCAGGCAGCAAAACTAGGTGGTTTATCAATCCCCTGGTGGGCTCCATTCAGCTAGAGCAGCCTTCCACAACCTGGTGCCCTCCAGATGTTTTGGACTTCAATACCTAGCAGCCCCAACCAGTGGTCAAGAATACTGGGAGTTGTAGTTCAAAACATCTAAAGAGCACCACAGACTGGTGAAGGCTGAGCTATAGGATTTCACTCTTGTGTAGCTCTAGTATGGCCAGCCTTTGGAACATTAAGACTGCAATCCTATAACTGCTTGGCTGGGAGTAAGCCCCACTGAACTCAATGGAACGTATTTGAGTAGACATAGGATTGCGCTATAAGGCACTGCAGTAGCACCACAGCACGCCAACAGGTTTTGTTGTAAGTTCCCCACCGCAAGCATGTGAAAGGATGTTAATATTCAGCGTTCATGTTCAATAAATGATAGTCTTGCAGCATTATTGAACTTACTGCATAATTAGTTGCGTAATTCAGAAAGGGCAAGATAATATAGCTGCCATTTTAAAGTCACAGCTAAGCAATGAAGTTGATGGAGTATCATTTGCAGATAGGCTTTAATACTGAAGGATGTTCTTCCCCTTTAATTTTTTTATGGGGCATTGAGAATTAATGGCCTCTTCTTTGTATAACTCAAGTACTTCTAGCTGCAGTACACAACATCACAGAAAAAAAGAAAAAAACCCCAAACAATAAACAACCCACTATTGGTTTTTGAGGTTAGTTTAGGTAATTGGAATAATTGACGAAGTGTATACCAAAATAAAAATAAATAGATCACCTATAAAAAGTACAGTTTAAAATGTTCACTTTGCCTACTGCTTTCTTGAACATTCCAGCTTTTCTATACTTTTCTATTCAAGGGCTACGGTTCCTTCCTTGCTCATTACAGGAATCAATAGATTGAACTTCCAGGAGAAGAACAAATATTTCGAGAGTCTCTATGAAGTTAAAGGATTTGGCAACACAGAGAGAGTTATGATTGTAATTCTGATTATGGCGATGTCAAGGTTCCACTTCTTCCAGGACCCCTTGATCTGCTCTTTGAAGATCTCTGCCTCTTCCAAAAGCTCCACCTGTTCCAGGAGACCAATTCTCTACCTGTTACCCTCCTGTTCCCAGTAACGTGGGAACCGGCCTCAGGCGTGGTGAATAAGGCACTCCATCAAATTGTAGTAACCAACCACAGTTTACTTATTGAATATGGGTAACATAAATTCAGATTGACTTAGGGTATTTACACAATAGAGCAGTAATAATTCAAAAAGACAAGGATATCTAACTTAGCTACTTTATTACTTGTAAGCCTCAGTTCAGAGATCCTTCCTTCAGTCGGCCTAGCTCAGTCTAGCTAGCTCTCTGTCTCAGACTGCCTGCCTTTCTACTCTGCAGACAGTCTCGCTCTGGCTAGCTGACCACACCCCACCTCCTTATAAACCCTTCCCAGGATTGGAAGGTTATACCCATGTGACCTTGAACAGGAGAGATGACACTTAAATTCTATTGGGAGAACTAAAACTCACAAATGCCCCCTCCCATCATGAAATGTTTGGGCCTACAGGCTTCAACTAACTTAGGACTGTGTTTGGGCCTACAGGCTTCAACTAACTTAGGTCTGTGTAGGCCTCAATCCCTCACGGGCGATGATCTCCATCCTCTGCTGTCTTTCCCGCCATGTAAGCCTCTGTCACCAAATCTCATAACTCTCTTTGGATCTTTTCCAGTTTATGTTCCTCAGCAGCAGTCGTCTCCTCTGTCAACTACAGTCAATGGGGGTAGGGAGGTTGTTCCTTTTTACTTCATGTAAGTGAGCTTCTCTTCCAGGATGGTTTAAAGCCGAATGCATCTTAGACATGGTTCTCTTGTTCTTTTAAAATTGATACAAGTTTTCCTGTACACGTAATCTTTGCATGGTGAAGATTTCTTCTGAATGAATCCCACCTATTAAGACCTCAGATTTACCATGTGCTGGAGACTGATTGAGAATTAACATTGTTTTGAAACTCAGTAGATCTCGTATATCACCATGTGATTGGAATAACTTGGTTGAAATATTCACCGTGCAAAAAGAATGGCAAATAGAAGTAATTTCAGGGTGACTTTCTCATGCCAAAATGGAATGGAATCATCTGTCTCCTTGTAAAGTTTACAAAGACCTACCTCTACCTGCTTGCCTCAGCAGATCTAAATGTTTTACAGTGCCCTTGTGTCCTACTTTGCAGAGGACAGTCCTCTGTTTTGGAGAGATGGCAGAGGACAGTGCTCAATTTGAAGGTGTCCTCTATTTGATAGGCTGACAGGTCCAAGTCTGGTTTAAGGTCAAAGAACCATAAGAAGGGAGAGCAAAGCAGGGGCCTTGAAGTTCCCATTAACAGTTAACCCTAGGACAGCAGACTGCAGGCACACAGGTCACCAGGTCAGTCTTCTTGACTTTGGTGAGATGTATGGTATTTCTTTACAAATTATAGGTATTATTTCTACATTTGCATGTGCAAATATGCAAATTGGTATCCTCTTTTGGTGATGTAATTTCTTTCTTTCTTTGGCAATGTGTAAGTAGTCAGTTTAGTTGACCGCTCCTTTCTTGATTTGTTCTAGAGTTGCTGCCAAGATCAAAAAATGCTAATGCTGGTGACAGATTGGGTACCCTCGATATCCTCTCCCCTTCCAAACAGACAGGAAATCATACAACTGCCAGATGCCATTTGAAGAAAGAAAGCACTCAATTTGCTCTATAGAAATTCCCATGACAAGGGAAACATCGTCTTGGATGCAACACAGGGTCTTCTGGGCAGGGGCTGGGCAAGGTAGATTGGGATCAGCCCATAGAAGATCAGCAAGGGTTCCTGACTCCCAGTTGTTCAACAATAGCAACAACAAAAAAGCTCCCCCCACCAGCACCAAATTAGGCTGCTGAAATGATGGAAGCTTGGGGGAAACCTGAAGTGTATTTTTGTGTCAAAGGATGCTCTGTTCTGATACTAAAAATAAATTATTGGACTCGCATTAATCGGCATCGAGACACCCTGTTCCTTAATTTTAAGTGTACATCTCTCCCCCTGAGCCGCTATTTTGTACCATGGTGGACCATGGAATTCTAGTAAAAATCACAAAGTAGATCCCACAAGCCCACACCTTTTTTAAAGGAAAATTTGGGACTGTGAAGTAGTATCTGATTGTACTTTGTGTACATTGTTGTGAGTGCCACGACAACACATCAATGCATTTTCCTTGTGTGTGCACACATGCTTTCTTGATTAGAGTTACATTCCATGACATTTAGAAGCCTACGCAGAATGGGAGAAAATCCTCAGATCTTGGGATTTTACATTACTAATGCAGAAGTGTGTCAGCTTTAAGCTCCACACAAGAGGCATCATAAACTCTAACAAACGCTTAACAAAAATAAATAAGAAAAAGAGGGGGAAAAACAGATGTGCAAACACCCTTCTTAGTACATGGCTGACTTTGACGTGTCATGTTTAAGGAAACAGAGAGCAAGTTTACATCTAGAGAAGCCATCCCCAACCTGGGTCCTTCCAGATATTTTGGCCTACAATTCTCATCACCCACCAATGGAAGGTCCAGAACCTCTGGAGCAACCCAGACTGGGGAAGCCTGACCTAGAGTGAAGAGTAAACTTGGGAGAATGGAGAACTCATACTTCCCAAGTGCCTCTTTGAGGTCAGTATGTGCCTGATAAAGCTAGAGAGAAGATTTTTCTCTTCTTGAAGCTCAATAATTTTTGACCCTGAGCATTGTCTTATTGTATTTGGGAGAAACTTTATATAGCTTCAAGAAGGCTTTTTGAACTGAGGACCAGACTAGCTGCCATGCTCTGATGATACTTTCAGACACAAACATTTCATTTAGCTTCGCCCTAGTAAGATCTCTGTTAAGAAGGTATACTAGATATTTTCTGGCATCAACACCCTTATCATAACAGTGAGAACTTTACTTGTCAGGAAAAGGGTCCCCATGTTCTAGAATGATTTCCTTCATCTTGGGAAAAATTGGTGAACACTGTGCAGAGTAATAGCAGAGTCTGCAATGGAGTATCTTTGGCAAGGGGAAGAAGAAATGGTTACATTTGATCAGGGTGTAGAGGAGCCTGCA
This sequence comes from Shinisaurus crocodilurus, assembly GCA_021292165.1. Taxonomy (NCBI): domain Eukaryota; kingdom Metazoa; phylum Chordata; class Lepidosauria; order Squamata; family Shinisauridae; genus Shinisaurus; species Shinisaurus crocodilurus. Next base: position 157,920,312 of record CM037878.1, on the reverse strand, counting down.
CTACACATTTTATTTTTCACATTATCTGTCACTTTTTACATCAGCTAATGTAACGCAACTGTTGTATGACTTGAATTTTTGAACTGCACAAGCATTTATTTTGGACTGCACATCTTTTCCCCTGGAACTGCACATTGTAAGTCTGGTTGCATGTTAAGAAAACCCTACATGAGCTTAAAGTGTTCCCACCCCTCTTCTGAAGAATAACTTGAATGCTCTCTAAAAATGGCATCCAATGGGACAAATGCAACAACTCTGACCCGATCCTCAGTGGGCTGCCACATCTGAGAGCTGTCTTGGCGGAACCCACACCGTGGAATTCCTTTGGAGGGTTCTGCACATTCCTAGTTTGTTGTTTCTTTCTGGCCTAATTTGTATTTTAAGTCCTTCTTAAACTGAATTACTTCAGTAGCACTGTTCAAGCATTCTTCCCGCTTTCCTGCTTTCAGTGAACCTGTGAGGAGAGGAGCAATCCAGCCCTGGCCCCCTCCTCATGTATTTCCATCGCCCTGTACACATGGAGGGTGACAGACTGAACAGGAGAGCCGCCTGTATCCATGGAGGCTCTCCACATGATCCAGGATCCTGGAAAATCAGGGCTCTGGATTGTGTGGAGAGCCTCCATGGTTACAGGAGGCTCTCCTGTTCAGGCTGTCCCCCTCCAAACATACAGGGGACTGGAAATGCACGAGGAGGCCTCCAGGGCTGGACTGCTCCTCTCCTCACATGTTCAGTGAAACCTGGAAGAAGAATGCCTGGATAGGGCTAGTGTGTGTTTATTAAGTCATCACAGTCAAAAATGATTTGTGGCTTTAAAAAGGGTGGCTGTTGTTTGTGCTGCGCATTTCAGTGCATTTGTTGCATACACATGATACTGTGCTTGTCAGCCTCTCGTGTTTTCTGTATATGTTACATATGAGTAGGGATGATCAGTCTAAATTCAGTCCGTGTCTCATAGAAAGTCTGTTCTGTCCTGTTTGCACATGCACATGCCGATTTTAATTTTTTTTTTAAATCCACACAAAATTCTTAGAAAGCCAAAGGTACTTATTTATTTATTTATTTATTTATTATATTTATCAATCGCCCATCTGGCCGGTCACCCGGCCACCCTGGGCGATGTACAATTAAAATACAACAAAACAACACAATAAAATATAATAACCAAAACAATATAAAAAATTCTCATTAAAAACCTAACCCACCCCATATTCCCGCCTGAATATGTTTTTAATGCACGGCGGAAGCTCATCACGGAGGGGGCATGGCGAAGGTCACTAGGGAGGGAGTTCCATAATGTGGGGGCCGCCACAGAGAAGGCCCTCTTCCTAGTCCCCACCAGCCTGGCTGCTCTGGCTGATGGGATAAGGAGAAGGCCGTCCGTGGCAGACCTTGTTGAGCGGCCTACTCTCTCCCCCATAAATGTCTAGTAAATTTAAAGACATGGCATGATGTCATACTGAAAATTTTTAAAAGGTGGTCCAGGGGCTGCCTTTTAATTTTCTCTCTCTTTTTTCCACAGGTTATAGCTGTTTGGAGCAGCTAGAAAGCGCAGCAGCTGTCACTGAAGTTGAAAATGAGATTGCTCACAGGGGCATTTTCAACATGTGTGGCAGTTGCTGTGCTTTCTAGATGCTCCAAATGGCTATAGCTGGGGTGGCGGGGTGGGGGTAGAGTAAAAGGCAACCCTCATAGAATTCGGTACGAGTGCAGATTCCGAAGCAGACCACATTCCAAACAGCACATTAATCTAGGATCTGAGCATCAGGTGAGCTTGCTTCAGAATGCAAACCTATTAAAGTCCTCAAGCATCCCTTCCTATGGGTAGCTGTTTCTGTAGGACAATCACAGATAATTATTATAGATGTAATTACTGCCTGCAATTCTAAGCATACTTCGGAGACTGAAACTAGATCAGGACTCTCCAACCTTGGGTCTCCAGATGTTGCTGGCCTACAGCTCCCAGCATACCCAGCTAGTATGGTTAATGGCAAGGGATTCTGGGAGCTGTAGTTCCAGCAACATCTGGGAACCCAAGGTTGGAGAGCCCTGAACTAGATGTTACACTGACTGGATGGTTGCTGCTATGTTCTCCTCCCTACTCTCTCCCCCATAAATGTCTAGTAAATTTAAAGACATGGCATGATGTCATTGTGTTGTGAGTCTCTCTGCCCCCACAAGAGCAGCCAATGACGTGTGGGCGCGGGATTTGCAATGTGGTGACATCACATCTTCGATTTTTGTTTGGAGAGAGAAGAGGAGGAGACAGGATTTCTGCTTTGGGCTGCAACCATGTGGTCTCTATAACATTTTAGCCTTAACAGGAAGCAATCTTACTTTCTCAGAAGCTCGTTCCAATTAACAGTGGAACGAGCTTCTGAGAAAATTATTCAGGATCAAGCTGCAAGACTGCTTGTTTATGCCTCCCAATTCTTATAACAGGGTGGCATTACCAATGTATATGAGCACATATAAAGTGTGGTGTGTGTGTGTGTGTGTGTGTGTGTGTGTGTGTGTGTATAGAGTGAGCATTGAAAGTAGCTAAGAATGCCAAATCATTTTGCCTTTTATTCTCATCATGAAGCTAGAGTATAATATCTGGCTACTGATTCTTAATTTCATTATTTGTTTGTATGATTATTCTTTTAATGGTATATTGTTTTAATTTGTATTTGTGAGCTTTCTTAAGAACCCTACAAGGCTAAAAGTTGGGATAGAAATATGTAAATAAAAATAATAAATATAATGATGGCATTTAGCAGAATAAGCTGGAGGTGTCCACCTCAACTTTGTTCTGGGGCACCATTACTTTCACTCTGCTAATTTTAATCCATTGTGTCTCCTTATTTCCCAGCACAAATGGACCCACGTGGCCTGTCTCCCAGACAAATTAAAAGTGACAGTGATGATGATGACCTGCCAAATGTGACCTTGGATAGTGTTAATGAAACTGGATCCACGGCCCTCTCTATAGCCAGAGCTGTTCAAGAGTAAGTATCAAGTTTTCAGGGTGATGCCAAGGTGGCCAGCAGTGCCTAATGGAAACACCTGGTCACATGACATTCTCTAGATATCCATCTGAATCAATATTGATACCAGTCCAGTTCCGTTAGTTAGCATTACCTGTAGCAGCGGATTGCACTCTGCCTGCGCAGCAATATGGGAATGTGGGAACATGTGCACAAACGCACACCAACTTGCAGTTAGAATCTGACTTCAAGCTCCTCATTCATTTCTCCTAAATAGTTGTAAAACTGGTATATTTTAAGACTAGTGACCGGTATTTTTGTGGTGGCTTTAAAAAAAAACAAACAAAAAAAAACACCTCTCTAGTCTGGGCCAGTATGAATATATATCTGACTTGTTTTCAGCACAGACATCTTTTAATTTGTTCCGCAGAAAGACATGCTAAAGAAACGTTACACACTTTTTGTAATTTAGGGTTGCGTCCAGTGTTAGTCCTACTTAAAATAGACCCATGGACATGAATAGGACTTAAGTTAGACTAATGTTGGATACAGTCGAGTGGATACAACAACCCACAATCTTTTTTTTTTTCTTTTCGCTATCAGTGACCAGGTTCACACGGCAGAAGCATGGTTAATAAGCCACGGTGGCTTGTTTACCACCCCCTACATGTGGCTCAGGTCACACAACACAAAGGTGCTTAATAAGCCACGGTAGTTTGTTTACCACCCCCTGTGCAGGCTGGCTCATTTCCCTAATTACCCTTGCTGGGCGTGGAGTTTTATGATGTGCAGACCCAGTGACGGTGGCTGGCTGAAGGGCTTAATAAACTGCCCGGAAACCACACTCTGTTGTAGGGCTGCTGGGTCGTTTGTTAGCCACCCCAGCCAGCCAGCCACCCTTGCCGGGTTCACATGTCACAACAACCCACGCCCAGTGAGGGTAAGTAGGGAAATGAGCCGGCACGTGCAGGGGGCGGTTAACAAACCACCGTGGCTTATTAGCCACCCTTGTGTTGTGCAACCCGAGCCACTGTTTCAGTTCATTTGCTGGAAAAGAAATAGATCTGTTCCAGAATTTGCAGACATCATTTTTTAAAGTGGATTTTAACTGAAGTGTACGTTTGTGGAGGAAGGTTCTGTGAATCATTTATAGCTAGGCACAACAAGGTAACTTCATCCTTACTCGGAGCAATACTACCATTCCCATTTTGTAAGTGCTATGAGTAATATGGCCAGCTTGCACTCTTGCCCACCAGCAATCCACTTTATGTGGCAGAGAAGGCACCCCTTATCCCCATATGACTAAGGATTTGTTAGGGGTAAGAGTCTCACAAATTAGATATTTGAGGGAACACTTTTTCCCATATGGACTCCTCCTGAGATCTAACAATGAGGCCCTACTGTGGTGGCCACTGCCTAGGGAGGCAAGATTGTCATCCACAGAAAACAGTGCCTTCTCAGTGGTAGCTCCTGCCTTGTGGAATTCTCCCTTGAAGGGAAACCCATCACATCTGTACTCTTGGCTTTATTTTAGAAGGGTGGTTACAGCTTTTTGATTTATCTCTAGATTTCCCCGCTCTAGTTTCATATTGTCTCCTGCTGATATATTGTATTGTTGGTGCTTTTGTATATATATATATTTATGATGTTCATTTTAGATTTATTGTTTTCATTTTAATTTATTGTGTTGCTGCTTTGGGGATCAAATAGCAAAAAAAAAAAGTGGAATATTCATGCAAACAAATAAAATAAAAATAGGGACTCTGTGCTTATGGGCGGACTATTGTTTGTTATGGGCGGACTATTGTCTTTGTTACTTGTTACCTTAGATGTGTGGTAGAGCTCCTTCATCACACAAGGAGATCACTGGCTGAGTACGTGTAAACTGGTCCAAAAGTCATAGAACCACAGAATGATGAAGGTGGGACAGTCATACAGCCAGTCAGGACCAACCCCACCACAGATCAGCTTCCTGGCTTGCCGAAAAAGAAAATAAAACACCCCTCGTAACTGCAGAAGCATTGTTTGTCTCTTTGCTAAAATAATAGGGTAATGTGACATGCAGTATCTAAAAGCATGATGGGAGAGAAAGAAAGATTCCCTGTTTTTGCAACTACTATTTGCTGTAGGTAAAAGTGGCACTGTGACCCTCCTTGCTCCTCTGGTATAGCTTGCAGTGCCAGGTCAGCTTGTGATGTTGATGCAATACAACAGGTTGCGAAATCACGCTCATCCCAATAGTCGGCATGCCCCCATCCAATATGTTTCTTTACTAGCAAACCAGATCATCACACACTAATCCTGGGGTGTTTTTGTACTGCAGTCATCTCGATGGTTGACATGAGGTCAAATTTTTAGTTGGCCAGAGCCCAAGACAGTCTTTTATCAGTGTTGAACTCTGTGTGATCTTGAGAGAATCTTGGTCGACCCCCCCAAAAAAACTATGTATATGCTTACAAGGTGGAGAATATCAGGAAAAGGATGCAAAATTTGGGAGAGGTACAAGAGAACTAAGCTGCTAAAAGTGTTCTGAGATCTGCCCTTGATTTCCCAAATCTATTAATACTGGAACTCTGGAAGTGTTGAGTAACTTTTTCAAGAACACACATCTAGTACTAAGTTTAAGCAGAGCTATGCAAATGCAATATATCCTTGTTTCCAAAGTGGCGATTTTATGCACTGGGAAATAGTATTGCTGAACTATTGCTGACCTGCGTTGGCAGAGTTTCTGCTTTTTCTTTTCTTTATTCAGTGCAATGATCAGAGGCATTAAAATGCTGATTGTAGCAAATATTCATCAGTGAGCAAAAGAGGGAAAGCATGCCACTGACAAGCAGTCATAATACTCCGGGGCCAACTAAAAGCTTCTTTTTGTTGCCTTAGGTTAAGCTGTCCCCATGAGAATAGGGCATACATGTTAGTGGACAAGCCAGGATGTGGGAATTGGGGGAAAGCTACAGGCAAACAAGTAGAGAGCAGATAAACCAACCTGGCAGTACTCAGGGAGGGTCAGGCAGAGCAAGCCAAGAATAAAAAAGCAGGTTCTACATCCAAGGAGTTCTAAGCAGGAGCTGTTGACCAACTTGCCAGCGGTCTTCTCCTGCTTCTTTTTATAGGCCCTGCTGGGAAGCTGGAGCCCCACAAAACAAAACCAGGAAAGCCAAGTGGCTTCTGGTGAGCTTGCATTTTAAAATAGGCCAGGACTGAAGTGTGATTCTGTATGTTGCAGATCCCCATGTGTCATCTCAGGGGATTCTGTAGGGGCCTTTCTTTGTTTTTGCGGGGACCCAAATATGCCAGAACCAATAAGCGAGCCTAGAATCATAGCACTGTGGGTGCTCCTTGAAGTGTTCCACCCTAGACGGCACCCTGGTTTGCCTGTATGTTATGGCCAGCCCTGCAATAAACTTACATTATTAACTTGACTCATAAGTTAGGGGCTCTCAAACTACCATATTTTGTCCCCTGCCCTTTATTTACAACAGGGTGGTTTTTTTTAATTAGTTAAAATGTATACTAAATAGGGCTACACACAATATTTCCCAGTGTAGATTTCTGCAGTAAATGCACCAGTAAAAAAAAAAACCCTGAAAGACAGTCACACAAAAGTCCTATTGAAATTAATGGGACATGAATTAACTGCAACTAACTTTTCCTGTTGATTTCAAGGGGACTTAAGCATGATGACGTTTCTCTGGATTTGGGCCTTAGATTTTGCAAATATCATCATCATCAGGCGATCACTCGTGACCGAGTAAGATTGTCTTCCAGGATTAAAAAAAAAAAGACAAAAAGGAAATTTTTAAAGGAGGAAATTCTAAAGAAAATTGTGTAGACTCTAGCGATGGTTCCATAAGTGACTGTGGAGGCCAATTCTAGATCCACACAGCTTCCCACAGTGAGGACACAGGTTACCAGATGGAAGATAGTCCTGTAAAGGATTCGTTTGACGTGCTTTTCGCTTAGCACGTTTCTCCCTTTCACCTTGCACTCGGGCTTCTTCAAAGTCCATAGAACCTTTGTGAAAGGCTCCAGTTAGATCGTTCATGGGCCAGAGCTTCCCAGTTTTCGATGTTTATGTTGCATTTTTTTAGATTAGCCTTATGAACATCTTTAAACCGTTTATATTGACCACCGATATTCCGCTTTCCATCCTTGAGTTGGGAGTAAAGTAGCTGCTTTGGGAGACGGCAGTCAGGCATTCGAACAACATGACCGGTCCACTGAAGTTGGCGTTGAAGGATCATTTTTTCAACGCTAGTAGTCTTTGCTTCTTCCAGTACACTGACATTTGTTCGCCTATCTTCCCAAGTAATTTGCAGGATTTTCCGGACGCAACGTTGATGAAATCTTTCAAGGAGTTGGAGGTGACATTTATAGATAGTCCATGTTTCGCAGGCGTACAATAAGGTTGGCAATACAATGGCTTCATAAACCAGTGTTTTGGTCTTCTTACAAATATCCCGATCCTCGAACACTCTATGTTTCATTCGAGAAAACGCAGCACTTGCGGAGATCAAACGATGCTGGATTTCACTGTCGATGTTAGCTGTAACAGAAAGATAGCTGCCAAGATAGGGAAAATGATCGACATTTTCCAGTATTGTCCCGCCAAGCTGGATAGATGGCATCACCGAAGGGTTAGCTTGCACTTGCTGATGAAGCACTTTGGTTTTTTTGATGTTAAGTGAGAGACCAAGTTTTTCGTATGCTTCTGCAAAAGCATTTAGGATAGTTTGGAGATCATCCTCTGAATGCGCGGAGACCACATTATCATCAGCATACTGAAGTTCCACAATGGAGGTTGTAATTACCTTACTTTTTGCTTTCAGCCTGCTGAGATTAAAAAGCTTTCCATCTGTTCGATATATAATTCCCACACCAGTGGGAAGTTGCCCCTCAACAAGATGTAAAACCATGGCGATGAAAATAGCAAATAATGTTGGCGCGATAACACATCCCTGTTTAACACCTGATCCCACTTTAAATGGAGCACCATGAGAGCCATTGTTGTCCAAAACCGTTGCCGTCATGTTGTCATGGAGAAGTCACAAGATATTCACAAATTTATTGGGGCATCCAGTTTTCATAAGGATAGTCCAGAGAGCTGTTCGGTCTACAGTATCAAAGGCCTTAGCCAGATCAATAAATGCCATATAAAGGGGTTGATTTTGCTCCCGGCATTTTTCTTGGAGCTGACGTGCAGTAAAAATCATGTCTACTGTCCCTCTAGATTTTGCAAATATACATCCCCTTAAAAAACAACTTTTCAGCGCCATTGTTCTACTGTAGCTGCCAATTCTTTCTCTCCTGAAATGAACCATGCGGGTAATCCCACCCAATCAGGGATCATACAATGAACACGATGATGTTTGCACATTATATCAGTGATGATGCTGGATGTCAGTATATAAAATCACCAGTCAGATTTGACTGAGGGCAAAAGAGGACAATTCAGAACAAGGCAAATGATGGTAATCTAGGTAAATAAACTAACATCTTCTTAATAAATTCTGAAAAATGCCCCCCAAAAGTAGCCCTTTTCAACCGAGCTGAAAACATTCCTGAAAAATGGCATGTAGTTTCCTAATACTACAATATTTCATCTTTCATGAAAGATACATGGTATATACAGACACAACTATGTTGGCAAACACACATTCACACACCATTGTTTTCCATGAAGTAGAAGACATTGGATTTTTACATGCTCTATAAATTAATCGGCAGTATCCAATAGTGCCATTCCTCAAACTCAGATAGCACTAGCGGAGCTCCGCCAAACCTTTCTGTTGCACAAGTGGTTGTGCATTATGCTTGCGCACCTGGTTGTGCAAGTGTAATGCGCAACCTGTTGTGCAAGTGTGCTTGTGCAAATGTAACTTTAGTTGGATTCTCTTCTTGCGCATACTTTGGAACCTTGTTTCTACTAGTTCAGTACCATTTGTGCTAATGGAATGGCACAGTTGGATACTGCCCAATATGAAGGAATAGAAACGTGTGCTGTGCAAAGATGAAGGTCTTTCCTACCTACTTGTTATGGCAGAAGTGAGCTCCCTCTATATGACAAGTCTCTCTTCTCTTTACTAGTGCAGAGGTTGCTGTAGAAAGTGATCGTTAGGTTGGTTTTTTCCAGTACAGACACCAGTCCAGTTGAGAGGAAGGTGTGGCTGAGAAAGTAAGTTATTGCTCTGCATACCAGCAGCTGTACGTGGTTGGTTTTGCCACAGTGTCATTTATTGAGGGTGGTAGGTGAAGAGCTGATTTAACACCTAGTGCCCATTGCTTTGTCCTGCTTAATCCTATGTCTGATAATGATTTGGAATTAGACTGGGGTCAGTACTAGCCTTATGCTGCTGCTTTTCAGGACAAGGTCACTTGTAAAGCATTAGGCATTTGTATTTTAATTTTAAGAGTGTGAATCATGGATTGCTGGAGGGTAATGTAGGCCAAGGTTTGTTTTTAGCTCTCCAGAGACATCCATATCCAGCCAGCATAGCCCACCAATATGTATTGGAGCCTGCTTCATGACCCCCACCCCACCCCGGTTTTGCAGTCCCAGGTGAGCAGCCAAAAAGAAGGGGAGGGGTTATTGAGCTCCTGGTGATCTGCACTTAGTTTGGTACAAACTGTGCAGGCCTAGTCTAACTTATCCAAAGTACTTAGTGTCCATGGTAGACTGGGAACCCTGTTTGTACATAATGCATTCCATTACCTAAGGCCCCTGGTTTTGAACATACTGTTGAAGTTGCCCAGAACTCTTGTTCTAGGTAACTTCAGGATGAAACATATTGAAGCAGCCTTATGTAGAGCTAGACTACTGATCCATCTAGCCAAGTATTGTGTTCTCTGACTGGCAGGTACACCCCTGAAAGTGGTGATGGGTGGCTCTTCATTATTTCCTTGACACAAAAGAGGAACATCCATCACTGATAGCTTTTAGACTCCCACTGGATCCGTTGCTACACATGGAACTCTTCAGCTTACAGCAGATCTGGGTACACTCATTCAGAATCTAACCAAGAGACCATGATAATTCATGCTTTTGTAACCTGGGTGCTTGGCAGCTTTAATGTGTGCCATCCGTAGCTTGTGTAGGTCATGGTGGTCCACCTCCTAAGTGGCATATTCCAGCTTCTGCAGTGGTTTTGTGACTTTCAAAAAATGCTAGCCATGATGAATATTAAATATCTGTCTTTTTTTGCTTTCCTTCACAGTCTCTGAGATTCGTGAAGAACTTTCTTTTCTTTTTACAGTAACACCCATATACCATATTTCATAGAATCATAGAAAAGTAGAGTTGGAAGGGGCCTACCAGGCCATCGAGTCCAACCCCCTGCTCAATGCAGGAATCCAGGTCAAAGCATCCCTGACAGATGGCTGTCCAGCTGCACTTTGAATGCCTCCAGAGTGGGAGAGCTCACCACCTCCCTAGGTAGTTGATTGCATTGTCTTATTGCTCTGACAGTCAGGAAATTTTTCCTGATGTTTAGGTGGAATCTGGGTTCCTGTAACTTGAGCCCATTTGTATGTATTTGTATTTGTATGATTATAGCACATAGAGAGGTATGTTCATAGAGAGTGGCTGTTCAAAGTTATTGAAACTCCCTGTCATGAAGGCCCTCAGGCAGGGTTAGTACTTTATGTGACCCATTGCAATTTGTTGCAACTACACATCCCCACGTTTCAGGAGACCACTTCAAGAAGTTAGAAGACACTCTAAGCTGACCCAACTGTGTACTCAGCTTCAGTTTGTTGGCCTTCGACCAGGGAATCTTTGAGTGAGGTATACTGGAGATTTGTAGTAAGATTTACCACCAGTTTACCACCTTGACTGCTTCACCTAAAACTGATGAAAAAAGAGAAATAGGGCTGGGTATCATCAGCATAGTGATGATATCTTACTACAAATTTCCAGATGACCTCATTCAAAGATCTGGAATTGGCCTTCGAAATGAAGTGGAACCATTGAAACACAAATTCCCTAACCCAGGCAGCCTATCTAGAAGGATATCATGGTCAGTGGTATCAAAAACAGAGAGAAGTTCAAAAGAACGAGCAGAAACACCCTCTCCCTGTCGCTGTTCCATCATAGGCCATTCATCAGGGAACCAAAATGCTGCTAGTTTCTGTGCTGAAAATGGGCATGAAACCAGACTGAAATAGATCCAGATAATATGGGTTATATGGTTCCAATCCAGCTTGACTTGTGACTTCAGAAACTGCACTTCCACTTGGATTTGGTGCCCCTGACCCAGTCCCAATAGTCTTCTTTCTACCCTAGTTACTTCCTCCAGCAAGAGCCTAGGCAAGCTTTGCCTGCAGTCCTGATTCTGAAAGAACTTGTATAGCTCACTCAGGGTAGGCCTTCCTGCCATGCTGGGGAGCTACTGCACAAGCATGCTTCAGAAACCTTTAATCTTTTCTGTTGGTCTTTCAGTAATTACAGGTTGAGCTGCTGATATGCAGGCTTATTTTACTTAAGGCCATTCATACATATTTGTATATAACTTAATTTCTCATTCCTTCATTATTCAACATTGGGGCCTATTCCTGTGTTAGTGCTGCTACATGGTGGCCCATTCCCTCATCACTTAGGCAACATAGGAACCCCACAGACATGTGAGAGGCGTCACTGATGCAGTGCCTCCCTTCTCCTTGAAGGCAATAATGCTGTGCTCAGGTAATGCAAGGTTCCTACATTACCTGAGCAGTGAGGGAAGGAAGGAGCCACACTGGAGCAGCTCCCACACCATGGAGGTAACATATGAACTGTCCTTTGATAGCCTATGGTGTTGATTTCTGAACTGACTCCATTAAAAACCATGTTGTTTGATGTGATAGACATTTTAACTCTAGTGTTTGATCTGTAGTGAAAATTATCACAGTCATCAAGTGATGGAAACATGTGTACATGAACGAAGAGGCCCTTATACTGCTACCTCCCCACAAATCCTTGGTACAAGAACCACTTCATTATATTTGTAAGGGTATACCTAAGATACTTTAAGTGTACACCTCAACATGTCAATTGTAAATACAACTGCACTTATCAGAGAGAATGATTGGCTACAGCTAGCTGTTGAGCATGCCTTCTCTGTGTAATGTGCAAAATGGACCTGAGGCAGGCTGAAAATCTATATTAATGCATTGCTGTGCTGTACAAATTATATTATTGCATCAGTAACAGCTTATTTTAGTTTGAATCTCAAAATCAGTGTGCAGTACAGTACCCTTTTCATATAAAGTTAAGAATGGAAAGATGTTTTGCTTCATTACAAGCTTATAAAACACACTGCATGCTTGTTTGCTAGGACAAGAACCTTAGAACTGAAAACATTCTGGATACGGTATTTGCTTAGTGATGGTTTCAGGATAACCTCAGGCAGGTGAAATTGCCCTTAAATGAAAGCAGGGATTTGTCTGTTTCCTGTGGTCAGTTCTGTAGGATGAATGACTGAATGGCCAAAGGATTTTTTTTTAAATGGTGATTGAAATATATACATGTCACAGTGTATTTTTCTAGGTGTTGGTTTCCCTCTGCAATCTATAGGAAAAATTCTGCTCTTGTAGACAAATCTCCACTGCAGTCTTCATTATTTTATTCAATCCATCTGGGTAAAGGAGACCTGTGTGTAAGAAGGTCCTGCTCCCACCACTGGAGCTTATTCTGGGCTCCCTTTAATTTTTAAAAATGATCTTTTAATCTCCCCTGGTGCTCCAGCACCTATTAGCTTCCAGCCCCATCTTTAATTTGTCCCCCAATGCCCCAGAAGTTATCTCACTTAAGATTATTGGAGTGCGAGGAGATGGCCATCTCCACAAAAGCATGGTGGTTGCCATGTTTTTCGGTGGCAGCCGTATTTTCTGCTCACAAAAGCATGGTGGACATGTTTTGGTGCCAGTGGCCATCTACCCCCCACCATGCTCCAGAATGTACTGTGTTCCAGGTTTGGGGGGGTAAATTCAAGATGGTGGCTGGAAGTGCCATAGTGCGTGGGGTGGGGCTAGATGTGTGGGGGGGAGAAATGATAAAAATACGTTTGTATTTTAAAAATGGGGCCCAGGACAGGCATCAGAGATGGGTCCTCCCAGGGCACTTGGACCCCAGCAGCTGCCTGAATATGTCTTGTGGTGGTGCCCAGCTGATACCCATGATTTGTTGCCTTAACCCTGGTTAAGATCCCAAATGTACAGTGAAACCATAGGTTAGCTTACTAAGCTAAGGCCTTCCCCCAGAAGGAAATGGAAGGCAGGAGTTAGAGCTACTTCTTACTTGCAAACAGAACTAGGGATGTGGGAGACCTGAACCATGGTTTGTTCAGTGCAGGGTCACAGGTAATATTCAATAAACAACAAACCTACAGTGTCAGGTCTGGGGCATGAGCAGCAAAGGTCTTAGGCTGGAATGTCGGGGCCAGGGGTGATGGAGGTGGATGCAGGCCAGAGACAAGCAGAATCCAGAGCAGGCAATGGTCAGACACAGTGGAGCAGGGCCAGAGGCAAGAGCAAAGTCCAAGAGCAAGCAGAAGTCAGACACGTACCAGGCAAGGTGGGGCCAGAGGCAAGAAGCATAGGTCAGGAGGAGCAGATGCAGGTCAAACACAGGCAAGGCAAGGATCAGAGTTGGTCACCAGAGTCAGGAACCAGCTACAAACACCAGGATAACTCATGTTGCTGTGGTAAAGACTTGAGGGAAGAAGAATGCAGCTCCCAGCTGGTCTGCATTAGCAATCCTGGGAGCGGCTGGACATTTGGGGCTGAATCCTGCAAGTAGTGCAGCGTAGGCTGTGCTGCCTTCTGAAAAGCGGCCACCAGATGGTGCTGCAGTGCTTCCCAGCCAAGCTGCTCCTGACATACAGTTTACAAAAAATAGGGTTTTTTATTTTAAATTTTTTATTAGTTTTTTTAAAATGTGACATACAGTTTACAAAAAAAAAGTTCAGGCTACACAGTTTTCAACCAACCACCGAAAAGCAGGGAAACTTTGAGCTAAGGCTCACAAGCCTTAACACCACATCATCCCCAAGGAGGCAAAAAGTGCAAGTGGAATTCTCATTCTCCCAAAGCAGATATACCATTGGACAGGATGGAGAATTTGATATACAGAGGTGACTGTGGGGTTGTGGAAAACCAATGGAAAACGACTTCTCTCCTTTTTAGAGCAGCCTTCCCCAACCTGGTGCCCTCCAAATGTGTTGGACTGCAACTCCCATAATTCCCTGTGTCAGCATGATTGGTCTGGCTGCTTGCACCCCACATAGAAACAAAGTAGATTCTCTCCCCTCAGAACAATGCTGGATGGCAAGTAATATTTACATGTGCATATCAGCATTGATACCACTAGCAGTGAATTCAGGGGACCCATGAAATATATTTGTAGAATAGTAAAAAACTATAATTTATAAACGAAAGTTGAGAAGATAAGGAAGAGAGAAGAATCAACCTGGCAAGACTGCTCTGACAGAACATTAAGAAATAATACACCATCCATCCTCAGTATTTTTGTTGAAGTTTTTAAGAAACTGGGTATTTGATGAAGATGTAGAACTTGTGTTTTTCATCTTCAAGCCAACTCAAACAGAAACAGCTGCAAGATGGAAGACGGAAAATAGCCCAATCATAATGGAATGTAGCAGTGACTATAAAATCAGTGTTTGAATTACAAGAGGGCTACAGGAGTACTGGCCGCCTTACTTTCTGCAATGGATCTTTTAGCTTACATTTTTAGAAGGCTGTGGCAGACATGATTTGACTAAAATTGGGGGGAATCAGGAGTTGGTACTTGTGAATTTTAATAAAGCCCCCTCCCCATCTTTCCCCCTGGTCTAGATTAACAAATCTAGCAAAGATTCAAAATGGACACCAGTTAGCCCTGAAGCCTCCGGTGTGGCACCTGTGGGCACCTCTCTCATTGCCTGCCAGGCTCCCTGCCCCTCCTTATTTTTATTTCATTTCTTAAGATTTTTGAAGTACTGCCATCCAGTACCATCATTATTTGGGTTCAAAAGAGTGGTTTTCGGTTTCAGACCCCACCTCTACTTTGTACTTAGGTTCTTGAGCAAAATACTTTTCCTTTAGTCTCACCACTTTGCCTTAAGTGCAATGAATGTTTTGTGACCTGTCAGCCCATGATGGCAGCCATTTTATGATTTGGCAAGCCCCTCCCATGGCATCCATTTTGAGAGAGCACCCATGACACTTTCTCAAATTGCCAAATAGGTCCACCCACTGACCCAAAAAGGTTGGAGGCCACAGACTTAGTCAATCATTTTGAATGAGATGGCAACCTTTTTCTAAATTTTTCTGGAACATTACTACAACAGATCATTATGAGTTTATTTACAGTGCTATAAATGTTAGATAATTGGTTATCTGGATATGTGTTGTCTTTTCTTTTTTCTGTAAGATTTAATAGTCTATGGCACAATTGAGCCACTTTCCCATTGCATTAATGTTGATGGGGGAATTAAGTACATGCTTAACTCTCTCAGTGAAATAAGTAGAGCTAAATTGTGCTTACAATGGGTAGATTGTACACAGTGTGCTTACCTATGCTGCTTCTCAGGCAAGCTTTTATTTTGTGTTTCTGTGCTTTCCATATTTAGTTTTTAATATTTACACTTCTACCCCATGCTTTTTCCAGTTCCCTGGCAGTCTTCCATCCAGGCACTTCACAGGGTCAGACCTGTTTAGCTTCACCAGTTGGACTCCAACTTATGGATTCCCTGAAGGATATGTATAGTTTTAATTTCCTCTTTAAATTTTAGCAATCACAGTTTAAAAAATAGAAGACAGGTATTCTGTTGAAAACAGAAGAGAGTTACACAACATCTGCTGAGAGTGAGCATTATCCCGTGCCATGTAGGTTGAGCTCCACTTGACAATTTTTCTATCATGAATTCAAAAGAGAAACTTCACAAATATATTTTTGATCATGATGCTCAACTGGACAGACAGGTTATTAACAACTCTAAATTTTCAAAATGGTATAGGCTTTATAAATTTGACCACCAAAGGACTGTTTATCTTGTAAAGCTCACAGTTCTAAAACTTAGGCAAGCATTCACAACCCTTCGCTTTCAAATGCCTACAGCTTTGATTGATGGTAGATACTCTCACTCCTTTGGCCCTCTGGTTGTGTATTTGTGGGGCCTCTGAAATTGAGGATCTGCCTCATTATTTGTTCTATTGTTCATTGTACTCTGAACCAAGAACCAAATTTCTGGAACCTATTTTGTCCCATTTACATTCCAATACCATTTCAGAAAAGATTTTTTATCTCCTGTCTGACACCAGCTCTAAGATCACCCCAAGGTTTCTCTTTTTGCCCTTGCACCAATGAAAATTTGGGCAAGATTCATTACTGAGATTGCAGTTGACTGTTCTGGAGATAGTCTTATTTAATTATAGTACTTTTAAAATAATCATAATCATCATCATCACCACCACCAATAATTAATACTTTTAAACTGTACTGTATTTTACCCTGTTAATATGTAAGATTCACATGTGATTGTATGTAAGGTTTTTTCTTCCCCAATAATAATAGTAATAATTGCTTTTAAACTGTACTGTATTTTATCCTGTTAACATGTAAGAATCATGTGTGATTTTATGTAAGGTTTGGGGGGTTTTAACCGCCGTACTGTTGTAGTTTTTTTTTAAATTGTTGTACCATTGTACTTTTTTATATTGTTTTTATTTATTCTGTATGTGAATGGCCTATGGCTTAAGCATTAATAATACATACATACATATAGGTTGAGAAGAAACTCCATAAATGCTCTGGGGTTTGGCCTTGCATGCATTGGCCATTCCTAGAGGTGTGCAAGATTTTTTGTTTGTTTCATAATTACATTCATTTTTTTTCACTATTAAAGGCCTTACTAATTTCACTACTTGTTTGTTAAAATTGCATTCATTTCATTATTCATTTATTTCATTATTCATTCATTTGGGTCTTTACTTTACTTAGCCCATTTTTCCTTGCTTTCCCCCCCCCTGCTGGCTGTGGTGGTAGCAGCAGAGCTGATTTGGGCAGCTGCCATTTTATTTTCCCTGATGCACCAAACACTATGTCATTCCAGGGCATTGTGGGGAAAAATGGTGGCTTCCCCAAAAACATCTGTCACCGAAAAATGCAAACCCCCCCACCCCCATGAGTGGTGAATGGGTATGAATGGTGTAATGAAAACAAACCTCAGTTGTACCAATTAGTTACTGATAGCATTTGTTGTATAGCAAATAGGGCCCATTGAATTCATTTTTTCATTTGTTATGAATGAATGAATCAACCAACCAACAGAACACCCCTAATTCCCCTTTCCAGTGAAGTGAATGGGAATTGGGAAAGCTCTTGTGAGAGTACAGAATTGTGCAAGTATATCACAGTAACTGGAACACAGCCAAGCAGCCCAATTCTATGCATGTTGTTTATTTAGAAAAATAACACCCAAACTATGCGCCACAAGAAATACATTAAATAATTAAAGTTTCCTGGGAGTCCAAAACATCAATCCACATAGGAGACTACTCTTTACATTGCTGCATGATTCATACCTATGGACTTCCCTCCTTTCCTATTGGCCTCCATTGGGGTGGGTAATTCTGCTGCAACCCTGCATTGGGTGTTAATGGATCATTCAATCATTTGTTGGCATCCCCCCCTCACCCTGCGAATAATCAGTGCAGTGTGGGTTGTGCATGGAACAACCCACGGTGCGCCTAACAGACAATCAGGCTCACTGTGGGTTGTCCGCCACTGCTTCCCCCTCGGTCCTCCCACGAGTCCCACAGGTATCCCATGTTGTCTCCTTTCCCTGCTACAATCACAAGCCCTTTTGTGGTCGCTGTGGCTTTTTTCTCCCTTTTTTTTTGGAGATCACTTTTTGCAATCGCCGAAGTGACAGCCAGTAACAGCCCCACCAATGTGCCCAAGCAGCACATTGGAGGAGCTGTCATTGGTTTGCCACCTTTTTTTCTTTTTTTGCGCCAGAAATGTACACAAATGTTTTCGGTAATTTTAGGAGGGGGGTTGCACAAGTGCACAACTCCAACTAACCGAAATTTGAAGCCTTGCCTGGTCAATGTCCTAGTAAGTGCCTGCTGTCAAAGCAGGCACAATCCATGGACATTGACAAAGCTAGGCTTCAAATACATTACTTTGCTTTCACTTGAGAGCTGTCAAACAGCAAGCTGTCAAGTAAAAGCAAAGCTGCAAGAAGGTGGCAAATAGATCACCCCCTTCACAGTGAGATCATCTAGGTTTTAAGTGTGGACCTGACAGTTGTAAGTGTCCTCCACCCTTTTCTGAGACACTTGGTGCTCGGGAAGTTGGAAAAGTGCAGCTGTCAAAAGTAAGGCTTTCTTTTAAAACAGGGTTTTGACAGGGCTAAACGGGGTTGTTGTTGTTTTTACAGGAACATATACAGCCATGCTAGCAGCAGGGAGAACGAGCCAGTGATGGTCACTCCAAAGTGCCGCTTGGACACTTGGTGGAGCGGCTGTTACTTGCGGTGGCCTGGGCAATCTCAGTAAGAGAAGCATGGGGTTTTTGTCACTCTTGCCAAGCGGCTCGCTTGCAGCTTCCCTGGACCCATGATGGGATCAGTGTGCCGGGTTCAGATGACTCGCCAACCTATTGTGGGTCCAACAGCCTTAGAACAAGCTATGGATTGTCAGGGGGGCTTGTTGCCCCCAAACAAGTCACCTTGTGGGAAGCAGTCTGGGTTCGCACGACATACCAGCCCAGTGTGGCCAGTTACCCCCGATGGGTTGCTGTGTCATGCGAACCCAGTCTCTGTCTGCTACCAGAGAAGCCTAGCTGTTGTGTTTCTGAATGGCTGCATTTGAACACTATGGTATAGTGTTCCATGAACAAGCCTTAGGGCCAAACTAAACTTTCGGGAAAGCATGTGTATTGGCGCTATGTGTGCTAGCTTTTTCTGCTCTCCTGTAAGCATGTACAGCCCTGATTCAGAATCGGATCGGGTCTGCGGTGCTCCAGGAGTGGCGGGGGGTGGTTAAACCTTCCCCCCCCACCCATTTTTTCCCCATGAAATTCTCCATTGAGTCCCAAGTAATCTTGCATAGATTACTTGCATAGATTAAAAAAATAATAATACCGCCGCTCATTAAAAACCTGGCTGTTCAGGCGGGAATATGGGGTGGGTTAAGATTTTTTTAAAAATTATACTGTTTTAAATGTATTTTATCTTGTTTTTATCCTATGTACATCGCCCAGCGTGGCCGGTTGCCGGCCAGATGGGCGATTAATAAATGTAAATAAATAAATAAAAATAAATAAATAGGGTCGCAGATCTGAAAACATAGTATGTTTTGGAAAATTAATCTTTAGTGCATTAAAATTCATGTTTCATTAAGGATCCCCATGCCATCCTTAAAATTTCCAGTGTAGTAAAATGACTTTTTAGATATTTTCTGGTCCCATGGGTGTCTCACTGAATATTACTAGCAGATAGGAGTGAGGTTCTGCAGATCATGTGCAAGCTATTTTTTTTAAAAAAGTAGTATAACTATTTATTTAAGCCATTGAATGAACAACTTCTTGCAGCCACAATGCAGCTGATCAGAATTTTTGCACAGGTGTTTCATATATTGTAAATTAAGACAAAAGAGCATTATATAGTTAATGTAACAGCATAGTGCTAAAATATCAATTGATGAAACTTGTGCACCCTATAGTATTTTTTTTATTTTTCATGATGAAATCATTACATTTAAGTTCTAAATTAAAATATTTGACTGCTAGTATTTTTCTTATTGTACTAAAGCAGCAAACACAGTCTGGGCATGGTATGGGATTTCACTTAAATGTTAATTTCATCATCATCATCATATCATCATCATCATCATCATCTATAAACCATCTATCATGGTGCTTTCTAACTGCTGCCTTTCTCAGAGCTGCTGAAATTCTGAATTTGTGGATTTCTGCATAAACTCTGTCAACCCTAGAAATAAATTTTAAAAACTAGGTTGTAGTCCCTTTCCAGAATACCTCCTCAGCACCCATGCACAGCGGCATGCTGGCCACTACCTGGAATGGGAAGTTGGGGTGCCTCCAACCATTTGCTCTCCAGCCCAGTTCCTGGCCCATAATTTTCCTCGAGCTTCAAGCCAAAGTAAATTCCGCACTGGAGCTTTGGGTTGGAGAGGGAGGGTGTGAAACTGAATGAATACTGAAACCGAAAATGCACCAGCCTTCCATTCTGTACAGTGGCAGGGACACGAGTGCACCCATACAAGAGGGTGGAAGTCCCAGCTGGGCTTTATGATGATCCCGCCACAGGATGCAGGGGTTGTGCCCTTATTGATTGAATTTCAGCATTTCAATTGGAGGACATTCCAGGATATCATGTCTTTTAACCGCTAAGGCTGCAATCCTATTTCTACTTACTTGGGAGTAAGTCTCATTTAACTTAGTGGGACTTACTTCTGAGCAGACATGCCTAAGATTGCACTGTAAAGCTCTTTTACATTTTCCAGGGATGGACTTGATTTTCATGTTAGATTACACTCATAGCTGTTGAAATGCTAGTGTAGGTGCATTTCAGGGTGGAGGAATGCAAAATCCTAGATGTAGGCTGTGTGCTTGTTATTGTTTTTGCTGTACATTTCCCTCCCTGTTGTCTACACCCCTCTGCAGTTCTTTGGGGTATCTTAAAATTCCTAATTGTCTGTGTTCAATTTCCAGAGAGAGCATGTGGGGCTGTGCCAGGTCAGCAGTTAACACTTTTCGTTTTTTCAACTCCAGGTATGAAGTATTTTATTGTGCATTATATAATGATGTTGATATTGTGTGCTTGAAATTTCTGAGAAGCAGTTTATTTCAATTTTATTTCCCTCTATCATGGCTGACAGTTGTAAAAGAAAACAAAGGACTTTTTTTTTTTTAGGGGAACGCAGGATTAGCAGTTACATGTTTTGCTTCTTTGTTTTTCTCTTCAGAATCCCACAGTATCTCCTAGCATCTGAGAACCTCTAGAACAGCTTTCCCCAGCCCCTCTGAAATACTTACATACAATATCTACAGATACCTGGATGGCGTTACAAATGTGCTCTAATTGGATGGCAGTGATTTTGCTACATTAGGTCTGCATAACATGCTACCCTCCAAGAAGAATGTAGCCTACCAATCCATCCAGTTGCTTGACACCTCCCATGTTTTTGCAGTCCCAGACAGGCAGCAGAAACAGAAGAGGTGACCTGCATTTGGCTTGGTGGGTCACAAGTTATGTAGGTCTGTACTGTGTGTTCATACTAACGGTTCTCAGAGGTTCTAAAGCAGCCTTCTCCAACCTGGTGCCATTGAGATGTATTGGACCGCAACTCCCATAATTCCAAGCCAGCATGGCCATTGTACAAATCGTACAGACCTACATAACTTGTGACCCACCAAAGCCAAATGCAGCCAAATATCTCCTGTTTCTGCAGCCTGTCTGGGACTGTAAAACATGGAAGGTGTCAAGCAACTGGATGAATTGGTAGGCTACGTTCTTCTTGCAGGGTAGCAAGTTATGCAGACCTAATGTAGCAAAATCACTGCCATCCAATTAGAGTACATTTGTAACGCCATCCAGGTATCTGTAGGTATTGTATGTAAGTACCGTATATCAGAGGGGCAAGGCCTGCCCCTTAATCTACTCTCATTCAGTAGGCATTGACACTGAATGCTTGGATCTGACTTGCATCATAGGTAGACAGCATCTTCAATCCCTCTGTTTGCACTTCGTCTTAGGGCTACTTCACACGTTATATATGATTGCCGTTGAGAAGGCAAGGCATTTGTGTGAAGCACCTGTGATGTGGGTTGTCTGGTTTTAGTTATGCCAGTAAAGCCCTTAACTTTGGGATAGTTTTGTGGGGATGGTTAAAACCAGTTAACAAAACAATTTTCTTGCAACACTCCACACTAAAAATAACAGACTATATCAAGTATAAGTACAAAAAGACATATTTAAAAACTATTTTTGTATTCACACAATTTTGCTCAGCTAAAGATAACAGTACAAGCAAGAAAGATTGTGAACCTGTAGTGCTATGCTATCACAATCAGAATGGAGCTAAACATCTATTGTAAACTTTCCTTAAGAGGGTGAGTGAAAAACAGAGACATAAGAATGGACCTCTTGTTATGATCCTTTTCCCAAGGCAGTTCTTAGTCTGATATATTGTTCAATCGAATGACCCCTTTTAAAAATGAACTTTTGTTGAATAATAGATAATTTCCCTATGATTTGTATGCTTTCATTGTATGCTGATAATAATTCAGTTGTAGCAATGCAGTGCATACTGAGTTATGCAGCTAGAATATTGTGGAACTATGCAGAATAGAGCCAGTTTACTCTCCAGTAGGGTAGGTTTTGAAAATTTGTGGAATTTGCACTCAGTGGCACAACCTCTTCAGCCAAAGGAGTGAGAGCTGTTCTAGAAATTACTAAGGTAATAGATTTCTGTACTGTACCACTTACAATTTCGGGGAGTGGGGGCAACACAAAGTTAAATTATGGAATTTGCTACCATAATATGTAGTGATAGCTGTCATCTTGGATGGCTTTAAAAGGGAGTTAGACAAATTCATGGAGCATAAGGCTATCAATGGCTACTAGTCCTGATGGTTTAAACCAGAACCCAAGTGCTATGCCTCTAGTGCTAAAATGCCATGGCAGCACCCCAAAAGCCCATAGATCCTTGCCGTGCTAATGCTGCTACACGTGTAGTGACTGGGGGCTCCATTTTAAATGTGAAGACTGCTCTGTGAAGTGCCGTGCAGATAAACAATTTTAGCCTATCTCATGTTTACATTGGCTTCTATACATAAACCTGTTTAGTCCTTTTGAAGCCACTGAAGTGTGATTTGACTTTCAAGGCACCTAAGAATCCAACTTTGCTGCTTCAACACTCGCAGAGATTGCCACTGTGCCTGACCATGCATGCCGACAGCATACAAAACAAGGGCAAGTGGCTACTGACACACTGAAGTGAAGTGTCAGGTTTGCTGTTGGGTTCTTTCATACTTCAGTAGTTTGGAGCATTGCAAATGGTGATGTAACGTCAGGTGGCTGCGGATGCCTGTAACTGTTGGAAGTGTTGCCTAAAGTGCTCTTGATGCTTTAATGACAATGTGCTGACTGTCAGGATACGGTAAAATAAAAATTAGGTTGAATCCACATCATAGAGTACCAACTGCCCATATACATACACACACACGCTACACACTTAGGCTTCCAGCACACATTTAAGTGGATATGTGAAAAGCCAGACACTGACCCATTTTTTTGTCCTTGGGGAGACTTCATTTGCAATGTTCGATTTGAGAACCCAAGGAGCAGCTGCTCTGCTTCAAAGCAGTGTGTGCAGGAGAGAAGAGATTTGCAGGAGAAGAGCAACAAGTGGAGAGTGCAATCCTCCTCCGCCTCCCACTTTGTTGCCATGGCTGTGTTTGCCATGTCAAATGGGGCGGAAACAGCCAAAGGGGGCTGACAGGGTGCGGGGAAGCAGCAGGCAGGGCACTAGTTACCCACCCTTCTGTTCACCACTCCTCCTTTGTACATACATGTCGTGTTGCAGCAAAAATCAGTGAAGGTTTATCTTGGCCAAAAGTGAAATCTTATTGGTCTGCAAGGTCTGTGCCACTAGCTCTTGAGTAAATGAAAGGATGTTTTATCTTGTTTCACTTGGGTGTGGATGATTGTCCTTCTCCCAATAATGGGCGCAGGATTATCTGTCCTGCCATTACCTGATATATCGGGAGCTTTAATATGAACAGATCATGTCGAACGTGGCAACTGTGCTCCTATCAAAGAGCGTTCAGTGGATCTCGATGGACAGTCGCTGACCCTACACAATTCCATATATGAATCCTCTTGGGGAGCCAATTAGAGCGATAGAGCTGCTGCCATTGTCAGTATGCTAACAATACACAGTTTTGTTTTCCTTTAGACATTGATCTGTCTTCTTCTTTGTTAATGGCATCTGCCTCTCCAGTGCTGCTTTTGGGTTGGACTGGCAAAAACGAAATCTAGTCAACGCTAGAATTGTTCTGCCTCCAGAATTATGGATGGAGCATGTCATTCCGATGTAGTGACTAATGTGCAGTAACCATCCTTTAATGGAGAAGGAACAGCGTGGTGCTGAGTACTAAAAATATACCTAGAGCATTTTTTACATGAACAATAAGAAAGGGGATAGACAGTGAGGAATAGCTTCTATGTCTTTTGAAAGTGTGTGTGTGTGTGTGTGTGTGGATGGTTTGTATTGCAAGGAGCCCTGCAGAGTGTGATGGGTATCTGTGCACTGCAGCTTCCATAGCAACCCTGTCAGTGAAGGCTGAGTCACCCAGTGTCAGGGGCAAAGGGCAGGTTTTGCCCTCAACCACAGCTGTCTCCCTAAGTGCTTTACAATTCTGTATAGGAATGCCAACCATTCACTTACGGGAGAAAGTAAAGGGTTGCAATCTGGAACAGTATTGGGGTAACCTTATTGGGCTGCCCTCTGTCCCTGTTGGACCAAGTGACCCGAGCAATTGAGAATCAAGGTTGATCCTCTCTGCAGAGCCCCATTCTAGGTTCATGTTTATGTGTGATAATGTATTCCCAATATATGTTATATAAATGTCACCAAGTTCATTACATTTCTCTTCTCCATTTATTCCCCCACCCCACCCCCACCCCCTCAGCTTTCATTTTGCTCTTGCATTCTCCTTTTTTGCCTGGTTTTCCTTTGGCCACTCAGCTAGCTCCCTTTTACCAGATGGGCTGTGTTTGGCAGCTGCGAAATCCAGGTGCCAAATTCTAGAATATAGCTTTCCATGTTGGCATGAGGGCCTGTTGTTGCCTTCTTGGCTCACAGCTTGGCTAACTCTCTGACTGGCAGCTGTGGAGCCGCCTTTGGGGTTTCAATGTAGCGGGGTGGGGGGGAAGCTGTTGTGTGTTGGATGGATTGCTTGGCTTAAATTATCCCACTGAACGCTATTTTCTAAGGCTGAGCTGAAATTACTTACGGTTTCTCCATTTTTGCTTTTGCTTACACGGACAAATGTTTACCTTTTTCATCACTCCTGACTCCCCCCCCCCTTCATTTGTATCCACATTTTTAATTACACGGGCCTGTACTTACATTCAGTCTGGCTGCATTGACCCACATGATGACATTTGGTAATGTCATCACATCAGGTGGGCAGCATAATGTCCTCCCAGTCATTATGAGGCATCCGATTAAATATATACTAGCCCAACCCCTGCCTAGGCGGAGTCAATAGTAAAACAGCTTGCATGAGAAGAGGCTACATACTTATTACAGTATGTAAGTGTCCTGCCTCTCTGCAGCCCTATTGTGTTGTCATTAGAGCCAGCTTCTTGACCTTGACACCAACAAGGTGATGGTTGTTATTCCAGGTTGCCTACCACTGCCCTATAGATTAACCAAGGTGTGGCCAAATGGTGACTCCAGTTTCATTTGTAAGGGAAGCCGTCTGTTTAATCTTGCATCTCACTTTGGATTTTCTAAATGTAATAATTTGCTCTGCATGCGCTTGTTAACGGTGAAGCCCTTGCTTTGATAGGGTGCTAACTTTATTGTGTATCCTGATAATTTGTAAGGAGGTTGGTTTGGCTTGCAAAATACAGTGCCTTGCAGAAGCATTCACACACACACACACACACCCTTTGACTTTTCCATATTTTGTTGTTTTACAGCTTGGAATTGAAATTGATTTAATTGGCAGAGTTACCACTTGATGTACACAAGATACTCAACACTGTGAAGGTGCAAAATATGATGATGATGATGATGATGATGATGATGATGATGATGATTCTGGCACAAAATTTAAGCGAACAAAAACAGACTGGCACTTGTTGGTTGCATAAGTATTCCCCCCCCTTGAGTCAATACTAAGTAGAAGCACCTTTGGCAGAAATTACAGCTGCAAGTCTTCTTGGGTAAGTCTGTCAGCTTTGCGCATCTGGATCGTGCAGTGTTTGCCTATTCTTCCTGCAAAATTGCTCCAGCTCCGTGAGGTTGGATGGGGACCATTGGTGAACAGCAATTTTTAAGTCTTGCCGCAGATTCTCCATCGGATTGAGGTCTGGGCTTTGACTGGGCCATTCTAAGACTTTCAGGTTCTTGTTTTTAAACCACTCCAGTGTTACTTTGGCTGTGTGTTTAGGATCCTTGTCCTACTAGAAGGTGAACCTTCGCCCCAGTCCCAGTTCCTTTGCAGATTGAAACAGGCTTTCCTCTAGAATTGCCCTGTATTTGGCTCCATCCATCTTGCCCTCAATCCTGACCAGTTTCCCAGTCCCTGCTGAGGAAAAGCATCCACACAACATAATGCTGCCACCACCATGCCCCACCGTGGCAATGGTGTTCTCAGGGCAATGAGCACTGTTGGCTTTGAGGCGCACACAGTGTTTTGTGGCAAGGCCAAAAAGTTCAATTTTGGTCTCGTCACTCCAGAAAACCTTTCCCCACATGTTTGCTGTGTCTCCCACAAGCCTTTTTGCAAACTCCAAATGGTCTTTGAGATGGGTTTGTTTCAGCAATGACTTTCTTCTTGCCACTCTTCCATAAAGCCCAGCTTTGTGGAGTGTCCGGGTAATCATTTGTGGAGCGTCCCATGAATGGTTTTTCCCATCTCAGCTGCAGATCTCTCCAGCTCCTTCAGAGTTACCATTGACCTCTTGGTTGCTTCTCTGACTAATGCCCTCCTTGCCCAGTCACTGAGTTTTGGTGGATGGCCTTCTCTAGGCAGAGTTGCGGTCAAGCCATATTCTTTCCATTTTGTGATCATGGATTTAACGGTGCTCCGGGGGATGTTCTTAGTTTGGGATATTTTTTATAACCCAATCCTGACTGGTGCTCCTGCACAACTTTATCCCGGAGTTGTTTTAATAGCTCCTTGGTCTTCATGATGCTGTTTGTTTAGATATGCTCTCCAACAATCTCTAAGGCCTTCCAGAAACAGGTGTATTTAATCTGAAATCAAGTGGCACTGGAATTGCACACAGGTGGACTCCATGATTCAACTATGTACTTACAGTATGTGACTTCTGGAGGCAGTGGGTTGCACCACAGCTTATTTAGGCATGTCACAGCACAGGGGGTGAATACTTATGCAACCAACAAGTGCCAGTTTGTTTTTGCTTAACTTTTGTGCCACAATAAAAAATATTTTGCACCTTCCCAGTGTTGAGTATTTTGTGTACATCAA
This sequence comes from Shinisaurus crocodilurus, assembly GCA_021292165.1. Classification (NCBI taxonomy): domain Eukaryota; kingdom Metazoa; phylum Chordata; class Lepidosauria; order Squamata; family Shinisauridae; genus Shinisaurus; species Shinisaurus crocodilurus. The sequence continues at coordinate 157,893,105 of CM037878.1, read as the reverse complement.
GTGGTAATAATGCCAATTAAATCCATTGCAATTCCAGGTTGTAACATAACAAAATGTGGAAAAGGCAAAGGGGTGTGTGTGAATATTTCTGTAAGGCACTATGCTAGGGCTATCGCCTGATTATAAAAATCTTAGAGAATTCAGTGTATAAGTTTTAATTGATAGATTGATTAGTTATTAAGTTAAATCTACATACATTTGCATGGGACTAAACAATAGTTCTGATGGGGGGCAGGGGATGAGTTCTTCTTAAAGGATGCACACATATTGCATCAGGCACCATCTTAGAAGAGGCATTCCCTCCTAGTATGAGAGGGGAGGAATGACTCTCCTAAGACACCACCTGCAAACCAGTTTTTCTAAGTGCTTGTATTAAAATAATTTTAATAAATTGATCAAACGCTGTTTTATTTATTAATTTAACCAATTCGTCCATGCTGGGGACAATCCTATGCACAGTTATCTGGGAGTAAGCCCTATTGGCAGAGTAGGTAATCAGGTGCCCTCCAGATGTTTTGGACTACAACTCCCATAAGCCCCAGCCCCAACATGGACAGTGGTCAGGGATTATGGGTTTTGTTGAATAAAATGGTGCCTACGTTTGAAAAAATATGCATAGGATTGTGCTGTAAGTATTGCAGCCCTACAAATACACGTTGCTCCCCCCACAGTCTTAGATCATTGTCTGGAAAGTACAGCGGCCCCTGAGATTAAAGAACATTGGCTCTCTGCTGGTGTATTCAAAGTTACATTCTTCTCTCCGCCACATGCAAACACAGCTATTTTTTATTTTTTTTTTAGGGTTTGGTTTGGTCTGTGAAGCATGAGCTCACCTTGCTTGCTAATGCTACTGAGTGACTGAGAGGAAGAGAATCCATTTATATTCCTCTGATAGCCTTGGAGTATTATTTTTTTTTCATGATGAGAAGACAGGCTCCCTATAAATGCTGTTTATCTCCATGCCTAGTACACAAAAAGTCATCTGCGTGGATTTGTACGTTGCATTTTGATGTGATTAAGCATTTTAAGCCTATTGATTTCATGCTGGGGATTAATGATGCTGCATGAACAAGCATCAAGGAATAAAACGTATTTACATGCTTGATTTGAAACATTTAAAAAAAAAACACCCAAGACTTCAAAGAACCTGTTGCAGGATCAGAAAGAGATAGCAACAAAGTAAGACCAATCATGCAATTGTGCACTGAAAGGGACCTGAATTGACTCATTTTAAGCATAAAAAGATACAGGAAGATGAAGGCTTGATCAGGATTGATTGTACTAACTTGGATACTTAACACCAGTGTTTGACTTATTCTGCTGGAATAAGAGATTAAAAGGATTTCATTATCACTAACTGTGTATCGGATTTCATTATCAGAGCCTGCGTATCAGTTCTGCTGAACTAATCAAAGAAGGATGCTTATCCACCTCTGATTAATGAGCAGGTTTGTGTGTAACTGAAAAGTGTGGTGGTTTTAGCAAATTAAAGGACATGACCTATAGATGTGTGCATATCTGGGCTGGGCATGTAGTATTTATAATTGTACATGATGTTCATTGTTTGCTGTGATCTAGCTCTGAAGCCCACATATCCCTGAGTGCCTAACTACATGTTATAGTCATACTACACCCCAATGACTATTTCTGTTAAGAAAAAAAAACTGCTTGGGGAGGTAGTGATACTGGTGCAAAGAAATGGCAGGGTGTGCATAAACCTTTCTCTGCCCAGCTAGCACTCCACTTTGTTCCGCAATCAGCCACTTTCCTCCACAGCCCAAATTCCAAACCCACGTTTGCAAGGACTAACCCATGTTTGGAAAACAAGAAGTGGGAGGGTGAGGAAGAAGATCTGGGGTAATATGGAGCACATAAAAGGAGAATAGAGAAAGGGTTAAACACCACCTCCCTGCAGCTGCTTCTTTACTCCAAATCACTTACTTCCCGAGCTTTTCTTCCTTTTTAAAGAAAAGGAACAGCTACTGGGATTTTGTCACATATGTTTGCATGTAATGGGTAGTTAGGTCCTTCATTTATATTTAGCCCAAACAGTTCATTGTTTTGCACTGAGCAAATTGCCAGTGCAAGCCTTGTTGTACTAGTTTCAAGTTTATTGCCCAGCCAATTGGCCATTACAAAACATAATAATTAAATCACAAATGGTCAAACATGAACAAATGTTCCCAAACATAATTGGCAACTCCAAGTATAATTAAAATCAAATGAAAAATAGCACTGCCATTAGAGACAAAATCAGCAAACATGCATCTGTCATAACCATCCAGAAAGTTACATCTGTATTGAATGGTCACCCCTTTACAATCAAGGCCACACTCATTATCATTTACTTTGTGGTTCAATGTCACTTATTTCTAAAGATCCTATTGGCTGAAGATGACTGAGAATATTATCTTACAGAATCCACCCCATTTTTAATGTACAGTTTTGTTTTGTATTCCCCACTTCCCGGGTATAGGCTATTCTGCAGAAGCATGCTTTTACATGATGTGGTTCCCGTGGGAAGACAGGACAGGACACTTGTGGTGTTCTTTGAGCAGTGGGGGAGCGGGTAGACACTGCAACAAGCAAGGCTAGTTTTGAAATCAGGTTCAGTTCCCCCAAATCAACAGCATACCTTTGTGGCTTCTCAAGGCTGCAACTTGCCGTCCAGCTGCAAGAAGATTGTGGTGTTATCTCCCCAACTCACCCTCCCCCCAAAATCTCTTGTCTCAAAGTGTGGATGGAGAAGTTAAGCAAGTGAATTACTTCTTGTGGATGGTGAAGTTATAAGCAGACTTGAGAAGGAATAAGAGTTTAATACAGCATTGTTAACAGACATTGATAACTGGTGGAGGGTCAAATATTGAGCTGGCTTTGTTGTGTCTACATTAGCCGTTCCCAACCTGGTGCCCTCCAATATGTTTTGGACTTCAACTCCCATCAGCCCCAACCAGCATGGCCAATATGATCAAGAATCCAAGGAGTTGTCGTCTGGAGGGCCAAAACATCTGGAGGGCCAAAAGTTGCCCACCTCCGTTCTAGGGGATTTTGGAGTTCCGTGGCAGACGTGTCATTGTAGAAAGTGTTTCCTAAAGGTAGAACCTTTGAAAACCACTGTTCTGGATTAGCAACTTGAAAAACTGTACATTCAAGTCCAACATCAAGAATGGGCATCGTAGGGCACCTGCTGAGGCCTACTTCTCAGCATGGGTTCATTGGTGACTACCAGAGCTCCCTGGCACTGGTGCTGCTCCTCTTGCCATTTCCACCTGCTCTGACCCAGAGGGAGAGCAACAGCAAGCAATGGGAATGAGCAGAAAGAACAGTACCAGCCACTGACTGCTCACTCGTTGGCCCTTTCCCTCCGGGCAGTGGCGAAGATTGAGCCCAGAGGCAGAGGACAATAGTGTGGGCAGTGGCAAGAAAGAGAGGTGCCCACTATGGGCATCATGTCCAGAGGCTCTCGAAAACCTGGAACCATAACTTTGTACAGCAGAGGTAGGCAGGAAGGAGGTAGATCCAGATCTACTGGTAGACCTCTGGGTGATTTGCAGGGATCTCCAGCTCCCAATTGTTTAGCAATAGCAATGTTTAGGTGTAAATTAAACAGTTAGAATCCTGACCTGCTGCAACAGGTAGATTTGTATTTGTGTATACAAATTTGTATACACAATTTGTGTAAGGTCATCTTGATATATGGCTATGGGGTTGAATAGGGAATTGGCTCTTCCCATGAGCCACCATTTGGCATGTTGTTGCTCCAGATGGTGCATCTTGGAGTTCTATTAAAGAAAGAAAGAAAAGAATGAAAGAGCAAAGCAGATCCTGCAAGCCTGAAGTCTGCTGTCCCCTGGTGTGCAGTATTCCAATATAGTGTTTTTAATGAGTACATAGGCACATGGATCTTACCACCACCCTGCCCTAATTTATTAGCACATAAGCTAACAAACTATTCCTTACAAAACCAGGTTTTCTAACACTTAGCCAAGTCTGTGTAAACCCAGGAAAAGAGGAACAATAATTACCGTACGTACAAAGTTTCCTGCCTGTGCGCAGGTGCAGAATTCGAGAGAACTTGCATAGTTCATGATGGGCAAATGAAGTTGTGCTCACTTCTGCTAGGGCTTTGCTTCTGGTTACCTGTCCAGCTGCCGGAAGCTACGTGCAAATGCAGCATAGTGTGAGGTAAGGCATTTGGCAGCACCGAGAAGCCAATTTCTCAGTATTCTGCTAGGATTCCAAAGGTTTGAAGAACTGATGCTTTAGTGTTGGGTACTGGAAATGAACATTCATTGAATATTCATGAAGTGGTTTCTCTGAAAGAAGCAGGCTCAAGGGCACCATTCCATTGCTGCTGGAAAAGAAAAACCTTCTGTTTTGAGAAGTAATTTTGGCGTTTTCCTATTATTTTAGTAAGCATTTAATTTTGGCATTTTCTGACGACTTTAGTAAGCCTAACTAGGGGAGCATCTATCTGTTTATCTGTCTGTCTGTTTATCTATCTCCAGGAGCTCTTTTTGAAAGTGCATTAAAGCATACCAGAAAGTTTGCATTTATCGTTTTGCCAAAACACATTTCAACAAATTTGTGAAATTACACTCAAAATTATGGCTGAGTTAGTTCTGCAGCTTTGGCTAAGGAGCAGCTCCTGAGGAACTTGGCGTTCTTGGCCTTCAGAGCTGAAGCATACACAGAAGGCATATAATCACTGGCTTGTCCTCCTTATTAATCCTTTTCTGTGCCAGCTAAGGTGACCAGATCTGTGCCAACTGGGGTGACAGGGTCTCCTGCGCTCTTGAATAGGAGGTACATAGAAGACAGAATTTCAGCAGGTCCATTGTTCCTCAGCCCTGCCTGAAAAGCTGTATCTGACAAAATCCCATTTTCTATACAGTTGTTAAAGGGGCAAGAACTGTGTATGCCCATTAAACCTAGTCATATCTCAGCCTAACCTACCTCACAGGGTTGTTGTGAGGATAAAATGGAGAGGAGGATGATTATGTAAGCCACCTTGGGTTCCTTTCAGGAAAAAGGGTGGGGTATAAATATAATAAATAAATAAATAAACACCCTAGTCTTATCATATTTTATTTTTGGGATGAGAACATGTTCATATGAAGCTAGCTTATGATTTTGGTTCAGACCATCAGTTCATTTAGCCCAGTGACTGGCAGTGACTCTCTAAGGCAGTGTTCTCCACCCTTGGGTCCCCGGATGTTTTTGGCCTACAAAACATCTGGCTGGGGCATGCTGGGAGTTGTAGGCCAAAAACATCTGGGGACCCAAGGTTGGAGAACACTGCTCTAAGGTCTTAGGCACAGGACTTTCCCAGCTCTGCTAACAGAGTAATTCTTAATTGTAGATGCCAAGATTTTAACCTGAAATTATACATATGCAGAGCATAAGGCTACCCTAAGGGCTTGAACTGAGCCTTGTAACAGGATAAAAATCTTAAAATAAAGAAATCAAAATAGAGCATGTGCGGCAGCACAGAGTTATGGACCCTCCCCAATTCCCTTGAAACACTTTTTCCACATTGCATGGGCTTGTGCAAGATCCTTCTTTAACTAGTTGTAACAATACCAGTGAACAGTTCTTCTTGACTGGATCACCTTTAATATTGCTGCTGGCCCAAGCTAAGGTTCTTGGAAACCAAAGCTCATAAAAATGGGTCTCAAAAAAAGATAGTTTTGGAGCCAGTGTGGGTGTGAGGACTGGATAGACTTACCACATTTATTTTATCTTACGCCCTTAATGGTGCATGACAGGCGAAGATTAAGCAGGAGGGAATAACACATTCCAGAAGATGCAGAAATATGTATTGCAAATGGAATAAAAAGGAAGAAAGAAGCCTCAACACTGTTTGAACCCGAGCACTTCTTCAGGAGAAAAGAGAATGTAGCAGATTATGCTATAATATCCAGATGTCTGTACTGTATAGCCATGTAACCTTTTGTCCAGATCTTGCACACTGCGATTCAATGAAGGGAGCTTGTCCTGACATGAAGGTAAAGTGATGGGGGGGGGACTGCACCTGCTGAATTTTTCTGCATGCCATGCAGCGAAAACACAGGAGCCCTTCCAGAAATAATGATGGCAACTCTAGAGGACTAGCAGCCTGTAGCTGCCTGGTCCAGGTGTAAAGAAGGGCAGTCTTGTTTGGAAAAGCAAATGCTCACAGGTGCAGCTTGTCATGCGGAGATGAGGAAAGCTGAAATTCCCTCCTGTCCACTATTATTAAAGGTATAGAGGACCCTGTCCTCTTTTGCATCTGGCCACCCTACTGGCCCATGCAAATTGACCCAGGGCAAATTAGGCAGATGCTGGTGCTGTTTCAACACCCTCCGCACAGGAGCTCAATCAGGCAGCCCAGAGGAAGTCTGCAGCTCTTGCAGTAAAGCCTATCAGATGTGCAGCTGTTGTTGTTTGTTTCTGGGGGAGGTATGGCGTTACTCTCACATGTGAAATGAAAGAAGGTTGTTTGCTTGCGTCTAAAGGCAGGTATGCTGACTGGAAGGGTGACCAGGGAGTGTGTAAAGGTGCATGCTAGTATGTGTTTGAGGGGACGGCACATTAAAATAATAAACTGACTCTGCGGGTGAGGTGTTAGTCTCTCTCTCTCTCTCTCTCTCTCTCTCATGTGAACAAAATCCACCATAATGCTTAGTAAGTTGTTGAGAATGATTACTGCTACTTGGCTCTCTCAGCAAAGATAAGTAGTGCTCTCTCTCTCTCTCTCTCTCTCTCTCTCTCACACACACACACACATTCTATTTCTCTCGACCGTTTCCTGTCGTTTGGCTCCCACACGAAATGGCTAGGTCAGTCGGCAATCATCTGTTTTTGCACTTCCCTCATTTGGGGGGTAGCTGGGACTAAGAGCTGGCTCTCATTTGCAGCTGATTCTGTCATTTCCGTTCGGTTCCAGTCTGAGCGGATGCCAAAACCAACAGGTGATCCTTCCTTCTCTCGCAGCAAAGCAACAGGAAGTAGGCCGCGCATGGATGAGACAGTTCACCAGAGGGGCTGTCTGGCTCGTCTCCATCTCTCTGCATAATTAACACACATACCCGCCCTCCCCACATACTGAGAAGAAAATCTGTGCAGAGCAGCTCAGCTGCAGCAGACACACCAAACAGCCTCTGAAGAAGAACATAGATAAAGGGATTGTAGGGGAATGCGAGCTGCTCAAGTGCAGAGATGCACTGCAGTCTTCAAGGGAGATGGCAGTTGGTCCTTTTAAGGAGGTGGGACCAAATTGTATTAGCTGCTGCAAAATAATATCCGCTCAGTTACCCATTAGGATAAGAAGAAAAAAAGAATTCAGAGAGTACTCATGCTCAAATCACATTATTAAAATTAATTCAGCGCTATAAGTTTCAGGCTAATTCATTTGTTTTGTTGCTGGGGTTTTTTTTCTCTCTTTTTCCCTTTTTTTTAAAACAAGGTCTGGCTTGGTTACTTGGCTCTAGCCAGCTATGTATGATAAATTGGAATGAAGAATAGGATAAGACCTCTGTAATCTGTTGCCTTGATAGAAAAGATAGGACTTTGAATAATTCCTCATGGCTAAGTAACTGGTTCCAAGTTGAAAGGGTCCAGCAGTGATCCACATGGCTGGTTATGCTGGTTTTGTTTTTTGTTTACAGTAATACCTTGGATTGGAAGTAACTTGGTTTGAGAGCGTTTTGCAAGACAAGCAAATTTTTAAATATTTATTTATTTATTTATTTACGTGACAAGCGACGTCTTGCAATACAAGTACATGCTAAGCAGGGTCAAGCCTGGTTGTTACTTGGATGGGAGACCCCTCCTCTAGTTTCCTGCATTGAGCAGGGAGGTTGGACTCCATAGCCTTGTAGGCTCCTTCCAACTCTATGATCTATGAAATCTACTGTAGTACGGCTTAAATTAAAAATCTCTGTACAAATATTTTTGGGGGGATTTTGGATTACAAGCACATTTCCGGAACAAATTATGCTCTCAATCTAAGGCATGACTGTATCTCCTCTGCTGTTGTAAACTGCTTTTGAGTTTTGGTTAGTCTGATAAATAGTGATTAAAAAAAAAAGTTTGATATTATAAAAGCCAGTTCCCTAGTATCTGTGTGTACATCAGTGTGCGTGCATGAAAGAAGTGGGCAGTGGGCACTGTGTGAATTGGTTGTATATGTGTGTGAATGGGAACAGAGAATGATGGCAATCCATAGGAACATCCCAATCTCCCATCTGTTGTAGTGACATTCAGTCTTCTAGTATTTATATATGCACACGCACAGAGTAAAAACGGCAAGAGAGCAATAGTTTAGTGGCTGGTAATTGCCCAAAGTCTTTGCTGTTAATTTGCAGAATTAACATGGCCTGACATTCAGCCGTACATACAGAAAATGTACTGAAACCATCAGATTTCAATAAATAACTCTTCCGCTTAGCTTCCTTGCACTTTTAAATCAAGGGCGCTGCTTTGCATGTTGAAATCAAGGGCATTAGAACTTTAATTGAACATGCCATTTAAGTGATACAGAGCACTAATTAGAACTCTTCCCCCGCCTCTGCCCTTTTACCTCTAGGTGAGGAATATACACCTGTTCTCTTCCTTCTTAGGGTCTCTCACATGGTGATGTTGACCTCAGGAAGTCAGCAGAAATTGTAAGAGAATCCAAGAGGGCATTGGTGTTTCTTTTTAAAAGATTTATTTATTTATTTTAAAAACTATAATGATGTGAATCGTCTTTAGGGATTTTTTTTTTTTTACCATGCATGCTCCCTTGGGATTCCAAGTGGTGATTTGTCACACCTACTCTTGCTGAAATGTGCTCAAGAGATGACCAAAATAAATTAGGAAAATAATTTATTTATGCAGAAGTGTGTATTTTGCATTAGTTTGCTCAGTTTTTGTCACCATTTTGGGGGGCAGAGTATTGTGTTCAGTAGGGCAGTGGTATGGACAAATCAAGGATACAGTAATACCTTGGATTGCAAGTAACTTGGTTTGAGAGCGTTTTGCAAGACAAGCAAATTTTTAAATATTTATTTTTTAAAAATTGACTTGATATACAAGCAACGTCTTGCAATACAAGTACTGTAGTACGGCTTAAATTAAAAATCTCTGTACAAACTTTTTGGGGGGAATTTCGTTTTGATATAAGAGTGTTTTGGATTACAAGCACGTTTCCGGAACAAATTATGCTCTCAATCCAAGGCATGACTGTATTTCAGACAGTACACATTGCAAATCCGGATTTGCCATTGAGATTATATTCAGTAAGGATGACAAGTGTATTTGTATGAATCACTTGTTTGCAAACACACAATTGCAGCAACCATACTTTACATTTTTAGGTATACACTTAAAAACAACTTCAGTGTACATGTGAATGAAGGCATGTTGCCATGCACGATAAGAAACAGACTGTAGTCCATGATCACTGGAATCTTTTGGATGCAGCGTGTGCATGGGAAAGCTGTAGAAAGCATGTCCTTCAACTGATACCATATTCTGCACAGAATTCTGCTCAAATGGAATATAACTCAGGTTTTTTTTTAAAGAAACTTGGCCAGATTTAATTCTGACAGCTTATTTATTGATTTATTTCTTTTTGGAAGAAGCAAGTTTCTGTCAGACTGAAACAGAGCAACCGAGAACTTGTAGATTAAATCCCTATGGAGCCTTTATTTGATATTGCTTCGATATTTGAAAGGCTACATTAAACAAGATAACTAAAAACTGGTATGAAACATGGCGACAACTACCAAAATTTTAATCATGAGGAAATTGCGCAAATCTACATCTTCAGTGCTAAAGAATGATTTGGAGAGATGTCCAAATTAATTGGAAGTGTCCATTTGAGTGGTGGTAAACAATTGACAGCAACTTTTAAAACATATTGGTCCACTTTTACTAATTTTGTGAAAAACAGATACAATTATATATATAATTGTCTTTCTTTGATATTTTATGTATTTAATAATATGACTGTAGCATAAGGCATTTTTAAAAGATCATGTATGTTTAATGAAAATAAAATAATAAATATGAAACCATCATCAATACAATTGTATAATATTAATCGCTAAAATAACAACAACAAACAAATAATTAGCAATCACTAAAGAAATAGTTATAATTTTGCTGGATGCCGAAATGCCTTTCTAATTAGAAAGGTTTTGTATAGCTTTTTAAAAACTAAAATGGAGTGGGCCAGGTGAGCTTCCCAAAGTAAGGAATCCCAAAGTTAAAGTGCCACTACCGGAAGAACCTACATCTTAATGCTGTCATGTTGGACAATCCAAGGCAGTTGGCACCCACAACAGAGCCTCATCGGCAGATTCTAAGACCAAAGGGGGAACATATAGGAAGAGGTGCTCCTTGAAATACCCTGGAGTGCCTCAAGATCTCCTCCTGTATCTTGGTCTTTCTCACTGTCAGCTACTGTGGAGAAAGAGGGAGTGCCAGTGTTTGGGTTTCCATATGAAACAACTGGGGATCTATTTTTATGATCAGTCACTTTTGCTTTGTGCTAGAAAACAGAGGTATTCAGCTCCTGCCATTTTCACATAATGAACTCTTCCTGCCATGTTGTCAGTTTTTATCCTTCCATCATTGTGAAATCAATGAAGAAAAAAGAACTTTCACTGCAATTTGCTGATCTTAACAGTTATATTTAGCAGGGATCCTTTTGAGGGGGGAAAAACCTATCCTTGATGTATGCATGAAATATGATATCACTTGGAATGGAGAGCAGATTATTCTTATGCAAGACTGGACTGGAGAAAGCACAGTAACATATACTGCCTGTAACTCTCCTTAGCAAAAGGGAACTAATGCCAATAAAAAGAACATAACTCAGCTACAGCTAGCGTGCCAAATTCAAATAATCTCGGATGGCTGTGTGATGCTCATAGCAGGAATATTTAGCATGCCTTAAGAATCTGAACATCAGAAAGCTAATATATAATAGCCAGCTCTATATGTTGCACTAAAAGGTTTTGTGGCAGTGCTGAAACCACTGGCACCGATTGTGGTATATTCACAAATATTTTATCTGCTGAAGGAAGTTGTCATCCTTTGAATGGTATGGTACTCATGGCAATCCAGCTGAATGAAAACTTGGTTAACCTCCACCCCTCACAAGCCTTAAGGCCAGGAGGAATTATATGTACATGGTAAGCTTAGTGGGAGGAGGTCCCAGGCAACAGGGAAGCTTTGGGTCAGGGAGCCCCAAAGTAGAATGCCTGGAAAGGAGGGGAGGAACAGTCAGTGGAATGAAAATGAAGGACCCAGGGAAAGGTCAGAGGAGACGGAACAGAAGAAAGATTGAATGAAGGGAATGGCCATGGGAATGGCCATGGGAAAGCCTGTGCATAGGGCCTAAGGACAGGAGTGTGTGCTGAAAGGGGAGCACAGAGTTTCCCTGAGCTTACAGGGAGGCTGGCGGAAAGGCAGCATGGCCAAGAAGACACTGAACCGGGGCCTGGCAACAGGAGCTGAGCTAAGGGCAGAAAGGAGGTGGCCAGGCAAGGGAAGTTGGAGCACTCTGAGCCAGGGGGCTGGGGCATACATTGGCTAATTCCACACCCTGAGAAGCTAATGTCACTTTATGAAGGGGGAAGTTTTGCCTGGTGCAGCTTTTCTAATCATCATATTACTATGATGAGAAAAACAACACCTGGTCAAATTCTCCTTGCTATGCAAGTAATAGAAGCACAAAGGTCATCTCACAATTGGTGTCTACAAACCTCTAGGGGCAGTTTTACACACTGATTTGGACTGGGGAGCCAGTGCGAAGGTTGGGAGGAAAGGCAAACCCTGGGCTAGGTCACCCAAGACAAGCCTCCTTGGTGTAGCATGTGAAGTTAGAAATGAGGGCAGCAGCTGTGGTGGCACCTGGCTGAGCTTTGCCTCCCTCCTACCCATGGCGACTGGAGCTTTGTCTTTGGTGGAAGAGCACAGCGATGGGAAGTGAGGTCCAGGCCTCCGGTTATGCCGACTTATATATAATTTATATACTGTCTTTCATCAATCGTTTCAAGGTGGTTTACAAAGATTAAAACAGCAATAAATGCATATAAGACAAACATAACAGTACAATTAAAAGTTGAAGAGTTTAAAATACTTAAGATGGTAAACACTTTTTTAAATGCCTGCACAAATAAAAAAAGGGTTTTGTCTGACTCCTGAAAGACAGCAAACTTGGCACTAGGGGTGCTTTCCTGGGGAGGGATTCCATAGCTGGGGTGCCACTGCTGAAAAAGCCCTCTCCCTTGTGGTGACTAAACTCACCTTTGATGGAGGTGGTATTTACTCTTCAGCTGATGACCTTAATATGCAGGCAGGTTGGTATGGGGGGAAATGCCTCTTTGAATACTTGTCACTTACAGCTTTAGACCTGAGCCACTACCACTTTGAATTGGGCCCGGAAGCAAATAGGCAGCCAGCTAATTTCTTTTAAGACTGGCGAAATATGATCCATTTGAGCAGTGCCAGTCAAAACTCTTGCTGCTACACTCTGTCTGCACTAACTGAAGCTTCAAAACCATTTTTGGAGGCAGTCCTACATAAAATGCATTGCAGTAATCCAGATGGGATCTTACTAGACTATGAATAACCATAGCCAGACTATTTTTGTCTAGGACCGGTTGCAGCTGGCTGGTGCACCAGCCAAAGCTGGTGAAAAGCACTCTATACCTCAGAGGTCACCTGGTCCTCTAAAGAAAGACCAGACTGGATCAAAGAGCACCCCCAATCCCCAAAGAGCACCCCCAGTCTTGCATCTTGTTCCTTTAGGTGGACTGAAACTGCATCCAGAACTGGTTGAATATTATCTGCCTGAATCAGAGAACCATCTACCCATAGGACCTTCGTCTTGTTAGGATTAAGCTTCAGTTTATTGACCCTCATCCAGTCCATTACCGGATTCACACCACCGGTTCAGCACTTCCACAGGCTCACCTTACCCAGTGACCAGGAGGAGTAGAGCTGGGTGCCATCAGCATACTGGTGGTGACAACTCATTCCAAATCCCTGGATGACTTCTCCCACTACAATACTATGCCACCAACTCCCAGCCCACAGAGCCACTCCAGAAGGATACCATGGCTGGTGGTATGAAAAGATGCTGAAAAGTCAAATAGAATCAACAGGTTTGCACTCTTCCTATCTCCCTCAGGACAGAGGTTGTTTGTCAGGGCAACCAAGGCTGTTTCTGTGCCAAAATCACACCTAAAGACATGGAGAAATGGGCCTAGAGCAGGGCTCTCCAACCTTGGGTCCCCAGATGTTGCTGGCCTACAGCTCCCAGCATATCCAGCCAGCATGGCTAATGGCAAGGGATTCTGGGAGCTGTAGTCCAGCAACGTCTGGGGACCCAAGGTTGGAGAGCCCTCGCCTAGAGAATCTGTGTCCTCCAAGAAGTTGGAGTTGAACTGCCATCGCACATTTGAGCACCTTTCCCAAGAAGTGGATATTTGTGACAGGGTGATAGTTGTGATAATCACCAGGGTCCAAGGAGGCCTCTTTCATGCCTCGACAGACAAATTACCATCTCCTTTAAGGTGACCAAGACCACTCCCTCTCTCAAAGAGGCATTAATTACTTCCTGGACCCACCCAGTCATTTCCTCTCTACTGATTTAACCATCCATAAGGCACATGGGACAAAAGTAGCAGGAGATCAACTGAACCTCTCCAACTATCTTGTCAATATTATCAGGCTGTAACAATTGAAATTCATCCAGTAAACTCAGACTGGATGATGCTCTGGGCGCATCCACAGAGACCGTCTCAATAGCAACATCTAGATAGGAATGGATATGAGAAATTTTACCTTCCAAGATGCCTAGCAAACTTATCACACCAGGCTTCTGAGGGATTTTTCATTTCTCTCATTTGCCACAACTGAAAAGACCCCACACCAGCTGGAACAGATATACAACTTCTCAAGGATGTAATGGTGTTGGAGAAATACTGGTTTTTTTTAACTGCCATCATCACTGCCACAGAGTAGGCTCAATAATGAGCTCTTACTCATGTTCAGACATATTTGTGATGAATCTTTTGCCATTTGCGTTCAAGTTGTCTCCCAGCTTGCTTCCTTGCCCCCAACTCATTGATAAACCAGGGAAGCAGATGAGGTCTGCACTGTAGAAGAGGATGCTTGGGAGCAATTGTGTCGACTACCCATTCCATCTCACTTTACTATAGTACTGTAGATTCATAGATCATAGAGTTGGAAGGGGCCTACAAGGCCATCGAGTCCAACCCCCTGCTCAATGCAGGAAACTAGAGGAGGGGTCTCCCATCCAAGTAATAACCAGGCCTGACCCTGCTTAGCTTTCCACGCTCAGACAAGCTGAGCCAGCATGAGCCCAGGGCTTCAACTGGAGTACCAGTCATGCCTACTAGAAACTTACCAAGGGCTGTCAGGACTCTCTCAGATTCCATAACCCTCAGAGGGTGGGCCAGCCTAACTGTTCCACCATCCCTTCAGATGGGAACAACCACAGTCAGTCTAAACCTTGCCGGGAAGTGGTCTGACCATGACAGTGGACTTAATGAAGCTCCCTCACACACATACTCCCAAGCCACTAACATCCTTCTCAGTCAAGAATACCTCGTCTAATATATGGCCTGCCTTATGCAGTGGGCTGATGACAAGCTGGAACAGCCCCATAGTTGTCATAGCAGCCAATCGTCCTGAGACTCCTGAGCAGACTAGCCTTGGCATGGATGTTGAGATTTCCCAGTATAATCATCTTGGGAGTATGCAACACCAAAACCAAAATCACCTTCACCAGCTCAGGTGGAGAAACTGTTGAGCAGTGGGATGGTCAGTACACCAACAGAATTCCCAACACCAAATACAAACATTCAAGATACAACTGTCCCTAAATCCCAACACCAAATACAAACATTCAAGATACAACTCTGATCGAACAGTTCTCCATGTTCTTTTTGCCTTTGCTACCCCTTTACTTAAAAAATTAAACTTAGCTCTGTTTCAAATTGGCATTACTTTAATTTGAAAAGGCATTTAAAGATAGTTGCTACAAAGTATTCTTCCCAGCAGGTTAATCTGTATCAAATAGCTTGTGTTGAGAATACAATAGCAATATATAATTAGGTACAATTTTGAGTGGAAATATTAGAGCAGTTATTAAAAGCAGTGAAGTGCAACGCCACTGATTAGGATATAAAGAACCGTTGTGGGACGAGAATGTTTTGTAAGGACAGCAAGGATAGAGAGGCTGATCGGCATGACAAACCTCTTCAATAAGAGATTCCCAGGAAGGGAGTGTAAATTTGGGCAAACAAAGGTTGTGATCACTGATCACTACTCCCTAATAGTTTTCTGAGAATGAATGAGAGTTGTAGATTATGTGTGCTAAACAGGGCTGCACCAGTTAGTCGCTCATTTCAATATTTGGCACAAAGAAATTACCCCCCAAATACCTCACTGGGCATTCACATTGACTGATGCTCTCTGCCCTTTCCCTTTGTTCTGCTGGATGCAGTCTCTTCTCTGTACCATACACAACATAATGGCTACATGACCCATTATACTAAAAAGACATAAGGTTTTACAGTGCTTAACATACAATTATCTCAGTAATCTTTGCAACTCAGGAAGGTAGACCAGTGCCATTGTCCCCAAATCGCAGATGGAGTGCTGGGGCTGAGGAAGAGGTGGCTTTATGCAAGTTCATGGCAGAGGTTATGAGATTCAAACTAGGGGAATCTTGTTTCAAAGCTCAGTATCTTGATCACTATCCTATACTAGCTATTTAGAGATGAGAGAATAGTGAGTCAAACACAGCTGATTATCTAAGAGGCTCCATTCATCCCAGTAGCAGGTTAAAATGATCACTATCATATATGCTCAAGATAATGGCCTAGGGAATGGTCTAAAGGCATATGACACAGTTTTGCTGCTTGAAGCAGGTTGAAGTGGTAAGCGTCTGATGAATTATCCTGGTTAAGCCCTCTTCTGGGTGCCCCCACCAAATGAGACCTGGCAAAGTGACTACAAGATAGAGGGCCTTTTCAGTGGTGGCACCATACCTGTAATGCCCTCCCCAGGGAGGCTTGTCTGGCACCTACATTATGGTATTTCCATGCCAGGTGAAGAACTTTTTTATTTTTCCAGGTATTTAAGATACCACTTTAGTGTTTTTAGAGCTTTGCACCATTCTGTCCTTGCTGCTGGTGGTTTTACTTTGGTTTTACCGTGTACTGCTTTGTTTTATCCTTTGCTGTTGGTTTTGATTTTGTTTTTATTATGTGCTGTTTTATGTTATTGTTCTGTTATCTCATATTAAATGTTTTATGACTTATCTGCACACAGCCCAGATTGGGTGCCCAGATTTGTAATTGGGCAGTTTTGAAATATAATAAATAAATAAAATAAAAATAAAAAGGTACAGCCCGATGTATGCCACCCTTACCTCCTTAGAAGATGGTAGGGTGTAAATATGATAGATAAATATTAACAAATAAACTTTAACTAGACCCATGGAGGCAGGGGAAAAAAGTAAGCACCATGTGGGTGTGCACAGAAATAATATCCCCCGATATTCATGTGCCTTTGAGGATTGTATTATGCTTCAGTGATGCTCAAAATCACCAAAGGTCAGCAACAATCAAGGCTAAATTGCTTGAACACAAAGGTAATAGAATTATCTCATTACACTGATCACCCATTTTCATTGCTAATCCAGTGTAGCTTAACTTACCCTCACCCCGTGTTTCTTCTTCTTCTTGCTCCCTGCTGCAACAGTTGTATCAATAGACGGTCAGACTGGGAGCCATCTGGCTCTTGTGCTTCAAAGGTGCAAAAGGCAGTGCAAAGAAAACTGATTGGCTGTTATGTTATATTAGGAAGAGACCTTCCTTGAACCAGACGTTAGAGGAGAGAAGTGAAAACTGGCTTTAATTCTCTTACAGACCACTGAGAATTGAGAATGGATGGCACATTTCAGAAAACACATTGAAATTCCTGCCATGTGGAGACAATGCCACCTGCCACCTAGCTTGGTGTTTTGGCCCACGAACACAGTCTGTGTATGCTCAGCCTGTGCTTTGAAGAAGAAGTGGCTAACATTTCAGTGCCATACAGTATTTAACAATTACTATGTATTGTGCCATGGCATGGCAGAACGTTTGTATGTATTCTGCCCTAATACGATCATCTAAGGGCCGGTTCCTACTTTCTAAAATCCTCCACGCAGAGCAGTCCCATAGATGCAGCCAAGTGGAAGTAACATGGGAGCTGCAAAATTATGGATGAAGACAGGCATATTCTAAAGCATGATGGAAGAGATTTGAATAGGCATTTGCTGCATTCCAAGGCATTTGTTTTCAGTACAGAAAAACAAACCACTTCCACCACTTAGAATGTATATCTGCAACCTAGAGCGGAGCAAAAATAGCCTCCTGAAATTCTTCACCCTCTTTGCAGACAGACAGACTGGAAGTAACATTTGGCCAAATACTTTCCTAGGTGAGAAGAAACTCTTTTATACTAAGAGAAAGGCTGGTTGCATTACCTGTTCATCACTTGACTACCACATCAAGTGATGACTTGGCATGTATGTGAAACAGTTATACCAATTAGCTGCTTATCTTAAAAGCTTGGATCATCCCTCTAGTTAAAAATGATAGGAAATTGTGAATTTGGTAATAAATCTGGGACTTCATTTTCCAGTTCATTTGAATTTCTCCCTTTTATCAGTCAGGCTCTGACTTGGAGTAGTATTTATGAACAGTATTTGTGACACTTAACAGCTGCATTGTAGTTGGACTGCAGGCCTTATTATGCTAACAAAAAGGGAGTAAATAGGATATTGTTCTGTCATGATAGCATTTCATATGCTATAAGGCCATGCTGAATCACAAAATGGCAAGCTTCTGTTAATGACCCATATTTGTTTTGCTTTTGTCAAGTTTCCACGTAGGATCAAATCATCACCCTTTCCTGAGCTTACTTCACACTTTTCTTGGAGGTAGCTTCAACGGATAACAATATTAACCTGCCCCACCCAACATTACACACACACACACACACACTTTATTAGCATTCTAATAAATGGGAGGGCCAGTGTGACGTAGTGGTGAGAGTGTTGGACTGCGACTCCGGAGATCCGGGTTCTAGTCCCCGCTCGGCCATGAAACGCACTGGGTGACTTTGGGCCAGTCACTGCCTCTCAGCCTAACCTACCTCACAGGGTTGTTGTGAGGATAAAATGGAGAGGAGGGGGAGGAGGAGGATTATGTAAGCCGCCTTGGGTTCCTTGCAGGAAAAAAGGCGGGGTATAAATATAATAAAATAAATAAATAAATGAATTCTGCCGTACCTCCTCTCATTTTCCTCAGGTAGTCATGCTTAAAACTTACACAAGCCCTTTCTAAGGAATAAAATCAGAGTTCTAGTAGTTACCTAATCTGTGGGAACTTTTACACTTTTGTCAACTGTAAGAACATATTTTGCCCCAATATATATTTTTTCTTTAATCTACATAATGTACAGTTTAATTTCAGCTTGGACCCACCCTCTTAACATCAGGTCTTCACTGAATCTGT